>CAOKZL010000065.1:0-1467646 GCA_948472985.1 Iguana delicatissima
AGCAGCATTTGGGACAGTAATATTTTTCTGCAGGAATAAGTACAGTTCGTAACCTCCAGCCCCCCTCCCAAAAAAATCCTAGAGAATTTCTATCATTAGTCCCAAATAATTGAGAAATCAAATCAGCGGGATTTACTTATCTGTTGATTCACCAGTTGACAATTGATTCAATGGGCCCACTTAAGTTGGGATTAACCAACAGAATTCAGACCACTGTCTTCTACATAAAAATATTGGATATTTTTTCGAAGACAAACTTTGTCTAATGTTCAACGAATTCTTCACAAGTCTTGCTGACAATTTTTGTACTCAGGGAGGTGGAGGAGGCAACAAGGGGATCAACTATTTTGGATTGATCCTAACCAACAAAGATGTACTAGTTATTAGGGAATAAGTTTTGGGATCTCTGCGTAAGAGTGACCATATTCTCCTAGAATTTATTATATTAAGGAAAGGGGAAGACAAATATAGTCTACACAGGCTCTGGACTTTAAGAAAGTTGATTTCATTTAGCATAGGGAAAAACTGGATGGTCAGAAATGGTGAAAGGAAAGGGAGTTCCTGCTGCATTAGAGTTTCTTAAAGGCAAGATATTGAAAGCACATTTTTTTAAAAAAGGGAACAACATTGAGGGGTATCTTTACAAACAGGGTGAATGTATAAAGAACTTACAGATGAGCTAAGATTTAAGACACTTATACAAGATATAGAAGAAGGGATAAATCTCCAAAGAGGAATACAAATGAATAGCTATAAGTTGTAGGGAGAAGAAAATCAAAAGCTCAGAATGAACTCAGGTTTGCTAGAAAGGAGACAGACATATATATATATATATATATAGGCAAGACTGAGAACAAGGAAATAGAAGGGGTATTGCACAGAGAAGATGGGTGAAATGAAAGATGTTAAATTAGGGATGAGCAAGTGTGGAAATTTGTGGAACTATGCAAGCCACATCAGCCACACTGGAGGCCTTGGAAAGCTGTCCTTCATCACTATAACTGTTTCAAGAAAAGGGGAGGGGGCTCAAATGCTCTCTGGATGACATGGTGACATTATCACCAAGTTTTGCAACCTTCCTAGACCATTTTAGGCCCAGGAAAGGTCTTTTTTAGTACAGGAAGTGAGTGAAAAACATTCCCTGTTCACTTTTAGTTTCCAGAAAGGCCTGTCCCGGTTTACATTGGCCAATGAGGAATTATCAACAGCATAGAAATGTGTCCCATGCCTGCTAATGAACATTAGGCCGTAAAAAAAAGGTGAAAAAAAACTGCTAAAATTGTTTTTGGTTCCTAGTGAACCCAAGAGGCCTCTAAGAGTGATGCAAATGTCCTCCATACTCCATAAAATACATTTTGGGTCATTCTGAAGCATTTTTTTAACCTCTGTTGGTCTAGGGCCACATAAATGGCCCTGAGGGCCAAATGTGGCCTTTGGGCTATACTTTGTCCTCCCCTGCCCTAAATGAGTCCAGATCTCCAGCCCCTGAAGAACTACATCCAGCAGCACTAAAGGAATTTGCAGCTTGAATCACAGAGCCACTTCCAATTGTTCAGAATTTTTGGAGAACAGGAGAGGTTCCAGTACACTAAAGATTGTGCCCATCTTCAAAAACAGACAGAGAGAGATGACCCAACCAACTACCAACCAGTCATCTTGACATCAGTACTAAGAAAGGTTCAAGGACATAACATTAACAATTAGTTTGTTGTGATTACAAAGGCCAAGCATAGATTTCTTTAAAAAAAAAAGTCACATCAGCCATCTCTCTCTCTCTCTCTCTCTCTCTCTCACACACACACACACACACTCAATCTTTCTCAATAGAGTCACAAGAGGACTGCTCTGGAAGTTGCATATCTTGATTGTGGTAAAGGTTTTAACATGATCCTTCATATTTTTCTTGCAGACACATTAGTAAAACGTAGGTTAAGCATTTTGATGTCCTATTTGATGGACCAAACTCAAAGAGTATTCAGTAATGATTCTTCTTCATCCAGGATAGAAGTGAATAGCTGTATGCCACAGGGTTCTGTTTTGGGCCCTGTGTTCAATATCTTTAGTAATGACCTGGATGATGGAATAGAAGATATGCTTATCAAATTTGCAGATGATATCAAATTAAGAGGGATATTTGGATTCATAACTTTAACAGAGTGGAGAGTTGGAAGGACAACTAATACGTTTTTTTTAACAGGAATAAATTTAGGCAGGAAAGATGAAATGCACAAATATAGGACAGGCAACACCATGTGAACAGGATCTAGGGGTTTTAGTAATCCATAAGTTAAACATGAATCAATAGCATGATGTGACAGCAAAAAAAAAGAAAGAAAGAAAGAAAGAAAGAAAGAAAGAAAGAAAGAAAGAAAGAAAGAAAGAAAGAAAGAAAGAAAGAAAGAAATTCTAGGCTCCTTGAACAGGTATATAGTATGTTGACTGAGAGAAGTTAAATTTCCACTGTATTCCGTTCTATACAGACTTGGAATGTTATGCCCAGCTTTGGGCACCACAGTTCAAAAAGGATATCAAGAAGCTGGGATCTGGCCAGAGAAGGGTGATCAAGGCCCTTTCCTCACGGGGGGGGGCGAAACTGGGCCGCGCACGCAGGGGCAGAGCTTACCCGCAAGCGGGTTGCTCCGTCCCTGTGGAGAGTGCGGATCCACCCTTCTAAACACCGCCAAATTTCGGGGCGCTCAGTGGCGTTCGGCGGCTCTCGGCGGTGCCCAAAATGGCGGCTGGTGGCACTCCACCAATCAGGACAGCGCGCCAGCTGGAAGCCCGCCCCTGGGCAGATCTGCAGGGACGCACTACCACGTCTCTGCAGTTCTTCACCGGGGGCTGCTACGGGGCAGCGCGGCTGAGTTTTGTAAAAACCACTTGTGAAGGTGGTTTTTATAAAACTCGCAGCGCCACCCCTGTGGCTGCGCTAGAGCAGTTTGAGGTCTAGAGTCTCACTTTTTTTAACTGTGCTAGCGCACCCCGCGGTGAAGAAGACCTCCAAGAGAGGTCGCTCTAGCGTGGGCAATATACCCATGTGGAAATGGCCCAAGATGATGAAAGGTTTGGAAACTAAGCCCAATGTGTAACAACTTCAGAAGCTGCATATGTTTAGCTTGAACCAGAAAAGACTGAAATGTGACATGATAGCCCTCTTTCAATATCTAAAGGGATGCCATGTAGAAGGTGGGGGGGGAAATGTTTTTTACTGCTTCAGAGACTTAAACACAAACTAACAGATTAAAATTAGAATAAAAGCGATTCCACCTGAACATTATGAAAAACTTTTTTTCTGTAGGAGCTTTTTCACCATGGAACAGACTGTCTCAAAAAGAGATGGACTCTTCTTTGGAGGTCTTCAAACAGGCTAGATAGATGTCTTTCAGGAAAGCTGTAGTTTGATTCTTCTGCATGGCAAGATGCTGGAATAGATTCCCCTTGCATTCCTTACCAAAATGATTCAGCACTTCTATGATACTATTGCATTGTGCACAGAAACCATGTATTCTGCTCTAGAACGAGTTTTCTGTGCAAAAAGACTATATTTTTAGGTGAATGTGTTTTACCAAGTAAACAGTGCTCAGAAACTGCATGCAGAAAGGATAGAAGTAAAGGCTTACATTCATAGTCTAGCTCCAACTTCATGGAACTATTTCTGAGTAGATATGTTTAACATTGTTTTCCTAGTCCCATTAATTTCAATAGGAGAGAGTAGAACAGTTCTGGTGTTTCAATACATGGAAATCTATACATAAACAGTGGGCACAAGTAGACTACTTTCTTCCCCATCCGTATTTTTATTCATGTGTAGAGAGGGTGACTGTCTGGAGGAAAGAGGTTCCTGTGGTCAGGCAAATTTGGAAATTCATTCCCCAGCACCCTCCAAGGACACAGGATGTTTATTGACTCCACAGAAGGTCACCTTTTAACAATGGGGCAGGGTAAAAGTGGGTTTGGTCATTAGAATGACTTGTATTAGACTACTGAGCACATAGAACTATTTCTGAAATCCTTACCCATCTAAAGTAATAGCTTCAGTTGGACTTAAACCATTTTTTCCAAAAATCTGTTCTACACTTATTTGTTTGAAGCCAAAAAACATTATGTGATTGGAGAGTGGGGCAGGTTAGACAGACATCTTAATTCCCAAGAATACCTGACTAATTTCACATAGTCCTTTCTCAAATTAATTAAAAGGAAGCAGTATACTGCCAATAATCTCCACCTTGTAGTCAGTTTCAATCTCAAATTTGACATATTTTTCCCCTCTAACAATTGCTTTTCCATTTCTGACTAATAGTTTTCATTCAGATTTGCTACAATCTGGATAAAATGAGATTGGACAAGTGATTACCTTGAACAAATGGCTAAGACATTTGTCTTGGAGAACCTAATATTCTCCATGACAGATATCCTAGCCAACAAATGCAATAATGATTGGAAGGTATGGAGAGCACACACTAAGACCTTCCCTTATTCTTACTCCACTAGACAGCCACTCCACTAACACAAATTAGTCTTTCTCTAGAGACAATGGTTTAGCAAGACAATAGTAGGAGAAAATAATTTATTTTGAACAGAAAGATGGACAATTTGTAAATAAGAGTCCTGTGCCAGAGAATCCCTTTTGAGGAATATTTCACCAGCTTTTACTATCCCTTAAAATATTTTGCAGTGGATATTTTAAAAGACTGTCTCATAAACTAATTAGCTTAGTTAAGCTATATTTTTATCCTACCTGATTCCCTAGGCCCTGGGCTAGTAATAATACATAAAAATATAGCTAGTAAAAAATAGAAAAAGAAAGCATGTATCAAGCCTTTTTATAATCAATTTTATTCTATCACGAAAAAGCAATCTCCTATAGTTACCAAAAAAAAATAAATTAAAAAATAATGTAACCTTTAACTTTCTAACAATGCCTCCCTTGCTCATTTCAGGAGCAGGAGGTGGATGGAATTATGCACGAACAGACATCTGAAACATTATGATTAATATGTGTATAAATGCATGTACCTTCAAGTTGCTTGTCAACTTATTTTGACCCCATGAATTTCAAAGAATAATAGAGTTGGAGGAGGCCACAGAGGCCATCTAGTCCAAACACACATCAGGAGCACACAGATCAAAACACTCCAGACAGATGGCCATCCAGCCTCTGCTTAAAAACCTCCGAAGAAGGATACTCCACCATACTCCATTGAGACAGCCTATTCCACTGCGGGACAACTCTGACCGCCAGGAAGTTTTTCCTGAGGTTTAGGTGGAATCTCTTTTCCTGTAGTTTGAATCCAATGCTCCTTGTCCTAGTCTTTGGAGCAATGAAAAACAAGGCTCTTTCCTTTTCAGTATTACATCCTTTCAAATATTTAAACATGGCTAACATGTCCCCTCTCAACCTCCTCTTCTGCAGACTAAACATACCCAGCTCCCTAAGCTGGTCTTCGTAGGGCATGGCTTCCATACCCTCCACCATTTTGGTTGCCCTCCTCTGGACACATTTCAGCTTGACACTTCTAGACACCATATTTCTATTGATGTAACCAAGAATAGCATTGGCTTTCTTGGCTGCCACATCATAGTGTTGACTTATGTTCAGCTTGTGGTCTACTAAGACTCCTAGATTCCTTTCACACATACTGTTGTCGAATCAGGAGTCTCCTATTCTATATTTGTGCATTTTATTTTTTTCTGCCTGGGTGTAGAACCTTGCATTTCTCTCTGTTGAAATTCATTTTGTCAGTTTTGGTCTGGCTTTCCAACCTGTTACGGTCATTTTGAATTTTGATCCTGTCCTCTGGGGTATTAGCAACCCCTCCCAATTTGATATCATCTGCAAGTTTGATCAGCATGCCCTCTATTCTTTCATCCAAGTCATTGATAATTATGTTGAATAGTACTGGGCCCAGGACAGAACCCTGTGGCACTCTACTAGTCACTTCTCTCCAGGATGATGATGAATTTCATAGGACTTTCTTTGGCAAGAAATACTCATTGGTGGTTTTGCCAGTTCCTTCCTCTGAAATATAGCTTGCAGTAGTGAATACTAGGTGCTGTGAGCTAAATTTCAGAGGAGGGAAGTGGCAAAACTACCTCTGAGTATTCCTTTTCAAAGAAAACCCTATGAAATTCATGGAATCGTAAGTCGATAGGTGACCTGAAGGCATGTACACACACATGCAGTAATCATAATGTCATAATGCACATTTTATGAATGTCATAATGTCTTTTGATTCATAATTCCATCCAACTCCCACTCCTGAATCATTCAGTGGCATGGGTAAGGGTGGCACTATTAGAAAGAGGAAGGTCACATTGTTTTTGAGAAATGTTGGACTGGAAAGTGACCTCGATGTCCCACAAAGTTAAGGACACAGATATCTATGAGGAAGGCACCTTTCTGAGTGGATTTTCCCCAGTCCATACCTCCCAGACTGGCTGCAGACCAGCTGCAATTTGCATGTGGGAATCTGCACATTTGTGAATGGCTACCGATGTATCTTAAAGAATGTGCACTAATACTCAGAAAGAGTGAACATTCAAAGATGCACAAAATACAATGTAAACATTATGTTGACAAGAAGGGTACTGTGCTTTGGTTGATGGGGGCATTGTGTAAGCTGTGTCTGTAATTTGGGGAAAAAAGGGCTAATGTGTATATTTGGGGCTCCTGGGGGCCAGTTTCATTCTGTAAAAACTAAACAGAGAGCATACTGGGTATAGATAGAAAGGTCAGGAAAGAGGCAGGTCAGCATATGTGTATTTCACAGTTATGAAAATCCCAGGTAGGAAGATGCAGAAATAAAAATGTTGGATCATTTCAAAAGCCCTGTCCTGCAGCTGTTCATATTTTTAAAGGCAAATTGCAAACATTAAGGTGGTGACTTATGCTCAGCCTTGCCCTCCAATTGCATGGTTCCTCCTATGCAGTCAAATGAAGAGCGTGGACTGAGGAAAACTTTTGCATCCAGACAGGATCCTCATTTGATTTCGAACCCTATGGTTTGCTTTTCCACCTCCAGTTGAACTAACATAACTTCTCAGATTCATTCTGGAAATGAGGACATCCAGAAAGAGAGAGAATTAAAAACAAGAGGACAATTTTCTTGATGATGGTGTTGCCAACACCTGGGATGAGCCCTAAGATTGGGGCAGAGTACATTCTATGAATGCAGAAAGCACCAGTTTCAATCCCTGCCATTTTTGGTTGTAGCTAGAAAAAGATTCTGCCTGAAGCCTTGGTGACTTGCTCTCAGTCAGTGTCATTAATAACAGCCTCAATAGAGCAGTGGTGTGACCCCAAATAAGGCAGCTTTCTGTGTTCCTAAATTTACATACTACACACACATAGAGACTTGGGGGGGGCAAACAAAAATAGGAAGAGCAACGAGGGATTCTTGCACCAAACTCAGGGAAAAAATTGAATTAGAATTAGTCTTTCAGAAAGTCCTGGAAGCAGGGCTTTATCAATAATTCCAAGCCATTTTTCTAGATGTACCCTAGTTACAGTTTTCACACCTCCAGTTAGGGAATGATTTGACTTCTGGTGATCTCAGATTGCCATTTATGCTTCACTGTGGAGTACCTTATTAAAAATCATTTTGTTGTTTGGAAATTCAGACGTTTTTAGTTCTCCTCAGTGTGAGGAACAGCCTTCAAATAAATGTGTTTCTCTGGCAATGAACTGAATGGGAAGTCAGAGGTGAGAGAAGTGACTGGCAGTTTGAATTAGCTTCTTGGTCTTCCAGTTTTCCTTGCTCACAGAATGATTTTGATATGAAGAGGCTTCATAGGGACCACTTGGGTTTAAGCTCTGTACTGAATATTAGTTAATCATGCCAGTTTCACTTATGACAAGTGAACACTTCTAATGCATGTTGGTGCCTGCAATTAAACCATAGAAAATAAAATACACGTGTTTTGAGTACCTTTGGTGGTACTTGTATCTGTAAGTAGGACTAAGCTTCTTCACTGGCTTTATATAACTTTGGCACAAACAGAACATAGGATATAGCAAACTAATAAATTAATAGGGGGTGTACATTTGCTTTGGTTGTTTTCCTTTGTTCTTAACTGAATGAACACTTGGACATGAAATGGTACATATTTTGCCTACCATCTATATCCATTCATCTTGTACTGGGGAAAGAGGCTGCACCTCGTAGCTCACCCTGTCCCCTTTAACTACTCTTGCAACATTTTGGAGCTTTCCCACTATGCCCCAGGACATCACAGTTTCTGTGACACTGTGTGTGAATACTGTGCAGTCAACAAGTGTACTGTGCAACTGCAATAAGGATAACAGAAGGAAAGTGGATACGAGTAAGGAAATAATTATGTTTTATAAATCAGAAGCCAAACATACATTGGTAGCCCTTGATATTAGAGAGTGTGTGTGCCTCACCCTGACAATATGGGATATGATACCCCCTTCTGTTTGTATCACAGACCTTCAGTGCAACTATTACAAGTATTTTCACAAACATCAAACTAAATGAATTATGGATTCAGAAAAAATGTACAAGACTGGGAGAGAGGGAACCTTATATAACTGATCCATTGTGATGTAGTGATTGGAGTGCTGGATTAGAACTATGGGGACTGTTACAGAGTGCCTGTCTGCAGTGGAGCAGCAGTGTTGATTAAGGGAACTCCATACTAAGATAGGAAAGTTATCGGGTACTAACTAGTCTTGCTACATTCTCAGGGACAACTGGGAAGAAGAAAGGAGCAAAGAAGCATCCCTAAGAGTATCAGTTTACATTACAGAGAGATCAAGATAGGTAGAGCCAAGAGGGAGGGAAACTTTTGGGACATCCTAACTGACTAACTCTATTACTACTGCCCACTGTAAGGCACACTGGATTTAAAGTCGAAGACTTTCACAGTCAGAATCCATAGGCTGTTGTGGGTTTTCCGGGTTTTGAGACCGTGTTCTATTAGTATTTCCTCCTGACGTTTTCGCTTGTATCTGTGGCTGGCATCTTCAGAGGATATGGTAGCATGGAAGTGAAACAGAGTATATATACTTGTGTATGTACTCCAGTTACTCCGGTTCAGACATCAGAAGAGCCTCAAGACCTGGAAAAAACCACAGCAGTGAAGATAAGAAGCCAACCAAAGGGAATGTGTTTTTACCATACATCAAAGGAGTCATGTATAGGGAAAGTGATGAATAAAAATGACCTCCAAACAATCTACAGACCAACCAAGAAAATTCAACAAATGTTGCATTCAGCAAAGGACAAGAGGGATCCTCTAACTTCTGCTTGAGTTTACCACATACCTTGCAGCTGTGGGCAGGTCTACATAGGGACTACAAAACGCAGTGTCCAAACACAAATCAAACAACATGAAAGACACTGCAGACTGATCCAGCCATAAAAATCAGTGGTAGCAGAACATGTCATAAACTAACCTGGACACAGAATGCTTTTTGAAAGCTCAGAAATTCTGGATCATTCTGACAACTGCTATGTCAGACTGCACAGAGAGGCCATTGAAGTCTATACACACATGGACAATTTCAATAAGAAAGAGAAACTCAGAAAGTAAACAAAATTTGGCTACCAGTACTGAAGAACACTAAAATTAAGACTAAAAAACATGCCAATTAACACCACCCAGACCCTGAGGGTCCCCCTACAGCAGTGGTTCTCAACCTGTGGGTCCCCAGATGTTTTTGGACTTCAGCTCCCGGAAGCCCTGAGCATTGACCATAGTGGCTGGGGCTTCTGGGAGCTGAAGTCCACAAACATCTGGGGACCCACAGGTTGAGAACCACTGCCCTACAGGGAACAACACAATGGGCTGCTAATGTACTTAATGCACTGTTATGTATATCGCCTGACTAACAATACAACCCTGGGGGATATCCCATTTAACAATAGGCCAACTGTAACACATGCAAATTACTCCCTCCCACCCAGGGGACTACACAAGTATATATACTCTGTTTCATGTCCATTCCACCATATCCTCTGAAGATGCCAGCCCCAGATGCAGGCAAAACATCAGGAGAAAATACCTATAGAACACAGCCTCAAAACCCGGAAAATCCACAACAACCTATGCACACTAGATTCTTCAGTGCTAAGTGTTGTTGCACTTCTAACAGATACCACAGTTCAAATCCATACTTAGCTATATACACACTCTCTCAGCCTCAAGGTAGGGCAATGGTAAGTTCTTTCTGAACAAATTTGCCAAGAAAACCACAGGATAGGACTGCCTTTGAGTTGATCTAAGTTGAAAACTACTTGAAGGCACACAATAACAACAGCAACAATAGCAATACTCTGATAAATATGCATCTAGCTAGCTAGCTAGCAGTGGTTCTCAACCTGTGGGTCCGCAGATGTTTGTGGACTTCAGCTCCCAGAAGCCCCAGCCACTATGGTCTATGCTCAGGGCTTCTGGGAGCTGAAGTCCAAAAACATCTGGGGAACCCACAGGTTGAGAACCACTGATAGAGAGAAGGAGGGAAGTTAGGCAATTCTAACTTCCAGAGTGGGAAAAAAGAGGCTGAATTGTAGAAAGGCTTTCTCATAAATATGTGGTCCTGAAAGGTGATTGCTATTCAGTTAGAAAAAATATTTGAATATTTTGGACAGCGATTCTGTTCCTAAAAGTCTGTGAGGGTGGAGGTTTAAGGTTCCAATGAATGTATGACGATGAATGATGAATATTTTGGACTGTGATTCTGTTCCTAAAAGTCTGTGAGGGTGGAGGTTTAAGGTCCCAATGAATGAATTCGCTATGAATGTATTCTCTCAGTCTGAATTTTCCGGTTGCAACTTGTGAGCTATGCATTGGCCTGAATCGTACTAAAGTAGATTCTTTGAATCAATAGAACTTTTGTAGGTATTGGTTTACCATTTTAGCAACCAATTCAATGAATCTGCTCTAGTTGAGATTAGTAATTAGTTTTTGGCCATTGTGTCTCAGAAGCTGTGCTACCCCAAAATGTGGGTAACTTGGGGTCCACCTGAAGTGCCAGTACCTCCACATGACAATGAAGAATTAATTAGCTCAAAATTAGGAGGCCTGCAAGAGGGGGCTAACTTAATAAGATCTTGCTACCAATGTTTATCAGGTCACACAGGAAAGAACCAGTCAGAGATTCTGAAATGTAAACTAAAATGTACTGAAAGATTCTTACATGCACACAAAAGATCCAAGCATTCATGGATTCACACAAGGCTAACCAAAGGATAAATGGAGGAAAGTTGTGGATAGAGAAAATTTGGGTGATAATTACCAATTAGAGAGAAGTGAAGAAGTAGCGATGTGGGTTAGGTCTGCACCTAAAGACAGTTCTTATTTGGAAATCAGAGTGACACCGTGATATTCAGCAAGGCAAGAGATTGCACTGAGTCACTCAAAACTGAGGGTTTTTATACCCCAAAATTACCAGCCACGTGGACAATGGGAGTTACAACACAGACAACGGGGTCTGGATGGAGTTAACGGCTTTAGTGTTTAGGTAACAAAGAAGTAATAGCTTTGTATTGTGGAGAAGTTTGGAGGACAATGCAGGGAAGCATCCAGGTGTGAGAAAAGAGAGTTGAAACAGTTATTGTTTTGGTGGGAACTCCCCTTTTGAGCATGATATGTTCAGAGCTGTTCAGTTTCTACTTAAGACTATTATCTCCAGAGCTGCTTGGTAATCTGCCTGACAATGACTTTGGCTACACCTAGAGGAGTGTTGGCTGACCTGTCTTGCAATTACATGTTTTCAGTCAGTAATTTCCCTCCGCCCAGCTTGACCTTCCAGTCACCTCAGGTTCCATTTTATATCAATGCCAATCAGTGCATTTGCCAATTAAATAATATATTGCCAATTAAACCATATCACTCTTGAGAGGTGTGCAGGGTCATAAGAGCTGAATTTGACTTAGACATCCAAATATATTTTATTTTTATGTGAAAGTGGGCACGAAATGAATTCAAATGTGATCACTATAATCCTGTATGGTTACTACGTACTATGTAGTGAATTCTGGCCAGAACCACACACACACAGACCCAGCCCATTTACCAGTTAGCAGTTGCTGAGATTGATACAGGTCTGTTTGCCATCAACTGAGAAGCAGCTACCTCATGTTCTCATCTTTCCCCTCATGTAAATAGTCTCCAGTGTGAGGGGGAAATGTGACAAGCTTCTCCCGCCTGTTGTGCTGGAGATCACTTATGGAAGGCTGTGGGACAGTCAAGAAGCTGCTTCTCATTTTGGGAACTTTCATGGAGCCTATGTAACCCCAAAACAAGAGGCTTTGAAGGATTGTGAATAAGTTGCAGTTGTGAGTGTGTAACTCTTGGTTACATATTCTTAAGTACCTGATAGGATTCTGACCAATACAGTTTAAGGAAAAAAAGATTAACAGCTCATAGCTCTCTGATGGAAAAACAGGGAGTATAACAAAACTTGCCACCTTTTTCTTCAAAGTAAAAGACATTAAGTCTGAAAGCAAAGAAAAACAAAAGAGGAGTTCAGAATGCTGAAGAAAAGCTTCAAAAGTTGTAGAGGAATATGATTTGATCTTTTCACCTTAAAATTCTGATCCTTTCCAAAAACCAATACTGAAAGGGAGAAAAAGAAGAATATTAAAGCTTTGTGCCTCCTCTCCTCCAAAGCATACAGAAGAACTAAGCTGTAGGCACACCTTCTATTCTGAGTTAGGTCACCTTAGATGCCAGGAGTTGAAAACCTTGATGAATTTGGATTTTTCAGTTCTTATTGAGTTATGACCCTTGCAAAACAGCAGCTAGATGGAACTTATGAATAAATAAGATAAAGAGGATAATAGAAATCCATCTTCCTTCCATGCTTTCATTCCCCAGCAAAGAGCATTTCAAATCATGGATAAAGTTAGAGTTTTTGTCATGCTCAAATGCATGGGTGGGCAAATGCAGCAGGAGCAGGTGGCTGCACTGCTCCATTTTGGGCCTCAAATTGGAATGGGAAGTCACTTCCAACTGCAGCTTCCAGGTTTGCCAAAGCTGTCTCAAGCTTCTGTGGAGAAAGTAGTAGTACAGGAGTAAATCTGCTATTGTGCTTCCGTGTGGCCCATATGCCACACTTCCCTCACCTCTGCTTTAATGGCATCAGGAAAACATTCCCTTTAAGAGAGGATCAGATTTCTCAATAGTTCCCAGAAAGGTTTGAAATCTGTAGCAAAGCCTCAGGAATTTGTTAGCTGAGTGAAAGGGACAAAGCAGAAGCTTATCTTGTTAGAGTGGAAGGGAAAGAAAGCAGATTAAAAGCAGTTTCACTGGTCGGTGTTGTAGAAGCATCTTTACAGTGGGAAAGAAAAAAGCTCAAGACTTGCAAGGAACACATAGCCAGGGGAGGGGGTGGGATATTAGTGAATTCGGAAGGCCTCTGTCGACATCAACACATGGAAGTAGATGATGGGTTAAATCAAAAGTGGGAATGTAACTGTCAGCATTCTTCATAGAATCATAGAAATGTAGAGTTGGAAGAGACCACACGGGCCATCTAGTCCAACCCCCTGCTATGCAGGAACACCCTCAAAGCACTCCTGACAGATGGCCATCTAGCCTCTGCTTAAAAACCTCCAAGGAAGGAGACTCCCCTACACTCCGAGGCAGCACATTCCACTGCCAGACAACCCTGACTGTCAGGAAGTTCTTCCTGAGGTTCAGGTGGAATCTCCTTTCGTGCAGCTTGAATCCATTGCTCCTTATCCTGGTCTCTGGAGCAGCAGAAAACAAGCCCTCTCCTTCCTCTACATGGCATCCCTTCAAATATTTAAACATGGCTATCATGTCCCCTCTTAACCTTCTCTTCTGCAGACTAAACATACCCAGCTCTCTAAGTCTATCCTCATAGGGCATGGCTTCCAAGACCCTCACCATTTTGGTCGCCCTCCTCTGGACTTGCTCCAGCTTGACCATGTCCTTCTTGAATTGGGGTGCCCAGAACTGGACACACTATTCAAAATGAGGTCTAACCAAAGCAGAATAGAGTGGTACCAGTACCTCCCTCGATCTAGACACCATACTCCTATTGATGCAGCCGAGAATTGCATTGGCTTTCTTAGCTGCCGCATCACACTGCTGACTCATGTTCAGCTTGTGATCTATGAAGACTCCTAGATCCCTTTCACACGTACTGCTATCCAGCCACGTGTCCCCCATCCTATATTTCTGTATTCCATTTTTTCTACCTAAGTGTAGGACCTTACAGTTCTCTCTGTTGAATTTTATTTTGTTAGCCTTGGCTGAACTCTCCAATCTATCTAGGTCATTTTGAATTTTGCTCCTGTCCTCTGGCGTATTAGCAACCCTTCCCAATTTGGTGTCATCTGCAAATTTGATGCGCATGCCCTCTATTCCTTCATCCAAATTGTTGATAAAGATATTGAACAGCACTGGGCCCAGGACAGAACCCTGTGGAACCCCACTAGTCACTTCTCTCCAGGAAAAGCAGCCATTCATGATCACCCTTTGGGTTCAGTTGGTCATCCAATTACAAATCCAACTAACAGCAGCCCTGTCCAGCCCGCATTTTACTAGCTTCTTTGCAAGAATGTCACAGGGAACTTTGTCAAAGGCCTTACTGAAATCGAGATATGCTACATCCACAGCATTCCCTTCATCTATCAAGCTAGTAACTCTATCATAAAAAGAGATAAGATTAATCTGATATGACTTATTTTTGAGAAATCTATGTTGACTTCTCGTGATTACTGCACTGCTTTCTAAATGATTAGAAACTGACTGTTTAACGATCTGCTCCAGGATCTTTCCAGGTACTGACGTCAGGCTGACTGGGCAATAATTATTTGGGTCCTCTTTTTTTCCCTTCTTGAAGATGGGGACAACATTTGCCCTCCTCCAGTCTGCTGGAACTTCTCCTGTCCTTCAAGATTTCTCAACGATTATAGCAAGCGGTTCCAAAATGACCTCTGCCAATTCTTTTAATATCCTAGGATGCAATTCATCTGGCCCTGAAGACTTGAATTCATCCAGTGTGGCCAGGTATTCCTGTACCACCCCCTACCTATTACGTGCCTCATTTCCCCTGCTTCCTCTCCTGCTCCCCAACCGCCAGGTTGAGTGCTTGTATCCTTCTGGGAAAAAACTGAGGTAAAGAAGGTGTTAAGTAGTTCTGCCTTTTCTCTTCCTCCTGTTAGTAATTCACCATCTTCTCTGCTCAGCGACCCTGTCATCTCCTTCTTTTTCCTTTTGCTGCGGACGTATTTAAAAAAGCCCTTTTTATTGTTTTTAATGTCTCTGGCCCGCCTAAGTTCGTTCTGTGCTTTAGCCTTTCTGACCTCCTCCCTACATCTCCTGGCTACCTGCTTAAATTCTTCTTTGGTGGTTTCCCCCTTCTTCCATTTCCTGTACATGTTTCTCTTAACACTGAGCTCAGCTGAGAGTTCTTTAATCAACCATTCTGGTTTCTTCAGGTGCCTTCCATTTTTCCTCATTATAGGGACAGTATCTCCCTTTTTAGGAACTCCCATGCCTCCTGAACTCCTTTCCCTTTCACTATTCTTGACCACGGAATTCCAGCCAGCATCTCCTTAAGTTTACAGAAGTCCGCTTTTTTAAAATCTAAGATGAGTGTCTGGCTACACTTATCTTCTCCTTCCCAGTGAATGCCAAATTCCAATAGGGCATGGTCACTCCCCCCTGAAGATCCAACCACTTCTACCTCATTAACAAGGTCATCCCTGTTGGTCAGGATCAGATCTAGAATATTTGATCCCCTTGTGGCCTCTTCCACCTTCTGGACCATGAAGTTGTCTGCAAGACAAGCAAGAAACTTGCTGGACCTTGCTGTCTTGGCAGAGTTTGACTGCCAACATATATCTGGGTAATTGAAATCTCCTATTATTACTGTATCTCTCCTTTTTGAATGTGCAGTCATTTGGTTGAGGAAGGCATCATCAAAGTCCTCAGTCTGGATTGGAGGTCTGTAGTAAGCCCCCACCAGAATATCTCTATTGTTGCTCCCTTAATTCTTACTCAGATGCTCCCGACCTGGCTTTCTGGGTTTAAGTCATGGATCTCTTCACAGGCGAAAACATCCTTGACATGCAAGGCTACTCCTCCTCCTTTCTTGTTTGGTCTATTTTTACAAAATAGGCTATACCCCTCTATTCCTACATTCCAATCATGACGCTCATCCCACCAGGTCTCAGTGATGCCTATCAAATAGTATTTATTTTGTTGTACTAGGAGTTCAAGTTCTTCTTGTTTGTTTCCCATACTCCGTGCATTAGTGTAGAGACACTTAAGTCCCTGGGCCCTTCCTGCAAGTTCTGTACTATAGTTTCTACTCCTCCTGCCATGGGATGCTTGTACGACTTGGCCAATATCATTTGGACCTTTTCCCCCTGCACTCACCGAGTCTTTGCCCTGAATAATATTGTCTCCCTCCCCAGCGGAACTTAGTTTAAAGACCTCTTAATCCTCCTTGTGAGACTTTTTTCAAAAACATTCCTGCCAAATTTCGTGAGGTGCAACCCATCCCTCACCAGAAGCCCACGTTCATGGAAATTCAGACCGTGTTCCAAAAACCCAAACCGTTGCCAGCAGCACCACATGTGGAGCCAGTTGTTGACCTCTGCTATTGCCCTTTCCCTTCATGTGCCATATCCTTGAACAGGGAGGAGAGACAAAATGACCACCTGGGCATCAAGGTCCTTAAGCTTTGTCCCCATAAGCCCGTAGTCCTTTGCAATGTGGTAAAAGCTGTGCCTCGCAGTGTCATTGGTTCCGACATGAACCATAATGAGGGGCTTATGGTCAGTGGGCTTGACCAGCCTGGTTAGTCTCTCTGTAATGTGGATGATCTTGGCCCCAGGAAGACAGCAGACCTCTCGATTGAGCTTGTCCAGTTTGCAAATTGCCGGTTTGGTTCCTCTAAGCAAGGAGTCCCCAACAACCAGAACTCACCTCCTCTGAGGCTTGTCCTGGGCTTCTTGATGAGTATGTTCTTCTAGGACTGCCTGGGCATTCTGTTTAGGCTGGGAGTGTTGATCTAGTTCTGTTGCCAAAGTTGGATTCCTTCTCGTTGACATTCTGTTCCCTCCTCCTGGTGCTCCTTATTGTTCGTAAGACCAAGAACTTTGAAGCGATTGTGTAGGTTGAGAATCTCTGTTACCTTCCTGGTCCTTCTACTCCTCTGTGTGACATACCTCCAAGCCTCTGTTTCCTGGCTCAGTGTGCTGACTTCCTGATCTGGCAGCTTCTTTACACCTTCAGTCTTGAGGAAGGTCTTCTCCGCCCTATCCAAAAACTTCTCCCCTTCCCTAATAAGATGAAGATTAGAAACTCGTGCCTCCAGCTGGCGTACCTTCTCCTCCTAGAAGGTCACCAGCTTGCGCTTGCTGCAGGTGTACCGGAGAACATCTTGTGGCAAGAAAAGGAACATCCCACAAGTGCTACAGGTGACCGCGGCAGCTCCCTCCCCTTCCATCCTTGATACTACCGAGAGTAGTACAGGGAGTAGTTCTAGAAAGAATAACTGGGCTTTCTTTCTCAAATTCAGCTGTATAAGCTATGTGTGCTCTACTGATTACCAAGGGTTGAACTTGAAGGATTGAAGTAGAGGAAGGTGCACGCCGTTGGGAGCTCCTAATAAGACTCCTCCCCCGTAGCTGGCTCCTCCCCCTCATTAGTCAGTTAGACCATGTGCTCAGGGAGAGCACACGGCCACCACAAGGAAACTAGACAAGAACAAGCAAGCAAACAAACAATTAGCAAATTAACAATTAACAAACAATCATGATTAGCTATGCTGTCTGAGGGTTCTGGGAACTACAGTCCAACAGTTTCTAGAGGGCTGCATGATTCCTATCTCTGGCCTAAATCTGTCTGTCAGTGCCATCTAGACCCATTAAATCAATTGCCAAAAGTAAACCAACACTTTTATAAATTCAATAGATTTAGTGGATTTTTTTTCCTAATTGGGGCCAGTGACTGGATTTAGGACAATGTGTTTAGCATGTTTTTAGAAGAGGTACTCCTTTTATTGGTGAAAGGCATGTTCGTCACAGCAGGTGCTTATCTTCAGCTGTACATCTTGCATTTTCCATGTTTTGTTTTGGGACTGGGCATTGGAAAGTAAATAGTGGTTTAATTAGCAAATCCGATAGAAGAGGGGAAATAAGCTAACCACAAAGAATATATATTCCCATTAATGACTAGTTTGACCGTCAGTTTTGTTCGTAACTAGGCTAGATGAAGGTCACAATGTTGGCTGCTACCACAACCAGTTTGTACATAACTGATAAGTTCCTTTATGGAACTACTGTGAAATAAAATTGTGCCCCAAGTTAGCTAATACATATATCTTGCTCTTTATCCTGGGCAGAGAGACAAATGGCAGATTCAACCTACATTTGAACTACCGTCCAACCTTAGATTAGGAAAGCAGGGCATGCAGGATTTCAGCCCCTCATTCTCATTTTTCATGTAAAGTATAAAATGTGCTTTTCTTTTTTTAAAAAAAATCCAGGTACTAAAATTCATGCTGTATCCGAGAGGAACGGTGATTTATAACCTTGTTTAGATCAGACAGGAAACAGAACTGCTTGACACTCAACACATTTTAATTTTCAAAGCCTTGCACCAAAATAACATCAAACATTATGGCTTTCTTTGTGGATGGGGTGTAGAAGATTATAGACATTATCATAAAAACTGTATGAAGTAGTATCTTGTGGGGCACAGCTATATCTTTCTGGGCTTAAGAGAGAAGAGGCTGCCTCAGCCAGTTGGAGACTACAGACTGTCTCAAATGCTGCCTTTTCTTATTACTCATAAGAATATGCCCAGACTCCTCCCTGACCTATTTCTGCTTGATTCTTCCTTTCCTTCCAGAAGCTTTATGCAGAGGAGTGATTTAGTAAAATGGTAGGTTTTTACTTGATCATACTCCAATTTTGAAAAGGGAGTTCCAGCTAGAATAGTGGCCTACATCCTTTTCAGAAATGGGGCACAACATTCAGCACAAATAAAGGCTCTCTTTAACATTTATCATATCAGTAATTAGATCGGGATGCTACTTAATAATGGCTTGTAACTCAAATGCTGAAGACCAACAATCTTGAACGAGGACTGTTATGCATTTTAAGGACTTCTTGGTCTGATCACGAGAACTTTAAACTAAATCCTTGAAGAGGATGGAGATGACAGCTTAAGCATCTGATCAAAAGCAAGCTCTCAACACAAGAATGTGAATTCAAGCAAGCTGACGGAGAGAATGAGCCATGGTAAAACTTTCAGTCAAATAAATATAAGAGCAAAGAACACTTTAGATGTCCAAATAACAATGCACAGAGTTTGGGAAACAAACAAGACAAGCTTGAAATCCTGGTGCAGGAAGGTGAATATGACTTTACACATATAACAGATAGTTGGTGAGATGATTCCCACAATTTGAATACAACAATCAAAGAATATAGGACTTTCTCACATGAGGCAGATAAATCACAATTACAGCAGGACACTAGTGTCCTTGGCTGGGACTTATCACATGACAACACTCCTCTTCTGTTGCTTTCCTGGTGGGAGACCACTAATGGCCTCCTTTGAAAAAGAAATGCTGTGCAAATGATCTTTCCCAACCCCCAGAACAACAGAAGACGAATGACACATTGGAAGACAGGAAAAGAATATAAAAGGATTTGGATAAACTAGAAGACTCATTGAAATTGATAAAATAAATTCAACAGAGAGAAATGGAAGATTCTACATTTAAGCTACAGAAACAAAATGCACAGGCATGAGATGGTGAATACTTGCTTCAGCAGTATTCCATATGAAAATAACTTGGGATTACTGTTGATCATAAACTGAGTATAAGCCAGAAGTGTGCTGCTGCAGCAAAGAATACAACTGCTACCTTAGTCTGCATTAATAGAAGCATAGTTTCAAATTCAAGGGAAATATTAGCACCCTTATATTCTGTACTAGTCAGGCCTGATCTAGAGTACTGCATTCAGTTCTGGGTGCCTAATTTTATGAAGGATATAAACAAACTGAAGCAAGTTCAGAAAAAAGGCAATAAGGATAGTAAGAGGTATGGAGAACAAACGTAGAAGGAAAGGTTGAAGGAGTTGGGCATGTTCAGCTTGATGAAGAGAAGACTCAGGGTGACATGATTGTGTTGCTTAAATACCTCATGAATTGCAACACAGAGGAGGGGACAGGTTGTTCTCTGCTTCCTCAGAAGTTTAGAACTGTGTCCAATGGTTTTAACTTGCAGCAGGGTAGATTTCAACTGACATTAGAAGGAACTTCTTGATATTAAGAGTGGTATGGCAGTGGAACCAATTGCCTCTGGAGGTGGTGGGGTCTTCCCTGGAGGTCTTCAAAGAGAAGCTAGACAGGCATCAGTTGGGGATGTTTAAGGAGGAGATCCTGCATTGAGTGGGGGTGGGACATGGAGGTCCATAAGGCTACTTCCAGTTTTACAATTCTGTGATCATAATATAGCTGTTAAGATACAGTCTAGGAACATTTTCCTGAGGTAGCAAGCTTTTCCATGGTTCATCACATGATCAGGCAGCCTGGTGTGCGGATTCCAACTGTCACCAAATCATCAGACTATGTTAGGGGCTGTCTTCAGCTGTTATTGCCCAAAAGCTTTTTATCTTGAGAATATTTCCGAGTTGTTTCTTCTTCTTGCTCCCTAGGTGAGGAGAATGCAGTCTGTGGGCCACAGTGCACATTTTTTACATCAGTTTCCTAGTCCGAGCTCGTGGATATTAGATATCATTTGATATTAATAATTTGGCTTTCTTTACCTATTCCTTCCCACGTGCTTGCGAGGCCCCCAGACAAGCACGCATACAGGCACGGTCGCAAATGGCTGTAATATTCCAAACATATGCAGGCAGGCCAGAAATAGCCAGACTGCCAGTTCAGGAGACCTCAAGGCAAGTACCACATTATGTATGCCCGCTACTTACAAAGGACTCCCTGCCCCGAGCAGGCAACTTGATGAGCCGAATACTCAATCGCCGAGCACTCTGCATTTGCATACTTGGCTACTCTATTGACAATTCGGTCTTAACTCAATCATGTAAAATACTGACCTTTAGGAGGCTTTGTCTCCAGCCCAAAACTCATTGTTATCCCCGAGAACGGACTAGCCTGCAGCCGCATTTTCCCCTATAAGAACCCCTGACTTCGAGCACTTCCTCGGATTGCTCTCGGTTTCCATCCTGCCCTGCTGCTGCTTCGTTCAGCGAGCCTCCTCCTCAGCTCCTCAGGCTGAGATGTCTGCTTCTACAGACCCTTTTCTTCAGACTTTCTGGGCTTCAGGACAGGCGCAGTATTTCCCATACCAAACCTCCTCTTAAAAACCCTCTATACCACTCCTACCTTTATTTCTATAGTTCTCTGTGTGAGTGTGTTGCATACACGTGTTTGACTGTATATCAATAAAAACAATTATTATTATTAGTTACATCGGTTTGCTCCTTGACTCGGACTGACCCCGTAGATGCTGGGTAAAAGATCTCATTATGTTGCCCTGCCTCTCGTAGTGCTAGCTTGTGCTCTTTGCTAATTCCCAACTTTGTAGTTTGGAGCGCATTTAGGTGTCCCTCACGGGACCCCCGGAAATCAGGGTAACACATTCTTCCTTTTCTTTAAATTGCTCAAAACACTCCTTTGCACTCTGTAGCATCCTTCTTTTTGTCCACCCTCACTTGCTTTTGGCTCAAGGGTTGCTTTATTTTTTTTTTAAACAAGAAAGTAACTAATTCTGTTTTACTTCCTATTTCAGAATAGTGTTCTTCTGTGCCTAAAATGGCCCACAATGGTAAAAAATGTAGCAAAAAACAGTACAGTACAGCTGAAAACTGAAAATGAGCTTTAAGGTGGAATTAAAATATTGACTATGTTAGAATTATTTCCAGCTACTCTAAAAAAGACACAATACAATTAAAATATGATGAAACGGGTGGTGGTGGTGGTGGTGATGCCTCCTCTCACTCACAGAAGAAAAAGAAAATATTTCTACCACCATGGCCCCTAATTGAATGCTGCAAGAATGGAGCCTCTGTTGTGGCAGATGGACCAGGCTACCTGTACTCTTGCTGTTTAGCAGCAAAACAACAGAAACCTAAAAATAAAGGAAGAAGGTGTGCTATTGCCGCTACTGATGCTGAAGCCCACCACTCAAAACCTAGTGAAGAAATTCTGTAATACAGTAGTCACACTTTCTCTGCTTACCAATAGAATGGGGAATCCTGGGAAACCATTTACATCCAGTTCAAGTTTATTTGACATGCATGGTTTAATTGGACAACATGCATTAAACTCTGCTTCAATCATTTGCTTCAGTTTACACCTATCCAAATATCTACCCCAAAGCATCTCTTAAATTTAAGTCACATTTATCTTTATGTAGCAAAAACCTATAAGCTCTCAAAAGTTTGGCAGTGGAATATGCTGCCTCAGTGGAGTGTGGTGGAGTCTCCTCCTTTGGAGGTTTTTCAGCAGAGGCTGGATGGCCATCTGTTGGGAGTGCTTTGATGTGGGTCCCTGTATGGCAGGGGGTTGGACTGGATGGCCTCTGTGGTCTCTTCCAACTCTATGATTCTATGATTCATCCCATCCTTAATGTCTAGGATGGATAATTGTTTTCCCTCTTGGTTTTGACATCCATTCAGGTATTACAAACTTGTCAACATATTTCTCCTAATCATTTTCCATCAGTGAAATATTGTCAGTTCCAACTCCTAGCACCTTCTTAGGGTATGATTAGTGTCCCCATTCCATTATTCTTGTAGCTTTTCTTCTAAAATTCTGCATTTATTTTCCTACTTAAGTTATTGAATGAGAAATATTTTAACCAAAAACTATCTGATGTTTCTTAAACCCACTCATCACATTTTCCCCAGTTTTTCTTTTTTCTTTTTCTTTTCCCAAACAAGCATGTTGATTAAGAAAATTAATTCCTCCTTTTCATACTGGCCATTATTTGGCCAGAGAAGGTCCAGAGAATTTGGATACATATTTCTCTCTAAATCTTTAAGCTGTGTGACAATTAAATTGTACATGGTTGGAATAGGCAGCAGATTGTATTATAAAAGTCTCCTTTTTTCTCAAGGGTAGATTTTTAGAAGAGAAGAACCAATAAAATAAAATAAAATAAAATCCAGATCTATGCATGTCACAATGAATGGAAATGTGACAGAGAACTCTTCAAGTGGAAAAGGTTGCCTTGGCTTTAATAATTTTCAGTTTCTATTTGTTAGCAATTCTAAGCTAGAAATCTTCAGATAATAGTTTATTTTAGTACACCTATATCTATTATATTATTATTATTGTTTATTTTGATTTCATTATGATTTTTTGTATATTATATCAAAACAATGCCTGGAACAAAGTAGAGTTCAGTATCTTCTGCCATATAAATCTCTAGGGACCTAAAGGTTTAAGGCAGAAGTGAGAACCATGTACCCTTCCAGATGTGGTTGAACTGCAACTCTCAGAAGACTAGACAGAATGGTGAAGAATGATGGAAGTTTCAGTCCAACAGCATCTGGAGAGCCATATAATTCACACTCAGGATTTAAGGGAACACCTCAGTCTTGGTCCATTCTCTGTGAAGATCAAGCTAGATATGATAGTGTAAGCCATGTTTATTGTCCGTGAATTTCACGTTGCATGATTCATGTATCAAGCTGCTTGATTCTCTCTACCTAGTCTAATCAAAACTCATGATTACTTTGGCCCTTTCTACAGTAGCTTCCCATCCTGGCATGGGGATGGGAGAAGAGCAGGATCATGATAACACTTCTTCATGACATCATCGTGGTCCCAATCCTCTCTTCTGCCCAGGTGGCATGATAATGGATTAAATCATTGATGAGTTTTCCTGTTCCAAACTAATCAGTCTTTGAACAAATACACAGATCAAAATCCAGTTATCCTTTGGACTCTGTACTTTGCAAATACTGCAAGGCTGTTCTGAACTCAAAAAGTATTCAAAAATAAACATTTTAGACGCAGTGGCTGTCATCCTGTTAGGCAGTTATGATGTTGTCAGCTAGCCTTATGACCATGTAATTTTTTTCCTATTCATATTTGCAATTATAGTGCAACTGCTTTGATCACAAACACCTCTGAAATCCATTTTAAAATCTAGGCAGATGTACTGTAGGATGAAGTTCTGTGGCTCTGGTGATTGGGGCACCTACTGCCAGCAAGCACTGGTGAAAAAAGGAGATGTGACAATACCCCCCACCCCCAGCTGGATTCCCTTCTTCTGCTAATCACACTGTCACTCACCAGCAGGATGCATCATTTGTCAATGCATGCATCCATTCTGCTGACTTGATTTCACTTTATGAGGCCATTTAGTAGTAGTAGTAGTACCTACCAATAAACACCAGAAATAATATGTAACATAATTAATATAATATACAAGCAGAAATTTGTGAGGGGGAACAACTAATGGGTGACTGCTCAAAGTGACTTGGCTCAGCTCTCCCTTCAGTCCCTCCCTCAGAAATGAGGAAACTAGAAATGCCAACCAATGTCTACTCTGGGCCAACTAAGCAAAGCTTGAGAAAAGGAGGAGTGGAGTCTTCCCGTCTCAAGAAGATTTGTAACAGGATAGTACAGATGATAGTATCATCATATACTTGGCTGGTACAACCTCCTCCTCACCACACACACACAATATAGGCATATGAGGACCCTGCCCTTCCTTCCCTGATGACCCTTGTCTAGTCACCTGGACAAAACAAAAACATTTGGAAAGAGATTTGTTGCTTGTAGTGAATATGTAAATTTGCTGTGTTCTATTTTGAGCTGGTAGAGATGGGGACTACTCTTTATAATTATGACCATTCTTCAGTGCTAGTGCCTGTGAATACATGCCAACACATGTACACATCTCTACATTCCCTGCCATGGGAGAAGGAGAAAGAGGTAATGGCACTAGTATCTTGGTGAACAAAGCTTGTTAGAACTGCCACTGTGTTCCTCATTCTCCCCCTTCCAGGGTTGGAACTGGAGGGGCAGGGCAAGCAGTGTTCAGTGGCCCTGATTGACTAGTGGCCTAAGAGCTTCTCTGCCTCCTGGCTGGCTTACCTGCACCTCTGATTTCAGGGGGAAATGCTTTCAATTTATATGGAAGTATGTTTATGTATATGATATCTGTGTCCGTGCATTCAACAAATAGTTGAAAAAGGAACAGAATTGACTTGTGACTGCATACAAAGGAGAATTATCAAGAGTAGAAACAGGCTGATCCATCAACCCTTAGTCCCAAGTCACTTCAGTGGAACTGAATTTTTCAGCAACTCCTTCCTGGCAGGGCCCCTTAGACCTTTTGACTCTCAGCATCCCATAGAATTAGGCCAGAAAGGACAAATGATCAAAGTCTAAATCTGAAAAGGGTTACTCTTGAAGTAAAAAAATAAATAAATCAGTCCATTGTTTTATTTACCACAATATATAACCATGTCTAATTTTTTTTTTTTAATGAAACCATTTCATGTAACAGGCAAACAAATAAACACTCATCTAGCTTTTTGCAACATGAGTGAGTGGTAAGAAGGATAATGTGTGAAATGAATTCTTTACTAAATAGAAGC
Organism: Iguana delicatissima; assembly: GCA_948472985.1. Classification (NCBI taxonomy): domain Eukaryota; kingdom Metazoa; phylum Chordata; class Lepidosauria; order Squamata; family Iguanidae; genus Iguana; species Iguana delicatissima. Next base: position 25,602 of record CAOKZL010000065.1, read on the forward strand.
TGACCAGTTCCAGAAAGGAATCCATCCACATCACCATGTCTGGTGGCAAGTGTGTGTATGTGTGCATGTGTTTAGTTTTCTGTTCTATCTTTTAACATGCTTATTTGCAAGAAAATAGCATGCAACTGTTGGTGGCCATTAAAGAGTTTTCTTCAATACATTTATCATTTTATTTCAGACACTAACACGTGGAAAAGACCAGATTTCACACTTCTCCACATCTCTGTACTTATGGTGCTATGAGATGCTCAAAGGGCTGCCTGTAAATAAATCCTTCTTTCTCTCACCTTCCCTCTCACCATGTGGTTACTCCCTCAAGGGCTAGAAGGCCTGACTTCTGTTTGTGACTGCAGCATACACACTCTAAATGCAGCCCTAATGCTCCTGATAGCAATGGGATGTGGTGACATTTCATCCCTCCCAGAGTCTTTGTATAGGGAAAAAATGGCTCTGGGAGCTTGTGAAGGCTTATTTGAATGTACGTAAAGTGGTTACGCAGGTAGTCCAGCTTTCTAGTCACTTCATATTGTTGTTTAGGTTTCCTTTATGATATATACTTTGTGGATTTGATTGTACACCACTTTGGAAGTGTTTTTGAAGGGTACCTTTTTACTTGATTATTTACTTGATTATTTTAATTTAGTGCCAAAGCCTACAAAAAAATGTCTTCATCATCATCCACAGACTAGTCTCTGTAGTCACAGTGCCTTTCGACAGATGACAGCTTCTTTTCAATGCAGTCATTTTCTCTTGGGAAATCTTCTTACAAGCACTGAGAAGTGAACAGAGACATTCAAACATCCTGGGTGAAATAGCTGAACTTCCAAATTATTGCTGTATCTGCAGGGGAATGACTCCATTAAATATTTGCAAGTTATGACTCATAGTCACATTCGTGGTTCAGGAATCCAAGAGAGTGAACCATCTTAATCACCATCAGGTAATTGGATGAACTACTGCCAAGGTTCAGGGGGCTCATAAAGAAGTCACCATTACTCTTACACTTCCCAAGACAAAGATAAGATTTTATCCATGACACATAATCAAAAGGGTATTACTTTTTAAAGATAAATACATCATGGTATGCTGAGATCTATATCTAATGAACTACAATGAATACCTGACCCTTGACATTAGGAGATGGCTCTATGAGAAAAGAAGACATTGATTTTTCATCTCTTTTACTACATATCCTAAAAATAATTGTCTTATATATACCATCAATTGTTTGTACTTTGTACCTTGGGCTTGCGGATGCAATAGTTATCAATTTCTCCCTACATTTGGAAGCAAAGTTAAGTAGAAAATAGTTGACTGGAGGCTTTGATGAAACTCAGAATAAATGTAGTGTAGGGATTTCATATTCTGTGGAAGGTGGTATATCAAACTGCTTAAGTACATGAGATATGAAACAGAGGGAGGCTGGTTTAAATCTGATCTATCAATGAACTCACTCAGTGGTCTCAGGCAGGTTGCTACCTCTTTGACCTTATATGAGCTAAAATATAAGCAAAAGAATGAAAGTTGAATTCAGCATGATCAGATCAAAATCAGAAGTCTATTTCCACTTGAATCTACAACTGTGGAAATCTACACAAATATTCACACTTGCATATATATTTAAATTCATGTTTTACCACACACACATACACACACACAAACACTTTTAAACATGTACTTCTTTTCGCTCAGATTATTCTGCATATTTAATCCAGGATGTGCTGATTAGATTAACTGGTGCTGAAATTAATACAGCATAAAAATAAAAATAAATGGATGCTGAAATCCTCAACTACCATAACAAGAGACCTAACCTCCATGCATTTGTTGAATATCTTTTAAAGATGTTTATTCAACCAATCAATCAACTTTATTTGTAAACCACTTTTCTGTAAGAAGTATGTGCTGACAAGTCTGACACAAGAGTGTCTTCTGTGTATGGAGATTCTCTTTGTGATTTGGAATCCTGATTCTACAGCTGTATGGAAACATGGGGAGCCTCCAACCATACAGGAGGCCCTCTGCTTTAGATTAATCTCTTTTCACTTAGGCCTTTCCACACAACACCGCCATAGCAGTGGATTGTTTCTGGTACAGGAGCTTTTTCTGGTTTTGGGAAGCTGTTGTTCGGAGCAGCATTAGAAGCAGGAGAAAAGAGGAGACCAGAGCAGCCATTAGCGCAAGGGCATTTCCTAGAGTTTCTGGGTTGAGCTTCGCCGCCAAACTGTTTTAAACTTGACATCTCACATAAAGAGGATTATCAGGAAATGGACCCTACCGAGAGATATGAGACTTATCAACTTCGTGCAGTATATACTATATGGTAAGACCAGTTATTTCAATTTAAAATTTACTATTCGAACTGTGTTGATCAACCCTTAATTAAAACCTCTAATGGAGTGAAACTAACAGCAGAAGACTAACAGACTTGCGGTGAAGCAGAGTGAATGAAGGAGTGAGACACTGGGATGCTTGGACACTGAGAATTCAAGAACTCAAGCTATAAATTAAATCTATTTCATGACATAAAATAACCAAAGAAAGTGAACTGTAAGAGAATTGAAGTTCGAAAGTATGACTGAGAGATAGGACTGGAAACAAGTAAAATTATATTGACTTCTTTATATATTTCCATCTAAAAACACGTTCAAAAACATTGAATCCCCCACCCAAGGTTGGAGAAAGCAACCACAGTGTGGAAGGACGAAGCTGAATAGATAAAACAAAAGAAAGTCACAATTATATGACTGGCAGACAAAAACTCTGTAATAGAGGACAAAAATAAGGAGAATGTTTATTTTGGAATTTGCCGTGGGAAAGCAAGGAGAAAAGGTGAAGGAAAGAGAGAGGAGGCAAATTCTTGAAGACACCAACATAAAATAGAGTTATAGGGAGACAACGAGACTTCTGGAAAGAGGAAAGACAACAGCTTTAAACAAGGCTACAAGTCAGCAGGCTGGCTGACATTTTGATTTGATTTGATATTAAAGAAAACATAATTAAGTTGGTATTTGATTAGAATTACCTCAAATGATTTGGTAGATTAATGAATTTGAGTACATGCTAGATAAAGATCCTATTATGAATACAGAGCATATTAATAGATTAGTTATCATTTGAAAATTGATACCACCTGATAGATTGATGGACAATATAGATACAATAATAAAATTGGACAATTGACACTATAGTGACAATTGATACTACTTTGTTAACTGATTTTATTTTGATGAACTGATAAAGTAGCTTGATATAATTAACTGAATCTATTATGGTAAATACTGACTTTGATTAACTTTGATTAACTGGAGAAAATAAATTTACTAAAAATATTGTAGATGTAAACCTAATTTAGTTATTATGTCTTAAATATTATATACTCTAAATTGGAATTTTGAAGAGTTATTATTTTTAGTTAACTCCATTGTTGATCTATATTTGAATTTTATTTCTCTATATACATATATTTTTTCTCTTTTCTTCCTCTCTCTCTCTCTCATTCCCTTTCTCTCTCTCCTCTTTTCCTCATATAAAAATGAAATAATTGTAACTATCGTATATTAGCTGGAAAATTGCATAATAAATTCTTGGATTGTTTTGTTTATTAGTAAAGAGAGAAAGTAAGGAAATCTTCCTACCTCTCTTCTAAATTTCTTTGGAAAAAAGTGCTAGAAAAGAAGAATAAATAAAGAAGAATAAAGAAGGAATAAAGAAGGAAAAGAAGGAAGAAAAGGAAGAAAAAACAAAACAACAACAACAACAAAACAGTTGATATAAAATTACTGGATAGAACATATATCTTTAAATTATCTTAATTTATTAGCTTTACTAGAAAATAGATACAAGGAAAAAGACAGCTCTTACTGCTTCTCAAACACAAAGATGAACTTCAACAGAAATAAGTACTAAACAGATGGAGCATTTGGCAAGATTAGAAGAAATAAGAAAAATGAGAGGTGAGATGAAAGAAGAGATGAAAGAAATGAGAGCTGAAAATAAGCAAGATTTTAAGAATGAGATAAAAGAAATTAAGAAATCTATTGACAAACTCTCAGAAGAGTTAAAGGGGATTGCTAGTAAGAGTTTCAAACTTAGAGGGGAAAATGAAGAAAGTGGAAGACAAAATAGAAGACATAACTGCAGACCAAGAAAAAAAATTAGATGAGAAAATGCTGGCAGATCTAAAATGACGGGAATAGTGTCTGAAATTAAAAGACGTAAAAGAACAAAGTGAAGAAAATCTTTATGAAATTCTTATCCCAGCCTTCACAGCTTTTCTAAATCAACCTCAGGATCAATTTGAGGAGGAGATAGATAAGATCTACAGGATAAAATTACCGTACATCAAAGAAAAAAAATCTCCCAAGAGATATAGTAATTTATTTTGTAAGGAGAAAAATATGAGATATTATAATCTAACGGAATTTTGAGAAACCTTTTAAACTAGGAAAAGATAAGATTCTGTTATATAAAGATATCCAAACAAGAATTCTACGTAAGAGAAGAGAGTACAATTTTTTAATGGCTCAATTAAGAAAAAATGGAATCCCATACAGACGGGGGAAGTTAGAAAGTCTCACTTTCCGATTTGGGAAAAAAACTTACAGGTTAAATTCTCTATCAGATGCTCAGGAATTTTGGAGGAGATTTTGAAGATAAACATAAAAAGTCCAAAACTGAAAGTCACATAGGAAAATCTCAAAAAGGAAAGGAGACAACTAAAGAGAGAGATCCAGAACAGAAGGTAGAAGAAGGAGAAATCGCAGATACTGATTTAGACTTTGACCAACTATTCGAGGAAGAGGTAGAGAGAGTGGACCTAGAGGAGGAAGAGAGAGAGGATCAGGAGGAAGAGACAGAGGATGGATTATAATTAGATTATAATTCATAGAATTTCAATTTGAAAACTAGAGGACTAGAAGAATTCTGAATAAAATAAAACAATAGAACTGAAAATATTGTCTTGGAACATAAAAGGAATAACTACTCTTCAAAAACAGCAGAAGATATTTCATTACCTTGGGAAGAGAAAAAATGATGTTGTCTGTCTGCAAGAAATCAGAATAAAAAAGGAAAAGATAAAACTGATCCAAAACAGGAAATTAGGGAAGGAGTTTGTTTCAACAACAGAGAAGAAAAAGAAATGTGTAGTCATCTATGTAAACCATAATATTGAAGAAAAAGAAATCTTTAATGATGATAACGGCTGCTATTTAGGGGTAGAAATTCAATGGCAAAACAAAAAAATATTAATAGTGGGAACATACAGACTTCATGATAATAAAAATAAATTCTATGAAAAATTGGAATTAAAAATTTCGGAATATGAATACAAAGATATAGTCATTTTAGGGGACTGGAATGGAGTTATTGATCCTTCCATGGATCGCAAAACAGAAAAGGCAATAAAAAAGAACCAAGGGAAGCTTTCTATATCATTTGATAAAATGGTCAAGAGCCTTACTTTGCTAGATGCATGGAGATACTTATATGTTGATGTTAAAAAATTTACATTCTTCTCAGACAATTTCTTTTCAAGAATTGATATGTTCTTGATTTCAACAACACTTAGTAAGAATATAGTCAAAATGGATGTTCTCCCCAGAACCCTATCCGACCATAATGCAATAACCCTATCATTAAAAAAGGAAAGACAAGAATATAGATGGCGCCTGAATGAAAGAATCTTGCAAGATGAAAAGATAGTAGCTAAAGCCAATGAAAACCTAAAATTTTATTTTCTTGAAAATAATAAGCCAGATACAAGCATAAATGTTATTTGGGATGCAAGCAAAGCAGTCATGCACGGCTTTTTTGTGCAAAAAAATGCTGAGTTGAAAAAGAAGAGAAATGAAAAACTACAGAATATTTCTGACCAAATTAAGGTAAAAGAGAAGGAATTAGTAAAAAACAAACAAAAACAAAAAAAAACCAGCAGATAAGACTCTTCAAAAAGAAATAAAAGCTCTACAAGCTCAACTAGACGTGGACTTGACAACAGAAATTAGTAAAAAAATGATGTATCTGAAACAAAACCAGTTTGAATGGGCAAATAAACCTGGAAAATGGTTAGCAACAAAACTGAGGGGGAAAAAAGATAGAGCGTTAATTACCAAAATGAAAACTGGAGAAGGGATTACAACAGATGTTTGAAAAATCAAGAAAGTCTTATGTAATTATTATTCAGATTTGTATAAAGCAAACGGGACTAATAATGAAAATATATGAAAATACCTAAAGGACTTGAAAAAAGAGGAGATAAATGAAGAACAAAGATCTCACTTAAACCAACCAATAACCGTCATGGAAATAACAGAAGAAATTTGTAAAAGCAAAAAGGGTAAATCACCAGGTCCAGATGGTTTCCCTAATCTATACTATAAAAAATTCCAAGATGAGTTAATTTTACCACTTCAAACCACTATGAATGCAACTTTGAATGGGAAAATTCCCAGAACATGAAGAGAAGCCAAAATTTCATTAATCCATAAGGAGGACAGAGATTCTTTGATACCTAAACATTATAGGCCGATATCTCTATTGATTGCCGATTATAAAATTTTCACTTCAATCCTTGCTACTCAATTAAAAAAAAAATCTTAAGACTCAATTCAAGAGGAGCAGGCAGGTTTCCCACCGAATAGGTATTTTAAAGATAATTTGAGGATAATCAAATTAATCAAATTAAATATTTAGAATATTTTGAAAGACAATCTGCAAGAAAAATGGCTCTAATCTTCCTTAATATAGAAGAAGCTTTTGACACCATAAGTTGGAACTTTATGTTTGAGATATTAAATCTAATGTCAATTGGAGAAATTTTTTTGAGAGGAATAAAAACTATTTGTGACAATCAAACAGCACAAATTAAAATAAATGGAGAAAAAATGAAAAAGATTGATATCCAAAAAGGAACAAGACAAGGATGTCCTCTGTCCCTGCTATTATTTCTATTGGCAATAGAAGTGCTGATAACAAATATAAAAACTAATAAAAAAATGCAAGGCACAAAAATACAAAATAAAGAATTAAAAGTTAGAGCATTTGCTAACAACATAGTAGTGTTATTAGAAGATTCAAATGAATCAATTGAAGAATTGAAATACCAACTAAAAGAATTTGAAAGGGTTACTGGACTCAAAATTAATGAAGAAAAACAAATACTATAACTAAAAATATGAATAAGGACAAAGAGAAGCAGTTGAATATGATTCATATGGACATTTAAGTTGATAGAAATGGCAACTATGGACAAACTCACAAATTTACTAACACAAAAACCAATGGAATCATATGTTAAGGACTGGTCACCTGTTATTAATCATTTAAAAAATAACTGGGGCCAATTAGCGATAGCCAACTTTTTAGATTGAAAAGAGAAAAATATAATTAGATAAAATGTAAGAAAAGTGCAAGAGCTAGACAGAAAACTTTTTCAACCAAGAATAGTTAGGATCCTACAAATGTATTGAAATAAACAGATCCTACCAGAAAACAATGCAATGAAAAATTATGTGTCAATGTAACCGCCTATCCCCCACCCCCCGCCCTCTCCTCCCCCCCCATTTCTTTTTTCCCATCACTTTCAGTGTTGTATTTTTTTTGGATGCTTTTTGAAAACAAGAAAAGGAAAAAAAAGGTAAAGCAATAATAATTACATCCTTTAGATTAACATACCAATTATTAGCATCAGTTACTATCAAGGTATATGGACTATTCTTTTTGTAATTTTATATTTCTTTTTTTGTATTGGAATGTTTCTCTGATTTTACTAGAATAAAAATATGCTAAAAAAACTTTCTTATTTTTAATACATTTTTAGGCATTATAGCATGAAGATGCAATAGGTGCTTTTGTGTTTAGTAAAGCTTCCAAAGAGGGGAAAAAACAGCTGATCGGGGCGGTGGGGAAAGGTGAAGATAGAGACAGGGAGTGACCAAGGACACTGTAATGTAGAAGGAACAGCGGTGGCAGTACCGCTACTCATCAGCTGAAGGTGGGAGGAGGCATAAAACAGCATTCCTAATCTGCTACCATTGTGTAAGTGGCAATGCTGGGATTGTAATGGTTTATCATGCCAATGGTGTCTGGTGAGGAAATGGTCTTAGAAAAGCAACAGCTAGGGAATAGTTTAGTTAGTGTAAAAGGAAAGTGCCTGAGTAGGTCTCTTATCACAGTGCATTCTGGAAGTTCCATGCATACCATGAAGGACTTTATTTTGAGTTTCCTAATTAATTATTAAGAGACACAGAAAGAAAAAGGATAAAAATGGTAGAAGTTTCCCTGTTACTATGGCCATTTCCACATGGGGTTTTTAACACAAGGCAGAACGTCCTCCAGGGAGGATGTCTACACCTGTGAGCGGACTGGGTTGGACCTACTTAACATAGATCCGCACCTCAGCCCACTCTGGAATGACCCCAAGTGGTCGTCCAGCGTGCTTTGAAAGACCGCTAAAAACAGGTCTTTCAAAAGCATGGAGCGTGCCACTGTGAGCCTGCTCCTTTATGCAGATTCGCAGGCTCGCATTGGTGTAAGCCTGCGATCTGCTGGGGGCAGGCTTTAGGCTGGCGAGCTTCAGCAGTTGGTATCTTCTGGGACAGTACATTTCACTGTCGAATAGCTCTTATAGGCCCTTTCCGCACAAGGTGAGGGAATCACTCCGTGTCATTACCTACCGCTTCTTCTGGAGTCCAAAGCAATGCAGACTGTCCCTAAAGCCCTTCCGCAGGGCTCCTCCTTGGTCCAGGGCAAATTGGAGCAGTGCGAGGTCTGTAGATCCGCACTGCTCTGTCTTCCAAAATGACGACTTCCAGCTTCCAGAATGGCGGCTTCCAGTTGGTCATGGGTCCCGACCAACCGCTGAAGCTCGCCACACCTAAAGCCCGCCCTCCGCAGATCGCAGGCTCGCATTGGTGCAAGCCTGTGAATCTGTACAAGGGAGCAGGAATGCAATGGCGCATTCCAGGAAAATAAAGACCTGTTTTTTGCAATCTTTAGAAAACATGCTGGAGGACCACTTGGGGTCGTTTTGGAGCAGGCTGAGGTGTGGATCTCTGGTAAGTAGTCCACTCCTAGTCTGCTCCAAGGTGCAGACGACCTCCGTGAGAGGATGCACTGTCCCATTCTAATTGCCTGGTGCGGAAAAAGCCATAGTCAAAAAAGTTATCCTTAAGTTTATGTGGAATCCCTGTACAGTAATTTGAATCCATTGATTTGTATTCCAGTCTCTGCCGCAGCGGAAGAAGCTTGTTGCTTCCATAACTGATCAGCAAGAGGACTGTAAAAAAGAGGATTCAGAACTTGTCAGTTTCATCATATCAAGGACTTCCATCCATGATGGCACAGCAGAATGAGGTGCTTCTTCCACAGAAAGGGAGCAGACAAAGGCAACCACAACCGAATCAGTGGATGAGGTTTATCAGGACTGTCCCAAGACATTTTAATGCCCAAGGTAAAGAATAAAATGCTACACTTGATGGTTATGGCTATGAACAATAAAGTCTACACAACATGCTACTCTTTTCCATTCTGGGTACAAGAACCAATGATCTTCTCTGAAGACAACAGGCCAGCTTAAAGGGTGCAGGGATTTCTTCTCCAGAACCATACAGCTACTTATCACTTCCCAGCATCTGCTTCTTGAAGTAACTGTTTATGCTAAGGCTAATTCTGTAAGGCTAATTCTGGGTTTGCCACTCCAAGCCAGCATGGAGGTACCTATGCCTAATAAACAGAAAAGAAGGGTAGTTTCTCCACTCTTATCTGATCAGAGACCTGAGCACAAGTACTGTTAGCTTGTTCCTCATGATGGTCTATGCTCTGTTTTCTGGGGCAGTTTCTTTGTTGGGGGGATGAAAATCATGTACTCCCGCTCCAGCTGGACTGTACCATTTCAGAATGCAGTAGAGATATGGTAGGAAATGACATTTTTTAACTCAAAAGTCTTTCCTTGCCACACCAGTTCACTATGTGATGGGAAGTATTTTGTTTTGTTTGCTTGCTTTTAATACATGCGTGAGGGTCACTTCGACTGTGATCTCTGAAGTGACACAGTCCAATGGGAACTACATCATGTAATTGTATTGTTGATAATAGCTCAGGTCTTCATTGAAACAGTACACACTCCATATTTCAGAACCATTTCATTTGCACAACTGACTGTCCTTAACCTCTGAACCTCTGCAGAAGTGTTTCAATTTACTGATCTCCCTTGAACCATCATTCTTTCAAACAAAAGCTTTTGATTGAGTAGCAGATTCTGGCAATTGCTTTTCATGTTTTCTCTGCTTAAGTTCTGAAGATTTTGTGAAATAAATGTGCCAGAATAAATACATGTGAATCAATGGTCAAAGTATAATATTTAAAATATGTAATTGCCATGTCAATAGAGTGAAAAACAAGCAGTTCTGTAATTTTCACCTTGTATTTATTACTATCATTACTACTAGTAGTGGTGGTAGTTACTGGCCACATACTATTGCTGTTTAACCCCTAAGTTTAAAGGGCTATACTATTGCTGTTTAACTCCTGCATTTAAAGGCATGTTCACAAACAGCGTGGTGGAAAAAAATTGGATGATCATTGATTACAAAAGGAGACACAGGAATATTGTTATGGCAACCATAGTTCTCCTTCCAGGCATCAATCAAAGTTTTTCATAGCAATTATCTCCACTCTCAGATTTCGTCAACAGTACTATTGCTTCATTTTTTTAATAAACTTATGTTGATATTCTACACAACTTCTTTGGTGCTCTTTCATCATTTCATGATGATCATCCAAGTACAATTAGTTGTATAATCATACCTAACTTTACTGGAATAGTTATATTTATGAAGTTAATATTGGATTCAGGTTCACTTTTCTAAAGGCAAAGCTCTTGGAAAGTAGCAGCTCCACTGCATAACACTCCTGATTAGTGTCTGCTGAAGTCACTATGAGCAAAACACAGCTGGGTTGGAACAGGAAGCAAGCTTCTGAGTCTACAAATGAGGAACTGAAGCTGTTATATCCCATATAGGCATTCCCAGGAGGAAGAGGAAATTACATGGATAATAGCAGTAGGATCTAAAGTTGTTTGCTGCAATTTATGTGCAATTTTCTTGCCAAAAAATCTCACCAACCATACCTGCAACAAATGCAAATTGGTAGCTTTCTTGGAAGCAAAGATAAGTAAGCTACACCTATTTGAGTCCCTTTAATACATCAGATAACATAATCACTTCCTGGATAGAACACATGGACAATTGATACAACAGAATCAAAAGGAAGAAACTGCCAAGGAAAATTAAGAGGCCTGTAAGAGTGAGGAAACACCCTGGAGGACAGTCGCTATAAGAAGAAGACCATCCAGAATTGCTCCAACTAAGCAATCACTTTCTTCATCTTCATGAGGATAACATCATTGAAGATGCTCAAACAAGGAATCAACAACAAGGGACATAACATGCCAAAGAAGGAGTCAATGGAACTGCCAACTGCAACAAAAAGAAAAAAAGAGTGCTGGTGACTGGGAGCACAAGATCAACTATGTATTATTGTTGATCTTAAGTTGAACATGAACCAGCAGTGTGATGCTGCAGCAAATAAGGCAAAGGCTATCTTAGCTTACATTAATAGACACATATTTTCCAGTTAGAAGGAAGTAATAGTCTCATTATATTTTGCACTGGTCAGGCCTCAGTTGGAGTACTGTGATCAGTTCTGGGCACTTCATTTTTTAAGAAGGATGTAGGTAAGTTGGAGCAGGTAAAGAAAAGGGCAACTACAATAATAAAAGGTATAGAGATGAAGTTTGGAGAGGTATGAGCATACGAGGAAAGGTTGAAGGAGCTGGACATGTTCAGTTTGATGAAGAGAAGAATGAAGGCCTTTCCACACTACACTGTTGTAGTGCTATTATTCCACTTTCAAAATCCTGTGGAAATCTGAGGTTTGTAGTTTACTGAGGCCAAAGAGCTCTCTGGCTGAGAATTCTAAGGTCCCCTTCCTAAATTTCAAATCCCAGGATTCCATAGAATGTTGAAAGTGGAATAATAGAACTATAACAGTGTAGTGCAGAAAAGTCCTGAGGGGTGACATGACTATACTCTTTAAATATCTCAAGGGCTGTGACAGAGATGGGGAGAAAGGCATGTTATGTACTGCCCTAGAGGTTTGGACCAGCTGTAATGGTTTTAAGTTATAGCAAAGTAGATTTCAATTGAACATTAGAAGGAACTTCGTAACAGTAAAAACAGTTTGGAAATAGAACCAGAAGCCTAGAGAGGTGGTAGGGTCTCCTTCTCTGGATGTCTTCAAAAGAGGCTAGATAGCTACCTCCTGGAAGGTACTTTAGCTGGAGATCTGGCACTGAACAGGGGGTTGGACTCAATGGTCCATGAAGCCTCTTCCAGTTCTTTGATTCTATGATTCTAATGGTTTTAAGTAGTAGGAGGGTAGATTTTGATTAAAATTTAGAAGGCATTTCTTGACAGTAAGAGCTATTCACTCACAGAACCAATTATCTGGAGAGGTGGTGGATCTCTTTCCTCTGGACATCATCAAATAGAAGCTAGACAGCTATCTGCCAGGGATGCTCTATCTGGATTTCCTGCACTGACTGGAGAGTTGGAGTGGGAGAATCAACTCTACGATTCTATGATTCAGTGATTTTGTGATCTTTCAACCAAGATTGCATCCATAGCTCTTCTTCTTCAAACCTAGTGAGGCACAAGAAAGTTTCTGATTTCTATCCCAGGTTCCTAAAGTGCCCATGTGATTATCCTAGTGATATAGGTGCAAATATCTATGTGAGTCTTTCCTACATAGCTAACACTCTTGAACATATATATTAGTTAGGAAAAACCCGTCAAGCTGAACATGGCATTTGTACACCAGCTGCACTACAGTCTAAGATTCTGTTCACATATACAACCCTACACATACACATTTGATATTAGATAGCTTGTGTGGAAATGGCTCACATATGCTGGCAATGCCATTGTTTGCACATGAGTTTTTGAAGGGGAGGGTTAGCACATTAATTTTTAAAGTACACCTTAAAACAACATAAGGTCTGTCTCAATTGGAATCTTCCAAACATAAATAAAATGTACCAAGTCTGATATGGAAAGCTTTTGCCTGCTCAGGAAAGGCACAAAATACTGTTTGTTCTTACTAACATGGCCCCAGCTCAAGAGCCCTCAGAGGCTGAGTACTCATATAGGAACTCCTGCAAGGAGAAGGCAGACTTGCTCCTTGGCTGTTCTTGAGTTGGGCCTTCCATGCTGAATTCTGCAAACTGCTCCCTGATAGTATCACTGCTATCAAATTGAACTGTCCTCAAACTGAGGAGCACACCTGTTGGGAATAGCAACCTTAGCACACCTTTTGAATTCACTGCTAGTTAGGTTGCATGATCATTGAAGGTTTAGAAACAAAGCCTAGACTAACCTCCTGTTTGTTTGTTTATGCCCACTCCCTTCCTCCTGCACCCATCCTTTTTGTTCTCAAAGGGCTTTTGTCTCTTACTATCTTTTCTTCTTCTTCTACCTGCCTTCCTGAGAGCACGTGGTCAACAGTGTCCTAGTAGAGATACTACACTATAAGCATGTAATTGCTTATTCTTTTTCTACCCTATCTTCAAGAACATGAACCTGTGTAACTTATGCACAAATATCTGTAAGTAAACTTTCACATACTTTTAATTAAACTGTTTTTGTGTTTACTTCTCAGCTAGAGTTAAGCGTGTTTGAGAGTGATAGAGGCGATTGGACTACTGTTCAAACTTCTGTTTGCGCATTACAAATGCTCTGTTAAATGAGGAGATCCACCAAATCTCTTTCATTTTCCAGTAACACCTTGGGCTCCTCCAAAGTCAGCATGGTTTTTACAAACTAGTCATGCCAAACTAATTTTCTAATTTCTCTCTCTCTCTCTCTCTGGAGGGTATTGGGAGACCAGGGTTGAAATCTCCACTCACCTATGGAAGCCTACTTAGTGACCTTGGACAAGTCATACTATTTCATCCTCAGAGTAAGGCGAAGGCAAATCCCCTCTGAACAAATTCTGTGGAGAAAACCCCATGACAGGTTCACCTTAGGGTCACCATAGGTCAGAAATGACTTAAAGGCACACAACAGCAACACAACTATATTTTGGTGGACAAGCTGGTAAAATAATGCTGCTGTTAGGTGGATTTGCAGTTGTAGATGAACTATATCCAAACGGCACTCACCAGTAGTTCCTCATCATTTCAGAGACAATGAGGTACTGCAGCTTCAGTTCTGCGACTGGTGTTTTTCAGTGGCTTCATAGATGATGGATGCAGAAGGGATGTCATCAAATTTGGTGATGTTCTCAAGCTGGGTAGGTAAACAAGGTTAAAATGAACAAGCTGAATTTCAACAGGGATCAACATAACGTCTGACACTTTAAAGTTGGAATGGGCAAAAAAAACCAGAAGCACAAATGTAGGCTGCACAACACTTAATTTGGAAGTATTACATGTGAAATGGATGTAAAGATTGCTGTAGACCAGTTGTTCTTAACCTGGGGTCCATGGACACCTGGGAGTCTGCAGAGCCCTGCTGCTTGACACTAATAGCAGCAGCAGCAACACCTCCCAGACATGGGACCAGACGTGAGGATTAATAGGAACGATTGAGGATGTCTCTAAAGGCAGCCGAGACATCTACTAGTGGGATGAGGTGGCCAAGGGACCCTGGCTCTAAAGTTGCGTTAGTGGGGAAAGACACTGCCGTGAACTTCCATCTCATAGGAACACAGCCACAGTTGCTGGATTGAAACTGTCCAATAAAGTTGCAGATTGGAGAAGGAGGCAAGCTTGTTAGTAACCAATCAGTGGGCACCAAGAATATTGGGATGTGTGGTCTGTGTTACTCATTAGTGGTTAGTATATCAAACCCTCCTGGGGAACGGCCCAAGCTCCACCTTACCACTTGCCCAGACTTGCCCTAGGTAACTCTTGCCTGCCTTTATGAAGAATTAGCATATGTGAAAAGGCTGGGCCAGGGTTTGGGGGTGGCAATGTGGGACTTAGAGTGTGATGAAAGATCACTAGCATGAAACAACTGGGCTTCCTTCTTTTTATAGTTCCTTCCTTCTTTTTATAGTTTCATCGCGGTCAAGGTACTGCTTTAGCTACTGCTCTTTGGGCCCATGGCTGGCTCCCTGCTCAGTCACTTTCCTAGCCATGTGAGCAAGTGAGAGACAGCAGCTTCTACAACAGACACTTGTAGCGATTTGGTTGTTTGTTTTCCTTTCTCGTTGGAGTGGTGAGTGCTTCTCTGATGGAGGAGGTAGAACCTCCAAAGACAAGCACACGGGCCTCCCCTTCAACTGAGAATAGTACAGTGGCCTCTCCAATTTCATGAGGGTTTGGGGGGCAAAACCCTCACCAAGGTGGAAAACCTCAAATGAGCCCTCAGTCCCCCTCCCATTTTCCTTCTGAAACTCTGCCCCCGTTCCCTTCTATTTTGCCTTGGTGTGAGTTTTCTGCACAGGGGCAAAATGTATAGGAGTGGGAAAGAGAACTCCAGAGGGGGAAAAGAAGGTGCACACAAGCCTTCCTCTACTCTCCATTCCCTTCTGTTTTGCATGGGAATGGGAAGAAGGGAGCTCTGGAGGGGGGAAGGAAGGCTCTTATGAGCCTCCCCCCTTCCCTTTTGCTTTGCCTCAGCATGAGTTCCCTGCACGGGGACAAAATGTGTGACAATGGGAGGAGGAGAACGGGGGGGGAGGTACACGTGTTCACAAATAATCAAATTCACAAAGGTCAAACAAGCAAATGTGGAGGGAAGGCTAGGAGTATGCACTTCTATTTATTTCTCTTTTCTCTCCAAATTTGGAAGATCCCTGATGAGCAAAATTAAATAAATATTTGAATATTTAAATCTAAGTATTTAAATATGTCAGCCTTGAATTAAGTTTTGGGGGTCCCTGACAACAAATTATATTTATAGGGGTTGCCTGGTAAAGAAAAGGTTAACAATCACTGCTGTAGACCACAAACAAAACCTGAATCAACAACGTGAAGCAAAAAAGTAGCAAAAAGGCTAATGCAATATGCTGCATCTACAGAAAAGGAACTGTGCCCACACAATGGAAAGTTATGGTAGCATTCCCTTTGGGTGTGGCCATATCTCTCTGAGTAGCGTGGCCAGTTTTATGAAGTAATGTGTATGGAAGAGGGCAAC
The DNA here is from genome assembly GCA_948472985.1 of Iguana delicatissima. NCBI lineage: Eukaryota > Metazoa > Chordata > Lepidosauria > Squamata > Iguanidae > Iguana > Iguana delicatissima. The sequence goes on from CAOKZL010000065.1 coordinate 41,804, forward strand.
AAATATAGCGAGGGATTTAGAAACTAAGACTTATGAAAAACAATTCAAGGAGTATGTTATGTGAGAAGACTGAGAGGTAATGTGATATCCATCTTCAAATATCAGAAAGGCTGTCATGTGGAAGATCATATCTAAGAAACTGACTGTCCTTCACCGCATAGTTATAATAAATCCAGGTTTAAAATGTTACATTCTGGACATTACTGAATATGCATTGGTTTTAGGATTTTCAGTGTTAAAATACCTGTCTCATGTCAGACTCTGTTGTAGTATTTTAGTTTAAGCTCTTGCCACTTTCTGTATTTCTTCCACCTCTGAAACCTGTAGAAAATTGCAACTTCAGTCATCTACTACAAAATCGTTGTTGTTGCTGGAGGAGGAAGAGGATGGAGGTACCTCTTTCATTCCTTCTCCTTTGTTCTTCTCCCTGCTCCTAAGACTACATGGCATTGTTCTTTTTCGACTATATTTCTTTTTTATTTTTCCCACCCCAGGGAGAGGCGAAGTTCCATCAAGTCATAATTAAAAATACAATAAATATATAAGAGCCTGTCTGATTTCCATGGGTTCTTGAGAGTTCAAGGACTTTATTTAAAATGGGGGTTGGGGAGAGACAAAATCTCTGCCAGGGTCTTTTGTACAGAGAGAGGGTAGTAATATTTGCACAGCAAGGGAACAAAGTCCTGATAGATTTTGATAGTACTATATACAAAGCAGTTATGCGTTATTTTTATATAATCATATGGTATATTGCTTTATGAGTAAAGAAAAATGTTGGCAGCATGCGGGGGAGAAAATTCTTCCCCTCCACATTAGGGAAGATGGGGAAAAAAAGAACTTAAGGCCATTTATTGTAAACTAAGTTTGGTGTCTTATTTTGACTGGATATAATTTATGCTTCTTTCAACATGCAGTCTTTGCAAACAGCCACCCACAAATAGTAAACTAATTATGGAAAATAAATACTACAAACCCACTAACATGATTTAGCACACTTTTCAAATGTTCAGGAATAAAGACTCTGGCCATTTCCGCACTAGATTGTTATAGTGCTATGATTCTGTTTTCAACATCCTGTGGAATCCTGGGGCTTGCAGTTTCAGGAGGGGCCACCTGGCCCCTCCTGAAACTGTAAACCATAGGATTCCATAGGATGTTGAAAACAGAATCATAGCACTATAACAGTCTAGTGCAATTCAATTTTTAATTGACCTTTATTAGGCACACTATAACATAAACATATACCTATCAATAAGACATCAAGGATCCTTGCTTGACAGTTTAAACCATAAATTTGCTGCCTCAACCAGGAAATTAGCCATTAATCTAGTAACCTGTGGGTTTCGGTCATCCAGTAAGTATTCTGTAGATAGCCTATTTAGGCAGATATTCATTTCCAATAGTCTCCTTAACAGCTTTTCCCTTGAATCTGAATACAACGGACAGCTCAATGTAATATGAAAGATATCATTGGGAGCTTGTGCACAACGGCATGTACGCTTTAAGAAAGGGATCCGCAAATATCTGCCCTAGGTCACATTCGAAGGATATACATTCACCCTTGCAAGTAGAAAGGCCTTTCTTGCCACGAGCAACGTAAGAGTTTGAAAATAATCTGGGATTCTACCCGGCTGGGGAGACACACCAAGCATCAATGGGGAACAGACCCTAGGGGGTGATGGATATGAAAGGTGGTATTCCCTCTCCAAGAGACAGGCCCTAACAGTTTTGAAGCACTCCGTTTCAGTTAGTAAATGGAGAGAATCTAATCTTAGGCCCAGGGACATTACTTTGTTTTCATACAATGAAGCCCATCTAGTATAATAGGCCTCAGATAGTAGAAAGCATAGAAAGGCCAGATCTATTAGGCCTAAAATGGATCTTAAAACAAAATTTAAAGATCCTCAGCCAGGCACTAATTTCAAGAGAGTTCAGGCCCAATTCAGCATAAAGTGTCAGATGGTGAACACATAGGGGAACAGATAGTATTCTCCTAAAAAAATGTGCCTGCACTCTTTCAATCTCTTTATTAAAGACTGGAATCCAGGTAGGTATACTATAAAGTAGTAAAGGTCTTAATTTGGCTTTGTAGATTTTTAAGGCCACCAAAATATCCTGGTTCACATTTTTATAATAAAAAGATTGTATTGCAGCCAGGGATCTTTTCCCTGCCTGAATTATCTCATCCCTCTGTTTACGCCAATGGCCATTAAAGTGGAAAAGTACGCCAAGATATATGTAACTCTTGATCTGCTCAATTGTCTGGTCACCGAACTTTCACATCCTTGGGACAATCGCTTGCAGAATACCAGTATTTTAGTTTTATCATAGTTTAACCACAGATGATATTTGTCACAGTATTCAAAAAATCTTTTCAATGCTCTTGTCAAGCCCACCTGAAATAATGAAAGTAACAATGTGTCATCGGCATATTGTAGGACAAAAAGTGGCCAATTACCCAACGAAGGTGGGTGAGAGTCTATTGAAGTCATAAAAGCAGGTAAGTCCCCCACAAACAAGTTAAACAGATGGGGAGCCAACACACATCCCTGCCTGACCCCTACATCAGAGCGAATAGGGTCTGTTAATAGACCAGTTTCAGAGAATTTCACTCTGCACTGGTTATTTGAGTCAAGTTGGCATAGTAGATACAACAAACGAGGATCTAAACTAAGTTTACCAAGCTTATCCCACAGCAGCGGCCAGTGAATTGAATCAAAAGCGGCCTTCAAATCAGTGAATGCCACCTACAATTTGCCCTTTTGGCATGACAGGTATTTCTTTACCAAGAAAGAAAGCACTGTTATATGATCCACAGTGGACATATGCCTTCTGAAACCTGCCTGCTCTGGACCGATCAGGGCTTGAGAGTTCATCCAGCTCAATGACGTCATGTCCAAATAACTAGCATATAATTTACCTACAACTGATAGGATGCTTATTGGACGATAATTACCGGGGTTTTCCTATCCCATTTTTTGAAGATAGGAATTATGATAGAGTCTTTCCAGGCGGCTGGGATCTCGCCAGGTTTGTTAACTAGAGTAAATAGATTAGCTAATGCCTTTGTCCATTGCTCAGGGCCAAATTTCAAAATGTCTGCTAGGAAGCCGTCATATCTCGAGATTTACCAGATTTTAGTTTAAGAATCAACTGGCGTATCTCCGCGGCCGAAACTGTACTCCATAAGTTAGGAGGGTTTTTAATAAGATCAACCTCTGGTGTTTGGGCACTCATTTTCACAGAAAAATGGGAGACCCAAGTCGAGGGCAATATCATAGATGGAACCAGAGAGTTCTCCTTATATATATGGTTCCTAACGGCCGCCCAGAAGGACTTAATGTCTTTGGACTTCAGAGCTTTATCCAGAGACAACCACTTGCATTGAAAAAATAGCTTCCTTTTATCCTCAACCCATTTAAAGTATTCTTTATAGGCTTCATAATAGGGCTCCAAATTAGCCCCAGGGCTGACCAGAGCCTGATGAAATATTTGTCTTAAGTTCTGTTTCCAGGTGAGATGACTCTTATTAAACTAAGTTCCTCTACCTTTTATGCGATTAGAAAGATAAGAAGCCTTATTTGGAAGATAGTCATAATGTTTAAGTATGCCAGCAGAGTGTCATCTACCTTAGAGCTGGTAGCTAGGGCATTAAAACAATTTAAAACCGACGTATCCTTAAAATTATTACTAATAAATCCTTCCATTTTGGGGTCCCAACAAATGCACTTCACTCTCTCATAGCTATAGCCAGCCATATCATTTTGAAAAGGTAATGAAGCTGGCACAGATAAATTTAGGGAGACAAGTAAAGGTAGGTGATCGCTTTCAGTCCTACAGCAGATATCAAAATAAGCAATTAAGCTCAACAACTCGGGATTGATTATTACATAATCAATAGTACTTCTCCCAATTGGTGAGTTATAAGTAAAACCATCGGTATTTGGGAACCCCTCAGAACCGTTTAATATTAAAAAAGAGTTACTAAAACAAAAATTAACCAGCACTGACACATTCTCATTAACTTTGGCATCAATGCCGACCCGGGGAAGGTTTAAAGGGTAAGGAGGCGAGACCACCTCAATCATAAGATGATCACAAAAAAAATAATTGAAAGGCCCAATTCTTGCATTAAAATCCCCCATAAGAATGATCCTTGAAGAACCACTCCTAATGGCAATATTATCAACATAACTAGACAATTGGTCCCAATAGGTGGACAGATTAGGGTCATTTGATATGGGAGGAATATAAATGTTAAGCAAAGCTATCTTGTTGTTACCTAATTGCAGGGAAATAGCCTGCGCTATTGGTATACAAGGCGGGAACACTGTATATTTAAAACAACTCGATGGCTTCAGGAGTATAGCCAGCCCCCCCATTTCTGCCCCCCTTAGAAGATCTCGAAGCAGGTACACAAAAGGAAACATAGCCAGGCAATTGGATATCATATAGATGCCATGTTTATTGGAAACATAAAACATGGAACCGACCAATATAGTCGATGAAGTCCATATCTGAACTTTTCCTCAGCCAACCAGCTATGTTCCATGAGAGGAATGCAATTCTGCATTACCCCTTCTAGTTACTGCTCCAGATATGATAAAATTGCAGAGAAGGGGGTTCTTCAGTCTGAATACATCCGTTTATAATAGAGCTAGGGGAGGCAGCAGTCGGAGAAGAAAAGGGTGGATTTGTTGTCAGCTGGGATTGAATTATCCTCTGGAATATATTAGTTGTATCCTCCAGCTAAGCAGATACCAGTATTTGGTTAGCAACTGAGAGATCCTGAAGCCCCCACAGAGTATTCTCCTCCACAGACTCGAACGCTGGTACCACACCAGGGTCTAACACAGGTTCCATCGTCGGTAACTCCTCTGGTGGGGTGTCAGTAGGATACAAATTCTCTAGTGCAGAAATGGCCATGGAAGAAGTGTATGCATTGGAATATGAACCCATTAATGGAAAGCAGGGTTGAGCCAGTAGTAACCCTCTGGTTGTTATCAGCAATAGCCAGCATAGCCGCTTTCCTCCCAAAGTTTGGGCTCTTCTGTTTAATACAAGAGTGAGGAAGATCTCTTGTTCATGCTGTCAGCTTTGTCTTGATGACTCTGGGATGAACAGCCAAATAGAGAGGCTGTAATCAATCCCGGCTCTCAGAATGTTGAGAGGGGCCACTGACATGTAAATAAACAGGAGAGGCTTAGCTGTTTAATAATTTGGCTTTGGTGGGAGATTGAAGACAGATCTGGCAGTGGAGTATCTGAGAGAAGGAAGGGACAGATGTGAGTTCAGGAGAGTTTGAACATGATACGGATTATAACATTGAAATAAATAGTGAGTCAGAAGCTGTCCTTGCAGCCATATAGAAGCATTTTATTCAATAACCCATTAGCTGTTATTGTTGATTTAAGGCTCTAACCTAAATTTAGGGTATTGTTGAAAATATCAGTCACACACATAACGTGTTAAACCCAAAACAAATACACTTCCTGGTCCATAAATGGGGACACTTGAAGAATGGCATTCAAGAATTTAGACTGCACCGCTTCCAAAATACAAAAATCAGAGCAAAGGCTCAATTGTGTATCATATAAAAGCTGATTTAATGATTTGGACTCAAACAATTTAACTGCTGCTCACAAAAAAATTTCCCACTCTGGTGCAAAAATAATTGAATATGGCAGAGGCACTGCTCTGAGCAAACTTAAAAGCAAACTCACTGCAGCATCATTAGCTTGAAAGACCACCCCTAAGTATTTAAAGATATTTATTTGTTTGTTCTTCCAGGTAGAGATGTAAAATTTCCTGAAATTTTGAAGCCATGGAAAAAACTTGGGTTTTTTGTTTGTTTGTTTTTCCAGAAAAAAATGGAAATTTGTGGAAAAATTGAAAAAATTCAACATTAGTACTTTTTACACATTGAAAGTCACTCTGTTAACTTACATAAAATATGACTACGTACAATTTGATTTGGCATAAAATTATCACAATTGGTATATTAAAAATATAGTGTACTCAAACAATTATTACAAATGGATTTACTTTTTATATATATATATATATATATATATATATATATATATATGTAACAAATGGAGCAGCAATCTCCTGAACTGGAGGGAACCTCTTTAGTCTTGCCAGTTTATGTGGAGCAGAAAAAAAAAATTTTTTTTAAAAAAATAGAAGAAACCATCACCATTAGTAATATAAGGAACATAGTTTTTAGAAATTATTTCGAGAATATATGAGCACCTTGTCTTAAAGCTTTCATTCATCATGCTGAAATAAAACATTTCACAACTGATTTTCTTCCTTTTTTCAATTTTTCCAATTTTGGGGAAAAAAACAGAAAAGGCTTCAGGGGAAAAAAATGGGGAATTTTTTTCCCCCTGAATTTTTCAGTTTTTTTCCCCCCAGGCCTTCACATCTCTACTCCCATCTCCCCAGCTATTGGATTGTAAAAGATTAGTCTGGACTTTGGCACCAATATAATGCTTTGAACTTCACAACATTCCCCTTCACTGCTGTACCTGCCTGTTGTGACCATATTCAGGGTTCGATGAAGGTAGTCCTTCAGATGTTGTTGACTGCAGCTCCCATCAGACTGAGTTGAGACAGCCAACAATGAGGAATTTTGGAAGCTGCAGTGCAACATCTGGAGAGCCACAGTTCCTTCAGGCTGATGTCACTAAATGAAGGACTAGTCAAACAGAATCTGTCAAATGCCAGCTGCTATCAATGCAGAATGAGTTAAAAACATCTTCATGGTCAGTCTGGAAATGCATGGACATGTAGGTCTCTCTCCCCGCTAAGTTAATACCTATACCACACAATGGTCACGGATGCTAATCAGAATGTTTTCTCTCAAATATATATATATAGCCCTGCTGCACTCCTCTGTTTCCACTCTAAGTCACAAAGCCCCTGGCATGTCATCTTTTCCTCAAAACAACTCAGTGTGGTGGGTTAGACTGAAAGATAATGACTGCCATAAAATCACTAGGTGATCTTTTTGTCTGAGCCACTATTTGAACCAGAGTCTTTGCAGACCACAGTCTGATATTCTGTTCCAATTTTCTCCAATCGAGTTCTTTCTAGATGTTTTGGACTTGAATTCCTATCAGCATCCCCAGAATGGCTAGTGGCTAAGGACAATAGAATCACAGGATGATAGAATCACAGAGCTTCAAAGAGCCATCTAGTCCAATCCCCAACATAAAAGAGTACACAATTAAACTATTCCAAAAAATCAGTCATCCAGCTTAAAGTCCTCCAAAGAAGGAGAATCTACTTCCCTTCGAGGGAGTCTATTCCACTATCAAACAGCACTTATAGTAAAGATGTTTTTCCTAATGTTTAGGTGGAATCTTTCTTCTTGCAATTTGCATTCATTGGTTTATATTTTAATTTTTGAAAGAGGAGAAAACAAGTTCACTCCATTTTCTACTGGACACCCCTTCAAATATTTAAAGGTGGCTACCATGTCACCTCAGTCTTCTCTTCTCCATGCTAGACATACCCAGCTACTTTTACCATCCTGATCACCCTTCTTGGATAATCTGGCATATTCCAAGTAATGACGTTTGTAATTGTGCTTTGTAATCCTGTCTATGTTTGGGTTTGTAATATCTATGTGTTTGTAATCCTTTCTATGGTGAATTCAATCAGTTGTTTTGACAATTGTGAAAATTGCTCCAATAATGAGAATTGTTGTTATTGTTCTTGTTTCACTAAGGAAATATGGTTTACCTTGCCATGTTGAAAAACCCGCCAGAGGCATTACCATCAATAGGAAAAACATCACAGCCAACACGAGGCAGCAGGCTAACAGTCTTTATTGCGGGCAATAGATCAAGTAGCAGACTATTAAGTTACAGCGCAGCGAGCCATCTCTTCGTCCAGAGCAGAAAGGAACAGAAAACAAGAAGAAGGCACAGCCTGTTCAAAAGCCGTGTTTTTAAGTATACATATTCAATAACAAGGCGTTCCCTTAACCATAACAATGTTGCGGCTACTGGCAGCAGAAGACCTTGAATACGTTTAGGTTTCACATGGGAAGCGTTCACAGAAAGCTAGACTAAACAACTACAAGCAGCTTTGCGTTCTCACCCTCTAGTGGTGGGAAAATATGAAGCCAGGAGTAACAACAGGTCCCATCATGCTTCTCAACCTGTGACACTCCCCTACTCCTTGCGAAATATTTTCAGCTACCTTGCTTTGGAGACTCCATCAACCCCAGTTTGCTAACGTGCTGACCAAATGCATTAGCAGGAAGTGGCTTGGTAAACACATCAGCCACGTTTTCTTCTGAAGACACATAGGTAAGGGACACTTTTCCTTCTTGTACATATTGTTTCACATTGTGAAATTTGATGTCAATGTGTTTTGATCGAGAATACACCCGGTCAGACACTGCCATTTGAATGCAGGCTTGTGAATCACAACATATTTGTATTGGTAATGGCGCAGACACATGCAGGTCTTGTAGTAACTGCAAGAACCAAACCAACTCAGTACAGAGCGCAGATAGGCTCACAAACTCTGCCTCTGCAGTTGATAAAGCAAGACAAGACTGTTTTTTAGCCTTCCAATCGATTGCTACACCACTGAATTTGACAAGAAAACCAGTTGTGCTTTTGCGGTCCACAGTATCCTCAGCGAAATCACTGTCTGATGAACAGACAAGGTTTGGCATCTGATCAGGACAAATGCTTAGGCAATAATCAAGGGAACCCTTTAGGTACCTGAGTACCCTTTTCACACCCTGCCAATGATACTGGGTTGGCTTAGCACACGCTCTGCCCAGAATGTTGACACTTAAAGCAATATCAGGCCGGCTAGTACCAGCTAAGTACAAAAGGCTCCCAATGACAGACTGATATAGGTGTATATCAGGAAATAATTCCTCACAGGTATTTTTCAAAAAACCTGGCACCATTGGAGTTTGTACCGGTTTGCAGTCAGACATTTGACACAGTTCTAACAATTTTACAATCTTTTGTTTCTGACACAGCAGAATACCTTTTTCAGTTCTCTGTACTTCAATTCCAAGAAAGCTCTGTACTGGGCCTAGGTTTTTCACCTGAAACCTTTTCCCCAGCTCTTTCTCAAACACTTGCACTTGTTTTTGTGTAGCACTGACCAAGCATAGATCATCCACATATGCAAGGAGAATTTCCAAACTCTCCCCTTTCCTTCGAACATATACACAGGGATCAGCAAGGCAAGGATCTTGCAAGAACCCGCGTGCCACTAGGCGCGCTTTATATTTCACATGCCCATCAGCAGTGGGTTTCAACTTGTAGACCCATTTGCTGTCACTTGGCTTCACACCCTTGGGCAAATTACAAAGAGAATACACATCATGCTGGATAATGGAATCCATTTCATTCTGCATTGCATCCCACCAGGGTTCTGCCTGTTGCTCAGGCATTTTCACAACATCAGCAAAGCACTGAGGCTCACAGTTTACAGCGCACACACGAACTGCGAGAGACTCAGGGGAAAAACGTTTAGGTGGAATGCCTTTCGTTTTTCTTTGAGACCGTCTGGGGATGGGACGATCCTGCAAAGGTTCGTCCCTGTCCTCAGCACTGCGAGACCTTTTCACTGAGCCCTCGCGTTCTCTCTCCCCTGTGCAAGACCTTCACACATCACTTACAGCTCTTCTCCTCCACGCGCCTCTCTCCTCCTCTGTTTCAACCCTTGAGGAACTGGGAGCGGAGGCAGGGAGTGGAGCAGAGACTGAAGGCTGCAGTGGCTGAGAAGCTGGCAGACCAGCCACAGGGAGAAAAACTTCAGACGCTGCCTGAACACGCGACCAATTAGCGTGTTCCTCAAAAGAGGCATTCCTAGACACCACACAGGAATTGCCACCAGCGTAAAAACGATACCCCTTGCAGTTGGGCTCATAGCCAACAAAACGCATACGCTGGGCCTTAGGCTCCCCCTTCCTTCTTTGCCCCTTGGGGATGTGCACCCAAGCAAAACTCCCAAAGACTCTCAGATGTGCAATGGAAGGTTGTTTACCAAACAAACACTCATAGGGAGTAGTATTAACCACAGAACTCCACAGCCTGTTGTGTATGTAACAGGCAGTCAGAATTGCCTCACCCCAAAAACTCAGAGGCAGATCTGCATCAAGCAGCAAACTATGCATTCGAGTCTGCAGAACTCCTGCATTCCGCTCAGCCACTCCATTCTGATGAGGAGAATAGCCGGCAGTCGCCCTGTGCACTATACCCTGTTTTTTGATCCATTGTTGCAAGTTCTCCGACAGGAATTCCATTCCTCTGTCGGTTTGAAGCTTTTGCAGGGAATAACCAAATTGCCTTTCAACCAAGGAACACTAGTTCTTGAGAACTTGACACACATCAGACTTTTGTTTCGACAAATAGCAGAAAATGAACCTGCTAAAATCGTCTACGAGAATGACGAAATATCTAGCTCCCCCTAGGGAAGGTTTACTCATAGGACCCACAATATCACAGTGTACCAACTGAAATGGGGCGGTTGGTACACGAAAACTAACTCTCGGTGCTGGGAGTTGTTTAGATTTAGCTTGCTTGCAAATAGCACAGTCAAGAAAGACATTACAAGGCTTCAAAGTACACCCTTTACAACAACCAGCAAGCCTCTTTAACACAGGAAAGCTTGCATGCGCTGCGCGCCGGTGGAGGAGATGAAGGCACTCATCATGTTGTGGGACATTGCCATACACATTACACACAGTGTGTCGTGGCTCAAGAAAGAACAGCCTCCCTTCTCGTGTAGCCACAGCACATACCACCCCATCTTTGAGGATTTTACCTTGCTTCCCATAGAACTCAACCTTGAACCCTGACTCTGTTAGTTGCCCCACAGAAAGCAAACAGAAATCAAGAGAGGGAACAAACAAAACATTTTTCAAACCCATGTCAAGGGCAGGGACAAAAGCTACACCTTCGCCACAAACTTTAGCCTTTGTCCCATCAGCTAATGTCACAGAGGAAACACTGGCAGAATCCAAACAGTCAAATAAATCTTCAGAATTGACCAGGTGCTGGGAACAGCCGCTGTCTAGAAGCCAAACGGAATCACCTGCCTCCTCAGAGTCCGAAACAGTGTCCGCAACAGCATCTCCCACGGCAACAGCAACTCTCAACCGTCCTCTGGCCCGACCTCCTCTGCCTCCTCTGCCACGGCCCCTGGCACCGGCGCCTGTGAAGCTTTGCTCCCCTTGCTTCAGGAGCGGGCAATCACGCTTCAGATGAGAAGCAGACCCACAGCGAAAGCACCTTCGCACAGCGTGGGCTCTCACCAGCCCCTCCTGCCTCGCCTCAGCAGCCGGAGAACTTTTTCTCCCAGCACAGGCCTCTGCAGCTGGAGCCGGCTGTGTGGGAGTCTCTGCATTCCTTGCGCGCTTTTCCTCTTCTTCCAGCAGACGAGCAGAAACCAAAGGAACGGTTAACTCCCTCTCTGGCATGGATTGAAGAGAGGACACCACCAGATTCCAGGAACTATCAAGAGAATTCAAGATGCAAAATACCTTGTCACTTTCAGGCAACACTTTGCCTCTCTCCCGAAGTGACGAAAACAGCTCCAACATCTCAGCCAAATGCTGCCTCACCGGGGCACCGGGGGCCAGTCTCATCCCATATAAACGGGCGCACAGGGCGTACTTGGCGGCTGCTGATTAACTCAAAAACAACTCCCGCAGCCTCACCCAGGCCTCATGAGGGGTGGCAAGATCCCTGATATGCGTGAGCTGGTCATCCTCCACAGCCAGAAAGAGGACAGACATGGCACGCCTCGTTGCCGCTGCTATCTCCGCAGCAGTCCCCTGCAGAGTCGGGGGAGCTGTGAAAGCACCCCACAGCTCCTCAGCCTGCAAATACTTTTCCATGCGAGCTGACCATGCCAAGTAATTAGTTGCATTTAGCTTAACGAGAGGCAGGCCCCCAGGCACCACATGAGCCATCGTAAAAACACCTCAAAAAACACCTCTCAAAACCATCCTCTGCTACCATGTTGAAAAACCCGCCAGGGGCATTACCATCAATAGGAAAAACATCACAGCCAACACGAGGCAGCAGGCTAACAGTCTTTATTGCGGGCAATAGATCAAGTAGCAGACTATTAAGTTACAGCGCAGCGAGCCATCTCTTCGTCCAGAGCAGAAAGGAACAGAAAACAAGAAGAAGGCACAACCTGTTCAAAAGCCGTGTTTTTAAGTATACATATTCAATAACAAGGCGTTCCCTTAACCATAACAATGTTGCGGCTACTGGCAGCAGAAGACCTTGAATACGTTTAGGTTTCACATGGGAAGCGTTCACAGAAAGCTAGACTAAACAACTACAAGCAGCTTTGCGTTCTCACCCTCTAGTGGTGGGAAAATATGAAGCCAGGAGTAACAACAGGTCCCATCATGCTTCTCAACCTGTGACATGCCACTTGTACTTTTCACCTTACTTCAGGTAAGGCCTTTTTTTCTTTTGTCGTTGATGTGTGCCTTCAAGTTGGTTCCAACTTATGGTGACCCTGAAGCAAACCTATCACATTTTTTTCATGGAAAGTTTTGTTTAGAGGGGATTTGTCTTTGTTTTCCTCTGTAGCTTCAAGACTGTGTCTTGCCCAAGGGCACACAAAGCCTGAGCAGGGATTTGAACCTTGGTCTCCAGAGTTGTAGGCCAACACTTAGAAAAGGTAAAAGATTATCCATTTTTGAATTAGATTTAGAGAAAGATTCTCCAGCTCCAAAAAGGACACTTTGTGTTGAGGAAGTCCACATAACAAGTTCACACACTCCATAGAAACATTGTGCCATGCCTACAAGTGGCATTTTTGTTTGTGTATCACCTCTCAGTTTCCCCAGCTCCTGAGGTAATGCAAATGTAACAATACCAGATTAAACAGGTAGAAATGCTCTTTGAAATGAATAAAACAGCTTTAAAAACAAACACAAAACAATAAAAGGACACAAACCATTCAAATGGAAAGATATAGATATATGCAAAGTTTCTCCATTGTAAATGAATAAAATATACATGGGTGATACATTGTTCTCCATGAGGGAGGTCAGAGGGAAGAGGGACCCAGGCAGCCCCTGGCCCAGCCTTCTACAGTTTGGAGAAGAAAGCTAGACTAGCCCTCCAAGATGATCTCGGTGGGTGAACTCAGATCTTTTCCCTTAGTTGCAAACTGAAGATAGATGCCACCACCTCCCTCCATCTGATCCGGCTGGTAAAGGGCCATGGGAGCACGCCCTGCACTCCTGAAGGGTAGAGGAAGTCAAGAGGGAGGGGTGTAGAAAATCACATGTGTGGACCATTATGCTCCACTCACATAATGCAGAATTGTCATTCTTGGAATAATGTTTCACCATTGACTAATGCCCAGTGAGTTTCTATTTTAGAGTCATTTTGGTGTATTTTTCTGGTGAGGGGAGTAATATTTCATTTTCATCTGACTTTTTAAACACCTTACATGGGGAGAGGGAAGTCCCTGAGTACTGCTTTGTTAAATCACCTTATGGATTTGAGAGAGAGAGAGAGAGAGAGAGAGAGAGGAAGGCAGAGGGAAGAAAGACGGAGAAAAGGCAAGTCAGTAGGGATCTGTCTGGGATAATGCAGGATTCTGTGTCCGTTGCTGGTCAATACACCCAGCCCTCCCCTTATAGGGCTATAACAATGGCTTTGTTCTTTTGTGTTCTTAATATCTGCCTTACACAGTAGCTGGAATCATTCTGTGAGCACACACACACCTCCTGCTATTTATAATCCACTCTACACATTACTTGTCAATTATTTTTTGCCACTCGGTGCTACACCATTGATAGGCAGTTTATCTTTTTGCTGCATTCTCGCAGCCTGCAGACCGTTGCTTTGAAGAGCATCTTAAAAGTGTCACTACTTAATGATACTAGCCATGGCTTCATCTCTAATCCTTCATATTTCTCCCCACTAACTCACTCATTTTCTCTTCTTAACTGTTCTCTCTCCTGGGTGCATTATAAAACCTAGGAAAAATGTTACAGAGGTTTGAGAATCTATTTTTGTTTCTTTCTACTTAGAGATATTGAAACATTTCTTAATATATTGTACTTTGACGTTAGGAAGGAACAAGAACAAGATCCAAAAGAAGCACTATGGTACTGCAAAACTTGAATGTGTGAGTGGTTGTACCCATTTCAAATTTATTTCAGATTTATATAATGAATCATCTGATATCTCCTTGTCCCATTGATTCTTCAGTACAGCAAAGCTTTGCTTCTTCAAAAGTGGTGCTGGTAGTTGAATGGCACAGCCATTCATGCTGGAAACTCCTAGCCAACTCTGTGGATGCTCCATCCACCTCTGGCTTCCTCCATCCTTCCTCTTCATACTCCATAAGCCCAAGATCCAGCATTAGCAGACGGGAAGGACTTCTAATGATTCCAGTTTTTTTACTGGCTTTAAATGTGAGTTTCTCCACTTCTGTTACTTATCTACAGCTCCATAGCTTTAGTCTGTCCAAGGTTTCAATTTTCCTTAACTTGAGTTTTTACTAGATTTATACCTAAATGGTCCCTTTCAAATTCTCTGTTCTCTTTTTATTATTTAAAAAAAAAATTGGAAAGGAATGCAAGGTTAATGTGGTGCAGTCTGGGATCATGCAGGAAATCCACAGCTGAAATGCATCTGACAGATGATCATCTAGCCTCTGTTTAAAAATCTGCAGAGTCCTCCATTGTCCAATCAGTCACAGTAATAAACAGCACTTACTATCCTTGACGGCTTATGAATCAAGATTAAGGTGACACCTTATTCCAAAATGGTTCAGGAAATTGCCCTGCTTTTCAGCCTGTGGGTCCTCTGGGTTCTTCTCAGTGCTTTGTTGAAATCTCCCTTTCCTGTAATTTAAACCCCTTGGTTCAGGTCCTCCTACTGCTGCAGCAGCCAACAAATTTGTTCCATCATGACTGTGACAGCCCTTCAAATTCTTAAAAACAGATATCAGGTCCCCATTTGGGTAAAAGATACCAGTGGGACCATTTCACTCCATTTCTCCAGCAGAAAGAGAACTTCTCCAACAGTTTCTTGGGGATGGGATTCACGATCACCTTCAACAGTACCAGTAGTACAACTACTTCCCTGTCCTGCAAAGTTTTTCCCTTTTAATGCCAGTGCAGAAATATGTTAAATGGGTCTAGGTAACCAAAAAGGGTTAAAAGTGGAATAACCACAGCACCAAAGAGTATACTAGTCAAGTATTATGAGCTGAATCCTACCAGTTATTTCAATCAATTGCTGAAACAAAGAGTCAACACATAGCTAAATCCTGTTGATTCAATGGGTCTGTCTAGTTGGAATTGACAATAAGATTCAGGTCCATATGAGCTAAGGCCTTGTTTATTTTCTTTTATTCTTTAATGATGATTTGACCGAAAAACACAACCAAGTCAAACTGTGACAGCTGTATCTACAAAATCTGTATTTGTACCCCTCGCCTGTCCTCCCTTGTATATATCTCCAGTGGTTTGCCCAGTGTTTACACCATCTGCCACAGCTCCATGATCTCACACTCATATTTTAAATTTGTGTGGATTGTGACAATCTAACTGCTTGTTTACTCCTTGTTCATCACACTCCTACCAATATGGCCAGGTTAGGCATTTAAGAAAGTAGTGCATAAACCATGTGAAACTTTGTGTCTCCCTGGTACTCCTGGGCTTGTTAACAGCTCTGTCTTTCAGACTCTTGCATACTAAAATGTGTTTTCTCCTCACCATGCATCAATGGCTTTCCTTCAAAGCAAAAGCCTGTTATTATCTGTAGAACTCCACAACTGTCTTGGCAATGTGACATTGTAGCTTAATTTCCACCTGAAGATGTTTCTAATCCACTGAAGATGTTCATCCACCTTATATTTGTGTGGCATGTACTTTAGAAATAATTTTGATACATGCAGACATGATTGAAAATGAGGCCAACAGATTTTTATCCATCCATGTTAAAATCAGCTATCACGATTCCTTGTCTGATCCACTTCAGTTTATGCATGACGTTGGCTCATTTGAACCAGCAGGGGAAGAAATCTATAAACGTTTAAGGAAGCCTATATGACAGTCAAATAATAACTATCTTCCTAACTATAGGGGGAAGAAATTTCCCCCTTCCCTTTTGCATGATACCAGAGAACTGCAGTGAGATTGAGCTGCTTCTGCAAGATTGGCAGACTTAGAAAAAGAGGCCACAGTTTCATAGCAGTGCATGCAGTCCAGAGTACATGAGTTAGGGATGGGCAACCTATGGCTAGACTGAGAATGCCCTGTCTGTATGTGTTCAGTCCGCTCTTCTGGCAATAGTGACCTATCCCTAGGCAAGCAGAAAGAGTCCAGAGAAGGGCTCTGGTTAGAGCACTGTTTTTGTTTTTGGAGAAGACTCTGGCAAATAAAATATTGAATAGTTCTACCTTCTCTCTGTCCCTTTTAGCATCTCATTTTCTTCTGTATGCAGTGACCCTTTCATTTCCCTGCTCTAAACATAGCCAAAAGCCTACCCTTTTTAAAAAATCATTTTAACTTCTCTAGCAAGCCTGAGCTCATTCGGAGATTTAACTTTTCTGACTTTCCCCCTACAACTACTAGCTATTTGTTTAGTGATTTCCCTTCTTCCATTTTGTATACTTCTTTCTTTTAAATCTCAGCTCATCTGAAACTGAAACTGAATCCAGACAAGACAGAGGTGTTTACTATTAAGAGTCCTAATCATGGGTTGGAGATGTGTCAACCAGTTCTGGATGGGCTCACACTCCCTTTGAAAGATATTTTGTACCTTTGTTCATTAATGAAATAATTATCTTGCCATTGTCTTAAAAAAAAATGGACCAGTGAGTCTGAAAACGTCAGGTCAATAACTTTAAAGTATTTGGTTTTAAGCTTTTGTTTATTGCAAAATCATGAATATCTTCACCCCTAATGCACAGGTTGGGACCAGGCCAGGAAGCCCAATGTCCCAGCTGCTTGAGGTAACTCTAAAACTGCTTCTGAAGTGGTTCCAAGAATTGTCACACATTCTGGATAACTAAATATATAGAGGTAAACAAAACAAGCTTCTACAAAAATCCTATAGCAAGATCTACAGTTCATCCTCATTTTTTTCCTTACAATAATAGATATTATAGTCTCTGTTACCCTGCTTGGTGGGGGTCCCTTAACGGGGTTCCCAGCGCCTGTCAAAATTATCACTTGTGGGGAAAATTAGCTGTGAACATTGCTTTAGCAATGCAAAGAGGGAGGCTAATTAAGGATCTTTTACCCAATGTTTACAGGGTCAGGCTCAGTCAGAAATCACACAAAAAGGTCCAATGAATGATTTTATTGAATAGTAATAGTTCGCGCTAACGCAAACACGCACACACACATCCAAGGGCTAATAGAAATAAAGAGTGGAAATAAGACAGATGGATTGTTGAGGGATTCACAGCTTGGGTGATACTGCACCTCTTCCTGAAGTCCTCGGCCCGGGAAGCAGCGATGGAACAGCAGCTCAGCAAAGCGACCCTGGGGAGATCGCACAGCTGTCGGGAGGGGAAACGGTCAGTTGTTATGACCAGCAGGCATCATACTTCTTCTCCTTGCCTCGCCTTTCTCTCCTAACTAGCCCAAAAACAGGGACTATTTGTAGGAAAAATTTACTTTGATGGCAAATCCTTTCCCGGGGAAAACAAACAGGGACAGAAAAGAAAAACAACTCCACACCTGGCATTTCTCGGAAGATAACAAAGTGTCATCTAAATAACAGGATCTTCCTCCACTTTGAGGCTGTGGTGTGAGTTTCTGGAGATGGATTTGATAAGGTTTTATTGCTTCCAGTGCCCAACTTTCCGGGAACACTTTTACTCCCTTCGAGTGGACTCCTTAAAGGTTAAGGACCTTTTTTCCTCCACGGGTTATCACAACATGAGGTCTCCTGTTGCTACGTGACTGGGGATTTTACTGGCCTGATCTGGTTTGTTCAATCGTACAACCGTTATTGCCTACGTGCACATTTGGGTGACCTCTCTAGTGGGTTAGCTTAATTTTATATCAAAGTTGTAGACCTGGGACAGGGTTTATCAAGGGGGCAACACAAGCTTCTACAAAAATCTTATAGCAAGATCTACAGTTCATCCTCATTTTTTTTCCTTACAATAATAGATACTACAGTCTCAGCCAATTCCCTCGAAGTCTCCATAAAGGATCCAGGTTTCCCCCACTTATGTGACAGATTAGAGACTGGAGTACTGTCAGAAAACAGAATTGGTTGAAAAGCAAATGCCGTGTACTATACTGTAGGGAGCATGAAGGACTTACGGAGACCCACCACGGACTGACCGCATGTGCCACATGCAATCTGTCAGCTGGCTTAGCACCTTTTCCACCCCTCTCAGTTCACTTTGCAAACAGTGTGTGCATGTGAGTGGTACCAAGAGAGCCTCTCTAGCGAAAAAGAGCTGATGAAAGAGCAGAACCTCCATTGAATAAATGCAACTTGGCCTTAATTTGGAAGTATCAAAAGAGCAACATGTCAGAGAATGGGGCATCAAAAGGTGGGGGTTTCCCGTATGTTCTCACTGCCACGTGTATATTCCACCTCTGGTTATTATGAGGCAATATGTTAGCTCAGAGAGTCAGGACTATCCTGTCTATTTGGGACTGTTCTTGATAATTTTTTTTTTAAAGAGAAAGACAGAGGTTTTTGTTTTGTTTTTGTTTTTTTAAAAGCTGTTCTCATTAGCTGTTACTATTGTGAGCAGCAAAATGAATTTAATGTGGCAGCATACACTCCAGTTTTGTCATATATAATCATAGGATGTCACTGATTAGAGATAAAATACCAGTATCTAATGTACTTAACTACAACAACCCAGTTTTAAAGGTTCTTTTTCTCACTAGCTATTAAGGTGTAATTCACATCCAGGGTATATCTCACAGCTTGAACCATTACAATAACTCAAGTAAGCTGTCAGTCTGAGTGACTCTGCTTTGGTTTTCTGACAATCACTCTTTCCAACACTGAAGGGCAATAATTTGCTACTAGGCTCTCTACATTTGATAAAAAAAAAAAAGTCTGTAAAACTAATTAGGCCATTAGAAACCTATTATCTGGCCTGGGAGGATTTAATTTTAAAAACAAGCATGTTTTCCCAGAAGCTGTATGCTAATCTGTAGTTCTTCCTATGCACTTTCTTCCTGCTTTCCAGTGTCCTACCGCCACTTCCTAGATCTCTGTGTCATTGAAAACACAAATGGGAAATTATTTTAATTTTGTTTTCTACCACGTTCATCAAAAAGAAACTTTTAATCTGTTTATGAAGAAAGTTGCATTCCCCCTTAAAAAAAAAAGGAAAGTTTTCTTTTTTTTTTTTTGAACAAAAAAAAAGATTATAGAATCTCTCCCTCTCCATTTGAATATACCTGAACACAATTGATATTGCTATTCTCATCAAGGCGAGGACATATTGTACCTAACTATTGTAGGGTGATGAGTAACATCAGGGAACTGTAAACTGGCAGTATTAATTCAGCACTGACATGGTTGAATATATAGATTAAAATTCATCTGTGTACTACCATGTCATTGCCAAAAAGCATAGAAATTTAATTCTTCCTCCCTCCTGCTGCAGCCCTCTGTGCCTTCCAAAACTGCTTCAGGGAGTTTATGAATCTAACTTGATTATGAGTTGAACATGAGTCAGCAGTGTGATGCTGCAACAAAGAAGGCAAAGGTTATCTTAGCCTGCATTGACAGCAGTATTGTTTCCAATTTTGAGGGAAGTAACATCCCTAGAATAGGATAGAGGTTTGAGCAATAGCCCCGTTATACCCTGTACTTGCCAGGCCTCATCTGGAGTACTGATTCAGTTCTGGGTACCTCATTTTCAGAAGGATATGGACAAGTTGGATCTCATGCTCACAAGTACCACAAGGGTTCTGACAGATAGAAGGGGGAAGGTGTTACCCTGTTTACTGGGGGTCCTGGGAGGGACACCTAAATAACCAAACAATAAACACAATTTTGGGGGAAATTAGCTGGAGCACTCACTTAAGCTAGCAAGAGGCAGGGTAACTTAGCAGGATCTTGCAGCCCAGCATCTACAGGGTTAGGTCAGTCAAGCAGCCAGACGGGTTTAAAGTAATAAAAATGATGCTTTTATTGAATACAAACAAATATCAAAGACACCACAGTCACACAGCTAACTAAGAAATTAGAGGTTGAATTAAGGATAGGGACTTTCAGAGGAGAATGGGTGATATGACACCTGTCTCGTCGTCCTGGACCTCAGGAGAGAAGCTGGGGGTGCAGAGAAGAAGCTCAGCTCGGTTAACTGAGGGGAGCTCGCCAAGCAAAGCAGCAGCAAGACGGGATGAAACTCAGGAGCGGTCCAAGGAAGGTCTTGGAATGAGGAGTTTTTATAGGGTGAATTGGGACTGCAGGCTATGCCTTACTCAGGGGCAACAATGCGTTTTGGGTGCGAGACAATGTCTCGGAAAGGTCACAACTTTGCATGATGAAATCAGAGCCGAATTAACAATAGTGTAGCCAGTATGCAAATGCTCAGCGCTTACCAGTGGACAGCACAACCTTTGTCCAGTAGCCTGCTCGGGGCAGGAAGCCTTTGTTAGTATCGCACATATGTAATGAGGTGTTTGCCGGAGAGGTCCCTGAAGCGACGAACCAGCTGTGTCTGGCCTGCCTGGGTGGAGAATGAAACGTCCAGCAATTATTGGCTGTACCTGTTTGTGTGCTTGTCCGGTGGCCTCGCAAACACGTGAAGCAGGGTGGCAGGGGAAAGCCGAATTGTTTGATATCAAAATGATATCGGGTGCTATCTCCAGGTAGGCTTAGACTGCAGTAACAAAGGCCTGTTCTCTGCGGTCCCAGTGGGAAGGGCCAGGTCCAATGATTTTAATTTACAGGAGGGTAGATTAATATTAGAACTAGAGATGGGTCAACCGAATCCTTGAATCCTCGGCAGGGATTCGAGATTCAGGAATCCAAATCCCTGTGCCAAAATAGGAAAACCGAATCTTTTGAATCCACCACCCAAACAGTTTGTTGGAGACTGGGACACCTGAAAACCTAGGAGACCAGGATGCCTGAAAACTTGGGAGACTAGAACACCTGAAAATTTGGGAGACTAGACACAAGGGGAGACGGCAAATTGGTGATTTTTTCCCTTGGAGTAATAATGGCCTTTGCTAACAATTTCAGAAATTACATCTTGGGTTGTATTTTAAGATATCTAAATTGAACATTTCATATTTAAGTTCAGCACTTGACTGGAAGCTAGAGGCTTGAGATATCAAGGACAGTTGAAACATTCCTTTGCCTAACTCCCTTGCAAAGATCTTTCAGATACAATTCTGTGGTTTCTAGTTTTACAAAGTGTCACAGCCTTCTCTGCCAAAGTGCACTGGTGCATCATCAAACTACAAACCCCAGGATGCCAGAAGAAATTATGCAAAGAAAAGCCAGTTTTGACCTGGATTATCTCTCTACTGTAGTGGTCCTGTTTACACAGGCAGGAAAATGTGGAATTAATCCACGTTTTCCTGCCTGTGTACAAAGGGCCTTCATGACATTTTCAGTCTCTGGAGATCCTGAGGCAAAGCTATGACAATTGTCCTGGCCAGATTTCTTCAGAGGGAGGTTTGCCTTTGCCTAGGCTTTTGCTAAGGGTGAGAGAGCGTGTCTTGCCCAAGATTATCCTTCTGTTCCTTGCTTTTTAAACATTTTTTAAAAAAAAAGGATTCGAAAGATTTGAGATTCATGAGATTCATGGATTCCCAGAACCTTCCAGGGATTCAGATCCTGAAAATTCTGGATTCGTCCCATCCTTAATTAGAACTGAGAAGTGACAGTGTGAGTGGTTTGGCAGTGGAACCAGTTGCCTAGAAAAGTGGGATCAGCTTCTCTGGATATCCTCTAAAAGAAGCTAGACAGCTACCTGAAAGGATGCTTTAGCTGGAGATCCCACACTAAGCAGGGGGTTAGACCTGATGGCCCATAGGACCCCCTCCATTTTTATGATTCTATAGTTCTGTGATTCAAGCCCAAATATTTACTAGTCAAGTATTCTCAAAATTTAACTGTTAAAGATCTGGATTAGCCTGGATGGGAGGTAACCTGCCATCTTCAGTTTCTCCTGCAGTCTTTCAAAAACCAACCAACCTCAAATTCTTTTTCATCCCAAAGAATAAGCAAATGTTACTAAATTTTTACCAAGAATGAATTGAAACAAAATCCTGAGTTATCCCCCAGTTCAAAGATGTAGGCATATCTTTAAAACATATTTAAATGCTTCAAACCCCATATACCTTAAACCAAATCATACCTCTAGGTCACTAGACTGGAGGAATGTCCCTTTCGTTACTGAGATGTATAACAAATTTGACCTCCACACATTGTGATACAAACTGACCAGATCTTCATCCTGTAGAAAAACGAACAGCTCTGAATCCAGTATGTAAGTATGTTTCATACTTCCTAGCCTTTTCAGACTGAGAGAAGTATCAGAATTTTAGTGTAGTGTAACACAATCTGTATTAGTTATGACTGGAGCAATCTATTTGTTTTATCCATGACATTGTTTTATTGCTCTGCAGAAATGTACATCACCACTGTTATTATTGCTGTTATTGCTGTAGTAGTTGTTATTGTTATTCATTTTCGGTAGGATTCTTTTTGGTTCACTGGGAGAAGAATTCACAGATAGATTGCCATCTTTCTAGTCCCTATACTGTACCTGACACTTCTACACCTCATTTGTGCAAACAGATTCTTCCCTGAGGGCTGCTAGTCATATCTTTACTTAATATATGGGATTTGACATTTACACTGCACTGCACACATCCTTGGCTTCTCACCTGGAATTGTCATGTAGCATCATATTGTCTGTGTGTCATTATTGTTGCTCCCTGAATGGATGACAGGGATATACTGAAGGATGCTAATATTTCCTTAGGCTGAGCAAAGCAGAGCAATGCATTCATTCATATGTACTTTTGGGGGGAAAGAAAAGAGGAAACAAACTCCATTGACTAAGCGTGGTGTCCAATAGGCTTGTGAAGTTTCTTGTTTAGATAACTTGGCAACAGGAACATTCCCTGAAAGCTGGGCTGGGGCCATGAACAAAATGCCAAGCGAGAAATTCTGTGGGAATTCTGTGGAATTCTAGGGCCCTTTCCGTATCTGTCTTTTTATTGGAGGTGGGGGGGGTGGCGTTCGAGCTTTCAGCCTCTTGCACAAGGTGCTCTCTTCGGGGCTCCGTCATCCCGTAGCTGGCTTGCCGATTGTGCGAGCACCGCACGAACGCCCTGCCCCTTCCTACTGCAGCACAACCTGGGAATTGCAGGCTAGCGCTGAGGCAGGAAGTGCGACCGGCCCGCTTGTCTGATGCACCGCAGGGCAGGTAAGTGCGCGAGGGCCCCGGGAGCCTTGTGCGACCGCGCAGCATTTTTGGCTTGAAGCCGGAAATAAAAAAATGTGTGCATGGTTCACGTTAGGCTCGTGAGCATCTTGTAAATGAGAGTGCGTCGTACAGACCGGCGCTCCCATTTACACAACGCTCAAGGGGCCCTCTCGCAAAAGAAACTGCACGCGAAAAGGGCCTAGGATTTGTAGCTTAGTGAGGCCCAACAGCTCTCAGTCTGAGAATTTGAAATATCCCTCCCTAAACAGCAAATCCCATAATTCCATAGGCTGTTGCCATGACAACTGAATTGGAATACAGTGCTATGGTAGTGTAGTTTGAGATGGATGTTGGTCTGCCTTTGCCTCTCAGGTACCTATATGCTTTAATCAGCCTACTTTCCTACCACAAGGCAGTCTGGGCCATTTCTGCACTAGACTGTTATAGCTCTAATATTCCAGTTTCCAGGATTCCATAGGATGGAAGTAGTTCTAGAACACAATTGAATCCTTACTACTTGTAAAAACTTTTTTTTTCCTTTCGGTACAGGGAGATAACCAAGTTCCTATAGAAAAATGAATGCAATTGACACATACATTGACACAATTCTCAAAAACCACAGGAACCTAGGAAAACAGAGTCATACCCTTGAGGGGAAAAAAAGAAGAAACTGCTATTCTTCCTTGGAATAAATCCAATATTAATACATCTCAAACAGTCATGACACACCTATGCTAATTATAGAAAACAAATTAGCTACAAGATAACTGTGTTCCTAATTAGTTCTTAAAAACAGACTCAGAAACTGGTGCCATATCACAAACTATTTAAATGTAATTTCCAGCTTGCTTTTGCAATAGGGAGGGAAAAAAATCCTCACAATTGAACATTAAATGACACAATTTTCAAAGGAGTAACTGGTGTAGTGTGTAGCAAAAGGGCCCTACATGGTGGCTTCCCACTCCAGGA
The DNA here is from genome assembly GCA_948472985.1 of Iguana delicatissima. NCBI lineage: Eukaryota > Metazoa > Chordata > Lepidosauria > Squamata > Iguanidae > Iguana > Iguana delicatissima. Next base: position 66,194 of record CAOKZL010000065.1, read on the forward strand.
GTTACTGGATGAAATGGATTATCTAGATCCATTTCAATTTGGCTTCAGGCCAAACTATGGAATAGAGGCAGCCTTGGTCACCTTGGGGGATGACCTACACAGGGAACTGGGCAACAGGGATATGTCCCTGTTGCTTCTGCTGGACCTTTCATACCATTGACCATACTGTACTTCTGGGCTGCCTGCCTGAGATGGGACTTGGGGGCATTTTTCTACAGTCATTCCAATCATTTTTTGAGGGTACAGCTCAGAAGATTCCTGTTCTACTGTCCAGCTCGGGTAGATTTTGTTGTCCATACTGTTTAACTTCTATAAGAAACCACTGGGAGGGACTACCTGGAGTTTTAGAGCTGGGTGTCATCTGTATGCTGATATCACCAAACTCTGTCTTTCTTTTCCACCTAACTACAAGGAAACTGTCTTGATGGTAAACCATGTCTACTGTCAGTAATGGATAAGATGAAAGCAAACCAACTGAAGATGAATCCAGATTAAACAGGGGTCAGTCAGAAGGCAGATCAGGATGTAGGGATTCAGCCTATGCTAGATGGAGTTACACTCTCCCTGACATGTCAGGTTGGCAGCATGGGTATACTTCTAAAATCATATTTCATTTTAGATGCCCAGGTTTCAGCAGTGGCCAAGAATGCATTTGCACAGTTAAAATTAATGTGGCAGCTTTGCCCATTCTTTGATATTTCAGATCTGGCCAAAGTAATATGTTGGATTACTGTAACACACTCTTTGTGGGGCTTCCTTAGATACCTGTTGAAATTTCAGCAAGCACAAAATGCCATGGCCAGGCTGTTGACTGGGGTGGCTAGGTGTAATGCATAGCACCCCTGTTGAAACAACTGCACTGACTACTGTTCCTTTTCCAAGTACAAATCAAAGTGCTGAACGGCCATTATCTCCTTCTATGTAACTGGCCAAGTTTTAAGAAAGTCTTTGTCTAGGTCATAGCAGCATCAGAGGCATGTTTGTTGAAGACACAGGAGAAGACCTTTGCTGTGGTAGTTCCCAGGCTGTGGAATTCCCTCCTCTGGGATGTCCTGTTGGCCCCCTTCCTATTCTTCCACAAGCAGCTAGGCCTTTTATTTGGATAGACCTTTGGATCATAATTCATGTGGCAAAAGGACTTTTAGTAGGGTTGTCCTTTTATATTTTCTTACTATGATTAAAAATCTGTTTTTTTGTTTTTTTAAAATATGTAATTCCTATACACAATAATTTATATACAAATAATTGTTTAGCTGCATCGTTTTTGATTGGTTGTAAGCCACCTTGGGAGATGCAGTGTAATGAGTGTTTTCAGTGTTGGACTATGACACTGGAAGCAAGGGTTTGATCCCTGTCCAGCCATGGAAACCCACTGGGTGACTTTGGGCAAGTCAGGCTCTCTCATTCTTAGAGGAAGTTAAAGCAAAGCCCCTCTAAACAAAACCTTGCCAAGGAAACCTTCTGATAGATTCACCTTAGTGTTGTCCTAATTATCCTGTCTCAGTACTGGCACAGAGGATAAATCAAACAAAACAAACTGAATATCTCCCAGCTTGTTACTTACTTCCGGGCAGTAAGCAAAGAATCATAAAGAAAGTCCCACATAAACAAAGTCCAGCAGGGTTTCACAGCAAGGGAATGTCCAAGGTCAATCCAAGCATTTGTCAAGGCAACCAGCAAGGTAGCAGGTCAGATAAGCTCTGACAACTCCTGGAGGATAAGGACGCCAGCTAAATAGACCCAAAGCTTAGTGCAGCTGTGCCTTGATGTTGCCAGTTATAAATTCTGAGAGAGTGATGCTGGATCTCTCTTTGCTGCCTGTGCTGTGTGAAGCTGGGTCTAGGTAAGTGTTCTTCTGTATCTGAAGAGGCGGGACCCTCTGTTGGAGTTGGCACCATCCTATGTTCTGTTTCCGGCACCATAACCTCTCTTTGTATGGAAGGCCCTGGCATACCTTCTGTTTCAGCCTCTGGCATGCCCTCTGGTTCAGACTCTGAGTCAGAGTCCATGCTTTGGAAGCAGGGAATGACACTAATTTGGAAATGACTTGAAGGCAACTGCAATAACAAAACCACCTTGGACCTTGTAAAAGGGAGAAAGGTAGTATATTCCCTCATGATAGTGTATTTCCTACATGGCAGGGGGTTGGACTTGATGGCCCTTGTGGTCTCTTCCAACTCTGCAATCTAATTATTCTAATTAATTCTAATTAATACTCTCTTTTGCAGCCTGATGGAATGATTGATGTTGGTGAGTGTTGAGGGAAGATACTTCAGGGACATGGTCTTTCTGCTGGGCTGATGAAATAACTTTTCTTCTTATCTCATAGGGCAGCCTGCTGAGATGATAAAGATCAGTGTTATGAAGCTGCTGTTTGCTTCATTTTATAATGGGAACCTTTCCTTCAAATCTTCAAGAAGCTTATTTCTTTCTTTATTATTTCCTGAATGTATACCTCACTTTTCTCCTGGTATGGGATCCAAGGCAGCTTTCAGAGAAGCATTTCTGTTAGAACCATGGTTGGGGAAGAAAGGAATAAATGTGCCCTCCATGTCAGTCACGCCATTGCTGCCACACCACTGAGATACTCTAAAAGCTACTGTTTGGAATTTTAGAAAGAACTAAAAATGATGTTTATTAGATAGCATGTAAAATGTCCCTCTGAGTTACAACACATTCAAAAACATGAGCTAGAATTCCTCCAAGAGTAAGATTCCTTCTTCCAGGAATTCAGCTGAGAAGGAACCTCTTTAAGGGGCCCTTAGTCCACTCTGGCAAAATAACTTTTAAAAAGTCATTGATTTTGGCTATATTACCAAGCCCCAAAATAGGAAGCTTCATAGTAGCAATTTAAAAAGTAGTGGCTTCCTGTTTCTTAAAAGTAAGTAAAATGGTTACCCTAAAAATATATGGTAGAAGCCTGTCACACAAAGCACACCAGGCCTGTGGTACAAAACACATCCTTTTCCAGTCTACCTTGTCATCTTTTCAATGTTGTCTCAGAGCCTAAGGCAGAAACAAGAGGTGCACACTTGAACCACATGGTTTTTATAGCGAGGGCCCACATCTTACTATAAAAAAATCACTGTAAAAAGAACTTAGGAAATACAGCTATTGCACAAAAAGAATGTAGTTATCTTTTGCTGACTTATCACTGCAATCACATGCAATTCTTTCTTGTTGGAAAAAAAAAGGCTAGTAATCTAAATTTGTTTTTGTGTGCCTTCAAGTCATTTCCAAATTATGGCAATCCCAAGGTGAACCTATTGCTAGATTACAGATTACTAGTTATTTGTAATGAGATACTTCTGTGATCTACTTGATTCTGCTCAGAGTTGGAAATATAGGTGCCAGTGAAAATCTGCCATTCTGAAACCCTTATTTACATGACAGTCAGATTTCCCCAAAGCTTTGCAAACAAAACCATCAATTTGGTTTTGCAGAATAGTCAGAATGCCATTAATTAGCAAAGTGCTGAGGAGGCACAAAACATAGATCTTTCTGCAATGTGAAGATGACAGTAAGCTGATCTTGCAGGTTCACTGTGTTTTAATTGTTGACTGGTGGCAATTTAGCCCAGTATTGCTGTGTACAATAGACAAGGTGCAGGAAACATTCATTCTGTTAATATATTAAGAAGAAACCTGCTGGGTAAGAAAAAGAAAATATAAGATCTAGTTCAGGTGCAACTGGTAGCACAGGCAAGATGTAGCAAATCTCACTGGTCTGCTGTTTCATTCAGGTAACCTTGGCAAGAGGTGTTCAACAGCTAGGAATTGATCAAGCAAATCCCATGCCAGGTGAATATCATTGCCTCCTGGTGCTGTACTTTCAAAATCCACAGGTTTTCTTTCCTCACTGCTGTGAAAAGCTTGTTATAATTTGGTGGCAAACATTCAGATAATACCTTATTATACAGTCTTTTGGAGTGTTTTGTGGGTAAGCTGCTAAGCACAAAATAGCAGGCAATGGTTAAGCCAATAATGTCAGGTTGCCCTAAGACTTATTCTCCAATTCTCCCCATTTCTCAGGAATTGTGTGTGTTTCCTGATCCCAGGCTCTATTTATCTGTTTGTTTGTTTTTTGGTCTCTTTTTGTTGTAACTATTTCCTAGCAGGACTAAGAAAGAAATGGCTCACCAAGATGTTGTTCAGCTGTCATCCCACTAGTTGTCCCATCACATCCATCATGGGCTTTGCAGATTACAGCTGATGGACACTGTGGGTCAGCCACATCTAGAGGACCACACATTCCCCAGATATCATACAGAGTTCTTTTTGTTTTGCACATAGTTTTTAAAGTTTTTTTGAATGAAATGTTAACGGGCAGCTTAGAAAGCTGGTTTAATAGAGGGGATCATGGAAGATTTGAATCTTACCTTTACCTTTGGCAGATCATTTTCCTTCTCCCCTTTTCTCATTCTTATCCTGTCTCCAGCATGTCAGTTTAAGACTTCTTATTTCCACTTACCTTACGGGATTATAACCAAGTTACGTGTATGAAGCACTTTGAATGACTGGAACCTCTAGACTGGGTGTGTGAATGAAACAAGAACAAGGCATTCCTCAGCAGAGCATTGGGAGAAAGAACAGGGAGGATTTTGGAAAACCCTGAAGGAGAAAAGACCTGAATGAAACGAAGTGTTTTATTTGGATTCTTTTTCAGAATGTGTAAAGAATTCTTGGGGCAAGGGAGAAATAAAGACAAAAAGAATAAGATACATTAAGTACAGAAATGTAGAACAACTTATTGTATTTAGGCCTGTTCAGTGTTTGATGATGATGATAATGATGATGATGACTGTAATGATGTTGATAATGACAATGATAGATTTGTTATGGCACTTCTACATGCTGTCAGGTAAGGCAATATGTTAGATAGCAACCTGAAGTCTTCAGGGTCGCACATGGTTCTTAGGACTAATTTCATGTGGCTTTTTTGACTTAATTTGGAACATTCTTTTCAAATGACCAGTTCAGACTTGCCTCCTCAAGTAGCCTGCTGTGTAAAGACGAAGAGGAAAAGAGAGAAGTAGTTAGTAGAGGTAGAAAAGACATGGACCTCATAAATTTTTTACTCTGTATTCATCCACCAAGCAACCGAGAAGAATGGCCATTGGGCTCAGGATGGTTTGCTGGGGTACTGTGGATAATGCCCCCCCATCTGCTATCTCTGGTTGTTTCACCTGACATAGGCCCTTTTCACACCTTACCTTTTCACGGTGCTGGGGTGTGGGGCTCATGTAAGCAGCCTCCAGTGAGAGGCTCTTCGTCCCGGTTCCCTCAGCTCCACAGCTGCCTCCCGCTTGCTCAAGACTCCCACTTCTTCCTTTCGCAGTGCAGCCTGGGACCTTCCCAGGCTGCACTGGACAGGAAGTGCAACCGGCTCCCAAGGCTCTGCATGCAAGATAAGTGCGCACGGGGCCCCAGAGCAATGCGCAACCGCACACCATTTTTGACTTAAAGCCAAAAATGAAAAAGTGCATGAGCAGTCCCTGCCAGGCCCTGGAGCATCACACAAATGTGAGTGCATCATGTGGACTGCTCCTCACATGTGCTCAACACTCGAGGGGCCCTTTTACATCGAAAATGCCATGCGAAAAGGGCCCTAATCATTGTGCCAGATGGATGTAGGCAAGCTCCTCTTTAAGGAAACTGGTTTGGTTTAACTGACCTCCTTGCTGAGGAAGCCCTGATAAAGAATGCCAGGACTCTAAATCCAACAGTTAGTTTCAAATGGAGTAGATTCTTTGAATCAATGGAATGTAAGTGTTAAGCTACCAAATTTCCATTGGTTCATGGGTCTTCTCTGACAATTGAAACTAAAAATTGGATTTAGGTCTTTGGGAGACACCTTGGGCAGCACTAACTTAGAACAATGGCATCCAGAGGGAAAGATGCCCACAAAACTGTCATTGGAATAGCCAGTGTGGGTCTTGTTTCCTCCACATCCATAGCATAATGGCCTTTCTGACATTTGGTACATGTATCAGTGGAACTGATGGATTATATCATTAATCCTGGAAGGTACTTTTAAAAGTGATATTTGAGAACCACTGCATTAGGTTTTATAGCATGGAAATGTCATTGACAAAGGCACTCTGTGTTATATGAGGGACAAGATGACAAGATATGCAAACAAGAAGCTGTTAAAAGGCTGGTGTAACTTAAAAAGCTCCATCAAGCTATTCCCAGTTCTCTACATGGATCACAGCTAGCACAAATTCTACAACTTGTACAGACTTGTATCTCCAAGACAAACTGTTATGAGCCTTTAAGACAATGAACTGGGATTGCTGGGTAGGGAAAAAATCACCAGCTAAAGCCCAAAAATTATTTGGGAACACAGACAACATTTTTTTTGGAAGCCTGGTCTGCTGATTCAAGCTATTCAAAACAAAAGCAAAACTATTTCAAGACAAGGGTCAGATATACTGCAAACCAGTTAATCATTCATTACAACTTACTTGGAAAAAACTTTCCATATCTCCCAAATAGGCTGCTTTACAAAATCACCCAGTTCTGCTGAAAGTAATACTCCTGAATAGAGATACTCCTCAATAAGAAAGTATGAGAAATTTATTTCAGTTCATTTTTATTCACAATTTACCACAGTTCCATCATTCACTCATATATGGGATAGAAAGAAAGTGAGATGGGGGATTTTGTTGCTCCCTTGGTAAACCCTGTCCCTAGGTCTACAACTTTGATATAAAACCTAATCTAACCCACCAGAGAGGTCACCCGGATGAGCATGTAGGCAACAACTGTTGTACGATTGGAAAAACCAGATCAGGCCAATAAACTCCCCCATTACGTAGCCACAGAAGACCTCAAGCTGTGCCAGCCCACGGTGGACAAAAGGTCATCAGCCTTTAAGGAGCCAACTTAAAGGGATTAAGAGTTTTCCCACAAAGTGGGGCACTGGAAGTAATAAAATCTTATCAGGCAAGGACTATCTACATAAACTCACACTGCAACCCAAAGCGGCGGAAGATCCTGATACTTGGGTAACACCTTATTATTTTCTAATATTAAAGAAGGTGCCAGTGTGAAGTTGTTTTTCCAATGCTGTCCCCTTTGTTCTCCCCAGGAGAGGATTTGCCCTCAAGGTAAATTTTTTGTACAAATAGTCCCCGTTTTTGACTAGTTCTTTGGATACCTCTTGGTCATACCAACTGACCGTTCCCCCTCCTGGTAGCCGCGTGGTTCCCTCAGCGTTCTTTTCACTGAATTCCACTTCTTTCACTGCTTCCCCGGAACAAGGACTTCAGGAAAAGGTGCAGTATCACCCAAACTACGAATCCTTTAACAATCCCTCTATCTTATTTCCACTCTTTATTTTTCTTTAACTCTTGGATGTGTGTGTGAGTGTATGCATTGATGCATGATACTTATGTTTAATAAAGTCATTCATTGGAACTTTTTGTGTGATTTTTGGCTGGGCCTGACCCCATAAAAAATGGGTAAAAGACCTTGCTAGGTTACCCTGTCTCTCGAATTGCTTTTGCTTGTGCTCTGTTGTGCTCCATTACTTGGAGCATAACAAGGTGTCCCTTGGGGACCCCCAGAATTTCAGGATAACAGTAAGGAAAAAAATACCCAAACTGACAGATTTTGTCTGTATGGGCCAGGATCCTAAGTGCTTAATAAATTAAAAGTTTAGATTTGAATGACCCCACATTCAACCATGTAAGTGCTGAATTAGGGCTGCCACCTATTCTTTTTCCCCTGAGAGGCTTTTCATGCAACACACAGGTATAACATGGTCTTCTCCATGTTGGGTATAACTGCAGCTATTGAATCTGGATGGTATAAATATGTACGTATATAATAGTTCAGATAAAAAAGTTCACAAATCCAAAATTTCTTCATATCATGGTTAGAATGAATTTGGAGTTTTGAAACTCTACAAGCAGATGAGTGTAGATTTTGTGATTCTTCTACCAAATCCACTTGTTGGGGCACTCTCTTCAGAACACTTTTAGAAATGCATAAGACCAAATAACTGAAAATGCTGCACCTTGAACCAGGAGTTCTTTAGAAACAACACCAATTATGTTGACTCTGACATTCATTTTGCATCCTAATCTAGGTTCCTCTGCCAACCATCTTAGGTTGCAGTGAAATAAACACAAGAATGAAGTCAACACGTTATGGGGGAAAAGATCATCCAATTCACTTGAATGCTGTCAGATGGAAGGTATATTTTTCAAAACAGTGAAGAAGACAGTCTAATTTCTGATTTTCTGTCTGCTGTCCTGGAATTATGTCCTGCTGAACACAATTGGTCTCATTTCTGAGTCACTGCAGAGGTTTGGAATGTAAGGCTTCTGTTCTCTTACACCAGTGTAATTCTGGAGGATATTTTCTTAATACAGTAAGAGGTTACAACACAATTCTGTATATATCTAGTCAGAAGCAAGTCCCACTAAGTTGTTACTCTCAAGTAAGCATGGATAAGATTGCAGTCTTAATCAGCTTTGGCCTCTCTTTTTCTTAGTTGTTTCCATGATTATTATATTTTGCTTCTTTGTTTTCAGTATAAACTGTCCTGTAAATATTTACCTTGAAGGGAAGCATATTGCTTCATAAAATAAATAAATACATAATTCTTTTCCTTGCATTTTATTTATATTTGGAAAGATTTATGAACGTTCTACTCTTGGCTGGGATAAGCTGATGATGATAAATATGTAACATCCTTTTTCAGTGGTTTTTTTTTTTGGAAACAATCAAGAGTTGCCAAGATGGAATTTGATTTGATGCAAACAAACCCTTTTCTCTGTTTTTTTGTATGTGCGTGCATGTTAGAAGTAAGTAACATTGATTCAGGTTTATTTTAATAGGAGGAAGGCACTGGGGGAGGGAAAGTCCATTTCAGGAACCCATTCTATTGAAATGTGGGTGATTCAGTGCAAATAGAAACTTGCTTTATTGATTCAACATGTACTATCCAGTGGAAGATTCACTGCCAAGCTCTTCAATACACAATGTTTTTAATTCAGCATTTGCTTCTCGGAACCACAGAAAAACAGTCTTAACTGATTTGCAAAATTCCAGACCAGTCCTTGCATGTTAGGTAGTATATATTAAGTTGTCAAAGGGGCAGTGGGCTTCCTTTGACTTCTTGAAAATTCTCTGTCTTAGAAATTCTATTATTCTGTTGTCTTAGAAATTCTATTATTCTGTTGTAGGAATAAAAAAATACTCAGTTTTTGCTCACCCTCACAATGAAAATGTGAAAAAAAAAAATGGTTAACCAGCATGCCTTTTCCCCCCTTTTGAGACATTTTGCACAATACAATTTTTTTTAAAAAAAAGGTGCAAAACTTCTCATAATTAGAACAAAATGGATTATGATCTACACTTCTATCCCATTGTTTGACAAATAGGAAAATATTTCGACAACGGCCCTTTCCTCACAGGGGGGGCCCGAAACGGGGCTGCGCACGCAGGGGCAGAGCTTACCCGTGAGTGGGTTGCTCTGTCCCTGCGGAGAGTGCAGATCCGCTGTTCTAAATGCCGCTGAATTTCGGCGGCGCCCAAAATGGCGGCCGGAGGCTTCCAGCGGCACTCCGCCAATTAGGACAGCGCGCCAGCCAGAAGCCCGTCCCCCAGGCAGATCTGCAGGGACACGCTACAGCGTCTCTACAGTTCTTCACCAGGGGCTGCCACGGGGCAGCGTGGGTGAGTTTTATAAAAACCACTTGCGAAGGTGGTTTTTATAAAACTCGTAGCGCCACCCCCGTGGCTGCGCTAGAGCAGTGTGAGGTCTAGAGCCTCCCTTTTTTTAACTGCTCTAGCACACCCCGTGGTGAAGAAGACCTCCAAGAGAGGTCGCCCTAGCGTGGGCAATACGCCCGTGTGGAAATGGCCAATATCTGGCTGCTGCACCATCTGTAAAGCCCACCTATAGCCTTCATAAACCTTTCCAAATTTGCCCTGGCACTTCGATTGCCACTGGCTATTCTTGGGCAGGAAAAATTACAAAGGACTTAGTTTTCCAGCTCATTGTTGTTTGATCTGAAAAGTCTCTTTGAACTATAGGCCAGAATCCTGTTAGTTAGTCATAAAGTAGACACACTATATCAGTTGTTAAATGGAAAATCAAAATGTAAGTTAATCTGATTGATTTAATGGTTCTATTCTAGTCAGGACTAAAAATAGGATTTAGGATCTAGTGTCCATTTCATTTCTGCGCTTCCTTCTTACTGATAGCTTGTGCTCTTGTCCTTGATCTTAATTAATGCTTGAACCCCAATTGAAATTTTATGTCTAAAACTAAAAATTATCAGTTTGCATGCTTGCTTTTTCTAAATGGGGAGCACCTTGTCCAATACACCCTGTACCTACAACTATCACTGTACAACCGCTAACAGAAAGCTGAGAACCGGCATCATTCAACAGTCATCACAAGTTGAGAAAGAAGTCCAAATGTCTGCATCTAGTTTGTAAGGAAACTTTAGGATTTCAACAGGTCTATTGTTGCTTTTGAGAACTTAGGATATTTACTTATTTTACTTATATATTTAATATATAGTGATATATCTATATTCTCCTCTTTTAAAATATAAAGTATTAAAAAACACTGTCTAAAAACTTATTAAATTAACAAATTAAACAAGTCGAAATGGTTAAAACTATATACAAACTGAATAAAATCATTAGATCCAAAAGGCTGTAATAGAAAGACACATTTCAACTTGGCACTCATATGTATTCCCGAGAGGGAAATGTTATATATTCAAGCTCTCCTTTCTCTTTTAAATAGTGTAATTAAAATATTCAATAAAAAAAATTAAAAGAAAAAAATAACTTGGCACTCATAGGAAGGAAGTGTCTGTGCCAATTCTATTTAAATAGGTATCATAACCATGGAACTAGTCTTCTGTGTGGTGGGACTGCATGGTCCTTTGAGCCAAGAGGTTATACTGGTGGTAGCACTACTGCTGGTAGGGTCTCCCACATCAAACACGCTTTTGATGAGAATCCAGAATAAAAGTGCCAAACAGTTTCTAGTGAGCAGCAGTAGTGGGAGGTGACACTGGCAGAAGACCTTTCTGAGACAATTTCAGTGGCTTCATAGCTAACATTTGTTAGTACTGCACAGAAGGTGGCACTGGTAAATGCTTTTCTTTTTCTTTTTTAACCATGAAAACACTATGATGAGACAAAGAAAAATGAAACAAGAGATAGCACCAGAAGATGTGAAACTCCCAGGTCAGAAGGCCTCAACTAGCTGCTGGGGAAGAGCAGAGGATGAGTAGCACTGTGTCCAATGATGCGACGGGACCAAAACTGGAAGGCTGTTCAGCTGCTGATGTGCTCAGAGGTGAAAGGAAAGTCGGAAGCTCCGTAACACATATTAAAGGAACGTGGAGTATGAGAAGTATGAGTCACTGTGAAATAAGAAATGGAATGTATACATTTTGCAATATTTGGGTTGAGTGAACTAAAGTGGACAGGAATGGGACATTTGCAGTCCCAGTGTTCTACTTAGCAGATGAGAATCTAAAACAAAATGAGGTGGCATTGATAACGAGGAGAGATATAGCAAAAGCAGTCAAGAGATATTGGGGAAAGTCTGACTGAATAATATCAGTTAGACTTCAGGGGAAATCCATGAGCATAACCATAATCCACATTTATGATCCAATTATAGATGCTGAAGAGGAAGAAACTAAAAGATTCTACGTTAGAGTCCAGGAAGAAGTTGGTCACACACCAAAATAGATAACTGGGACTCAAAAGTAGAGAACAGAGCAGAACCAAAAAGTAGAGAACAGAGCAGAACCAAAGATTCTAGGAGAAATTGGCCTAAGAGCAAGAAATGAAGGAGGAGAACAACTGACTGAATGTTGTGAAGCCAACAGCTTGGTCATCACAAACATATTCTTCAGACAACCAAAGAGCTGATTGTATACATGGACATCGCTTGATGGCCAATATAGAAATCAGATAGAGTACGTAACTGGAATCAGAAGATGGAGAAGCTCCATTCTCTCTGCAAAAACAATACCAGGAACAAATTGTAACAAAGGCTATGAATTGCTAATATCAAAAATTAAAGCTGAAGAAGTATATTATATCAATTACTATGCCAAAATACAACCTAAGGAACATCCCTGTAGAATTTAAAGGTCAAGTAAAATAGTTTTGAATCATTAAGCCTAATTGACCATGAATCAGATAAACTCTGGACCAAAGTCCAGAGTAAGAGAAGAATGCGAACAGACACAATCCGCAGCCCAAAAGAAAGAAAATCCCCACTGGATGGCAGATGGAACTCTTCATACAGTTAAGAACAGATGAGAAGCAAAAGAAAAAGATGACAGAATGAGGGTCAGAATCCTGAATATAACACATCAGGAACTTGGACCCATAAAGAAAAAAAGCTACTATAATGATCAGTGGAGAGAGATGGAAAATTACAATTTTAAAAAAGATAGAATAAGATACATTTTCCATATGATCTAAGAAATCAAAGGGGAAATTAAATCAAAATTGGGGGTACTGTTTTAGCAATGAGGGGAAACACTGTATGATCAAGAAGAAATGAAGAAAAATGATCAAAACAACATACCAAAGAACTATATAAAAGAGACAAATGGATGACATTTTCAATCAAGTGAAAACCATTTGAAATTTAACTCACAATTTTGGAAAATCAAGTGGAAGCTAAACTCAAAGCTGCTGTGAGAAATAAATCACCAGGGACAGATGGCATACCAATAGAAACATTTAAGCTACAGAGACAGAATCCACACAAATTCTAACAAAAATCTGCTAAGAAATATGAAGAACAAAAGAAAGGCTTACAGAATGGAAATGCTCAGTATAGATTCCAACTACCAGGAATGGGGCACCAAAAATTGCAGTAACCACTGAACCATAGCATTAATATCATATTCAAACAAACTGATGCTAAAAATTTTACAGCAAAGACTTCTATTATATACGGAACAACAAATACCAGATGTCCAGGCTTGAATCAGAAAAGGAAGATGAACTAGGGTTTATACTGCAAACCTACACTGGTTAAAGGAATGAGCTAAAGATTGTAGCAAAGTCTTTGATTGTGTTGATTATATATATTTGAATACCAAAGCCAAACTGTCACTGCCACCATACTTCTAATTTCTATGTATGATTGCGAAGGCTGGATAGTAAAGAATTATAGAATCATAGAAATGTAGAGTTGGAAAAGATCACACGGGCCATCCAGTCCAACCCCCTGCCATGCAGGAACACCCTCAAAGCACTCCCGACAGATGGCCATCTAGCCTCTGCTTAAAAACCTCCAGGGAAGGAGACTCCTCCACACTCCGAGGCAGCATATTCCACTGCCGGACAGCCCTAACCATCAGGAAGTTCTTCCTGAGGTTCAGGTGGAATCTCCTTTCCTGCAGCTTGAATCCATTGCTCCTTGTCCTGCTCTCTGGAGCAGCAGAAAACAAGCCCTCTGCCTCCTCTACATGGCATCCCTTCAAATATTTAAACATGGCTATCATGTCCCCTCTTAACCTTCTCTTCTGTAGACTAAACATACCCAGCTCTCTAAGTCTATCCTCATAGGGCATGGCTTCCAGGTCCCTCACCATTTTGGTCGCCCTCCTTTGGACTTGCTCCAGCTTGACCATGTCCTTCTTGAATTGAGGTGCCCAGAACTAGACACAGTATTCAAAATGAGGTCCAACCAAAGCAGAATAGAGTGGTACCAGTACCTCCCTCGATCTAGACACCATACTCCTGTTGATGCAGCCGAGAATTGCGTTGGCTTTCTTGGCTGCTGCATCACACTGCTGACTCATGTTCAGCTTGAGGTCTATGAAGACTCCTAGATCCCTTTCACATGTACTGCTATCCAGCCACGTGTCCCCCATCCTATATTTCTGTATTCCATTTTTTCTACCTAAGTGTAGGACCTTACACTTCTCTCTGTTGAATTTCATTTTGTTAGCCTTGGTCCAGCTCTCCAATCTATCCAGGTCATTTTGAATTTTGATCCTGTCCTCTGGCATATTAGCAACCCCTCCCAATTTGGTGTCATCTGCAAATTTGATGAGCATGCCCTCTATTCCTTCATCCAAGTCATTGATAAAAATATTGAACAGCACTGGGCCCAGGACAGAATCCTGTGGCACCCCACTAGTCACTTCTCTCCAGGATGAAAAGCAGCCTACATTGAAACTGATGGGAAGAAAATCAACTCATTTTAAACTCAGCTGCCTGACTTACCAGGCAGCAATTCTGTGGCTCAGGGGTGTGTGTGCTTGTGTATGTTGCTTTGGGCTGCTGTGGTAGCTAACGTTTTCCTCCTTCTGTGCAGGCCACATCACCAGTGTGTCTTCCCCCTTCCCAACAGGCCATGTGATCAGTGTTTCTGGGAGCAGGGCTATGCTCTATCAGCCAATGAATTTGAACCACCAGCTTAAATTCATTGGCTGCCTCCTTTCTGGGCAAGAGCTGAGGCAATTTTCCTTCAGGTCTGGAGAGGAGGTATTTAAGTTTTTCTCCAGCCAGGAAGTGCTCGCCTCATCTTAGAGTGTTATTGGATGAGGACCCAGAGGAAGAGGCTCAGCCGTTTGAAGCAGTGAGCAGAGCAGTAGGAATGATGGAGCAGAAGACACCAGAGCAGCTGTGGCAGCGGAGCAGCGGGAGTGGCAGCCAAGAGGAGCAGAGGACATTGAAAGCATCCGCCTTGCCTTGTCCAGCAGAGAAATCACTTAAAAAAAAAAAAAAAAAAGCCCTTCTCAGAGCTACCACTATTCCTGAAATCACTGAAAAAAAAATCCTTCTTCCTTTCCTTTGGGTCACTCTATGAAGGGAAACATTTCCATCCCCTTCTTCCAGATCATTCCTATGGGAACCTGGGCACCTCACACCTCTCTCTTGACTGCTGGGCTCTTGAAAAGGGGGCTGCTATTCTTTCTCCCTCACAACTTTCTCCCCCCACAACTCCCCCCTTGCTTTGGGGCTATCCATGGTCCAGTATGTGGGGTTTCTTAGGTCTTAGTGCCCATGGGGCACCCCCTTTCAGCCACTGTCTATTTCACTCTCCCTCCTTATTAGTCCCTGGTAGCTCTTGGTTGCTTTATAACTCTGCAAGCTGCTAATATCCTTTTGTCTTATTAGGCAGTGTGCATTATAGGGGTTTGGAATGCCACCAAAGAAGATGTGGAACTGTGCATCTGAGGCAGAACCCAGAGTCCGGGGCCAAGTTGGTCACACACAAGAATCTTGGTTGGAACTAGCACCAGGAAGAAGACACCAACAACTAGTCGTGATTAGGCTCAGATGGCAAAAGAAGGTCAAGACTTGGGCAGTGCAACACTACTCCAAGGCCTGTGGCAGACCCTGGAAAAGTTTGTAGAGAAAGTGGACAAGCTGGATCACAAGTGGGAATGGCAGAGCAGTCCACAGAGGATACAGTAGCAGAGAGGTGGCAGCACCAAGTGGGCAAGCCCAGGAGACACCATAGATAACCATCTAGTAGAAGCATCTCAGGGCACTGTTCAGAAGAAGAGGACACATCATCAAGTTAAGAAAGGATGGCCAAATGGTGGAGATAGGGCAAGGACAGGAAACACAAGAGGCACAGCAACCATGAGGATTCAGACAGTAGATCAACAAGTGAGCCCTTGATGGATGAGGAACAGGACAGGAAGAAGTGTTTGAGGACAGCTGTGCATGTGCTGAGACTCCTGGCCTGGGCCATCAAGAGGAAGGATAAGGGAGCCCAGACTAGGGGGTCATGTGCAACATGTGAGGGTGAAAAGAGTGTTACCCCAAAACATAGGTGCCACAAGGGCCACCCTGCAATGCCAAATACCTCCTTGAAAAAGTGGGGAATTGATTAGCTCAAAATCAGGAGGCTACGAGAGGGGGGCAACTTACCGAGATCTTTCGTACCAGTGTCTACGGGCACACGCAGGAAAAGAACCAGTCAAAGATTCAGAAGTAAGCTAAAAATGTGTTTTATTGAGGGGAATTCACTCATGCATGCACATAAGATACACACAAACACACACTCACACATTCACACAAGAGCTAGCTGAAAGAGAGAGGCTGAGGGATTTGGGGGATTTATAATTACCAGTCCAGAAGAGTAGTGAAGAACAGAAATGTATATTATCCACAGGAATGGTGTGTATTTGCTTGACAAATGACTCAGTCTTACCTGGAGGAAGTTTCGAGCTGACCTCTCCTTCTCACATTTACAGTCAAATTCTTTCCCTCACTCAGTTTGACCTCTCCGTCACCTCTCAGGGTTGAATTTGATATCAGAGCCAATAAAATATATTGCCAATTACATATGATGCCAATTAGGTATGGTGCGCATCCAAACCATACTAATATCAGGGACCCCCAAACAGGGCCTTACAGGAGCACACATGGTCCTCCCAAAATCAATGCCTTTGGAAATCTTGAGGACGTGCCGGGCATCAACTTGGACAGGTGCACCAGGGAGCATATCCTAAATGGATACTATGTGGATGTCTTTTCTTTACTCAAGCGAGAAGGGGATGAAAGGAGGGTGCCAGAAGGAGAGAAAAAGAAATAGACCAAGGTGGCACTAGTTGAATGTTCCTTCCATGACTAGCTGGCAGGTTATGCGATCTTCATGGAAGTTGCCATGAGACTGAGCTCCGCAAATGACATACAGAGTATGTGGTGAAGATGCAGAATGGAATGCAGGACACAATAGATTTGGTGGGAAGAAGGATTTGTGGGGTTGGTCTAAGACTCCAGGGCCATTCTGTGGTTCATTAGCAGACTTACAGTCTTGGCCAGCAATGTGGTGGGTGCTTTGTTCCTGGCTACAGCTGTGAAGGGTTGGCAGAAGGTGGGAATGGCAGTTGGCAGTTGGCATGGGTCAGGGAAGTGGGATGCTGTTTCTGGTGCGTCTGGGCAAGGAAAAGGTGGTGTTCCTCCCTTTGGTATCAAAGAAGGTGCAGAGGTGGTAATGGGCTTGCATACTGCTAGAAGGTGCACATGCTCCCTGCACACACAGGGACCACCTGGTTTCACACTGGTTTTGACACAGGTTTCAGCTTCGGGCCAGTTGTTTGGCTGATCAGTCAACAAGCAGGTTGTATGATGCCTGGATCCAGGCCTATGCACATGCCAACCCTGTTACAATTGTAACCAAAATAAAGTTGTCGCCTTTTTTATCTGCCAAATCTTTGCTGTGTGTGTTGTGGTTCTTTTGAGCATTGCATCTTGCCCATGAGCCCACAAATGTGGTGCTGGAGAAGTGTTTTATGGATGCCATGAAATACCAAAAGCACAAATAAATGAGTCCAGGAGCAAATCTTGCATGAAAAATTGCTAGAAGCCAAGATGACTAAACTGAGACGTTTATACTTTGGACATATCATGAGAAGACATGACTCTTTAGAAACTATAATAATATCTGGCAAGCTAGAAGGCAGTAGAGAAAAAGGAAGAACATATTACACATGGATCAACTCAATCAAGGAGGCTATGGCCCTGAGTTTTCAAGATCTGTGCAGGGCTGTTGATTACATTGTAAGCTGGCAGTCTCTCATTCATAGAGTTGACTTAATAAGTATTAACAACAACATCACTAAAAGAAGATTCCTTGTAAGTGTTGATCTTCAGTCTATTGTACTTCTAAAGTATTTTAGTTGGTGGTCTGATTGTTAATAGCTTTATTCTGCAGTGTAGCTAAGCAATATAGTTTTAGAGAGACCTGTGTGTGAGAGAGTGTAGCTCCTCTCGCTTAGCATTTGGGAACTCCCAGGCCTACTTTGGGTTTCATTCGTGGGACCATCTTTATGGCTCTGGATCTAAGTAGTGTTTGGAAGTGTGGTGCTGATTTTCCTACTTTCTCTACCACTGATGAGTTAATGCTTAAATTGCACACTGAACTTAGAGGTTCTTAGTATATTGAAAGATTTTTTCTCTGGGGGTGAGGATTTCAGCAAAAGCCCAAGTTGAATAGAAAGGTTAAAGAAGTAAAATAATTAGAGGTAGCAGGGGCGAAAAACCCATACAAGACAGTATCTGCAGTAAGTCTGCTGTCAGTGACTTAACAGTCGGATATGTCAAGTACAAGAAATGTCATCTATTGTCAAAAATATAATAAGGCATCATGAAGTAGCCGCGCCTACCTGTTCGGAGTTGAAAAGCAATGCATTGCAATTATAGATGTCAACTCTGTATGGTTCATTTGCTGGCTGAAAGGACGAGCAACAATGCCCAAATGGTTTTCACAAACTGTGACCTATTCTCACTTATCTCCCTGCTTGGAGTTCAGTTACAGTCACTAATGCACTTCACCTTCCTTTTTAAAGAAAAAAATGGAAACAGACAGTCCTCTTAATTTCTTCTTAACATACTGATTCCTAACATAAGGTTGCTTCCAAATTTGTCTCTTCCTTAACATTTCCTACTGCCCTTGTTAATTTCAATTTAATTAATTGTTCCTGAGCAACACTAGTGTCACTCTGTGTGTCTGCTCTTCTGGCCTGGACTTCCCATATGAATATAGATATGTGCTATTGCCAGAGTTTTCTGTCCCTTTTGTTGAGAGCTTGTGCAGTTGCAAATACTGTGTCTTTTTTCCAGTTTGCAATGATTCACTCAGCATTGTCCACAATCACTCACTTTAGTTATTTAGTTTAGTTAGAAAGGATCCTATATATTACTTTGTAGATTAGTGCAGGTACTAGGGCGTGTTGTTTTCCACTTATTTAAAGGTGCAGAGCCTGTGTTGTTTACGTCTAGGAAAGGCCAGAGTACTGGCCTGTATAGAAAGAAATGCGACCTACAATTTGGAAATGATTTCACAGAGTCTTCAGTGGAATTCCTTCCACCACTTTCTGGGGCTTTTAACTGGAGATGTCAGAGGTTGAAGGTGAGACCTCCCGTGTGAGTACATGAGTTTTACCTATGGGAGAATATTGGTGCATATTCTTCCTCTTGAAGTTAATAATTAAAAGGCTTTTCAGAGAATGGGGAAAGCTTAATTGTTCATGGTATCAGGTATGGATTCAAAAGAGGAATATGGGGCTCTACCTTATATTAGGAACATAAAACAATTGGAAGCAGAAAAAATTTGCAAGTCAGCATACATAGTTGTGTGAAACAGTAGCATTGAAATATGCTTTTTTTAAAAAAAATGCTCAGAAAACTTTTCCTTATTATCATATATTTCATTATAATAAGAATTTTTTATTTCACCATTACTTTAATTTTGTTTTTATACTAATTTCTATCACCATTGTAGCAAAAAAAGAAATATTAAAGAGCATCTTAATAATTGATTCCATTATTATCTGTATTTTCAATAATTTCCTAACTTATAAAAGTTGCTTCAAAATCTAAGAAAATAAAAAAAAAAAAACAAGAAGAGAAGAAAATGAAAGAAAGAAATCTTTTTAAATTAAGGAACTTCTCTGAATAAAGAAATAAAGAAAAATTAAAATATAAACTTAAGAGACAGAAGGCTATAGGGAGAAAACCTAAAGCTAATGTTATTATAATTCAGCCATTGAAGTATGTGGATAAACTGTATTTATGACCTTTTCATTCCAAGAATTTCAAAGAATGCCCATTGCTTTATTAATTTTTCTCCTTCTGCAACTGTTGTTCTCATCTCTTTTATGTTAACTTAGTCCAATCAACCACAGGCTGTATTTTCTTCAACTTGTCTTTGAATAAAGGTACCTCATTCCTTTTCCATAATTTAGCAATACAGTCTTTTTTTTTTTTTGCCCTAGCCAAAAGAATTACAATCACTTCTAAATATGTTGCTTGCACTTGAGATTTCTTTTTAATAGTAGAATTATCTTGGGTTCATGTGTTAAAGTATACCCAGTGCTTTCTTGCATCATGCTTAACACTTCACCCCAATATTGCTGTATTTTTTTACAAAACCAAAAGATTTGCAGTCTTAAGATATCTACAGCCAGAGAGGAAATATTATTTCAATACAAATTAAAATAGAATGATATGTTCTGGATAACTAAATCAGGATGGGATGGCAATGATAATGAACATTCTGTTGTCTAGTGGAAACAGTTGTAACTTACACAGATCCTTAAACAGATCCTGTCTGCTAGGGCTGAACCTCAGCAAGTGGGTAGTTCTGATTAACAAGGAACTCTTTGGGAGATACAGTAAATATACACTTTTAAATTGATTTTAATTCAGTTGTGCTTTAACATTGTAATCCTGAGTGAATTATGAGTACTTGTGATATCATTCAAAGCCCTAAATCCTTTGGGAACTCCATACTTGAAGCAACAGCAGCAGCGATTTTATGGCCATTTCCATACTACACTCTTAAAGCATGATTATTCCACTTTCAACATGCTATGGAATCCTGGAGTTTGCATTAGCGAGGGGCCAACTGGCAACTGCAAACCCCAGGATTCCATAGGATGTTGAAAATGGAGTAATCGCGCTATAAGAGTGTAGTGCGGAAATGCCCTATACTTCACTAATGTGTTGTAGTGGTTTGAGTGTTGGAGCCTAGGGACCTACGTACACTACACTGTTATAGTGCTATTATTCCACTTTCAACATCCTGTGGAATTCTGTGATTTGTCGTTTACTGAGGCCAAAGAGCTCTCTGGCTGACAATTCTAAATGCCTCTCTCTAAACTGCAAACCACAGGATTCCACAGGATGTTTATGTTGAAAGTAGAATATGTTGAAAGTAGAATAATAGCACTATAAGAGCATAATGTAGAAAGTCCCTATGACTCTGCAGATGAGGGCTGTGCCATGGAAACCCACTGGGTGACCTTGGGCAAGTCATACTCTCTCAACCTGAAAGGAGACCAAAAACAAACCCGCTCTGAACAAATCTTGCAAAAAAGAACCTGTGATGGGCTGCCTTACAACAGAGGCCATTTCTGCACGGGGCAAGGGAATCGCCCTGTGATGCTACTCACTAGACTTTTGGGCTGCCCGGTCCGGTCCACACTTCTCCGGAGCAGTGCGTGGCTGCTGCTCTGCATTGCTCCAGGGATGGAAATGACGGCTTCCGGAAGCTGCCATTTTCATCCCCGGAGCAGTGAGAGCCTGCAAATCTGCATAAGGGAGCAGGCTTGCAGTGGCGTGCTCCATGCTTTTGAAAAACCTGTTTTTAGTAGTCTTTCAAAAGCACGCTGGACAACCACTTGGGGTTGTTCTGGAACGGGCTGGGGTGCGAATCTACGCTAAGTAGGTCCGACCCAGTACACTCCCAGATTCAGATGTTCTCCCTGGAGGACGCTCTGCCCCGTGTTAAAAACCCCGTGTGGAAATGGCCAGAATGTGAGCAATACACTGTGGTGGCATGGAAGAGGGACTTCTCCATTGTGGCAACCCAGTTGTGGAATCTCCTCCCTCCACCATGGGGGGCTGTTTGGTTCTGATACTGATTCTGGTGTCAAGAAAAGCATGACTTTCTGTTAAAGTGTTTGTGGTCTCATTGATTTATTTCTAAAATATACATAGTTTAAAACTGTTTTAAATCTTCCGACCTCTTTGTTTCATAAGCTTTTCGTCTGTTTAAATGATTTTGTATTTTTTCATATTTTAAATTGCTTTAAACTGCTTAAGGTTTTTTTTACTTGTCTGTCAACCTGAGATCCTGTGGTTTAGGTTGAAATATAAATATTTTAATTAATTAATTAACTGACTATGTTTTAATGTAGCTCAGTGTGCCTATATCTTTACCGGTTTGAATTCTTATTCTAAAGTATCTTAAGTCCCAAGTTCAGGGAAAAGGCAGTGTATACAAGAAATAAATCTGGCCTTGAAACCAATGGAAGTAAAGAAAATGGAGGGCCAGACACTAACAACTTAATGTACTCAGTCTTTCTGTAGTGGTACCACTGAGGCCTAGGGTTGTATCATCTGCATGTGTAATTGGCTAATTATGCAAACTTTAGTCACCAGTAAGGTTTGGGCCAGTACATTCTGACATATTTTAAGTGACTTACTCAGAGGGTGGAAAGGCATTCTTAGTGTACATTTTGCACGTGAGTATTAGCCATGGTACAAAGGCATTATTGACTACGACTCTCCAGTGAAAGAAAAGCAAAAGTTTCCACCATACAGAAGGAATGTTGTAGAGAATTAATCCTGCTATGCTTCACAGGCAGCACACAAAGGTTATTGTTCGTTTTTATCCAATGCTGTGTAGCCCATTTGTCTGAAGAGAGAAAGGTTTCAGCTTTGGTGAAATGGTGGAACTGAAGCTAAGGACAGAAAGTGAATGCATCCTTTTAGGACTCTAACAACTGTTTTCCAAGGTTAATCGTCAATACTACACAATTGAACTTCATTTTGACTATACACTTTACAGTGAGCTACTTTCCAGCTCATCTGTTTGGGGTCTGAGAGTATTGTACACAAAACCAGGCACATTAATCTAGGATTACAAGGTTCTCTTAATGCATTTGCTTCTTGTCACATGACTTTCTTTTGTGCATAGAGCCAAATGTTACCAGTTCAGTATTCATCTCTTCCTGAATACTGCTGAGTGAATTTAATTTGGCTTGAAATATATGAACCTGTGGTGAAGGAGATCTTTTATTTGTACTAGTTTAAAAAATGGGATGTAGTGAAGCCTTTCTGGATAGCTCAAAGAGTGATATAAGTCAGAGACATTTTTCTTACCGTGTCCTGCCCGGAGTCTTTTTGGAAAGTGTCTCATAGGACCCAAAAACAGTAATCTCCCCCATCTTGTGTTCACCGCATAACTCCACACCAGAGTTGGTATTATGCAGCCCTCCAGCTATTGTTGGACAACAAGTCCCAACAGCTCTAGCTAGCAGAATCACTGGTGCAGAGTGGTGAGAGCTATAGTTCAACATCTATAAAGTCACATTTACCCTTCCCTATGTAGGAATTAGGTATTGTGGCTGTTGATAAAGCATCTTCCATTAATCTGTCTAGTTCATAAAAGCCATGAATTAATTTCATTAATTAATTATTTGTGGTGTGGCTGTGTAGTTTGCATGAAAGAGAGAATTCAGACTCTTCAGTAACCTGCATACCAGCGAGAATGAACTGAATTTCACATTCTTGCTCCATTTACCTCCTACTTGCCTCAACATTGGTTGCAAATTAACTGGGAGATCCTATGTTTGTATGTTTCTTCTTAACCCGGTTATACCAGTTTCGTTGTTGATTTTGAACAAAGGCACCATCTTTCCATGGTGGGTGGACTGTATTAGCACTGCAGTGTTAGCAAAGCTGCTGGTAAGGTTTCTCATGTCAGACAGGTTTTTGTCGAAGAGCCACACAGCTACTGAACAGTTAGCAGTAATGGGGGTGACACTGGCAGATGATCTCTCAGAGATGACAGCAGAGGTACCAAACCTAATGCTTATTGATACTGAAAAGAAGGTGGCAAAGGTAGTCCAATCCTGAAGCCTTTTACCTTGAAAAACCTAGATGAGACAATCCAAAATGAAAGAGGAGACAGGGCTAGAGGAAAATACTCCCAGGTTGCAAGGCACTCAGTGAGCTAATGGGGGAAGAACAGATGACAATTACAAGTAGCACTGTGGCTAATGGTGTAATTGGACTCAAGCTTAGAGGAAGTTCAGCTACTGATGTGTTCAAGAATGAAAGCTACACAAGATATAGGAACGTGTGAAAAGCATGAATCAGGGGAAGCTATGCACTGTAACAATGGAAATAGAAGGTATAAACATAGTGATACTCAGGTTGAGCAAGCTAAAGTGGACAGGAATGGGACACATTCAGTCAGATAATTACACAGTGATTTACTTAGGAAATTAATTTTTAAGAAGAAATAAGATGGCATAAATAGGGACATGTAGAGACGCAGCAAAAGAACTCAAGGGATATAATACAAAGTCTAACAGAGTAATATCAATAAGACTTCAGGAAAAACCCATCAGTATAACCATAATCCAAGTTTATGTTCCAACTGCAAAGAAAAAAAGAAAGAAACTGGAAAATTACATACTTGATCCCAGAAGGAAATTGATCACACATCATAACAGGACATGTTGGCAATCATAGGTGATTGGAATGCAAAAGGAGAAAACAGAGCAGAACCAAAAACTGTAGGAGAATTTGGCCTACGATCAATAAATGTAGAAGAGCAACTAACTGAATTTTCTGAAGACAGAAATTTGCTCATTGCAAGCTCAGTCATTAGACAACCAAAGAGGTGATTCTATACATTGACATGCCCTGATGACTGGGGAAAAAAATCAGATTGACTACATAATTGGAATCAGAGGATGGAAAAGCTCAATTCTCTCTGCTGAAAGAAGACAAGAAGTAGACTGTGGCACAGACCAAATACCGCTATTATAAAGAATTAGTAAAGCTAAAGTAGAACACTCAATCAATCACTGTGCCAAAATGCAATCTAAAGAATGTCCTTGCAGAATTTAAAATAATGTTAAAAAATAAAGCTGTTAATTGGCCAGGAACCAGAAGAATCTTGCAACAAAGTCAGAAACATTGTGAGGGAAGAATGCAAACAGAAACTATCTGCAGCCAAAAGAAAAGAAATGCCTCATTGGATGACTAATTAAACTCTTCAAGGAGTTAAAGACTGATGAGAAGCAAAAGAAAAAGGGGATAGAAATGAGTTCCAAAAGTTGAATGTGACTGTTCTGTACATGGACAAAGAAAACTAGTATAACAATCTAATGCTCTGTTTAGTCTGCAGAAGAGAAGGTTAAGAGGGCACTTGATAGACATGTTTAAATATTTGAAGGGATGTCACATTGAGGAGAAAGCAGGCTTGTTTTCCGCGGCTCCAGAGACCAGGACAAGGAGCAATGGATTCAAGCTGCAGGAAAGGAGATTCCACCTGAACCTAAGGAAGAATTTTCTGGTGGTCAGAGCTGTCCAGCAGTGGAACATGCTGCCTTTGAGTGTGGCGGTGTCTCCTTCTTCAGAGGTTTTTCAGCAGATGCTGGATGGCCATCTGTTGGGAATGCTTTGATGTGTGTTCCTGCATTGCAGGAGGATGGACTCCATGGCCCCTGTGGTATCTTCCAACTCTATGATTCTATGATTCTATGATTCAATGTTTCTATGAAATAGAAAATCACAATAAAAAAGTAGAACAAGAGACCTTTTCCACAATACCTAAGAAATAAAAATAAAATTTAAACCAAGATTGGGGATGCTTTATGACCAGCGAGGGAACACATTGAATGATCAAGAAGAAATAAAAAGCCAATTGAAACAATACAATACTCATATAAAAGAGATGGAATGATAGCAGATTCATTAAAAGAAAAACCATTTGAAAATGAACACCCACTGACCCATTTTAGAAAGGAAAGAAAAACCTAAACTCAAAGCACCAGAGAGAATAAATCACCAGGAACAGATAGTATATACCAATAGAGCTGTTTCAAACTGCAGAAACAGAAGCCACTCAAATTCTACCTAAAATCTGTCAACAAATATGGGAAACAAAAGAATGGCCCACAAATTGGAAATGCACAATATACATTCCAGGGGACACCAGGGATTGCAGCAACTACTGGACAATTGTATTAATCTCTGATACAAGCAGTGTGATGCTTAATATCCTACTAAAAATGCTTTCCCCATATATGGCGTGAAAAATGCCAGATGTCCAAGCTGGGTTCAGAAGAAGAAGAGGAATCTGGGACCATATTGCAAGCATACATTGGATAATGGAGTAAACCAAAGTAATTCAGAAGAAAATCAGACTATGCTTTATAGATTATAATCAAAACTGTCAACTGGCTTTCCACTATTAAGGAAAGTCAAGGAAAGTGCAAAGGCAGGTTTATAGGTGACAATTAAGAAAACAAAAATAACAACAACAGACAATTTACATAAGTTTGAAGTAGACAATTAAGATACTGAGATAGATTTCCTATACCTTGGTTCAATCAAAATGGATACTGCAGTCAAGAAATCAGAAAACTAGGACTAGGAAATGCAGCTATGAAGGAACTAGACAATATCCTCAAATATAAAGATATATCATGGAATTCCAAAGTCAGGATTGTCCATGCCATCATATTCCCAATCTCTGGAAAGTGGAGAAAAAAAGTGGACAGTGCTAGTGGAGAACTGTGAAGATATCATGGACTTCTTGAAAAAGAAAAATAAATGGTTCCTGAAGCAAATCAATCCTGAAGTGTCCCTGGAATCCATAATGACTAGGATGAGACTGTCATACTTTGGACATTGGCTTAATAGCCATTTAAATAAGAACAGACATATTTTACACTTTCTCAGTATGCAAAATGAGCCCTCAGTATTCACACTTTTCTAAATTTTGTGGTGCAGTTCTCCAGTCACACACACAAAAAAGTATGCAAAAATTTGCACATTAACTAAAACTGATCAATATATTAATTTAATATATTATGAAATATAGTCCACAAAAACCATACATTAGAACAAGTAACTTCAAAAAGATGTATATTGAAAGAAATGCATACAAAACTACACATGAATATGTAAAAAAAAGTTCTAAATAAGTACCGCATTGCACAGAATATGAGAAAAGTGAACACTGTTGAAAGAAAAACTATATATATCATTCCCAAGTCAAATGATTACATACGAACACTGTGGGTCTTAGAAAACAGTGTTCCCATTTTATATGAGAGACTGTGGATTCATATGAGAGACTGTGGTTAAAGTAATTAACTTTTGGACATTTGCTCAAAACATTCAGAATTTCAGGACTTGGAACCTCTGTCCACAATACAATCAAGAATGATTGGGAAAAAAAGATATTTTGAGACTGACATTCTCAAACTTTAGCAGCAGCAGCAGCAGCAGCAGCAGCAACAGAACAGAACTAAGATCTGTTCTCACTTCAGATCAAATCCCAAGGGTGACGTAGTATCTAAATGAGTCATTTTACAGTATAACCTGTGGGAATTTTGCTGGAATTTTCAATCAAGAATATCAAACCACAAATACAAGTCAGAGGGGTAGTTTTTCATAGGCTTCCTTATCAAATGGTAGTAGAATTTGACTGATAGCAGTTTTCTTTCCTTTGACATTGTTAACAGGATCTCATCAAGCCTGCAATGGAATTGAATTGCCATCATAATATCACATCATAAAGACATATTAACAAGATCTTTGTGGCTTTCTATTGGAATCCACCCCCTATTTCACTCACTATAATCTTGACACTCATATTATCTGTGGATATATGAACTTATTTATGCATTTATTTAAATATTTATTCCCCATCTTATATCAGGAGATCTCTGGGTGATTTACAATGGCATTAAAACGTGTTAAACCAGCTAAAAACTGTAAGACAGTTTAAATAAGCTAAAAACATATTAAAAAATATAATGAGTTAAAAACAGATTTCAAAAATTTAAGTTTCTAAAACTACAGATAACAATCTTTGGGTTGAATTAGTGAGGCCAAAGGGTTTAGTGAACAGCCAATTTCAACTTGGCACTAAAATGATGAGAGTGTTGGTGCCAGTCTAGTCTCCAGGGAAAGAGCATTTCATAGTTGGGGTGCTATGGTTGAGAAGGCCCTCCCTCATGCCCTGATCACAGTGTGTTGAACTCATGGGTGCGACACAGAGGATGGCTTCCCAAGTAGATCTTAATCCTCCAGCAGGCACATATGGGGAGAGGTGCTTCTTCAAGTATCAAGGTCTCAATCTGTTTAGAGCTTTAAATGTTATCACAAGCACCTTGAATTTGGACCAAGAATGTACTGACATCCAGAACAATTCTTTTAAGACTGACATTACATGCTATCTATGTGATATTCCAATTAGCAGTTGAGCTGCTGCATTTTGCAGTAGCTGCAGCTTCTGAGTTTTCTTCAAGGGTAGGTCCATACTGAGTGCATTGCAGTAGTCTAGTTGGAAGGTTACCAGTCCATGGACTTCTAAGGCTAGGTTAGCTCTGTCTAGGAAAGGCTCTAGCTTGCACACCAGTCGTGGCTGACTCCAAGTACTCCAAGCCAGAGTCCATTTGGACCTTCAGTGACAAAGTTGGATTTATGAGCACTTCCAAGCTATGTACATGTTCCTTCAAGGGCATTGCAACTTCATCCAGAACAGGCTGTTTACCCAGTTCCAAGAACCACAAGTCCAGAGAGCTTCCATCTGATTGGGATTCAGTTTCTATTTATTTGCCCTTATCCAGACCGTTACAGCATCCAGGGACTGGTCCAGCACCTGCACATCTGACTCTAGCTGACTCCAATGGCAAGGAGTCATCAGTATACCTCAGATCCTAACATATCTCTCAAATTCAATCACAGGCTATACTTTTCCATTTGTGAAAAATCAAAAGCAAACAAAAAACTTGTGATGAATAAATCACCTAACACAATCTTACTGGAATAACTAACCAGTTCTGACAACCAAGGACTTGCTCTATTGTCACCCATGGATGGTTCACGTAGCCCCACTCCTCTCACAAGAATACATGTACTGTCCCCACCAGGGAACTAAATTTATAATCTTCACTGTGATTCAGATCCTATATTTTTAGGCCCTAAACATGCAGTCAGAGCAGCTAGACCTCCCCTCCTTTTTTTCAAATGTGTAGAGGTTGTTTTCTTCAGGAAAAACAACAACAGTTACAGCCATATTATATCTTACTGGGATGTAAAAATCTGCCAAATAGATGTAGATAATCCCTGTTGATTCTGGAGCTATGCAGCTATGTTCCAAGTAACAAGGAGCAATGAAGGCTTATATCATGTCAGCTGTGCTCCATGACATAATTGGTAATGTGACCCAGCCACAATAATGAATGCCATTGATTATGCTGGTATAGGACATTGTTGTAGTGAGTAGTTATTCTCTTGATGTAACATAAGGCTTGGATTAACATCATGTGCTACAGGCCACCATGTGTTATATGTCTAATATCAGGTAAAATCTGAATGAACGTTGTAAGTGTATATTCAGCCATGCTGGCAAGGCATGGCTCTGTTTACTTAAACATGATAGCAATCAACTAATGATTTACTACATATGAATTTTAGAGTACCCATGGTCACAATGCATTGCATATCAAAGGAAAGGATATATAAAAGGAGAGGGATCAAAGAACACGAGTTGAGAGAAGCTGACCCCAAGGCATCTGGCCAATGTTAGACAGATACACAAAGAACATGAGATAGAGATAACACAGGATGCATGAGGAAAAAAACTGAGAAAGTTTGGGGGGATTGGCGAGATCAAAATGTGGAAATAACAAGGTCCCAGTGGGAACTATTGGGAGTTTGGGAACGGGGAAGACCCTAAGAATCCACCAATGGGAATTGTGTGTGTGTAAGCTTCTAACTATTTAACAAAGTGTGCATTATAGAATGGTACCTTCAACAACCATTGTATGCTATGCCTTGTATATGTCATTAAACATGACCCTGTGTGTTTTCTTGAGAGTAAAAAAGTAGCCAGCACATAACAGATTAACATATTTTTCCCCCAAACCAACATAACAGCTGCTTAAAGTTGTTAACTTTTTACTGTAATAAATAACATGTACTTGTTTGGTGTAACAAATATTACTTTAGTGTAACATGTAGCATCTACTTATTCCTACTAAAATGTTGGTCTGAGAGTCAGTCCTTTGAGTGAATATTTGACATTTTTTTCTATTTTGTAAAGAATATTTTTATTAATTATTTTATTAATTATTAAAAAATTAAAAAGGTAAAATGGGTTATCTTATGAAAAGCAATGTTTTGTGCTCTGGTGTCGGGGCCTCTGGCCCCGCCGGCCCCGCCAGGGCCTCAGAGGCCGCCGCGGAGATGGCGCCCGAGGCCGAGGGCTCGCCGGCCTTCTCGCGAGTCGCGGCGGAGGCCTCCCACGTCGTGGACGGCCAGCCGGCCGCCGCCGGCGGCTCCGCCGCCGCGGAGGGGCCCGCGGAACAACCCGCCGCCGGGGATGGTCACCCGGCCGTCCCCACAGGTTCCACCCCCAGGGGGAAGCCGCGGAACCTACCGCTGCAGCCGGCTGCTGCCCGGTCACCAGCTCGAGTCCCGCCGCCGAGGAGGAGGTTGCGGAGCCGCCCGCCGCGGAGGACGGTCGTCCGGACACTGCTGCAGATCCCGCCGCCACGGGAGGGGCTGCGGGGCCTTCCGCCACCGAGGGGGAATGCCCGGACGCCGCCAAGGACCTACCCACCGGGGAGGAGGCCACCGGACCCCCTCCCACGTGGCGACAGCGACGGCAGGCCAAGGAGGCTGCCGGACGCTCCCGTCGGCTACTGGAGCGTCGGGCGGAGCGCTCACAGCTGGCCGCTCTCACACAGCTGTGAGGCAGGCAGAGGACCTACAGCTGCGCGAGTGCTGCAGGATTGGCCGGCGCCAGTCCAGGGGCCCATTTAAGGCCGGAAGGAGGACGAGTCCGGCACGGGGCAACAACCGTCGGGACACCTGCGCCGTCGGTCTGTCCTGGGACCCGTGCCTGCCGAAGCTCCGTCCAGAGGAACTGCCAACCAGCTGCCTCTTCGTTGCCAGGGTGAGGAAACCCCTTCTTTTGTTACTTTGTTTGCCTGCTGCAAGGCCTGCTTTTGTTTGTTGCGCTGCTGGCTGGAATTCCGAGGCTAGCCTCAGCCTGAGACCACCCTAGCCTGCCCGGCCCCGCCCTGCCACCGACATCTGGGTTCTTCACTGTGTGTGTGTGTGTGTATGTGTATGAACATGCCTTCAAGTCACCTGTTGATTTATAGCAACCCCATGAGTTTCTTAGGGTTTTCTTAGGCAAGGAATACTCAGAGATGGTTTTGCCAGTTCCTTCCTCTGAAATAGAGCCTACAGTACATGGCATTCATTGGTTGCTTCTCATTCAAGTACTAACCAGGCTGATCCCATTTAGCTTCCAAGATAAGATGGTATCTGGTGCCTTTACTGTATATCCTAATAACATTTTCAGAACTTGTGGGTGTGACATAAAAGTCAATTCATCTTGCAGATGCTCCTCATGAGTAGCTAAAGTAGAATGATATCATCATTATCATCCTGCCTTTTATGCCAAATTGAGCAAGGTGGTTTACAAAAAGCCACAGAGATACGGACAGATAGCCGTCATAATCAGATGCAGCAATGTCACAGTTTATTTTATGTTACATTGTATTTTATTTTAATCCCATATTTCTCCTGGGATAGGACTGAAGTTATGTCTCACAATGCCCTCTGGGGGGAAAAAAAACCATAGGTCATAACCAAAACTTTGAATGGTGCCCAGAAACAGACAAGTAAAGGTGGAGTTGTGACAAGGGAGATGAACATCCCTTGTAACCAACCGTGATCTGTTGAGCTGTACCTCTATAGGCCAGCCAAAGTTTCTGAGCACTTTTCAAACACATTCCTCACAGTGTGTAATAGTCCTCCAAAGGGGATATAACTAAAGTTTGCAGCACTATGGTCAATTCAGATATCTCCAGCCATGGGTTCAGATGGTTCACTCTTGGCCACTGTAGAAGTCTGAGCATCTAGACTCAGCGTTGAATCCTGCAATAAGACCAAACTGTGTTTCAATTTCTTCACCTTCATCCAGTCATCAATTAGAGCAACTGTTTTAGAACGAAAACAACTACTTCAGATTTAAGTGGAAAGGTGATATGTTGCTGGGTGTCATGAACATACTGATGACATGCTTTAATTTCTGACCACTTGATACAAACTTACTCCCTATTTAGCTAATGAAATTGTAATGGTGGGGAGTTGGCATGCCTTTTGAAAGACTTTCAGAGACACAAGAATGTCACGTAAAACAGGGGAAAAAATGCACCAGCTGCCTGATTGGGTTTGTTTGGTTTTCAAACCAGCTATTACTGCTAGATTTTGTTGTGTTGAAGCCACAATTTTGAGTATAAACTATCACCGGTATCTTCAATAAGTGTGTATACTCAACGATTTCGTTAATATATTTACACTAAGTAATTTTTCCCTCCATTCACAATTTCACAAACTGTTACCTAGCACAAATTGTTCCCTAAGACACTGCTCGGTGTAGCTGCCCCCAACAACCTTTGCTAAGCTCAGATGGGCAGAATGAGTGCCTGAGATCTATTTGACACAGATGAATGTGGGAATGGCTGTCACACCTACACTGCTCTTGTACAGCTTTGTAACTTTAGCTTCAGCCCATGGCGCCTGCCACAGAAGCAAACACAAAACCTTTGCTGTTAGCACTGCACATGCTGACATCTGCCAAATTCTCTTTCCTGCTCTGTCATCTTTTCTTTGTCTGATCATCCCCCCCGAAGTCAGACTTTTTGCAAGCAAAAATTAGAGATCCTGGCAAAAGAACAAGATTTTTCTATTTTGCTATTTCTATTACAGATTTTAAGAATGCTGGCAACAGGCTGTCCCTCGTGGGGCTGGCCCTTAAAGTGTCCCTGTTTGAATCACAACCTTGGAGAGACACAGCAACAGTGGTACCTTTTCATTTCTTGGTGTTGTGCAACAGGAGCAAAAAGAATTTGTGCAGATGGTGAGATCTTGTAAGGTAATACCACACCATGGTAGTACGGTCACCCTGTTGTAATGTTACCCCAAAATGTAGGTGCCACAAGGACCACCCTGCAATGCCAAATGCCTCCTTGAAAAAGTGGGGAATTGATTAGCACAAAATCAGGAGGCTGTGAGAGGGGGCAACTTAGTGAGATCTTTTCTACCAGTGTTTACGGGCACACGCAGGAAAAGAACCAGCCAGAGATTCAGAAGTAAGCTAAAAATGTGTTTCATTGAGGGGAATTCACTCATGCATGCACACAAGATACACACAATCACACATTCACACAAGAGCTAACTGAAAGACAAAGAGAGGAAGAATTATAGAGAGGCTGAGGGGTTTGGGGGATTTATAATTACCAGTCCAGAAGAGTAGTGAAGAACAGAAATGTATTTTGGCTTAGGTAGGACCTAAGGACAGTTCCCATTTAGGAGCCAGACAAACAGAGTGACAGGTAGACCTTCGAGAGACTGCACTGGGCATCCTGAAATCAGGGGTATTTGTACCCTGAAAATGGCTTGTGCCTGTGAAGGTTCCAGATGCAGGACAAAGGGAACCTCTTGTGGACAATGAGTCTTTCGCCTGTTGATGGGCTTAGTGCTTTGATTGACAAAGACATGATGGGTGTTGTAATAATTGTCTATTGTGGGTGCTGTGAGGAAAGAGGAAAAAATCCAGGTGTACAAGGGTCAGTCAGTGCCCTGGTGGGCTCCTCACAGTTGGTTTCCTGGAAAATTCCGGCTTCTATTTAAGCCTATTATCCACAGGAATGGTGTGTATTTGCCTGACAAATGACTCAGTCTTACCTGGAGGAATTTTGGAGTTGACCTATGCTTCTCACATTTACAGTCAAATTCTTTCCCTCGCTCAGTTTGACCTCTCTGTCACCTTTCAGGCTTGAATTTGATATCAGAGCCAATAAAATGTTTTGCCAATTACATATGATGCCAGTTAGGTATGGTGCCCATCCAGACCATACTAATATCAGGGACCCCTAAAGCGGTGCCTTACAGTGAGTCCATCTCCAGTGTTCCTGAGTGAAAGGTAGGGGCTACAGGAAAAAACATCTAATGTTCAAGTTCAGAGGTGTGGTTGACATACTTGCTAGGGGTGAGAGTGGAAGTGCAATGTCCTATGACATGAACAAGCTCAACAGCACTTAAGTGCAATGGCAACTTTTGTGGGGAAGGTCAACAGCCCTGTTGCCCTTGTGAAATTTGGTTTGGTGGTTGCAGATCCTCACTGAGGGATGGGAGACCAGTTAAGATGTCTGCCTAGGAGACTTATGGAATCTGAAAGATTCCTGAATGGAATGGATGGAGGACTTTTGAATGGAGGACTTTTCAGCTGGAACAGCAGGCCTTGGTTTCCCTATGGTATCCTGAGATAGGAAGGACTATCAATACAATCTCTGTAATCCAGTGCCTATAACCCACTGTGGTTTACAGAAGACCTTCAGGCAATGGAACAGACTGGACAACAACTAGAGCACAGATGTTGCGGATCTTGGAAAGAATACAACCATGAGTCAATAAGGATTCTTTGTTGTGGCTATTATGCAATGGTGAGGTTGGGGGAAAAACATCCTCTTTACCTATACGATAATATCCTCAGCTTGCAATGGTTTCCAGTTCCAGATAACCTCTTTTAATTAAAACATGTTATGGACATCTGTCATAATCACAAAAATGTTTTTCTCTATGCATTTATAAATGTGTTTTCTTTTTTTTCATCAACCCATGATCATGAAGAGAGAGTACAAAGAGTGTGTGTGTGTGTGTATACTGTGTTTATGCATGCATGCCTGGGCATTTGCTTCCTGAAGACATTTCAGCTTAACATGATGATGGTATTCAGAGGTAAAGGATAACTTTATAACATAGCTAAATATGCAGCAGGAACCCCGTTCTTTGCAGTTTTTAATAGAGTTAAGACTGATGACGATACATATGGGCCTAGATCTTGCACTGGGAGACATGGGCATGATTCTATAACTACATCTCTTGATGCTGTCTCACAAAGTCTCACCTTTTAAGCCATGCATCCTATGAATCCTTGTTGCAGCAGACTGTTACAACATACCCCACTACTAGGAGAAGGCTAGATGCATCATGACTCATCACCTTGGTCTCCAAAGCCTTGGAAAGTCTTCTGGAGTGAGAGTTGTTGGCTTAAAAGGTAGGTTTTGGGAGTCATTTTTGGTCCTTGTGATGGCATAATGACCATAAAAGTGAATTAGTGTAATTAAAATGTTATAAATTGGGCTTATGACATTATAATTACTGAACAAGATAGCAGTCAATGTGTTTCTGTGTTTGCTTGTTTGTTTAGAAACCTGGCAGGCAGCTCAAGGTTCATGTGATATGTTTAATTGCCCATTCTGTTAGTACTTCATTCCTACTTCCCTCTCTCTCTGTGGTAATTACTTCAAAACCACCAAATGCCAAATAAGATGGGTCTAAAAACACTTTGCAACCAGCACTCCAAGTGAAGAAAACATACAATTATAATGTCGTTCAATAGACAGCCCAAGCTCATTTTCACTGTTCCATTGTTATGACTAGCATTCTTCATCTAACTTAATAGTAGCATTTCATAGTTCTTTGGCTTCCTGCTCTAATAGGTCCTCTTACTTCTCTGAAGAGACTTAGAATGTGATACATTAAGCACTGTCATTGTTCAACCTCTGTTCATTTAACTGGGATATATGCATGGCTCTTGAAATGTGCAAAGGCTGCTCTGCATCAGTATTCGTTGATATGCATCTATTCATTGAGTGCTGCACTCAGCAGTACACCAGTAAAGAAAAGGCAAACTTTTTAGTAGAGATGGGTACAAAATCTGTCCCAGCAAACTGCTTAAATAAAAAAAAATATTGTGATCCAATTTATAGAATACATATTTCAGTTCAATTTGAAAACATTCTGCCTGTTACAGTAAACAATCCTACCTTGGTGAAATGGATCTAACTTGATAGCATTCTGTTTTGTAGGCATTCTGCTTTGTAGGAGAAAAGACAAAATGGCACCCCCATCCCCTGCCATGTACAGAAACCAGGCTAACATATAGTTCAGTCTTACTTCATGTTACCCTGACTTCTGGGGGTTCCCTGGGGGACACCTTGATTCACTCCAAAAATGCAAAGAATGAGGGGGAATTCACTCATACATGCACACAAGATAAATACAATCAAGCAGTCACACAGCTCTGAAGGAGAAAGGGAGGGAAAAAATTATAGATAGAGAGGCTAAGGGTTTTTGGGGTTATATAGTTACCATTCCAGAAGGGTAGTGAAGAAATTGAAATGTGACTTAGACTTCTGTGTAAGGGCAGACAGATCAGGATTCAGAGTGACATAGTGGAGTCCTGCATTTCATCTGACTGCAACTGACTTCTCAAAATCAAGGGTCCTGAAGGAGTGTGAATTAATTGCTCTTCCAGCCTGGTGGACAGTGGGAGTTGCAACGCAGACAATGGGGTCTGGAATGGACTGATTGGTTCCAATGTCTTGGTTGAGACGGGGTTTCTGGGCTATTTGCAGTAGGATAGGCACACAGTAGGGGTCTCTTGCTCTGCATCTGGGCACCTTATTGTTTTCTGATGTTGACAGTTGATAGGATTAGCTCAAAGCCATTAAGTCAGGCTTTCTTGGCTAATGTCATGTTACTCTGTTTTCTGGGGGTCCCGGGAGGGACACCTAAATGCGCTCTCAATTATACAAGTTGGGGGAATTAGCCAAGAGTACAAGCTAGCAGTACGTGAGGCAGGGCAATGGAGCAAGATCTTTTACCCAGCATCTATGGGGTCAGGCCAAGTCAAGGAGCACACAGAATTGAAATAATAATTGTGGTTTTTATTAAAATACAATCAAACAGTGTATGCAACACACTCATGCAGAGAACTAAAGAAATAAAAGTTGGAGTGGGATAGAGGGATTTTTTAGAGGCGTTGTTGGTTTGGGTAATACTACACCTCTCCTGAAGCCCGGGGACTCTGCAGCAGAAGTTCAGAGATATGGGGTCTCAGTACGTGGGACTGAGGGGAAGGCTCACCAAGCAATGTGGCAGCAAGGCTGGATGGAAGTTGGGAGCGATCCAAGGAAGCTCTCAAAGTCAGGGGTTTTTAAAGGGAAAAATGTAGCCACAGGCTAGTCCGTACTTGGGGAAAACAATGAGTTTCAGGCTGGAGACAAAGCCTCCGAAAAGTCAGAATTTAGCATGATTGAATTAGGTCCGAATTGACAATAGAGTAGACAGTATGCAAACGAAGAGTGCTTGACAGATGAGGATTCTTCTAATCAAGCTGCCTGCTCGGGGCAGGGAGTTCTTTGTAAGTAGCGTGCATACCTGATGAGGGTACCTGCTGTGAGGTCTCCTGAAGTGGCAGTTTGGCTATTTCTGGCCAGCCTGTATTGTTGTTGAATATTCCAGCGATTAGCGACCGAGCCTGTTTGCATGCTTGTCCGGGGGCCTCGCAAGCACGTGGGAAGGAATGGGTGAGGAAGGCTGAAGTATTGATATCAAAGTGATATCTAATGTCACCCCAAGTGCGGCTTAGGAACAGCAGTAACAGTCAGCAAACTTTTGACCTGGCCATGCTGGGGTCATCTCTGACCTACTGCTAGCCAGTGTCCCTTTCCACATGGCCTTGCCAGCCATAAGTATAATTTATATTTTATGCCAACACATCTGCCAGTGAATATATTTTGCCAGTTAGACCACATCAAAGCGTGGAGGTGTACAGCCTGGTAACATTCATCCTTAGCACTGGAAGACTATCTTTTATATACCTGAGGCATCAGGCTGGTTTGAGTAGGCCATGACAAGTTGTGTGTTGAAGAGGACCACCTGTGCAGTTCAGGAATAATAGTCAGGAGGCTGCCATGGCTCCCACCATCCCCAGCATTTGTCACTTCAGGTGATTTCCTTGTGGTAGGTCCCTGGAATGTGATACTCTTCATAAAGCAATCTGAAAGATGAGATAGTT
This sequence comes from Iguana delicatissima, assembly GCA_948472985.1. Lineage (NCBI taxonomy): Eukaryota > Metazoa > Chordata > Lepidosauria > Squamata > Iguanidae > Iguana > Iguana delicatissima. Next base: position 103,649 of record CAOKZL010000065.1, read on the forward strand.
ATTCATGGTGGTCAAATATGACAGCTGTGCCTAGCTATGCTTTCTTCAGGCAGGTTGGCTGGCTAATGACCCAGAATGGCTAGTGGGTGCTTTCTCATTAATTGGATAATAGCTGGATTTTTGTGTTCTGAATTGAGAGTTGGGTTCCTGATGCAAAACCAGATGTCCTTTTGTGCCTTGAAGCTTTCTGAATCATCCTCCCTTATGGTAACCAATATCAAAGGGATTCACTTCATATCCTCTTTGATAATCTTGAAGGACAGGTAAGATAGAAAGAGTGACAACAAACTCCTATGGGCTCATTGCCTTCTTCCAGGAAATAGGAGTAATGGCAAATTAACACATAGTAGATAAGTAAGGGAAAACACAGATAGCTTAAGCAGGACCTTGATACCAGCCAGATGTCTGGAAGGAACATAGGCTACCATTAAGATCTAGAAAGGTATTTTTTTGCCTTCTTCCATGTCCCTAATTACATTAAATTATTAAACCTGCCATCTGTGAACTGCCCTGAAGGAACAGAGTCATCTGCTACACAGAGATTCCCATTTTCATGAGGTTATGTCTGAGAGCTCCCAAAAGTGATCTAGAAGCAGTCTTTCTAACCAGTTAGTGAAACCTACAGTAAAACAGAGCACCAAAGAAGCAGCACAGGATTATATCTTCCAGGGAGGTAGTACTTTTGTCTTTCAGTTTTGAACAGCAGCACTTGCTCTTCATTTTGTTGTGTCTTTAAAATATAAAAGCATGTCCACAGATAAATAGCCCAGTTCATATTTTCTTATATTGAAAACTCTGATGCAGACTTTCTGTGAAACATCTCAGATATTCTGCTGGAGGGAAAACACAAAGTTCACAGTGAATTTTGCTGTAAGTGAAACTTCAGTGGCTGTTCTTGCATCTTAACAGAAGCTGTATGAGTGTAAAAGAACTGCACTGATAAATGGCCTTAGAGGTGCTGTCATGAGATGATAGAAGAATGCCCCACTTCGGGAGAAGGACAGTTTTCTGATGGACAGCCAAACCTTCTGGGAGAATTAGAGGTTTGTAAATCCTGCAAAGGCATTTTATTTGAGCAATTAGCTCAAAGAGGAGGCTTGCAAGAGGGGGCCAACTTGGCTAGATCTTGCTACCAATGTTTATGGGCTCATGCAGGAAAAGAACCAGCCAGAGATTCAAAAGTAAGCTAAAAATGTGTTTTATTGAGGGGAATTCACTCATGCATGCACACAAGATACACACAATCACACAATCATACAATAGCTAACTGAAGGAGAAAGGGAGGGAAAAAATTATGTATAGAGAGGCTGAGGGGTTGGGGGGGATTTATAATTACCAGTCCAGAAGGGTAGCGAAGAAGTTGAAATGTGACTTACTAGACTTCTGTCTAAGGGCAGGCCAGATCAAGATTCAGAATGACATAGTGGGGTCCAGCATTTCATCTGACTGCATCTGACTTCTCCAAACCAAGGGTTTATATACTCTATTTCACTCCCTGAAGGAGTGTGAATTAATTGCTGTTCCAGCCTGGTGGACAGTGGGAGTTGCAACGCAGACAATGGACTATCAGTCCACTACTATTCACAGTGTTTGGATGACAAAGACATGATGTGTGTTGTAATAGCTACTGTGGGTGCTATGAGGCAAGAGGAAGGAATCTAGGTGCACAGGGGATGGGTATCTGTCAGTCAGTGTCCTGGTGGGCTTTTCCCAATTGTGTTCCCTGGAAGGACATTCAGCTTCTACTTAAGCCAAACATCCAGAGGAACAACAGCTACTGCCTGGCAAATGACCTAATCTCATCTTGAGGGTGTCTAGGTTGACTAGCCTCTCTTTCTCACATTTACAGACAGATTTCTTCCCTTACTCGATTTGACCTCTCAGTCACCGTTCAGGCTTGAATTTGACATTAGTGCCAATTAAAGTGTGTTGCCAATTAAGTATGATGCCAACTAGATATAGTGCCCATCCAAACCATACTGATATCGGGGACCCCCAAAGTGGGGCCTACAAAACAATGCAAGATTTTCTGAACAAATATTTTTTAATGGAGTCTATCAAGCCATTAACATACATCCACAAAACTCTCCAAAGTGTAGCAATAGTAAAACCTGTTCCAGATGTTATGCACTAAAAGGTGCTGAAAAAGAAAATCTAGAAATGTCCAAAGTTTCTAATTACCTGGTTTGCCATGTGTGCATCCTATAATGTTCAACCACATGAAGAATCAAGCATCATTTCTCTGAGTTCTTCTACAGCTCAAAAGCTAAAATAAGATTTTGGCAATACTAAGTTAGTGAAATTTTACTCCCCTAGCTTCATGCAATCAAGTTTTTTTCCATCTGGAATTGTGGAGCCCAAATCACAGCTCTGATAAAGTTGTGCTATGTAAATAAACCCAAGGACTAATGTGGGCTGTGGGTCAGAGTTTGTAATGCTTTTGGAGGTTTGATTATAAATTGTACAATGATTGCAAATGAATTAGTTAGTGTTCAAGCAGAACAAGTATCATAAGGGGTTAAAGAGTGGTTAGTTTGGAAACTGATTACTGAGAACTCATCCGAATGGGCTTTTTCTCACTTGGTGAAGAAATCGCCCTGTGCTGGTACTCACTGGACTGGCGTGCTCCTTCGGACTGGCGTGCTCCTGGCCATGCTACACATTGCTCCGGGGACAAAAATGGTGGCTTCTGGTTGGTGGAGACTCTCTACCAACCAGTGAAGCTCGCCAGCCTAAAGCCTGCCCCCGGAAGATCTGCAGGCTCGCGCTAGTGTGAGCCTGCAAATCTACACCAGAGCACAGCCACGGAGTGGGGCACGCCGCACTGTTGAAAGACCTGTTTTAAGCAATCTTTCAATAACATGGCGAGCGACCACTTCTGCTCGTTCTGGAGCAGGCTGAAGTCTGGAACTACAGAAAGTAGTCTGGACCCAGTCTGCCCCCAAGTGCAAACATCCTCACTGGAGGACGCTCTGCCCTGTTGAAAAAACAAAGTGCGGAAAAGGCCAATGACTAGTATTTCCAGGAGACAGCAGAGAACCCTCAATTATAGCAAACCTCTCTTTCTGTCTCCCCAACCAGCTCTCCTACTCATCTGTCTAACAGAGACTGGAATATCTCTCCCATTCCTTCAGCAAATGCTGCAGTCTGTGATGTTAATTAGATTTTTTTTCTTTTTTGCCTTTAGCTACTCAATATCATTCTGCCACACCTGTGATATTTCCTCCCTCGAGACAGCGTTTTCTTCTGAAGTGTGTGTGTTGGTTTTGTAATATAAACATCTGTCTAGCAGGGCAGAGACTGAAACACTTGGAGGCCATTGACTTGAAAGAATTGCTTAATGTGTTTTTAGAATTTGGATTCTCTCCCCCCTGCCCGCCTCCTGACTTTAAAAATCAGCTAGCTTCACTGCCAGCATCTCTAGGTTATTGGAAGATAATAGTCTTTTAAAACCTTTTCCATCATCTGTGCATGAGCTGTTTTGTGTAACATAAAATTTTGTGTTTGTGTATATGTACTGCATGTATGGTGGGCTGTGTGAATATCTCAGTGTTATTTTTTCAGTCTGCTGCACTCATGTTTGAAAATTCATGTAAGTACGAAATATGCAGTCAATGTTACAATTATTAATAAGGATGGCTTTGTGGAACCTCCAAATTCATAGGCAGGCTGTATGGAAATGCCAAGCTCAGAGGCAGAACACAACTAAATTTCAGAATTAGATTTAATATAAAACTGTGAGACAACAGACAGGGAGTGTTTTGGGGATTCCTGGAAGTATGTAGTTGTTTGCAGTAGCAAAATGCTTTCTTGGATGCAGACCTTAGTGTGGCAAGGAGGTCCGATCACACAGGAACACTCTTTAGATACTATGGAAGGACATATCTCTTTTGCACCATAGTCCTTGAAGAACAGCCTTATAATGTCCCCCACATTATTGTTTGATCTGACAAAGAGAGAGATGTCACCTTGAGATAAGCTTTAAAAATAATCTTCTCTCACTATGCTACAAACAGAAATGCAAATTCCTTGACTCCAAATGTAGTAATCTCTTATGTACTCACATCATAGGGATTATGTCCCTAGGACAAAATCTAAAGAACTCTTTCTTTCCACTTGTACCTGTTCATACACTAAGGTGGGACTTCAATGGATGCCAAAAATGCCTTGTTGCCATCTGAAGTGAAATTAAATAGAATACTGAGCAAAGTCCCCATGATTGAGAAAAACAGTGACACAGAAGAATGTCTTGCAGTATAGCGTACTATTGGTCTGTCCTAGTACTGTCAACTCTCAGTGGCAGAAACCCTCTGGGATTTAAGCCAAGATTGTTTGCAAGCCTTACCTGGTGATACCTGGTATTATCTTCCACCCAAATAAGAATTAAAAAAACATTATAATGTTTGAAGAACACCTGATCAGTTTTTGAGCGGCTTTTATGGCTCTGGGTATACTCCAAAGTGCTAATACTGACTTTTAAGGCTGTTCATAGCTTGGATTGGTATATCTGATGGGTCCCTTTCTTCCATATTACCCTATCTATTCACTGAAGTCATCTTTGAAGGCTGTTCTCCACCAGTCACTGCTGGCAGAAGTTATGGCAATGTAGAAAGGATCTTTTTGGTAGTGGCAAGCCCCAGGTGACTATCCTTGAAACTTGCATTGATGCATTTGCAGTGTCAGGCAAATATTATATTTTTGCTCTTTCTGTGAACTTGGCATAAACATCTCCTGGAAAACTTTTAAAAGGTAAGGTACACATCTCAGAATAAAACAAACAAATAAACCAACATAATTGTATTAATGAGCTCAAAATTAGTAACTTTGTTGGACCTCTTAGTATATTGAATCACAGAGTGAGAGGGGGTCTTGTAGACCCTGTAGCTTTGACCCTCTATCAGGAAATCCAGACCTACAGGATCACCAAATGATGGTCGTCTGTCTGTTTTTGGAGACCTCGAGCTAAGGATATTGATACTTGACTCCATTAGCAGACTTTTCTTATTGTCAAGAAGGTTCTTGCTGTCAACCACATTCTACTCACTTGTAATTTACTCCATTAGATCTCATCCTGCCTTCAGAGGCAGCAAAATACAAGTGATGGCACAGGGCAAACAGACTAACCTCCTCAACTTTTCGTCATAGATTTCATAAATTTCTCATACCACTGACTCTATTTTCATCTCCAGCTTGCCCACATCTTTCTTAAATTGCCCAGAATTGGACGTAGTACTCCAGATAAATTCTGAAAGGAGAGATATTTGTATATCTTCAGTGCTGTGGCATCTCATCTATTCTGCTGAATTCCTTAAGAATGATACACAGAAGTTTTGAAAGTACATCAGGAGATCTCTTTAGTATCTGAGGATGTAATTCATGTGTCCTGCTCATCCCTACATTAGGTGATCAAAATAGTCATAAACTACTTCTTAGCTAACTGGACATCTTGTCCTAAGACTCTGGCTGTGAAGTTAAACAATAAAGCAGAAAGTACCATAAAATGTATATGATGCTGAGTTGTACCTTTTCATACTTCAGATAAGGGATCAAATCTATGAAAATGTGCACAAAAAGCTTGGAAGTAATTAGTCACCAATAATATTTTACTTGTAGTTAGTTAATATCCTAGATAACTAAGGTTATGCGTTGCATACTGTTTGTAACATAAGAATCAATAACTTCTGTCCATTTATAATTTATCTGCAATTTTTGGTTGCTTTTATTGTCATGGGGTGTGACCTTACTAAGTGATAAAATTGGAATTTCCAATGATGTGGTCAATGCTTCATGCTGTGCTTTGTTCTGCTACTTTGTGCTCTGTTGTACATATTAAAGTAACAACAAGATGGATGGGATGAAAGTGTGTATTGTACCTGAATTCATTGGCTTGTTGAATTCAGATGGGTATTTTCAAAATTACTTCTAAAAAATTTGTAATTATAATTGAGGATGGAATTGTAACCCCAGTCTCCAAGATTGTAGTCCAATGTTCAAACCACAACTCCATACTGGCTCTCTATTTGTAGTTTAGAGAAGGATATTTAGAATTCTCAGCCAAAGAACTCTAATGTCTATCAAATTTAATCCCAGGATTCCATAGGATGTAACTATGGCAGTTAAAGCTGAATCATAGTATTATAACTGTGTAGTGTGAAAGGCTTCAGAGGCCAGAATCATGTTGGTTAGTTCCTACTAGAGTGGACCCATTCAACTAATTGTTGGCTGGTGAGTCAGCACATAGATAAATCCAATTGACTCAATGGTTGTATTCTAGTCAGAACAGCAGCAACAACAAAATAGGATTTAGGACACATGCTTGTCTTACTGCCTTGCATTTCACTAAAGAAAACATGTGCATGACAACCTTTAACTCCAACAAATTGTGTGGGTCTATTTGACAGCAAGTGATATGAAGTAAGATGTGATGTAAAACTCTTTCTTTTCATTCTTCTGCTACTCTGACACCCTCCAGCACTATGGAAAGAGGTCAGCCACTAGAAAAGTGAGTGGGAATTATCTTCATTCATTCCTCCCTGAAAGACAAAGGGAGACACTCCCATGCGAAGTGTGAGGCAGAAACGGTATTTGGTATCCTTAATCTTCATGGGGTGCAGCTGAGTTAGCTAGTCTGGAGATTTTTATTTGGTTAATATTAGTGATCAAATAAACATTACAGCTCTGTAGCAGTTCAAGATATTGTGAAAATATCTAGTAATCACACAAGTGAGTTTGGCTATACATTGTTGTTCTTACTCTCTAAGCCTGTCTGTATCCCACAGGGGAACCATGTAGTGGTAATAGCTGTTTTCTCCTAAAACATACACATTTCACATCATCCCTAGAATGGGATTGTTTGTTGTTGTGTGCCTTCAAATCATTTTCTGACTTACTGTAACACTAAAGCAAACCTATCATGGGACTTTCTGGGGCTGAGAGTATGTAATTCACCCAAGGTCACCAAGTGGGTTTCCATGGCCAAGTGGGAACTGAACCCTGGCCTCCAGGATTGTAGTCCAATGCTCAAACAACTATACCACTCTGGCTCCCTGGAGTCTGATGTAGTCCCTGCTTAACTGGTATTAGGTTTTGAATAGGTTTCACTTTAATTCACTTCATCTCTGTCTCTTGTTGTATGTATGTCATATCACATGAATCCATTGTTACAAAAGCTCCCCCGGCTAGTGATCTGTTTCTGGGCACACAACTCCCTTATTTTAACAGCTGCAATGGCTACCAATTCATTTCTGGTAAGAATTCAGTTTGGTCATTATGACATACAAAGCTCTATACAGCTCAGTTCCAGGTTATCTGAAGGATCATATTATCCATCAGCTTGTCCAAGCTTTAAGATCTCCATGTGAACTCATCCCACCATCCTTACAGAGAAGTCTTCTGAGAGCATGGGAGAGAGACTTCTTGGTGGCCACTGGTCCCCCAGTTTCGTCTGGGCTCATCTTTTCCAGACTGGTCTGAAGAAAAGGTGAGACATAAATGGATGGGTGGAAGAATGCATTTAGAAATGAGAATGAAATCCAGGAGACAGAGACAGAATCTTTTTTTCCCCTCTTGTCATAGCAAAGTCATGTCAGAAGGTCTTTCAAGCCTTTGCTGCTGTTGAGAGCCAGTGTTTATCTCCAAGTAAGCAGAGACAGCCCAGTACATCACTATCCAAGGTGATACTGCAACATATTGTCCTGGCGGCATATGACTAAGGCAGGTTGTGCCTTGGCAGCTCCTCACCCCTCCCACTGTTTTTACAAGCAGATTTCCAGCATTTGTTTCCCAAAGGGGAGGAGTTATTACACCCCAGTAGTTATTATTTGTGAGGGGAAAAAATGCAACACTATCCATCTTTGAGCAAGAAAGAGAAGCAATTGTGTACAATTGCAAAGATCACACCACATAGGGTAGTACCTTATTGATTAAGAGTGCAGATTTATTTACCAAGTGTTATGACAGCTAATCAATAAAGCTTTACCCTGTTCACCTATGCTATCATACTTTTGAGGGTTTTTAAAACAAATATTTTCGCTTAGATTGGAGTGAAACTCTCTAGCATCTGTGTCTTGATTCATGAAAGTGTGTGCAGGGAGGATAAGAGCACTCTAAAGTTTGCATATTAATAATGGTTGTGTGTTGTCATTTCTGGCACACAGATCAATCCCACTATGATGAAGTGACATGTCTGTGTCATTTTTAAATCTGGAGAATACCTAATACTTCAAATTCCAGTTTCCAAGATGTGATCTTTATATCTCTTGATATTTCTATCTAATATCAAGTTTCAGAATCCAAATTTGACATCAAAATTTGAATACTCTCCAGGTCAGATGGATAGGTGAAGTAAACAGAAGACACATGCAACTTTTCTGAAAATGAGTTTCCAGATACAGACTGTCAAATATTGATTGCTCCTTCATCCCAGTTGTCAAATTTTGTCAAATAGTCACTGCCATGTGTGAGATCTTGCACAAAATCTTCTTATACTGCTTTGCAGTGTCATGGAGGTGACCCTGAGTTCTCAAAGGCTATGGCAGCAGAGTGGAAGTTCTGGCACTGTCAATCAAACTGATAAGGATTCAAATGTGGTCTTTATGGGAGATGGTTCCTGCCTAATCTAAGGATCAACCTAACTAAGAATGGAGAGATTAATTAGCTGATCAAAGTTGGTCAAAGCAGTGATAACGGTACAGAATAACTTTGGTTTCTGTCAGAGGATAGACTGTAGCACTGGCAAAATAATCAACCGTCAAGGTATGTATGGGAGACACTCAAAGCACTAACTGCTGCATGGGAGGCACTCTCAGAAACTGACTGCTGCTGCATGCCAATTGTCAGGTGCTGTCAAATTTGGGAACTCCATGTCAGAATCTCTTTTCAAATACCGACTGCCTACTGACAAATAGAACACACAATTTGCATGTAGATGGTCCGAGGTTCAACGCCTGACACATCCGATTTACAGTAAATCAAGCAGAGGAGTAGGAAAAGGCCATTGCTTGAGAGTAAGGATGGAAGAATTTGTCAGTTTTTCTTTTTCTGCCACAATCAATGGTTTTTATCTCAAAATCTTTCCATTCCATTTAAAAGCAAGCATGCATATTGAGAAGTGTTCTTCTCAAGGAATGATCCCCTCCCCCACAAAACCCTTTTTTATCCATCCTTGTTGTTGTTGCTGTTGTTGCTGTATTTGTTGTTGTGTGTCTTCAAGTTGTTTTTGACATATATCAACTCTAAGGTGAACCTATCACAGGGCTTTTTCTGAAGCTGAAAGTGTGTGATGCACCTAGGGTCACCCAGTGATTTTTCATGCCTGAGCAGGGAATCAAATCCTGTTTTCCAGGTTTTTAGTCCAATGCTCAAACCACTACACCATCCCGGCTCTTCTTACTAGGTGAAATTCATTAGACGCTGCTTTCCACAGCAGTACTATCTAGTACTCCTCCCTGGGAACTGTGGGGACGTTTAATACATCTTCTCCAAGGCTTCTAGAATCTGAAAATACCACTGCTTGAAAGGTTAGTCCATGCAATTAGACTAAAGGAAGCATTGCTCAACCAGAGATAATTCAGCAGCACATCTGTGTGAACCTTTCATGATAGCGATACCAAGGGGTTGAAATTTTCCTTTTAGAATGGCTATAGAGGAAGAGCAATATGGCATTGTCATCACTGTCTTCTCTAGAACTTGAAGCTTCTGTTTGTGGTTCATATATTAATTTGCAGGAAACTATAATTGTGCCATAGGAGCCATGACCTTTCAGAGGTTCCACTTATGCACAAATGGAACAAATGTAAAAGGGCGTGTGTGTGTACGTATTGTTCTTGATGTATACCTTCAAGTTGTTTCCAACTTCTGGCAGCTGTGTATATTGAAATGATTACAAACAGAACTGAAAAATATAAAATGAACAAAACATTTCAGCTACCACCTTCCATTAAATTCCATTCCTACTGTGATTCTGAACATATTAATGAGTGTAAATTTTTGTTCATCATGTTCTTACATGGAAGAATGAATAATTATTTAACGTTTATTTGACATTATTAGCATACACTTACAACAAAGAAAATTAAAGAAATAACATGAAAGAAAGAAAGAAAGAAAGAAAGAAAGAAAGAAAGAAAGAAAGAAAGAAAATCTAAACAGAACTGAAAGTATCTAGCAAAGGAGAGTAGAAACAAAGGAGATTATCACAAAACATCCCGACCAACAATATTTACATCTTTACCCCTTTTCCCATCTTCCCTGTGACTTCTGGTACTTTATGACTGCAGTCGTTTAACAAATACAAATATTTTACCCTTATTAATTACTCTCCTCTTTTAAATATATTCACTCACCTCTGAACTCCAGAGATAGTATCTACTAAATATCAAAGCTTATCTTTACATTGTCCTTGACTCTTTCCTTCACATAAAATATAAAAGGTTGCCAGATTTTAAGATAGGATTGTACTGAGTTGCCCTTTAACCAACACATTAATGTATTCATTCTAGCTAATTCCATCATTTTCTCTACCTGTTCTTACATTCTTGGAAGTTGTTTCTGCCACGAGTATTTTGCTAATATTATTCTCGCTGTTGTAACCATATAACTTAGCAAACTTTTATTTTTTTTTTCAACTTTATCTTCATAGTCTATCAAGTTTATTAGAAATATTTCATGCCTAAATAATATTTCTGCATTTATTTTTTTTTGGATTTTTCCACTTATTAAAATCCAAAATTTCCTAGCTTTTTCACAGGTCTACCATAGGTGGAAAAAGGTACTGTCCTATGTATTACATTTCCAGCATTTATTATCAGAGGTGACAATCCTCTTTATAATTATAACAAATAAATTTTACATAAGCCTCTTGATAACCATAACAACAAGTAAATTTTAGTCCCACGTTCCCTCCCACTATTCAAGTTGAATATGGCTGCCTACATTCTTGCCCACATCACCAGTTTTTGATCTGTTCTTCCTCAGTTTCATATTTTAATAATAATTAATAAATCTTCGCTATTAAGTGGGAGTACTCTTTATAAATCATCTTCTCAAAAACTGATTCAATTTTTTGAAAATTAAATTAAATTTTGTTTTCCCTGAATCTTTCTCTTAATTGAACATAGGTGAAAAATGAATGATTTAAAAGATTTTCTTCCTTTTGGGTAAGATTACAAAAGACTTTTTTCTCTGTTCTGGGACAAAAAAAATTGCACAATAAAGTTTGTTTTTCCAAGGAAAAACAAACCAAAATATGTTTTAACATTTTGTGCAAACCATACTGTTCCATGAGTGTAAGCACAGTTGCTTGATTTTGCAAAATAAAAATAAAAATGTCCCACAGTGAAGGGAAAAAAAATCTTGCAGTGGTTACATATTTTCCCAGTTGGGTGTCTCAGTGTGTCGGGGATGAGAAAATATTTGAATGGTCTTCAGATCCCTAGTTAACAGTAACTGCAGGAAGGTATTTTTAGAAGCAAAATACTAGTTATGAGCAGATAAAACTTCTAAACTGGTACTTAGCTGTTTTATACAGGTTTCATTCTGACATAAAGAATTTACAGGTATTTAAACTCACCTAGCAAGGGATGTGTAGCAGGTTTTATAAGTTTTTGCTTTCCATATTCTTGGATGAGAAAATAAACATGTTTGGTCCAATTTAATTTGTTTCATGGATTGTGAAAACATCTTTCTTTGGAAGAAATGTAAAGAAGTGGAGTGACAGGAGCACCTTTGACCTCTTGAGATCATTGTTATCAAGTTCAGGTATGAGGAAGCAGAGTCAGGAAAAACTGGCTGTGCTGACCAGGATGATTCTACAAGCAGTAATCCAAAAGGTCAGTTTCCCAAAGTTCTAAAAGGCTGTTTTTCCAAGATCTAAACGGGAATCTGTTGTCTCATCCTTGGGTGGAAGATCAACACGGGGAAGCCCACTTGTGAAAAAATGGGGGTTCTACAAGAAAATATTTACTTTACAGTAGGAGTGTGTCTTCTTCAATATTCATATCACCTAAATATGCTCATAACATACTATATTCTTCATACTACTCACAACCCTCATAACCCTCATACTACCACTCATACTCAGTCTTTGCTAGGTGTTTTGTGGAAAGTTAGTGTTGTCCTTTATATTTCAAATTTTAAATTTGACCTTCTGTAAGCCTAGGAAGTCCTTTCTGCATTGTGCCTACTCCCTTTTGTTCCTCAATAGCATTACTTTATGAAATATATTAAAGAGTTCATAAAAACATTGAATATTATAATATTACCATTCAGACAAACATACAGGCAATTTCCATCATAAAAATCCTGTTAATAGTATTACACATGTTGTTATTACTTTGGCATTACTTTGGTTTCAATGCAGTTGGCACTCATCACTGTTTAAAGAACCAGTACCTTATTCTATGTTTTGATAGCCTTTTTGTCAACAATTTTTTTTTCTTTAAATAAATAAATGCGTAAATGAATGCAATAATACAGCATGAGATACAAAATATACCTTTGGTGAGCGGGAGATGCCCTCTACTTGTACCTTTTGATGTAACCAACAGTGATCCAAAATCATAAAGTGCCTTTGACTTTGAAAAAAATGTATCTATCTATTTTGTGTTAGGCCTCCTTAGCCCAGGGTACAGGTGAATGCTTTCTTACAGGGTTTATTCTTGCACCGATAGATTAAGAGATGTGTAGAGAACAAATGAACTTCATTTCATTATTGAGTAGAACCATTAGGTGATTTTACACACCAGTGGCATGGTACAGATATAGATGTCACCTCTTACATCTAACTGCACATATTCATCACTGCTTGCATTCTTATGCTTCTCTATAATTATGGGCATAGTTCTAGATCCTATTATCAAAATATAATTATTGCTCCTGTGTTTGATCAAGATATTCATAAAGAACCCACTGTCTGTTACATAAATTAAAATCCTTCCAATTAGAATTTACCAAAGTCTTTGTAACTTTACAGTGGGTAATTCAGCTAAGCAAAGTGTTTCAAATCTGTATTCTGTTTTACTTCATGCAAAATGATGATGATAATCCTGATGATCTTTTCATCTACCAAGTGATTCTGAATGATAGAATCACAGAATCATAGGCTCAAACATCTGGAAGAGACTACAAGGATGATCCAATCCAACCCTCTGCCATGCAGGAATACACAATCAAAGCATTCCCATTCAGCCTCTATTTAAAAACTTCCAAAGAAGGAGACTCCCTCACACTCCGAGGCAGTGTATTCCACTGCTGAACTGCTCTTATTGTCAGGATGTTCTTCCTAATGTTTAGATGGAATCTCTTTTCCTAAAATTTGAAGACATTGCTCTGTGTTCTAGGCTCTGCAGCAGCAAAAAATAAGCTTGCTCCATCTTCTATGTAGCATCCCTTCAAATATTTAAAGATAGCTATCATGTCACCTCTTAATCTTCTTTTCTCCAGGCTAAACATATCCAGCAACCTTCAGCCACTTGTCATAAGGCATGGTTTCCAGAACTTTTACCATTTTAGTCACTCTCCTTCCAACATGTTCCAACTCATCAATATCTTTCCTGAACTATGGTGTCCAGGACTAGATGCAGTATTCCAGGTGGGTCTGAACAAAGCATAATAGAATGATACTATTACATCCGTTGATGTAAACACTTTACTTGTAGGGATGCAGCCCAAAATTGCATTGGTTTTTTCAGTTGCTGCCTCACACTGCTGCCTCATGTTCAGCCTGTGATCTGTTAAGACTCCCATATCCCTTTCAGATATATTTACTATGGTCAAACTGAGTGTCACATATCCTATGTATCTGTGCATTTCATTTTTTCTCCCTGTTGAAATTCAGGTTTTGGCCCAACTCTCTAATCTAGTAAGGTCATTTTGAAACCTGATGCTGTTTTCTGGGGTATTAACTATCCCTCCTATTTTGATGTCATCTGCAAATTTGGTAAGAATGAGCTCATTCTGCACTTTGGCTTTTATGACTTTCTCTCTACATTTGCTTGCTGTTTCTTTGAATTCCTCCTTGGTAAGTTCTCCTACCCCACCCCCATTTATTGTCTTTTTAAAATCTTAGCTCTGTTGAAAGTTCTTTAGACATCCATCCTGGATTCTTTAGGCACCACCTATTTTTCATCCTCTTTGGAATTGTTTGAAATTGTCCCTTTAGTATCTCACTTTTAAGAAACTTAAGAAACTCCCTTCTCTTTTAGTACTCCTTACCATCAGATCACACCCAGTATTTCTTTAAGTTTATTGAAATCAGCTTTCTTAGAGTCTAGCATGCATGTCTGGCTATACTCAGCTTCCCCTTTACGCTGTACAATAAACTCCAGGAGAACATGGTCACTTCCACCCAAGACTCCTGTCACTTCTAACCCATTCATCATTGTTGGTTAGGATCAGATCTAAAAGAGCTGTTCCTCTTGTTGCCTTTTCCACCCTCTGGACAAGGAAATTATCTGTAAGGCAGGTGAGGAATTTGTTCAATCTGATATTCTTGGCGGAGTATGACTCCCAACAAATATCAGGATAGTTGAAATCTCCCATTATTATTACATCTCTCCTTTTTGAATGTTTCATCATCTGTTCCAGAAAGACATCATCCAAGTTCTCAGTCTGGCTTGGGGATCTGTAGTAGCCCCCCAAAGTGATATCAATATTGTTTCTCTCCTCCTTAATTTTTACCCAGATGCTTCTAGGATTTAAGTCATGGTTTTCTCCACAGGTGTAAATGTCCTTGACATATAATGATACTTCTTCTCCTTTCCTGTTTGGTATATTTATCTGAAATAGGTTATACCCTATTGTTGCTACATTGCAACAATGAGAGCCATCCCACATATTTCAAGATTTTTTTTTGAGAAAAAAAAATATTTACACAGGTTTCAATTCTTTTTTTCCCCAGAAAGCCCAAGGTACTTTTTCCCTGAAATATAAGTTTTTAAAAGTTATTTTTGGTGGGTTGGGGTGGGAATCCTTTTAAAATATGGAAAAGCCTCACACCACTTTGTCATTGTCTCACTTCCCCAGCCCTACCTGCTACTGTCTGATGAGATCATTGTCACCCAACTATGGCCATTTTCACACTAGGCTGTTATAGCGCTATGATTCCACTTTTAATATCCTATGGAATCCTGGAGTTTGCAGTTTCGAGAGGGGCCTTTCCCTAAACTGCAAACCCCAAGATTCCATAGGATGTTAAAAGTGGAATCATAGTGCTATAACAGCCTAGTGTGGAAATGGTCTATGAGGGTGTGAAGAAACAGTGCGTTAGTTTATTTTAAATGGACACTTGTTGCTGCTGCTGCATTATTTTTAACTTATGGTGACCCTAAGGCCAACATGTCACAGGGTTTTCTGGGGCTGAGAATGTGTGACACACCCAAGGTCACCCAGTGGGTTTCCACCGTTGAGCAGGGAGTTGAACCCTAGTCTCCAGAGTCATAGTCCAAAGTTCAAACCACTACATCACACTGTCCCTAAATGGATAGATTGTGTATCGCTGTGGGCCTTCAAGTCATTTTTGTCTTAAGGTGACCCTAAGGGGTACCTGTTATGGAGTTTTATGGGCTGAGAGTGTGTGATACTCCCAAAGTCACCCAGTGGGTTTCCACAGCCAAGCCGGGAATCGAACCCTGGTCTCCAAGGTCATAGTCCAACAATCAGAACACTATGCCATGCTGACTTTCTCTAAGTGGCTAAAGATGTGATTTAAGAATCCTACATGTTACTCTGTATTGCTATATAAGGATTAACATTCAGTGGCAAACTTTTGTTTCTTTAGAGAAATAGAGAAGAGAACATATGGAGAAAAGAACATGGAAGCAAAGTTGTGTGTATAAAAGAGCCAGGCCTAGTTAACTAAGGTCATTTCCACACTAGACTGTTATAGAGCTATTATTCCACTTGCAACATCCTATGGAATCCTGGGGTTTGCAGTTTTGGGAGGGGCCGGCTGGCCTCTCCCGAAAACGCGAACCCCAGGATTCCATAGGATGTTGCAAGTGGAATAATAGCTCTATAACAGTCTAGTGCAGAAATGGCCTAAAGTAGGAGCTGGGAGAAAGCTGGAAGTGGATGCTAAAGTGAAGCTGCAGAAAGGACAGTGGAATTAAAACTGAGAGAGAGATAGAAAAGGGGGAAGGCAGAGCAGAAAGGCAAGGAGGCTTATAGGAAGGGTCCAAAGAAAGGAGTCAGAAGCAGAAAAATAGCCAGAACATAAAGCTTGAGCTGTGAGAAAACAGCTCTGGAAAAAAGCTTGCCAAGAGGCCTCTGAAAAGAACTACTTGCCTGAAACCTGAAAAGAAGACAGCAGGAAGAGCGTATGACCTGTACTCCTCTGAGGCTATGATAGATAGGCTTAGGAGAATCTGATTGTTTGTTATTTGTATTTCATACTGTTCAATGGGGACTGTAAACTGAAACAAACTATTTTTGAAATATTTCAGGATACAGTTGTGAAATCTAACTTTAAATATTAGATTAGTAAACTTTTTTTTTTAAAGAATGCAGGAAAAGCTTTTTTTTTGCTGGAGGCAGTTATTGGTTGCCCACCCCATGCATAAAGCCTTGAAAGGCGAATCATTGTGAAATACAGAGGCTGGCATTGAGTTGGCGGAAGGAACCTAACAAATAAAAACATCCATCTGTGGGGAGTAAGTGCACGGGAGTGCACATGCTATTTTGGCCCAATTTCCCTCCCTTTCATGAGATAGGGTGCGGCTGTTCAGTGGAGGACAAACATTGTCTCTTTGCTCCATTGGTGGAATCTTAAAAAATGCAAATTGAGGATTGAACTCCTTGGCAATCTATCTGGGTAAGGAGAATTTTTCTTCTGTAAATTCCTGCATCAAGCCAATGAGCTATGAATTATCTCTTTCTGGCTTATATCTACATAATATTCAAGTTCCTCTGTTTATTCCCTACCAAGAAGTGAACCCATCTTTATATATGATTCGTGACTGATAACTTTTTATCAGCATTTACAATGTGCTTATTATCTTTTGGGATGCTATGTGACTGCCTAAGCCGTTGTCCAAAGGATTAAAAGCCTAAGAAAATGTTGATTTTTTTTTTAAAAAAAAATCCCAGATCTAATAGCTTTAGAGATTAGTATTAATTGAATTAGTCTTTGATCTTGGGTGTTAACTTAAAAGAAAAAAGACAAGCTTGATATAAAATAAGAGACTGTATCTAAAGAATGTTTGTCTCCTCTAAATGGTGTCTGTTACAATGACATCATTTGTAGAATATTCTGGGGAAATAATGAAGTTTTGTAACACTTTCTATTCCAGGCAAATGTGTGCAAGAGTCAATGTTGCTGAAAGGAAGATAAAAGCGATATACCATATAGGCAGTAAAAGATTAGATTCTAGAAGGATTAGCCACTAGAATCACACACCATCACACTTTTTATTGGTATTCCCAGTCTTGAACTGCATTGGTTCCCTCCATAAACTTCCACTGCAATGCATATAAGATTTTCATCATGAAGATTCGAAGGGGCAAGCCCTGCTCAGTCATGTGTAAGGGATTCATGGTTTGAAGTAGAGAATGATAGTTCCATGATCAGTGGGATGGCTGTTCAACTATAGGTTTTAGTTCATACTTTACAGGACCTGTCGAAGGTGCTAAATATCTTTTGGTATTAGGATTCAGCATCTTTGATAGATCCTTTAAAGTTCAGGCTAAAACCTGGAAGACATTGACTGCCCTGCTGAAAGGAAAGCAGTCAGCTGCCAGTTCTTTATAGTCAAGGTAAAACAAAATTGATGATTTAAAAACCCAGATCATAGAATCATAGAATCATAGAGTTGGAAGAGACCCCAGGGGCCATGGAGTCCAACTCCCTGCTATGCAGGTACACCCATCAAAGCATTCCCAACAGATGCCCATTCAGCCTCTGCTTAAAAACCTCCAAAGAAGGAGACACCACCACACTCTGAGGCAGCACATTCCGCTACCGGACAGCTCAGACCGGCAGGAAGTTCTTCCTGAGGTTCTGGTGGAATCTCCTTTCCTGCAGCTTGAATCCATTGCTCCTTGTCCTTGTCTCTGGAGCACCAGAAAACAAGCCTGCTCTCTCCTCAACATGACATCCTTTCAAATATTTAAACATGGCTATCATATCCCCTCTTAAGCTTCTCTTCTGCAGACTAAACATACCCAACTCCCTAAGCCGCTCCTCATAAGGCAGGGCTTCCAGACCCTTCACCATTTTGGTCACCCTCCTCTGGACACGTTCCAGCTTGTCGATATCCTTCTTGAACTGAGGTGCCCAGAACTGGGCACAGTATTCCAAATGAAGCCTAACCAATGCAGAATAGAGTGGTACAGATGTTGCAGACTCAAACTATACCTAAGCCATATGTAGAAACAGGAAATATAATGCCTATTTCTAAAGACAACTCCCTGAACATTTTTCTTATATTCTGTTATGTCTCAATGCATTATTTTGCCTTCTCTTGATCCTTCTTTCTTAGTTTAAACTACAATGGTTTGAAAGCACATCACTTTATTGCTGAGTAGAGTCTGGGAATGTAGAGGATCACGCTGTGAATGTCATCACTTGCTTTGCACTTAAAAGATAATCAACATAGCATGGGGGCTTCTTGGCTGCTTGTTCCAATACAAGGCACGCTCTTGATGAAAACTTTGTCCTTATAATTTTAGTTGTTCTTTGTTGTTTACAAAGAATAACAGAGAATTCATTGTCTTGTATAAGAAAAGTGTTAATAGTGAATACAAATATCCCTGGCTGCCAGATAATGACATTTGGTTTGCACAAGATTACAATTACCAAGACAAGGGGTGAGGGGAAGCATATTTAAAGCTTGCACAAAAGTATTTGTGTTTATCTAAGACTAAGACAGATAGTAGTACTATAGGAACTCTGACAATCTATTAAGGCACCTTTAATTGTAGTTCTCCATCACTGATGCAACGATCTCTGCCCAAAGAAAGAGTCTTCAAACGTGTGGATTCACAGGAGGCTATGTTTCATCTGATATATGCCATTTTGATTGCAGGAGAACTATTTGCTCATTAACTTTGATTATTAAGACATCCTCTCAGATTTAGTCTGTGGCATTCTTAAAGCATAACCCCAAGATGAATAAGTTGTCATAAGGTTTATTCAACACTTGCTAAAATGAAATAGTCAATAGACATATATCTTAATACCATTATTATCATTATTTTTACTATTTTCTCCTATGCAAGCCTACTTCAGCTTTGAGATCTTTCAGGAAGGTCTTTCTCAGAGACCTCAGAGGCAAGTTTGGTGGTAATCTGGGGCGCAGATGTCTTGGTGGCTGCTCTCAAACTCCCTTCAAAGAGACGCAGAGTTGCCTCCTCCTTTTTGATTTTCCCACCAGCAGGCAGAAAGGGCTTCTGGCAACTGAGTTATTGCTAAGAAAGTGATTTAATTGGTAGATGCTGCACTTTTTATGAATGGTGTCTTTTAAATTACATTTTATTCAACTGGGTTTTAATACTATAATTAGCTGAATTGCTTTTTCTTTCTTTCATTTAACAACCTAGTTCAAATGTAGTTTCCAGCCACATGTCCTGGTCCCACCCAGAGAGATGCACCTCATTTTGCCAATGCAAAGCATCCACTCTGAAGAAAATGTCATAATGAATAGTCATAATCCACCATCACTTTGAGATATACTAATTCCCCAGTTACCTTCATGACCTTGTAATGCACTGTGTTCATCTTCTTTGGATGGCCAGTCCCTCCCCAGCAACACTCCAATATATCTGAATATATAATGTCTGTGGCAGGAAAGTGCATTTGTATCTGCTCCAGATCACACCTCATCATATACAGTAAGTTGGGCCTGGAATGAGTTTCAAGATCACTCTCAGAAAGCTGGGTAATAATAGCATCCGAAGGCCCCTTGTTTCTGGCCTGCCACAAGACCAGTGTCAACAGTGAACTTTATGGCATCCCCTTCTTGCCAGTCATATAAACTGGATGTAGTCTTTGAGGCACAGGTGCTGGCCTTATCCATTTTTAGAATATACTCCAGCCCAGGAGACAATGCTGTGGCCACAAATCCTGACTGCCTTGTGCCTCCCTGAAAGTAAACAGTCATATGTTATGCAGAAATGTCCAACATCAGTATGCTTTAAAAGCCTTTAAAAGACTTCCACCTTCTCAGTCTCTTTATGCTACCTTTTGGTATTGTCATAGCTTGTTGTACTGTGGCAGCCCCTTTTCTGAATCAGAAACCAGGAGGCCAAAGTAATTAAAGCAAAGCCTGTGTATTGCTATAGCTGAAATCTAATGAGAGGGGACCAGCCAACATGCAACAATAATGGGCCGTAACTGGTCGGGCACACACTGATGTATTTCCACAGTGTCTTGACAGGACAAAAATGTGATTCAGAAAAACCTTGAAATAAGTGTTTGATGACCAACCATGGAATAATGATACCAAATACAGAAAGTTGGGTTAAATAAAAAGCCACTTGATTTGACCTCAAATCTATTTCTGTTGGACTGGCTTGAAAGCAGGAGGGGAAGAATCTGATCCAGGTCCAGTTGAGGCAAGGTATCACCCACTGACTACCTCCTTAGCCTTCCCTTGAGCAAAATACTTGAGACCTGTGGGCAACCCAATAAATAAGTTGTTTCCCAGACGCAAGTCATGGGACTCTACAAGTGTGAGCCCAAACCCTAGGTTCACTTCAAGGGTAGCCTCCCTCCCCACCAACTCCAGGACTCAGGACCTAAAGAGGAAGCCTCAGAGCCCAACCCTACACCAAAAGGGTACCAAAGGTGTACACTGAACTCTTGCAATCTCCCCTCTCTACCTGCCAAATAATAGCCTATTTGTCAACACCACCCAAAGCCAGTTGTCAAAGTCCAATACAATATGGGGTAGGGAAAAAAAAAACTAATCTAAAAAGGCATGTGAAGGGGTGTGAGTAGGCCTTTAATAGCCTCCCACTCCACTCCTGCCATGTACAGTGCTTTGATACCAACCTCAAAGCATCCTGGTCTCTTCCATGAAGGCCATCAAATTATTACCCTCCTCCAAAGTCATTTTCTGCGTAAGTCCAGCTACATGTAATTACTTCAAAAGCAATGCCGTAATCACTAAAAGTCAACATGGATTCTCAGAAATAAGTCATGCCAGACTAATCTTATCTCCTTTTTTGATAGGGTTACAAGCTTGATAGATGAAGGGAATGCTGTAGACGTGGCATATCTTGACTTCAGTAAGGCCTTTGACAAAGTTCCCCATGACATCCTTGCAAAGAAGCTAGTAAAATGTGGGCTGGACAGGGCTGCTGTCAGGTGGATTGGTAATTGGTTGACCGACTGAACCCAAAGGGTGCTCACCAATTGCTGTTTTTCATCCTGGAGAGAAGTTACTAGTGGGGTGCCACAGGGTTCTGTACTGGGCCCAGTGCTATTTAACATCTTCATCAGTGACTTGGATGAAAGAGTGGAGGGTATGCTGATCAAATTTTCAGATGACAGAGGTTGCTAATACATCAGAGGACATGATCACATTTCAAAATGACCTTGAGAGATTGGAGAGCTGGGCCAAAGCTAACAAAATGAATTTCAACAGAAACAAATGTAAGGTCCTACACTTAGGGAGAAAAAATGGAATGCACAAATATAGGATGGGGAACGCTTGGCTGGGCAGCAGTACGTGTGAAAGGGATCTAGGAGTCTTGGTAGATCACAAGCTGAACATGAGTCAGTAGTGTGATGAGGCAGCCAAGAAAGCTAACGTGATTCTTGGTTGCATCAATAGGAGTATGGTGTCTAGATCGAGGGAGGTAATGGTACCACTCTATTCTGCCTTGGTTAGACCTCATTTGGAATACTGTGTCCAGTTCTGGGCACCTCATTTCAAGAAGGATATCGACAAGCTGGAACATGTCCTGAGGAGGGTTATCAAAATGGTGAAGAGTCTGGAAGCCCTGCCCTATGAGGAATGGCTTAGGGAGCTGGGTATGTTTAGTCTACAGAAGAAAAGGTTAAGATTTTGAAATTTGATCCTGTCCTCTGATGTATTAGCAATCCCTCCCATTTAAACATGATGGTCACATTTAAATATTTGAAGAGATGTCATGTCGAGGAGGGAATGGATGTGTTTTCTGCTGCTCCAGAGACTAGGACAAGGAACAATGGATTCAAGCTGCAGGAAAGGAGATTCCACCAGAACCTCAGGAAGAATTTCCTGACAGTCAGAGTTGTCCGCCAGTGTAATATGCTGCCTCAGAGTGTGGTGAAGTCTCCTTCTTTGGAGGTTTCTGAGCAGAGGCTGAATGGCCATATGTTGGGAATGGTTTGATGGGTGTTCTTGCATAGCAGGGATGCAATGGCCCCTGGGGTCTCTTCCAGCTCTATGATTCTATGATTCTATGTTGTCTCTTTTGAAAGGAGACTAATCTGGTCTGCTGTTTTATATACTTTTTAGCACTTTTGAACATCTTACAAAGAGTAATGCTAGTGGCTTCCATGTCAGTGGACATAAATCTGCACCAGTGGGTTGTGATTGGGTAATGAATTGACAATCTATTTTGGCAATAGAGTTCAGTACCTTACATAGCTCCTATAATGTTCTCACTAAAATGTGGTGTGGCTTCATTGTTCCACTGACATGGAAGCCACCTGTTATCACAGGTTAGATATGAGTGTTTCAGCTTCTGATTCCGATTCTTCCAGTCAAGTTAATTTTGTCCCGTTTCTGGATCAGTTTGTAGCCTTTTAAAAAACTGGCATAAGAATCATACATAGTTCCACATAGGTTTCTTCTTAGAAGCACATTTTTGCATGCACTTTCCCTAATATGATTTTTCCAAACAAATTTTGCCCAAAACATTGCTTTTTGCAGAGCCAGTATGCTATAGCGGTTTGAGCATTGGACTATGATCTTGAAGACCAGGGTTTGATTCCCCATTCAGTCATGGAAACCCACTGGGTGACACATATTCTCCATCCCAGAAAACCTCATTATAGGTTCACCTTCAGGTTACCATAAGTCAGAAAATGACTTGAAGGCACACAGCAAGAACAGCAATGATGCTTTCTGCATGTTATTTTTTACTTATATATAACTTTTTGTGTATATTTTGCCCATACAAATGTCTTTTTCTATATATTTCCAGTTCTGGAACTGTATCACAACATACAGATAAGTGTGACTACCAAATCATAGCAGTATTTCAATTCACATACTGTTTTGGGAAATGTGAAGCTCTGAAGCATGTATTAAAATGTAGGAAGACAGGAAGCTGACTTTTACCCTTGGACTGTTTAACCCGGCATTGTCCATTCTGACTAACAGTCGCTCTCCAGAGTTTGAGGCAGAATTCTTTCCCAGTCCTACCTTGAGATGCCAGGCATTACCTGGTGGCACTTCAGCCAAGTGTTAATCAGGCCCAACTCTTCTTCACTTCCCAAATCAGATACAATTGGGTGTGTTCTGGGCTGTATGATGGTGTAAACTGAATGAATTCCTTCCCTGTTTGTATGTGCTTCGTTTGCATCCTGTATTCTGTGTCTTTTTTAAACTGAGAAAAGGGGCTTCCTACTTCATATGAACCCAAGCATGCAGGTTTGTCACTACCATTATATTCCAGTGAGAACAGAACAGATATTTCAGGCTTCACATGAGATTAATTCAGTCTGGGAAGTAGGGAGTAGATTTTCTCATTAGGGAGTAAAATGTGAAGACTCTGTTATCCTTTTTTCCCTGTTCAAGATAAGAAAGCAAGATTACAGGGCCTGACCTAAGGATGCCTTTGATCATGAAGTGACTTATTCTTCAATTGATAGAGGTGAAAGGCTCAAAGTTGGCAAAAGTTCCTTCACTGATTGGCAAATATAATAGAATACACTGTAGAAAGATTGAGGTCAGCCACTGATGGATGTCCCTTCAAGGTCTAATAATGACAGTAACATTTAAGCCCCAAAGAAAAAGCCATGGATCTCTGCAATCTATCCAGTGATCTATTATGATAACATTAAAGATCATACAAGGTCTGTGGGAGAAAGGCCTGATGCTGTAAAATTCTTTATTCAGTACGGACCATATTTCCTTTAAATGAGGGGGGGGATTGTCTTCTGGGGCCGATGTTGTCCCAAGGCTGTTGTTGTGGCCCTTAACTCTTGCAAACTCCCAAGATTGCCTTTTTTCCCCTTTATCAAATTGTGCAAATTGTGTCTTCTGGAACCCTGCAATCCACATGTTAAATAGGTTGGAACACACATGACCACACCCGGCCTCACACACACACACACACCTCTTCTTAACATAAAGAATATCTTTTTTTCAAAACTCATTGTGGATTTCTGCTCTCTTCCAAGTTTTTCTCAGTTTGGAGCACTTTGTCAGTTTATGCAGCCCTCAGGGTCTCAGATGCAAAAAATTGGCCGCTGGACCTATAACAGTGTGTATTTGTGCTGGTGTGTGTCTGCATGTGTGCAGAGAATTGTCAGCCAAATAATTTGCAAATATAACACATTGGTCCTGAGACATGTTTGGGCTGCCAAAAGCAGTAACTGAAACCAACAACAACAAGAACAACAATAACAACAATACACTGACATTTAAATAGGGCTGGAGCTGAAACTCTGGAAGACAAAGTGTAGATGTAAGAGCAGATCTGGGATGGAGTCAACAGGTGAATACAGGTCTTGCCTAAAATATTTTCCTGCCTGAGGTAGAATTGTCAAGAATATTCACAAAATTTCTCTTTCTTGAGAGAAGCTGTCTTGACACATTGAGACAGCCTGCCAAGAAATCCACAGCTTCTGGAAGAGTTTTGCCTGCAGTGTGAGACTGAGAGAAGAAGTGCTTTGCTTTTCAACAAGGTTTCCATAATTTGAGGGGAGGAGAAAAAAAAAGCTTTTCACAAAGCTACTGTCTTTTCCATTTTGAAGCAAAATGCACACACACATGCACAAACACATGCAGAACAAGTGCAAAAGATCCGACTGGTTGGTAAAAAAGGCTTTAAAAGGGCAATAGATGCAAAAGATTGATGAAAGAGAATATAGTTTTGCATGTTTAACTATCAGAGATATCATAGTTCTGTGCAATAAGTGCAAAAATGATTCTCACAAGCATGAGAACTCTCACTGAAAAGGGCAAGATATATCTTATCACCTTGTAGGTTGTTTGAGAACAAGACAGGCAAGGATTTATATCCCATGCCAGAGGTAAAGAACAAGCGGGAACTCATCTCACTGAATGTTCAAAAAGGCTGACTGGACATGCCGTTGTATCTTTCCTCAGTAATGACAATTGGAGACATATTTCACTATACATAGAGGTAGCAGCTTAGTTTAGAGCAGGGATTCTCAACCTTCACTGTACCAGATGTTTTGGACTTCAACTCCCAGAAGTCCAAGCCAATACGGCCAATGGCCAAAACATCCAGAGGATCAAAGCTTGAGCACCACTGGTTTAGAGGGTTCAAAGCAAGCCACACAACACACAGTTTTCTCCACAAAGACCCTGATGCCTGCTAATATCAACTGCTACTTGAGGTAGCTACCTCATTCTGCCTTATGTAGGACTGGGCTGGTGGATGTCATTAGTTTTTGGCAGGCTAGAACCCAGTAGTTTTTGATAGGTCCAGGTTTGCATGTAGAAGATTTGGGGTTGGTAACCTGGTTATTATTGTTGTGTACCTTCAAGTAATTTCTAACTTCTGGTGACACTAAGGTGAAACTATCACAGGGTTTTCTTGACAAGATTTGTTGGGGGTGATGCTGTTTGCCTTTAAGGCTGAGAGTGTGTGACTTGCCCAAGGTCACCCAGTGAGTTTCCATGGCTGAATGGGGATTCAATCCATAGTCTCCTAAGTCATAGTCCAACACTCAAACCCCTATACCATGCTGGCTCAATAAGCTGGTGTCTCCAGATAAAGGACACAATGGCAAGTTATAGGAAAGATCAGTGCTTGGACCTGCTCCCCTCAGAGCAGACAGTGCAGAAATAGATAAGCATATAGTCTGACACAGTATAAGGCAGTTTCTTATACAAAATTTTGTCATCATAGAGCTGCACAAAGTGGGATGGACAGAGATTGTAAAGCTTACTTTTTTCATAACTCTTCCCAGCACACCCCAGCTAGCATATTTACCAACCATACTGCTTGTGGGATTCTTGAAGTTATAGTCCACTTTTCTAGTTTCTGGGGATGGTCTAGTTGTGGAGTGCAGCTGAGATCCAGACTCGATGAAATGAATGCTTTTAGAGCTTTGCCAAGGAGCTACATGGAACTTCCATCCTATGTCCTGGACTGCTAGGGTTGTCTTTCCATCCAGTTAGCCAAGTTTAACCCAGTTTCTAAACATGATCCATTTGGATCATCTTCTGGCCCAGATTCCAAGCTTTCTTCGCATGTATATATATGTCATGAAAGTTTACATTAAGATTTTTAGAACAGCGTTAAAAAAGAATGCAACATCCAGAGGCAACATTAAGCAAAAACAATTAGGAGATCTCAATAATGATAGGCTAAGTTGTCTATAATGTCATATAGCCTCCTCATCTTTTTTGTTGTGGTTGTTGTGTGCTTTCAATTTATTTCCAATTTGCAGCAACTCTAAGGAGAATCTGTCAGAGGGTTTTCTTGGCAGCGTTTGTTCAGAGGTGGTTTGCCTTCACCTTCCTCTGAGGCTGAGAGAGTGTGACTTGCCCAAGGTCACCCAGTGAGTTTTCATGGCTGAGCAGGAATTTGAATCCTGGTCTCCAGAGTCAAAGTCCAATGCTCAAACCACTACATCACGTTTGCTGTCTCCATCACCTTTTCCAGGAACTAAAACAAGCTTGGAGAGGCAGTGAGCAGATCTGGAGGCAATACAAAGAGCCACCAACTGGCAGTAAATGAGGAGCTCACTAGTATAGAAGACCTGATTTCTGATTTCTAACATGTTGACAAGCATTATAGTAGAAGAAATATTATGTTGATTTAATAGATCCAAATTAGGTCAGATATTTTTAATGCATCATTTCAAAATACAGGTTACCCCCTTCTCCACCCTCAAAAAAAAAAAAAAGAAAAGAAAAGAAACAAGAGAAAACTATCATTTAGTCTGGTTATAACCTGTAGCTGTAGCAGTTTGCTGAAACTAAATCTCAGATTTCCATACTATGGGTTACTACCCAATTTACAATAATTTTAATCAAGAAACATCCATTCATTTTGCAAGGCCAGGTAAAACATAAAATAAAAATCATTTCTGATGAACCAGACCTGTTTCAAATAAATGTCTCATTTCTTCCTCTGTTTCACAGGAATTTCTATTTGGATGCAAAGTTTCATTTAAGTGAAAGTTTATGATAAATGTTTCCAGAGTGTGAGCCAGTAAATGACAGTCAGTTGTGATTATCCTTCAGGCTGTTACAATCATATTTCTGGCTTACATCAGTGACATCCTGTCTGGGTGTTTCAAAATGGATTTCAACTGATTACTTTGTTCCTTTTGATTGGAAAACCTCATCAAATGAAAAACCTTGGAAAGATACCTTGTGAAAATAAACATCCTGGATTTTGATTAACATCTACCTAGCAAAATGCTTAGGAAATGTAGAAAACAGAAGTAACACTACAGTGCATTCACTGTAGTGAACCTCATATAGCAGGTATGTCATCTAGGTGTTGTATATATTCTCAAAACTGGTTTACCAGAAAAATCATCTAGGTGTTGTATATATTCTCAAAATTGGTTTGCCAGAATTATGAACTGGACCTGCTCTATACCTGTAGGTCGTCTAGAATGGATGAATTCTTTACTGACATAGCTACAACTACTGACCACTCCAAAGAGAAAGGGTCACTGTGGGCACTGAGATTAAAGGCGACATAGGTGATTAATAAAGGAAGCAGTGAGAAGCATCATAGTTTGTTAATTATTTTTTTTAAAAAAATATTAACAGCCAGACAGTTGGACATATTCATCAGTGATATCAACTGAAAATAGACTGATATCAAAGACTGGTGTAAATCAACTATAAGTTGGGAATGCTTGAATTTCCTGTCTGGTTATATAATTACCATAAACATGCATGAGTTTTAAAAGCTCTGCTCATTTTAATTCTATTTATTGTCAACATTCAGTAGCAAGGTATAAATTATTATTTTTCATTGAGGGAAAAAGACTCAGGCTAATAGAAATGGAAGCATGGAGTCAACCAAGGGCTGATTCCCTTCCAGTATTAGCAGAGGTTACATTGAGCCCAGCCAAGCATGAAAACAAAGTCCATGAATGAAGACATTCCACTTGAGCCAGCCTAAACTTGCTTTCTCTGGCCCCCTGTGCAAGTGTGCACTACAGAACCTAGGCAATCTGGTTTTGCTTCTCATATCCAACCTTATAGCTGAGCAGTATATAAGGTATTCCTACCTGGAAATACATGTGGAATCCAATTTTTTACAAATAAGTTGGTAGAAGATCTATACAAAGTATTCTGGGCTGGATAGTCTTTTATAAGGTGGGGAAAGATATCACATCACTTACTGGGGACAAGCTTGTGGGATAATGGGTGTTCTGGAAGCACCAAGCACCAGTGTAAATAGTTCAGGAAGTCCACCATCACCATCTTATTGAACTTTTGCATCCTGCTGTAGCAGGTCGGACAACGACTAGAGCGCAACTGGCAGAAATCTGGACTCTTATCTGACAGGACATGCTATAGAGAATTCCTTCATTCCTATGGAGTGGCAATAGATGCAGCGAAGAAGACTTTCCTCTCCACACGTATTGCATCTGCGACTTTTCGTCCAGCAGAGCTGTTCAGGGTGGTAAAGGATCTGACTCAGCTACCCACTCCCCTGAACTCGTTAGAACCTAGTGTAGCTTGCTGTGATGCTTTGAATAATCATTTTGCAGATAAAACCTCTCAGATAAGAGCCGACTTAGATACCGGTGTTATAGCAGAAGTACAAATGAAGTGTCGGACGACTCCATGAACAGGATTGTACTGGATCAATTTCAGTCAGTGAGTACTGAGGACATAGACAAGCTCCTTGGAAATATAAGAAAGACAACTTGCCCTCTTGATCCCTGCCCTTCATGGCTGGTCGTCCAGGGAGGAGTTGCAGTTAAGACTCATTTAAGATATATTATTAATGCATCCCTCAGGGAGGACAATTTTCCAGCTTGTTTAAAAGAAGCAGTTATACGGCGGCTTCTAAAAAAACCCTCCCTGAATATGAATAATTATAGACCGGTCTCCCATCTCCCATTTGTGAGCAAGATGATCGAGAGAGCTGTTGGTCTTCAGCTCCAAGCTGTCTTGGATGAAACAGATTATCTAGACCCATTTCAAACTGGCTTCAGGGCAGGATACAAAATCGAGACTGCCATGGTCGCCTTAGTGGATGATCTTCACCTAGGTACGACAGGGAAAGTGTGACCCTGCTGGTACACTTGGACCTCTCAGCGACTTTCGATACCATAGACCATGGTATCCTTCTGGAACACCTGAGAGGGCTGGGGATAGGGGGCACTGCACTTAAGTGGTTCCGGTCCTATCTCTCAGGTAGATACCAGATGGTGATGCTTGGGGGCAGCTGCTCCTCAAAAAAGGAGCTTAAATCTGGCGTCCGTCAGGGAGCTGTCCTGTTCCCAATTCTATTTAACATCTACATGAAACCACTGGGAGAGATCATCAGGAGGCATGGAGCAAGGTGCTATCAGTATGCTGATGACACCCAGATATATCTCTCCATGTCTCGGATAATAACATCAACTAAGGGTGGCATCTCGCCTCTGAAAGAATGACTTGAAGTAGTAATGGACTGGATGAGGAAAAACAGACTGAAGCTGAACCCAGATAAGTCGGAGGTACTCGCTGTTAGGGGCCCTAGCCAAGACATGGAGGTCTGTCAACCAGTCTTAGACGGGGTCACACTTCCCCTGAAAGACTGCGTCTGCAGCTTGGGGGTGCTCCTGGACTCGCCGCTTCAGATGACAGCTCAAATAGATGCGGCAGCCAGGAGTGCCTGTTATCAGCTTTGGCTGATATGCCAGCTGCGCCCCTTCCTGGAGCTGGAACACCTAAAAATAGTGGTGCATGCGCTGGTAACTTCATGGCTTGACTTCTGCAATGTGCTCTACATAGGGCTACCCATGTGTTTAGTCTGGAAACTTCAAATAGTTCAGAATATGGCAGCCAGGTTGGTCACTGGTAGACCTAAAGCTGACCACATAACACCAATTCTGAAGTCTTTACATTGGCTGCCTATTAGTTTCCAGGCACAGTACAAGGCGTTGGTTATTACCTTTGAAGCCCTTCATGGCTTGGGGCCAGCCTACCTGCGGGATCGCCTTCTCCCATATAATCTGCCCCGCACACTAGGGTCCTCTGGGAGGAATTTACTGCAGCCGGTCAGAACTAGGTTGGCTGCAGTTACCCAGAGGACCTTCTCTTGTATCGCCCCCAAGTTATGGAATGGCCTGCTGGAAGAGACCCGGCATATTCCCAGTCTTGACTACTTTAAAAAAGCAGTCAAGACTGCTCTCTTCTGACAAGCCTTCCCAGACTAGTACCTCCACTGCCTTGCACCAACTATCTTGCTGTTCTTTTAATAGCCAGTTGATTGTTGTTAACTGTTAATTGTTGTGTGTTTTAGGGGGTTGGTTTTAGGCGGGTTGGTGGGTGGGGAGGATTGGGTATGTTTTTTAATGTTTTTAATGTAATTAATGTATTATTGTTGTTCACCGCCTCGATCCATGAGGAGAGGCGGGATAGAAGTATTATTATTATTATTATTATTGTAGTGAGGATGTCCTATTTGCATGGATCTCTATTTGAAGACATCCTATTTCATGATCATCAGATCCTCTGCCCTTTTCTGGCTCACCCCATTCTCTCCTCCTGTAAGAATCTCTTTGTTTGGAGTAATGCCTTGTACATTCCAGTACTAGTGCAGCTGGTGCAATTCAAAGTGTTGACCTATAACACTCTAATTGACTTAGGGCCAAGATATCTGAAAGACTGCCTCATCCCATATGAGTCTACCAGAAATTTGAGATCCTCAGAGAATGTCCTGTTGCATGCCCTAGCACCTCATGAAGTTAGGGCTTTCACTTTAGCAGTGCAGAAACTGTGGAATCCTTACCCAAGGAAGTTTGGATGGCTCCATCTTTTTTAAGCTTCTAGCCAGCAGCCAAAATAGTGCTGCTTTATGTGGCATTCAGTGTTTGAAACTGTTGTTTTAACTGTTTTAAAACTGTATTCCAGCATTGTTTTTAGACTTCTTTTAGGGATTTTTAAAGAGTATTTTACTGTCTTTTAAACAAGCTTTTATCTTTGAATTGTTTTAACTGGTTTTTATTTGTCCATCATCTTGGGAATCCTTATGGGCTGTGTGATGAAACAAAAATATTTTAAGCAGTTAGATAGTTAGTCAATTAGTTATGTTTTGTTCCAACTCTTTGCATTTTCTACTCTGTAGAAAATATCATGATAGATCCATGATGAATCACTCCACAACAGTCTTTGATAAGATGCTCTGAAGTCACTCCATACAAAGAGATCCTCTTTTGACCAATAAGTGTCTAGAGGGGGACAGATTCCTTATTGGTTTCCTTGGCACCGGAGAAGCCAGTCTTTCCAATGCAGCCTTCATATCAAGTCAAGAAACTCACTATTTAGATATGATCAACTTGTTACCCTAAAAGGTGAGAGGCCTTGGGGTCCACTTGCAATGCCAGCATCTCCTTAGAAATAGAGGGAATTATAGCTCAAAGGAAGCCTGCAAGAGGAGAGTAATGGCACGATTTTTTCCCTTGTGTATACCAGTATTAACTGTAGAGAGGACTCCAGTTAAAAGTTAAAAGAGTATTTTATTGGGAATTAGCAAACACATAAGAAGTCTGACACTCTCAAGAGCTGTACAAGGCTATGGAAAAATAAGGCAAGAAAGGTTGGATAGAGAGAAAATATGTGGAAAGAATGATAGTTACCAATCCTGAAGCAGAAGATCAAAGCGGAGTGGCTCAGACAGCAAGTCTGAAGGTAGCACAGAGGAAAATAGATCCATGCAGCAAATACTATGTCCACTGTACTACAATTACTGGGGCTAGTACTGAAGTTTAAATACCCTATTTCCTGCCTTGAAGGAGGGCATGTGAACAAAGCAGTAATGACTTTCCCATGAAACTAACAAAGGAGCTCAGAAGGGGCTGATTCCCTTAACTTTAGATGAGAAAACCTTGATGAAGGTCCTGACAATCACTTACTGTTTCAGCCAGGTATGTGGATGGTAAACTCTCTGTGGGTATGTTCACAGTAGGGTCCTGATTGTTTCACTTGGGCAGTTTTGCCTGCTATTGTTTTGAAGACTGTTTGCACTTACAGTTTTTAGAAAGGATTATCCCAAAGCCCATTAGCATCGGGGTTTCCTGCCTAATCTTCCCTGAACTTATGACCTGTCTGAGGTCATCCTGTCCTGGCATATACATACAGTTAGCGCACTTTCAAACATGTGTTTCAGCCATGAAATATATCCAGTCATGAAAATAGTTCAAACAACAAAGTGAGGGTGTATTGTATGGTAACAAACTGGTTGTAGAAAAAACAGAGTCATTAACTATGTAAGTCAGGAATGGACACCTTTGATGACTTTGGCCATTTCCTCACTGGGTATTTGAAACGGTGCAGTCCATCCTCCAGGGAGGACGTCTGCACCTGGGAGCGGATTGCGTATGGACTATTTAACGTAGATCCACACACACGTAGATCCCAAGTGGTCGTCCAGCATGCTTTTGAAAAACCTGTTTCTTTCAGTTTTCAAAAGCATGGAGCACGCCACTGCGAGCCTGCTCCCTTGTGCAGATTTGCAGGCTTACACCAATGAGAGCCTACAATCTGCTGGGGGCGGGGTTTAGGCTGGCGAGCTTCAGCAGCTGGTCGAGACCCTCGACCAACCAGAAGCTGCCATTTTCGACGCCGGAGCAGTGCAGAGCGACAAGCAGGCACTGCTCCGGAGCAGCCTAGACCAGACTGAGGAGTCATAAGACCCAGTAAGTAGTGGCACAGGGTGATTCCCTCACCCTAGGTAGAAATGGCCTTTTTTTCTTGGATCCACTGAAGGCTACAAGAACTGTCAAAAATGAGAGACAGACTGGGAAAAATTGTAAATAGTAAGAAGTCTACTCCTGGTCACAAAAAATGAGCATTTCTATGTTGACTCATTTAGAAGGAGTTCAGCCTCTCTGAGGCTTCCAGGAAACCACTTCACTCTTTTCTTTCCCAGACAAAAGGAAGTTGGAGAGAATCTGGAGAACAGACATGGGTGGGAGAACAGCCTTAAGGTAAAATGGGGCCCTGAGGTAGACATGTACATCTTCTTTCATTCTTCCAATCAAGCAAGAATGAATACTCAATCAACTTTCTTTCCACTGCAAGTGAATGCTCTAAACTTTGCACCTTTTGGGGACTGTTCAAAAGATGGGACTGCTCTGCATACTCACACAGGGTTTTGTGAAAAAAATATGTGATTTTCTGTGCAAGGAAAATATGATTATTATGTGCATTGAGCAAGTTCCCTGCACAGAAAATCTCATTTTTCTACTTAGACATGAGTTTTTTGAACAGAATACCACATTTTTTTTTAATATACAACCTCACACGTGTTTGATTATGTGTGGCTTTGCTACAAAAAAAAATTCTAAACTATGAAGACTTTCACTGTGACCAGATTTTGTCACTTGAGAATGCTGGGGATAAGAATATCCCTTTTCATTTGGTTCTTTTCAAATATGCATATTTTTGTGCATTCTTTATTTTAATCACCTGTTAAATTCAGTATCCTCCCCCCTGCCAAAAAATAAAAAATAAAAAAATACACAGGTTAAAAATAATTTGAAATTCCTATGCTTTAATATTTCATGCATAAAACTAATTAGCTGGCAACATTGTTTATTCAAAATCATTTTTATAATTTCTTCTCTAATTAGTTTTTATTCATGAAATATTTAAGAAAAGGAAGTCCAAGCTATTTCTTACTGTCTATAAAATTTTGAAAGGAGTCGATTCAGAGGAGCAACACACACACACACACCAATCCATCAGTTGCGTGCACCTTTTACTCTGACAGAGATTTCATAGAAATAACACTCAATGATTTATTCTGGCATTGCCAGAGATGAAGAACTTCACAGTGCTGAAAGATCACAATACATGTAGCTAGTAGGATTGTGGCCAACTAGTAAGCTTCAGAACTTGTGGGTTGGACACTTGTGGTTAGGGATGCTGATGGACTCCACTGGTACTGGATTTCCCATTTTTCGAAAGAGACAGAATCCAAGTGAGGCCAGACTGTGTAGCCCTTGTGGGAAGAATATGCAGCCCTTGAACTTTACAGAGGTAATCCTGTGTCACTTAATAAAATGTGTAGGTAATTGTAGCAGAGGGCTGTGCTAGTGGCGTCTGCCACCAGCCAACATTAAATCACTATTATTGTCATTTCCATCACCTTGTCCCACTTCTCTAGAAATGAAGGCCTCTATCCTGTCTGTGAATCATTTGACCTCCAGGCCTGCTGGCACAACGCCCATCTGGTTATTGGTATGTATGTGCAAAGTAGAAGCGATGTGCATTCAAGTCGCCTGTCAACTTATGACAACCACATGAATTTCACAGGATTTTCTTAGGCAAGGAACACTCAGAGGTAGTTTACTAGTTCCTTCTTCTGAGATATAGCCTGCAGCACTTGGTAGTCATTAGTTGTCTCCCATCTAAGTACTGACTGTAAATAACCCTGCTTAGCTTCCAAGATCAGATGGGATCTGGTACCCTTAGGCCTTAGAAGAAGTGACATCTTCCTCAAATTAAAATTATTCCTCAAGAACTCTTCTGTAAAGTGATTCATTTTATCTCTGTGGCCATTTCCGCACAAGGTCGATACATCTGTGATAATGGGGCTTTCCATTATCTAGGCTTATCAAAGGGAGATACTTCCCTCTTCAGGTAAAGCAAGGGTTAATGAGGTGTTGGGATTACATCAAGGGTCACAGGGTGAGAGTTGACCAACCAAAAGGAAAGGGTCAGCATCACAGGTCACAAGGTGAGAACTGACCAACCAAAAGGAAAAGAGGTGGGCACCTTGGAGATGCTTCCAGATCCTTCCAAGGAGGAAAATATAAAACTTCTGAGGGGCCATGTGGCCAGACACAGAGAGAGAGAGACAGAGAGAGGAGAGCTGGGCCAGTCGAGCTGGCAGGCATGCCGTGTCTCCTGGACCCCCCCGTCTTCTCCTTTAGACCATCTACGCCTATAACCTAATTGTGAGTAACTAGAAATAGGTAGTTAGTCGCGTTAGGGATGTTGTTATTTTGGGAATTGGCTGATCTTAAGAATGCATCTGTGCTGTTATATCTGTTTTGTAAATTCTTGTAACCAAGTGTACCTGGGAGAGGGGAGTCTCCCAAGTGTATATTGTTTATTTGCATGCCTTGATTAAACATTTTTATAAACCTCCGTTTCTCTCCATTTCCACGCCAGGGTTGGCACACGCTACATAGGACCTCTCTCACTCGGGGGGGGGGAGGGAGGTGGAAGTTCCTTATGCTTAGAGATTGGGTAGAGTCCCTTCTGTTCTGTCCAAATATTCATAATTCAGGGGGGTGGTGGCAGCATACCTGATAGAGTTGGGGAGATTGCCAGTTGTTCCAAGCGTGGGAATCAGCTTTGGGAGGCTGGCAAGAACCCTAGTAAAACGCTGGGAGGGAATTTCCAGTCTTGCAAGGCTGGAAGTCAACTTAAGAGACTGGAAATAAACCTTCAGTGTCACAACATCATAGCAGTGTTGAATTCTTATCCTCTGGTCTGCACATTGTATCATTTTAGCATCATGGCTTTATTTGTACTTCTGCATGTTTTCAGCTCCTAGCATGATTCACTGCAACGAGAAACTGCTATATCCAAAAACTGGAAAAACTCTGTTATAAATCTCCCAGACCGGTTCTGCTTTGTTTTTTACCTACATGTAGAAGCATAACATCGATTCACAGCACAGAAGTGGCCAGCTATGGGCTTTCCCAGGCTGTTCCTTCCATCACTTCTGTCCCTATCTCTCTTCGCCCATCAAAGGACAGGCTGCCACCATTATTGTCTACATGAGCTAAACAGACAGCAGGAATAGAATGGATTTGGTAATAGACCATTAAGACACGGAGATTTTTTTCCACGTAGCAACGAGAATACATATGTATGCACAAATGTAGCAAAGCAGAAACGTGTTTAAAATGTTTTTATTAAAAAACAAAAAACAGACCAATCAGCAATGGTGAGGCGGAGTGAGGGAGGAGAATGGGAGTGGCCAAGGACTTGCTGTTGCGGATGCAGCAACCACTGTTCTCCGCAGTAGTATAATGTAAATAGGATATGTGTGCAGACAGCACCGTTTCTGAATCAGGGTATAAAACATCTCTCTTGACATGCGGTGAACCACTCCTCCTGTCTCGTTTGGAAATGGCCTGTGAAATATTTTTTGAAGAATCTCTTAGTGCTACACAATGGGCACAGGGAATCCCTCACTTTCTTACAGTAGGTTTGTTCTCCCCTGGTGGAGAAATCATAAGGTAGTTGATGTTTCATTTATTTTTACTCAAATGCAACTGGCTGCCTCTGCCCTCT
Organism: Iguana delicatissima; assembly: GCA_948472985.1. Classification (NCBI taxonomy): domain Eukaryota; kingdom Metazoa; phylum Chordata; class Lepidosauria; order Squamata; family Iguanidae; genus Iguana; species Iguana delicatissima. The sequence goes on from CAOKZL010000065.1 coordinate 140,272, forward strand.
GTCTTCTTCACTTCTGCTTACTCCTCATATTAACAGTTAAGGACTAATGAATCTGTTCAGGCATCTGAAAGGCCTGAGATGGTGCTGGTGGATGCTGGCTTTTTGTTTTTCATGCACTTCTTTTTAGTTTATCTTCCCAAGAAGTATCCCCCACTAGTTTTTTTTTTCCAAACTGGAGACAACAACAACAACAACGATGATGATGATGATGATGATGATGATGATGATGATGATGATAAAGAGGAAAATGAAACATTGAGAAGCAAGTTTCTGCATATTTAAATTCAAATAAGTAGAAAAATGTGGATTTTTCTGTGTATTATTTGCAAACCAAATGGGCTAGCAGAAGACAAAAAAAAAAAAAAGAACACTGTGTGGATGATAGAGTGGATAACAGCATCTGACTTGCTAAAACACATTTGTGGAATCTGGATATCTGCACTTGAAATGTCGTGAGTCAGAACTGCAACCCACGAACAATGCAATCCTCTTTCTTTCTCTGTCTCTTCTTCCTTCCCTTCCCACAGAAGTAAGACTCACTGAGTTCAAGCTCCATGATTTACTTCTAGGTAGCTATGTAATTTGCAAAAATGCAATGTGAAACCCACAATCCTCCAAGGTAATTTCTTAGGGTCTCTGTTCCAACAGTGGATAGGGCTGAATCCTGCAATGGGTGAAGCCAGAACCAAACATGGGGAGGGCCACTCTGATTCTCCCTCTAACCTAAATCCAATTTTATTCCTTCTGAAGTAGACCCACTGATCCAGTGGGAATTTTGCAAATCAGAAGCGATGTAAGTACCCTTCCTTCAGTGGTTTTCCTTTGGTTGAGGTTAATAACTGGATTTAAGACTCTTTTTCTCCTATCATATTAATTTACTCATTAATCTAATATATAAAAGTCAAAATTTGTTTGTGTCCAGCTAAAACCTTATATGATTGGCTGCCTAAGAAGATTCTATGGAATCCTGGGGTCTGCAGTTTAGGGAGGGACCTTTAGAATTCTCAACGAGAGAGCTCTTGGGCCTCAATCAACTGTGTCTGTCTTGAATAGGCTGGTTGCTATGGAGTTGAGGCCTAACAGCAAGGAGGAGGGCAGTGTATTCCCTCAGGAACCCAACCTCTGTATGTTAATAACTCTGAATACAGATTGGATTGAGGAATATGGGGAAAAGTTACAGGTACTGGACTTGACAGTTTTGGGAATTAGAGACGCAGGATCTCAAATCTTTCTAACAGGTATCATCTATGAGAAAATAAAATCCCAGGCAACATGTGGTATATATTCTAGTATATTTATATTCTGCCTTATGTCTACAGACCTCAAGGTGGAGTATAATCAATAAAATGACTTAAAACTCTTATAGATATCTAATTTTGGTTGATATAGGAGGGGGAAAAACCCTGTTGTAAGTAGAAAGAAGTTAGAACATTTTATCAAGTTCCAATTGTCTTCAGAAAGTTCCTGTTCCACTGTACATGTACACATGCATGTGAATGCCAGTGCGCACGCACACACACGCACACACACAGAGTGTTGATTAATGGTCCATGATTTATTAGAGTACTACATGAGAAGCCATTCTTATTCTTTCTTTCAAGAGAAAGCACCACACAGGAAGTGAAATTGTTAGCATTTGTTGTCCCTTTGGGTCTGGCAAGCATTATAGTTTTATTAAAATGTGCTGATTAGTGGTTTTATTTTCTGCCATTTCTGAGTTCTTTCTTCAGTGACCTTTTATCATAAAGAAACTGTAGGTCTACTGGGAATGTGCAGCCCTGTTACCTAGGGAAGTTGAATAAATCTTCATAAATCTTTATAGGTTATTACAAACCTGAGTTATCTTATCTCTAGCCAATCTGAGCCTAAACTGTAATTACTCAGATTAGCTTTGATACAGCTACTGTTAAGGCAGTGTAGGGTAACTCTTGAGACATAAGACAGACTTTGAAAGAAACTCAGTGCAGATTACTTATACATTAATGTCTCTACTAAATGGCAGAGGGGGAAGTCCTTAAAGAATACAGAGCAGGAAAGCTGCTGCAGAATTAGTATAAGTCAGGGCTGGATCACATTTTCAATGTCAAAATTCAATCTTGGGCAATTTAAAGCTATTGCATTCCTTTCAGCAAATGCAGAGTGCCTTAGATTCCTCTGGTTTTTAGTACCCATGATGAACCTCTCTTAAGTTTCTCAAGGACATAGTCTCCAGGCATATTTGATTATCTTTTGATTTAAGAAGAAGAGGTAAACCCTCCTTGAGAATCATGGGAGCAACTCTTGAGCTGTAATGACTGAATGCTCCCATTAAAAATATCTGTGAATCAAAAACTAGAATGTCAAGAAGGAGGATTCTCACCTAGCCTTTTCCCAAACATGCCAGTTTTCTACTTGCAGGAGTTTTATGCAAAATAAATAGGGAACCACACAAACATGGATCCTTGATAAACATTCTGGAGTGGTAGAGAACAGCATGGGCTAGTGCCTCACGTGTCTCCATAGATCATGGAATAGGTTTTAAAATAGCTTATAAATTGTCTGGCCGTGAGACCTAAGCATATCTACACAGAAGTGCCATTGAATTGATTTGGCCTTATTTCCAGGTATGTAGCTACTGAGTTGTACATTTAATGATGTAACACACTTACAAGACTCTGTTTTCTGTTCAGGTTTCAGAGTCAGCATCTGATTCTGAATTACAGGTTGTTAAATGAGGCATACTCACTCAGAACGTAGTGTCTTTCATGTGTGAAGAGAAAATAGAAGCATGGAGGCCTATCACAAATTTGATTCTCCACTCGGCTCACTTTCTATTTGACTGATGACCTGGTTTTCTCATTTCTGAAGGCATCAGCAGGACCCCAGATTTGAAATCCAAAATGAGCATTGGGCATTTTGCTTATTTTTAGAGAACGGAATCTTGTAGTGATTCTTCTCCCTTTAAAAGAGCTTTAAAACTTTACTTCAATTGCCTGAAACTCCTATTTTCAATTGTGCATCGATGTTTCAAAAGATAGAACTGGAGAGTCCACCATTCCAACAGGAACATTATTTACTAGGGAGCGAGAATAAAAATTAATGTAGCAGGACTTTTTCTCCACCATTTCTCCTTTTCTGGATGGATTGTAACTCTAATGAACCTTATCTGATTCCTATTCATCTGGTACTTTACTGCTGAAATTTGAAAAGAGAATTTAAAATAATGGCCTTTGTGTTATGCATTTGTGCCCTCTTACACTTTTAAGTTGTTGTTTTTTAATGAATCCAGTAATTTTAATGCAGCTATATCATCTATGCATTATAAATAGAAGTCTCCCTCAACTCAACAAAAGCACTATCATCACAATGTAACATAACAATGTGAAGTTAGCTCTCTCTGTGTAACACAAAGATGTGAAGCCCCAACTATCTCACCTAACTTTTCCCATTTATATTATTATTAATAGGTTAGGTTAGATTGAAAAAAAATGGCTACATAAAGCCTGCCCTTCAGCAGCTGGAGGACAAGAAGATACAATGATGGCCCTCTTCATCCTGGGAATTGCTGCATATACAATCAGCTCTTTACATTTGCAGGTTTCACTTTTGCGGATTTGATTATTCAAGGTTTATTTGCTGTCACCTCTGTTGCCTCCCTATGCCATTTGTAATAGGGACTGCAAGCCTCGTGGGACTGAGAAACTGCAAACAAGGCTTGTAAGTCCCTATTAAAAATGGTATGAGGCAGCAGTGGAGGTGGCAGTAAGACCCACAAGCCACCCACTTCTGCCTTATGAAGGAACCCTGATGCCTCAAAGGAATCCACAGCGGGTTGAATATGGTAATCATACTTTTTTGCGTGTTAAATATGGTTTGGGAGGGCCTAGAATTATTCATGTTTTTTCACTTTCATGGGGGTCCCATGCCATAACCCTAGCAAATGTGGAAGGATGACTGTATTGAATTTGGCTAGTGCATATGGGTGAGAACAACTTACCAACAACTTGCCAAAATCCAGAAATAGCTTCATAAATTCAACAGAAAGAGCTTGAGAAGCTTTTTTAAAAAAGAAAAATCCATTAACATGCATTCTCCACTAAGGCCATTTCTGCATATTACCTCCTGTTGCCATCCAGCAGTGCCTTTACCGGGAAGGGAGCACAACAGGAACACTTCCCCCAGCACTTGGCCAGCTCCATGTGGAAGGGAGCGCAAGCAACATCTGCCTGCCTTCTGTAGCATAGATGGGCTCTTTCTCATGCTGCTCTTGGGAAGAAAGTGCCTCCATTGCGCTTCCTGCCCTTCCGCATGGCAGGTAAGAACGGGAGCATCATTTGATCATGTGCACTTAACAGATTTATGATGACATTGTGCAGAAGCATGTCCGCAGACCACTGCCATCTCATTCCCATAGCCGGACTGTGATGCCCTGAAGAAACGGCCTAAGAATGTGTAGACATGGGATATAACTGAACCTTCAAGTTGGACCTCAAGCACCTCTGCAGCTCCCATATCCCCCTCATACTCATTAAAAAAGAGAAGGAAAAAAAAACTTTGAAACATCCAAGGAGGTCTTTTTCAGCACTAGAAGAGAACAGAAGTCATTTTGGGAGAAGTCCCTCTTCCAGGAATAAAACACATTTTCAGAAAGAATGTCAAAAAACTTTTGTGGCTTCTAGATGGTGCAGGGGCACTCTTAAGTTAAAAGGAAAAAAGAAAAAGAATCACAGAGTTGTACCAACGGTGCATGTCTCCAAGGTCTGCCAAGGGCAAATATGGTCAAAATATTCATGAAAATAGCATGCATAGTATATTATAACAGAGAGTATTGCTTGCAAGAAAGCCAGTGTGATGTAGCAGTTTGAGCATTGGACTATGACCTCAGAGGCCCCTCCCTAAACTACAAACCCCAGATTTCCACAGAATGTTGAAAGTGGAATAATAGCACTATAACAGTCTGGTGTGGAAATGGCCTACAACCCTGGAGACCACAGTCTGATTCCCTGCTCGGCCATGGAAACTCACAGGATGACCTTGGAGACATCACACTCTCCCAGACTGAGAAAACCCCGTGATAAGTTCATCTTAGAATCATCATAAGTTGGAAAGGATTTGAAGGCACGCAATACCAATTGCTAGCAAAATACTATAAAAGGCAAAGTTTTATTCAGAATGTTTATATTAAGAGAAATGTATAGAAAATATGTACTAATCTTTATCCATCATGAACTTATGTTGGAACATGATGGAATAAAATGATACAAAAATGAGAATTCCAAACTGGTAGAGGCATGTGCCCTTTCAAACTCATACCCACAAAGCCATTAGAGTGGAATGGTGGCTACAATGCCTGTGCTTCAGTCAATACTGAAGAGCTTATGACTCAACCGCATTGTGTCAAACCTGACACAAGTCACCCTCTTTCTGCCTCAATTCCTTGTCTGCAAATGGTAATAAAAAAGTTCAGTCACTGGTGGGGTCGCTCAGCAGTCAATGCAACAGAGACTCTAACACATTTTACAAATTAAAAATGGTGTAAAATGGAAAGTAATAATATATATAAGCACTTAAGTTAGCACTTGGTGCTAGGCGGTTATTCTAATGACTGCTTTTATTTTGAGTATATTGCTCTACATATTCAAATGCAGGTTTTTACACATACCAAACATTCAAACCATAATGCACAAAACGTGATGACACTGAAGCATAATTAACCAATGACTTTGAAAATATGCAAGCAGGGGGCCTCATTTAAGTAGACAGCAAAAGAAATGCAGAGCACTTGCTAAGCATTCCAAATGTCTCCTTATCACTTGGAAACAAAGTGTCAATTTGCTTTGTTCTTGGATGCATTATTTCATGACAGATTTTGTGATCTATAGTTATCTTGCGTTACAACAACACTGACATTTTTCATCCTTTAGTATATGCTTCCAAACTAATTGTTTGGAGACTCCCGGAAGAATTATACCAAAGAAATTTAAATGGCATGAGCAAGTCAGGTGCAGAGGTGCAAATGTGTAAGGTAATGGAAACTTCATTAGATAAAAATCTTTGGTGCATACCAGTCAATGGTGGCTGGTAGCTTCAGTGTCAACTGAGCAATTTCTGCACTAGACTGTTATAGTGCTATTATTACACTTTCAACATCCTATGGAATCCTGCCCCTCCTGAAACTGATCAAGGCCCCTTCCTAAACTGCAAACCCAGGATTCCACAGGATGTTGAATGTGGAATAATGGCACTATAACAGTCAAGCACAGAAATGGCCTTTTGTGTGTGTGTGTGTGTGTGTGTGTGTGTGTGTGTGTGTGTGAAAATCTGTTCTGTGTTTTAGTCTAAAATGTAAATGAGCTATCCAATCTGTCAAATCTTATTCTTTAAACAGCTTTAGTATCTAGCTAGTTTTTTAAAATCTGGGAACAGAGCCGAGGTGGTTTCAGAGACCCACTGACATGGAAGCCACTAATAGAATCACCTCTCCAGCAGGTACTACTTCTCTGGCTAGAATCCAGCCAGATGTGACAAGAACCTTATATGTACGTAACTCAAATTATGTGTGTCTTTTTGCTGCTGTTGTTATTGTTTTGATGTGCATAAAGGGGGGGTATTCATTACTCCTGTGTGCAATATCCAAGTACTCTGATAAAGCAAATTTTAAGTCCTCTGATGCTACAATAGCAGTTTATTAGAAAAAAGGAGGGGATGCAACTATCCAATACCCACCTGTGGGGGAAAGAGATGAAGTTGCTCTCCTGGATCTCTAGAGAGTCACTGAAAATTCTGGAGCATGACTCCAGTTCTCTTCTCCCAGCCGCAGTAGTAACACAGAAGTACAACTGAGTGTGGTGTTAACTGCTTCTCCTTTTCCCTCTCTCAAGCCAGTAAATGGCCAGAGCAGCCACCCACCCACCCACCTGACTCAAAAGCTGCCTTCCATAGGCAGAAGCAGCACAGAGCTATACAGTGGTGGAGTTTTCTGCCAGTGGGGTAGGGGTGGAATAGAAAGGGCTAAAACTGGTATGGGTGGGGCTATGGCACATGTGTGCAGAGTGACAGCATGTGTGGGTGGGGCTACAGCACACATGGGCAAGGTGATGACGCACGTGGGCAGGAACTATGGTCCATCTGGGTGGAGTGATGGCACATGTGGATGGGATGATAGCACATGAGGGACTGGCAAGGAGTGGTGCCCCCCTCTGTGCCAACCTGCCTACCACAATAATTTTATTTAATAGAATCATAGAGTTGGAAGGGATCTCATGAACCACTGAGCTCAACTCCCACTTCAAAGCAGAATCTTCAACTGAAACATCCGCAGCAGGTAGCTGCCCAGCCTCTTTTTGAAGATGTCCAAAGAAGGAGACACCACTGTCTTTCTAAGCAATTGGTTCCACTGTTGAGCCACTCTTGCTGTCAGGAAGTTCTTTGTAATGTTGAACCAAAATCTACTCTGCTGTAACTTAAAACCATTGAACCTGCCATCTGGGGCATCAGAGAAGAGTTTGAACATTGGACTACAAACCTGGAGACCAGGATTTAATTCCCCACCTGGCCATAGAAACCCGTCGGGTGACTTTGTGAACATCACACACTCTCAGTCCCAGAAAAATCCATGATGGGTTTGCCTCAGGCTTGCCATAAATCAGAAATCACTTGAAGGTATGGAACAACAGCAACATTAGAATATTGAACATTTTTTCCTCAAAGCACACCTACCCTGAAATAAGGCTTAAGAAGTGCTATGCCAAGTTATAAAATGGCAGCCTATACTGTTGGGTAGGAAATTATTAGAAAGGACACTGAAGCTAGAGATTAATTTACTGCTTGAGGCATATATCTAATTGATAAGCTGGTTTCAATAATCTTGCCAAAGTTACATTATGTTCAATGTTGTGACTTGGTGTAAGAAAAAGAACACTGTGTCTCTGAAATCTGTAGTTCTGTGAGGTTTTGTTACTGTTGCTGTTATATGCCTTCATGTCATTTCCAACTTATGGTGACCCTAAGGCAAACCTAACATAGGGTTTTCTGGAGCTGAGAGTGTGTGACATGCACAAGGTTACCCAATGGGTTTCCATGGATGAGCAGGGAATCAAACTCTGGTTTCCAGGGTCTAAGCCCAATGCTTATGAGGCTTGCAACTATGGCCCTTTCCACACAGGGGGAAAAACAGGGGTAGGACGACCTCACCTGGAGGTCATCCACACCGTGGAGTGCACTAGGGCGGTTAGAAATGTGGAGGTTCCACACCTCAAACCGCCCTCGTGCGGCTGCGGGGTGGCGCCATGTGTTTTATAAAGACCACATTTCATGTGGTCATTATGAAGCATGTGCGCGCTAGCCCGTCGCAGCGCTCCATGTGGAATTGCAGGGGTGTGCAAGCGTGTCCCTGCAGAGCTGCCCGAGGGTGGGCTTCCAGCTGGCGCGCTTCTCCGATTGGCGGAGAGCTGCCAGAAGATACCAGCCGCCATTTTGGGTGCCGCTGGGCACCGCTGACATGTAGAGCTGCGAACGCGTGCTGCTCCCCATGGCAATGGAGCTACGCACATAGAGGTAAGCTCCGTTTCCACGTGCGCCACTCCATTTTCCCGCGTTTCACGTCTCCCCATGTGGAAAGGGCCTATGTTATATGTGCCTAAAGTCCTGAACCATATTTTAAGAATGCAAATCTGTAAAAACGCATATAATGTTGAAAAATACACATAAGAACATTTTAGTTAGTGAGATTCCTAATTATTACAGATAATACATGTAGAAAATGTGTATGAATTTCCAAGTGGAAATCAAAAACAGTAGGATACAGGCGAGATTTAGAGGAAGACAACCAAATTTGGAAGAAAGTAAACCAAAACCCACATTTATTTATTTCTTTATTTATTGCCATAAATGTACATGATACTTTACATGTAAAATAATCAATAACAATGTGACCTGCCAAATATGTACAATCTCAAATATATATATGTATATATAATGTGTGTGTGTGAGACACTGTGTATACAACAAACAGGGGAACAATAAAAATATAAAAATATACAATACCATTGTAAAACAAATTATCCAGATAAAATCCAAAAAGTGCTATATAATATAAATGGACAAATACATATGACCAAAATATATGAGCTTATAAAACAATCTTAAACTAAAATTTAAAGCTTTGAAAAACAAGAAAATTTTTAATTGAGAGATAAAAATAGCAAGGGAAGGAGCAGTCCACGAACGTTCAGGAAGGCGATTCCAAAAGCATGGAGCAGCAAGTGAAAAAGGACAAAGCCCAGCCAAAGCAGAGGAAACCCATGGTTGGGTTAAAAGCCTGGAGTTACTACAGTTCAGATCTTGAGCAAGCTGGTAAAAAGAAATAAGGACTGAAATACAGAGGAGAGCTAAGTTATGTAGGGCTTTGAATGTTAAAACAAGAAGCTTGTATTGAATTCTAGAAAGAATGAATAAAAAAGGGATAATCAAAAGTGGAAAAGCATGATCAAAACAATAGTAAAAACAAAAGATAATCTTAGCAACAGAATGTTGAATGGAAACCTGGGACTAAGATGGGATAGTGGAAGCCTTGTCAAAAGAAGATTACAATAATCAAGGCAGGGAATGACTGAGGCCCTTTTTGCATCTTACCTTTTCGTGCTGCTGAGTTGGGGTTCTCACATGAGAAGGCTTGGGAGGAACATTGCCACATCCCCCCTCCTTCAGCTTCGCAGCTCCTTCCTCATCGCACGGGACCTCACAGGCTGCACTGAGGAGAGGACGTGCAACCGGCCCAGCTCCCGAGGTACCACACACCAGGTAAGTGTGCACAGGGCCCCGGAGCGATGTGCGACTGCGCACCATTTTCGGCTTTGAGCCGAAAATGAAAAGGTGCGTGCGCGGTCCACGTCAGGCCCTTGAATAAATGTGAGTGCGTCATGCAGACCGCTCCTCACATTTACATGACACTCAAGGGGCCCTTTTGTTTCAAAAACACCGCGCGAAAAGGGCCCAAGACATGAAGTAAGGCTGTTGTAGAGGAAGCAGAAATAAAAGCTCTGATTTGGGCAGTGATATAAAGGGGAAAAAATATGACTTTGCTACAGCCTTAATGTAAAGAAGAAAATACAAAGAGGAATAAAAACTAAAGCCAAGACTACATACTTCTTTCCCAGGATAAATGGATATATAATTAAAAGTGATGGGGAATATAGGTTGTAAAGAAGGTTTCGGGGGGGGGAGTAGTTCTGTCTTTGCCCTGTTACATTTTAGGCAACGCCGAAGCATCCACGCTGAGATAGCTGAAAGACATGCTGTAATACAATGTTTGATGTCAGAAGAAAGATTTGGAGAGGAGAAACACAGCTGAGTATTTTCAGCATAATGATGACATTGAAAATCATATGAACTGATAAGATTACTCAAAGATACTGTATAAAAAGTAAACAATAAAAGGGCCTAGAACAGAACCCTGTGGAACCCCAACTAAAAAAAGAAAAGAAAAAGAAGATATACAACCTCGACTTCCACATGAAATGACCAGCCTGAAAGATAAGGTGTGAACTGAATCAGTAAAGCCTAGGTCATAAAATGAATCCAAGGTGGTAGTATGATCCAGAATAATACAGGCCCTTTGATTTGCCTGAAGGAGATCATCTGTGATCTTCCCAAAAGCTGTCTCTATCTTTACCATGGCTCTTCCATGATGGTGGTCTTCCAAGTTCCTGTGACTTAAGAGACACTAGGTGATATTAGCATTGTTGCCAGGACGGCCTCTCACATCAGAGAGGCTTTTGCCAAGGAGTCAGATTAAATGTGCAAGCAGTGACTGGGCAGCATCAGTAAGAGGAACGAATTAACACTGATGGAGGATCTCTCAGAGATAAGAGCAGTGGAACTTCAGGTCATTCTTGTTAGTACTATGCAAAAGGAGGAACCAGGAAGCCACATCTGGATGCCTTTTATCATGAAAACCCTATGATAGGGCAATCCAAATTGAAAAAATGAGATCATGCTAAGAAGATGAGACTCCCAGGTCGGAAGGCAATCAATCAGCTACTGGGAAAGAACAGAGGGCAAGTAGGAGTAGCGCTGTGCCATTTTCTTCCTTTTCCTCAATAGCTGATCCAAGTCTTTGTTATTTTCTGCTAGTAGCATGGTGTCATCTGCATATCTTAAACTGTTAATGTTCCTTCCACCAATTTTCATGTTTCTTTTCTTAGTCTAAATCACCTTTCTGCAGGATATATTCAGTTTATAAATTAAACAGATAAAGGTGATAAAAATGCAGCTTTGTCTGACCCCCTTGACAATTGGAAACCATACTGTTTCTCTATATTTGATTCTCACAGTAGACTCTTGTCCTGAACATAGTTTTTACATCAAGACCATCAAATGTTCTGGTACTACTATTTCTGGAACAGCAATCCATAGTTTCTCATGATCTACACAACCAAAGGCTTTGGTATAATCTATAAAATGTGAGGTGAGTTTCTTCTGAATTTTGTTGGTGTAATTCATTATCCAGTGTATGTTTGCAATATGGTCCCTAGTGTCTCTTCCTTTCCTGAACCCATCCTGGATATCTGGAATTTCTCGTGTGTGTATGTGTATGTGTGTGAGATAGAGATGATTGATAGATAGATAGATAGATGGATGGATGGATGGATAGATAGATAGATAATCATAAATAATAATATGATAGACAGACAGACAGACAGACAGACAGAGTGCTTGTAGAAATTTGAGCATCACTGTATTTGCATGGCAATCCTTCAGTTACTGAAATCCCTGCTGCTCCTTTCTCGGGGAATGAAATGTAATTATTTCCAATCTGTAGGTCATTGTTTCATTTTTCATATTTGTTGTCAGATTTTAGTTAGAACGTTTAGTTGAGTAGATTCTACCTCTGTAGCCTGAAGCAGCTCTATGTTCCTGGTGATTTATTTCTCCTAAGTGCTCTGAATGCAGCTTCCCATGCAGCTTGTCCTGAGAGATCTTCTTCCAGTGTCACCTCCTGTTACTGCTGCTGCCTATTAAGTATGTGTGTGTGTGTGTGTGTGTGGAGACAGGGAGAGAGAGAGAGTGCAGTGATGGGCAGTAGTTCCAACCACAGGCTGGAGATAGCAGATACCAGGTTGTTGAGCTACCATGGTGTAGTGGTTCGAACACTGGGCTGTCATTTTGGATATTAGAGTTAAAATCCTTGCTCAGCTGTGAAAACCCATTGGGTGACCTTGTGCAAATCACTTTCTCTCAACCTCAAAGGAAAGCAAATGCAAATCTCCTTTGAACAAATCTTCCAAGAAAACCCTTGATAGATTAATCTGAGAGTCACTATAAGTCAACAACAACAGCAGCAACACACACACACATTGCTGTATTTGTATGCCATATATATACATATTGTAATGCTATCTATCTATCTATCTATCTATCTCAGGCAAATATATACAGCAATTAATATCTTTTGGTGAACCTGCCTTTGAAATGCATATAAGAAAAATGCACATAAAACAGCTAAAAACCTTCCTAGAGAGGTGTTGTTTTAAAGCTGATGTTGATTGAGTCAGTAAGCAGATATGTTGCATGTGGCCTGGACTCTGAGATATATGAATGCTTCCAGCCATTCTTGTGTACTTCCTTGCAAGTAACTTTATAGCAACTGGTAGAAATAGGACCCTGGACTATATGGACTTTGATTGGTCCAGTAGGAATACTTTCTTAACTGAGAAATCAATTATCAGTTTGAGCACTCAGAGGATTGAACAAGTGTTCTTTCATTCCAGGGATGGTCTTGTTGTTTGAGAAAGAGATAAGAAAACTGGACATGGCTTTCCTTCTGCAGATTTTTGCACTGTCCCTCTTTTGGGGGACCCTGATACGGTTTGGAAGGGCACCATACTCTTTTGGTGCCATATTGGATTGGCAACATATGTTCAATTGGCTCTAATATCAAATTCAAACCTGAGAGGTGACCGAGAGATCAAACCAAGAGAGGGAAGAAATCTGACTGTAAGTGTAAGAAAGAAAGACTGGTGAGCCTAACACACCCTCCAGGTAGGACTGGGCCATTTGTCAGGCAAATGAATGCCATTCCTGTGGATAATAGATTTAAGCAGAAGCTGGAGATTTTCCAGGGAATGAAATTATGAGAAGCCCACCAAGACATGGACTGACAGATACCCATCCCCTGTTCACCTGGGCTCCTTCCTCTTGCCCCATAGCACCCACAATAAACAGCTATTACAAAACACATTATGTCTTTGTCATCCAAACACTGCAAACATTAGTGAGTTGATAGTCCATTGTCATTGCCTCTTAAAGGTCTACCCATCACTTTGTCTGTCTGGCTCCTGAACAAGAACTGCCCTTAGGTTCTACCTAAGTAAGTCACATTTCAACTTCTTCACTGCTGTTCTGGGCTGGTAATTATAAATCCCAACCCTCAGCCTCTGTATACATAATTTTTCCTGCCTTTTATCCTTCAGTTAGCTCTTGTGTGAATTGATTGTGTGCATCTTGTGTGCATGCATGAGTGAGTTCCCCTCAATAAAACACATTTTTATCTTACTTTGGAATTTCTGGCGGGTTCTTTCCCTGGTGAGCCTGTAAACATTGGTAGAAAAGGTCTCGTTAAGCAACCCCCCTCTCATAAGCCTCCTCTTTGAGCTAATTAATATCCCACTTTTGCATAGAGTTACTGGCATCACGGGGTGGCCCTTGTGGCATCTGTGTTTTGGGGTAACACAAGATGACTGGTCTGCTCTGGTCTGGGTAAGAAGGCTGAAGACGAGATGCTATATCTGTTGAGCCATTCATTATTTTGCTTTGTTCTGCTGCAAGGAATGTTACTTTTACTCCTTTAGAGTCTTTTACTCATTGCTCACCACCAGGGGTTGGGGAAGTGAGGGCACACATGAACACAAAGAAAACATCATAATAGTCTAATATGGTAGTCCATGTGTACTACCATACAGACATTAGAGAACACAAACATGGATAGGACTACTATGTGGGATTGTGTTGCTTATGTAGACTTCAAGTAGCTTTTCCTGTGAAACAAACATTATTGCATGGGTTCCCAAGAATGAGGTGCTTCTATTACTTTTGTAATTTAAAGATACATATACAGAGCTTTTCTTTTGATGTGAGTAGAAATGTATGTACACAAATAGGAAAGACCAGTGTTCTGCTAAGCCCCACAGAGAGAGCAGGTACAGTCTTCATTAACAGAGGTACAAAGGATACACCATCTGCTGCAACCAATCCCAGCTCTCAGTGGGTTTGTTTGCTCAGTTGCTCTTCCTAGTTGGAGCCACCTGTTCACCTTAATTATAAATACTTTCTTAAAATCTTGCTCTTTGCATCTCACCACTTGTGAAGCAGTAGGCTGCTGAAGCTGTGGAAAGAAGTTGTCATCTTTGCAAGGAGTAGAAGGGTTGGAAGTTTCAGCTTAGAAAGCAGAATGAAAATGAAGAAACCAAAGTAAATGTTTAATGTTGGAGCACATCAAAGTTCACACCATGTTTCTTCAATCACAAAGATAAATGGCTCAATTCACTTCTCATTAACAGAAGATTTAGTTTGGTCAAGCGCCATTAACTTCAGTGGGCTTAGTTGCAACTTATTCCAGAATAAGTGGGAAAGTGAAGAAGGGAACTGTGTGTTGAGATCTAGTCATGAGCAAGTCTGTATTTCTGAGGACTAAAATTTAGGAAAAAACAACAACAAAAATGCTTGGAGAGCTAACATGGGGAGAGGCATGTTAGAGATGTCAATCTACACTTATTTTGTTATCACATGTGAGAAAAGATCATTTCTAAAGTATTATCAGTGTTTAATGAACGTATGAGATTTCTTGCTTTTTGTTTACCCTTTAGAACTTTTTCAGAAAAATAATCTGCAGCTTTTTGCCCAAAACAAGATATTTTGTGCAAAATGCACTCTTATATGTATCAAATGGTTTCTTTTCATAAAAATAAAGATTTTTGTACAAAAACAACACAGGGTTTTGTTTTGCTTTTGTGCGTGCGCGCACACACACACATTGACAAAAAGTCCTAAAGTAAGAAAATAGTTACAGAGGTCGACCATTTCGTATTGTGTATTCTGTAGCCCCTTTTTGTCTAAGACAAAGGAAGAATGTTCTGTATGCCTAATGTTGTATGCATGGAGATGAGAGTAACTGAAGATTCCACCATCCACCTATCACAGAAGATTCAGTTTTTGTCAGGTAAAGTGAGAGGAGAAAAGGCTCCATGACCTCTGACCGTGATGTCCTTTCTTGTAAATTCCACTTGAACATTGGGAAAAACTTCCTGGTGGTAAGGGCAGTTTGACAGGGGAATACCCTGCCCCAGAGTGTGGAGTCTCCTTCTTTGAAGGTTTTTAAACAGAGGCTGGCGGGCCATCTGTTGGGAGTGCTTTGACTGTGTATTCCTGCATGGCAGAAGGTAGAAGAGCCCTTGTCGTCTCTTCCAACTCTATGATTCTATGAAAAAGTTGGTGACAAACTGCAGCTGGCTAAGTTAAATACTGAAAGCAAGTCAATTTATACATGCTTAGAATTGCCCTATGTGAGAGCTATTAATGGAAAAACATTGGTGGCAAGACTGATTCCTTTTATACCAGAGGGATGGCACTTGTTTCAGATAAGTAAGTGTGGCATAGCAGTTAGAGTGTTGGCCTACTTTCTCATCCATTCACTTCTTCTCAGACTGTCTTACTTTACAAGTTTGTTCTGAGAAAAAAGTAAAAAGGGCTGTGTGTGCCTCCCTGGCTCAGTGGTGGACCAGTGGAATAGGAATGGAAGAAACAAAAGAGTTCTAAGTTCCGACACTAGTTTCTCTATTTGACGGGAAGGAAGACACAATTAAAATATCAGCTGATGCTTCCTCACAACTGGATTGTACAACAGTGGCTCAGGGCTATCACCAATAATATGGGACTGTCCTTTGCACTGTGTTCATCCCACGTGGATCTATCATAGTATAGGATCTATCCAAAGCAAAAAAGCAGTGAAACCACTCCACTAAAGACTGCCTCTCTCAGTGTGATGCTGCCCACGAATTGAGACTTCTTAAAGGATTCTGGCCATTTGTCTAAGATTAATTAGGTTGATAGAAACAAGAGACAGGTCCTACTCAGCAGTTGGCACCATATTTATTGAATTCACATCTGACTTATGCAGGGTCACTACTGTGGAAGGGGCAGGTTCTTCTAAGTGTGCTGATAGATTTGATAGCCAGACCTATTTTGCAGTGTTTTATGTACATGAGTAGGAGCACTGCCTCCATTCCATGAGAAAGGGAACGCTGAACCCTCCTTATATATATTCCTACTAAAAACAGCAAGGTTCAGTAACTATTTCCTTCTTTTAGAATACCAAATGTAGGGCATTAGTCACAGGACCTACACTATATCACAGGACTCTGAGTGGATGCTCTTCAGGTCAGAGTTACTTGCCTAGGTTTGGTTGGGCAGAGCAAAAGCCCTTTTACTTGGAAAATAGAAAGGCAGAGAGCCTATAGGCAGAAGTAAGCTGCCTGTGGAGGTGAGCAGAGACCAGTTCAGATTTAGATTGTAGATATGATAGTGGGCTGACATGTGGCCAAAATTCTCCCAGAGAGCTTTGTGATCAAGTGGGACACATGTGCTAAATATGTTCACAGCACTGCAGGTTCCCTCAGAAACCTGGAACTGTTGGAAAATAAAACTGATAGTAAGCTCAGGAAAAAAAAAGGAGTTCCTAATTGAATGAAACTCCCAAAGAATTCTATGGGAACAAAAGATGAGTTTCAGTATGAGCAGACATGTCTGTCCAAGGCAATCCCACACACTCCTGGCAGCTTCTCTTAAGGGTGCAGGTATACCTCAGTTAACAAAGGCCATTTCCGCATGGGGCGAGGGAATCACCCCGCGCCGCTATTTACCGGATCTCCTGGCTCCCCAGTCCAGTCCAGTCCAGGCTGCTCCAGAGCAGTGCGTGCTCGTCGCTCCACACTGCTCCGGTGTTAAAAATGGTGGCTTCCGGTTGATTGAGGGTCTCGACCAACTGCTAAAGCTCACCAGCCTAAAGCCCTCCCCCAGCAGATCGCAGGCTCGCATTGGTGCAAGCCTGCAAATCTGCACAAGGGAGCAGGCTTGCAGTGGCATGCTCCGTGCTTTTGAAAGACCTGATTTTTCCGGTCTTTCAAAAGCACGCTGGATGACCACTTGGGGTTATTCCAGAGCGGGCTGAGGTGCGGATCTACATCAAGTAGTCTGGACCCAGTCCACTCCTAGGTGCAAACATCCTCCATGGAGGATGGACTGCACCATTTCAAATATCCCATGTGGAAATGGCCAAAATGGATGTGTTCCTGGGCATTACATTTCCAAAAGAAAATTTGCTATATGGGACAGAAATAACATGCAAAGAGTAGATATATGTTCCTACACTACAAAACATAGGAGCAGATCAAGATGTTTTAATTCATAACTAACAACATAGGCATGTGAAACAGCACAACAAGGTCAGGTAAGCCTTCAGTAAGTAAACAAAAACATTTTGAATTTTCTAGAGACCACTTGAAAGCACATTTCAAAATGCATCCAGAGATACTTTTTCTTTCATTAGCCTCTACTTTTGATGCACAACCATGGAATAAAGAGATAAAGAGATCAGACACAAAGTTGGGTTAACTAAGGGCCCTTTATTTTGACTTGTGTTACTTAAATTGCATTAATCTGAAAGATATAAGATGAGGGGAGCAACATGATATGGATCTAGCTTGTGCCAGGATCACAACATGGCAACCTGCTCAGCATACCCATGGGCAAGGGGAAATCCAAATTGCTTTGGTTGTTCCCCATTCCACCATCTTTGAAGGTAATCCAGGGACTTCCATCCAAGCTGCAAGGTTCTAAAAGTGAGAGTCTTCCCAGGTTAACCTCAAGAGTAGGCTCCTTCACCGACCCCTGGGATGTGGATCCATAAAGAGGTGATTCCAGAGCCCTATGCTACACCAAATGGGTGCCATAGATAATCACTGAAATTTTATTACCCCCCATTTCATGCCAAAGGACAGTATACTTAACCACACCATCCAGAGTCAATTTTCCCAATTCCATCAAATACAGTACAGGATAGGAAAAAAAAAATACCAGAGAAAATGAGGAAAAAAATTCCTGTCTGGGCCTGAAGTGACTAGAGCCATTTCCGCACTAGACTGTCATAGCACTCTGATTCCACTTTCAACATCCTATGGAATCCTGGGGTTAGCAGTTTCGGGGGGGGGCCTTTAGCATTCTCAGCCAGAGCTCTTCGAGCTCAGTAAACTACAAATCCTAGAATTCCACAGGATGTTGAAAGTGGAATCATAGAACTATAACAATCTAGTGTGGAAATGGCCTAGGTTAACCCACACTGCATTGAGGGTCAGTGGGCGGGTCACCGTCAAGCACTGAATGACACATATAGAATATAGAATGTGAACTGCTTTACTGTCTCCTTTGCTCATATCACATGTCTTGATTTGATGCTTAGCACCAATGAAACATAACACTCTCATCTCACTCCATAGAGACCATCAAAAGCTTACCTTCCCCTGCGGCAACGTTCGTCACGTCAGTCCAGGTAAGCATTCATGCTCAACCATGGAATAAAGAGACCAGACACAAAGTTGGGTTAACTAAGGGTTACTCTTATTATTTTTATAAGTGTTCTTATGATTTTTATCTCTTCATCAAACTTATGGATCTGTAGGGGAGTTTTCCCCTCCCCCCTTTCTTTCTATCTCTTAACATAGGCCCTTTTTGCACCTTACCTTGATAACGCGATGAACTGGAGCCCTCACGATATTACCAATATTGCAAGAGGCCCAGTAGAGAGCCCCTTGCAGTCTGCACACGGTAGGCCATTTGCGAGAGAGCACCAGTCCCCGCCTGGTACCTTGTCCGCATGTCCTGGGCCCAGCCCAGGTCTCGCCCTGTCCCCGCCCCACTGATTGGTCGGTGGTTTTTCTTTTTCTTTTATTGTTTTGTCGACTTTCGTGCTAATGTTAGCATGATAGATCCTGCCAACAGGACATTCGTAACGTGCTAACGTGCTAATGATAGCGTTGGGTTTAAAAAAAACCCACAGTCGACCGGACCCTGGGGGCTGCTGTCGTCTTGAGTGTGTGTGATGACGCAACCCTGGGGTGGCCTCTTGTGGCGACGTGTCATGCAGTGCTCCCTGCTGCGATGGGGGCAGCGGCTGTCCTGCTGCTGGGAGGAGCGCCCCCTGGGAGTTGCTGCGTGAGAGACAGGCAGCAGGGACTGCCCACACCCCACCCACTCCCGGGTCCATCCCGGAAGCACACCGGACAATGACTTCACAAGCCTTCTGGTCGCGTGACTGATGCGTGAAAGGGAGGTTATTTTCTCCTTTCAGGCAAAAATGAAAAAACACAACTTCAGCACTACCCATGGACATGATAGCACCTGGTTGGTTGGAATGTCATGCGGTACGGCGGGAGCTGAAGGGGGAGGGAGCATGCCTAATGCACTTTAAAAACGCCATGCAAAAAGGGCCATACTGGTGGAAGCTGGTAAAAATAAGCTTATCTACTTTCTCCTTTTCTCTCTCTTTTAGCTGTTCAGGCGTTATCAGTAAAGGAGTTTGGAAACAGCTATTGTTTACTTTAACTGCTGTAGATAGGTATACACAGCAACAGTAGGATAGATTACAGTAGAATCTCTGCTTTTTTCTTCCAGCTCTGGCTGTGTTCATTGCATTCTTTACTACAGACACACAGCAGTAATCCAAAACTGAAAGTCTGTGGCCCTTTCCACGTGTGGGAAAGGAACTGTGTGTAAACGGGACTCACCGGATTTCTCCGGCGTCCGGTTGAGTCTGTCAGGATGAGGAGCAGTGCGAGTTCGTTGCTCCGCACTGCTCTGGCATCCAAAATGGCTGCTTCCAGTTGGTGGAGGCTCTCCACCAACCGCAGAAGCTCGCCAGCCTAGAGCCCACCCCCAGCAGATCTGCAGGCATGCACTAGTGCACGCCTGCAAATCTGCACCAGAGCGCAGCGACGGAGCGACATGCAGTCGCGTGCTCCATGCTTTTTAAAAGCCTCTAAAAAGAGGTTTTTAAAAAACACACTGCGCGACCAGTTCCAGTCGCTCTGGAGTGGACTGAGGTGCGGAACTGCAAAAAGTAGTCCGCCCCAGTCCACTCTACAGTGCAGAAGACCTCTGTCGGAGGTCGCTCTGCACCGTTTTAATAGCCCGGTGCGGAAAGGGCCTGTGTTTCTCCAGCCCTCTGTCAACATCTTTTCAATGTCAATGCTGCTAAAAAGCTTCAAGCTGGACAGATGAAGAGGAGGAAAGGTAGCATGGCTACATACAAAAATAATTTGAAAAAAGGAAGCTTTCTGGTCAGTGGCTTCATTAAATGAGGTGTGTGCCTGTACCACTGACTAGAGATGCCTATTTTTGCTTTCTCATATTTGTACTTGCTCCAGAATAAGTTCATTCTGTTCCATATCAATAACAGTCTGCACTTTCAAAACATCCAGATAAAAAATATTGAAGCATTTTGTGCACATCTTGTACTCATAAAAAGTTGTATACCTTTTTGTACACATTTCTCTTTATATCCACATTCCCCCCCCATTTTCCACAGTTATATGCCTTTTGTACCATTCTCCCTGACTGTAAACATTTGGGGATGCAATTACTCCTAATACAAGCACTTGTTGATCAGAGAACTGATTACATTGCAATTGTGCATTGGCTGGTGAAGTGTGCATTGGGTAGTTGATATTAAAATCCAGCCAAAGACATTTCTAATTCTTTCCTACCGCCAAACACTGCAAAAGTAAGATGTTATTAATGATCAAATAGCTTCACCTGTGGAGCAAAATCTCCTTAGCTGCTTATGTCGGAAACAAGCCAAAGGTTCCTGCAGCTGTTCTTGCTGCATTTACAACAAACACAGGATATGATTTTGATTAAAGATTAGAACATGGTCTGGAGTTCTACAGGGCACACTTGAAACCTAGGCAGAACCTTTTTACTCACGAGCTAAGGGAATTGCAAGAACAGATGTGACCAGATTCTTCAAAGGCCTTTAGGCATTTCTCATCAACCTGAGAGACTGGCAAGGAAGACATCGTTTGGGCCTCCCCCACTGCGATCAACCCACTGTGTGCACAGCACTTTACAGAAAGTCCGCTTTTCCTCCGGTTACATATACGCTGAGCCACTCCTAGAAAAAGACATCTCTACCATTACACTTGATAGCTAGCTGAAAAAGCAGAGAGTGCACTATGCCTATTGTTACCTTTTGCTTTGACAACTCCCTTGAGAGATTGCCTTCTGCTAAGAGCTGACTTTCTCTGCGTGCTTATTTAACCAGCAGGCCAAGTTAGATCTGGGGAGGGGAAACTGAGTGGTTACTCAACATCATATTCCAGATGGTGTTTCCAGTCAGGGACAGTGGCTTAAAGAGTGGTTTTCAACACAGCCCAGATGCTACTCCCCATTAGTACATTCACTTTTGATAGGAACACAGTACCTCTTTCCCTCTTCTCTCTCCTTTTCTATCTCTTGTGACTCCTTTCCCACACTGTGATCCTATGCTGTGGGGTAGGGTTGCTCTGCTGTCTGCTTAGGAAGAGAAGAGATACAGAATGCCTTAAGATGCACTCTGGTCTCTTTCTCCAGCCCACTCTTTCAAACTCAGTGCAGGTGTTGGCTGATTGTTTCAAAACTGAAATTCTTAACCTACATCACCAAGAAATGTGGATGGGACTTTTTTCCCCTATCCTCTGCAATGAATGTACTAACATATGTGGAAATAAACAAGGAGTTAAGACAGCAGGCAGTCCGAGAATGACATGAAGGGAAGAGCCTGATTATGAGAACAGCTACCAGGGAGTGGTGCAGTATGCCACAGTACTGAGACAGAGGGACAGAGAGGTGTTATGAGGTGAGTGGAACCTGGTTCAAACAAAGTTCTTTATTTCCTTTAACTCCCTGGAAGACTGACTTCAATGGTGTTTGTAGCAAGTCAGTCACACAGAGAACAAGAGCGTATGGAAACAGGTACATGCTCTTGGTGAGCAACCACAGGGCATTTTATTGATATCATCTTAGGGACCATAGCATGCCATCATCATAAGAGGGAGGTTTCCCCAGCAAGGAGTTTGCTATTTAGTGGTAGCTGATTAACAGAGTGTCAGGGCTGCTTTACAATTGAGGAGCAGGAGATCCAGCATGGTGTGGTGGTTTGAGCATTAGACTATCACCTGGAGGGTTGTACAAGGACTAGGGTTCCAATCCTTGCTCGGTCATGGAAAGCCAGTGGCTGACTTGGGGTGCATCACACACACAGCTCCAGAAAACTCTATGATAGGTTCGTCTTAGGGTTGCCGTTAAGTCAGAAATAACTTGAAGGTGCACAACAACAAGAGGAGGAAAACAAGATCAGGACAGTCCTAATTCATCTAAGTTCCTTCTTGGTCAATCTTGCAGGCTTTATTAACAAAGTGTAGCAGTTTTGGTGGTATCCAGAAGCTACAAGGTATGTGTGCATACTGATTCCTCAAGATATTACTCAAATGAATTTCTTTGCATTGCTTGCTGAACTCTCTGGATTTGGATATGTGGAGCAAAATATTTGGAGTAAGGTTAATATACCTAAGATATACCTAAGATGAATATTTTACCACAGATAGTGTATGTTCTCTAGTGTATTTCACTGTATATATCCCAGGTTTACTTTCAGAAAACACTGTTTATAGGAAATTTATAGCAGGATCTTTGCCACGCTCATTTTCACTTAAAAAGATGAAACTTCTGTTTTCAGAAGGTGGATTTGTACCTGAGTTTGTACTATGACTTACACAAATAATTGGCAAACACAGCCCAAGTCAGATACCTATCCTTCTGCACTTTCGGAATCAACTTATTTGGAACTTCTTGTAAGATGAAATGCCTTCGGTTCTGTTCCCCTACAGATGAAAGGAATGGCGCTCCCTGAGATTGTGCCCCAAGCTGCCAGGATGGCTTGGTGTATAATATCTTGTTACAATTTGATCCATACAGTTTATGCTAAGCTAATTCTATCAAAGGGACAAATTGATGGGGATAAATTTGCTTGAATCAGGTCTTTATTTATCACATATGCAAGATTTGAAACTATATCATTCCAGCCTCCTGAACAACAAAATACAAAGTGGATAAAGCACAATGTGGTTTGGGCCCATTCTACCTATGGGATTGCCCCCTCCCATATAATCCGCTCCATACATTCAGGTCTTCTGAGGGACATTTACTTCACCTGGCCAGGACTAGACTGGCAATGGCCAAGAGGACTTTTTCTTCAGCTGCCCTTAAACTGTGGAATGACCTGCTGGAAGAGATTTGACAGCTGAATATGCTGTTTGAATTTAAAGCAGCATTAAAGACCAGTCTCTTCTGGCAGGCCTGGCTTAATGATTTTAAATTTTGAATTTTAAAAATGAATTTTAAATATGTGTTGTCTGTTTCTAGGAATTTGCAAGAATTTTTTAGATGATATGCATTTTAACAACTGCTTTCATTGATGTTCTGTTTTTAATTGTTATATGTTAATCTGTTATTGTCCTCCACTTCGATCCATGGGGAGAGGTGAATAACAAATAAAAAAACAAACAAACAACAACAATAATAATAATAATTTTATTTAAAGTTTTGGATTTATCCAATTTAACCATTTATAACTAGAAAACAGACATCTAATTAGTATATTTTGACCTGCTGATGTTGAGCCTATACATAGATGTGCAGATCTAGCAGTTAAATTGAATGCTACTTTAGATTTTTATTTTTCTACTCCTGTTTTCTTATTTTGTTAAATAGTAAAATATTCTTTTTTGAAAAAAGGAAGGTTGTGACACAAACCTTTTTATCAAAGAAACTGATTAATTCTAGAATTTATACTTTGGTTCAATTAACTGGTCCAGACATACATCTCTCTCTCTCTCTCTCTCTCTCTCTCTCTCTCTCTCATCCTTTTTAATAATGCAGTCTGCTTCTCAGTTACTCGTAGTTTTCAATTGCTGCACCTTTTAGTGCTTGCATATGGTCCATCAGCTCTGACTACCTTCTCCTCCCCTGCTGTGTTTCAGACATTAATCATGTCCTCAGAGAAACTGAAACAACAGGTCTAGCATATACATCTTTGTTGGAAAGCACTAAATGTGATGTAAATATATTTGGAATTGAGTGGAACAAAGTGTTTGATCTTTCTGCACAAATTGCCAAAGGAAAACTGCTCCAGTTTTTATATCTTAAATGTCTTGAGGCATAAAGCTATGTTTGGCCAGATAATACTGATGTTTACAGTGTGATGGATATCATTATGCCTTTTCAGAATGATAATGTCTGTTTGAACTAAATGTTGGTGACGTATTGCTGATAATGCTTCCTTGGGACGTACAGTGACTACTCCTTTTTGACTGGGTGAGTATTCACTTCATATCAGAACTGTTTGTAAAAATACGTGTTTTACTGTTGTTGTTGCTTATTAAAGCATACAAACAACAACAAAGAAGTTCAAATCACCTTAGGGTGTGAGTTAGTAGAACAGTACACATTGTGGACATTGAATGAGGTGCTCCAGTAAAGTGCTTGTCTAGTCTTTTTTGGGTGCTTCCAGTGACAATAAGCATACGTTCCACTGGGGAAGTTCTTCATAATGTGGTCTAATCCAAGCAGAAAATGTTTCTCTATAAGTCAGCATGGCCTATTGGTGGTTGATGCAACTGTGAGTTGGTAATGAAATATTCAATACAAATTGACCAATCCTCATAAAAGAATATGGTTTCGTATGTCCATTGCCAGCACTGATAGTACAGGAAAGTTTTTCAAGTAAACAAGTAACAGAGGGTTGTTGTTGTTTTTTTAATTATGGTCCTGGGATATGGAGGGTCAGTGATGTTGGATAATGCATGTTTCTATAATCTCAAAAAGTGGATATTCTAAGTCGGAAGATAAGCATTCACCATCCATTGTTTAATGGTCAGAAGGTCTTACTGGTTTACTTGTACATGAATTTGTATTTTATAGAAGTCAATTTCAAGAAAATATATTAGGGGAATTATGGTCAGCTGATATTAGCTTGCATGCCTAGCCCTTATTTGTACTCTTTGCATTTTCCTCCCAACATTTACTTTCTTTATATCCCTCTATTGTTATTTTCTGTTTCTTTTAATCATATTTTTAAAAATCCATAATAAGAAGAAGAAGAAGAAGAAGAAGAAGAAGAAGAAGAAGAAGAAGAAGAAGCCACCACCTCAGCAGCAGCTGTGGCTCTTTCACTCTTATCTCATCCCTTTATTTCTTGGTGCAGTTTGTTGTTTCTTATTAACCAGATATTCTTATCTTGGTGAAGTGGGATAGCTAGAAAAGATGAACGAGCTGTGTGCTAGGATAGCCTGTGTGTACTACTACACAGTTCTCTCAATTTGATAGCACCTTAACTGTGGCTGTTTCCACAATACACTGTTGCAGTGCTATTATTCCACTTTCAACCTCTTATGGAATCCTGGGGTTTGCAGTCCAGAGAGCTCTTTGGCCTCAGTGAACTACAATCCCCAGAATTCCACAGAATGTTGAAAGTGGAATAATAGCACTATAACAGTATACTGTGGAAATGGCCTGTGTCTCCCTCACAAGGATTCCTGGGATATTTAGTTTTGTTTGATATATAAAATTCTCTGTCCCTGCACTCCCCTGAACTATAAATCCCCAATTATCCTGATTTAATCCTCTGTTCCTGTTTTGATTGCTGTTTTCTGCTCCAAAATGCACAGAAGAATGAAATAGGACAGAGATGGATAATGGGTGTTAAGTATACAACAGCAGAAGCAAACAGCTTGAAAGGCCAGCATTTTTAAAAACAAGCAGCTAGTGCTGTACCATCTCAGATCCTACAGATTCCAAAAAGCTGTTCTGAAACTCATGCTTCAGAGAGAGGAAACTAGCAAAGAACACTGAATAATTATGCTGTTCTGTGTCTTATTACTTCAGTATACCTTTCTGTTGTTTTGTGTCTTCAAGTCGTTCTTAACGTACGGCAACTGAGAAGGTTTTCTTGACAAGATTTGTTCAGAGGGAAGTTGCCTTTGCCTTCCTCCAAAGCTGAGAGAATGTGACTTGCCCAAGGTCACCCAGCGTCTTTTCATGACTGAACGAGGAGCTCACTTTTTCAGAGAGGACTTTTTGCACAGCCTACAAAAATGACACTCTCATATGCAGAAGCCACTTCCAATACCTAGTATCCTCTACTATCTTTCCTATATTATACTCTTCTTCTTCCTCCTCCTCCTCCTCCTCTTCTTCTTCCTATAACTATTGATATTTGTGATGGTTTTTGTAGCATTTTCCCTTCTGAATTAGCTTTTCCTGCCTCCTGTTCCATCACCAAACAGCCAAACTGATTTACATAACAATATGATAGTCACTTGGAAAAAGATCTGTATTAACATATGTTACCAAAACAGTGTGAGAGCGAGCGTGATGCAGTGGTGAGTGTTGGACTAGGATTCTGGAAACTGGAGACTCTATAACTGCAGCATTCATATGTGAAGAAAAGGGAAAACACAGGAACCACAATGCTCTGGATGAAATATCATCATTACTGGCGAATGGATTTCAAGATCATTATTTGGATACTATAATTAAGAAGGCAAGGAAGGATGGACAACAAAAAGAGATTTGTCATGAGGAAGATGCTGATGACAAGCTCCAATGAATATTTCACTATGCATTCCTTCAGGCTTTTTTTCACAATAATCTGCTTTGAAGACTCTTACCAGCTCCAGAAAGAGAATATTTAAGTGTAAGCCTTGTTAAAATATTTTGGCAAGGGTAGAGGAGAGAGAGAGAGTTCGGGACATATGCTCCCACATCTGAGTTTAGCAGAAGAAGTGTCAGGTTGAATGACTGAAAAGGATATGGAGTTTGGTGTTAAATATAGGAAGAAGGGAGACACACACAACCCACAGTCTTTTGATACTGCATCACAACATTTTGAGATTACATTCTTTGAAGTTGTTAAAGAGCCTCATCATATTACTTGTACTCTGTGATCAGATCTGATACTTGTGTGGTATCATGTGTTTCAGGACCAGCAAAGAAAATTTAAAATATTGATGTTTTCTCATGTGTATAAGTATTTTGGATTCCCCTCCTCCATAGTTTTTGCATTGTGATTTTTTTTCTGAGCCTCATTTTTTTTTCCTTTCCCCTACGTCCAACCCATTTTTTAATATTCTGGATTAACTCAGGCCATTTCCACACTATACTGTTATAGTGCTATTATTCCACTTTCAACATTCTGTGGAATTCTTTTTTTTTTTTTTTTGGAAATGACTTTTATTAATTAAGTAAACATAAAACACAAATTACATACAAACATCACTACATACACATAAACACCCAAATGTGCAATACACATAGACATACATACACGTACGTAGTGAAAAACCTAACTAAACTAAGCTAAACAAAACTGTTATCTATCTTCCCTATCTAAAAACTAAGCAAACCATCTCGATACCTTACAGTACGATACAATACAATTCAGACCAACATCAATCAAATATTTCCCTGTTGACCCCCCACCCCACCTCACCTACATTGCTGAAACTCATGTGCTTCCTTATCTGTTACTTCCTTCTAATTCACCAAGTGTGACAATTAACCAATATAATTAAATCCAAGCATCTACAAGAAATTATCCACACAAACACTGCTTGTAGCTTATACCTGTAACTTATATGTAGTTAGTATATATATCAAATATCCTTAATAACTGATTGATAAATCCAAAATAATTCATCCGCTTCCCCAAATAATCTCACTTTTCAGCTACTGATACCTAGATTATCATCAATATTTCTGCCCTTTCCATCATCAGGTCAAACCTGTCCAGTCTCCTACAAGAAAAGGGAAATGATATTTCTTAATTATCCAATAAAAGAAACAGCTTTTTTTTCCCCCACATGTCAATTACATTCTGTGGAATTCTGGGGTTTGTAGTTTACTAAGGCTGAAGACCTCTCTGGCTGAGACTTCTAAATGCCCCTCCCTAAATTGCAAATCCCAGGATCCCATAGGATATTGAAATAGAATAATAGCACTACAAGTGTAATGTGGAAATGGCCTCAGATTCTTAGATTTTTCCTGTTACTCTGTTTGCAGAGATGACTGTAAAGATCCTATCTTGTTCTGTGTGCTTTGAACAAAGGCCTAGAAAGTGTGCAATACGTCCAAGTGTGTGTGTGTGTGACTTCAAGTTGCCTGTCAATCTATGGCCGCACCATGAATTTCATAGGATTTTCTTATACAAGGACTACTCAGAGGTGTTTTTGCCAGTTCCTTGCTCTGAAATACCTTGCACTGTTTAAGGCTCAACAGTGTACATAGCAGACATCCTGAGATCTATGACAACCAAGAGACCACCACAGATTAAGATAGTATACATAGAAAGATCGCTGTGTGCTTCAGCTTCTCTAAAATAATAGTGTACAATGCAAAAGTAGGCATAATTATGTTTTAAATGGTTACTGAACCACTCTGTGCGAAGTCACTCATAGGTCGGCCATGTCATGGAACCCATTATTAACTGTCATTACTGTGTAAGGTAGGCTGAAGGAAGGTTTCTCAGGTAATTGCTAATGAGGGCAGGTGTAATTTGTTCCACATTGTTTGATGAATGATGTACTGCAGTTTCCTGCTTAGTCTTCAGCTGTGGGAGCTGGTGGTAAAGGAAGCTTTGAAAAACCTATAACAATGGAATTTTTTTTAGTTCTTTACATGAAATACGCACATACAGAAATCAAAATGAACTTGTCTTCAAAGGAAGGGACAATCCAGAGCACTTTGGTGCTTAGCCTCCCTCTGAAGGTCCTACCGTGGAACAAAACAAGTGCTCCGGCTGCTACTTTCCCGTTTCTCTTTTAAAGCTTATTTTAAGCTTGCTTCCGATTTATACCTTGCAAAATTGGCTGGGAGAAAAATGATACAATATAGAAGATAGAAGAAATAGAGGAAGGAGAAGAAACTAAGCCAAAATTAATTAACAAAAAGATTAAAACAACCTAGCTAAAACAAAACCTACCACCTACTCATAAGAAACTGGGATGAGCTGTGAGTACCTAAAGAGGCAGTTGCCTTGCTGCAAACCTGCTAAACTTTATTTTCAACTGGTGTTAATACTGATAACCAGGTCCTAGTATAAGTTTAATTAATAAAAGAGATGATGACCAGCCTTTTCTTTCTCTGCAACTTATTCTTCCATATAATTCTTTGTACAAGAAAGTAGTTAATATTTTAAAAAATAAACAACTGATGATAATAAACAAACAAATCTCAAAGAAAATGCAAAATAATAAAGACAGCAAATGAGTCAAATATAATAAACAAAATTAATAAAGTAATAAAATTAACACAGCTAGAAGTTGAAGAATAAGTATGGTAGCTTTACTGCGGATGGTGGTACCTACAAGACAGGGATATAAAAACTGAGGTTCTTCACCAATTTGTAAGGAATCTTCTACAAGCAATAAAAAGGGACAAATAAAGCAAACAAAACAAACAGAAATCTCTGCCTACTTCTCACCAGTGTTTAAAATAAAGGACTCAGGGCCTGAACTGTCCTCAGTTAAAGGGCTAGACTGGACCTTGATCCATATAACGAGGATGGGATTAATTTGGCAGAGGAATTTGCCTTTGCTGCAATCAATGAAAATGCTATCCCATTATGGGACTGGAAGACATGGAACCATAACAAAATCCCCTTAAGGTAGTGCTATTGTCAATGAAATAGAAGGCATCAAAAATCAAGAAATAATGGCAAGTTAGATGAAGAATTCAGAACAACTAATGGAATTAATTGGACATGCTGTAGATATAACCAAGGATTTACAATCAAATCCTTTCTCTCTGAATGTAATGGTTTACTAACAGCTAGTGCTAGGATAGAATCCCAGTCTGAAACAAAACTGTTGTCTTGCGATGGTACTACTTCACAACACAGGAACAGAAGGAAGACAGCTAAGAAGAGGAATTCCAACAGAAAATAAAAGCCCTCACAAAATGGCCCTAATGTGTCAAGGAAGAACAAGACCATTAAGAGGAAAAGGGAAAGGTCATAGATTATGGCCATTTCCGCATGAGGCAAAGGAATCGCTCCATGCTGGTACTTTCCAGATCTTTCTGGGCACAGACCAACGTGGACTGTCCCTTAAGCCCTTCCACAGGGCTCCTCGTCTCGTCCATGGTGAATCGGAGCAGTGCGAGGTCTTAGATCCGCTCTGCTCTGGCTTCCAAAATGGCAGCTTCCGGTTGTTCGTGGGTCCTGACCAACCGCGAAGCTCACTACGCCTAAAGCCTGCCCTCCGCTGATCGCAGGCTCACATTGGTGTGAGCCTACGAATCTGCATAAGGGAACATGTATGAAATGGCACGCTCCAGAAAAACCTGCTTTTTCCGTTCTTTAAAAAGCGCACTGGAAGACCAGTTGAGGGTGTTTTGGAGCGGACTGATATCATTTCCACACTACAGTGTTAAGAGTGCTTTAGTTCACTTTCAGCATCCTATGGAATCCTGGGGTTTGTAGTTTAGTGAGGGACATGTAGAATTCTCAGTCAGAGAGTTCTTTGGTGTCAGTAAACTACAAACCCCAGAATTCCACAGGATGTTGAAAGTGGACTAAAGCACTCTTAACATTGTAGTGTGGAAATGGCCAGAGATGAGGATCTCAGGTAAGTAGTCCGGACCTAGTCCGCTCCAAGGTGCAGACGACCTCCGTGAGAGGACGCACTGTGCCGTTTTAAGTCCCCTGTGAGGAAATGGCCTATTATTGAAACAAGAAAATATTAACTTTCAAAAACTGTTCAGCCTCCTGGACATGAAGCCAAACTTATTAAAGAACTCAAAGAAAATGGACACATGAGGGAAGATAAATAAAATAACCTAGTCCTGAACAGAAGATCCAGAAATCCATATCTAGAAATCAGGACAATCCTATTTATCCCTTAAGCAATCCTTTTGTGCTGGTAGTGGAGAACTAGACACCTAGAACCCATGGGAAAAAGCAATGAAAAATAGATCTCTAACCTCCAGTTCCACAGGATAACTGGAAAACTAAGACCTGAAACTTAACCCTAATTAAAAATAAATTGGTCACTAGCAATTACTCTAGACCTAAGGACACTTTATCTCAATCTGCAGAAAGAAACCACCTTGTATGTCCCCTTGGAATCTGTGGTTCATGGGATTCTCACCCCCTTGGAAATTCTGTGAAGTATTTGTTTTATAACTGTACTCAAGCCCATGCTTTTCTAACTTTTATAAATGAGCATGTTGTCAATAAAAAAAGTATTTTTTTAGGAGAAAACTTTTAAATAAGAGTATGGTAACTTCCCTTTAAAAAAAAAAAACACAGCGTCCCTCCTATTTCATTAGTTACTTGCTCTCCTAGAATTATAAAAGTAGTAATCATCATTATCATCCTTATCTTCTTCTAAGCACCTATCTTATGCTTTGGAATGGTATCTGATATAGCTGTTAGGGGATACTGAAAAAGTAGTAACAGAGGAAGTTGGAAAGAGTTTTTTTTTATCTGTGGCCAAAACACAAAGGGTCATGGTACACAAATATTAATAACTTAAAGATTCTCTTCATTTTAAACATCTTAGACAAAGAGTTGATGTGAGAGAAATGAGGCTAGAAACCTGTCAATATCATATGCATGTGCACATTACCATAGAGATAGGGTTATATTTTATTTTATTTATTTTATTTTATAGCATTGATCAATGGATGCATTCCATTCATGACAATATAAGCAGATTTCTACCAGTGTAACCATTTCACACAGTCCTAGATTCTATTGTTAGTCTCCACAAGAGCAGAGCAATTGAATTAATTAGATTTGCCTATGTGTTGATACTCAGTTTAATAGGTCTTCCGTAGTTGAGATTCACCAACAGAATTCTAGCCACTGAGCTCTACATTCTGGAATGTGTGACTACTCATCAGTGGCTTCAATATATTGCTCTGCCCATTGGGGTTGCAGAAATAGCCACTATGCATTTCAGTTGCACAATAGGACACTAAGGAGTCACATGCCAGATAGCCAATCAAGTGTACAATGTTTGCGTTCAGCTGAAGGATGTGTACCTCTACAATCATGTTAACTGGATGAGATTTACACTACAAATGTGTAATGTAGAATCTTGGCCTGGAGTAGTTCCATTCCTGGTTCTGTTCAACTCTGTTCTCAAAATAGTAATCGGCCTTCTGGGATGTTACAGCTGAGATGTCTGTTGGGAGTCCTTTGATCTGTGTTCCTGCATGGCAGGGGGTTGGACTGGATGGCTCCTGTGGTCTCTTCCAACTCTATGATTCTGTGTTCTCTTGGAGCCACATAGCTGGCTTGGAGACACATAGATAATTACCATAGTTGCATTTGTTGTTGTATTTGTTTATATTATACCTTTCGTCCAAAATTAGGTCTTATGATGGCTTACAAGTTTTTTTAAAAAAAAGTTAAAAGCATACCAGAAAATGAACATTAAAATAGAAGTAAGCTGTTTTATAATGCAATCTTCTCTCTGTTCTTTAAAGCTACAGTTTTCTGGGAGGTTGAGAGATTGGTAGCAGCCCAGGCTGTTACCCAAGAGTTTCCTTAGGTCCTTTCCGCCAGACAGCGTCTTTCTGGCATGGGGATGCAAGAGGAGCAGGACCACGACACTGCTTCTACATGATGTTGTTGTGGTCCCATCCTTCTCTCATTGCCAACTGGTGCGATTGCAGGGTATCATTGATGGAAAAACTCTATCAGTGACCTCCAATTGTGTGAGCCTTCCATTGCAACCAGCCATGCAGAAGGGCCAGAAGTGTGATCAGTGCTTCCTTCCTCACTGCAGCATAAGACCGATGGCTGCAGTGTGGAAGGAAGAGGCATGTCCCTTGTGCTTCCTTCTACATTGCTATGCAGCTGGTTGGATGCATAGAGGAGCACCTCTCATCTTGGCAGAGGCACTGCCAGGATCGCGATGGGACAACACGTGACAGCATCGTTCTGTGGAAAGGGTCTTATTCTTTATACAGAACTTTCCTTCTGGAAATTAATCAAAAGGAAGGAAGGAAGGAAGGAAGGAAGGAAGGAAGGAAGGAAGGAAGGAATAATTTAGGGCAAAATACATCTCAAGAAGTTTTTCAGCTGGATGTACCATCAGCCTTCCACATTTGCAGGTTTCACTTTTGCGGATTTGATTATTCACAGATTATTTGGCTATCAGCTCTGCTGCTGTCCCATGCCATTTTTAATAGGGACTGTAAGCCTCATGAGACTGAGAAACTGCAAATGAGGCTAGTAAGTCTTTATTAAAAATGGTGCGATGCAGAAATGAAGGTGGCAGTAAGCTCCACCAACCAACCACTTCTGCCTTGTGAAGGAACCCTGGTGCCTCAAAGTAATCCACAGTGGGTTGAATATGGTGATTGTACTTTTTTTGTGTGTTAAATATGATTTGCGAGGGCTTAGAGTTATTCACAGTTCCTGTGCCACTAACCCTAGCAAATATAGAGGGATGACTGTATTAGGTTTTTTAAAATCCCATGCCACTCCCCACCAAACAGTTATCAGAATTTCGTTAGCCCCAGAGACTGTGTGTGTGCGTGCATGTGTGTGTGTGTCCAAAAAAAAAAAAATCCTAAACTCTGTGTGTAAGTTTTATTTAAAAATGTTGGAAGAAGAATACCTGCTTAAGATGCACCAGAGAACATTCTGAATAACTCTGAAAGAGGTTAAGGTTTCATAGTAGAAATTCATTTTCCTTCCTGTCTGGTGCCGTCTTTTAAATGGATGTTTTCATCCATGTGAGGAGATCAAAGCTTGGTTCTAGACTACCTGCTGCAACAATTTATTATTTCATTTTTTGGTCAACAGAAGTTAATGATGCCTTTCCATCAAGATCATTTCATCCAAGTAGCACAGAATGAATTATAATATGTGTAGGCCTTAAGTTATTGCTGTTCACAGTTTAAAGATTATACCACAAGGTAATTTATTACCTTGCTCTCTTTTGCTTATCCTCCTCCCCAAACTAAATGGGTACATCAAGATTATTAATGTCCCAAATGGATCAGTAAGTGTCCCTATCACAAACAAGAACTGGTCTGGAAATCACGACCTTAACAAAGTCAATGGAAACACTAATATCTTGTCTTTCTATCAGTTAAATTCTTGAAATAACATGAAGAACAGTAACTAGGATAACAACAACAACCTGCAGTGACAGAGGTTCATCCCAAAGCATTTCAAGGCAACATATTCATATTAAGTCTATGATCTAATATATTAGTTATATGGTTACTGCAATTCTTAATGATGTACCAGAAGCTGGATATGACAATGGCCATTTCCACACGGGGCGAGGGAATCACCCTGTGCCACTACTTACCGGATCTCCTGGCTCCCCGGTCCGGTCCAGGCTGCTCTGGAACAGTGCATGCTCATCGCTCCGCACTGCTCTGGCGTCGAAAATGGTGGCTTCCAGTTGGTCGAGGGTCTTGACCAACTGCTGAAGCTTGCCAGCCTAAAGCCCACCCCTGGCAGATCGCAGGCTCGCATTGCTGTGAACCTGCAAATCTGCACAAGGGAGCAGGCTCGCAGTGGTGCGCTCCGTGCTTTTGAAAGACCTGATTTTTCTGGTCTTTCAAAAGCACTCTGGATGACCACTTGGGGTCGTTCCGGAGCGGGCTGAGGTGCGGATCTACATAAAGCAGTCTGGACCCAGTCCGCTCCCAGATGCAGACGTCCTCCCTGGAGGACGGACTGCAGAGTTTCAAATACCCTGTGCAGAAATGGCCCACGATTATCCTATTAACGGCTACAGCTATGTTAAAAGAAGGAAAATTGAGTTTTCTGCGTAGTCTATTGTTTTTCATTTTCATCCCCCTGCCTTTTCTCCAATGTGGCTCCTACTGGAGGAGGTTTTCATATAAAATGTGTAACTCAGGGAAAAACAGCAGAGGAAAATCTTTTTCAATTTGCATACAAGTAGGAAAGACTGCAAAGTATAGAGAGCCAAACTTGTGGAAAATCTGCAGCAAGAAGAAAAGAAAGGTGCTGGTGGTATGGGTTTCATTGCTTACAGGTGTAGAGGGAACTATGAGCCAGTTGGACAAGATGCATCAGGAAGTGTGCTGTCATCCAAGTGTCAGTATCCAAGATGTCACCGGAAAGTTGACAAGCTTCATTAAAAACACACAGCAGGGTACCCCTTTCTTTTGATTCATGTGGGTATTAATGACATTGCAAATAGCAACTTTGAGCAGATCACTTTGGACTGTGAAGCTCAGGCAGGAAACTGAAGAATTTAGCAGCTTACCAATTCTGACAGTGAATAGGGACAGGAAGTTACTGCAGAAAAATGACTTGCTACACAGATGAGGTCAATAGGAGAGGTTTGACTTCTGGGATCATCATCTTAATGTGTTGGACAAAGGACTACACCTCACAAAGAGTAGTAAATATGTATTTGGCAAAAGTATGGTGAATCTGTTCTAGGCTTTAAATTAAGTCCTTGGGTGGGTTGGTGATGATAGCTTAAACATTTGTCCAAAAGCAAGTTCTAAACACAAAAAATGTCAAATCTACAGGAGATGCAGAGGGAGAAAATAGGATCCACAGTAAAACTTGCAGTAGAATAATAATAATAATAAAAAATGAACTAGCAATGCCACAGAACTAGTTTGGGAAACAAAGGAGATGAATTTGAAGTCTTAATGCAGGAAGGTAATTACGATTTTATGGGTATGACAGAGAGTTGGTGGGATGACTCAAGTGACTGGAATCCAACAATTGTGGAATATAACCTGTTCAAAAAGAAAAGATGTGGCAGAAAAGGAGGGCGAGTAGCATTGTATGTCAAAGAGAGAAATTTCTCTGGAGAGCATTTGGGTAAAAACAAATGGAGAAAGAAAATAAAAACAACATTGTGGAAGGAGTTAGTTATAGGCCATCAAACCAAGACAAGGTGGTGGATGATGCTATTCTGAAATAAATCTAAGAAATCTCCAAGAACCAAGTACTGGTAGTTGAGGGGAAATTTGATTGTCTTGATATCTGCTACGAGAGCAGCTGTGCTACATATAGGCTCTCCAGAAAATTCCTGATGTGGATGGAAGATATTTTCCTCTTTTGAAAGGTGGAGGAAGGAACAAGGGGATCAGCAGTCCTGAACTTGATCCTAACTTAATACTACATTCATGATTCTGGGATAGCCCAAAGGAGAATATAGTCAAATACAGACCTTGGATTTCAGAAAAATCGATTCCATTCAGCTCAGAGAAATACTGGGTAGAATCCCATGGTTAGAAATACCAAGGAGAAAGATACCCAGCATGGGTGGAATTTCATGAAGAAGGAACTGCTAAAAGTAATCACAAGTTCCTATAGAAGAATAAAAATGGGAAACATGTGAAAAAGCCAATGTGGCTGCACAGCAAATTTGTAGAGGAAGTGAAAAGAAAAAAGAGCATACATAAGGAATGGAAGAAAGGATGACTCACCAAGGAAGAATACAAATGTGTAGCTCAAGTTTGCAGGAATAGTGTAATGAAACCTAAAGCTCAAAATGAGCTGAGACTGGCTAGGCAAGCAAGAAGCAACAAAAAGCAGGGGTTGAATATGTTTGAAGCAAGGAAATGATGAAGAAAATCATGGAACCACTGCTCAACAAGGATAGTTGAGAATACAGTGAAAAAACCGTAGCTGCTCAGTTCCTTTTTGGTTTCAGCTTTTTCCCAAAAATAGAACCTTGTGCTTCCATGCATCAGCAGAGACCTTGGCAAGAAATCTGGGTTGTAAGGAATTAATAAGGAATTAATTAAGAATCACCTAGTTAGCCTAAACAAGTTCACACCTGCAGGTCCAGATGAACTGTATTCCAGAGTATTGAAGGAGCTTGCTGACATACAGAACCACTTGCCATCATTTTTTAAAAATCCTGGAGAACAGATGAAGTGCCAGGGGATTGAAGGAATTATTGTCCCTCAAAAATTGCAAAAAAGAAGATCCAGGAAAGTATAGGCCAGGCAGGCTGACCTCAATATCAGGAAAAATATTAGAAATGAATTATATAAGAGTCTTGATGACAATGCAGTGATTAGTAGGAGCCAGCAGAGATTTGTCAAGAACAAATCTAGCCAAACTAATCTTATATCTTTTTTTTTTCTCAGTGCAGTCCCTATTTTAGTAGATGGTGGAAATGCTGTGGATGTCATTAAAAAACCAACTATTGGTAAGTAGATTTCTTGCTTTTGCACATCTACACTAACTGGCCACTGTAAAGATCTGAAAGACCCGTTTCATATTACACAGCCCTCTGAAAATTTAGGGCAACGATCATGATTTGCATCTTTCTTGATCCTATTACTTTCCATCCCATTCCAACAATTGTTTAAACATGATTTTTCCCTGAGCATTTATTATCACTCTGTAGTGCATCTAAAAAAGCAGGTTTATATCCATGAAAACACATGTGAAAATAAGGATAGTTTTAAAAGGGCTGCCACATTTCTCTCTCTCTTTTTTTCTCCCCCTTTCTATCTGCTTTTTATGATACAAGAGACTAACACAGCTACATCTTAGAAAACAAAGCATTTGATAGAATCCCCAATGATATTTTGATTAGCAATCTGGCAAAATTAAATTCTTTACAGTTACTAAATACTGAGCAGATGGAAATACCATCAGTGGTTCCATAACTGATTGGAAAACTTTGTTCAAAGAGTTGACATCAGTGGTTGCGCTTCAAATTGAAAGAAGGTCTCAAGTAGAATGCCACAGTGTTCTGTTCTGAAGCTGACATTCTTCAATATTTTTAGCAGCAATTTAGACAATGGGATTGAGGGAATCTTTATCACAATTGTGGATGATACAAAACTGAGAGGGGTAGCCAACATGTTAAAAAATGGTAAGAAATGTTTAAAAATGAAACCTTGATAAACTAGAAAACTTGGGCTGATATTAATAAAATGAAATATGAAATGAAATTAAATGCAATATAGGCAAATGCAAAATTCTGCTTTTAAAAACCAAACACATTGGTATAAGATGGGGTGCCTCATTTAAAGTAGGATATAGAGAGGTTGTAGCAAGTTCAAAGAAGGGCAACAAGGATAATAAGAGGAACAGAGAACAAACCATATGAGGAGAGGTTGAAAGAGCTGGGCTTGTCCAGCTTGGTGAAGAGAAGACTGAATCACCCTCTTTAAACGATCACCCTCTTTAAATACCTCAAGGGTTGCCACAAAGAAGAGAGTGAAGGGTGCTTTTCTGCTGCTTCAAAGGATAGAGCTAGGTCTAAAGGTTTTTAGTTGCAGGAGGGTAGATTTTGATTCAACATTAGAAAGATCTTCTTGACAGTGAGAGCAGTTCAACAATCAAGAGAGGTAGTGGGATGTCTTTCTCTGGATGTCCTCAAAACTAAACTGCATAGCTACCTGCTAGGGATGCTCTAGCTCAGTGGTTCTCAACCTGTGGGTCCCCAGATGTTTGTGGACTTCAGCTCCCAGAAGCCCTGAACATTGACCATAGTGGCTGGGGCTTCTGGGAGCTGAAGTCCACGAACATCTGGGGACCCACAGGTTGAGAACCACTGCGAGTCTAGCTGGAGATCCTTGTACGGAGCAGGGGGTTGGACCTGATGGTCCATAGGGCCGCTTCCCAATCTATTATTCTGTCATTCCTGTCAGCAGATGTCCTGCCCCCTTACACTATGGACATTGGCAGAATAGACAATCCAAGGCACACAAGCAACCCTCCAAACAGCTCAGCCCAACAATCAGCTTTAACACAAAAACGCAGGCTGACTTTATTCTGTCTCTTCCACTAATCCCCTGCAATACAACTGTCATCTTGATTTTATTAGCCATACTCCTGTTTACATTACACTGGCTGCATGATACTTTGTTGTTGTTGTTGTTGTTGTGTGCCTTCAAGTTGTTTCTGACTTATGGCAAATGTATCATGGGATTTTCTAGTGCTGAGAATGTGCAATGCACCCAAAGTCACCCAGTGGGTTTCCATGGCTAAATGGGGAATTGAACTCTAGTTTCCAGGGTTGTAGTCCAACGTGCAGTCTACTTCTATACACACACACATAAATGCCAACGCATAGGTACGTGTTTGCATGTGTGTGTGTGTATGCGTGTGTATGTATGCATATGTATATGTGTGTGTGGATATATATATATATAAATATATATGCATGCCAGTGCAGCTATCAACAGAAACAGCTCAGAATGTGCAGGGAAGGTTGTTTGGGAACATTTTTATGATCCTTATACTGTTTTTTTTTTTCCTCACACTGAAAATTACTGTCTTTGTAAATTCAGTTCAGCTATTTTTAAAAAAATCAGTATCACCTTTATAACGTATTGTGCCTAGTACCGTCATGTTGGTCTCCATTGTCACAGAGAAGTGTAACATTTTAAGAACAGTGTGCACGTTTGAAAATGAAGCCTTCATAAATGTAGTTTGCAAAGGTCTCCTTTTTAAAAAAACCAGTCCAGATATTTGTGCTAAATCATTTTGAGTGACATTTCTTTAGAAACTTTCCCCATGAGGAATCAGTAAAGAAAGTGCATTTTTTCCCAGGCTTCAAAAATATTATTGAAATACTGTATCCGCAGACTGAAATGATGGGGTAGACAAAGCATCATTTTTGTATTGCCAACCATGTTGCAGAACAATGGGAGGAAGATGCTGGAAAACCGGAGCCTCCTACCAGTTGTAATCTGTTATTGTTTGGACTAAAGTTTGAAGGCAACAGGGCAATACATGTACTAACCTGGGATTAGAGACTGAGGCCATTTCCGCACTGGAATGTTATAGTGCTATTTCTCCACTTTCAACATCTTATGGAATCTGGGGGTTTGCTGTTTAGGGAGGGGGCTCAAAGGCCCTTCCCTAAACTGCAAACCCCAGGATTCCATAGGATGTTGACAGTGGAATAATAAGCACTATAACATTCCAGTGCAGAAATGGCCTGAGGCTATATATCCCTTCACCATACAGTTCCTTCATTGGTTTGGAAGTTTGCTTCCCACATTGTTCCACTCCCCCATAACTGTGTTCTATTAGGGTAGTATAAAAAAACAACAAAAACAATTTTGTAAGCAAAGCATGAGCAGTTTGCTGCCATTTTTTTGTTTTGCATCCACCATTTTCTTCCTATGCCAGTTCTATTGGTTTGTTAAGATTTCTTCCTCCAGTTTATGCATGCTATTATACACATTTTGCCTGAAGTAGATATTTTGTATGATTTCCTAATGTGTGCATTTTTATATATCATCTCTAGTGACTAAAGAATATTTGTGCTTATTTTCCAATATTCATTTTTCATTTTCCACATGGTTTTTCACACATTTTTTTCTTGCTAAAAGACATCCCACACCTCAAATATGTACAAATTGCCAAATCAGAATACACTTTTATCCTGTTGTCACTCTCAGATCACTTCTGAACTACACTTTTATAGTTCTATTATTCCACATTCATCATCCTGTGGAATTCTGGGGTTTGTAGTTTCCTGGGGCCAAAGAGCTCTCTGGCTGAGAATTCTAAATGCCCCTCCCTAAACTGCAAACCCCGGGATTCCATAGGATGTTGAAAGTAGAATAATAGCACTATAACAGTGTAGTGTGGAAACAGCTGAAGTCTTCCTTCAACATGAAATAAATATTTTCATACAGAAATGTGAACTCCATGAATTTAATTGTCATATTTGTTCCTCTGAATCATTTGCATCTTCATCTCTCTTACTAATCTATGTGTAATGACCAAATATTGTCACCCTCAAACACAGTCTTCATGTGTGGTTGCCAATTGTGCTATTAATATGTATATGTACTTCAGAGTATTGATAAAATATCCCACTAACAGAAATTTAAAACAACCAGGAGTATAGCCATATAGCACAATTTCATGGGCCCATCCTATGGAATCTTGGGATTTGTTGTAGTTATAATTCTCTGCCAGAGTGCTCTAATGCATCAAGGAAATGCATCAAAGAATTCTAGGTACTTCTCCAAACCACAAATCCCAAAATTTCATAGCATGAAGCCATGGCAGCTAAAATGCTATCAAACTGATATAATTGTACAAAGTAGATACGCCCCCGCGTCATGATTGCTCTTTTCTTTTCTTTTCTTTTCTTTTCTTTTCTTTTCTTTTCTTTTCTTTTCTTTTCTTTTCTTTTCTTTTCTTTTCTCTCCCAGTTTCTTGACTTGAATGTATCATAGGGACCTTGGATGTTTGAAGATTTACTTTTGTCCATGAAGTGATCTCATATGACACTTACCTTGCAAACGAACATACAGATTGAAATGCAGTCATCTTCCTAACATTGTGTTTTTCCAAACATTGTGATGCATTTTTTTGCTTAAAAAATGCAAAACATATATAGAATATGTATTTTATAATCATTTTCATGTAGGTCATATTCTTTTATGGCAAAATGGATTTTGCATTCATTTTATGTTTATTTTGTGGGAGCATGTATATAAGACACGTTTTAAATTTTAAAACACACACAAACATCTTCTTCCAGAGACCAATGCAGAAACAAGATAGAATAGACATGTGATTTTTTTTTTAAAGTGAAATCGACATGGACCCAGAACTAATTCACTCATTTCATTGAAGCTGAATATGATATCAAAGAAGTGAGTCTGAATTATATGGCTCCATGTTGTCTATAATATTTAGCAGTAAGTCTCCCCAAAATTTCTTTCCAGTCCCAGCTGGAGATGGCAAGGATTCAG
Organism: Iguana delicatissima; assembly: GCA_948472985.1. Classification (NCBI taxonomy): domain Eukaryota; kingdom Metazoa; phylum Chordata; class Lepidosauria; order Squamata; family Iguanidae; genus Iguana; species Iguana delicatissima. The sequence continues at coordinate 182,098 of CAOKZL010000065.1, forward strand.
TATGGGATCTATTACATGCCAAACCTGTGCCACTGAGATTAGTTGTCATAGGCCATTTCTGTACTACACTCTTATAGTGCTATTATTCCACTTTTAACATCCTGTGGCATTCAGTGGTTTGCAGTTTAGAGAGGGGCATTTAGAATTCTCTACCAGAGAGCTCTTTGGCCTCAGGAAACTAAAAACCCCAGAATTCCACAGGGTGTTTAAAGTGGAATAATAGAACTATAACAGTATAGTGCAGAAATGGCCATAGTATGCCCCCCACTTTTCAAGAAGAGGTTACTCCAGCCATGCTGTTATTACCGTGTACTAGCCTTACTTTGGAAGATATTAGATATCATTTTGATATCACAATTCGACCTCATTACGCCACCCTCGGCCAAGTGTTTGTGAGGCCCCCGAACAAGCACAGAGCTAGGCATGGCCATTAACTGCTGAACATTCCTTTCTCCACCCAGGCAGGCCAGACTCAGCCAGATCTTCGCTTTAGGAGACCTCCCTAAACAAACACCTCATTAAAGATGCACGCTAATACAAAGAACTCCCTGCCCCGAGCAGGCAACTTGACGAGCTAGACGCTTGACTGTCAAGCGCGCGGCATCTGCATACTGGCCATTCCATTGTCGATTCGGACTTAATTCAATCATGCTAAATTCTGACCTTTTGGAGACATTGTCTCATGCCCAAACCTCATTGTTCTTCCCAAAGTACAGACTAGCCTACGGTCATATTTTCCCTACAAAACCCCCCAATTCCGAGACCTTCCTCAAATCGCTCTGAACTTCCATCCCGCCTTGCTGCCGCTTCATCCGCCGAACTTTCCCCTCAGTCTCAGTCCGAGCCTGCGCAATTATGGACCTCCGCTGTGATCCACCCTGGGTTTCGGACAGGTGTAGTATCACCCAATTCAACAATCCCTTTTCAAAAATCCTCTATACCGCTAATATCTTTATTTTCTATAGTTACTTGTATGAGTGTGTTGCATATACTGTTTGCCCGTATTTAACAAAATCACAGTTATTATTTCACATTTGGTATGCTTCTTGGCTTGGTCTGACCCCGTAGACATTGGGTTTAAAGATTCCACTGTGTTACCCTGCCTCTCGTTTTGTTAACTTGTGCTCTGAGCTAATTTTCCCCACCAATATTTGAGCATGTTTGGAGTCCCTCACGGGACCCCCCAGTACACAGGGTAACAATGCCAGGATTTTTTTTTCCTTCATCAACATTAGGTTTGTCTTTTTTCTGCTTTGATTTTGATTACCCCATGGAAGACTGCATGAGCACCCTTTTCTGTTTCTTTGATTTTAGCTTCAAGTTTTGTTTTGTTTTGCTTTTAGCAAGCATATACACACTGAACAGAAGGGGATAGGGATATTCATAACATCAGTATTAAATCAAATGCTTGGTTATTTTGGAGCACACCTCTTTATAGCTCTGGGTTTGAAAGAAGATCAGGACATCATAAAAAGCACAGCATCACTTTTGTGTAGTGTAAATTATTGCTCTTGCTAGGAAAATTCCCAAATTATTCAGAGCCTTAAAGTTTTATGTTCTGTATACACATGTCTCTGTGTTTATTTGATCAATTATTTTCATCCTGTTGTTTGGCATTTCTTTATGAAAAAGAATAAAAGATGTGAAGCTGATGTGTGATGTTAAGGAGCAAAAAATGTGGTGGTGGTGCACTTTTTTTTTAAGATCAAAGAACCCTAAGTTATATCTTGCTTGATTTGAAGAATATGACCATGAATAACTATGTTTGACTTTTCTATATCATGTAAGGATCACTAGCAAAACAGAATTAGGAAGAGAAAATGGAAGGAAGGAACGAAAATGAAATGCTTGTTATAGCAGGTATAGAATGAGCTGTTTTACAGGTTTAGCTTCTGTTAAAGAAATTGGGTTGCCATTGCTCTTACCATTCTAGTCCTTATAACTTTTACAGGGCTGTTCCTATCATTAGTCAGAGTGAGGAGATGGCATCAGGCAGCAGATGTGGAGAAATGGGGGGGGAATAGTAGTGACAAACAATGTGTGGAAAAATCTCTTCATTGGTAACATTTTAGTTGAGACAGGTAATCCTGATGCATTGAAACAGCTTGTGACGGATTTGCCAAGCCACTCCTGCATGAAAGATGCAAAGCACCTTGTATCTGTGTGTGTTTATGTTCTCTACAATTTCCACAAAATGTCTCTGCTGCACAGAACTCACAACTTCTCCTTTTACGTAACTGTTGTGTATTTGGGCTGGACCCAGTCCAAAGTTCCATCAGAGATAAATGCATTACCAAGATAACTAAAAGTCACATATAAAAGAAGAGATCATTGACTAGTGAATGTTGTTGGTGTAGAAGAGCAGAAAAATGAAAATCCTCAGCCTTCACTTACTGTGAGGAATCCCATTTCAAAGGGGTATGGTCCCTATGTGGCCAAACATATTCACTATTCACGTATGCCCACCATGGGGAAACAGTCAAGCATGGGGCAGTAAAGTGCTCCCAGGAGATGGGCTGCTCTCTGCTACGGATCTTTCACTAACTTTGATGTGAATCCCAAACAAAATACATTTGTTACCTAAGTGAGTCATATTGATTAGGTTTAATGGAATCACAAACAGTATTGTGACTTCCTTAAACACCCATTAAGTTAAAAAAATTAATGAGCCTGCCTGGTCCTTGGGAGACCATGGTGATTATACTGGCTAACACACACACACAACAGACAAAATACCAAAGTTAGCTACTACATCTACGATGGACTCCAGATTCCAGTTGAGTTTGAAAGTAGGCTTCCTGTCTCCTCTTCCTCTTTCTCCTTCTTTTAACTTTGTATTTTTCCCCACACCTTCTCAATTGTGTTTCTCTTTCTCTGTATACCAAAATACCACTATCCACATCTTGGTCTTCTCTCCCTTTGACTCTTCCTCCTTCCCTCATATCCATGTTGTCCCATCCTCTGCCCACCATCTCTAGGGAGCTCCAGCCTTCTCTCCACCTCTCTTCCTGCTTGCCATCCCCTTTCTCTCTACCCACTTGTTCCTTGTTCTTCCTTCTCAGACTTCAGTTGATCACCTCCTGTTTTTCTTCCTCTTCCGTCTAGCTATCTTCCTCCCTCCCTGTTCTCCATTAGTCTCCTATGATCTCTGGCCTCTGCCTGTCTCTCCATTTTATCCTTGCTTTCTCTGCTCTCACACCTTTGCCCCCTAGCTGCTTCTGCCACTCTTCTGTCCTCTTTGGTCCTTCTGACTCCACTTATTCCTCCTCCATTCTTCCCCTCCAGGGCCAGCTCACACTACTTCTCATCTGCTTTCCTTCCTTCATCCCCTTTTTCTTAAACAGTTCACATGTCTTCAAAATGCTGCCCTCTGCTTCAGCTTCGATTCACTTCAGGTTCTTGCATCTTGGCTGGCCCGCTCATATCTTTCCTGGGTGCTTTCCTGTCTTGGAGCCCCTGGTTGGTCCTGTCATTGAACAGATGAGCCCTGAGCAATGACAGAGACCCCATTTCTCCATCCAGCAGGTTACATGTTTTTTTAAAAAAATGCTTGGCTGAAGGAAAGAATCTCCCATCAGGAGAAATAGCTATAATAAAGCCTGTTTCTCGTATTTGAGAGAAGCTAGAGGGGACAAAGTCCGGTAGTTTCCTATTAATAACTAGTGTGTAAAACCCATTTTTGGTTTTACCAAAAGGAGAGTCAGCATGCTGCAGGGATTTGGGTGTTGGCCTAGGATATTGGGAGACCAGGGTTCGAATTGCCACTAAGCTATGGGAACCAACGGGATGAACCTGGGCAAATCATGATCTCTCAGCCTCAGAGGAAGGCAGAGGCAAACCCTCTCTGAACAAATCTTGCCAGGAAAACCCTGTGATGGGTTTGCCTTAGTTGGGAACAAATTGAAAGCCTATTGTTATAACAAAAGCAGCAGCAAAGCCAATTAAATCTCAGTCCTCCATATCTCTTGGAATACTATACCAGGATAACTAAGGCCATTTCCACATGGTGTCGCTGTCCTGTGATGGCAATGTGTTGGCAGTGGGTCCACTAGTCATGCGTTTGAATGGTATCATTGGGGTCCAGCAGCCAGGATGTTCCTATCTATCACAATTGTAGGATATTCACTTAACAGAAAAAAATCCATTAAGTGCCCACGTTTGCATGACATCAGCCATGCGGAATGGGTGGAAGCATGATATACACACTTCCTTCCCCAGTAGCATGGGACAGAGGCTGGCTGCACTGTGGAAGGAAGGAGCATATCACCCGCACGTTCACCTGCGGGCAGCTGGCTGAGTGTGGAGGGGAGCATTTGCGTCACACTCCTTCCCACAAAGATGCTTCCAGGATGGCACCAGGACCACGACAGGAAGCAGTTAAGTGCATGACAGGAAGCAGAAATGGCCTAAGAATTCCATGAGGCCTAACTGTGCTGTTGACTAGTCTATGTTAGAAAAATCCTGTCTTGTCCATTAGAGACTGTGCCATGGACCACTGGAAAACAATCTATGGTTATTTTTTACTTGGTAGTTTCTTCCGTATGTAGGACTGTTACACTAGCTAAGCACAAATAGAAACAGCAAATACTACAAGACAGGCTGGTTGATAAAAAGACCCCCCCCCAAAAAATCTATCAAACATTTCTGCTTATTAACAATGCAAGCAACAAAACAATATGCATCACAATTTTAAATTTTGCATTGGGCCTACCCTGAAGTGTTTATAGTACAGCTATATCTGGAAGTAATTATCTGATGAATTGAATTTAACATCTGGATTGATTTCCAAAAAGTGTGGCTATGATTTCATTTTCTAACTGCACCTGGAAGTTATTTTTTTTCCCCCCTAATATTCTCAGTTTCCTTTAGGAGTTGCTAGATGAAGGTGGGTTTTATTGCTCACACTCTGGGTAACTATTGGCTACGAAAACCACAACTTTATGTGGTCCAAATATTAGTTGACCTAGACTCCTGTTAGATAAGATCTGTGCCCTTGAGCCCTGGCTCTTCATTACATTACAGTAGCAGCTCAGGCAATGGGATTTTTTACAGCTTCCTATCTGTATACATTAACTATCCCTAAATGCAGGAAAACATTTACTTTTAACTGCTTCTATGTGTTACCATCAGTATTGTTAGAAGTTTGATCTAACAGAATCCCAGTTAAAGTGCAAAAATATTTGTATGCAGCAGAAGTACTGGAAACAGTTGAGCCTGATCTTTGGTATTGTGTTCTGTATAAAGATTGCTGAGAACCATTAATCTCTTCCCTTTTAACAGCTTTTTCAGGGAACTGTTTTGTAAATACTGTTTGCTATTGCCCTGAAGATTCACCTCCATTTCTGAAAGAGTGGTCAGGGTTTTTTTGGCATGGGGAGTATGAGGAGAGGTTGATCTCAGTGCACATCATGAGTAGGAAAGTTAAACTAGTGTATTTACCCAACATTGCCTGGAGTTTTTATTTTCCTCTTAAGATCTCAACAAACTGTCTTCTCCAATTCCTGTAACTTTGTTCCATATTTCCCAATGCAATCTGTATTCAGACTTATTTACATACAGTTTGAGTTCCTGAGTGAGACCCTTTTTGCACCTTATCCTTTCATGGTTCTGGGGTGCGGGCCTCATGCAAGAAGCCTTTGGAGGAAGGCTCTCACTTCCCTGCTGCTTCGGCTCTGCAGCTGTTTCCTGGTCATGCAAGAGCCCCGCCTCTTCCTTTCAAAGTGCAGCCTGGGACCTTCCAGGCTGCACTGAGAGAGGAAGTGCAACCGGCCCGGCTCCTGAAGCTCCACACGCCAGGTAGGTGCGTGCAAGGCCCCAGAGCGATGCGCGACCACACAGCATTTTTGGCTTTGAGCCGAAAATGAAAAATGCATGCGCGGTCCATGTCAGGCCCTTGAGCGTCGCACAAATGTGAGTGCTTCGTGGACCGCTCCTTCCATTTACACAACGCTCAAGGGGCCCTTCGCTTTGGAAATGCCATGCGAAAAGGACCGGAGTACGTTGTCCTCCTCTTTGCTGCTAGGTCTCATCTCCATGGCAACCAGTCTATTCTAGTACCTGTAAATTTCCCCCATATTCCCTAATCCAGTCTTTATTCAGAGTTGTTAACATTCAGAGGTTAGGCTTCTGCGGGAATACACTACCCTCATCCTCGCTGCTAGACCTCATCTCCATAGCAACTGGTCTATTCCCGTAACCTATAACTTTTCCTCATAGTCCCCAATCCAATCTGTATTCAGAGTTGTTGGGTTCCTGAGGGTTGGGTTATTGGGATATTCCCCAATCCAGTCTTTCTTTAGAGTTGTTAACATTCAGAGGTTGGGCTCCTGAGGGAATACACTGTCCTCCTCCTTGCTAGGCCTCGTTTCCATAGCAACCAGCCTATTTCAGTATCTGTAACTTTTCCCCATAGTCCCCCATCCAATCTTTGTTCTCTGGCAATGTTGATGTACTGGCTTTTTATATTTATTTATTTATTTAGCTTTCTGTTGAATTTGTGCAACGGCTTCACATTCTTCCAGAAGCATTTTTTGTTTTGAATTTCAACTTTAAGATTCCTCACGTATGGAACCCATACAATCTACTGTGTCAGGCGAGAAGACCTTGTAACTATGGCCCTTTTCGCATGGCAGTGTACAAGTGAAAGGTCCCCTTGAGTGTCACATAGATGTCAGGAATGGTCTGCATGATGCACTCCCATTTCCGCCATGCCCAAGGCCCACAAGTGCAGCAAATACGCATTTTCTTATTTTCGGCTTTTAGCCAAAAATAAGCTGCACTTGCGCAAGGCTCACGGGCACCTCACCTGCAGTGCGGAGCCTCTGGATCCGGGCCTGTCGCGCATCCTCTCCTCAGTGCAGTCTACAACTTCCAGGCTGCACTGCAGAAGGAAGGAAGGGGCGTGGGCAGGGTTCTCGCACAAGCAGGAAGGCGCTGCAGAGCCCGAGCAGCAGGGAAGCAGGAGGCTTGTGAGAGCCTGCCTGCCCAGGCTTTTCATGCAAGGCCCACACTCCAGCAGCATGAGAAGGTAAGCTGTGGAAGTATTCTTGCCTCACACAGCCAATCATATGAGGTCTTTGCCTGCCTGACACAGACAGACAGACAAATGTGCTGACAAACGTTGACTTTTATATAGTAGATGTAATTGTATAAATGGGGTAAATTTTTGCTCTCTGTTTGTTTTTTAACTTCTACAGTATAATTCTTGGTCTATGGCTGCAATAAAGCAGCTGCCTGACTTGCCAGGTATGATGGGTTGCAGCTTGGGGTGGGCCATGTGGCCACGGCATGTCTGCCCGCGTTGGACCTCGCGTCTCCTTCTCAAAGGGCCGTGTGGCTCACACAGCTGGCCAGAAAGGAAGGGGGCTGAGCAACCAATGAATTCAAGCCTCTGGTTTGAATTCATTGTCTGACACAAGTCCAGGACTCAGCCAGAGAGCCCAGATGTTGTTTTATCTCCAATCAGGTGCTAGGGCTCTTATTCTCCCACCTCCCATCTCTCTATCAGTCTTCATTCAAACGTCTCCCACCCACCTTCCCTGCATTTTGATCCTTGTGATGTTTGTGGTTTCCTGTATTTTTGGGGTGATTGGGTGGCTCATTTTAGGAGGGTGGCCTTTGCACTGCTGGATTATTTTCTGTATAGGGCTTCTATGTACTTGCTCCTAATTTTCACTACTTGCTGGTTGGCGGTTATGTGGGTTCTGGATATAAGTTTTCGGTTCTCAGTATCCCAGATATTATTGTGGTTTGTGAATGCCTCATGGGTGTAGGGGAGCTCAGGGGTGCAGAAGAGATGGTGGTCATGCTCTGTGCTGTGGGAGGCATGATGGTCCCACCTCCTGGTGGGGGTACTTCCCCTGTTGTCCCAGCAGTCCGGTTGCGTCCGAAGGTCAGGCTCATCGGTCAACAGGCGGGTCGGTTGATAGCCATATCTGGACCCATACTTATGCCAACCCTATCAACAACTGTAGCCAATAAAATTGTGGCATTTTTTCTCCAACTTCGGTGTCTGTATGTGTTATTTGGCGGCATCATCACCCCTGAGCATGCAAATAACATTGGCATTGATTTTGTTCTGAGAAGCTAGTAAAATGTATTCTGTTGCTAAGACAGGTAAAACAACATACTCCATGGAATATTAGATACTAATAACTATATCCTACATTTATCCTACTCTATTGCATCCCTCTTCCTTCACACTAGTGGCTCCATTGCCTTCTGTGCAGTATTTGTGAAAAGTCCTGCAAATTGACTTCACTTGGACACTCCTTGACATGCTAGATTCTGGCTTAGAATTCTAAATGCCCAACCCAACTGCAAACCCCAGGATTCCATAGGATGTTGAAAGTGGAATAATAGTGCCATAAGAGTGTAGTGTGGAAATGCCCATAGTGCAGCTTGGCTAGTTAGCTTATATCTCTGTAGTACACCAATATCAATTCTGAATGAGACTTCAATTGGCAAAACATGCAAAAAGGCAGGGCAGGTTTGTTTCTCACAAACCACAGTGGCTATATATTTTGCTCTGTAACTTGCTTGTAGAAGACATGGAGATTCTCTGTTTCTGAAGTAGAAGGCTAGAATCCAAGTGAGATCATAGTCCAGATTGGCACCAGACAGAATGTTTGGACTCTGGACAAAATCCAGCTAAACCAGAGATATGGCAGCTTTACATGCAGGCTACATGACTCAAAGGTAGCCATCTCTTCCAGTTTTTTCCTTGCTTGCTTTTTGAAAGCAGACTTGTCTGGTGAAGAAGTTTACATTTCCACCAATCTCACTGTGTCTTTTTGGCCTAAGAAAGGTATCACTCTATATGAACTTTAGAATTTTTCTTACAAATAATATGGCCACCCCTATGTAGAGGAAAGAGAGGGCTTGTTTTCTGCTGCTCCAGAGACCAGGACAAGGAGCAATGGATTCAAGCTGCAGGAAAGGGGATTCCACCTGAACCTCAGGAAGAACTTCCGGACAGTCAGGGCTGTCCAGCAGTGGAATATGCCGCCTCAGAGTGTAGTGGAGTCTCCTTCCTTGGAGGTTTTTAAGCAGAGGCTGGATGGCCATCTGTCGGGAATGCTTTGAGGGTGTTCCTGCATAGCAGGGGGTTGGACTGGATGGCCCGTGTGGTCTCTTCCAACTCTACATTTCTATGATTCTATGATTCTATGATTCTAGATTTTGCAAGTCAGGATTTCTGTCCCTTGTGACAGCCTCCCAGCTGTTCCTTATGAACACTCCAGCAGTTCCTCTTTTCATGAAGACAGAGACCACACAACCTTCATCGGCCCCTAAACTTGCTTGCAATGTAGTGGAGGATGTTATCCCATTTGAAAGTGTTGAGTCAACTACCTATGTATATATGTCCTGAAAACAGACCATCATCTGAATCAGTCACAGAGAATGAATACAAGCTAAATTATTGTGAAATTAAATTATTTTCTGCAGCCGCCTACTGTAGTCATCCTACAGGAAGATCCAGATTCTTGCAATCAGCTTGTCTAGAAAACAGAACATTGTTCAATATTTAAAAGATGCATACTGACATTTTAGAAAGTTAGCTCAAACTCTTTCAAAGAAAATTGGATCAAATTGAAAATGGTAATTAAGCCAATTAAAAAAGGAAGTAAAATAAAACACTATGCACCTCTTATGTTTAGATAGTCTGATTTGCATACAGGTGACATCATCATTATAGAGAGTGACAATTATGGAGAAAAAAATGTGCCTTTCTGCCACAGGATTTACAGTAACGGAGGGGCTGATTGCCATAAGATTGATGGTGCCATTGATGCAAGTAGATATGGTTTTGTTTAGCAGTCAGAAAATGGCAAGCAATTGTGTGAGATTTCCTTGAGATGGATTGAACTGCAGTGGCATTATTGTATCTGTAATTGCCTTATGCATTGCCGTTTGCTTTGAATTATCATGGAGAGTTCTTTTCAGAGCATCATTTAATGTGCATTATGCTTGCCTGTGAAGAATAACTGCCCTTCCTTGCAATATAGGTGCATTCAAGGAGGGTTAGGTAATGTCCTGAATATATAGCACTGAATAGCAGAGGAGAGGCATTAAAAATGCTCAGATTGTGTGGCTGGTCTCCTTAGTAAGGAATAGACAGTTACCTAGGGAGGTATACCCAATATCAGTGCAATATGTTAGTTTTCTATGGAATGTAAACCAGTTTCATTCAAAGAGCTGGAACACAAGAGGTTGATAATTTGTTGATTTTCATTGTAAGTCTTGTCATTATAGATTTTGCCAGATCTTAGCATAATTAGAGAATCTCCAGGATATCTCAAGAATGAGGCTGTCTTTCTAAAGCATGAAAGTGTGAAGCAAGAGAAGTTTTCTTCTAACTTAGGCCATTTCCTTCCTATGCCGTTCTAGTGCTATTATTCCACTGTCAACATCCTATAGAATTCTGAGGTTTATAGTTTCCTGAGGCCCAAGAGCTCTCTGGCTGAGAATTCTAAAGGCCCCTCCATAAACTGCAAACCACAGGATTCCATAGGATGTTGAAATTAAAACAAGAAAGGAGCTGACAGAAGAGGAATGGAATTGTCAGTCGTTCCTACATATGCAACTAAAAGAAAAACTAAAAATGGATCTTAAACTAGAAGGAATAGATACAATTACTCAACTAAATGAATGGGGAAAAGTGATATTTGAGAAAAAAGAACACTTGACATCTCAATTCTATAAGTACATATTGGACCGGGAATTGGAAACAGAGACAGTTAAAGAGACAGTGATTGTTTGGGCCCAAAACATTGGACATGCAATAAAATAGAGCAATGAGAAAGAAGGTGGAATATTACACAGAAGTTCACTCTGGCTCAAAATCTGAAAGAAAATTATTTAAAAATGCTACATAGATGGTACTTAGATCCTGTGAAATTAGGTAAGATATATAAAACAAAAAACAAGAACTGCTGGAAATGCACACAAGAGAATGGGACTTTTTATCATATGTGGTGGCATTGTATAAAGGCCAGAAGATATTGGGAAAAGATACACAAAATAATGACGGACATTCTACAAATAGAGATCCCAATAACACCAGAAATTTTTTTACTAAGTATGATGCATCAAATAAACAAAAAGTAAAAAAGATATGAAGAAATAATCCTATATATGATATCTGCTGCTAGAATAGTATACACGAAATACTGGAAAAGTCCAGAAACACTTTTAATGGAAGAATGGTTAGATAAAGTTCAGGAATATGTAATTTTAGATGATCTCACACGAAGAATGAAGGGGGAAAAAAGAAGTAAAAAAGTAAATGATATGAGGATAATCAAGAAATATATTGAAGAGAACTGGACAAAATTATGCCAAGGGGAGAATAGATTAATAAGATTTAAGATAAAACAATGCAGTTGAGCTGAAAAATTACTTAGTAAATTAGTATTGCAGGTAAAAGTCAAGTCTTCAAAGACATAGCAGGTTTTTTGGGGTCACAGATGAAATACCTTAAGGGGATGTTCAAACAAGGGGAGAGAGGAAGTTAAAAGAATTGGATTGTGGTAGATAGATAATAACTAGAGGACAGAAAAAAAAAATAGAAGATAGAAGATTGTACAGTATAATATGTAAACAAACAAGGTATCTTAAATATGTGTATGTATATATGTATAACTTAATGTATAAGCATGTTTTTATAATGGAAAAAATAAATATGACATAATGATGTAAAAAAAGAGAAAAAAAGAAAGTGGAATAATAGTGCTATAACAGTATAGTACAGAAATGGCCTTACTGTCGGCAAGCACTCGGTTTCATTGATAGCCAAATCTGTCTTAGAAGACATTTTTCACCTCAGAAATGTTCAAAGTTTTATCCCTCTTTCTTCCTATAACCCGAAAAAAAAAAAAAAAAAAGGTGGCCACAGAAAAGTGAAACATGTTCTCTGAATACTCAGGACCATTTTTATGCTGGTCACTATTTCCTTTCCTACAATATCCTGGAGCAATGCTTGGCCTGCGGCATTGTGGGGCATGCAAAATGTTGAGCAGGTGTCATCCGACTTGCTGGTTTAACCACCTACCATAGTGGTCTAGGGCCTGATGGCTACTCGTGCCAGGTTTCTTAGTTTAATGTAGTGTAGTGTGAATTGATGTGATCTCAGTCTTACCTCCTCTCACACTCATTGCTGCTACCACTACCTCTACTGCCACCTTGTTTCAAACTGAAGTGTCTCTGATGCTGAAGAGAGTAGCCAGTTTAAATCTCATTGAAACAATCAGTAGGATGCTTTCTTTGGCTTAATTTACAAATGAACCATTTTGATGGATCCATTGTCAAAAAAGACTTAATTGGTGGATAAAGTTCTGCCAGTACCAATGGTTCCAGGAGTAATAAGGAAAGTGGTCCATGAACCAATGGCTATTAGCTTCTTTTGGGACACCGATGATGAACATTAAGTTCAAGAAAAGAACATGCATGGTACTGTTAGGATCTCACTTTTGCTCAGTGAGCTCAGAAGAATAGATATATTACATTAGTTCTTTCTATTATAATTAACTACATTTGCAACCACCTTCCTGCAATGAAAGGACATACATGAATAATTTACAATGGTTGAAAGAGTAGAACATTGAAAAATGAGTTATCAAAAAGTGGTGGATGCCTGTATAGAGTTCTGTTCCTTCAAGACAATTGTGAAGCAGGTTAAGATGAGAGACAGACAGACCCAAAGTTATCCAGTGTGGGTGAATGAAAGTTTCAATTCAAAATCTTTCCTCAGATCACAACCAACCCTATAATCCATGGCATAGTGCAAAATGTTGAAGTTCAGGTCTCGCTTCTGACAGCGTTCACAGCCATATCCACCAAAGCCATTTCTGCACTAGACTGTTATAGTGCTATTATTCCACTTTCTTTTTTCTTTTCTTTTTTAAATTATTATTATTTTGACATTATCACAACAAAAACAAGTATCCAAAAACATCCATTGATAAAAGAAGTAAGCAAAAATAACAAGGAAAATAAACAAAACATTTTTCAGGTTGTCATTGCCTCTATATCTCAACTATAACTGGCTTGATCTTTATTTCCAAATATATACGTCCTTTTAGTTCCACAAACAAGAAGCTCAATTATATTGTCTTATTTAAATATTAATATATATTCTTTTTACATATTTGTAACTGTGATTTAGGCATAAGCTTTGATAGCACTAGATATCCCTTTGTGATATCAAATAATTTGACCTTTCCATGCACCCTGGCTATGTTTGCCAGGATCCTGAGAAAAACATAGGCACAAGGAGCAGCTGGTTAATGATGGGAATTCCAACTTCCCCTCTCTCAGGCGGGCATTTCAAAGCTTTGGCTGTGGCTCTGGATCTGGATGGTGTATTCCTTTCATCTCACAAGATACCTGATTCGCGCCCATAAATACAAGACCATAAAAAGTGTCCATTGATTGACACTTGGGCTGCATGATTGATATGTTTTGATCCACTTCTAAGCCTTTTGGTGCATTTCAAAGTTAACTTTGTTCTCAAAGTTTATGACATGAATCACAGGCACAACTTTGTTATAAAAACCCCTGGTTTTGATAGTTCAGTGAGCCGGTTTTTGAGTTTTACACCACCTTGCTGCCAGTTTGCATAGCGAGCTCCCCAGGGAGTTTCATTGTCTTCAGCTGCTCAGGACTACGTGATCAGGTCGTATTGCTTATTCCTAAAATCATTTCTATTTTCCTATTTCTTATTTAATTAGTGGTGTGATTGTTGTCTTATTTGTTTACTTCTCAATAAAGCATTAATTGGTTTACTCTGAATTTGTTTGGCTCACTGCTCTGACTCTGTAAACGTAGGGCAAAAGGTCCTGCTGGTTACCCTGCCTCTTGCTAGCCATTTGAGTCTGCTCCAGTTAATTTCCCCAATTTTGTGTTAATATTTGGTCATTTGGGCGTCCTGCCCAGGAGCCCAGAGAAACAGAGTAACAGATTTCTATTCAACTTAACCAACATTTTGTACCCTCCTTTTAGTTTATAAGACTAGCTACTGTCAGGTCTCCCCATCTGCTTCTTATATAGGCCCTTTCTGCACGAGGCAGCTAAAACAGGCCAAGGCATCCTGGCACAGAGGTTGTCCATACCTTGGATCAGACTAGGTGCAGACTATTTAACTTAGTTCCGCACCTCAGTCTGATCCAACCCGCCCCCAAGTGGTCCTCCCCCACACTAAGTAAAGACCGGAAAAATCAGATCTTTACATTTTCTGGAACGCTCCATAGCATTCCTACTTACCTGTGCAGATGCGCAGACTCGCACCAACGCGAGCCTGTGATCAGTGGAGGGTGGGCTGTGGGTGTGGCCAGCGTCAGTGGTTGGTCCACTCCCACGAAGACACCAGAAGCTGCCATTTTGAGCCAGAAGCCACAGGAACCCGCCATTTTGAGCTGGAGCAGTGCGGATCTACGGACCTCGCAGTTCTCCGGTTCGCCCTGCACTAATGGAGGAGTCCTGCAGCAGGGCTCAAGGGAAAGTCTGCATTACTTCAGACCCAAGAAGAGCCGATAAGTAACGGCACGGAGTGATTCACTTGCCTCATGTGGAAAGGGCTATAATTGATTAAGGGGTCCCATGCTTTTATATAGGAGCTCATCAATGTTCCTCTTATTAACATAGTCAGTTTGTCCATTACTGTTGCAGTCTAAAAGTTTAATTAACCTTTTTCTTTATTGGGGAAAATCACGTTACTTTCCATTTTTTTGCATATGTAATTCTAGCCGCAGTAGTCTTATAAAATAATAGTCTCGCATATTTTTTTTCCATGCTTCAAAAAAAAATAGTGCTCCTCTTTCAACATCCTATGGAATCCTGGGGTTTGCAGTTTAGGGAGGGGCCTCATCTGTGAAGTGTTGGAGAGTACGGCAAGCTAGTTCTAGCGGTTTTAATGTCCATCCAGAGCAGGTTATTTGGTAAAGCTGATTTGGCTAATTTGGCTATTTGGCTAATTTATCATAATTGCACAGTGAAACCAAGTTATCCCCAAATCCTGAAGATTATAATTGCATTCGTAAATAAAGGGAGTATGAGAGCAGATGAGATACCTGGGAACAAAGGAATACCTTCATGCAGAAAGAGAGCAGACAAACTGGAAGTAGCCATAATTTGGCTGTGCCTAAACTCCTAGAGAATAACATGCAGCCCAAGTCTGGTGAGCATAAGGCATGCAAAGGCTACAAACTCCAACAGTATTAACAGTTAGAAGTATACAGATGTTGGAAAAGTCCCACCTCCCCACCACTATTGGGAGCAGTGCAGCTAAAGAATGAAGAAGTTAGCCCTAAGGGGACTAACAAATGATATCTTTGACCGCTTCCGCACTAGAGTGTTATAGCACTATGATTCCGCTTGCAACATCCTATGGCATCCTGGGGTTTGCAGTTTCAGGAAGGGTCGCCTGGCCCCTCCCAAAACTGCAAACCCCAGGATTCCATAGGATGTTGCAAGTGGAATCATAGCGCTATAACACTCTAGTGCGGAAACGGCCTTTGTCCTGCTAAAAGCATCAGCATCGGCACAGCAACAGCAACAACAACATGGTGCTCCAACCTTGTGAGCACTGGCTTCCCTTCACCAGTGTCCGTAATTATGATACTATGCACAGGCAAAGATTATTCTCTAGACTCCAGCCTATCTATGTCCTGTTTTATGTGGAGCTTCTCTGAAAGCCCAAGCATTTGTCAAACCAATGAAGGGACTGAAAAAGCTATATATAAATTATTCAAATAAGTTAAATAAACATCATTCTCCTGTTGCTATTATTGCAGAACAATGCAAATGATTTTACCTCTACTCTGTTTTTGCCTGGCTGCCCTTGGATTGTTATTATACTTACTAAGTTATTCCGAGGCACACCCTATTAAAACAGCATTAAAAACATAAAATTGAGTATTTCAGTGTGTCACCTTTATAGTGAAGATGTAGTAATTATACGCATATCCTGGGAATGTGGAAAGCTGGCCATGAAATGACAAACATTTATTGAAGCAAGTGCTGTGATAATGAGAAATACTCTAGTTGTCGTTGCAGAGGCAAGTCTTGTTTTTATTCTTCCTCCAGACACCCACCACTTTTCAAAAAAGAAATCATAAAAAACATGGAGTTTTAAAGCAGTCATTTTTAAAAAGGAAATTGTAGTACCAACAACCAAATATGGTTTTACTTTTAAAAAACTGCTATGGCATATTTCGTTAATAACAAGGATTGCAATGCTTGGGATAAGTTTGGCCTAATTAGCTGATTTCTTATAGCAATTTGTGGTGAGCTAGAGGACCAGATTATACAACCCAAAATATTTTTACTTTTTTTCCCCAAATTACCTAAGGCCATTTCCATACAACGTCACCATCCTGCCACAGCAACGTGTTGTTCCTAGTCATATTGCCTCATGATTTTGTCGCTACCAAGCTGCTATCCCGTTCCCAAGCACTGTAAATCAGCCCTATATCCTTTAGAGAAAAAATCCATTAAGAGCCTCCTGTAGTGCTTCAATATCGTCAACCATGTCAGTGCAGCTCCATAATAGGGTTTGACAGCACTTCCTGTTGTTGCAGATCCAAGAGTGGGTGAAGTGTGGGTGGGCCCAGCTTGTCCCTCCTTCAGCAACTCCAATGGCATGACAAGTTTGGATCCACCACCTCTCTGTGACTATTTTAAATTTCTCCTTTGAGTTTTTTTAAATTTCTTTAAAACACATTTTATAGCATTATAGCACAAAACTGCAATAGTGTACTGGTTTGTCATGAGGTTACAATGTAGCTGCACCAGTATGGCTTCCCCCACCTAAAAAAACAAAACAAAACAAAACAAACCCATCCAATCAGGAGCTTTGGGGCAGGGTGAAGGCGGGGAAAGGAAACGGCCAATGACACTATAGTGCAGAAGGAACACTGGTGGCAATAACACTATTCATCCACTTAAGGTGAAAGGATGTCGAAGAGAACATTCCTAATCTGACATCATCACAGAAATGGCAATGCTGGGGTTGTAACTGAACAATCTGTTATTGAAGTGTGGCGTGGAAAGGGTCTAAGTAACAACTCATAGGTCACTTCCTGTTGGAAACAAGTCTTTGTCAATGTCAAGACGGTGGCTAAGCAGACACAGAGGCAGGAGCTGAGTTTTATGGTTTTTAAGTAGTAAATAAATCAAGCAGTTACTTCACCCAAACAAACAACCAAGTCCCAGAGGCAGCAAACTCAGGCAGCAGGGTCAGCCTGGAACAGAGAGCACAGGATGCAGTTTCATGGTTTGAAGACGGTTGTTGCCCCGTGCCCAACTCCAACAGCGTCTGACTTAAATACTCAGTCTTTAGCCCAGCCGAAGCTGATCAAATGTCCGTTGGCCCAGCTCACAGCTGGAGCCTCTCAAGACTTCAGGGCCGGTTCATCAGGTGCTTCTCCCACAGCCACTGAGACCTCCGGACCACCTCCTTCTCCAGTCGCCTCTGGAGAAATGTGGGGGGAGAGTCTGCTGCAAACTCTGGACTGGAGTCAGAAACACCAGCCTCTGTCGAGTCAGAAACACTAGCCTCTGCCTCTGGAGCACAAATATCTGCTGCAGGTACTGGTTCAAGATCCATACCAGGGATAGCTGTGGGGTTGCTGGCAAACTCCTCCCTAGACTCTGAAGGAGCCCCGAAGGCCCCTCCAAGGGATCCTCCCTTGGCTGGGAATCCAAGTCTGAATCGGAGTCCAAGTCTGAATTGGCAGCAAGCTCAGCCTGGCTCATGACAGTCTTCTCCTGAGCCTAAAATGGCCTGAGGACAAAGCCATTGATAAATTGGTCTCCACATCCACTCAGGCATATTTGGGGGATTTTTTTTTTTTTTTTTAGAAATTGCACCAGGAGGCCATGGAATGAGCCCTAGAAGTCCACATGGACTATCAAGCTAGATTGGGGACTTGGAGGATTCCTTTCTGGAACAGATGTGAAGTAAGGGGAGTAGTGGTGAAAGATTTCAACTATCAACTGTCCTGATAGTTGTTGGAAGTCAGACTCTGCTGAGAGTTTCAGGTCCAATAAATTCCTCATTGTCCAGAAGGTGGAAGAGGCAATAAGGGGAGCAGCTATTTTAGATCTGATCCTAACCAACAGTGATGACCTGATTAATGGAATGGAGATAGCAGGATCTTTAGGTGAGGGTGACCATGTTGACCATGTCATGATCTGAAGATCTGATGACCCTATGGCAGCAACCTGCTTTTTAAAAGAAGATACCTTTAATTAAACCTTTGGAGATGAAAACAAGTGAATACTTCTGACTAAGACCATTTCCACACTACACAGTTATAGTGCTGTTATTCCACTTCTAGCATGTTATAGAATCCTGGGGTTTGCAGTTAGGGATGGGCATTCAGAATTCTCAGCAGAGAGCTCTTTGGCCTCAATAAATTACAAATCCCTGAATTCCACAGGTTGTTGAAAGTAGAATAACAGCATTATAACAGAGTAGTGTAGAAATGACCTAAAATGGAACAACTGAGTCTACACAGCTATCTTCTTTCTGCAATCAAGAGCTGAGTAAGTCTGTTTACCCCACAAAATCAGGACAAATGAATGACAAAACTGAGGGTTAATGTTTTAAAAGAGAATAATTAAGGATTAAATGGCAGACATTTGAGAACACACTGAATTGCATTTTATGTGAAAGATGGAATTGTATTCTAACAAGGAGAATTGCAGCATAGGAAAGTATGGATGTTATTTATTTGATGCTGATAACACTGTCTTGCTGGCAGCCATGAGTTAAATGAGTTGTTAACTAAGTTACTGCTGTGTTAGATGAAGGATGGAAATTTCCCAGGAACATTCTGTATATTTTTTACAATGGATCTTGGAGGAGCTATGCATGGAACTTCTGAACTTGCAGAAGAACATGGTAGAGGCTGGGAGGAAAAGAGTTCTGCATCAAGAAACTGTGGCAGGATGTAAGACAAGAAAGAGACATAGAAGCCAGCAACATGGAAATGAAAGAAGATGAGAACAAGATGGAGAGACAAACTCAAGCTAAGTTAATGGAGGGAGCTGCTGATTTGCAGGAGATTTATGACCAAGATATATGATGGAAGAAGTAGGAGGCAAATCTAAAACTGTTCTGTAAGGAAACTATTTTGATTGTTGAATGAAATCAAAGTGACTTAGCATGTTGGATTGAAGGGGGTAAGAGAAAGATGTCAAAAATAAGGGGTTTTTTTTTCAGGACAGCTATTCTAAAATGTAATGTGAGAAAGATGAAACATGAAAGAGTAATAAAGGGTAAAGATGGGAATCAGAGAAGTGTGGAGTGTGTATTTCTTTAGGTTGACTATGGGCCTTTCCACAGCTTACCAGATCCCAGTGCTGTCCCACAATCTGTATTAGAATTATTTATCCTATGTTTTCTTTTATCTTGTTTGGATTTCGAATAAAGCTTATTGTGTGTGTGTGTGTGTGTGTGTGTATAAACAGAGACAATTAAATCCTTCTACAGTCAACTCCTCTCTGGTCTTAAGATCACAATCAGAATCATGGAATTAAAGAAGATCTCTATAAGTCTAGTGTTTCATTAAGTATTGTTTTTCTGTACCTTGAAAAGCCTCTAATGGAGATATCCAGAGAAGCATTTGAGGACACAAATGTAATTTGTATTTCTGCCAAATAGTAATCAATGCTTTCCTTAAAAAGTGAAAAGAAAATTCTACTCCTGGTTTACTTTGGCATACCATAAAGAAGCATGCCACCCTTGATTTAGATCTACTCATTCCAGAAGTAGTATTCTATTATTTTCCAGTCTTATCCAATCTAATACCCATGCTAAAGTATTAGCATGAGCATATAATTTTAAGTCTGGGAATCTTATTCCACCTCTTTCTTTATGGTCTTCCACTGCTTTCCATTTAATCCTCATTTTTGTTCCCAGCCCAGATAAGCTTTGTCAAATCTTTCTTCCATTGATTAAAAACCTCATTTTTCAAAACGATCAGTAACTTTTGAAAAAAAGGAAGTTCGTTATGGGTAAAATATTCATTTTAATTGCTGATATTCTATGAGTCAACTGTTTTGTGTTAGCTGAAAAAAACAACGAGATTTTAGGCTTCAACAATAGGATAGTATCTAGGTTGAGGGACGTAATAGTACCTCTCTATTCTACTTTGGACATTTCTCATTTGAAATACTGTGTCCAGTTCTGAGCACCACAATTTGTGAAGAATATTGACAAGGTGGAACATGTCCAGAAAAGAGTGACCAAGATGGTAAAAGGCCTGGAAATCATGCCCTGTGAGGATTGGCTTAGGGAGCTGAGTATGTTTACCCCAGAGAAAAGAAGATTATGAGGTGACATGATAACCATGCTTAAATATTGAAATAGGTGTAATATTGAAGATGGTGCAAGCTTATTTTCTGCTGCTTCAGAGACTAGAACATGGAGAAGTGGATTCAAACTACAGGAAAAAAGATTACACCTAAACATTAGGAAGATCTTCCCAACAGTAAAAGCACGTTAGTAGTAGAATACGCTGCCTGGAAGTGTGGTGGAGTCTCCTTCTTTTGAGGTTTTTAAACAGAGGTTGGATGGCTATCCACTGGGAGTGCTTTGATTTTGCCTGAGCATAGGGCCAAATCTACTTGTTTTAATTTACTAGAAAATAGATTTCACCTGAGTATTAGAAGGAACTTATTGAAAATAAGAGTGGTTTGGCAATGGAACCAATTGCCTATAGAGGTAATGAGGTCTCCTTCTTTGGAAATCTTCAAAAAGAGTCTGGATAGCTATCTTCTGGTAATGCTTTAGCTGGAGATCATCTCTCACAGCAGGTTGAACTCAGTAATCTACAAGGCCCTTTCCAGTTCTATGATTCTATTATTTTATTTCTTGATGATTCTGGGTTGTGATTGCAGCAGTGAAATCTCATTTCTGTAAATAGATAGGGGAGAATGTTATTTAAATTTATTCCTGATCAGGATTTGCCAAGATTTGCTTAATTCAAAAAATTAAATTCAAAATTTCAAAGTAGAACAGAAAGATCAGTCTTATGGATGGGTCAGAAATGTGCTTAAGTACATTTATGAATGAGAGTTACAAAGATTTTAAAAATTCAAATGTGGGAGGAAGTGAAACTGACAGAAGAAAGCTTTCTCCCTACTTTCTTTCTGCAGGCAGGCCTTTTGAATTTTAATTATGTGTGTAAAGTGGTGTACTCTATTTTTTAATCCTTATGGGAAATCATGTTTTATATACGTTTTAAGTGTTTTAAACTGTTTTTAATCATGTTTTAAAATTCTTTTTTAACCTTTGTAAATTAACATTTTAGCTTTTTTTTTTAATTATTGTAAAGTATCTTGAATCTCATCTTGAGATAATGGTGGGGTATTTATTAAACATATAAACAAAGAGTGCATCCTTACTTCTTTGCTATATTGGAAGGAAAGGAGGAAAAAGGGATTGATGGCTGGACATTGTGAGAGACACAAAAATTGGTTCAGGCGGGCCTCTGGCCATTTCTGCATGAGGTCAATACGTTGTAGTTGCCTCGAATTCTTGCCCTCCCATCTGCACACGGAACTGTTTTAGCTTTGTAGTTTTCCTCATGGTTGCGCACGTTTTCAGCTCCTAGCATGGTTCACTGTGACGAGAAACCGCTGTATGTAAAAACCAGAAAAACTGATGCAAACCTCTCAAACTGGTCTTGTTTTTGCCTAAATGCAGAACTGTAACATCGATTCACAGGGCAGAAGTGGCCAGCTAGGGGCGTTCCCAGGCTGTCCTTTCTGTCGTTTTCGTCCCTATCTCTCTCCGCCCATCAAAGGTCAGGTTGCTGTCATTATTGTCTCCAGGAGTTAAACAGACAGTGGGAAGAGAGCAAATCTGGAAAAGGATCGTTGATGTATATTTTTCACTTATCAACAAACATACATACCTACGCACAAACATAGCAAACTGTAGTATAGAAATGTGTGCGTGTGAGTGAGGAAGAGACAATCTTTTAGCGCTCTACTAGAAGATTGCCACCGCTGCAGGCTACTGATAGATTCTAAGGTTCGTTCTGCACCCCAGATTTTGGAGGTACAGCCAAACTGTGGCCAGTGACATTGCCAAAGCTGTCCCTGCTCTCAGTGACTGACCAGATCATGATCCTTTCACTTTACCAAATTAGGGAACTTATTTTAACAGTTTAATTTGACAGCGTAATTTGAAAGACCAATTTGGAATTGTTTTGTATGACTTTGTCCACTTTCTTGTTATATACATATTTTTTTTGCTCTTTGGATGTTGCCAGTGGATTTTTTGGATATTGATTTTTTTTTTCCTTTTCCTTTTTGGACTCTCAATGCTTGGTTTAGCCTGGGTTTTGGGGATGTTTGTTTTTTGACCCAATCATTTAAAATGTGTTTTTTAAAAAAACAAAACAAAACCAGACCAATTGACAATGGCGGGGGGGTGAGGGAGGGGAATGAGAGTGACCAGGGACTTGCTGTTGTGGATGCAGTAACTGCTCTTCTCCGCATTAGTTCGAAGTAAACCAGAGGGCATGTAGACAGGAAACAGGGTAGGTCGGGTTAAAAAACATCGCTCATGACATGCAGTGAACTGCTCCTCCACTCTCATGCAGAAATGGCAAGAGATAAATAGAAAAGAGAGAGAGATGGTGCTCAGAAGAAAGTGATTTGCAAGACACAGACAACAAACCATATAAAGCTAGGTAGAATGGAGGTAGCATAGAGAAAAAGCACACATTCACGGAGTAATGAGAGGCACATGAGAGAAAGGGTTATGTTCCCACCCACAGTTCATTGGTTAAGTAGCTATAGGGCAGGAATATGTATGCTGGGATTTTCAAGCCAAAATTTTGGCTGTGGTTTTCAGTTATTTTTAACAGAGTTGCATGGAATCTATGCTTTAAAGACAGCTAGGATAGTCACCTGTGAGTTATGGTGGTGAGATATATTGAGAGATCTGTTTCCAAGTGACATACAGGCATGTGAACATGAGCCATAAATCCATGTCAGTGTTATTTTGGAACAGCTGTCTCTGTGTCTAGACTTTTTTCAGCTTGAGACAAATTCTAAATAAATAAATAAATAAGCAATCAATTGTTCTGTGTGGAAACTGTCATGTGGATCATCATATATACAAAGGATATATGTTGTGCATCTTTTTGTGCAGATGCCCATGTATGTTTTTGTTTTGTTATCTCATGACTCAGAAACATAATTGGACCACAACATCCAGAATTGCCAAACAAACGTGGTCAATGACCATACTGACAGGGAGATTCTGGGAACTGCAGCCCCCCAAAAAGCTTTTCTAATCTTTAGAATATATGCCTGAGAGAGTGTGCTGTGCATTCTGAGCGTAATTCTGTGTGCACAGCTCCATATCTCTCCACCTTCCCAGCAGCTGCCAAGCAGCAGGGATTGCTTAGTATGTCTGAAATGACTGTGGAAGGATGGAGGCAATCAAGAAGTTGGAAGTGTATCTCCACTGCCCTTCTAAAGGAAAAGAAGAAGAAGAGGAGGAGGAGGAGGAGGAAGCAGAAGAAGGTTGTCTTCACAAACAGTAGTCCTGCCCCTCCCATCCTATACATTTGCATATCAAATCACTGGGCAGTGAAATATCTATCTATCTATCTATCTATCTATCTATCTATCTATTAGCCAAAATATATCAATCACATAAATAGAGCCATTCTTTTCCATTGGTACCTCCACCTATGCCAGAGTACTCAACATATACAGGTTTGGGCATTTATGTGGCAAAATTTAGAGCCTACTTTGCAGATACTAGTTGCATGTTACTGTTAGTATAAACAAGTGATTTCTGTTTAGGGCTTCAGAGACTTTTTCACATATTTTTTTCTCTCTCTCTCTCTGTCTCTCTCTCTCTCCATACATACATACATAAATACATATGTATATGTGAATATATATGTATATATACACATGCATACACAATGATTGAATCTATCCATCTGAAATGTTATCTTCTTTTCTACCGACTTCTACCTTACCAAGCAATATTGTCTTTTCTAGTGAGTCATGTTTTTTCATGATAAGGGAAGCATTACATCTGGAAATATATGAAAGTTTGCATAGTTGTATTAGAAGTGTAATGGGTGATTTGCATGTGCAAGTTACCCCTTGGTGTTTGAAATCATGTGACAAATATGTGGGTAATGTCTAACATGATCCCATTTTTCAGTGATGAAATTGACAGGGTGCTTACTTACATAACATTAAGATTCATCTATGGCCCTTTTTGCCATGCCAAAGAGTGCCTGGAGAGTCGTGTGATTGTGAGGAGCGATCTGCACAACACACTCACAATCATGTGACGCTCCAGGGTCTGGCAGGTGCTGCTTGCACATTTTTTCATTTTCGGCTTTCACGGCTTGTCGTGTGTGTGGAGCCGCCAGAGCCGCAGCGGTCATGCTTCCTGCCTCAGCGCAACCTGGGAAACTCCCAGGCTGCACTGTGGAAGGAAGAGGTGGGGCTCTTGTGCTACCTGCTTGGGAGCAGGCGGTTTGTGCAGAGCTGAAGCAGTGGGGACGCGAGAGCCTCTCGCTGGAGGTTGCTTGTGTGATCCCCACACCCCAGCACCAAAAAAAGGTAAGCTGTGGAAAGGGCCTTTGCATTAGAGACCTTTGTGAATGAAGAAGAACTCCAAAGTTATAAAGTTAAAGAAAAACAAGGAATTTCATAAACTACAGAGGTAACATTTACATGATAGTGAAGCATGTACACGAGTGAGTAATCAGTTATGAGATTTACGCAGTTTATACACTCACTCATCAAAGTACTGTTCAGCATTTGGAAACTATGCATATTGTGTAAGCATTGTATGAAAATGCCATGGATGTTATAGATCCTAATTGGAGGGAAAATCTGTGATCCAAGTGCTTTCTTGTTCAATGGTAATTATCCATATTGACTAAGCAACATGGAAAAGTCAATCAGTGATGTCAAATGTGTACTTGCTTTGCCTCTTCATGACAGTGTAGAAAGCTGCTGGTGTATGTACAGATTTGTTGTTCCATCCATAGGAACCAAGATATAGGCAACAAAAATCAGCTGGTTTCTTTTCCAGAAGTTCCTTCACCTATGCCAGACAACCGAACATATATAAGTTTAGGCCTTTATGAGGCAAAATCTGGATATGACTTATTTTACTTGTTTCCTAATTTGCAGCGACATGCCAGACGATAACAATTCCTGTTAAACTGCATCACCAAGACAGCAAATTGAGTTAAGCATAAAATTAGACTTGCATTGTCAACATTTGATAAATATGTAATATCTAATACTGGCAGCCTTGTGCAAATTGAACAATGACACAAAATGTCTGCAGTGCTGGCAACTGACTATATTGGAATGACGGACAGATGATCATTGGGAACATCTCTTCTGTAAAATTTTAAAATGCATTTCTATTTGAGGAAGCAAGCAGCTGACAAGAGAGGGTTGTTGTTTTTTTATGCCTTATTTCTTCATTGTCATATAATTCACTAGTGATGTAGGCCTACAAATTTAAGCTCATCACTAATGCGGCTAAATCAAACAGTTATAAAATGTTTTCCTCTCCCTCTTCTTCCATCTACATGTTCAATTTCTCTTCACACCTTCTGACTACAATCTCTGAATGTATTAGCACATCTCAAAGCTGGGTTCAGCATCACACTCTAACACACTCATTTAATAAAGGAAGGTACATTCTACCTCTCCAAAGTGTCATGCTTGTATTTTTTTTTTTAACAAAGTTGCAAGCTGGTGTTAGCTCTTAAAATGGGAGCCATTAGGGTATGTTACTGGCCTCCTTTTATACCTCTCTTTCCAGTCTATCTGTGTATCTCACAAAATGAAATGTTCAATAGATTTGTCACGGGATTATCGTTACATATCATCTTTTCTGTGAAAATTAATTTAATAACCATTTCACTTTCACAGTTGCCCTAGCAGTGAAGCTTGTTTCTTGAAATTTTTCTTAGCCTATTGAAGTAGAGGATGAGCAGGTACCGCGGTGCAGGAGGTCTCCTGGTACGCACACTGTAGCTGTTATCTGAGGCCCTGAACTGGAGAACATGCCCTTGAGGTCTAGGTGTAGAAATAACCCACAGAAATCATTTACCTGGCCTATTAGTTGGGCTCTAAAATCCCAAAGTCCCATATCATGATGAAGTGGTTTATGACTTCTCGTTAGCTGCTGGAAAAGAGCTTCTTCAGTTTGTTTAGGTCTGGTGAGCTGGATAGATGTTATCTCTTCCGGTCTGAATCATCCCTGTATGCCTCTCACTTGCATAGTTCTACCAGCTGGGTATAAAAGGCAGCTTTCTGAAACCACATTACACTTGCTTCACTGTATGCTTCCTGCCAGGTAGGTATTTAAAGCCCCTCCCTAAACTGCAAACTGCAGGATTCCATAGGATGTTGAAAGTGGAATAATAGAACTATAACAGTCTAGAGCGGAAATGGCCACTGTCACCCTTTGATGGCTTATGATTTCTTGACTCATTTCCACATTTCCACTCATTGACCACACACCCTTTATATGAAGGTCTCTGCCCCCACCATCCTGTTGTTGTTCTAGTGTCCCAGTGCCTTTCTTAGAAGAAAATACCAACTTTTTCCTTTCCTCTTTCTCTGATTGCCACAATATATTAAGGTGTTCTGAGGCTGCTTTTGAACACTATCACTATAATGTCTGGCCCAGCAGTGCTTTCATGTGGCTAGGCACCACAGCACCAACAAAGGGAACTTGTTCACTTGGCGCCTAACAGGCCATGCTATGTTTTTCAAAGACTAGAACAGATCGTGGAAATCATCAGTGTGGGTGTGTGCTTTATTATTCCATCATAGAATCATAGAATCACAGAGTTGGAAGAGGCCTCATGGTGATTGAATCCAACTCTCTACTCAATGCAGGATCTCCAGTAAAGCAACCTAAGAGAGAGCTGTTTAGCCTCTTTTCAAAGATATCCAGAGAAGGAGCTCCCACTACCTTACTAAGTAATTGGTTCCGTTGTCAGACCACTCATAGTGCCCAGATATTCCTTCTAATGTTAAATGGAAATCTACTCTCCTGTAATTTAAAAACATTAGACCTTTCCCAACCTACTGGGGAAGGATAGAACAGGCCTGCTGCCTCCTTTTTTGTGACAGCCCTTGAGACATCTAAAGAGAGTGATCACATCATACCTCAGTTTTCTCTTTATCATGCCCAGCTCCTTCATCCCCTCCTCATATGTTTTGTTTTCCATACCACTTACCATCCTTGTTACCTTTTTCTGAACATGCTCCAACTTATCTATATTCTTCTTAAAATGAGGGACCCAGAACTGAGCTCAGTACTCCAGATGAGCCGTGTCCAGTGTAGAGTTCAGTGAGACTATTCCCTTGACCTGGAAGCTAGGCTTCAATTAATGTAGGCTAAAATAGCATTCAGCGTCTTTGCTTCAGCATCACATTGCTGGCTCACATTCAATTTATGACCAACAATAATCCCAAGGCACTTCTCATCATTTACATGGGTTTAAATTAGTGCTCTTTTCAATAATGATGCTTGTTATAATAAGGAGCTGAAAACAATTTGGTGATAATTTCTAACTTGCATTTTTGTTATTATTTTTGCTTTGAATCAGCTTATAGTGTCCCTATTACTGTGAGATCTCCAAAAACTATGTTTAGCAATAGCCCTCATCAGGGCTGCACATATTGTTATGTATCATGTATTTAACTGAAGTGTATTTTGAAATTTATTTTAAACTGGCTGGGATTCCATAAAGTGAGAAAAGAGAGATACAATTTAAATCCAACAAAATTTTCAGGTAGTCTAGACTCCAACCTAGACTTCAGCCTCTCTCTTTCTATGAGTCAGTTTAATCCCACAGACTCAGACACAGATGTTTAGCTGAGATCAGAATATGAGTTCATTGTCTGCTCACTCTGAAATATGCATAAATTAATATGAATTATTATTCACTTCTTAAGCAACAGTTTTGGTGTAATGGAATTTTGCAGATTCATTTTAATGGAATTATTTTTGTATCTGGCTTGCATAAGAAATAGAACTGACAATCAGTGAAAGAACTGATTCTATTTTTTTTCTTTTCTTTTGTTCTGCTTAAAATCATGCTCATGCTGATGATGGCTCAGTGAATTTGTTAATGTTTATGTGATACATAGAACAAAATCAATTTGTCAGCTAAATCTAATACAGTTTACATTACACTTTTTCATGTGTGGGTCATTTATATTGTTGGATTTCATGGAGTATTCACCAATACCAATTTAATGAAATTGTGGTCCTTTTCGCATGGCATTTTCCATGCAAAGGGGCCCCTGGAGCATCGTGCGATCGTGAGGAGCGATCTGCACGACACACTCACAATCGTGTGACACTCCAGGGTAGGGCAGGCGCTGATTGCGCACCTTTTCATTTTCAGCTGGAAACTGAAAATGGTGCACAATCGCACATTGCTCCCGGGCCCCGCGTGCATTTACCTGGTGTGTGGAGCCTCCGGAGCCACGCCAGTTGCGCTTGCTGCTCTGCAGAAGGAAGGGGCAGGGCTTTTGCACGAGCAGGCAGCTCGTGTGGAGCCAAAGGACCCCGGATGCGAGAGCCTCTCGCCAGAGCAGTGGTGCTCAACCTGTGGGTCCCCAGATGTTCGTGGACTTCAGCTCCCAGAAGCCCCAGACACTATGGTCAATGCTCAGGGCTTCTGGGAGCTGAAGTCCACGAACATCTGGGGACCCACAGGTTGAG
The DNA here is from genome assembly GCA_948472985.1 of Iguana delicatissima. Taxonomy (NCBI): domain Eukaryota; kingdom Metazoa; phylum Chordata; class Lepidosauria; order Squamata; family Iguanidae; genus Iguana; species Iguana delicatissima. Next base: position 210,860 of record CAOKZL010000065.1, read on the forward strand.
AATCACTGCACCAGAGGCTGCTAGCACGATCCCCGCAGCCCAGCACCAGAAGACAGTAAGGTGTGGAAAGAACCTGAGGCAGTTTTTCTAGGTTGATATTTAAATAGCAAGATGTTAGTGTGCTGAAAATAGGGAAGTTTGTCTGTTTTTAGTCCGTGCAACCCTTACATGTTTTTACCCATAATTCCGTTCTGTTTCATTTCTGCATTAACCTGTTTTTTTAAAAAAAAGTTCCTCTCAAAGCACTACTAATGTACATATTCTAAAATGTCTTTAAGTGTGCGTTTTCTCTCAAACTAAGCAAGCATTTAAATTCTTAATTCCTCCCTCAAAATTCATTCTTTTTTCCGTGTCTGAAGTTACAAATTTAAAGAAGACTTTTGATAGATTTAAACTGGCAAGAACTGTGTCACAACCCTGAGATAAGTGTGAGTCTTGTGAATAACAAACTGCATATTAATCTTAGATGTGCAAATCAGTTTTTGCAGATAGAAATTCTCAAAGAGCCAAACCAGTTCAGTGATTAAAGTATCGTAGATAAAGTGCAGCCTGAGTCTGCATGTAGCCAGCAGGATCCCTGTAATGGATAGAATCCTTCCTCTGACTCTGTCCCACAAAAAAATACATATATTTTTGAGGCTAAATATGCCAATCATTCTTCATAACCCCTCCCATGCTTTTTTTTTTAATGCCTATGGGGTCTTTCTCCACCCTACTCCACCCTCCAGCAAGCTGTGCGTGATCATACTATCACTTCTGGTTTCAGAAAGAAAGGCCCTCACAAAGAGAAACTGGGTGAAATGTCACACATGTCTTCCAAGGGTGTGATTGGCAACTTTTTAAAGCAGATTTGGGATGCACCAGGATTAGGTGCCAAAGCTCTCTGCGGTTAAAGTTGTTGGAAAAATTTTAGCATTCTCTCTTCTCTCCATCTTGTTCTTGGAGCAAGTGGACATAGCTAGCATAGGGCTTCTTTTCTCTTTTGCATGCCAAAGCTTCACCATTTGCCTTTGTGTCTTTTAATTGCATGATCATAAATATCGTTGGTGTTCAGGTGAGCAGATCATGTGACCCAGGGTCATCAGTCTTATAAAAGAAAGAGACTCCTTCTCTTCTCTTCTCTTCTCTTCTCTTCTCTTCTCTTCTCTTCTCTTCTCTTCTCTTCTCCATTTTTGCTTCCTCTTCCTCCTCATTGACCATGCTTCGCGTCTCCATCAGAAGATGGTGAATTAACAATGAAGCTACTACTATTCATTAGCTAATTAGGATGTAGGTTCCTCAATGCATATGTAAATGTAGAAGCCATCAGTAGACTTTTCTAAGTTTGTAACCTGAAACTGCCAGCATTTGTTTTGTTCCTTCAGTCCGTTTCAGATCAGAAAAGCCATACACAAATTTGGGTACGCTGTTTCTGCTACTCTGCTAAAAGGAGGCTGAATCCTTACAGTTTTAGCTTCCATAGAATTTCCCAAAGGGCTAACACCCTGGGAAACTCTAATTCTCAACAAAAGTTGGCCATATGTGATGGTCAGGCTTCTGGAGGTTTCCCACCCATTGGCTAGAATGTTGAACTGAGACCTGTAAGATCCATGTCCTTACCAAGCTATAATTCTTACTTGGTAATCTGTGGCAAGTCTTCCTTTTTCTGTTTGACTTAGGCCCTTTTCACACGGCATTTGTCATGTGAAAGGGCCTCCAGAGTGTCGCACGATTGCGAGGAGCATTCCACATGATGCCCTCACAATCGCACAACGCTGCTGGGGTCAGCAGGCACCGATCGCGCAATATATCATTTTCGACTTTTGGCTGAAAATGAGGCATGACCATGTGTCGCTCCAGGGCCCTACATGAACTTACCATCTGTGCGGAGCCTCCGGAGACATGGCCCTCACACTTCCTCCCCCAGTGCAGCCTGGGAAAATATCCAGCTCCTCTGCGGAAGGAAGAGGTGGAGCCCTCATGCTGCCTGCTGGTTGGCAGGCAGTTGCTGTGGAGCAGGACCAGTGGGGATGCAAGTGCCTCGTGGAAGAGGCTGCTCACGTGATCCCCGCGCAACCTCGCAGGAAGCAGGGAAGCAGCGGAAAGGGCCCTACTTCTGAAAGTTGTTGGATGGATAAAGTGGAAAGAAGGAGAACCAAATACATAACTTGAGCTTATTGGAGGAAAGATGGGATATCAGTGCTATTCAGTCAATAAAAATACATCAAAAGCATTACACACCCCTTGCATGCCCCAAGGGAATTCATGGCCAAAACTAGATCAGATAAAAGCAGCTTCCCATCTGTGTTCATTCATCAAGCCCACTGCAAGGCTATCTGACCATTTAGTGCCTGTCAGTCTAATCTTTATCACAGGGATGAGGTGTGGATAGTAGTGGATCATCCCAGGTATGTCATCCTGAGGATTTTCATAAAGGTGTTCTGTTAATAACATGGAAATACATAACTATTTCTCTGCAATGAGTGGGTGGCTTTCCCAAGTCACTCTTCCATCGAATTCATTATAAGACTGTGTAGAAATCATTCTCACTTGTAATCTTAATTGCTAAGGATGTTTCTCAGCTCCTGCTGCTGCACTTGGAAGTACAAGCCTCAGGGGAATCATGACTGGCAATGTAAGTGTTCAGTTATTTCATTCTTGTATGCAAGAACAAATGATTTTTTTAAAAAATACCACTGGGCAAGATTACAAGAGTTTGGGGACTTTAAAAAACTATTCATTTTTAGCTGTTGGGAACCTCAATGAGCTGAGAAGTGATAGAAAAGTGGTATAAACAAACAAACAAACAAATACACGTGTTGAATGTTTTTTTATTATTATTATTAAGATTATTTCCAAAAACATTGATGAATTTTTTTTGCACCCCTCTCTCAACTATTTTGAAATCATAACCCAGATTCTTAGCCAGTGCACATTTTGTTCAATCATCCATGTGCCTGGGGGTTTCTGGGAGTTGTAGTCCAAAAATATCCTCCCATGCTCTGGTATTCTTGTTATTGGAGGCAATTATTATGAGTTTAATCCTTAGTCCCATTCGCCTTTAAACCTCAGTTACCAAAATGTTATGGCTTATAAAGCAGGAAGTAAAAAAGAAAGGCATTCTCCCTCCCACCTTCCACTCTGCTCTCTCTTTGGCCCTGGGATGCTCTGCTGTGGCAAATTAGAATACAGGGCCCAGGAAACTCTTGAGAAATGAAGAGTGTATCTGCATCCTCCACTTATAGAAATTTAACAGTCGATTTGCTGAGTTATCTTTATTCTTTGGAGGTCAAACAAGGAGTCGAGATGCATTCCACAGTGCTAGCAGTTGGATACCATTGCACTGTCATAGCTTCATCATACAGAATCTTAGAATTTATAGTATGGTTGAGGTACCTAGAATTGTCTGCTTAAGAGTGCCTTCAACTACAGCACAAGAGCTCTCAAGCAAGAAGTCTAAGAACCCCACAACAAATTCGAGGATACTGTAGGATGAAGCCATACCAAAACAAAGATTTCCATTGTATCTAGAATATCTTCAAAAGAGCAGACATATCCTTGGCTTTGACATCAGTGGAATGCTGTCAAGATTGTAAAACGAATTATTCCAGGAATGGATTATGATGTAATGATGATGCAGACTTTCATCATGAAGTCCTAGTAAACATCTGAAATGCTAATGTGTGTCTCCATTCTGATATGTTACAGTTCTCTCTGCCCTTCTGCTTAAAAATCTGGTACTGTGGATAATCTTGGAGACTCCTGAGATGTACAGATTTCCTAAGAGCTATCATTAAACCACTAGCTTTAGAATAATTCTGTTTTCTTCCTGTGTTTAGCTGGGGGTGGTGTTTTTGTTCTTTTCCCTCTTTATGTGGGAAGGAGTCAATGCACTAGAATAGCGAATAGAGGGCTTCCTTACCGGATTTGCAGATAATGCTAAATCAGGAGCTAATCCCCCAGAGGACAGAGTTCAAAATGGCCTAAACAGATGAGAGAAATGGGGCAAAACTAACAAAATGAATTTCAGCAGGAACAAATATAAGATGCTCCATTTAGCCAGTAAAAATGAAATGCACAAATATTGGATGGATGACATCTAGCTTGACAACAGCATGTGTGAAGAAGATCCAGGGTATTAGTAGATCACAAGCTAAACAAGAATAACCATGTGATGCAATGTCCCACCCCACCCCACCCCACCCCAAAAAAGGTCAATACAATTCTGGGCTGCATCATTAATGTCTATCCTCATTTCCGCACTAGAGTGGAGGAGCGTTTCACCTCGTGTCATGAGCGGTGTTTTTTAATCCAATTTACCCCGATTCCTATCTGCACACCCTCCGGTTTCTATCGAAGTAAACCAGAGAAAATCATTTGTAGCTTCCGCATTGTCAGTTCTCATGGAACTCCTATTCCCCTCACTCACTCCTCCCCGCTGCCACTGAATGGTCAACTTAAAAAAATTTGTAGAAACCATTGCTATGTTTTTGCACAAGTGGTGTGAATCGATGTAACTCTTCTGCATGTAGGAGAAAATGCAGCAGAAACAGTCTGGGTGGTTTACATTGGAGTTTTTCCATTTTTGCAATACATTGGTTTAACGTCAGTGTTAACCGCACAAAGACCTCAACTCATGCAGAACCACAGAGGATAGAACAACGTCAAACCAGTTTAACACGCAGATGTAAAAATGACAATATAATGCTACTGCAATGTATCAGCCTTGTGCAGAAAGGGTCTGTATCAAGGGACATTACACTCCTACCTTGTTCTGTTTTGGTTGGACATACTTTGTTTGGTTCTGGGTACCACACCTGAAGAAGGACATGGACAAGGTGGAATATGTCCAGGAGGTGGTGTAGTCAAGATGGCAAAAGTCTGGAAACTCAATGCTGTAAAGAATGATCAGGAAAACATTGTGGCAGATGCGTTATAATGGAAAACTAAGGAATAAATTGATGTGTACTGTAAAACTATTGTTTGGGGCCTTGGTAGAACAAAATGACTTCTAAGGGGGAAGGTGCTTTGGGAATCAGCTATTTGGAATGCAAGTGCAACTTGATGGTGGGTTGCTAGGCCATAGGAGTAGTACCTATAGAGTGCAACCAAGCATAGTGATGTGTGAGGGAGAGGCTTATGGATAAGAAGAACTATATATAAGGTAGACAGTCTGTTTAAAAAGAGAGCCTCCATTGAGATCTTGGCAGAAAGGGTTGCTGGGTTGTGTTTAAGCAGCTGCAGAAAAGACACAGAGAACTGGTGTCTAATTAAGGCTGATAGTTGCTGGTATAGTCTGCCAGAACTTGAAATTTTATATGAACCTTAACAAAATACTTTATTTCTAATGTTACTATAATAAAAGATAGTTTGTTACACCCTATGAAATATAAGGCTGTGCTCAAAGCTTGGGGGAAAAATTTCCTTGGACTACAGTTCCCAGATTCAAGGATTGTAGTCAAAAAGGTAATTTTTCCAAGCTGTGGTTGTGCTGCACTACAGGGCAATTTTTATTACAAACATTACAAGCATTACAAGATGCATTCATTCTCCAACTAAAGATTTAATGCCTTGGGAGGCTAGGCAGAAAGAATGAATCTTGCTAAAAGACAAATCTATCAACTTATATTGAAATAATTAACAAAGCGTTCCCTAGGGCAAAGAGAGGTAGAAATAAGGACAGCAGTTTTCAAGGACAAGAAAACAGACACCATCTCTTGAAAATAAGGACAGATGGAATGAATGCATTGAATCCTACTGTTAATAGCAATGAGAACAGATCATTGAATCTTACTGACCCACGATTCAACAATTGATATAATGGGTTTAGTCTAGCTGAATTCAAAACTATGATGTAACTGTGTATGACATGGATTGAGAACCTGTAGTTCTCCAGATGTTGTTTGATTCCTATTGTTGTCAGGTCTGCCCAGCCTAGACAAGGGGCCTTTCTGCACTATAGTGTTATTCTTCCGCTTTCAACATCCTTTGGAATTCTGGGATTTTTAGTTTCCTGAGGCCAAAGAGCTCTCTGGCCAAGAATTCTAAATGTCCATCCCTAAATTGCAGTTCCCAGGATTCCACAGGATGTTGAAAGTGGAATAAGAGCACTATAATAGTGTAGTGTGGAAAGGCCCATAGTTCAGAGATTATGGGACGTGGAATGTATCAACATTTGGAGGTCAGCAAATTTTCCACCCATAAAGTTCATATCATAAGAACGGACATCCTTTATTTCATATTTCAAGAGATATCAGAATGGTGTGGTCAGCAACAAGAACAACCTGCATCAAGTTCTGCCCATTCCCTAGTATAGTCCACCCTGCAATTTCTCCCATAACCTCATGTTACAACATCAGCCATACCCTCTCTCTGCCTCTGTCTCTGGTAGCGCATTATGTTTAGTAGAGGAACTCGTAGCATGATGTTAATGGAACATGGCACAGGTTGTAGGAGATATTATGGAGTGCAGGTCATTATTAGCTGAACAAGTGTGCTGACATTTTCAGGTTTCTCTTTTTCTTAATTTTACTTCTACACTCCTAGGTGTCTGCATTGAGAATACAGTATTCCAGATCGCCAGACAGCTACCAAAGCATGATTTTGGTTAAGAGGGCATCTGAGAAATTATGCTGAAGTAACAACCCTCAAAATACCAGTTCAGATGGCTGAGATTGTCAGCAATTATGTTGGTTATTTCTTGTGAGTGTCCCTTCTTGGATTGTCTTGGTGATCAGTATTTTTATTTTAAGTCTGAGTGGTGGAAGCCCTGTCAAAGGTTCAGGCCTTTTGTCATTTACTTCAGGCTGAGATGCTTGGGAGATTTATTGAGGGCCATGTTTAATGATGCATGGCCAGCTCCTTACAAGAGAGTCACTCAAATGTCAAAAACAAATGCAAGAGAAAGGCTGTAAAAACCAACAGGCTGTTCTCTCTCCTGCTCTTTCCCTTTTCATAATGGGTTGTTCGCTTCACACTTGAGTTAAAATTGGTTAAGCCCTTTCTAGCTTGAATCAAAGTGTCTTTCATTTGTATCTATTTGGAGAATAAGGTACAACTAATTAGCTGCTTACAACACGTTCGGGACAAATTAGCACAGCTTTAATGTGGGCAGTTTGTGATTTAACCATTCTGGATTTTGTCATTCTGGTCGTGATTGTATCTCTGCATTGTCAGAAGCGTATAATGTAGGAATGGATTTCAATTTCATTTCGTTTTTTTAAATCTGAATATTTACTAAACCTCACAAAATTTTGAATGCGAGGAAAGTGAAAATGCAAGATTTGCAATTGTAGCAGCAAAGCAGAATTGAAGTGCACATCACGCATTCCTTCAATCAAAACTCTCTCTCTCTCTCTCTTTTTTTTAAAAAAATTTCATCCTGACTTTTGCACAATATCCTTCCTGGCTTTACACAGATGAAGACATCAACAGTTCTAATTACAATAATGTGACAAAAAAATCAGACAATATGAAGATGAAGTCATGACCTTTGTCCATTTCTCTTCTAACCTGATGTTAACAGTAAAGCCTTAGGACTTTTTTTCTATGCAATTCTGCTGTTCCATGTCTCCATTCTCAGATATATGTATGTATGTATGTATGTATGTATGTATGTATGTATGTATAAGCTACAGTAGTGGCTGGTGGGGTAGTGAGTCCATTTCAAAATATAAAAGAACTATCTGTGGTGACAACCCTAACCTTCAATAATTCCTTTAAAGCTTGGACTGAAATCTGGAGAAGATTCATCATCTTACTGGCATGGAAGCCATCACCTGCTTGCTGCTCATTGTCTATCTGGTCTATTCCTGTGCAGTGCTCTTATAGCAGGCAGTTCCCATATATGAATACTGAACTCCCCTCCCCCAAATATGAAACCTTATGTACCTAAAATACCACTATCCTGGGACAAGAGAGAGGTATTAGAAAGCTTAGCAGAATTCGAAGGTTTTCAGCAGTAGCCCTCCCTGCTTTTCTGAGGAAAAGAATGTTAAAGGGTAGAGGTACCCAATTAGGACTGAGCATGATGACCCCAGAATGCTGAAAAACTTTTGCAGAACAGGCTGTGTGGAATGCAGTATCCTGGAAGAGGTTTTGTCTGAGTGGTTGGAACTCTGAACTGGAACACTTTGCACTACAACATTTTGTTATAGCTCCCTCCCACCACCATTTAGATCTATTGGGAAAGCGTTAGCAGATGGTTCTGCTCTTGGGTAGTAGCCCCTCCAAGCATGTTATAGTGTAAACACCCTTCTGGGCTCCTCATTAAATGCTGACAAGCTGGGATGACTTCCCCTTCAGCGATCTCATCATTGTAATCTGGAGATTCCAAATCAATCAAGAGTGTATGCTTCTGAATTATGAATCCTGCTAAGATGAAAATCACAGAAGTTTCCTTTGAATACCTTCCTAGTGGCAGATGTAAATTTTATGTAAATTTTATGGATTTGGAACAGTCTTAGGGAGTATAACAAATAGGTCTGATAAGAAAACTGCATCTGACAAAGATTGGTTTATCTCTTGTCTCTGGTTGATTGCTAATAGAAGTCTTTTATGTTCTGAATTCACATCACAAAGCTATTATTTTGACAGGTCCTGCATGAAATACACTCCAAATATTTTTGTTCCTTAAAGAAAGCAACTTATAGTGCTGTTTGCGTGTGCGTGTGCGTGTAGGGGGAGAGATTTATCCTTTGACATGTTCATAAGTTTCCCACCTATCAAAATGGGGAGGGCAGGGGGAGAGACAGCTTTTATCTGATTTCAGATTGTGTTGGCTGTCAGTCTCTTTTACAGGGCTATGTTGATGTTGCAGCTAGTATATTTCCTTGTCAGTACATACACTTAAGAGCAGAGAAAAACATAAAAAGAGTTTTAGATATTTTCAGATTTGCTCAGCTACACAGTGCAACCCCCACAAACCTCTCTTGTTTACTATGCAGTTACAAATAGCAACATACTGAAGCTTGCATCTCATTTAATTAAGAAAACATAAAAAAAGATTTTTCTAGATGAGACCTGAGAGGCCTTTTTGGGTCCCATATGGGAGAAAAACAGAATGTAAATAGAAGGAAGGAAGGAAGGGAAAGGGAAAGGGAAAGGGAAAGGGAAAGGGAAAGAAGGAAGGAAGGAAGGAAGGAAGGAAGGAAGGAAGGAAGGACATTAAGTCCAGCATCCTGCCAACAATGACCAGCAAGATACCTCCACTATGTTCCTAAGTGAAGGTAGTACTTTTCCCCTGTTCTTTACTAAAGTGTGGCCTAAGTACTATGGGCATTACAGATTCCAGGCCAAGCAGGAACCTGTGGTTCCAGAAAAGAGGAGGAAGGTAAAGCAATGTAAGATAATGTCTGGGTTCTGTAGTGATCCAAGAATGCAAAAATCAGGTAACAACCAAAGTATCTCCATTTGTACTCAGGCTGGTGACTTTATAACGTCAGAGCTCAAATATTGTTTTATAATCAGCAATGCCTGCATAAAACTTAAGTACATCTAGTGTTCTTTCTCAGGGAAGACTGCTGCTGTTTTTGATTGGAGAAACCTTTTCAATTGATGTTGTGGTTGGAAATACAATATATTCTTGGACAGCTATACGCATCAGCCCTAGCCATAATAACCAAGCATGATCAAGGATGGGAGCTGCTTTCAAACGCTGCACATTCCCTGTCTCTGAGTTCAGTGGAGAATTTATGATTTACCAGTTGTTGTCATTAAGGTAGAGCATGGCTGTGCTGGGGTTCCTGAGTGAGAAATTTTGTAGTGTGACAAAGGAAATGTCGTCTTGTCATGTCTAAGGTTCCTCTTGTACTGAGGTAGAAGGAGCATCCAGGGTTGGCCTTGAGGACAATTCTTTCTCCCACTCTGAGGCTTCCTATGAATCCTATGGTCCCAGTCCTCACAGGTGGAGAGTTAAATTCCAAGGTCCTCACAGAAACTGCCTTTGAAGATGAAGGAATTATATCTCTTAGCCAATCTGTTTTAAAGCATCTGTAGGGTACAGTCAGCACAGGGAGTCTCTATTGCCCTCTCAGATGATGCTCAGACAAATTCCACTTGCATTTTCTTCCCATCTTTCTTTAGTTTCCAGTTGTAAGACTCTGTGGCTTTTTTCCTCACACAAAAACTTGTTCAGATTTTAATCCATTTATCCTACTGTGCTTTTTACCCAATTTAGACATTTTTTTCCTCCTCGAATAAAATATGTGCGCACATATTTAGGTGGTTCTTATTTTAAAATGTATGCTTCCCCCATACTTTATTGCACTGTTCACATTCTCAAGTCATTAGTCCTCCCAAGAAGTCTCAAGAGATTTAGCAATACTACTTTCATCAAGAATCTTGAATCCACCAAAATTCTTTTCTATCTACTTTATGCAAATTTTACTTGATTTCATCATGTCTGGTACCCAACGGAAAGAGACTGTCACTCTTTCTGCATGGTGTTGCAGTTCTGCTGTGGGGGTGGGATGGCAGTGGTCTGCGGGTTGTGCTTTTGCACGACGTCATTGTGGTCCCACTGCCATCCTGCCTGCATTCATCTTGATTGTGAGCTATTTGTTTAATGGAATAAATCCATTAAATGCCTGCAATCATGCAACACTCCCATCCTTCCCAGTTATGCAGAAGGGCAGGAGGCAGAATTAAGGCGCTTCCTCCCACGACACAGCAGGGGAAAGAGCCCAGCTGCACTGCAAAAGGCAGGCATGTGTCCCTTCCACAGGGATTCCGTCGGGTGAGGACGGGGGGATCCTCTTGAGCTCCCATCCCAACAAAGGCACTGCCAGAATCACCATGGGGGGACGACGGTATCAGGTGATGTGTGGAAATGTCTCAAGACATTTTTTTTAAAGTGTTAGGATAATGATAAAGGATAATGATGATGATATTGTTAGTCTGCTATTTCACACCTATATGTACCAGTGGATGAACTGGGAGTTCTTGATGGCACAGATAGTAGCATGAGGGAGTGTGATAAGATGGATCACACAATTCAGAATATCACTGAAAGGAATGTGCTTCCTGTCTCCTCATTTTGCTAGATGTTTATTTACAGGGAATTATTTTTTCCATAGGGTGGATTAAAAAACACATTTGTTTAAACCCTGACACAACTATAATAGCTCCTTTAATGAACCTCTCAGAAAATGTTTGGTTTTTTTTCTCTCTGTCTCTGAGGTTACCCCAGATTAAAAGGATGATAAAACCAAAGATTATAAAGAGAAACACTTTGAGTGCCTCGATTGCTTGGTTTCTTAAACAAAACAAAACAAATTGTATATATGCCAGTGTCACAAACGTTCAGTGTCACTTAATATATTAGAATGGGTGCAGTAATTAGAGGAAAAGAAATAGTATGTGCAAGATATAATGGGGAAACAGCAATAATTAGATTTTATTCTATCAATAACAATGGAAATGCCAAAGTGTGACCAGTCATCTCTATTACCTCCTTAGATAAGTATAACTAAATCATCTCTCTTGGCTTGACAGCTCCCCCTGCCCCCCCCCAAAAAAAAACCCTGATGGAAATGTCACTTGCCCATGCTCTGATCAATGGCCAAATAGATCTCCTTCTCCTCACGCAGATGATGCCTGGTAAAGTAGGTGAGGGGAGGTACAGTCACAGAATTAGTGTCATAATTGTGACTAAGTAACAGTTGTGAATATGGAACACTTACAGAGGCCACTTCCTCACTAGACTGTTATAGTGCTATTATTCCACTTTCAACATCCTATGGAATCCTGGGGTTTGCCTCAAAGGCCCCTCCCTCAACTGCAAACCCCAGGATTCCATAGGATGTTGAAAGTGGAATAATAGCACTATAACAGTCTAGTGCGGAAACGGCCAGAGAGTGAATCTAGGTAACTGTTCAGTATTCATGGTTATATTCATATTGTCTGCTGTCTGCAGTAGGTTGGATAAGGGTGCACAAACTGAAGTTTAATCCAAACAAGACAGAAATACTTAGGCATGTGGGTTCAGCCTATGCTAGATGGGGTTATACTGCCCTGGAATCTCAGATTCAGAGCTTAGGCATATTGCTGGACTCAGCAGTAACCAGGAGCACCCTGTCACAGTTAAAACCACTTGCTCCTGTCTCTGGAGATGTTTGATCTACTCCAGTGTCAGACACCTTGGCTGCATTCTGTTTTGATTAATGTAATAAGTTTGTAGGCACATAGTATGTAGATAGAGCATAAGAAAACAAACTTAGTCTTGTGCTGCCTACCATGACAATGAACAGACTAGGTTGTTGTATTAACATTTTAAAAGACAATTTGATTATGCATAAAATCCAAGGAGACCAGAGAAGCAAAATTTCATATTTGATGCTCCTGGAAAATGCCAGCAGACAGCAAGGAAATTAATGTGTTGCCATTTTCTTGCTCTATTTTTCCTTCTATGTTTATCTTTGAAACTAATGTTTCTGTGAAAATTGAGTTAACTCTTCCAGGGCACTTTGGGAAGTTTCCCCTCCCCCCACAAAAAAAGAGAATTACCTCAACCTAGAATCAAATGGAATCAAGATATCAAGCAAAGGATCTCTGTGTGGTTAAGGAGATAATATTTATTAGCTAGTGGAAAGAAAAATAATGGAAAATGTATTCAATGTAAAGTTAAGATTTGTGCCACATCAGTATAGAGTTAGGTTAACTTTGCTGATGGTAATGGTAGAAAGAAAATTCCCCCTCATTTCCCACTTATTTTCTTTCAGCATTTACCATTTTCATATTCATTCAAGAGGACTGGAAATGTAGAGAAAATAATTGCAGAAATACCATTATAAATGGACATTTTACACAAATATATTTCCATCAAGTGTTGCTTGTTGTTCTGTATCTTAGATTATAACCTATGAAGCTTTGATTCCAGTTTATAAAATGTTTCAGCTTATGTGCAGTTCTAGTTCCCCAGTTCCTGCGCCTTCTTCATACGATGGTTGGCATCCTGTTGGATACTTATGTGTGACCCAATTTTCAATGTCTCTGTGTGTGTTTTTTATCCTACTCATACAAGGAGATATTCAGTAGCTCTTTGCACAATACTTCCCCCCATTCCACAAGCCTGCTTCAAAGGACAGACATGAACCCCCTTGGCCATCTAAGTGACTGGCAGAGGAGGGGCACCTCACCACCATCAACCTGCAGGTGGGAGAAGAAGAACAGCTTGATCTCCAGTGTACTCTATGGAGATCCTCTTAGAAGCAGCCACCTGAGGATGACTATACTCAATAGTTGTTCAGTAGTTGTTTCTCTAGGAGTTCAGACATAGAATGTGGACATGTCATTCCCTGATTATTATTTTTTATTTTATTTTAGCCACAACCTTTCTCTTCCTGCATTAATCGATCTGCAGTTAGTCTGAGTTTGTTCATCCTCCATTTTATAGTCTGCAGCTCTCTCCCTTTCCTCCATGTTTGAAGAGAACTAGTTACAGAACCATTCACTATGAGATGTAGGATTGCCAGGTGAAATTAGGGACTGGGCTCCTGTACCTTCAATGTTGTGTAGAAAAGAGAGTGTCAGCAGGTGAAGCTTGCATGACAAGAAACAACTGTCGAAATTCCTTCTGTGCAAGCATGAATGGTACAGGAGCCCTGACCCTTATTTCATCTGGCAGTCCTAATGGACTGATATAAGAGATATAGAATTCATATATTTCCAAACAAAAGACTAGACTGCTCTATTTTCTCTGCTAGAACTTCTGATTGTGTGAGATGGTGAAACTGGATTGTGTTGCTCACCTTCCACTCGCAACTACAGCTGGCCCTCCACATTTGCTGCAGTTAGGAGTGCAGGATTCTTGCATAACTTGAAAAATCACAAATATCAAAATGTGTCTGTGTCTGTGGGAAGGGAGCCAAGACATGGTGGGGAGAACACATGGTCCAAACTTGACCTGTGAAAGGAGAAGGGGAGAATTAGCACGGTGACCCTATACTTCCTCTCTTTCCTGTCTCCTTCATTGGGTGTGGGATGGCATCAGGAGAGGATTTGTAGTACTGAGAAATCAGGCTACTAGCTGTCCTTAGCTGGCAAGGCAGTGAATGGCTGTGCAGGAGGAGAAGGGGAAACAAAAATGAGTTTTTAAAGGGCTGCATGACCTGATCAGAGTCACAGAAAAGTGTTCCTGCATAGTAGGGGGTTGGCCTGGATGGCCCGTGTGGTCTCTTCCAACTCTACATTTCTATGATTCTGTGATTCCATAAGATTCCCCTGGAAAAGAAGCATCTGAGGTATGTGTCTGGGAGGAGGGTGTAGCAGTTGAAGAAATTTGCAAATAACTGAATCCGTGAAAGTCAAACCTGTAAATATGGGGAACTGACTGTACTGTACTCTGTATTCCATTCGTAAGATACTCTACTATTTCTTACATTCTCCAAAAGATCCAGGAGGGGAACAGCTACTTTGTAATCCTGACTGCCAAAGTACAGCCAAATGGTGCCAGGATGCCCTGTGCCCTCACCCCACCACCATATGGATGCAAGTGCACACATCTACCATTTCAAGTGAGCTTACATGCTTGGGAAGATGTATCTAGGTGGCACTTTGCAGGTAAAGTATTCTACTTTGTCCCCACAAAATGTAGAGTCTTGGCCTTTGTCTGTTAATTTATCCATCTTTGCAATTTAGAGACATTTCCATAGCCAGGCGCTTTTTAAGAGGGAGTAGATCAGTCGAGTTGTTCTGCTGGATCCCACTATTTCCTTCAGAATGTGATAGTCCTCTCTTTCCTGTTGACTGCTTCTCCCACATGCATCGTTAAAACTCCTGCTCCAGGGGACTGGGAAACCCCCTGGAACAAGTTTCTAGTGCCATTGACAGCTGCATTGGGGGTGGAAGGATGAATCCCAATTCTACTGGTCTTGCATTCTGCTGGATCTTGGCCAAGGAATGGTAATCTTTCCATGAATAAACCCACCTGGTCTCTGTAGGGAATAATATAGTTGTAATTAATTGTCTCACAATATATGGAATAATTCCTTCTGTTCAACTGAACAGGCATGTAATCCACAGAGAATTACTTTATATTGCTTATTTTTCTATTGAGCACACCTCTATTTGCACATTCCCCTTCTCCTCTTTACAGGAAATTGTTCTCGCCAAAGGTTCAGCTAAAGCAAAATTCAGATGTTGAGGTTCTTTTCCAGGTGAAATATCAGAGGAATTGTGAAGGGTGACAAGACAGCTTTGAAAAGACAAATAATTCTCAGGCATGTTCACATATCCCTAGTAGCATATGATTGCTTGCCTCTTTCTTAACCTACAGTAAGCATCAATATTGCTATGCTCTTCTCCTACTTTTTCTCCAAGGAACTCAGGGCAACACACACAGATTCTCTTCCACGATTTTACCCTTGGATTGTCTGAAATCCTGCATCATAGAAGTGGACCATAATGCTTTGCATACATAATTTCACCCCTCTCTGCCCCAGGCAGTTATTATGGCTGTTCAATGGTCAGAGAAAGAGTTGGCTGAACAACAGAAACCATCACCCATTCCTGCTGCAGTCTCCAGACAAAAAAGGAAGGAGAAATATGACCTTATTTCTCTTTCTTCTCTCACTGAACTGCAGCAGAATCAAAGGGGGGGGGGGGCCTTAGGAAAAAATGCGGGGCGTGTTGAGGGGCCCAAAAATGGCCTTGGAACTGGATGCAGTCCACAAACTACACTTTACCAAATTAATGCCTTGGTTATGGGGTAATTAAAACAAGTTTTAGGGACCAGTTTCTGTTGGGGTAAGTGTCTGTGTAATTTAAACTAGTGCCTCTGTCTGCTTTGTAACTCTGCATTGCAATTATCTAAGTTGTTGGACTCCCATTCCTGTCAGCCTCAGTCAGTCACAGACAACATGGCCATTTGTGAAGGTCCACATGTTCTGCACACTTGATCTACTGAATTAGGTTTCTTTATTAGATGAGAATGGGAAGGAGCTGTGATTAGAGAGCGAGAGCGAGAGCGAGAGAGAGTGAGACCACACTATTCATCTCCACTGGAAATATGTTTTTGTAAAGCTAATGGGGCCTCGCCCACTCAACACCAAGCCACCTTAAACTATTTTGGATTACAATAGGGATAGTTCATAACAATACGTTGTCCTTCCGTCTCTTTGAGGAGTGCAGCTGAATTCAGGGGGTAATGAGGAATCCAAGGAGGTGGAGTGGAATGTGATGTTACAGTTCCTGCTGCTCAGAAAGTCCTGGGGCTTTGACCCTATCAGCCCCAGAACCAATGTATCACTGGCTGACTTTAAATGGGAACCACAGCACCATCCCTTCCCATCAACCCTCTTTAACTCCTTCAAGTCTCAACCCATTTATGAGAAAGCATATCTGTGTATTTGTGGAGCAAAGCTGTCAAATCAGTTTGGCGTGGCAAATCAAGAAATGGAAAGCATATGTGCACTCAGGGAGTCTAAAGGAAAGCATTATTGAAAGAAATTGTTCTTGATAACAAACATGTGAGAAATCTTTGAACATCAAAGATGATACAGCCTGCCATTTGTTTAAAAAAGTGTATCTGAAAATGTTGCAAAAGAAGTAAGTATCTGCTCTCTGGTACAGGCAATATGTTTCTCATAACTATGATTTGCTAAATGAAGTACAAAGTAAAACACAATCCAGTCACTACACATGAAATCCTGTCCCATTTTTCTTAAATCTTGACTAGATTTATTTATTTATTTATTTATTTATTTATTTATTTATTTATTAAAATTATCTCTTCTCAGAAGTGTACACACATGCACACTTGTTTTTGTGGTCTGTAAGGATGTATTGATTATGCACAGAAATGTCACAAAGAAACTTCCCTGGATGTGGACACATTGTTTTCACTGCAAAAGACTAAGATGGTATCTCTCAGAAAATGATTAAAATGGAAGGCATGAGATTTTGTTACA
The DNA here is from genome assembly GCA_948472985.1 of Iguana delicatissima. Taxonomy (NCBI): domain Eukaryota; kingdom Metazoa; phylum Chordata; class Lepidosauria; order Squamata; family Iguanidae; genus Iguana; species Iguana delicatissima. The sequence goes on from CAOKZL010000065.1 coordinate 227,746, forward strand.
TGTAATAGAAATTCTTCATGAAGAATCTTGCCCAGAAACATAAATAGCATATTTTTCCACCTATAAAGATAATAGAAAACAAGTATTGGGAAGATCTCACACAGTAACTGGTGATACTGCTAAAGTTCTAAGCCAGGATGAGATCAAAATCAGAGGTGAGCTCCCACAGTTGCCTTTGGATCAAAGCCTGCAAATTCCCATATTAGCCCCATATGTGGCCAGCCCAAGTTGCCCTCAAAGACCATCTCTTCTAGCTCCTTATATCTCTTAAGTTTAAGAACATTTCCTTCATTATTGACTTAGGAAGAAAATAGAAAGGGCAGTTGTGATAGGAACTATGTGGAGAAGATATTTGTTATCCTGATATTTGTTGGTAGTCAAACTCTGCCAAGACCGCAAGGTCCAACAGGTTCTTTCCTTGCCTTGAATACAATTTCATGGTCCAGAAGGTGGAAGAGGCAACAACGGGATCAGCTATTTTAGATCTGATCCTGACCAACAGGGATGACCTTGTTGATGAGGTGGAGGTGGTGGGATCCTCAGGGGGGAGTGACCATACTCTTTCGATGTTTGTCATTCAGAGGGAAAGAGAAGCCAAGTGTAGCCAGATGTGCATCCTAAACTTTAAGAAAGCTGATTTCTCTAAATTTAGGGAGTTACTTGCTGAAATCCCATGGTCAAGAATACTAAAAGAGAAAGGAGATCATGAGGGATGGGAGTCTCTTAAAAGTGAGATACTGAAGGCACAACTGAAAACTGTGCCAATAAGGAGAAAAAATGGCAGGTGTCTAAAGAAACTGGAATGGTTGACGAAAGAACATTCAGCTGAGCTAGGTGTTAGAAGAAACATGTACAGGAAATGGAAGAATCGTGAAACCAGCAAAGAGGAATTCACACAAATAACCAGGAGATGTAGAAGAAGGTCATAAAAGCTAAAGTGCAGAATGAACTCAGGCCTGCCAGAGACATCAAAAACAATAAAAAGGGCTTTTTTAGATATGTCCTCAGCAAAAGGAAAAACAAGGAAATGATAGGATCATTGCGTGGAGAAGATGGCCAATTAATAACGGGGGGAAATGAGAAGGCAGAACTACTCAACACCTTCTTTGTCTCAGTTTTTTTCCCAAAAGGATAGAAGTACCCAACCTGGGGGTGGAGAGAAGGTGAGGAAGCGAGGGAAATGCAGCACAGAATAAGTTGAGTAATACTACAGGAATATCTAGCTAAACTAGATGAATTCAAGTCTCCAGGGCCAGATGAATTGCATCCAAGGATATTAAAAGAACTGGCAGAAGTCATTTCTGAACCACTTGCAATAGTCTTTCAGAACTCTTGGAGAACAGGAGAAGCCCCAGCAGACTGGAGGAGGGAAAATGCTGTCCCCATCTTCAAGAAGGGGAAAAAAGAGGACCCTAATAATTATTACCCAGTAAGCCTGACATCAATTCCAGGAAAGATCCTAGAGCAAATCATTAAACAGTCAGTTTGTAATTTACTTAGAAAGAAATGCTGTAATCACTAAAAGCCAACATGGATTTCTCAAAAATAAGTCATGACAGACTAATCTTATCTCTTTTTACGATAGGGTTACAAGCTTGATAGATAAAGGGAATGCTGTAGACATGGCATATATTGACTTCAGTAAGGCCTTTGACAAAGTTCCCCATTATATTCTTGCAAAGAAGCTAGTGAAATGCAGGCTGGGGCAGGGCTATTGTTACACGGATTTGTAATTGGTTTTCCAACCAGATTCAAAGGGTGATTACCAATGGCTGTGGGGTGCCATAGGGTTCTGTCCTGAGCCCAGTGCTATTCAACATCTTCATCAATAACTTGGATGAAGGAGTAGAGGGCATGCTGATCAAATTTGCAGATGACACCAAATTGGGAGGGGTTGTTAATACCCCAGAGGACAGGATCAAATTTCAAAATGACCTTAACAGATTGGAGAGCTGGGCCAAAGCTAACAAAATGGATTCCAACAGAGAGAAATGTAAAGTCCTACACTCAGGTAGAAAAAATGAAATGCACAAATACAGGATGGGGGACGCGCGGCTGGGTAGCAGTACATGTGAAAGGGATCTAGGTTCTTGATGGAGTGTGGTGGAGTCTCTTTCTTTGGAGGTTTTTAAGCAGAAGCTGAATGGCCATCTGTTGGGAATGCTTTGATGTGTGCTCCTGCATAGCAGGAGGTTGGACTGGATGGTCCTTGTGGTCTACTCCAACCCTATGATTCTATGAGATGTTCTAAGAGTGAAGCTGCTTCTTTTCAACACCCCTTTGCATAAATTGCTCTGATGTGCTGATTAGCAATGCATTGGGAAGGTAAATAAGCCCAAGAAGTCAAGGGAAATATAGTTCTCCTGAAGAATGCCTCAGTCATACATTTTGGACTGATGACATTAGGAAGAAACTCTTGATAAACTTCTATGTTACCCAGGAACGCAAACTGTAACAGGTTTTGTTTTGCTTTACTGAGAAGGACACTGAGCTCTTCAGCAGTTATCAGCAGCAATATCAGCAATTGTTAACGTTTTGCTACTAACTTTCCTATCTCTAGCCTGGAAAGTGACATCGTCATTGTCTTATACTTAGGTTTTTGAAAAGATGGATGGATGAATTGATCTGACTGCATGTTTGCACAGAGCAATTTCCCAGAGGCTCTGAAAAATTTGCCCAGCTCATTTGGAAGAAAGAATAAATACCTGTTCAGTTTTATCTCCTCTCTGTTTTTGTAGGGGTTTGCTAATAAGCTTGTCCTTCAAATTCAGCCCCTCCAGTCCAAAATAAACTCTGCACTTCCATGACATCTTTCAATCAATCTCATTTGTAAAGAGACCACCTGCTCATTTCATTTCACTGAAATCACAGAATAATCTGTTTCCAGGGGTTGCATTATTCTCAAAATAGAATGTCTTATTAAAAAATGAGGGAAACATAATTGCAGGCACTTAATTGATATTGCCGTTAGTCATTCTTATTGGGAAATGGGGAGGAGTAGGACACAATGTCTTAGTTTGACATTTTAAGAAAATGGCAATGCTCTTCTTGAACTTTAGGATTTCCTTAATGAAAACAATATCCAAAAGGACACGGGCACTGTCAGATCTTTGGGAAATACACTCACATCAGAATGGTAGAGACTATCTGGACAAAGTTCTCAAAGGAACAGGGAAATTATTTTTCCCTGAGGTTCAATATCAGTGGCTGTAGTGTGTTTTCTTTCCCCCTAAGCTTTTCCTTTTCCCCTTTTCCTGCTTCTACAAAGGTATTGGCAACCACTTAGACAACATGACCATTGCTGAGCATCTCCCACAATTTTCCAGTACTACCAGTCTCTCAAGGTTTCTCAGTAGTAGATTGCAGCTGCTTCCCAGCCCTCCAAAGGTAATTCTTTGGAGAAAAAAACTTGTCAAACAATTTTTGCCTAAGGGGATGAGAAGCAGAAAAATATCTCAGACATTTTCTAAGAAAAATGTCTCCTGAGAAATTTTCCATAAGCTCTGTCTGAAGGAGCCCTGACAAATTATATGTTCGTAAGTTTTTTTTCTTTAAAGGATAAACAGACTTAGTATTTTGAAGAAAAAATGAAAAGCACCAATTTGGCTTGGGACATGTTCCAGATCAAGGCTGCGTGGTTGTGTTTTCTTCAGACTGAAAAAGAGATAGCTTAAGCAAGCTTTTCTACAAACAATATATACAATGTAAGGTATAGTTTTGCCTGTAAGCTACCGTACCTTCTAGCATGTCACCGCTGAAAATGGAGACCCAAATATGAATTGGTAAGGAATGAAGGCTGGCAACATGAAGACATGTTCAAGCAAATCAAAGGCATGATCAAGTTCAAAAGTTATTAGTGAGGAAGAACACATGAAACTGTTGCACTTTAACCACTTAGGGAGGCTTGAAAGAAAAAGAAAAAGAAAAAAAAATCAATAGATACAATGCCACGCTAAACATACACACACATAATTGTATACAGCCAGTCTTTATGTGTTCACTGAGCTCATAAAATTATGTTTAATATGGTTGTTTCATTGCTCTAAAATATATCAACTGCCTGTGACAATAGATGGAAAGATATGATACAAATATTTCAGAATGAAGAAATAAAATACACTGCATGGCATCAGGAGGTTGTGCATTTTTTTTTTTAAGGAATGGATAAAGTGTATTTGTAATTATAATTTTAAGATACCCAAGTGAAGACAAAACAAACAAAAAATGAAGCCCCATTCTCTATGTCCTGTTACAAACTCCTAGAAGGGCAAAAGCCTTTGTTATCATATTGCTAGTCAACCCAACATAGTTCTCCTTAGCTGATGGTCATTTATTTATGTGGGGGAGAAATTAAGATACTGGAAAGCAGAGGAGGCTGTAATCTTTCTTTAAAAAGAAAAGGAGGAAAATATGAAAATTGTAAGAATAGAGGCAGGCACGATCAGTCAGAATCATACCACAAATTACATCTAAGGTCATTTCCGCATGTGGCGATGGAATCGCCCCTATCCGGTACTTACCGGACTTCTTGGCTTGACACTCGGGTCCAGGCTGCTCTCCACCAACCACTGAAGCTCGCCAGCCTAAAGCCAGCCCCCAGCAGATCTGCAGGCTCACAGTGGTACGAGCCTGCAAATCTGCACCGGAGCGCAGGAATGGAGTGGCACGGAGTGGCGCATTCCATGCTTTTTAAAAACCTGAAGAAACAGGTTTGTAAAAAGCATGCTGCACGACCACTTTGGGTCGTTCCGGAGCAGACTGAGGCGTTGAACTATGTAAAGTAGTCCGACCCAGTCCACTCCCACGTGCAGACATCCTTTCTGGAGGACGCTCTGCACTGGGTTTTTAAGCCTGTGTGGAAATGGCCTAAATTTACCTTTTAAAGGAATCATACTTACAAAAAAGCAATTTAAACCAGAATTGGACAACTCATAGAGGGCCACCATTTTCTGCTTACCTGCCTCCCCATGCTAGAGGTGATTGTTTGCTTCCAACGCTCTACAGAGTCAACTTCCAAGTTACTTCTTTTTGAGAAAAGAAAAGGACCTCTCTTGAGACAAAAAAAAAAAAAAAAAGTCTGGGTGAGAAAATGTGTTAAAAAGAGGATATTTTGAGGCATTTGAGGCATTTTTTAGTTTTTTGGTTTTTTTTTTTTTTTTCTTTTTTTGGACTCTGGGAGGCCAGATTCCACATGCAACCCACATTTCCCCTGCCCCAACTGTCAAAAATAAGCATTTATTTACTGGAGAGGACAAGCTAAATCTTCTTTAAAGAAAAAGAAAAAAATCCAAACAGAAAGAGAAGCCATGTGGGATGGATCAGAAAGTATGCCACAAACTGACAATATCATTCAGCCCCAGTGGCCCACACGTAGACATAGCCCATTTCTTCAAAGGCTCCTCACCTAAACTGCAAACCCCAGGACTCCAGATGATGTTGAAAGTGGAATAACAGCACTATATAACAGTCTAGTGCAGAAATGGCCTAAATGAAATAAAACAGCATACTGCATTTTTAAATTGATCCACATACTACTAAAAAGCCCACTTTTCTGTTAAGATGCATCTTTGAGGTGGAGTGTGGTAGAGCAAAAACCACTGCTGTTCATCAGGCTATTTTATTTTTTCATATTTAAAAGATTTAAAAGTTGGACTTGACTTCCAGGAGGCCAGCCAGGCAGATGCTCCAGCTGTAGTTCTGCAGGAGGAGAGCTTTCATGGTAAAAGTGCTGGCCAGAGGGACTCTGGCTGGAGAACCTCCCCTTGGATTAAAATGGGAGCAGAGGATTACACATTAGGATCTGGAATTCCCATTAGAATCATAGAATCATAGAGTTGGAAGAGACCCCAGGGGCCACTGAGTCCAACCCCGTGCTATGCAGGAACACCCATCAAAGCATTCCCAACAGATGGCCATCCAGCCTCTGCTTAAAAACTTCCAAAGAAGAAGACTCCACCACACTCCATGAAGGCAGCATATTCCACTGCCAGACAGCTCTGACTGTCAGGAAGTTCTTCCTGAGGTTCAAATGGAATCTCCTTTCCTACAGCTTGAATCCACTGCTCCTTGTCCTAGTCTCTGGAGTGGTAGAGAGCAAGTCTGCTCCCTCCTCAACATGACATCCCTTCAAATATTTAAACATGGCTATCATGCCCCTCTTAACCTTCTCTTCTGCAGACTAAACATACCCATTACTTGCGTTTTCTCATGAATAAGGACATTATAAATGGGAAGGTCTGAAGGGGTAACATCTTGCTCTTACTATTAAAAATAGCTGTTTCTATCTGAAAGCCCCATGCTCACAACCCACTTAAAAAAAAACTATTAAACCTTTGGAGTTACAAAATGAAGAATTCTCCTGATTAAAAGGGGACACATAGCTTCCACAGCTATCTTCTTTCCGCAGTCAAGAGCTGAGTAAGTGAGTTTACCCAAAAGACCAAGACAAATAAATTAGAAAAATGGCAATTGATGTCCTCAAGAGAGAATAATTAAGCATATATTTTGTGAATAGATTGAATTGTGTTTTATTTGAGAGACAAAATTAGTTTTTAACAGCATGAAAGAAATTATATCATGAGAAAGTACATATGATATCTATTTGATGTTGATAAAACTAGCTTGTTGGCAGCTTTTGGCTATACATGAGAAAAATGAGTTTTTAACTCTGAAATGAATGGATTGAATGAAAGATGGAAAATTCCAAGGATTTTTTACAATGGATGATGGAGGAGCTACGTGTGGAACTCCTAAATTTGAAGAGTAATTATCATATTACTCTTCAAGTTTAGGAGTTCCACACATAGCTACTGGAAGCTACTGAGTTGGGGGAGATGTTTGACCAAGAAGCTTTGTTTTGTGAAAGGCGGGATACAATCCAAGAGGAGAAGAAGGGTTTAATGTAAGACTAATTTGTAATCAAATTACTTTGATAGTTTAATGAAACCAAATTGATTTAGCCCTTATGACTGAAGCATTGAGAGATGATACAAAAGTACTGTTTCAGGACAATTGTTCTAAAATATCAAGTGGGAAAGAGCTTGAAATAGTGAATCTGAGAAGATGGGGAGGGCAAAGTCTATGGAACTGATAGTTACAAGGGGAGAGGGGAGTTAAATTCAAAATGGAATAACAGAAAAAAGACTATGAAAACTGGATTGGCTTAATAAATGCTGCAAAGGATTCCATAGTATAAAATGGTATAGAAGTATTTGGATTTAGGGATGCTGTATAATATGTAATAGATCTACAGTTTTAACTAGTGAAAATATTATGTAATCAAATCAGCAAGTAACATTTAGTATGTCATTTATCACATAATGTCATTATGTGATACTATGGGTCATTATTTATCACATAATGTCATTTATCACATAATGCCATTTATCATGTAAATGCAATATGCCATAGCATGTAATAGAAAGCACATGAATCTGATTATTTGTGAGGCACATTCTTGCCTTCCTCTCATTCTCTTGCATTCCTCACCCCAGGCTTGTGAGGCTTGTGTTTAAAATGTTTTTTTCCCCTCCTTTTAGGTGAGCAAAGCCCCCCCCATTGGTGAAGGTGTGACCTCTCTGCCACATGGCTGCACATTCTGCTGTGTGATGGCTGCTGATTGGTCAGGTGCTGTTTTTGCTCCTAACCCTTCCCTCCAGGAGGAATCTCCTCTCTCAATATGGTGACTGGAAGTAGCTAGAATGCCAAAATTCAGTGCTTCACACTTCTTTGTCTGAAGGAAAAGTACAAATAAGCCCTTTATCTTGTCTTTTTTATTCCACCTACCCCCGCCTTGGGAGTTCCAAGAGCCCACAAGGACCACTTAGTCCAACTTATCTCATGAAGTAATACACAAGTAAAGCACTCTCAGAAAATGCCCATCCAACTATGTTTAAAAACTTCCTGAAATGGAGAGTACACAACCTTCCAAGGCAGGCTATGCAACAGTCAAATAGCTATTACAGTTGCCCTTTCCACACCTTACCTTTTTCTGGCGCTGGGGTGTGGGGATCATGCAAGCAGCCTCCAGCGAGAGGCTATCGTGTCCCTGCTGCTTCAGCTCTGCACAAGCTGCCTGCTCAAGCAAGAGCCCTCCTCTTCCTTCCACAGTGCAGCCTGGAAGTTTCCCAGGCTGCGCTGGGGCAGGAAGCATGACCAGCATGGCTCCGTAGGCTCCGTAAACCAGGTAAGTGTGTGCAGGGCTTGGGAGCAATGCATGATCACGCACCATTTTCGGTTTCCAGCCAAAAATGAAAAGGTGCGCAATTGGTACCTGCCAGCCCCTGGAGCATCATGCGATTGTGAGTGCATCATGCAGATCACTCCTCACAATCGCATGATGCTCGAGGGGCCCTTTCACACGGCAAATGCCGTGCGGAAAGGGCCAGTAAAAAAGTTCTTCCTCATGTTTAGGAAGAATCTTTTTCTTGTAATTTGAAACCATTGGTTTATGTTCTAGTCTCTGGAGAAGCAAAAAGCAAGCCAGCTTGTCCCTATCCTTCTGGAACATTGGTGCTCAGAACTAGGCACAGCATTCCAGGTGAGGTTTGATCCAAGAAGAATACTATGGTATTACCAGTTCCCTTGATCTGTATTCTATGCTCTTGTTGATGCAACCCAGAATTACACAGGTTTGTTTTTTGTTTTTTGTTTTTATTGCGGCATCACCCTATTGACTCATGTTTAACTTCTTGTCACTAAGACCCCTGGATCATTTTGATGTGTACTGCTCGCCCCTCCTATATTTGTGCAGTGCATTTTTTCTGCCTAGAAGTAGTATCTTACTATCCCTGTTGAAACTCATTTTGTTAGTTCTACCTCAGCATTCCAATCTCACATGGCCATATTGAATTGTGTTCCTCTCTTCTGGGGTATTCACTACCCCCCTAATTTGGTACCATTTGTAAAACTGATATGTATACATTCTATTCTATTCTCTACATCATTTATAAAGATGATACACAATACCAGGTCCAGGACAGAACAATTAGGCACTCCACTCATCACTTCTCTCCTGGATGAAAAACAAGCATAGGCAAAAACTCTCTGAGTTCTTTCTGTCAGCTAATTAGAGATCCACCTAACTGTAGCACTGTCTAGCCCACAGTTCACCAGCTTGCCTGAAAGAATATCATGGGGAAGCTTGTCAAAAGCCTTACTGAAAGCAAGTTATACAGCATTTCCCTGATCTAACAAAACTTGTAATTCTATCAAATAAAAAGATAAGATTAGTTTGGCATGTCTTGTTTCAGTTGGCTCTTGGTAATCTCAGCATTCCTTTCTAAGGCCATTTCCGCCTTACACTGTTACAGTGATCTTATTCCACTTTTAGCATCTTATGGAATCCTGGGGTTTGTAGTTTAAGGAGAGGCCTTTAGAATTCTCAGCCAGAGAGCTCTTTAGCCTCAGTAAGCTACAAACCCCAGAATTCTACAGGATTTTGAATGTGGAATAATAGCACCATAACAGTTTATGGCGGAAATGGCCTAAGTGTGCACACACTGACAATTTCGTGATCTGTTCTACAATGTTCTAGAATCATTCATCAAACTGAATGTTTTTTATCATTCAGTTTGATGCCGATATATATAGGCATCAAACTGAATGATCAGTAATTGCTCAGGTCCTCCCCCCTTTTTTTTTCAAGCTCCTTCAGTCTTCTGGGACCTCTACTTTCCTTCATGAATTCTCAAACATTGTTGACAGTGGCCCTCAAATTATGGCCATTTCTGCACTAAACTGTTATAGTGCTATTATTCCACTTTCAACATCCTATGGAATCCTGGGATTTGCAGTTTAGGGAGGGGCCTCAAAAGTGTTTCATATTCCTCCAAGTATCTTTGTCCTGTGTTTCAGAATTCTCACCCTATCTAGAGGCATCTCTCATCTCTTGCCCTTCTGGATCAGTCTGTTCCAGTCCTTCTAAAAAAGCTTCATCCACTCTGATTAGTCAAAATGTAGATTCATGGGCTTCAAGCTGCTGCGCCTTCTCCTCCAAAAGGGCAACTAGCTTTCACTTGTTCCAAGTATAACATGGCAGATCAGATTCCCTGGCAAGAAAACTAATATGGAACAGATGCTGCAGTCCACCGCAAGAACAATTCCATCACTATCCCTGTTTGTCATCCTAAATATGAAGTAGCATAGCTATCCAGGCTTCTCCTTTAACATCCCCAATGAAATGTCCACAAAATGCTTGCTTTTCTCTTTCTGTTTTCTGAACTCCAAAGACTGACTCTCCAAATTGTAGGCTTACTTTTTCTTCTCTTTTCTCAGAGACTGAGCTACAAAGAATGAGGAAGTAGCTACACAGCAGCTAACTTGCCTATAATGGAATATGCAAACTGGCCCTTTTCCTAGAGTGGCATAGTAAATTGCATGATGTGAGAAACTGAAACTAGCCATATTTCAGGAAATCTTATGTTGTTTACAAAGTTCCTAAATTCATTATTTGACTTATTATAACTCATGTTATAATGGGAGCAAGAGCCAAAGCTTTCATGCATTAAGCTTCACGTCTCCAAACTTCCACAATTTTGCTGGTATCGTTTACCAGTCAGCTATTAGAACTCTGCTTTGTTTATGATACAAAGCATTGGCAATGACATTATTGACTCCAGGAACATTTTTAGCCAGGGACAAAATGTAATGGTGCAAACATTACAATGTGAAAGCATACACACACTATATTGCCCGCTCTGACCTGGATGTTGAAGGATTTATCACCTGAGTAGCTCCCATGTTTTCACACCAAAAATTAACTGCAAGGTTAAACAGGTCATTTGTCCACAAATAGACAGGATTCAGAAATCAAGGAATGTGAGATACGTGGTAAGATCTTCTTGTTTCCAATCCTCTGGTCAATCACTAGCACACCAATGCCCTCTAAAATATGCTCCAAAAGCAAAAGCATCTGAATTAATTTGTAGCTCAGTCTTCATCCATTTCTCATCTCTCTAGACTGAAACAACTTTAAATGTGTTCAAATTTCCCAAACAAGCAAATCACTCTTAATCAATAATGCTGCCTTTTAATTCTAAACGTAGCATGACATAAACACTTTAAGAGCACTCTATCTGGGGCAATAACTTTACAAGCAAACTTCAAGTGCTCTACAAGCTCCTGATGTTCCTTAAGTGTTCTTTTCTTTCTAGGGCTTGGCTCAAATGTGTTTCTCTTCATACCAGCCAGTTTATCTTCTAGCCATCTACAACTCTGCTGAATCAAATCCAACCCAACACCGTCTTCAGGTAAACCTAAACATGGCATCTTCTGTGTTTTCACATGCTAAAGAAACATTCATCTTAACCATGAAGTCTACAAAATCCTGAATCAGCTTTTTGCACTGGTAACCTTGTGCAGATCAAAACAATAAGAAAACAATAAGAAATCAGACTGTTGAAGAAAATGTTACCTTATTTAGTATCTCCCATTGTAAAGTTGTGGTGAAACTTTCAAAAGCAGTGCTGGACATTAGACACTTTACAGGAGGTTCCCTATCCAAATAAAATTCTTTTCATGAAAAGAAAAATTTAATAATTCAAAATGCAGAGGATTAAGAGGAAGGAAGCAAAATGTTGCCTTAATATCACAATTTGCAAACTTAGCCCCTACCTGACAGCTCCTCATCATACAAATGATATGCGTTTAAGTGTGCATGGGTCACTGGATAGATGGTCGTTTATCGAAGTCCCCTTTAGGATAGGAAAGGTGATGTATAAGTCTGTACTCAACTTGTCTCTTCTTCATCACTACATCCAGGGAGAAAACACTAAGATCGGGATCTGGGAGAGCTGAAAAGGATATAAATCCCTACCATCACTTCTCCTCCTCTCAATTTTGGTCAGTATTCTGTATCAGCTACTTAGTTAAGTATACTTAACCTTTCCAGACCTGATCCCTCCAAACCAGAAAGAAATATCATTCACTCATGTTCTGATAGCCAGCAGAATAGATCTCCTTCTCATGAAGCTGATGCCCAATAAAATAAGTTGAGGCAAGTTACAATTGCACCAATAGTGCTACAATCATGACTAAGCAGTGATTATGAATATGGAACAGTTGTCTAGATTTACTCATCCATAACTATTTCATATTCATGATTGTTAGTTACTATACTTAATAAGAACATCAATGGGTGGATTTAAGTATGCCTAACCAAGTAGCTGATACAAAATACTGGCCTTTTTTTCCTAACATATTCTATGCCATAAATGGAATGTACAGCTGATGTCACATAAGGGTTCCTGAGACCCTCATATAGAATATGAAAATCAAGAGTAACCCCCTCTAAAAGATATCTGCTCCCTAGACCTTTGTTGGGAGTGCTTTGATGTGTGTTCCTTCATGGCAGGGGGTTGGAGCAGATGGTGTCATACTCTGCTTCCAGAGCAGGGACTTTTACTCAGAGTCTGAAGCAGAGGGCATGCCAGAGGCTGAAACAGAAGGCATGCCAGGGCCTGCAGTACAGAGAGAGGTTACAGTGCCAGAAACAGAACAGGGGACGGTGCCAGCTCCAACAGAGAATCCTGCCTCTTCAGATACAGAAGAACACTTACCTAGACCCAGCTTCTCACAGCACAGGTAGCAAAGAGAGACTCAGTGTCACTCTCTCAGAATTTATAACCAGCAACAATCAATCAAGGCACAGCTGTGCTAGACTTCGGGTCTATTTAGCTGGCATCCTTCCCCTCCAGGAGTTGTCATAACTTATCTGACCTGCTACCTTGCTGGATGCCTTGACAAACGCTCGGATTGACCTTGGACACTCCCTTGCTGAGAAACCCTGCCGGACTTTGTTTATGTTGGACATATTTATGACTCTTTGCTTACTGCCTGGAAGTAAGTTACAAGCTGGGAGATATTCAGTTTGTTTTGTATGATTTATCAGCTCTGCCAGGACTGAGATAGGACAGATGGCCCCTCTGGTTTCTTCCAACTCTATGATTCTATGACTCTGGAATATTGCTGCAATAGGTTAGTCAGATAAAATGGATTGATCTCCTTTTCAAGCAGACAGTCCAGAAGCATCTACTTCTCCCTTTTTGTTACCGTACTTATCTCTACAAAATTCAATTTCCTTGATCTTTGCACATATAATAAAAGAATGTTCTACAGATGGAGCAATCATGTCTACATTTGCAGAGTCATTACGAACATATATTTTGTCAGCTGAACTCCCAGCAAAACAATGAGGTTCAAACTACCCTGCCTGAATGTTGGAAGCTTGCAACTTGCAAGCACTATCAGTCCTACCTCCCAGATTAGGCCTTTCTGGAATCATAATTTGGATCCTAAACTGCAGCTGAATGTGATCCCAACAAGAACTGGATTCATAGCAGCACACATACAGAATGTGCTATCCTACTGCAGCCATGCAACTAACAAAATCAACATAACCTCTATCAAGGAGTTGAAAATGAGGAAAAGCATTCCAAGGCAGATCCTTTACCACTATACTGGAAAAATGAGATAACCAGGCAACCATTTAACATATATTCATGTTCTTTAAACCCATGCTCTTTAAAGTTCTGTGTCCTTTATTTTTTTCACCCATGTCTTCCTTCCTTGTCCTTTTTTTAAAACTTTCCAAACAATAACATCGGCATACTCGCCCAAATATATCTCATCCTTAGTTGCTGGGAAAAGGTTATCAGCTAAAGACAGAGTTTGTTCTCCATAAGCAACTCCTTTATAAGACAGAGATTCATAAGGCTTCCCTCCATATATAGAATATGTCCATGAAGTTCCTGACTGACTCTCCATTGCACTCATTTGTGATGGGTCATCCTGAAAGGCCATCCCTGCCTAAAATTGTAAGTTTGTTGAGGACCCCATCCACCAATATGTTGTGCATGTAATCCCGCTAGACAGCTAACAGCATACCACTTCCAACAGGCAGAGGATGTGTGGTCTGCATCCTCACAAGAGAAATAATGCTACGCTTGCAAAGATCACTGCCAAAGAGATGCTGCCACCATCACACACCCAAAACAGCACCAAACAAAAGGCAGAACTGTAAAGGCCAGTTCTAAAAAATGTCCTGGCAAATACTTTCAGACTGGCATCTTCTCCTGAAAAGAAGCAACATTCAAAGATAATGGCAGGAGCTGGCATAGGGTTTTATATCATCTTCTTCTGTCTCCCTTCCCATCCTGTGTTATGACTCATACACCCTTTCTGCACCTTACCTTTTTTTTGGCACTGGGGTGCGGGGATAGCGTGAGCAGCCTCCATGAGAGGCTCTCACATCCCCGCTGCTTCAGCTCCACATAAGCTGCCTGCTCCTGAGCAGGCAGTGCGAAGCCCCACCTCTTCCTTCTGTAGCACAGCCTGGGAAACTGGGAGTTTCCCAGGCTGCGCTGAAGCAGGAAGCGAAGCTGCCACAGCTCCAGAGGCATCCATGCATGCATGCGGGGCCCTGGAGCAATGCGTGATCGTGCACCATTTTCGGCTGAAAGCCAAAAATGAAAAAGTGCATCAGCGACGCCTGCCCTACCCTGGAGCATTGCATGATTGTGAGTGCATTGTGCAGATCGCTTCTCACAATCGTGTGACATTCCAGGCACCCTTTCACATGGCAAATGCTGTGCAAAAAGGGTCATAGAGTCTTGACATGCTTAGTGTTCTCTTCCTCCTTCCTGAGGGGATTGGGGATTGCAGCCTCCAGCCTGTAGCTACAAGCAATACAAAAGTAAGAGGTCAATTTCTAAAAGCATCAAGCCATACAGAGTGCCATGCATGTGGTTTGTTGCAATTTGCAGTTTCTTTATTTAAAGTTACATCCATCTCTTATCATCTACATAGCTATCTCTTCCTTCTCAAGAGGTACCTGTGCCAGCTGGTAGCTTCAATGTCAGTGGGGTGTTGAATCCACTCTAAATTTAAATCTGAATTCAAAATTTTAATCTGTGCAAAGTGCTGACTCCTGTCCCCAGTTCAATATATTGCAGTTTGTACTAAAAGCAGGAGTCAATTCACCATATCACTGACATTGGTGTTACCAGCTGCCACTGCGATCCTACCATTAGACACCATGAGGCAGCTGCTTGAAGCACTGGATTGTTGGTGTCTTGAAAAGTCAGAAAATCATTACTTTTTCTAAAAATTGGCAGAAAAAAAAGAAAAAAAGGAAGATAATTGTCAGTGTTTCTGCCATAGATACAAGAATCATTTGGATGGTTTGGGGTACTCTGAACTTTGAGTCATTTGCTATGTATCTCAGACAGCAAAATGTCTCATAACTCCAGTCAGAAGGGAGAGTGTATACTTCTAAGGTTGTTTTTATTCTTAATGCTGAAATACCCTTTGAGTCTCACCCTACCTAGGTGATCTCACCAACCCCAAAATGGGGGATGGCATTTGAAGTATTAATAATATAAAGAGCATTCTCACTAGTACAAGTTTTATACTTCCTTTGCACACAGCATAAAGCAAAACATTGATTTAAGTCTCGTTGGTGAAAATGCCCAATGGTCAGCTAGGTGGGTGGATTAGTTTCAGCCTGAGAATATTTCACAATGCAGGAAGATGATCTAATTAAATTCTGATCTACACCTCTGGAAGCTCACTATAGAGAGGCCATGCCTACAAAGCCAGTTATTATTCTAACCTTAGTCACCTATTTCCCAATGTCTTGTTTTCAATAAAGGACCAGAAGCAACATCAGCCAGATTTATTTTCCATCTCTTCCTCTTTGAATATGTTATGTGGCACAGTGCCTGGGGAACCAAGCCAGGGTCCCCTTTCTGATCTGTCATCACAGTGAAATGCAGTGCTTGCCAAGTATCATGTTGACAGCTGTATTTCTGTTTGAAGAAACCCATTAATGAAGCCAGCCAGGTCCATATAGAGGAGTCTTGTTATTAGATGATGTTTATTTTGTATCATCTCTTGCAAATTATATTTGTCACAAACCACAGAAAACCATCATCCAAAGAATACCCAAGGTCTCATAGTGAGGTTTGTTTTTTTTACTACACCCCCTCTCCCTACTGAAAACCAATAGAACAATACTCTATTAATGATGCCTAAATTGATACCCTACACACCCTTGGAAAAACTGTATTTAGAAAGAGAAACAGGGAGATTTGCCTTCTGACAAATGCATCTTTAATACCTTCTTTGACTTGCAAAATGAAACCAAACACCTTGGCACTGATGCATCTTGTGAAGTGCTCTGGCACTTTGAAGTCCTTTGATAATTTTATTTCATTTGTCACACTCCAGTCCAAGGAGCAAGCAGACAGACTGGGATGTGATGATGGAATTATAGATGAGAAAATTACCATTTTGGCCCATGGCATCTGTCTCTCACTCACTTACTTGTTCACTCTTGTAGAACTCCTTGTAACCACTCAAAAAGGTGGGTCAGTATTTGCACAACCTTTCAGGAGGGAGGCTCACGGACAGTGCTTTATTCAAGGCTTACTCTTACAGAATTCCTGATATGTGCTCTTCTGCGCCATCTCTCTATAATATTAAATTTGAATTATTGTAAAGTACTCTCCTTTTGACCCCTAGGACTGATTCACATCTTATTCAGCCTGACAAACCTTATTTTGGGGTGATAGAATCTGGAAACAGATTCATCCACTTCTAACATAGCCCTAACATAAAATATGGATACTTCATGTTCAAGTAAGTAAGTCAGAGGCAATAACTCTCCCTTTGACAGATTCCATGGGCATGAGTTAGGTTGCTTATGTGCATGGTCTGCACTGCATTGACTGTCAGTATTACTTTGTATGGAAACTAGCTGCTTTTAATCTGGATGAGGCCAAATAAATTGAAACTTAATCTCTGAAAGGGCCTAACAAACTTCTGGCATGCAGATGAATCCAGCACACTATCCACTGAATTGATTGGGAGTCCCCACACTCACAGGCCCAGAAAACCCCATGATAGGTTCACCTTAGGGTCACCATAAGTTAGAAACAACTTGAAGGTAAAAAACAGCAGCAGCAGCAGCAGCAGCAGTAACCAGAGTGCCAAATTAACCTCTTTCGGCCAGTTGTGGCTTGAGGTGAGGAATCTGCAAGACAGAATAAGGGGGCTGGTTGAATCCCCCTGGCCTGAACATGATAGCTTAGTGCTTTGACTGGGCATAAAGACTGATCACTGTAGATCTGAAGCTGCAGACAGGTGCTAGCATTGCACTGGTCAATCATCAAAAAACAATAATGACTAATTTGGTTATTTTCCAAATGGAGGTCTGTAAATTCTAAAGCTTTGCCAGACTTGCCCCACTTTGACCCAACAACCAGAAGCACAGAATAATTGGGTTTCATATGGCAAGATGCAGATCTCTGACCATAATCCACCCAAGCCTTTAAGGATATCTGGGGACAGAGGCTTCCTGGCAGTGGTTACTGAGCCCTTCTCTCTGGACCAACCTTCTAGGACCTTCTGAATCTAAAAAACATCAGTTGTTTCTGGAATAGTGTGCACTTTCAGTCAGAAGGCAATAGCAGACAGCCTAGGACTTTCCCCTGTTGTGGAGGGAGGCACAATACTGTAATAAGTAGGCAACTGGCACTGGCCATTCATCCCCCAGGTTTTCCGTCTTCTGAAACTACCTGAATTCCTTCACCACCTAAAATAGCACTTCCTCATGATTAGACCTACAGATAGATTTCTGTTACTACCTCATTCCTCCAACAACCCATAGGTCTATGGGCATCAGGTCCAGTGCAGTGGTTTTCTCTGGCACCAGCTGTCTGAAGCTTCTCCATCTGTGTGCAGGAGAGAACGTTGTATAGAATCATAAGAGCTGGAAGAGACCGCAAGGGCCATTCAGTCCAAACCCCACCATGCAATAACAGACAATTAAAGCACTCCCAACAGATGACCATTCAGCATCTATTTAAAAGCATCAAAATAAGGAGGCTCCATCACACTCTGAGGTGGCATAGTCCTTGTTTGGATAGCTCTTACTGTCAGGAAGTTCTCTTGAATGTTTATGTGGCATCTCATTTCCAGTAGTTTGAATCCATGGCCTCATGCTCTAGTCTCAGGACCAGCAGAAAACAAGCTTGTTCTATGTTCCATTTGATATCTTTTACATGTGTAATTTTTGTAGGAAAGCTATACAGCTTTTCAAAGATTATGCCGCTTTTTTAGGAAGTTCTGTGCCTTTCTTCAGAAAAGTTGTACAGTTTCCTGTCATTGAAAGGGGAAAAAAGGTTTTGAATGTCTTAATGCTATAAAAAGAAAGTTTGCTTTTTCCCAACAACTCTTGTAATTGAAAAATCTAGAATTCCCTTCCATAATCCTGAGTTGATCATGATCTCCACAGTTCAGGAGTTATTTAGTACAAAATATGAATGTGATTGATATCCACAGGAAGCAGTGTTTTCTATGTGGGAAACAGCCTTTTTGTGGAGAAGGAGTTATTCCTTGACTGACCCCAGTCTGCAGCTCTTTATCTAGTAAGAGGTCAAAAAAATGAAGTAAAATAAAATAAAATAAAATAAAATAATAAAAAAGTCTGACTGAGTTTTAAAACCTTTGGTAGAGAGCCATTTCTCGTTCCTACCAACACTGCAGGTATGTCTGGTGAGGACACAGGAGAGAGGATTCTCAAGCCGTTTCTGCACTGCAGTGCTATTCCACTTTCAACACCTTATGGAATCCTGGGTTTGCAGTTTAGGAAGGGGCTTTTAGATTCTTAGCCAGAGAGCTCTTTGACCTCAGTAAACTACAAACCTCAGAATTCCACAGGATGTTGAAAGTAGAATAATAGCACTATAACAATGTAGTGTGGAAATGGCCTCAGGGTCTGCTCCCAAACTGTGGAACTCCCTCATACGGGGTGTGTGTGTGTGTGTGTGTGTGTGTGTGTGTGTGTATTTCTGTTAGTTCTGTCTCTGTTCTGCTTTTGTCAACAGGAAAAGACCTTTTCATTTAGGCAAGGCCTTGGCTCTGAACCGATGTAGCAGAAGGGTCTTTTAATGGAGTGTGCCGTGCTTTTTTATTTTTTTCGTATGCTCTAAATGGGTTTGAGCTGATTTAACTTTCTGCTTGTAATAGAATTGTTTATTTAATTGTTTTTGTATAATAAGGTTTCGGCTGTGCTTTGTTTTAATTTGTTTAATTTGCCAGCTTGGGTAACATGCCAGGAGAAAAATAAGTGTGGGATAGAAATAAAATAAAAAGCAAATGAATGATTGAGTTGTGATGATAGACTAAGATTCTTTTTGTGCCTTACCTCATCACAGAGGCATCCACTGTGGGTCCTGCTGAGAGAGGAGTGCAACAGGAGCACTTCTGTCTAGGCTGGCTGCTTCTGAGATACAGGAAGAGAGATGGCCATGTCTATTCCTTCCGCAGTGCAGCCAGAGCATTTCCAGGACCTCCACAAGTAAGATAAGTGCGGGTGCATGGTGGGATGGCAGTGCGATCACCAGTCGTGGGGAAAACGTGTCAATGATTTGTGGCACAATCACACTGCCTGGGGATGGGGGCAGGATGGGACCATGACAATGGTGTGCATAAGCATTCTCACAGTCCTGTCCTTCTCCCCTCCCTGTGGCAGGTTGGGAGGGTGACACGGAAAGGGCCTAAGTTCACGCCTTCCCCAAAGAGTGGCATGCAATGGCGGACTAACGTTAAATCCAGCCCTAGTGGGAGATGGGGGTGAGTTGATATAGTGATGTTGTGTTATATATGCATGCTGCTGACATGTCACTAAGGACAAGAGGCCTGGAATTTGTCACTTTTCTTGCCCTGCTGGTATTGCTTTCACACTCAATTACTGTATCTCATGATTTCATTATAGGAACAGCTTATCAGTTATGAGTCAAGTAGGGATGTTTTCCTTGTTGACCAGATTGACAAGAAGGAAACAGGTTTTTTTTCCCTCAGTATTGTTACTCAGGATGTTCAACTCTGGGTGGTCCCAAAATATTTTAAGCAGGATAGTCCTGTCAGCAGGGTTTTTTCCCCCAAAAAGGTAGAATATAAACATAGGCACTGGTGAAAAACTGGTGCATTAGTATATTGAAAGGGATCACCATCTTAGCCACAGGCCTCATAGAAATCACCTTTGAGTTCATTTGCACCATCCATTTCAGTTCACTTGACTGATTCATCTCATTCATTCAGAACTGAAATACTGAGGGGTGGTAGTGCAGGAGACCCCTTCACCACTTGAAGAGTTGTGGTTTAGGAGAAAGTACCCTTTCCTTGGAAATTCACCCTGGAAACCTGGGGGCAAACAAAGGGAATGCATATTCCCTTTAACCTATTTTCTCTTCCATAACAGGATTTTCAGAATTTTATGCCTGTGTTAAACTGTTCCAATGACCAGTTTCAAAACAAAACACGGTAGATACAAGATACATAGGTGAGGAAAATCACATTATGATAAACAGATTGTTACTACCTGGAATATCAGCCCTGGGAAAAAAATGATAAAAAGGATAGATTCTAAGAAACAAGTCCTGAACAATCAGTTTCTTTAGCAGATCTGTTTCATAAGTTGAAATGAAATGTAATCCTTATTCAGTCCATTTATCTGTGTCTCACCTTTTTGTATGAAATTCTGCATTCAGAAGCTTCAGAAGCCAGTTCAATTTATCTTTGGTGCAATTGTTGTGAAGACATCACCAATTTCATGTGCCCTCCATTCAAAAAGATATTAACTCCAAAAGAGTACTTTTAAACCACTCACAATTGAGGAAAATAAAACAAAAAATAAAATAGTTAATATTCTGAAGAAAATATAAATGAGCAGAGAAAAAAGATGTTTTCAGATGAGAACAGAGAACAGATGGAAGCTGATGAGGCAAGGAGATGTCATCTTGAACCTCTAACACGTCAGTCAGGTGGGAAGCGATACAATGCAAACCTGTGAAGTCTGAGAAGGAATTTTCCACTGCCAGAGCATCTGCAGGGAGAGGGATTCAAGCACAGTGTCAGGGGTTGCTCTACCCATTTTTGATAATTTACCACTATTTACAGAAGCTGGATCAGATCTGGTTAGTACTTGGATGGTTGCTGGGTTGCTAGGTGTCCTTTCATGGAGGGCCAGAAAGCTTGTAAAAAGTGTGTGCCTTTTAATAAATGATGAGGCTGAGTTGCAGGATCCAGCTAATGTATACGAAGCTCACAGTCAGTACAGATCATTAGATGTCCCATACAGCTCTGCTATATGTCAAACCTAGTGAACTTTCCCCCCGATCATTCCACTAATCAGTTACAAAGAGCAGAAGAGAGGAGAATAGAATCTCTCTTTGGCGCATGCATAGTCTGTCTGGCTACCTCCTGGTGCTCTTGGCATACTGCATGTTTCAGGGAGAAGTTGACTGAGGAGGGAGAGACAATTGATATAGCAACAGGTAAGTCAGTTTCTCTTACAGCCTGTGGAGGGTGCATATCTTAATAAAAGTAAAAGGTATTTTGTTACTTTATGAGTGGTAATCAAAACCCATCATGTACATACATACGCACATTTTTAAAAACATCCTGCTCCAGAAAGTTAGGGGTTCTGCCTGGTTTCCCCTCCCCTTTAAAGGCTAGGATTGCTTTCTATCAAGTAATACTCCACTTTATAGGTAGAAAATTTGCTCCTGGGTTTACTCTGAACTTTTAAAAAAGCCATCCAAGCTGCTGACCATAGGGAGGATAGAAGTCAGGACCTTGTATGGCTTCTTAGTTCATCCTCCTTAAGTTCAGATGAAAGCCTACAGCAGATTCAACTCCTCACCGTCAATAGAGATACCAGCTGCACCTTACAGTCAGCTAGATGACATGGGGTTGGACTCGATGGCCACTGTAGTTTCTTCCAACTCTATGTTTCTATGGCCCTTTCTGCACCTTACCTTTTTCCGGCACTGGGGTGCGGGGATTGCACGAGCAGCCTCCGGCAAGAGGCTCTTATGTCCGGGGTCCTTCGGCTCCGCACGAGCTGCCTGCTCACGCAAGAACCCTGCCTCTTCCTTCTGCAGCGCAGCCTGGGAGCTTCCCAGGCTGCACTGGGGCAGGAAGCACAACTGGCGTGGCTCCAGAGGCTCCGAGCGCCAGGTAAGTGAGTGCGGGGCCCAGGAGCAATGCGCGATCACACACCATTTTCAGCTTCTAGCCGAAAATGAAAAGGTGCACGATTGGCCCCTGCCGGTCCCTGGAGCGTCTCGCGACTGTGAGTTGTTGTGCAGATCGTTGCTCACAATCGCGTAACACTCCAGGCCCTCTTTCGCATGGAAAATGCCGTGTGAAAAGGGCTTGTAATTCTATGTGCCTGCTTGTTGATGAATAATGTGGGGATATAAGTTTGGGGAAGTTTCAATTCCTCTGTTTAGAAACATCTTTAACTAAAAAAGAATAAAATAAACATTGTTTTGTTGTTCTGCTCTTTACATGAATGGTCAGCCATGTGAATAGCAACTGATTGCTATTGTCACATCTGGTGTGGCTCTGAACTCCTAACGCAACAACTACAAAAAGTCAGATATTTTGGTATTAAGGTTTTGAAGTAATATTCTGTCTTCTGGAATAACACAATATTACAATATGTGACTGTCAGTCTCCAAAATAGATTTGAATGTGGATGCCATTTCTAAAACAGCAGAGCATTTGCTGGCTTTTTTTTTTTTTTATGGACCAATTTTTGTCTTAATCCTCTTCCTTTCTCTCAAACCTAGAATGATGTCTCCAGGGAAGCGTTCACTCATTAATATTGTAACTGCAATACCGGCATAATACAATCAGCTGTATCACAGTCCTCTCCAGAGTGGGATAAAATTGTGCTGCTTTGTTCCCAAGAGGCCAAGGGAGGACACACATACACACACATCAAAGGTATTGCACAAAGCCTACTCATATTTTATTCCAACATTACAAAAGATGAAAAACAAATTCTGACCAAGAAAATTTACAGTCTCCTCTCTCACACTCTGTCTGCCCTAACCTTTCTAAAACATAACTTGAGCTGCCACTGAATTGCACCTGCAGTGAAATGTGAGGTGAATTTGGAAGGTGTTTGTTCCTACTCAGTGAAACATCCATGGGATTCTGAGGCAAGCTAAAAAAGCATTTCAGTGAGACTAATGCAATTTGTTAGGAAGGAGAAGGAAGGCATCACATGTCTCCAAACAGCTATTGGAATTCATATCCTAACATAGGGTTTGCTTGAAGCACAATGAGTGCACTATTTTATTCTTGCTGTCCTGAAAGATATTTGCATTGAACTCAATGGGGCTTGGCTCTGATTAATTCTGAATTGTGTAATACTTCATTAATTTTGTGGTTGAAGTAAGCAATACTAATTTTAGCAGTTTTCTTTCTGCTACAAGAAAATTTCTAAAACTTGCTTCGTCTTTGTAGACATTTTGCCATTTGGGATTCCTTTGTGCAAAATTTGCATGTAGTTTTTTGCACAGACAGACAAAAAAAGTCTTTGTGACTTCTCCATAGAGTAAGTCGTGAGATGCAAAGATTCTCATTAGGCCATGATTTTCTTTGTCAGAGTTTCCTGGTGCTCAAGAAACACATTTTTGGCTATTTTTAAAGCATTCTTTTCTTTCTCACCTCTGAATACACACGTATAAGTTTCTATAGAAAGGCTGAAATTCAAAACACACAAAACACATGTACGGGTTACTTTAGAGTAAACGACACAAGAGTGTTTTTTCTTGGGAAAAAAACACAATTATAAGATTAATATATTCTCACACACACACAGATAGGTGTGGCATAATATATCTCACACTATTATTATTGTTGTTGTGTGCTGCTATTCTCTGTCTCTCAAGAAAACACGTCTACTTTCCATGATGTTATTGGAACACAAGAGGCTAGTTAACAACTGTTGGTGAAGTCGATAGTCTACATCACTCATCTGGTTATGTAGTAAAACACAATAGTTCATTATCCTCGGTACATGATGCCCATTGGTAGCTTCTCCAGATTCATGCACCCCCCCAACTTCTAGGTTGTTTTCTTTCTTTCTTTCTTTTTCTTCTTCTCTATTTGTTACTTTGATCCTTTGAATTTCCTGCCCTGTCCTTTGATATTCTAACTACATTCCCTACTCTAGTAACCTGAAGTCTAATCCTAGTAAATCACTCATTGATTGCTGTCCTCAAACACAAACAAACATTTCTTAGCTAGGCTAGCTAAATGCTATTTACTGTCCCACCCGATAAACAACACTGACCATTTGGTACGACCTTGTGTATCTAAGAACTTTCCCATTCATCCCTGTCATACTTGGCACATCTCACATACATACATGTTTCCCACATCCTACATACAATCCCATGGCATGGAGAAAGCACAACATGATGATTATAAACAGAAATTAACCTTCATTTTGTAGGAGTCACTGCTGATATCCAACAATGATGAGAATTATATGCATGTGCTCATGTATTAGAAGTGTTTGTGAACAGTAGGTTCCATTCTTTTCTAAAGGGAAATTTTTATTTCTATCCATTCCAGTCTCAGAATGGTGGAGAAATGTGTGCTCTCCCAGCCTCTAGAAAGCACTAACTTTTGGAAGAGGAGAATTGTCCAACTGCACTTGCAGCTGTGCATCCACAAGGAAAAGCAGAAAAATAAGGCTAATTAATGTTCCCTCATATTTTCCATCTTGTGCTGTCTGATCTATTGCTCTATTGCTTCTTTTCCTAGCATACTGATGGTCTTGGGTCTGACTACACTCCCACTCTCCCTTCCCATTGGTTGCATTCTTCCAGGGTCACACTGAACTGTAGAAGGAAAGAAGGCAAAATCTGCCAGCTCCAAACAGCTTATTTCTCTAAAGTCTTTCTTCCTGTCACAGCCATGGCTCCAGCAGCCTTTTTCCCTCCTGCCACCACCACCTACACCAGTGTTGTTATGACCATGTACGGAAACAACGTGATACTAGCCTATGTCTTAGCCATGTCACAGTAGTGTTATCACTGTGAACTGGCCTGGCCTTTGGTAAACCTTAGATATCATTTTTGATATCACAATTCGGTCCTGTTCTGCCACCCTCAGCTACGTGTTTGTGAGGCCACCAAACAAGCACAAAGCTAGGTATGGCTATTATATGCTGACTCATACTTGTTTACACCAAGGCAAGCCAGGAACTGTCAGATCTGCTTTAGGAGACCTCCCGAGGCAAACACTTTCATTAAAGATGCATGCTATAACAAAGAGACCTCTGCCCCGAGCGGGCATCCTGGCGAGGTGAGCGCTCAACTGCCAAGTTAGCTGCATCTGCATACCGGCTATACTATTGTCAATTTGGACCTTAAGTCAATCATGTAAATTCTGACCTTTTGGAGACATTGTCTCAAACCCAAACCTCATTGTTTTCGCCCAGGACTAGCCTAGGCTATGGTCATTCTTTCCCTGATAAAAACCTCCCAGTTCTGAGAGTTCCTCGGACTGCCTCAGAGTGCCACCCCGCCTTGCCGTCGCTTCGATCTGCAAGCTCCCCTCGGCCACAACACCGAGTTTCTTCTCTTCAATTGGACCTCTTCAGGACCACGAGAAAGGTGTCGTATCACCCTTTTCCCCAAAAAACTCTCATTTCCTATTTCTAGTTAGCTGTGTGGTTGTGTTTTCTTAAGTAATTTGTCTGCTTGTTAATAAATATCATTATTGCCATTTTTAACTGTCTGACTGCTCACTGACCTGAACCTGTATACATAGGGTAAAAGATTCCCGCTAAGTTACTCTGCCTCTCGCTAGCTTAAGAGAGTGCTCCAGCTAATTTCCCCATCTTTGCTTGGTTTGTTTGATCACTTGGGCGTCCCTCGGGGACCCCCAATTTACAGGGTAACAGAAGCCATCAGTTACCATCTTCATCTGTCTAGTAGAGATACAATTTCCTTTCCAACCAGTTCCCGCTTCCCTCTGTCTATGTGGTATGCTATAAATATTTTCTTTTCACTTAAGATGATGGTGGTGGTGGTGGTGATGGTGGTGATGATATTTATTTCTATCCTGCCTTTCTGCCAAAATTGTGATTCAAAGTGGGTTACAATTCAAATTTAGTTCCTCCAATCCAGCACAGCCATGCAAAAGGGAAGGCATGTTTGCTTCCTTCTAGAAAAGAGAGAACAATGTTGTGGTGCTCAGTACCATGATGAAGAGTACCATGATGAAGAGGGGTTATTTAAGGCCCTGCCATCCACATTTGCCATCCCCAGCAGTCCCTTTTTGCCTTGTGAATTTTGAGCACTCATCTTGAACAAGTGGAGGATGGAGGCAGGAAATCCAACCCCATGCGACAGTAGTGAGGAGGCTGAGTAAACTGAATGCCATGGTGACAGGGCCTATGGACTGTGGTGTGACATGACCCGGCTACTGGTGGTCACCCACTGGTGGGAGGAGTTGTGCAAAATGGGTCAGGCTATGGACTAGAGATTATTCCCTTTCCTTAGCCCATCTTAGCTGTTGCTGGGGGAGCGGGGAGGTAGTGCAGCCTGACCTAGTTCAGGCAGCCCAACTGGGAAGGCCCTGCATGTGGTACTAGGCTGCCTCATGGATTAAACCCCATTACTAATTTGCTGGCTTATGGATGTTTGGCCTAGTGTGGCCAGTGTGCGGCCTTGGGCTAACGCACATTTGCAAAGCCCATCCTGCCCAGTTTCCATCACTACCTTGGTGACTGCCTATCTGGGCTGGCTCTGCCTTGACAGAGGCTTGATCAGGGAAGCAGGATAGTCTGAGGCCACCTGGATGCCTAGGCCTTGCCTTCCCGCAAGCTTTTAGTCTGTTTACCAGGAGGCTAGGCTTCAGGAGAGAGAGAAGGGCAGTTACAGGCCACAACCGCAGTGTGTCCTGCACCTGCTACCTGGATAGCATAGTCCTTTAGCACTTTACCACTTAGACCACTTTCAGTCCTGGCCGATTGCCAGAGGAGCTCCCAGGCCTACTGACCTCATTTCTCTTCCCTACTGTCCCCTCACACATGGATTAGTCCAACAGACCTAGCAGCCACCAGCATCCTAGGCCTTGGGGTCTGATACTCTGGAACAAAAGGCAGGCCTGAGTATATAGGTAGCCAGTCTTTTCCTCCACAAACATTCTGTCTCCATTTGCTCCAGTGCCTAGTTAGTTTCCACATAACCCCACCACAACTGCTACCTACCCAAAATACCCACATCTTTGGTCATTTTTCCTGGAAGGAGGTATTCAGCCCCAGTGAGTGAACTGAGCATTGGATTAGAACTTGGGTCCTCAGCAACACAATAACCCATAAAAAAGGTGGATCCAAAGGCAACTGGCCTGCAAAGAAACAACCCCACAAATGCCTGCTAGTGGAACTGTCCTCTTCATCAGATGAACAGGGGGAAAGAGTTACTTTGGAAGGGTCTTGAATGGACCAATGCACCCCTAGACAGATATCTACCATGAGGAGAACTTCCAGGACATCAAAGAGAAAGGGGGTAACTAACAAGATTAAGGTTCATCTTGATGCCATAGAGAAGCAAAGGCAGCAGGAAGAACCAGCTACACCAGTAGCAACTGGGGTATGTAATGAGATAGTTTCTTCCTCTTCAAGTGATATCAGGGGACAGCCAGAAGTGGTGGTAGCCCAGGTGACAGCAGGTGAGATGCCTGATACACTTACTCATACATATTGAGTCTATAGTTGGCTCTAGGAGGCATAGGTAACACCCTCAGGACATCTTAGCAGACAAGGCCCTATCAGTTCCTCTGGGATGACTGTAATGCCCAACCACTCTGGGCCTAGGCTCCATTCCAATGGGTGCCATGGCCTAGTGTTCCACTTTCCACTTCAACACTGGTATGGCTAGGGGCAGATGCAGGTTCAAATAGGAGCTATGCCTAGTGTGGGCTATGATTCTATCCTTTATTCAGCTGACTCTCCCCCTCAGGGACCACCTTCTTCAGTCAACCTCAGTCAACCTTGAAAATCCTTCAAGGTGAATGTATGGATGTATTCATGCTTCTGTACATGGAGGTGGAAAAGAAGAACAAGAAGACTAGATAAGAAGAAGAAGAACCTCAGGAGGAGGAACGTAAAGAGGGCCTGGCTAACTAGCTATCAGGTTTTTTATTTAAGCAGGGGTGATGGCTAAGGTGCAGCCTATGCTCGTAGCATCCTTTATCCAAAACATAGGCCCTTTCCGCACTTTACATTCTTCCGGCGCTGGGGTGCGGGGATCACGCAAGCAGCCTCTGGAGAGAGGCTCTCATGTCCGGAGTCCTTCAGCTCCATATGAACTGCCTGCTTGTGCGAGAACCCCTCCTCTTTCTTCCGCAGAGCAGCCTGGGAATTTCCCAGGCTGCACTGGGGCAGGAAGTGCGACCGGCGTGGCTCCGGAGGCTCCGTATGCCAGGTAAGTGCGTGTGGAGCCCAGGAGCAATGTGAGATCCCCGCACACCATTTTCAGCTTCTAGCCAAAAATGAAAAGGTGCATGATTGGCGCCTGCCGGCCCCTGGAGCATCACGCGATTGTGAGTGCATTGTGCAAATTGCTCCTCACAATCGTGCGACATCCCAGGCCCTCTTTCTCATGGAAAATGCCATGCAAAAAGGGCCAATGTTACAATTCACAGAGCTTATGTGGACTATTCAGGCCCAGCATGATTATTATATGATCAGATGTTTTGTTTGAGGTGGCCATGTATCCCACCTATGGTTTAAAAATATTCAAAGAAGAAGACCCCATCACACTCCCAAGAATCATATTCTACTGTCAAACTATTCGTAGCATCAGGAAGTTCTTCCTAATTTGTAGGTGTAGGAAAATCTCTTTTCCTGTAATATGAATCCATTGGTCCATGCTCTAATGTCTTCAGTAGAAAAAAAAAAAGCTTGCTCCATCTTCTATATGACAACCCTTCAAATATTTAAAGATGGCTATCATGTCACCTCTTAACCTTCTGTTCTCCAGGCTTACTAAGCTGCTCCTCATAGGGCATGGTTTACAGACATTTTACCATTTTGATTGCCCTCCTCTGGACAGGATCCAACTTGTCGATATCCTTCCTGAACTGTGCTACCCAACACAGTACTCCAGGTAAAGTTTGACCAAAGGGAAATAAAGTGGTAATATCACTGTCATTGACCTAAACACTACTATACTCCTATTGATACAGCCAAGAATCTCATTGGCTTTTTTAGATGCTGCCTCGCACTGTTCTCATGTTCACCTTGTGGTTTACTAAGGACCTTTTTGCATGGCTTTTTTTTTTGCGCGAGAGCCCCTTGAGCCTCACATGAGTGGCAGCATTGCTCCGTATGATGCACTCCCACTCGCGCGGTGCTCATGAGGCTCAAGCGGGGCAGCTGTGCATTTTTTTATTTTCGGCTTTAAACCGAAAATAATACATGCTCACGGCGGCCTCGCGCACTTACCTCCATGTGATGCATCATTCCAGGTGAGTGGCTCGCGCTTCCTCCCCCAGCGCAGCCTACAGCTCCCAGACTGCACTGCGGAAGGAAGGGGTGGGGCTCAAGAGCGACAGACACGACAACAGGAAGCCAGCTGCGGTACGAAGGAGCAGGGAAGCAACAGCATTTCGGCTGAGGCTTCTCACACGAGCCGCCCTCCCCCGTCGCTCAAACAGCTGAGATGCGAAAAGGGCCTAAGACTTCTAGATCCTTTTTATATGTACTGTGGTGAAGCCAGGTGTCAGATCTGTGCATTTTTTTTTATTTTTCTGCCCAATTATAGTACTTTATGTTTCTCCCTGCTGAAATTAATTGGCTAGTTCTGGACCAGCTCTCTAATCTGTTAAGATCATTTAAAATTCTGATCCTGTCCTCTGAGATATTAGATACCTCTCCTAATTTAGTGTCATCTGTAAATTTGATAAAGCATGCCCTCTATTGCATGACCCAAGTCATTTATAAAGGTGTTGAATACCACTGGGCCCAGCACACAAAACTGTGGCACCCCACCAGCCTTTGACTGTGTATTACTGCACAGCAAGGTTTGGTCTGAATGGCCCTTGTGATCCTTCAGACCCTGTGATTATAATTCTATTATTTACTTGCCTTTTAGTGCACTATCCAAGCCCAGTATGAGATTCACTGAAAGCCATAATATGAATTCTATGAGGTGATGATGTAACTCACAGAAGTATGGATATCACTCAGTTCATCACCACTTGACTGCTAGGAGCTGACAACTGGATGTTGAAATGTGAGAAATGATTCTGACAAGAGTTGTGATGTTGATGTCATAATAAGTTGTCCTTGTTGAAAGTGTAGAATAGCTCAACAATGTTTTGTTCAGGTAACAAAGAAAACATATGGGGGCAGTAAGGTAGTAAGTGGGGCAACTTGACTTTTCCTCATTTGTTCTAGTAACCTCTGTAATGTATGTAAATCCTTGAGTTTTTCATCTTTGGATTGGGTAGTTGGACATTGGATAGTTGTGGTGACTTTTTCCTTGCTCTGGGAGAAAACTAATATCCCTCTGCCTCATTTTCCCCCATATTTAAACATTCTGAAGTATGGTGGTGGAATTATTCTCCATAGGAAAAAAATGTGTGCGTGTGTGTGTGCGCGCGCATTAATTTTTTTTTGTCTATGTAATAAAAAGAGTTCCTGTGTTGAAAACAGGTTTTTGGAGCAGAAAGCAGTGGGTTTGCACAAAAAGTAATGAGTTTTTCTATGCTAAATAATTCTTCCATAACATTTTGAGATGTTCAAATACATGGAGAAAATTACATAAGATTCTTGTTGCTGTTGTATGCCTTCAAGTTGTTTCTGAGTTATGGCAATGCTTAGGCAAATCTATCACAGTGTTTCAAGGACTGAAAACATAGGATGCATCCAAGGCCACCCACTGGGTTTCTATGGCTGAGGGGGTCTTACTAGTCTTTTATTCTTCCTGACAGGATTTTCAAACTATTGGAAAACCCATTTGTCGACCTTGGAACAAATAATAATGAATATTCTTACTGTGATGTAGACCAATACTCATACAGATAACTTCAGTTCCTTCCCCAGACTGTCCTCTTCTAGATCTTTCTGTAACATGTAGCATAGAGCCTTTCTGTATTACACTGTTATAATGCTATTATTCCTCTTTCAACATCCTATGGAATCCTGGGGCTTACAGTTTAGGGAGGGGCATTTAGAATTCTCAGCCAGAGAGTTCTTTGGCCTCAGTGAAGTACATACCCCAGAATTCCACAGGATGTTGAAAGTGAAATAATAGCGCCGCAACAGTGTAGTGCAGAAAGGCCCACAGTATAGCTCAGCATCCTTAGATGGACTTCCTAAAATAAATTGTGTTTTCTTTGTTTTTCCCAAGCTAGTCATGGTCCTTAGTGGTGCCTAACTATTCTCTATGGTGACCCAACAACATATGAAAGCTATTCCTTTATTCTGCGTTCATCAAATATTGAGCACACATCTATGAAGGTGCTCAGCATTAATTAAGTCATGTCTCCCATCTTTTCTGACCCCGTAAAGAGCAACAGGGTAAAACAATAGAAACAAGAGTGTGACTCTACAGATTGAGTAGAAGTTGCTTGGAGACCACAAATGCACTGTCATAAACACAGGCTTACAACAAAAGCAGAATATGGTTGGGTAGTTATCACAGCCCATAAACTTTCAATGTGTCGTTCTGTTCATTATGTCCCTGTGAATAATTATGGAAGCATTTAATGAGTGCTCTGTAAATAGCATTGCTGGACCAACTAGATCACAAACAACAACAGCTGTTTTCTTGGAAGGATACAGGAGAAAATACAGCTTGTTTAGGCCAGGAGAGACTATCCAAAAGACAGTGATGAATATCCCTTCTACCAAGTCAATTTGCTCTTGCAGTATTTCTTCGCTGAAGTTCTGAGTGAGTCATGCCACCCCGTGTAGAGTATACCAGACATTGAGGGACACTTAAAGGCAATGTTCTTGAGCCAGCATGTGCATTTCCTTATTCACTGGACTCTTGGCGTCATTCCCATAGGTCCCATTTTTCTCTGCAATCTCACTACAAGCAGGATGGCACCAACACATTTAAAACTTCAGTGGAGAATACCCCAAAGACTTTTAAATCTTGCACTAACAAGTCCCCAGATGAATGCAATTAAAGCACAAAGATTTACTGACAGTACATGTGGATGTCTTCAAAGGCAGCCTAGTGCATGCAGCAAGGAGAATAAATACTGGTGTGAAAAGAGAAGAACTGAATGTGCTTATCACATAATAAGCCAAAGCCTTTAATGTTGAAGCAATTATTGTGCCTCCTAGAAAACACATTTAAACCCAGTATCCCCAAAGTGTGTCTGTGTATCTATAATTTATTTGATTAGCTGTATTTATTTTCCACTTTTCCTCCAATGAGGTTAAGACATCATAGATGAGACTCCTTTTCCCACTTTATCCTTACAAAAGCTCTATTAAGTAGGCCAGGTGGAGAAAGACGAGGTCGCTGGCTGAAAGTCACACAGTGAATTTCTCTCTATGTATGACAGCTTAAATATACACTCAGAGAGAATTCTTTAAAAAATTCAAATCAGGCAGATGTTCTGGGATTTGTTTAATTCAAAATATGTACACTTTCATCTTTCATTCCCTTTGGTTTTAAAAAACTACATTTCTCAAAGCTTACTGGGGTCTTTTTGTCCTGGTACATTATTGCATGGTCTTTCTGGTACTGGAGGGGATGCTATTGCTAGAAGTAGGAAAATGAATCCATATTAATTGAGTTTTAAAATGAACTTCTCCTGTTGGTGATAACTGTAGATATCACCAACTGGAGAAGTTCATTTTAAAGCTCAATAAATGAAAGCATAGATGCATCTTCCAGTTTAATATCACTGAGAAGAATCTTTAATTTTTTTTTCTTTCCCTCTTTTAGTTACATGTGAATAAACGGACAAACCTCAAAACTGAGTGTATTTGAAAAATGTGCACATTGACTAAATGCTAAGTAAAAGGGGGAAATGCATATATTACAAAACAATAACAACACAAATTTGTCCAAGTATATACATATACCTTGAGAAAAGTACATACAAAAATACCAAAATCAGCACAACACTCCATGTCAAACATCTCCTTTCCCCATGCCACAAAATTTCACAAAATAGAACAAGTATAATGAAACAAAACAAAGCAAAACAAAACAATAACAATAACACTGAAATGGAGAAATATTCACATTTCTCAGTAGCACCATGGGCCTTCAATCTACATCTAGTCCATATCAATTTTACAGTGGAATTTGTTTAGTCCTATTCCTGCATGAAAATTTTCATTTAGATAATATTGTTGAATATATGTGTGCATACACATATATTCTCACACAATCACATGTATACATATATGTTATACCAAATATACCAAATAACATACCTCTAAATGTATTTTGTCCAAAACACATTTTGACATACCTTTTTAACTGAGAATTGCATCACCAAATGTGGAGAGGGTGAAATGTGTTGTTTGATTATGCTCCAGGCTTCATTATGTAGAACTGCTTGGACTCCAACATAAGTGTTTGATTCACTATCCAACTTTGTATAAGTCAACATGATTCATTCCCAGTTTCCTCATTTACAAAACACAGAAAATGATCCATATCACAAGATTTGTAGATTAAAAATAATGCCTAAAAGGTTGCACAATTAAAATATTACTGACCATTACTTGACACATAATGCATAATCTCCTTCATTCAGCCCCCAAACTCTTTGATTTGGATTGGAGATATGATTTGGCTTTTGATTTTTGAATGTTCAAGTGGCTGGATTTGTCAGAGCTTATAGATGATCTCCTGGCCTAGTACCATACTCTTGCATACACACAAATACTTTGATGTTTCTTTGGCAGTCACATGTTCTTCCCCAACTTGTCTTGTTTAGGAAGCTTTTAACCTTCCTTCCTTTCCTTTCCTTTCCTTTCCTTTCCTTTCCTTTCCTTTCCTTTCCTTTCCTTTCCTTTCCTTTCCTTTCCTTTCCTTTCCTTCCCTTCCCTTCCCTTCCCTTCCCTTCCCTTCCCTTCCCTTCCCTTCCTTCCTTCCTTCCTTCCTTCCTTCCTTCCTTCCTTCCTTCCTTCCTTCCTTCCTTCCTTCCTTCCTTCCTTTCCCTCTTGCTTTCTTTGCTCTATAATGGATAAAACTGTTTAAACATAAATCAGCTAGTTAGCCTTTCACCTCTCCATCTTCCAACTGCCCATCACAATCTAAG
Source organism: Iguana delicatissima (assembly GCA_948472985.1). Taxonomy (NCBI): domain Eukaryota; kingdom Metazoa; phylum Chordata; class Lepidosauria; order Squamata; family Iguanidae; genus Iguana; species Iguana delicatissima. Next base: position 261,862 of record CAOKZL010000065.1, read on the forward strand.
CAATATAAAAGTATCTATAAATGTTAGCGTGTTATGTTGTTTGGGTACGAATACTCACAAGGCATATATGAAAGTGAACAAACAAACTGGAGTTAATTATCCAAGGAAAAGATTAGATTTCTTCACCAGTAAAATCTACTCTGCTGCTAAGCAAAAGCCAACTGTTAGCCAAGTACAAAATTCTCAAAGCCAAAGACTGAACTAGGAAGTTTATATGATATAGAGACTCAATGGTTTATATGATCTGGAGACTCAATGGGGTGGGCTATGCAGACTTTTGCATTTTCAGACTTGGCTATTCTCTTCTTGTAATGAAAGATGGGTAACCAACACTGACTCCCAGAAAAGGTGTCTAGAACTAAACTTCTGGATTCACCAGACTATGGATCAGTTTTGAATTGGGGGGTAGCACTGTATCCTTGCCTGGGCACAATGAATCAAAATCTTCTACTAGACAAATTCCAAGCCTCAGCTTTAAAGACTGGTGTTAGCTCCGTATTTGAAGTGGACCTGGACAAAATGTCTTTGAGTGGTCTCTCTCCTCTGTTAGTGAGCTTGGTGTCCTAGTGACAACACAGCTCTATCAGCAGTTCTAACCAGCTTGGATATCTAGCCCAGTGATTCTCATCCATTGGTTCAATGGGTATTTTTTTGGCTTGCCATTCCCTGAAGCCTAAATGAACATGACTGTAGTCAACAATTTAGAGATATGAAGTACAAAATATCTGGAAAATCAATGGTTGGTGAACTAAACTGAAACTATCATTAATGGTCAAGAATTCTGGGAGACGGAGTTCAAAACATGAGATTCATAGGCTGAACAACTAGAGTCTCAAAAACTCTAGACAATATCCCAGGGTGACACTAAATTGTGTCCAAAAGAAGTATTTTTCTAAGATCTGACAGAAACCATCTCAGAATTACGGCCCACTGCAACAACTAACTTAAAAGTTCAGCAAAATTACTGTGAAAATGCTGAATAGTGTTAGCAATAAGGATAAAAATTGCTCATTAAAAAAAACAAAACTATTTACTTTTTTCTTCAATTCCACCCCTTCCCCATTTACTACATTTCAAATGCTTTGAGGTTTTTTCCCCCATTAATTGACACTCAAAGGTGCTTTGAATATCACTGCCTCTAGCAAGTATGCATATTGCTCTCCAGAGCACCTTAAGTGTAAGTGCCACTATTTTGGATCACATAGGTCTCCATGACAAGCATCCAGGATGGATGTTTCCCTAGGGTGGAGAGCAACAGGAAAGCTAAAATGCAAGCTAAAATATTGATTCAGAAACTACATTCCCTCAGCATGCTTGGAGATGCCAGAAAAGGGACCTAAGACCTTCTGCATACAAACTATGTACTACTGTTGAAGTATGAAAGCTTAAGTTTGCTGGTCCAGGTGAGATACAGCTAACTTCATTGAGTCTGTCAGTCTTTTAGGCCTCTGGAAGACTCTAAAGTCCACAGAGACAACCAAAAATGCAAAAATGAATAAGTAAATACATACAAATATAAGTATAAATATATATAAATATAAAATGCATCAAACAAACCCCAAAGTGATTGCAACTCCATTTCTAGTTTTGAAAAACAAGTTTATTTTATGTTAAGTAATGACAGAGAGTGAACTAAAACGTACTTAAACATTCTTTAACATTTCTGGAGATTTCCATGAGTGGCAGCTCACCATTTTTGGCAGGTAGAGGGCAGTGTGATAGGGTCAACAGGGTTCATAAAAAAGAATTAAGGGCCACATGAGGCCCACTGTTCAAGGTGCTGTGGGGTCTAGATACTGCAACCTTAGGTCTTTATACATCTGGTGATGTGAATGTACACTTCAATTATCTACTTTGCTTGAGGCATTGGAAAAGTACTAGATGTGGTAGAATGGAATTAAAACAGTTGCTCACATCTTGCTTTCTCCCCCTATTTTTGTGATGCCCTTAGGTCAAATTTCCTCCCCTACTTTCTCAGTCCCTTAGTAGATTCTTCCAGGATCACCCTAAGAGCTGCCAGCTTCTGGAAGACATAAGCATTTTGTTTGTTTGTTTGTTGTTTTTGTTTTCACAAAATCACAAAAACAGTGGCAATGTGTGTTTGGCATAGCTTCATTAAAACAAGAGTACAAATGCTGTGGAAACCAGTAAATTGACATCATTGGGCCAGTTTTATTGTGAATCAACACAGTTTGTATATATTATACGCAATTTTAATGTACTTTACTGTATATCTATCTGCTTTTATGTTTTGTTTATTGGTTTTGCAGACTGTAATAATAAACTTCACTTGATTTGACTTCAGCACTCTGTTTAACCAAAAATCTCTGCAACCAAAAAGTGTGTTTGAAGCTATTTAAGAACAGCTACAATGAATGTTCGACTTAGCATTAAATGAAGCAGATTGTTTTGGATTTCTGTGTGATCATTTTCTTCCTCTTTGCTTTAGGAAAAGCCTTGTGTAAGTGAGAGGAGGAGAAATGAACTCTTTTGTTCACATTAAGCAAAACTCATTTGTCACATATGTGTTGTGTCCCTTCTGAAGATTTCACCAGCTTCTCAGAAATAAAAAGGAGTTTGTCCAGAACAGACTCTTTGACAACAGAAATAATGTTTTTATTATAGCCTCTGAAGTTTTAAAAAATGAAACTTTCCATTGTTGTTGAGCCAAAAGTAGACCCTTTAATATGAAGCACACACAGGAGTTTGATGCTGTATGTTTTTGACAATTTTGTTACATCCCATAAATGTCTAGACCAGCCTAATTAAATGCAATGAAAGAGTTTCACACCCACTAAACAGGATTAATCTTCCCTTTTTCAATTGGACTTGGATCAAACTCTCTTCAGGGCTAAAACACATTGGTTAGTTTTCATGTTTGTTTTTGTTTGAACATGCAGAGTCTGGAAACACGTTGGTGGCATATGCATGTGTAATCTCAAGATTACCTATCTGTATGTCTTTTTTGGGGTGAAGCACAGAGGGCGATTCACACTCCACCCAAAACCTCTCCTCAGGCAATTGCCAAGCACAGAAGTGGGGAGATGCACTGTACGGTCTCTTAAATAGACATAGAGGGGAAGAGGAGGACTTCCAGGCAGTGGGGGCTACCTGCTCTCCCATTGAAGTTCTCCAGAGAGAGAGGAAGGAGGAGGAGGAAGCAGAAAGATTTCTTCATTGATCCTCTAGCAAACTAGAGTGGAGAAGATGGCAGTCTCTGCTGCTTGGTCACTTCCCTATCTACCCACTCCCTCCAAGACAATTTAAGGGCCACAGCATTGGTCCATGACCTTGGTGTCGAGCGGAGATAGGGAGGTTGCTGATTGGCATCTTGTGCCAGACCACAGCTCATGACAGGGACAGGGCTAGAGGCCACTTAAACTTGTCACCCCTTCTTTGATCTTCACCATGTGGGAGTCCAGGGCATTCCTAGCACAGCAATCTGTCAAGCTTTGTGTGTGGATCAATATGCAGAAGCAGTTTCAGGGTTTAAAATCAGTGCTGCTCATGTTAATCTCCTGTTGCTGGTGATAGCGACAATGAGCAGGTTTTCCCTGGAGTGCAACAAAGCCAATACATCATAAACCAGCAGGAGATTCAAAATAATGCTTTAAAAAAATATTTTATCCAACACAGGCTGAAACCAAAAGATGTCTGGGGGAGTCCCAAATCAAATGCACAGAATAAAGAAAAGTATGCACATTTATACATTCCATAAGAAAATGAAATTAGCACACTTAGGCCCTTTCCACACCTTACTGTCTTCTGGTGCTGGGGTGCGGGGATTGCGTGAGCAGTCTCCGGTGAGAGGCTGTTGCATCCGGGGTCCTTCGACTCTGCACGAGCTGCCTGTTCACATGAGAGCCCCACCTCTTCCTTCCACAGTGCAGCCTGGGAGTTTCCAAGGCTGCGCTGGGGCATGAAGCACGACTGGCGTGGCTTCGGAGGCTCCACATGCCAGGCGAGTGCGCGTGGGGCCCAGGAGCAATGCATGATCACACACCATTTTCGGCTTCTAGCCAAAAATGAAAAGGTGTGTGATCGGTGCCTGCCAGCCCCGGGAGCATCGCGCGACGCTCCAGGCCCTCTTTCACATGGAAAGTGCCATGCGAAAAAGGCCTAAGTTGCATCACTTCTAAATAAAACTTGGCGGGTTTCAGGTATCACAGCATATGATTTGGCCTTGTCATGTAGTAGTAACCCCCCCAAGCATCAGTCACTTAGCACCTATCTATTATTTATTCAAAGTGGGGGCCGCTTACCTTTCTGTACTCTGGGAGGTTAGCACTGGTGTCTCCTTTGTTATCTGTAATATACATTCTATCTTCCATGTCTCTATGTCTCCCAAGTCAAGATGTTGCCTCTGAAAGCTGATATAATTTCCAGGCACTTTTAATAACAAAATAAGCCAGCAACTCAAAGGGCACTGGGGAAAATCTGCAGAGGCCTGGTTCTGATTCTTTTATACTAATCTACGCTACTTTAAGTCCCATCATTCTCAGGTTTCCTGGCAGTCCATTCTTGACTAGAATATGACCCTAGTCAGTGTCATTAATTTGCCCATCTTTAGCCACATGTCTGGTCCAAGCTGACCAGAAAAGACAAGACAAGAGTGGGGGCAAAGGTGTAGTTGGGATTGTGCTCTGACCCAGCTTCATGCCTTGTTCATGTATTATGTGCAGTTCAGAGGGTCTAGACCAGGACTATTGATTTGTTTTGTCTCATTGAATTTTTTGGCCCTTACCAGGTATCAGTTTTGGACAGTTACACTGAAGGCATTGGGTGCTTGGGCCTCCATGGGGTTAAGTCTTGTACCTATTCATTTAGGATTGGGGCTTTCTCTTCTACTTCTGCAATGGGCTTCAGCTCACAAGAAATCCAGAGCGTTGGAGTTGGAAATCTTTCATTGCAAAGATGTATATGTGTCCTCTTAAATTTAAGGCTGTTTTGCTCAACTAACTTTAGCCCTTTCCACAGCTTACCTTCCTGCAGTGGCGTCCAGTGGTAATCCCGACAGCAGCTGTGCTGGGAAGGGAGCAAAACAGCAGTTCTCTCCCCGACGCAGGACCAGCTCCTTGGGGAAGGGAGCATGACGGACATGTCACTTCCTTCTGCAGCACAGCTGGGTACTTTCCCAGGCTGCACTGGGGCAGGAAGCACAGCCATCATGCTTCTGGGGCTTCCTCAGGACAGGTACGTGCAGGATGGTGGCACGATCACAGGTCACTTATGGGGAAAACCTGTCAATGATTTAACCCGTGATTGCATTGCCTGGGGACAGGAGAAGGATGGGACCACAATGATGTTATGCAGAAGCATCATCATGGTTCTATCCTTCTCCCATCCCCATGGTGGGATGAGACAATGCTTCAGAAAGGAACTTTGTTTCTGGGTTTTTCTTTCTTTTCTTTTCTTTTCTTTTTCTCTGTTGAATTCTAGGTGCTGTACAGAGAGATATCAGCTCCTGATTTGTGGCCACTATATGGTGCTTGGGAAGGTGCACCATGCCCAAAGTTGCCATTTTGGGGCACAGTTGATGGGTGGCTGGGGGTGGTGTTTTGCCATGTTGACTTTTCACCCCTCACCCTTCAGTTGTGGGTGGTCACCTTGAAGGTTTTGCAGCATTTGGACCTTCTTGGGGTGAAGTCTAGCACTCATTCATTTCAAACTGGAGCTGCTTCCATCGGTTTGGTGATGGGCTCTGGGCCAAAGGACATCCAACGCACTGGACATTGGAAATCTGCTGCTGCAAAGATGTACATGTGTCCTCTTAAGTACTGAAATGGTGTCATCTAATCAATTTTGTTCTTGTTTTCTCTGTTTCTCATCACATTTTAGGTGTGGTGTGGCAAGATGGCATGTTAAGACATATGGTTGCAGCATGGTGTTCTGGGCAACGTGCCAGGCCCAAAATTGACATTTTGGAGCTCAGTTCAGGTTGAGTGGTGTTGTCCCTGCCGATGTTCAGGTTGAGCAATGTTGATTGGCTGGGCAGAAGAGTCCTCCAGTAGAATGGTTTGTTGCCTCTTTTGTTTGGAGAGCACATTGGGCCTCCTCCCGATGTGTTAGTCATTCACCTTGGTGGGAATAACTTGAGCTTGCTGAAAGGCAAGGCCCTGGTTTTGCAAGCTTTACAAGACTTTCACACTACAAAAAAATCATTGACTTGGAGTTTCCCTTGCTTTTTTTCCTGCCATTTTGACTTGTTAAGTATGGAGATGACCAATGTTCCCAATGCACTGATTGTGCCCATAGAAGGGCCAACACTGAACTTTCCAGGGCCCTGGGCAGGGGGTTGGGTCACTTTCTTCCTCACCCTAGCATAATTTTCCAATGACAAGAGCTCTACAGGGACAATTGTTTTCATTCGCTGGATAAGGGAAATATTTGGTTCTTGGTGGAGTTGGAGCAGGGGGTGAGGGCCATCTTGAGTGCCCTGGTGGGGGAAAGGGATTAAGTATATGCTTGTCCCTTGTCTGTAGCAGGTAGCAGGGGGAGAATGTAAGACTGGTGATCACCTTTTGGCATCCTGTTGGTGTAAGGTAGGGCTCTGGAGCCCCCTTTTAAGGGACAACATCCCAGGGGATGGAGAAGGAGGCTACCTTTGAGGATAACCTGGAATTCAGCCTCTCACTTATAGAGGTCTGCAACTTGGGTGGAAGTTCCTGGGTTACCCTGCGATTAAGCTAGGGTTAGGTGCTTTGTCATGGGGTTGACTCCTGGGCTCCCCCTTCTTGCTCCATTTCCATGCCAACACAACCTAAATAAGTCAGGTAAAATAAAGTGGCCCTTATTAATCCAATTTTCTCTTTCTAGTCTCATTATTCCATAGTTTATCGTCAGTGGAAAGTCTTTTGGAAAGTGTTTTATATTCATCACTTGGCCTAGCAAAAAGATCCAAGCCATCCCTTCTGTAGTGGCATCTGAACCAATGTTGCCATGTGGTCCACTCATTGCCATGACAATATGGTTTAAGACGGCTCTATGTCTTATGTTCTTGCAAATGCTTTTTGCACCCTTACATATTCACCACTGGAGATAATTGTGGAAGAGGATGACAAATTGTTTACGGAAAGAGTCTGCTTGTTTATATTTAGGCCCATCAAACTCTCTTACACATTGTCTCAAAATGTTCAGACTAGTCAGTGATTGTTTCAGAAGGAAAATCCACAATCTAAGTAAGTATGAATCTATCCTCTTCCACTAACATGACACTCCAATGTCATGTTAGAGATATGCAAACTATCTTAATTTTGCATGTAGATCAAATATGATCATTGGCTCAGCATATCACATCCTGTTGGATCCTTTGTGTGAGTGTACCTGTGGGCAGAATAAACTGCTAAAGCTGTGGAGCAGAGCTCGCAGCAGCCATCACACAAAAGACAGATTTCCATCATTGCTGGCCTGACAGAGAGTCATCCTATATCTGCAGTAAGGAGGAAATGATTCAGAACGTGTTATCAGCTCTGAGGCTGTTTGAATGGCCTGCCACTGAAATGAACGTTTCTCACTCAGCAGAAAGGGACAAATGTTAGACACGGCAAAGCAGCATATATCAAACTCTGACAGAATACCATGGACATCGTAATGAATGTGTAGTTGGCAACATAGAAAAATAAGGGATACAGACAGGAAATTCATGGTGTACATTTTATATGCTCATTTCCTCCCCTCTCAGTTTCCAACATACTTCATTCTGATGGCTTGGACAGCTAGAACACAATAGCAGCTGTCCAATTCACTTGATTCCCTTTTTTAATTTATTTTTAAATTTGTAAATAAGAATTGGTTTTCCATTTTTTTTCCGAATGGTAAATCACAAATATGGACAAAGCCAAAATATAAAGCATATATATAAAATTAGTAAGAGCCTACAGTGTACACAATGCATGTTCAGTATGATAATGCATATAGGAAGAGATGGGAATTGTTCATCCCTATTGATATTGTTGGACTGCAACTCCCATGATCATTCGTCATTGGATATGCTGCTTGGACTGCCAGGACTTGTGGTTCCAGCATGATCTGGATGGTCACATTTCCTACTACTTGTGAAAATGTACAGACCGATGTAAAAAAAAAAAAGAAAAGAAAAAGAAAAATAGCCAAAGAATATCCAATAGACATTTCCAACATTCATCCAAAGTAACAGATCTGTGATAAACACTTGTGAATATTTCAGTTGTTCTAGCTGCAGTTTTTATAGAAGTGAGTCTCTGACAAAAGAAAATTCTCTTGAATGGCAGCAATTCTTGATAATGAAAAGGCAGATTTGAATGTTCTTGCTCCATACTACCTGGAATGTTAAAGATGATACTTAGGGTATCAAGGAACTGATTAATTCCAATCAAACTAATGGGTCTCCTACCTACTACTGGGAGCCAGTATGTTGTTGGACAAAGGTTTTCAGCCCCTGGCCTACTAGATGTTCTTGTACAAGTTTTATCATTCTTTTCTACCGGATATGCTGTTTAGGACTGATGGAAGTTTCAGTCCAACAAAATCAAGCAGGTCACAAGTAGCCCGCTACAGAGTGAAATTATAGTGTGAACAAGACCAGTTTTGGGACTGAGTGGGATCTTTGGCAAGGTACCACTTATGGACATGGGCTGATCTGATTGAACATGGAGGTACTGAGGGAAAATAATTGCCAACCTTTATTGAACTGTTTTGAATTGTTAGCTATGGCTGTTTCCAGCAATAAGTAAGCCCATACACAGCTGTGAGGCTGTGATAGTTGTCAACATTGGTCAGAGCTGATGGGATTCCAATAGTTGTTGCCAAGTAGTGCCAGTCCTGGGTGTGGGACTTTGACCAAAGAGTCTGAGGCCATTTCCACACTATACTGTTATAGTGCTATTGTTCCACTTTCAACATCCTATGGAAACCTGGGGTTTGCAGTTTAGGGAGGGGCATTTAAAATTCTTAACCAGAGCGGCCTCAGTAAACTACAAACCCCAGAATTCCACAGGATGTTGAAAGTGCAGAAATGGCCTAAGAAACATATCTTCACCCCCTTTATTTTCATAAAAGAAACTAGTTTTGCACAACAAGGAAAGAAAAACCCAATAATCTCTTTCTTCTGGCAGTTAATAGCAACTTCAGCTGAACCACCACAATGCGGAACTGACACAAATTGAAAGCTACAACTATAATGCAGATCAGTTTGTACAAAATTCAGAAAGAAAGAAGCCACAGAACAATAGTGGACTTTACATGCATCTATTCTTCTTTGGAGGGGGGGGGGAAGAGAAACTAATTAAGAACTCAAACATTTTCTGAAAAATACAAATGAAGCAGGGGTTTTATTGTGAAATATCTCTACAAGACATAGTTTTATTCCTGTTTTATGTAGCACTTAGGAGAAAGGCCCCTGTTGAATTCAGTGGGACATACTTCTTAGAAGAATGTGTACAGGATTACACAGTGGCTCATTGTTTATTTCAACTGACTATATTTAGAGTGAAGTACTATTTCCATGACATCTTATACACTGAAAAGAAATCATACCCTCTAGCCTTCTGTTTTGCATTTGATAATCCCATTTATGTAGCACAAGAACAGATTTTTCAATCAATCACTGATTGTAATTCTTCTGGAAATTCCAACATAATTCCCCACCCCACTTGAAAAGTCAATATTAACAGATGTTGTTGGCTTCTGTCTGAACGTCTTCCAAAAATATGCTTGTGTCAAATGTATCCATCTATGGTTTCATAAAGTTTCAGATGCATCAAATCAATATCAGCAGCTGTTCTCTACTCTCTTCCTTGTTTAATTTTTTCTTCTTCTCAAGGCATTGCAGAAGTGCTTCCTCCAGCATAATTCTGAAAGAAAATTGAAATCACTAAGTGTATGACAGCTATCACTGTTGCCAGAGTGCACACGCCTGTCAACTTCTTGCGATGTACATTGTCTTCATCTAATATCATTGGAGACCAATAATTAAGCAGGAAAGAGAGTTTTAATTAGTTCATGATGAATGCTTGTCTAAATTGATGTAGTACAGGCCATATGTGCAAGAGATGTCTTTATTAGTGCTGGATTAGCATTTCAGGATATGCTGTGACAACATCAATGAGAGAAGTGGATATTGTCAAGTTAATGAGAGGGAAATGCTAGATAAAGGGAAAAAGGAACTCTTTTTAGTTAAGGATAAATATCCTCTCTTTACTTTATTATATTTTTATTGTACCCTTAATTATATTTCCTACAAAAGTTTGCAAGAAAAAAAATTAAATACAGAAATCATAAAAACATCTCATTAATCGCACTTTAAAAAGGATTGGAAAATAAAAAAGTATTTGGGGTCACAAGGAAAGTAAGGTTAGTGCCATATGAAGCCTTCTGAGATAGCTTTCAATAACTAGGGACCGCTACCAAGATCTGTTCCTTTGTTAGCTCCCTTTTCATCTGAGATAGCAACCACATACAATAGGCCCTCTGTTGAAGAGCTTAACATGTATGTATGATTCTCTACAAATAAATATGGAATCTTCCCAGAGAAATTCCATAGAAATTCCTTTAAAAGTCTTTCTGTATTTGCCCTAAGGGAGAAACTCAAATTTGAGTTGACATTGCAATGTGCATGAAATGCTAATTGTAAATATAGATAGGTGGATGAATTTGTGTATGTCTAAGCTGTGTCACTCGGCAAGATCTTACCCCCAGTTTTTAAAAATCTTTCCATATTCTATGTAAAGTCAAAGGCTTTCACAGCTGGAATCCATAGGTTATTGTGGGTTTTCCAGGCTTTGAGGCCGTATTCTAAGTATTTGCTCCTGACGTTTCGCCTGCATCCGTGGCTGGCATCTTCAGAGGATATAATATCCAGAGGATACCCTCTGAAGATACCAGGCACAGACGCAGGCGAAATGTCAGGAGAAAATACTAGTAGAATATGGCCTCAAAGCCCAGAAAACCCAAACAACCTTCCACATTCTCTTCTCACACTAATCTGTAATGTTTTAATCCCATCAATTACTTATTTAAGAATGCCTTTTAAAATGTAATTGAATGTGCATTTTCTCTCAAAATAATATTTAAATATCTGTTTTGAGAACATGGTCACAACATTTGGAGAAGTGTGAAATCTGGTAGATAGCTAAAATCCCAGCTGCCCATTTGTTTCAACGTTTCACACTGAGTTAATTAATTCATATAGAAATTTTCAAGAGCTGAATCCTTTCAGCACACTAAGGTGCTGCTCTCTTTAAAAGGACAGAACAAACCATTTGTTTTAATATGAGGATTCAAGTTATTAAATAAAAAAGATCAGCTTTCCCACTAGTGAGGAGTTACAACTGGTCTAATACAAAATAAATTTAGTGTTGTGAGGTAAAGGAGGTCCCATTTGATGTAAAAACCAATGACGTTATATACAAAACAGTGGGTTGTACACAAAACACTTCTATTTCACTGTTTGTTTTTCTTTAAGCCTATGATCTATTTCTTGAAGACCCTGTGTGAACAAAAATATCCAGTCAGAAGACTACATCATTACTGTTTCTCCTGTGTCACTTTCTGCTAAGGATGAACAAATATATGAACTTCTCATTTTACTCACTACAAGTTGGTTTTGGCTAATGTTTGGATCAGTTTACAAACATGACAAACATTTGCCCCCCAAAAAAACACATGAAAAATTGGGAACATTCTTGTGTACATCTTCCTTCAGCCCCTTTCACCACTGCACAATTAGAGCACTTTGAAACCACTTCAACTGTCATGACTACATCTTTTGGTATTCTGAGATGCATATCGGGGTGAGCCACTATAGCTCTCTGAAGGAGAATTCTAAATGCTTCACAAAACTACAAACACTAGGAATTCACAGGAGGCAGTCTGTGGCATCAATGGGAGATGCCTAGAATGAAATGAAAATGATATAATTTTGTAATGTGTTTAACAAAGGATTGAAACCTAGAGATTTCCATTTGTGGCTGGACTCTTGTTAATGATATATATGTATGTCATTCAAAGTTATGCAGGATCTTGGGTAGTTTGCTTTTTGCATTTCCTTATGTATATGCCCATCCCTATATATGCATCTTTATGCAAACATATTCACATGCATTTTTGTTGTGCCAAAATGGAACATAAATTCTGGAAAGTGCAGATCTCAGTATACAATTTTATTCCAATTTTCTTATACATAGGGAGAGAAAGAAATTTAATTGGGCCCAATCCTTTTGATGAAAGTATCACTTTCATACTTCCCAAGTGTGATATGTACCCTCATGTTTTCTCTGGGCAAAAGCACACCTTTAAGAGGATTAATGAGAAAGAATTACAGGTTCAACTCCACCCTATTCCAGATGATTATCAACAGTGTATGTGCTTACTTCCCTTGTGGATCCCCCTTCTTAAGGTTTACAGATGCTCTGGCTGGCTAGAGCCTTCTTCTCAGGAGCCTCCTGTTCATGCTTCTTATTAATTGTAATTCCCCTTCAGCAGCTTCTTCCTAGGGCAGGGCAGGGCAGAACCAAAAATAGCACACCCCTGCTCCATTCCATTTAAGTGGTCATGGTTCTGGACCAGAATCTCTGGCCCAAAGAAGTGACTTCCTTCCAGAAAGAGGAGAAGCTTTTTTTTGGTGGGGGTTTACTGTTCAGTGGTCCCCATTTGGCTTTTGCTACCAGCTATCTCCATTTGGAGACACCCAGGGCCTCAGAGCTTTTCTGCTGCTTATCAGCTGCCCTTCTTTTCTCCCTTGCTCCTCCAGTCCTGTTTCCAGAAACCTTCATGGAGAGTTCTATTCCCTGCCAGTTCCCTTGCCTCTCTTTCCTTCCTGGCATAATCTCTTCTCCACCCTCCACTTACTCCAGTGGTTCTCAACCTGTGGGTCCCCAGATGTTTTGGACTTCAGCTCCCAGAAGCCCTGAGCATTGACTATAGTGGCTGGGGCATCTGGGAGCTGAAGTCCAAAAACATCTGGAGACTCACAGGTTGAGAACCACTGACTTACTCCAATCTGAGCCATCTTTCTCATGGCCAGCCTTGTACTCCTTACTCCTACTGTCTTTTTTCTCCCTCTCTTCTACCATGTCTCTTGTGCCATCTTGCCTTCCTTTTATTTTGGTTTCTTCTGTGTTCTCTTCCCTTCCTTTTTCTCTCCTATTTTCCTTTCTGTCCTCCTTGTCAACTTTCCCATGCTCCTTATATTGCCCTTGAATCCACCCTTCCCCAGGTGTTGACAACATCCTATAGCCAGAGCTGGAGATACACTGAACCCATTGCTGATCCCATGGGTGCCACAGACTACAGATTCACAGCTGGCCTTACCATCACTGCAGCGGCCCAGGGAAACACAGTATTACCACCTTCCCCCCTTCACACTGGGAGCTATGTATCTGCATATGAGGCTTTGGGGGTGTTTTCAAGAAATAAAGTGTGTAGAAAACAATGCACATATTTCAATAGATGAATGGTTCAAATGAGTATAATCAGGGGAAATGCACAGATACTCATCTTTGTTAGTGGGGAAAGTTTTATGAATTTACATAAATGGCAGAAATACATATATGAATCAGGAAACATTTCCACCAATTTCATTGTGGAAAGACAACAGGAAGTGTTGTAATCTGATACTAAACAAGGATGGGAAGAAAATGCAGATGGAATCTGGAGAAACTCAATGAACTGAAGACTAAGAATTTTCATTTTAGGTTCAGCAGATTGTGTAGGTTTGTGCAAAAATTCAGACTTGACTGATTCTTCTATGATTCTCTGTTAAAGTTGTTCTAAAAATGTGAGCTTAAAGTTCAGAAAAATAGCTGAGCTCAAAAGAAAATAAAAGGAAAAAAAAAAGCAAATGTTTCCAGTATTAAATTCTGCTATAACTACTATAGGCATCCACTAAAAACACAACAGTAACACAAGAGAATGCTTTAAAATGTCGGGTTGACGACTGGTAATTAGGGATTGCATATAGGTTAACTGATGAAAGTTAGAGCCTTTGTAGTGCTAAATGATAAGATCTGTTAGCAGAATGGACTTCTGTTCCACAGTGTTTTTCCCAGCCTGTATATCTTAATCTGCCTGTAAGCATATGTGTAAAATAAGCCTCATTTTTCAGCTCAACAATGTGATAAACAGCAGTGATTTTCATTTGGTATTAGTGGGGAATTCTGGAATTGCTTGAGACCACTGCAGTATGATAAAGCACACAGGTGGTCCAACTGTGATATGAATTTATGCCTCCATTCAGGCACATTTCCCTAAACAGGCATCATTTCAAAATGAAGAAGTAGCAAAAAGTGGAACAGGAAGGTGGGAAGAAGAACAAAAGTATTGTTCAATTGGATCTTAATTTTGGGTATGGTTTAGGTAGAATTCACACATAGATTTCACATCACCTAGGATGAGGTATGCATGTGCCTACCTATCTCTTGGTATCTCTACGTCTGTGGCTTACCTGTGTAAATTCATTCCAGTGGAAATATGATGTTTACTAGACAGGGAAAAAAAAATCTAAATTGGTCTGCCAGATATGTTCTTGCTGCTGTTATTGTTCTTACTATTAAAAATTATTTAAATATACCCATTGATGCGTCCATTCACCTTGTTTACCTCTTCTGGGCAGTAGTGAAGACTGGGTTCACTGCCCTTTGCCAAGAACTTCAAAAAACCTGGAGCCAGTGTGGCTACAAGATTATTTGTCATTTTGACTGTAACAGGCTAATATATATGTACCATCTGGAAGTTATCCCTGTTCCCTCCTCCCTAGCATTTAGTATCTGTATTTAATGTTCATCCTAGCAGTGGGGAATATTTGTTAATCTCTGAATCAAATTACTTTTCTTTCTCTCATGAAACAATATTCTTTCTGGTCTTAGAGTGCAGGATGAGATATTACCAAAAATAAATAAAATTAAAAAAAATAAGAGGCTAAACTTTTTTTTTTTTTTAGTATTTCAGCCTCTGCCAAGTGAAATGAAGATAGAAAATGTCTGAGCTTGCCAGAATTTATCATACTGTGTCTCCAAAAGTGTAAACAGGTTTTTCTATAAAGAAAACCAAATGTTGTGTTTTGTCACAGATAATATTTTGAAAGTTGGTTGCAAATATCTTTGTGGTTCAGAAAATACGTTCCGCAAACTGATTACACACTTTAAAAAAAATAATAATATAAAATATGCCAAAGCCTTCCGAGACCTCCTTAAAACTAATTAATCAGCTTGGCAAAATGCAGAACCTTCTTTCAAGTAGAGCTCACAATCCTGCCACCTTGGGGAATAATTTTCTTGTTTTCCTAGCATTTTCCCAATCTAATTATTGTACCTCTAAATAGGACATTTGTTAATACACAGCTTGATTAATTAGATACGTTATCTCTCTATCAGGTGAAAAATCACCAAAGGATTTTGATAGTAAGCTTATAAAAATCAGCAATGGCTGTGGAAGGCAAAAAGCAATTAATTCCCAATTAAAAAGCCATTTGACAAATTTGAGAGATTAATACACAAATTGGATTTGTAACTAACAAAAATAATTAGATTTTACTTCAAAAAGAAAAAAAATGAATCGATAATTCTGTTTGATAGTTTCTTCTGAAGTGAAAACATGATATGAAGAAGTCATACAGCCAGAGAGGTGCTAACCCCTTTTCAATTGTTTCACTTGCTTGAAGATATACAGAGACAGTCAAAGGCATTTTGCTTCCTGAGGTGAAGAACAAAGTGGTACCCTCTCACTAGCCCTGTTTGACATAGTAAAGAATCTGACTTTTTCATTGGTGATACAACAGTACTGATCATGATCATGCCCACCTAAGGTGGGTGAACCACTGTGTCTAATGGTAGAGCCAGCCCTGCAGATATGAATTGCTGGCACAGCAATTCAGAAGTAACACAGCAATTCAGTCAAATGCACATACGGTCTTCTTTTATTAGTTCTAAAACTGATAATCACTTATGTGATATAACACTTAGAGAGCTATAACCAAGGACAGAAGATTCTGAAGTTGGCACCAGATTGGCCAAAAAATCTTACTCCATCACAGTCAGTGGACAGGATCCCTCACTACATCTGAGGAAATCAGGCTAGCTTGGGGAGCACAAAATAGGTTGCATAGTACCCAGAGCAATGCTGTACCATTCCATGCTGTAGGTGAGATATGATACTCTACATTCTGGAATCCCATTTATGCAAGCTGCCTCTGGCTGGCGTCTTCTGCTCAATACTACACCTCTTCAGAAGTCATCATTGCCACCCAATTCACTGGTCTTGCTAGGAAGATGCATGAACAAAGAGTTACAAGCCGCATCTTTCAAACAAATGTGGGGATTGCAACTTGACTGTCTAACAGATTGTATACTTCCCTAAAAGTTATACTGCTGTTCCTGGTAGTTTAAATGCCTCAAACTGAAAGTTGAATTTCTTTTGAGATAAAATAAAGTACTGTTACCCTTTATGTTAGGCTTTTATGTTAGATTTAAAAAATAAACTAAACTAAACAGATTCATAGAATTTGCACACGTATACACACATACACATACCACCACCTCACATTTTATTTAAACCCTTTGCTTTTACTCAAGAATTTCTTAGAAATTTTCCCTGTGCCAGAATCATCTGATCACCAAAACATTGATGGTAAGTAAGAAATCTGTATATCCTAAGAAGTTTTACAAAGCTAGACAAATTTACCTGTTTGAACTACAGTTCCCAGAATTTTCCCAGTGCTGGTTAGATTCTAGGAGTTGTAGTCCAAGTAAGTACCCTTTCAAAACTCTGCTTATCAAAACAACCTTTGCTTCCTATGGATTTTTTTCCTAATCCCCTCCTTTGTTAACTGTGAACCTTCAGATTTGCCTTTCATTTTTCCTTTGGTGTTACATCTGGTACTAACTCATTTTATAAAACTGTATTTAAGTCCAAGCCCCATAGTCAACAGTGTTCTGGGAAAGGGATGAAAAGATGATTTTGCATTAGCACATCAGTTCTGTCCCTAAATAATTACAAACCCCTTACTGTTGCATTTTGCCATAAACTACTTTGAAAATAACTCCCTTAAGATCCTGTGCTTCTGGAGGGCTGAGCAAAGCTAGCATTACTCTATTGGATGCTGTTCTTTAAAGTTAGAAGGAACTTTCATCGCATTTAGAGGGCTGTCTGGAGAACCATATGGATGAGAGCTCTTGCAATCTGTCACATATCTGATCAGGCAGTTTCTGTATGTCTTCTGTTGGAAATCTGCAATAAAAGAACCATTGTGACAGCTCATGACAACTGTATCTGTTGCTTGTTCAGAAACAACTAATGTTGTCATATAGGTATCTGAACACTTCTTTCTGATCTCCATTCAACAAACATTGTCATAAATAACTCTTGTTGGGGAATGAGAGAATTTTTGTGGAATCCTGTAAATCAATAATAGAATATGTATATAGAATAAAAAAAGACAGATATGTGGTGAATATTGAAGTTTGTATTCACTATGCAACATGTTTAACTTCTTAAGACATGTCTAAGGATACCATCTGCAAAGATGGCTGACATGTGAATATAAATATTATCTTTATGAATGAGAGCATGTAGAAAGTCAATTTGATACCAAAATATATGCTTTTCTAGTTATATGCTTTTCTAGTCAAGATGGAAAGGAGGACTAGAACTATCCACCAGAATCTCTGGATATAGGGGCAAGTATTGTTGAGATATTGGGACAGGTTTTCCTGATACCTTAAAAACATGTTACCACTCCAAAAACAATATAAAGGTGTATGGACCAAAGATTTCATACTGTAAAAGCAGTTGTGCACATAACCAGAAGCATGAGATGGCACACAGGTTACTGGATGGTCAAGAACACCATTTTATCAAATCAACAAAGTGAATATAAGCTGGAAGAAGTGCATTTCTTACTAAGGTTAGTTAATCAGAACAAATCTGATCCAGCTCTCTGTCCAAAGACAGTCAACAGATTCTCTCATTGTTGGCCTTACCTTTATGTCTTTAAGTAATCTTCTTAATCCCAGACCTTTGAGTGTCAAGACTCTAAGGATATGACACAAGATCTTGTGACCCTAAGGTGGTTGCTTTTCCTACTCCATGATCTCAGGCTCTAGACGCCTGCTCTCAGGAATCACCCTGTGCTAAGCTAGAGCATCTCCAGATACTCACGAATAGCACATAGCCTAATTGCTCTAGCAACATGGTCCAGCATGTTACATCTAACTTAACCTTGACAATGGTATCCAAGCAATCACTTAGCCCACATGGAAGCTGTTGTGGGGAAACTCCTATATAATTGATCTATTCTGGCAAAATAAGATCATCTGGCCTTGCAGTGCTTATACCATGATGATTATTGTTGTTGTATGCTTTCAGGTCATTTCTGATTTATGGCAACTCTAATGCAAACCTATTATGAGATTTTCTGAAGGCTGAGAGTGTGTGATGTGACCAAGACCACATGGCTGAGTTGGGAATCAAACTCTGGTCTTCAAGGTTGCAGTCCAATGCTCAAACTCCATTACAGCAGGCTGGGTCTTTTACACCAGGATTACCCGCATTCAATCCTGTCCAGAGTGAGAGACCAAAAAGCATATAACACTAGTAGTTTGGCTTAAACACTCTAAACAAGAACCTGACACCAGAGTCATGGGTACAGCATCCCCACGGCCGGTACACCCACCCACCTCTATCTGGGGTGGGCCGAGAAGCCACCTCCTTTTACTATTTCTGTACATCATGGGAGAAGAACTGTTTATACTTCGTCTATCATCTGAAGGGGTTGTGAACAGGCTAAACAAACATGCATTTAGATTGCTTTGGTTCTATGGGGCAAAGAGAGTAAGTAGAACATTCTTTATATATATAGCTTCTAGGTACACATGTTTGTATGTATGGCTGTCCCTGAGCATGTGCACTTCAAACCTCTGACAGTCTTACTTAAACATGATGCCAGATATAAGAACAGCCTGAAGAATATGGAGGGCGTCCTCTTTGTTGTTTGTTCTTTGCCATCAAGTTGACTTCAATTTGTGGTGGATGAGAGGATTCCAAGAGCTGTGGTCATCAACTACCCTGCTCAGATCCTGCAGATTCAGGATCCTAGTCTCCTTGATTAAATGAATCTATCTATAATCCAGTATTCCTTTACTGATCAATATCATCTTTTCCAAAGGATCAAATTATCTGACTCAGTTTATTCATCTTGGCATCTTGAGAGTTCAGGCTACATTTGCTCTAGAAGGCATCTGTACAACTCTCCTCCACCACCACCGTTCAATGAGATAATTTTCTCTCACCTTTCTTTACTGTTCGACTCTCATACGCATACATAGAAATCAGAAATACTATGGCATGGATAATTATGACTTGGATGTTTTTCAATTATTGCTGAAAGACAAGACTAATGATAATTTTAAGGATCATTGGAGAGGTTTAACTGACTATTTGGAAAAGAAATGGGGAAATATAGCTATATTAGGTTTAAAGGATTGAATGTTTTATACAGGTAATCATAGTTGTGAATAATGTGATGAAGTTGTAAAGTTTCACTTGGACAGTGTGATGTGTGTGTGTGTGTATGTGTGTGTGTGAAAATAAAAATTATTTTAAAAAATTATGACTTCGGTGTTCATTGATATATTTTTATACTTTGAGGATCCTATCTAGTTTCTTCATAGCTGCCTTTTCAATTCCTAGTCTTCTTTGAATTACTTCACTACAGTCTCCATTTAATTAACGACTGAGCTGAACCAAAGTATAGAAAATCTGTAATAATTCTGATATCTTCATTACTCATTTTAAAATTATGTAAATCACCTGTGTTCATTATTCCTGTTTTCTTAATGTTTAGCTATAACCTTGCAATTTCGTCCTTAATTTTCATCAATATTCATCCAAGTCTTTGTTTTTGTTTTGTTTTGTTTTTGCAAAAAATATGGTGTCATCTGCATATTTTAAATTTTTGATGTGATATGTTCTTCATAGAAATTAAAATGCAGCCTTGTCTGATTCTTTGGCAAAGGAAACTGTTCTGTTTCTCCTTATTGTGTTCTGATGTTGGCATCCTCCCCACAATAGCAACAGAATGATTATATGTTGTGGTGCTCCCATTTCTTCTAAAGTTCTCATGCTCTATATAAGTCTTATTACTTGGATTCCACCTTTACATCTGGAAACAACTCTGTTAGTATGACATCTTTTCTTGGTGATTTATTTCTCCCATGTGCTACAAGCAACTTTTCCACTTCACTTTCTAAGCCTGTTGATTCATTTTCAAATGGTTCTCCACTGAAGGAATCTATCATTATTTCATTTTATTTATATAGTTCCTCAGTGTATTGCTTCCATCACATTTTTATTTTGTCCTGATCATATAATGTGTTATGTTTCTGGTCAAGTAGCATCCTTATTCTTGGTTTAAATTTTCATTTAATTTCTTGAATGTTGTGAAAGAGATCTCTTGTTCTACATTTTTGTTATCTTCTATTTCTTTGCATTGTTTATTATAATAGTTTTCTTTGTATGCATAAGTTGCTAAACAATTACTCTCAGGATTCTGACCCTTTTTCTGTCATCTTTTACTTTTGCTTACTTGTCCTTAACTGTTTGAAGAGGTTCATCAATCGTCCAATGAGGATTTTTCTTTTTTTTAGTTCCACATGGTGTATTTTTGCAATGTCCCTCATTTGGTTCAGTGTTCCTCTGGCTTTTGGTATATAAAGTTTAATAGTGAAAAGTTACTCTTCATACTTAAAAAAAATAGGGATGTTCTACTTGTATATCTTCACAATTATTAATTTAGTATACTTTAATTTTAATTTCTGTCCGTATCATTGCATGGTCTATGCCACAATCTACTTCAGGTCTTGTTTTTGCAAAAAGAATGGAGATTGTCTGTCTTCTGCTTCCAATCATATATTTGATTTTGTACTGGCCATCTAGTGATCTCTACCCATACAGCCATTGATTTGTCTAAAAAATGTATTTGCAAATGAACAAACTTTTGACCTCACAGGATTTAATAAGTTGCTGTCCTGCTTCATTTCTTGATCCTTGTCCAAATTGTCCTCCAATATTTTCTTTTACTCTGTTTCCTATTTTGCATCCAATTCCTAGTGATTACCCAGATGCCCGGTTTGTGCATGTGATCATTTTTCTTCTGGATGTCCATGTATAATCTTTTGATTTTTTTTCCCTTACCCCCTCCCTCATGGTTGAGCCATAAACTTGGATCATGGTTGTATGGTAGGGTTTTTTTTTTATAGTCTTATTGATATTATTTGGTCAGACTTCACATCATGTAATTAATGCAATTAGAATCATAGAATCATAGAGTTGGAAGATACCCTGGGACCATCGAGTCCAACCTCCTGCTATGCAGGAACATCCATCAAAGCATTCCCATCCAGCCATCCAGCCTCTGCTTAAAAACCTCCAAAGAAGGAGACTCCACCACACTCCACTGAAGCAGCATATTCCACTGCCAGACAGCTCCGACCATCAGGAAGTTCATCCTGAGGTTCAAGTGTAATTTCCTTTCCTGCAGCTTGAATCTATTGCTCCTTGCCCTAGTCTCTGGAGTGGTGGAGAACAAGCCCACTCCCTCCTCAAGATGACATCTCTTCAAATATTTAAACCTGGCTATCATATACCCTCTTGACCTTCTCTTCTGCAGACTAAACATACCCAGCTCCCTAACCCATTCTTCATAGGGCATGGCTTCCAGACCCTTCACTGTTTTGGTCGCCCTCCTCTAGACACGTTCCAGCTTCTCGACATCCTTCTTGAATTGAGGTGCCCAGAACTGTACACAGAATTCCAAATGAGGCCTAACCAATGCAGAATAGAGTGGTACCATTACCTCCCTTGATCTAGACACCATACTCCTATTGATGCAACCAAGAATCGTGTTGGCTTTCTTGGCTGCCGTGTCACACTGCTGACTCATGTTCAGCTTGTGATCTACCAAGATTCCTAGATCCTTTTCACATGTACTGCTATCCAGCCACACATCCCCCATCCTATACTTGTGACTTTCATTTTTTCTGTCCAAGTGCAGGACCCTACATTTCTCTCTGTTGAAATTCATTTTGTTAGCTTTGGCCCAGCTCTTCAATCTGTCAAGGTCATATTGAAATTTGATCCTATCTTCTGGTGTGTTAGCAACCCCTCCCAGTTTGGTATCATCTGCAAATTTGATCAGCATGCCCTCCACTCCTTCATCCAAGTCATTGATGAAGATGTTGAATAGCACTGGGCCCAGGATAGAACCCTGTGGCACCGCACTAGTCACTTCTTTCCAGGATGAAAAACAACCATTGGTGATCACCCTTTGGGTGCGGTCGGTCAACCAATTACAAATCCACCTAACAGTAGCCCCGCCAGCCCGCATTCTTTGCAAGAATGTCATGGGGAACTTTCTCAAAGGCTTTACTGAGGTCAATATGTGCTACATCTACAGTATTCCCTTCATCTATCAAGCTTGTAAGCCTATCATAAAAAGAGATATGATTAGTCTGTCATGACTTATTTCTGGGAAATCCATGCTGACTTTTAGTGATTACAGCATTGCTTTCTAAGTAAATTACAAACTGACTGTTTAATGATTCGCTCTAGGATCTTTCTTGGAATTGAGGTCAGCTTAAAAGTAAAAGAAAAGTGCTAATTGGAAACTCAATGATTTCATACTACAAAATTATAAATATTTGGAGAAGACGAAAGAAGCTATTAAGAATTATTTTATCAAAAATGCAACAGAAAATATGAAAACGAAGACCATATGGGATGCCAGTAAAGCGGTTATGAGGGGCTATTTCATTCAATGGGCTCTGAATTGAAGAAAAGTAGAGATAAGAGGCTGCAGCTAATTAAAGACAAAATAAAAGAAAAAGAAGAAAAATTGAGAGGGGACCCATCAAATGTTAAGAATTTAGCGGAATTAAAAATATTGAGGGAACAGTTAAATTTGGAACATCAATTGGATTTAAGTAAGAAATTGAAAAGACAAAAGCAGCGATTCTTTGAACAAGCAAATAAACCGGGGAAGTGGTTAGCATTTAGATTAAGGGAAGAAAGAGAAAGCAGAATAATTTCTGAGGTGAAGATTGGTGATAAAACAACTACAGATTTGGATTCTATTAAACGAGTATTTCACAAATATTACAATGATTTTTTCAATGTTAAAGGAAAGACTAATCAAAAGAAGTTTGTTGAGTATTTGGAAAAACAAGATATTCCTGAACTTACCGAAGAACAACAGAAATTGTTGAATGCAAAAATATCAGTAACAGAAATACAAGAAGCGATTCATAAATTAAAAGTTTCGAAAGCGCCGGGTCCAGATGGATTCACCGCTATATATTACAGAACAATGCAGAAGGAGTTGACACCAGTTCTGTTTAAATTATACAATGAAATTGGTGCAGATGAAAGACCAGATTCATGTGGTGAAGCCAATATAGCACTGATTCCTAAGGAAGGTAAAGATCTAACAGAGTCAGCAAGTTATCGACCGATTTCTCTCCTTAATATTGACTACAAAATATTTATGAGTATATTGGCTGAAAGAACCAAGAAAATACTACAAGATTGGATTGGTGAAGATCAGAACGGTTTTCTACCAAAGAGACATCTAAAAAATAACATTAGAACAATAATAAATGTTATAGAACATTACGAAAGAAATAATAGAGAAAATTGGCACTTATCTTCTTAGACGCTGAGAAGGCATTCAACAACATAAGATGGAACTTTATGATGGAAGTCCTGAACAGAATGAATTTTGGTAACATCTATCTTGGCTGGATCAAGGAAATTTATAAGGGTCAAACAGCTAGTTTGATTATAAATGGTGAAAAGACTCAGAAATTTGAAATTAAGAAAGGGACTAGGCAAGGTTGCCCTTTATCACCTTTACTTTTTATAATTATTTTGGAAGTGTTGTTACAGTCAATAAGGAAGGATGATGAGATTAAAGGATGTAAAGTAAAGAAGTATGAATATAAAATTAAAGCTTTTGCTGATGATTTGGTTGTCATATTAGAAGATCCGAAGGAATCTATTAGGAAATTATTAGAAAAGTTGAATCAATTTGGAGAAGTGGCTGGATTTTTAGTTAATAAGGAAAAGATGAAAATTTTGACCAAAAATGTAGGATTAGATGAAGAGAAGGAGATAATTCAAGTAACTGGATTTAAACTGGAAAAAAGAGTTAAATATTTGGGCATTTGGATATCTAAAAGGAACAATGAACTGTTTGAAAATAATTATAAAGTCATTTGGAAGGAAATTAAACATCTTATTAATAAATGGCAGTTTTTACAACTTTCATTGTTGGGAAGAATTGCTGCAATTAAAATGACTATTTTGCCGAGATTAATGTTTCTTTTTCAAAATCTACCGATTTTAACATCTGAACAACCAATCAAAGAATGGCAAAAAGAATTAACGTACTTTATTTGGAATAAGAGAAGACCAAGAATAAAATGGAAAACATTAATAGAGAAAAGAGAGAAAGGAGGTGCTGGTTTTCCAGACTTGAGACTATATTTTTAGGCAAATGTTTTAATGTGGGTCAAAGATTGGGTGATATTACAGGATGAGAAAATGTTAAATTTAGAGAGTTCTGGAATGCAGATGGGCTGGCATGCCTACGTCTGGTATGGAAAAGAAAAGTTTGATAAAGAATTTCTTAACCATTTTATAAGGAAACCTCTACTATTAATATGGCAAAAGATTAAGAAAAAATTCTATCGGAAAATCCCATTATGGATTTCCCCCCATGAAGCGTTTTATGCTAGATGGAGAAATCCTGATGAAAAACTGATACGGTACAAAGATTTAATCGCGGAAGGGAAAAGTCATGAGCAAGAATTAAAGTCAAGAGAATTATTGGAGGAGCAGGGATTTCGATGTCATTGGTTTTTGTACAGACAATTAAAAGAGAGGTTCCTTATGGACAAAAAGACAGAAGGTATAAATGTAGAGATGAAAGAGGAAAAATTTGAGAAAATTTTTTTTTGATTGAATAAACAAATGGTTTCCAAATTTTATAATATACTTTTAGAAAGGGAATTGGAGCCTAAACAAGTAAAACCAAATATGATCGTGTGGGCACAAAATATTGGATGTGAGATACTGTTAGACCATAGGGAAAGAAGTTGGCGAGATACGAATAATTTCACAGCCGCTCAAAATTTGAAAGAAAATCACTTAAAAATGTTGTATAGATGGCATTTAGACCCAGTCAAATTAAGTAAAATATACAAATTAAAAGAAAATAAATGTTGGAAATGTGGTAGAGATAATGGTACATACTATCATATTTGGTGGACTTGCAATAAAGCAAAAGTGTTTTGGAAGAAAATACAAGAAACAATGCAAGAAGTGTTAGAAATAAAGATACCATACACTCCAGAATTATTCTTATTGAATATTTTGAACAAAATTGTACCAAGAGATAGAAATAAGTACTGGAGAATCATTTTGTATATGGTAACAGCGGCGAGAATCGTCTTTGCAAAAGAATGGAAGAAAACGATAGACTCCGAAGATTGAGGATTGGATAGTTAAAGTGATGGAATACAAAGAAATGGATAATTTAACAATGTTGTTAAGAGGTAAAAATCAGAATGAGAATGAAGAAGAATGGGATAAAGTAGAGAAATTCCAGTCATTGTTAGAAAATTGAATAGTGGTAAGGTTAAGATATTAAGTACTGAGTTAAGATAAATATGAATAAATTATGAAGGTCGACAGACTTTTGAAGCATAAAATACATTAAGCAGAATATAAATATGATTATTACGGTATTATGTATTATATATTAGTGTAAATAGAAATGGGGGGGTTTCCCCTATTCAGGAGGTGATATTTGAGAAACATGAAGATATCACAGATTAGGAATTAGAGGAGGTAAAGGAAGTTTCGATGTGGTATAGGGAGAATTTTAAAAGGAAGATTTTTTTTTCTAATTAAGAAGTGTGGAATTGATGTATATTCTCTCGTATGTTTGGAAAACTTTATGTAATTTAATTTTTCTTAAATGGAAATGTTATGTCAAGACGGTATAAATTTCAAATAATGTTTTGGAGGGATGTAATTTTAAGGAATGGTGTTTTTTAAATAAAAAAAATAAAAAAAATGATTTGCTCTAGGATCTTTCCTGAAACTGAGGTCAGCTTACTGGGCAATAATTATTAGGGCCCTCTTTTTCCCCTTCTTGAAGATGGGGATGACATTTGCCCTCCTCCAGTCTGCTGGGACTTCTTCTGTTCTCCAAGAGTTCTGAAAGATTATTGCAAGTGGTTCAGAAATGACTTCTGCCATTTCTTTTAATATCCTTGGATGTAATTATCTGATGGAAAATGCTTGATTCCTGTCCTTTTTAGCTTAGTTGCACCAAGTATGGCTAAGTCAATGTGTTCCATTTCTTGTTTTAGCTTCCCCTGATTGATGCTTCTCACATTCCTTGTTTCTATTACAAATGTTGTGCAGCTGCAGATATTTCTTTCACTGCTGAGCATTTCAGCAGCTGAACATCCTTTCAGCTTGAGCCTATTTGCATATTTGTCCTATGATGTTCCTGAATAGCTGCTTGAGTACCTTCTGACTTGAGTGTCTCATCTTCAAGCACTATCTTTTGTTTCATTTTGGTTTGGCTAATTGTAGGGTCTTCAAGATAAAGTTTTTGGGGTGATTTTACCATTGCTTTGCATGGAGCAGTACCAACTCCTTTAAAATTAGCTTAAGTTCTACTGTCCTTGTCTGAGAGATTTTCCACCAATGTTCCCTCTTCCCCACTGCTGCTGCCGCCCCATAGCTGTTTTGCACATTTAGTCTGGATTCTCAGCAAAAGCCTTTCTAACTTAGGAGATCCTGCCAGCAGCAGTGCTACCATCAGCGTAGCCTCCTGCCTCACTGAAAGAAGTGATTCCATCACCATGGAAAAGCAGTGCCAAAGTGGGACAGAAGTCTCTCCGCATCACAATGCAAGGCCACTGTTGATGAAATTAAGACATATAAACAGCTACATTGGATGTTCTTTAAGTAGCTCATCATGCCCATTACAGTCTGCTCTGTCTGGTGATGTTTCGTCAGATTATATCCCTGGCCTACTACCTGAAATCTTTTATCTGAAAATGAATCTTAGACCTTGTACATTCAAACTCTGATGCTGCTTTTTGTCCGAATTTTTGGGACTCCCTGTGGTGTGTGTAGAATTTGAGGTCCCCGGTTCTTAAAGCTGCATCTGAAATCTTTACATCATATAGCGATGCAACTGAAGAAGATTGCATATTTCAAATGCATGCAAAGTGCTGATTTCAATTCTCTCTGTGTTAGCAATAGAAATATAAAATAAAAAGAGAAAGGATCAATCTTATCCTATAAAAAAGAAGATGGAACTTGGCACAGAAAGGATGTGGTGAGAAGAAAGGGTAAACATCTGAACATGTGAACGTTATAGATGTGCCCATTCCTAATCACTTTGCTGCACACTTTATGAAAAAGGACCCAGTGCTGATGTGTGAACATGCCCTTTCCTCTACTTTCTTTTTTAGGAATAATATCCTAGTGTTCCTAGACTTAGGGACTGCTGCTAGTAAGTGTGGTCAACTCATCCCATACTGAATCAGTGCTCAGAACACTTAGCGCCACATCCTCTAAACCAGTGGTTCTCAACCTGTGGGTCCCCAGATGTTTTTGGACTTCAGCTCCCAGAAGCCCTGAGCATTGACCATAGTGGCTGGGGCTTCTGGGAGCTGAAGTCCACGAACATCTGGGGACCCACAGGTTGAGAACCACTGCTCTAAACTGATGCCTTGCTATAATGGCTTCTGGATCTGGTCATACACTGGCATTGCATTCAGACAACCATCTCACATAAGTCAGTCAAGGCAAAACATCTCTGCTGAGAAGAAAAAAAAAACCTACTAATGTATTTGATTCCTCACCCACTAATAATAGTATGATTACCTTGTAGCAGAAGTAACAAAGGTCATATCCTATTAAACTACACCACTGAGAGAAAAGAAACGATTAACTCTGTAAATATCAGATTCATTCAGTGAAAACCTACGTGACAGTAGAGCAAATAGAACACTTGCAAATTGGATGAAACAAATAAAATAAAACATAGAGTTCTTTTTTTCAAATGAATAATAGAGCGTTATAACACTTATCAGTTTTAAAACACATTCCTATCACCCCTAACACAGCTCTGCATTCATAATGACTATATTGGTTCAAATAATTTCCCCCAGGACGGAATGAGTGTCTTAGAATTTAAATAAGAAATCTCTGTGACGAGGAAGCTAGTAGATAATGGAGGCAAAAGGAGATCAGTAAATGATGGTGAATCACAACTGAACTTAAATACCAATAACTGTCTTGAGCAATGCAAACTTTTCCTATATCTGAAAGACTATGGTTACAAGCAATTGTCACAGAAGACCAATATTCAGTTCTAACCTGAAAGTTTGCAACGGTAAAAGAATATGGGTTTATCAAACCTACTGATGCTGTCATGGCTCAGAGGAAAAGGAGAAAGTCATCCACAGACTGTGATAACCAGATTCTAATACCAAATCTGAGTCTGAAACTCCTGGAACTATAGGTTCCTAAGTCAAGACCTCTAAACTAGAGACAACTAGTCTGAAACCTGTTATTATGAGAAACCAAAAATATCTCTTATTTCCCACTGCCTGCTCACTCCTCACTGCCTCTTCACAGGTATTTGTCTTTCATGGATCCCTCTGATCTCTTTGGTAGAGAGAGATAAGGTGAAAATTGTGATAATTACAAGTCCTGAAGAAGGGGTCACAGTGAAGGGGCTCCGACAGTGTCTGGGGGTAGCATGGAGAAATGGCAGCCTGGGACACTATGTACTATATGTTACATATTACAAATGGCTTGGGTCAAAACTAGGGTTTTTATACTCTGTTTCGAAACTAGGGGTTTTATACCCTATTTCACACCTTCTTTCATACTCTGAAGGGGTGTGTTGACAAGCTGTAATGGCTTCCCATGGGATTGACAAAAGGGTCCAGAATGGGTGGATTGCTTAACTCCAGAGTGACAAAACATTGATGTGACCTATGATGATCCCTTAAAGTTCAGTCAAGTATCATAGAATCATAGAGTTGGAAGAGACCACAGGGCTCATCGAGTCCAACCTCCTGTTATGCAGGAACACCCATCAAAGCATTCCCAACAGATGGCCATCCAGCCTTGGCTTAAAAACCTCCAAAGAAGAAGACTCCACCACACTCCATTGAGGCAGCAGATTCCACTGCTGAACAGCTCTGACCATCAGGAAGCTCTTCCTGAGGTTCAGGTGGAATTTCCTTTCCTGCAGCTTGAATCCATTGCTCCTTGTCCAAGGGCCTTTTCGCACTGCATTTTCCATGCGAATGAGGGCCTGGAGCATCACGTGATTGTGAGGAGCGGTCTGCACGATGCACTCGCAATTGCGGGACACTCCAGGGGCCAGCAGGGGCTGATTGCACACTTTTTCATTTTCAGCTAAAAGCCGAAAATGGTGCATGATTGTGCATTGATCCCAGGCCCCGCACACACTTACCTGGCGTTTTGTTATTACAGGCCTCTTCATTTTCCTTGGCAGTTTCTTTCTATTGGTTCTGTAGGTTCAATTCTCCTTGTGTTCTAACCAGAAAGTTCTCATGTTCTCTGATGCACCAAAAGGAACTGAGGTAGCTGTAGTGCACTAATCTTTTCTTCCAGGAGAACTACTGATTTCCACTTGCTTCAGGTGGAGTTGGTGAGGTTTTCTGGCAGGAGGACAAACATTGCAGATAATTACAGCAGACAACTATGGGTCCTTATGTCTCTCTGTCTCTGCAGTTATTTCCCTTCCCTTCCTCTGTATAATATCTGTATGGGATATATGGGAGATACCTATGTGTGCTGCAAGAATTGTAATAGGCTTATAGGCCTATTAGATTAAAAAAAGGCATGCACAAAATGGATACTAAAATACATATTTTTTGTAAACATTTCTTTTAATGTGTTTAATTTTAAATGCATCTTTTGAACAGAAAATTTTGGTCTATTGGAAAATCTTGCGAAGTGAAAAAAACTGAAGGGTAGCTATACCTCAATCGGAACATGAGTTATGAAAGTGCAAATGAGGTGGTCTCGAATACATTTAAATGTGAAGTGAAGGAATTTGTCTCCAATGCCTTCTGGCAACAATTGACTACAGTGAAATCTACTTCTGAATACGCATAAACAGGATTGGTGGAAGAACTGATGGAACATAGTCAGTACTTATTCTTAGGTTATGTATTATTCATGTAGTATATTTCAATGTACCAGTTTTTACAGATGTTATTCCCTACGAGGTAGTGTTGGGCTAAGAGCAAGCAAGGGTTTGAACATGGGCTCTAGAATCTCAACTCTGAACAGAGATGTCTAGGGATTGCCAGG
Source organism: Iguana delicatissima (assembly GCA_948472985.1). Classification (NCBI taxonomy): domain Eukaryota; kingdom Metazoa; phylum Chordata; class Lepidosauria; order Squamata; family Iguanidae; genus Iguana; species Iguana delicatissima. The sequence continues at coordinate 292,270 of CAOKZL010000065.1, forward strand.
AGTTGCAGTCCAAAAAATCAATTTCTCAGTGCTACGACCCTGCCCCTGATAATATAACACATTGCGTTTTGGACAGTCTGTTCTAGAAATGAAATGTTACAGTGTTTTCAAAGTGCAGACTTATACCTTTAAAAGAAATGTTTTGAGCTTCTAGCATCACTGCATCCCACGCTCTCTGTCATTTAGCACATGCACACTGTAATCACTTATTTACGAAACACTTGGGGAGAACTAGCGGTAGCAAAGCTTTGGAGTTTGAAAGTAACAGGCATCTTCATAACTAAAAAATCACAATATACTTTTAGACTGTTTTATTTAATATAGTAATATAGTGATACTTTTTTATATGAGAAAAATAAAAGTTAAAATAGATATAAGTTATAACATCTTTAATATTAAAGAGCTAGAATCATAACTGTTTAACTCAAATGAAAGGATACATCATGTATAAATAGTTAGAATCTGAGACCTATCGGGGGAGGTCAATGTATATGATGAAGGTGATTAGATTAAGGATGATTGTGATTTTATAAATGTTGACTTCATTTTGTTTTAATGTCTATTTTAATAATTTTTCTTAAAAAAATTACATTGGAAGTAGCTTACACCAGTGCTTTTAGATGGAAAATCCCTAGTGGGTTGCAATAAATGGTCCTCCAAGGAAATAACACCATGGGGGACTATACTATATCCAGTACTGTTAGGCTGTTGCATATTCCCTAAAGCCTCAAAATGCTCAAAACCCAAAAGCTCATACTATGGTACATTTCCTTCATTCTGTTGTTTTTGGTTCAACAGGTTACATGATAATGCTATTGGGAAAGATTTCCATACATTGGTGTGTGTGTGTGTGTGTGTGTGTGTGTGTGTGTGTGGGGGCTCTTCCGGAGGACTGCACCTTGACATGCCTTCAACTTTTTAACTATTTCGATCCCTTCTTAGATATTTATCTATGTAGATAATCAATAGCAACAAATCAATACAACCAAAAGAAAAGAAAGAGAGAACTAAAGAAAGCACACACACATACACAAAACAAAAACAACAGAAAAAAAAAGAATAAAACAGTCAATCAAGTAACACAAACATTTATTTTAGCCTATTCAAAAATGATTATCCCTTTAATAGTCTAATCATCCTAAAGTATCCCTTTAATAGCATAATCATAAGTATCCTTTTAATAGTATAATCATCCAAAATAGCTGAGACCCCAAATGTTTGCTGATATGATTGCGGACTACAAAATGATTTTATTTTTTATTGATTAAATAAAAGGTTATCAAACTGAGGCAAACGTATATTTTTAAAAGTAGCCCTCCAACCATTTGGATTCTTTAAGGCAGTTCATCTGCAAAGGCAGCTCCTCACATGTAGTCCAACCAGTGTCAAAATGAAAGATCTTTTAATGACAATTTTTAAAATGATTTTTATGTTGATGTGATTTCTAATCATATAGACCTCAACAACAGAGTATCTCCATTTCACCCTCCAAAAATGGTGGATGATGATGATGCTACCACCCCTCTGGGTTAAACTTTTGAGGAGTTCTTTTCTTTTAAAAAATTCAATTGCTCTATTTCAAAAAGCTACAAATTTGGGGGCAATGCAACCACATATTAGCTATCATCCCAAATGCGCCACAAGCCTGCCAACAAGACTGTAAAATGTTACTCTTTATTCTGTGAATTTAAACTGTTTTTTAATGCTATCTATGAATAATCTTCAATATACCTTCCCTGAACATGGCTGATAATTTATAATATGGCATGGACCATATTTTGGCCCACTGTGCTTCTGAAACAGGATTATTAAAGTTTAATTCCCACAATATTGTCATATCCCCTTCCATATGTTTCTTCAGTTATATCTTGCTATAAATTAGATTGTGTGGCTTCAAGTTGTTTCTAATCCATGGTGAACCTAAATTAAACCTATCGCAGAGTTTTCTTAGCAAAATTTGTTGAGAGTGTGTTTGCCTTTAACTTCCTCTGAGGCTGAGAGAGTATGACTTGTGCAAGTTCTCCAAGTGAGTTTCCATAGCTGAGTGGGCATTAGAACCCTGGTCTCCAACGTGATGGTCCAACACTCATTTTGAGCACCTATTGTGCAAAACATTTTTAGTAACAAACTTCACATGAGAAAATTCCCAAAGCTCTCCCAGAAGTATCTGATTTAGATGACACAACAAGTTTGCTAATTTGTAGTGACCCAAAAAAGGCAGTTAGGGAGGCAGCATGAAAAAGTGCTGCCTCAAAACTGGAACTACAAAATGTGGACTGTGTGTCCCCTAGACCAATAAAGACCTCAGGAGACAATGAAGCCTAGGCATCTGGAGCCTGCCCACATTTCCTAGACCAACTCTCTAATGCCTTACAAATCTTATGATCCACACCAGCCACATGGAGTGCCATAAACAAAATGCTGAAACACAAAAAACTGCAGCACAAAGTCCCTGACTAAACCCATTATCCTAGTTGATTTAGATGACATAGTGTCATCTAAACAGTGTCATCTTAACAAGAACAGTGGACATGTTATTGCACCAAAAGCATGCTGATGAGTTTGCAAATTCATCAGCCCAAATCGTTACAGTGACAACAATTGGAAAGCACTCTAAAAAGGTCAAATCTGTTAAGACACCGGCCTATGCCCACTCTTCAGGCCAGATGTGAGCACATCATTGCCATCAAAAATAGACACCAAAACCAATGGATCCAGCCATGTCAGAAGATATCCTCAAGTCATCCTGAAAGCACAGCTTGTCCTTCCAAAAATACACTCCATTAAAATGTGACAAAAACTCCTGCAAAACATAGAAATCCACCTGAATGCTGCTCATTACTCTATTCTGTGATGGGCTTGCCATCACAGAGGTAGCATAAAAAGTCCCTACGTTGGTCAACTGCCCTGCAAGCAAACTCCAGGTGACTGTTGAGGGCTTGATAATCCTTGAGAAAGGCTTTGGGAAGCCCTAAAAACTCAGGACGTCATCTGGACAAATCCTATGACTTAGCCTGAGGTAAGAGACAATACTGCCTGATGGTATCAGTTTTATTATCTAAGAACACTAAAGAAGAAACCAGACCCTTGGTTTTCTCATTGACCAGAGGGACTTCAAGTTCCTCCATGAGTGTAGAGAACTCATTCAACAAGCTGAGACACTGTTCAATATCAGCCTTACTTATAAACAGGAAATCATTGAGGTAGTGATCTATCCTGTTCTGCTTGCCTTGGATGGGTTGGGATGGCATCATCAAATGCACCCACAGTTGTAAAAGCACACAGTCCCAGTGCAGTGTGGGGTTCATGACCACTCATATTCTGAATGATTCATCACAACCCATCCATGCAGAACCAGAAAAGTCTAAATACACTCTATGAATAATGTTCATATATCGTATGAGACTGTACACTCTCCAAGGCTGGACCCTGGTGATAACACTCATATATATATAAAAAAGGGAACAGCCAGTTCTTTAAATTTCTTTTTAAATTTTCACTTCTTGACTTTCTCTAACTCCCTTCTGTCAAGCATTTACCAGTCTTTCTTCTCATCCTGTCTATAGAGAACTAATAAGATATCCACATAATTGCCATGTAAAATCTTCTGTATTATAGCCTGGGACAAGTGGTTGTCTAAGTCCATGTTGATGTTACCAAAGAGGATGGTCCCATAGTCAACTGGGCCATGACAACTAGCAGAAGGCAGCTGTGAAACAGGGGTGAAACAGGCCACTGGGAGAAAGGTCTTTTTATATATATATATATAATTTTATTAAAGTTTCAGCAAATAAAACAAAAAATTATCTCTGCAATGTTTACATGCAATGTTATTTCTTCTTCCTTTCCTTTCTGGATTACAATTATTAATATTTCCTCTATTTGTTATATCATGTATTGCAATAAAATGTTAATAATCAAACTATATTTCTCTACTTTACTTGTTACATGATATTTCTATGATTATTACCCTGTATAGTAATTGATATCATGAATTATGCATTGCCTTCTGTCTAGGGAGAAAGCAGGGAACCAAGAGGTAACTAAGGTCACTTCTGCATGGCATCACTGTTCCAGGATGGGGATGCATTGGCAGCAGTCTGTGAATTGTGCTTTTGCACAACATCATTGAGATTCTGCAGCCATTGGGTTGAAGTTCCCCAGATCAGTCATGGCCATACCTTTTTCAGGTTCCACTTGCAAAACTTCTTCCTGTTTGTCCTGAATACTTTTGCTAAGAGTATCTAGGTAAGAAAGGACCACGGTGTTAAAATCATTTCCATAAAGTTTCTTAGAACCTTTCTTATCTGCCCTCTTCTTCTCCAGTCCCTCCAAGGTAGCAAATATTGCAGCCCTATCAGCCAATTTGTTCTTATCATTAAATGAAGAAGGTGTAACAGGGGGAGGGCATTTTGTGGACTGCTTTTTAGCAGGCCCTTTCCCTTTAGAAGTACCCATGCCTTTCCTAGAAGCCATAATTGCAGTATCAGCCCCAGAGAATAATAGACCAGCCAATGACAGAAGCTAATGGCTCAGGCCAAGCTATGAGCTGAAGAGATCAATTATCAAAACAATCATATTGGGGTTAGAGAGGAATATTAGTCCAATGCTCAAATCATAATTATAAGTTATTCAAAGATAAGTTAAAAACCAGCAGCCCCAGCCAAACAGAACAGACAGTGCTAGGGGGGAAAATAGATATGTTTTAAATCCACTAGAAGAGGGAAAAGAAACTAGAAATAAGGCAAATCAAACTGCATGTTTCAATGGGAATTAAAATTGCCACCACCAAATCCAAGATAGTGGGACTACTGTGTCTACTGATCCAATAACCCTCAGACAAGCAACAGCAGAAAAGCAGGCAAGAGCCAGAAAGCACAGAAGGTATATACCAACTACATTCAAAATATAAAAAACTTCCCCCACCCCAAATTAAGGAAATAGACCACTGCAGAGATAGATAGCTAAGATGGCTGCTGCTCTAGTGCTAAAGGGATTGGCTGTAATGAGCCTCATGAGCACACCAAGGGTGCCAAATTAAATAAAAATAAAATATACAATGAGAATTGATGCAAAGAAGAACACAAAATGGCCTTTACAAGGAGCAAGGCCCTAGGAGTGGATATGTTGGTCTATGTGACCCTAAAATATTATGAAAATAAACTGCCACATAACACTGCATTAACACTCCACCTCCAGCAAACCAACAAACTAACTGCAAGTCCCAACAGTACACAACCAGATGCTCCCAAAGCAATGATGCACACACTGACAAGTGTGTAGACCCCCACCCCAATGACCCCTGAAGCAACAATGCACACACTACCACACAAACTCTCCCACTCACACAAACCACTGATCGCATTCCAGTCCTATTGTGAAATGGCCTCAGGAGCATTGTGCAATTGTGAGGACCATTCCACATGATGTCATCGCAATCGCGTGACACTCCCAAGGCCATTAGGTGGCAATTGCGCATTATATCATTTTCGGCTTGTTGCCGAAAATGATGAGCAATTGCATTTCCCTCCCATGCCCCACACACACTTACCTTGTGTGCAGAGGCCCAGGACACCATCACACTTCCTCCCCCAGCACAGTCTGGTAAAGTACCCAGCTGTGCTGCGGTAGGAAAGGATGGAGCGCTCACACTTCCTTCTGGCCAGCACAGAGCTGATGCGGAGTAGAAGCGGAGGGGACGGATGAGGTTTTTTCCACGATCCCTGCGTGACACCAGTGGCACCAGGTAAGGTGCGAAAAGGGCCACAAATACAAACAGATGAGCCACAAAAATGCCACAATCACACAGGGAGCAAAATACAACACAGACAAGCTGTTCAGCACTCACGTACAAACTCACTTGAAAGGAAGGAAGCCACTTGGATCAGGAAACAGGCATAAGTGCAGGCTGCTCTCAAGGCAACAGTCTCAGAACATGTGAAGGGGGTGACTCAGCTGAAATAGCCCTTGCTCCTCCCCCTAATACATGTCATGATGATACACCAAGCACCAGTCATAAATTACACACTGGTCTTTCCCATGGAGATCTGCAAAAACTTACCATCTCCCACAGTGTCCTCTGCCATGCAGGTCCATTTTTGAAATGCCTTATGTCCAAAAAAGTATAAACTTCTCATAATGGTAGGGATCCCACCATGGCCTTTCTGTGGTGGCGGATTGTGTGCTTCAGTGAGGCAACAAGCTTTGCTGATGGTAGTAGAGCTGCTTGTAAGGTCTCCCATGCCAGACAGGCTTTTGCCAAGGAGCCAGGCTAAATGTGCCAAACAGCTACTGGGCCAATGATGGTAATGGGGGCGGGGAACACTGGCAGAGGATCTCTCAGACACAACAGAAGTGGCCACATGCTAACATTACACTAGTACTGCACAGAAGAAAGCAATGATAAACCTCTCCTGAAGCATTCTGCCTTCAAAATCTTATGATCAGACAGTACAAAAAGAGAGAGAGAGAGAGTGACAGAAGACTCCCAGGTTGGAAGGCATTTAACTAGCTACTGGGGAAGAACAGAGGACAAGTACAAGTAGAACTGTGGCTAATGATGCAAAGACAATAGGATGTTCAGCTGCTGACATGCTCAGAGGTGGAAGGAAAGTCTGAAGGTGGACAATGTATATTGTAGGGCCATGGAATTAGAAAAGCATGAGTCAAGGGAAGCTAGACATTGTAAAACCATATATTCAAGAGTAGCCATGTTGGCCATGCAGCAAAATAAAGCAAAATACAAAACCCACAAAAGAGTGATACCTTTATTGGTCAACCAAAATGCATCCCTGGCTGCTACAATTTGCACTAGCTGCAATTCCTGAACACATTTTAAGGTCAGTATTGGGAGGCAACTAAGGCATGAACTACTCTGGCCAGATATGCCAGAGTGGAAAGAGCATAACTGGTGCACCAGCTGAAGCTAGGTTAAGCACTCCTGGTCACTGCAGCAATATGACCTTCCAGAAGCAGTGCTGGGTCTAAGAGCACCCCAGAACTATGAACCTGATCTTTCAGTGGAAGTGTAACCCCATGCAGGAACAGACTATGATTCCAGTCTCAGGTTGGTTTTCCTACTGACCAACAGCACTTCCACCTTGTCTAGATTGGGCCTTAGTTTATTCATCCACATCCAGTCCTTCACTATATCCAGACAATGGTTCAGGACTGTCACAGCCTCATTGGCAGTTGTAAAGGAGATACAGAGAGGGGTACTGATGACACCCTAGCTGAAAGCTCTGGATGACCTCTTGTAGTGGCTTCATGTAGATCAGTGGTTCTCAACCTGTGGGTCCCCAGATGTTTGTGGACTTCAGCTCCCAGAAGCCCCAGCCACTATGGTCAATGCTTAGGGCTTCTGGGAGCTGAAGTCCACAAACATCTGGGACCCACAGGTTGAGAACCACTGATGTTGATGTTTAAAAGCATAGGGGACAGTATTGGCCCCTGAGGAACTCCACAAGCTAATGACCAAAAGGTTGGACAAGAGTCCCCCAGCATCACCCTCTGGGAATGTTCAGCCAAGAAAGACTTGGAACCACTGCAAGCCAGTGTTCCCAAGTCCCATATCAGTCCATATTGCTCTTTTGTAGCAGTGTTCTAACAAATAGCATGGGCAGTCTCTGAAACACTTGCTTACGGTGATCTCTTTGTTTTTGACTTTATTGTCCCCTGATTAATGTTTTTTATTTAAGGCAAGCTCTGGTAAAAGATGCTGTCAATGAAGCCTGTTGAAAAATTATCAAAGGCCATCTCAGCATCACAGGAAGTCCAATGCCCCAAAGCATCCATCATAATTTGAACATTTGTGTCTAATAAATGGGCATGTGTATCTCCTCCCTTTTTCTGAGAAAAGCACAGTAGGATAGAGACAGCTTACTAGTTATATAAGGAGTTTTATGTAACTGCTGCTCAATGTTCTGTGTACTAGGAAATTCTATGTAAGCAGAAAATAAGGTATTTAGTGTGAATTCAAAGTAATGAGTTTTCATGATTTCAAATGCCAAGTTTGTAGCTCCTCTGGCTATGAAGCTCAACTTGACAAAGTTCAGTGCTGAAACTGACTGTCCTAAATGTTTTCTTTGCCCTGTCCATGAACAGTAAATGAAAAATGAATGATGCTAAATAAGCCAATACATATTCAAAGGCATTTATTTCCATAAAGTATGCTGGCACAGTCAAGAGCTTCAAGAGGATAAAACTGAGCATTCAGAGACTGGTAAATTGCTGTCCCATGGGATTACCTGCTCAGAGTGAACAGGAGCTCAAATCAGGGACTCAGAAACCTGTGAATTGCTTTAGTAAGCTGCCTGGGTGGGTTTTTTTCCTCCTCTCTCAAAAAAGATATTGTACAGCTGATAGAGAGAGAAAAAGATGCAATCCAGCAATCTGAGAAACGGCTACACCATTTGGAGTTTTGTAGTAGAGAGGAAGGGAGGAAGGGAGGAAATGATAAGTAGTTTTAAAAATTTATGCAGAATTCCTTTCTTTCCTTTTTTAATGTTAGAATTCCAAGCCACCTAATAAATCTCACGAGGAGGAGATCCAAGACTCACAGAAGGTAATACTTCTTCACACAGTACAGGATTAATATATGGAACTCACTACCACACAATGTGATAACACCACTGTTGCCAGTGGTTGTTATGAGGAATAACAACAATAGGAATCATGTGGTCTTTCAAATGTTGTTGCACATAACTATCAGCAGCCATTGCCAGTATAACCAATGGTGAGAAATGTGAAAGGCTTCAATCCAGCAACATCTGGAATTGTTACCATGCCATAACCCCCACTCCATGATGTGATTGGCAATGAACATGATTTAATTGGCATAAAATATAAATCATGCACTGTTATGGCTGAAAAGTCATGCCAACAAAGAAGACTGCCTGAATACATGCAAAAGTAGGTCAGATGGGCCCTCACAGCACGGCTCAAGGGATCAGTCAGGAAGTTCTGGTCCACATGAGCTTGTGATAATCCCCTCAAAGACTTAACCTTCAAATGCAATAGTACTCAAAATTTTCTCAATAGAGCAACTGATTTTCAGCAACCTGTTTCTTCTTCCCACCTGAACTCTCCTTTGTTTCCTCACCTGCCCAGATATTAAGAAATTATCACAATTCCTATCAGTGCTTTGTCACCTAATGCTGAGGCCATTAGACTGTCCTGGACCCCATTGTTTTTTCTGCCAGAGAGCCATTAACAGTTTCCCCCTCAGGACAGAAATAGGATATTTGAACCTGGCTCTGAGCCAGATAACTCGTAGCACACTGGACCTAGGCTGTCACTCTGCTGCTCCAATTCCCATTCTTATGCTACCCTTGGACCCTTAGTCTGAGCCACATCACTTCATCTCTTCTCTGTGTGATAACTGAAGCCCCTGGCAGAGCTGCTGATGACGAGCAGCAGATGCTGGTCCCTGTGGCTCTGGCTGGAGATGAGTCCTGCAGCTCAAGAGCTCCCCCTGCTGCCATGGGCCAAGCAGGCACGGATCTCCCTCTGCCTGCCCCTTTAGAGCAACAGGGATCCGATTCTGTGCCTGCTCCTTTGGAGCAACAGGGATCCGATTCTGAAGAGGCTCTGGTCTGGAGCCTGGTTCAATAAGCCCCCAATCAAGGCAGAGTCTCAAGAGGGCTGTGCAAAGGGAGGTTTCCTTGGCTAAGTTTAAGAAGCGGTGACCAGACACACCTGTGCCTGGGGCTATATAACTGCCTGCCTGGAAGCTTCCCTTTGCTTGTGGCAAACTTCTTACAAGCCCTCCTCTTGCCTGTACCTTGCTCCCAGCACCCAGTTCCTTGAATTGATCTCTGGAGTCTTGACCCTTGGCTTTGGAACTCTGACTACAGCTTTGCCTGGCGCTCCAGCAAATGAACTTCCTTGAGTAAGTGCTTGCTTGTCTCCTCCCAGCTGGACTTTGCTGGCTCTCCCACTCTCTTCCCTGGGCTGGCTCGCCGCCTGGGTCTCTGACCTTGACACTCTGCAGGATAGATAAATATCACCCACTTCATCCCAACTTCTCACTATCCAATTCTCCTTTCTTTTCTTCAGTTAGCCTTGTGTGATTGTGAGGCTGCTTGAATCTTGTGTGTGATTGTGATATTTCCCAATAAACATTTTTATACCCACAACTAGTGCCCATGAATTAGTACCAGTATACATAGGTGAAAAGAATCTGTAAGGTTACCCCCTCTTGCAGGCCTCACTTTTGAGCTAATAATAATTTAAAAATAATAATAATAATAATAATAATAATAATAATAATAATAATAATAAAAAATAAGTTCTGGTTCTGTTGGTGGACTTCTGAGTTACTCGCCTTTTGGGATGATAGAATTGGACCTCTTGATTAGCTGTATTCATGGCAAAGGACTGGTTTCTTAACATTCGGTAAGTGAAGTCTCCATCTACAGAGGAAGTATGTAAACTACTAGGAAAATGTCCTAGCATCCTGCTTGTGGGCTTCACAGAGGCATATGGCTGCCTGCTTTGGAAAATGGAAGATTGAAGTAGATGCTGGCTGGTAAATTCAGAAAGATGTGGTCCAAAAGGGTAATTCCCCCCCCCCCAAACCATGCTATCTGGTGTAATTATGCTCCAGAAGTAGCTTTTCCAAGTCCTGAGTCTGTCTATTCCTGCTTTCTAGTCTTATCAAAAGAAGATAATTATAATAACAACTATTATTATGAGTTAAGGTATTTCACAGTTGGGATTAATTCAGGTTGTTGTAGAGGAGTTATAAAAATAATAAATGGTAACAAGCTTTTGCTTCACCAGTGGAGGAAGTTCTTGTACATGTTGTAGATATATTGTAATTGCTGTGAATATTAAATGTTGTGTGCTTATGTGTAGTATTTGTAAGGTGTAGATATTTATATATTTGTCTTTGTTATGTCTCAAAACTAATATAAATTATTAAAAAAAGATTGTTATGAAGAGATTTTTAGACTCTTAGCAGTGATAACGAACACAGGGTTTTTTAGCCCAACTTGACATACATGCATACACATATTTCAACATTGCAACTGTCTTCAGTAATTTTATACAATGTTAAATGAGTGGAACCATTGTTTCTTATGCCTCAAGATAGTTCAAGGACCAGGTAAAGTCATAGGTGATCTGCTACTTGGTCATTTTGGCTTTTAGCCTCTTGCATCTTTCTTTGCTATATAGACCCTACTTGGTAAGGTTGAGATTCCTTTTTTCCTCTTTCTGTCATTCAAAGCAAACTTACATATTTCCAGAAAGAAAACAAGACCTAAAAAACATGTAACTTGAATGGTGCAGAAGTAATGACAGTATTTATAAAAGAACAATGAGATGTACATCAATCAGAGCTTTTTCACCCACCAACATCAGGAATTCCTGCCACAAAACATCTCCTTTTGCCCTCTGCCATCTCCACTACTCCCACGCCCCCCCCCAAAAAAACAGTTCCCAGCTGTGAATCAAATAAGCTGAATTCTCCATGTTGAGCAGTAAAACCAGACTTTTGGAAAATGTGCAAACTGCATGCATGAGGCAGAGTTTGTTTCCTCTAGGTAGAGTATGGAGGTCTGCTGAGGTCAAGCATTGTCTGAACAACCCTTCTGCTTGCCTCCTCCACTGCAGAAAGAAAACAAAGCAAAAACTCAGATGTCAGGGTAATGGACTAGGACAGTAGTGTCAAGCTAAATTATTCATATAGGTCGGGTTCATTTTTATTTATGGCTAGAGGGCTAGCAGCAAGGGAAGGGGAGATGAGATGAAAATTTATTTTCTGATGCAGGAAATAAATTGATAAACTGTACCAACTCCTTTATGTAGAAGACAGAGTCCTGCATGACATAATTGCTGTCCTTGCCTGCAATCTGTCCGTACTCTCAAATGACATTTTGGGATATTTTTCTATGCAAAATATTTTATCACCACAGTAAGTGTTCTTTTCGTTTGCTAGCATGGGACTTTAGTATTCAGTCTAGTCTCATTTTTAAGGTTGATTTGGCAGGTTTGTGCAGTAAGCATATGTAAGAGTGTGTGTGAATGAGTCTATAAATTCAGTAGAAACAATGAAAAGAAGTATTGGATGCAGTATCGAGAGCAGAATTCAACATTCTAAGAATCCTGACTTTTTTTAAAAAAAATCCTTGCCTTCATGTTGCAGAAACACATATTTGACCATTTCTCAAACATTTTCAAATATTTTTTCCATCGCTAACACTTTCCCCACGAGAACAGGCTAATGGCCTGTCTGTACACCCTGCTGAGAGACATGCAATGCATGCTCAGGAAAAAGGCCTGTTAGTTCATACCATGTTTAACTAAATACACGAGGAGGAGAGCATGCCATACTTCACTGCCCTCTCCATGTGAAGAGTGATGGGAGGAAGAGGAATGCTGGAAACTTTCCATGCTGATGAACCCTGATCTTCCTGGGTTTCTGAGTAGGGTGTACATCCTGATTTGATTTGATCCTACACAGCAAAGGGCAAAATTTCATTTTTTTTTCCTTGTTGTTCTAAGCCACCTGATCCAACTGAAAATTAATATATTACCACAAATGGTTTTCCTCAAATTTCTGCAAAATGTGCAACACTGGATCCTTTTGATCAAGCAGTTTGTCTCGGTATGTGAAACCCAAGTAGTACCAGAGCTGGGACAACACCAGCCACATTGACACTGCAGAGGGAATATGCTTCCTGCCTTTGGCAGCTCAGGCACTGGGCTGCATGTTTCTCAGAGTGGAACATGGATGTAGGAGGCCCGTATGCTCTCACTATGGAGGCTGACAAGGCAGAGTGCTTGGAGCAATACCTACATTGTTAACATTAATTTCCAGCAAGATGACTGGGTAGGTCTACCTCCTTATACAGGAAGTACCTACAACAATACTATACATCAAATTACAGGAGATGCTCCATTTGAGATAGTGTGTGGGCAGATCTTGAAACACCTGCTGACCTTTAAGGTCATCCAAACTGACCCATGTGGCTTCATTGAATAGGTGTCATGTACCGACTACTCTTTTACATGCAGGTTTTCTCAACAATGATTAATGAGGTATATAAGGTATAATTCTTGTTGAAGCTAACATTCTACAATACACACTTGGTTATACAGGGATAGACACTTTTACACATTCTAGACTAATGCACAGAGCATGGGCAATAAGTAAGATGAACTCCAACTCTTAGTACAACAAAAATATATGATGTAATAGGTATCACTGAAACCTAGTGAGATAAATCTCATGATTGGAATGTAGGAATAAGGGGTATAACTTATTTTGCAGAAATAGACCAAACAAGAAAGGAGGAGGAATAGCCTTATATGTCCAGGATGTTTTCACCTGTGAAGAAATCCATGACTTAAATCTGGGAAGCCAAGTTAAGAACATCTGGATAAGAATTAAGGGAGTGAGAAATAATAATGATGTGATTGTGGGGGCTTGCTACAGGCCTCCAGGCCAGCCTGAGAACTTGGATGAGGCCTTCCTGGAGAAGATGACCACACATTCAAAAAGGAGAGATGCCATATTAATGGGAGATTTCAACTATTCTGGTATTTGTTGGCAGTCAAATTCGGCAAAGACTGCAAGGTCCAACAGGTTCCTCACTTGCCTTGCAGACAATTTCATGGTCCAGAAGGTGGAAGAGGCAACAACGGGATCGGCTATTTTAGATTTGATCCTGACCAACAGGGATGAGCTAGTTGATGAGGTGGAGGTGGTGGAATCCTTAGGAGGGAGTGACCATGATCTTTTGGAGTTCGTCATTCAGTGGGAAGGAGAAGCCAAGTGTAGCCAGACACGCATCCTAAACTTTATGAAAGCTGATTTCTCTAAACTTAGGGAGTTACTTGCTGAAATCCTGTGGTCAAGAATACTAAAAGAGAAAGGAGTTCATGAAGGATGGGAGTTTCTTAAAAGTGAGATACTGAAGGTACAATTGAAAACTGTGCCAATAAGGAGGAAAAATGGCAGGTGTCTAAAGAAACCAGAATGGTTGACTGAAGAACTCTCAGCTGAGCTAAATGTTAAAGGAGACAAGTACAGGAAATGGAGGAATGGTAAAACCACCAAAGGGGAATTCAAGCAAATAACCAGGCGATGTAGGGAGAAAGTCAGAGAAGCTAAAGTGCAGAATGAACTCAGGCTTGCCAGAGACATCAAAAACAACAAAAAGGGCTCTTCTAGATATGTCCGCAGCAAAAGGAAAAACAAGGAAATAATAGGATCACTAAGTGAAGAAGGTGACCAATTAATAACAGGGGGAGTGAGAAGGCAGAACTACTTAATACCTTCTTTGCCTCAGTCTTCTCCCAAACGGATAGAAGTACCCAACCTGGGGCGTGGAGAGCAAGTGAGGAAATGCACACAGTATAAGTAGAGAAGTAGTACAGGAATATCTGGCTAAACTAGATGAATTCAAGTCCCCAGGGCCAGATGAATTACATTCAAAGATATTAAAAGAATTGGGAGAAGTAATTTCTGAACCACTTGCAATAATCTTTCAGAACTCTTGGAGAACAGGAGAAATCCCAGCAGACTGGAGGAGGGCAAATGTCATCCCTATCTTCAAGAAGGGGAAAAAAGAGGACCCTAGTAATTATCGCCCGGTAAGCCTGGCATCAATTCCAGGAAAGATCCTAGAGCAAATCATTAAACAGTCAGTTTGTAATTACTGAGAAAGCAATGCTGTAATCACTAAAAGCCAGCATGGATTTCTCAGAAATAAGTCATGCCAGACTAATCTTATCTCTTTTTATGATAGGGTTACAAGCTTGATAGATGAAGGGAATGCTGTAGATGTGGCATATCTTGACCTCAGTAAGGCCTTTGACAAAGTTCCCCATGATATTCTTGCAAAGAAGTTAGTAAAATTCGGGCTGGACAGGGCTACTGTTAGGTGGATTTGTAATTGGTTGACTGACCGCACCCAAAGGGTGATCACCAATGGTTGCTTTTCGTCCTGGAGAGAGGTGACTAGTGGGGTGCCACAGGGTTCTGTCCTGAGCCCAGTGCTATTCAACATCTTCATTAATGACTTGGATGAAGGAGTGGAGGGCATGCTGATCAAATTTGCAGATGATACCAAACTGGGAGGGGTTGCTAACACACCAGAGGACAGGATCAAATTTCAATACAACCTTGACAGAATGGAGAGCTGGGCCAAAGCTAACAAAATGAATTTCAACAGAGGGAAATGTGGGGTCCTGCACTTGGGCAGAAAAAATAAAAGTCACAAGTATAGGATGGGGGATGTGTGGCTGGATAGCAGTACATGTGAAAAGGATCTAGGAGTCCTGGTAGATCACAAGCTGAATATGAGTCAGTAGTGTGATGCGGCAGCCAAGAAAGCCAACGCGATTCTTGGTTGCATCAATAGGAGTATGGTGTCTAGATCGAGGGAGGTAATGGTACCGCTCTATTCTGCATTGGTTAGGCCTGATTTGGAATACTGTGTCCAGTTCTGAGCACCTCAATTCAAGAAGGATGTCGACAAGCTGGAACGTGTCCAGAGGAGGGTAACCAAAATGGTGAAGGGTCCAGAAACCACGCTCTATGAGGAACAGCTTAGGGAAATGGGTATGTTTAGTCTGCAGAAGAGAAGGTTAAGAGGGGACATATTTGAAGGGATGTTATGTTGAGGAGGGAGCAGGCTTGTTCTCTACTGCTCCAGAGACTAGTACAAGGAACGATGGATTCAAGCTGCAGGAAAGGAGATTCCACTTGAACCTCGGGAAGAACTTCCTGATGGTCGGAGCTGTCTGACAGTGGAATATGTTGCCTCAATGGAGTATGGTGTCTCCTCCTCTGGAGGTTTTTAAGCAGAGGCTGGATGGCCGGATGGGAATGCTTTGATGTGTGTTCCTGCATAGCAGGGGGTTTAACTCGATGGCCCCTGGGGTCTCTTCCAACTCTATGATTCTATGATTGTATGACATACACACTTCCCATTAATAGATTGTCAGAGTCTTCCCCTTTCCCAAACTCCCAGTGTTTCCTTGGGACCTTGTTTGTTCCCATAGTTTGATCTTGACTATCCCCCAAACTTTCTCAGGTTTCCTTATCAGCATCTCTGGTGTTTTCCTTATCTCAGTCCTTTGTGTATCCCTCTAAACAATGACCAAATGCATTGTGATTGTGTCTCTCAACCTACCCTCTTTGATCCTTCTCCACTAGGATCCGATGCAGTGACACTTTGCTTTGATATACAACACATTGTTCTGTGCAGTCCTAGCATAGATTTTATTGCCATTATAAAGTACCCAAAAACTCATATAAAGTAAATCACTTGTCAGTTGCTATCATGTCTTAAGTAAACAGAGCCATGTCTTAATGGTATGGCTGAACACACTTACAACAATCATTCAGATTTTACCTGAGTTTTAACATACAAGACATGGTGGCTTATAACCCATGATGGTAATCCAAACTTTTGCTACACCAAGATGATAACTCACTATAACAATGCTTTATACCAGCATACTGTATTGTGAGCATAGTATAATCAACAGGTATTCATTATTCTGGATGAGTCAAATTATTAATCATGCCATGGAGCACAGCTGACATGGCAATGGGTGCATCAGATAAAAGCGTCACAGCCTGTTAGAACTTCCACCCTGGAGTATGCTAAAGAGACCTACAAAAATATGCAGATCTAAAACAGGCGAAGACTTGGGACCTTAAACTGGTGATTCTGTATATCCGTCTACAAAGTTTTTAAAGTGTGTGCCACCCTTGAAGAAATTAAGGCCAAAATATGTGGAACTGTTTAAAGTCAAATGTTTGCTGAATGACATGACTGCCAAATTGGAACTGTCAAAGGCAAACCACTAAATTCACCCTGTCTTTCATTTCAGCTTACTGAAGCCATCAGTGGAAACTGATGAGTGGCATTGAGCAACAGAAACCCTCCTCCCATCATGGTGGGACAAGATCAGTGTTTTGAAATTTCAGCAGTATTAGATTCAAGATGACACAAACAGCAGCTGCAGCAGTTTGTCAACTGGAAAGACTTTCCTGCTAGTGAATGTGTAGATGAACAACATGTGCACATCACACCACCCCCGTTTAATTTGCAGATTTCATGCTGCATATCCCCACAAACTTGAGGGGGGATTAAGCTTTTTTTCAAGGGGGGGAATGTCAGGACAGCACAGCTGCTCTACCATGAAAGGCCAGGTCAAAGCCTGGGGTGTCACAGGTAGTGCTAACCTTTGTAATTTCATAAACTGTTGTTTATCCTACCTACTAGCATATCCCAATATATTAAACTCTGTCTGCTTCACAGATGTTGATACTGGGATGGGAGCTTGAGTTCATATTGCATTTATACACAATATAGGTAAGAAGCATGCTTTTGATATAGCTTATGTTTGGCAAAGTAGGGCTGCAGCATCTGAGAACAGTGGTGGGATAAGCCTCCTTCTCTGAGACATAAGAAGGTGGTTGATGTCTGGGCACGGAATCAAGGCAGGGGGCTGTCATGGTAAGATAGGAAGGTGGAGTGGTGAGGTAATGCTCCTGATAGCAAATGGAATGCTTTTGCGGACAAAATTGAGTTTATCAGGTATTGCTATAAAATACAGCAAATATCTTTCAGTTTTGGCATTGTTGCCATACATATGCAAATTCTTACTTCTATCCTTAATAAAGTTACTGGATTTCCTGAACTTTGCTGCTGTGGTTGGAAGTTTAGCGGTGTATATCACACCGATCGTGGTTGTTGTATGTGCTTAGTTTCAGACAGGGAAGGGGCACAGAAAACAGGGGACTGATGCACATTCTATTTTGTGCAAATTGCAAAAATTGTGACAAAACTCACCCCCTGATCCTGATTTCTGTATTTTATGATGGACATGAGACCTTTCAAGGAGACTGTTGAATGCTCATAATGCCTTAACGTGCTAAGGCACCAAAATTTACAGAAAATCTCAGGAGCAGCAAGGGTTGCCCCCCACCCCATCCTTGCTAGCAAGTTGCCCTCTTCAAACTGTCAACAGTAGTCAATCATGGAGAAGGATGATGGTAAGGGTGGGGATGTAGTGACCCCCCCCCATGTCCTGCTTGTGTCAGTGAAGCAGGCAGCTCTAATTTCAGCGGACTGTGAATATACACTGAGGTTTAGCCCATGCTTTAAAGGGGCCAGCTAAAGCATTGAATCCGTTTCTCAAACTAGCTTCAGCACCTTGGAGAGGTCCTTCAAAGAACAGGCCTCTTATGTTAACTTAAACTCATTTGGGTAGGTCATGAATAGGGTTGTCTTAATCAGCAAGGTACTTTTCCTGTAATACGTCTTAAAATGAGGTTGTTTTGGAACGTGGTAAACAAGATACTGGTACTACTGCTCACCATCTAGCATATTACCTAAGCATTCCTTATCTGGGATTGGTCATTCTGCTATTGTGCTTCACCAAAGCTACTGAAGACTTTGAAAAGAAAAGGAAAGATGTGATAAACCTCTTTTCATTGAGGTTAAAATATCATATCTGCTTAGAGAAGGGGAGAACATTTTTAGTCCTGTCTTTGTGCTCGACTTTTAAACTTGATGGAAAATGAATCTTCTTTAAAGGAGCGCCAAGTGGTCATACATCACTGCAAACTCTTCCTGCATTCTGTTTTCTCAATTACTGGGGTTTCTGAAGCCAATCCCTTCCCATGGCTGTTGGGAATAAAGATAGCACTTTCTATTATGATATGCTGTTTATTCTCCACATGCTCACATAATCATTCATACTGTTCTATTGAGACACATCTAATGTATCATCATATATGAGGTAGAGAAATTGCTTTGCCATGGGGGGGGTGGAATAAGAACTGAGAAAGTAAGAAAGTCCCCTTTGATTTCAGCTTAAAATGTCAGAGTGTACAAATTCAAAAAATAAGCTTCTGAACACTTATGCCATGCCTACATTACAAACTTATATTGGTTTTATAAAAGCACTCCTGGGAGTAGTTTGTAGTTTGCTAAGGGTGCTAAGGAAATAGATAGATAGATATATAATGAGGTTGAGTTTCTACATGTTGCTTTACCTGTCTAATTTCACAGATACAATTCCATCAATTTAATTACAATTTAAATCCACACATGGAATACTAGAACTTTAGAAATCAGAGAGCACAAAATGTTCTATTTATTTCATTTATTTTATACTATGAATGTTCTTTTTTGATTTTTTTTTCTCTCTCTCTGTGTGTATTGTTTTCATTCTGTGTGACTCTCTATCAAAGAATATGAAAAACCTTTGAAATAAAGAGAATGCGGGGTGGGGAGACCCAGTCAATCCGGGATAGATTCTAGTGGAAGCCATTTCTGTCATCATATTAAGCACTCTCTCTCTCTCTTTCTCTCCCCACCTTGCTGGCCAGCAGGACACCTTCCTACTAAGATACTTGAAACACATTGTGATTTTTTCCCCCTTAAAGCAGGATTGGTTTGTCCTCAGCTTCCTGCCTTTGAAATTTATATCTGAGCTGACTTCTTGTTTGTGCTGTTTTTAGTAGATCCAGTTTTTTGGGTTTTTTTAAAGAAGCCTGGAAATTCTGCACAGGCTATGTTAATAATCAGTTTCAGTTGAAGATCAATCTTCACAATACTGTCACAAAGCATTTTTTTAAAACAATTGTGTCATTAAATAGAAAACTCTCTCACATTAGACACAGGAATGGAAAGTGAAAAAGATACCAGTTGCTTCATTTGTCTGCCACAACCCTCTGACATTTGTATGAAAACCTCCACCCATCTCTGGTCTGCTTTCTGCTCTCCAGAGACATCTGTCCCCTGTTTTTAAAAAGTAGACCTGATGGAGCTTTTCAAAGTTCTCAGTAGCAGAAGTCTGTCAATCTGCCGATTTCACATCTTGTAAAGTGAGAGCACTGACATGTGTTTGTATTAAAAGTGGTGCTTCAGCCTCATATCATTTTTCCAGAGGCTCAGTTCTTACAGTCTTTCTCTCTGAATTGTCAGCTGGAAACATGGGCTGATTTGGGACTGGTCTTCCATAACATTTATCCTCTGTTTCTGTTAGTTTGGATGGAGGCCTTCCATGACACCAGAAAGTCTGGTGAGATTCTTATATTTCATGTTCTTCAAAGCATCTTGAAAAATTGTCTTCCAGTTGTGAAAAAAGTAAACACACACGTGTACAGAAAAAGAAAGACAGAGAGGGTTTTATTCTTCCTCTCTGAAATCTGCCTAAACAATCCCCACATATTTTTCTTCCTCCTCTGGGGAAAAAAATGCATGCCCTCAACTAAGGCCAAGAATGTAGCATGTGTTCAATAGTATTAAGAAGTAACAACCACTTTGTTGATATCATCTAAAGCACATCTTTACACTTTATTTTTACAAACTCAAGAAAGCACAAAAGAAACTTTTACGTTGTTGGACAAGAAGCTAAAATCACTGAGGATACCTTGCCAATCAGTGTTTCTTAATCAAAATTCAAGGTCTTTACTCTTTGTATGAGGCATTTGTGGATTATATGAAATCTGGCTCCCTCTTGTATAAATTATTTTAATTTTTAATGTACTGACTTGTGCTTTCCAACGTTTACGATGGTAGCATCAGTCACAAAAGAAGACACATGTTAATGTTGAGACCATTCTTGTGTATGCAATCCCTATTTCAGTTGGCTCACTTGTTTCATCACTGTCATCGTGAAAACCAAGCTAGCCATTATTAATTTTCTCTGTCACAGAAAAAGTAGTATTTCCTGCATCACTAGTTGGAGACATCAATTGGTACTTTTTTTTAAGACAACCCAAAAGTTCTCATGATTTTGGTACCAAAGTATTTCCTACTATGTTGGTTGACTTTGTCCATGTAAATAATTTGGCAGGGGGGCAATTTCAAAATCAGACAGTTTTCCTTGAACATTTTGTTTGTCAAATCTTGGCTTCTATTAACATAAATGATGAGAAATGGTGTAATAAACCTATCCTTCTTCTGATATTGCCTGAAATACTGTTGGTTAGTCTCAACTGCAGTGAAGCCCATTGATTCAATTGGCAAATAGTAAGTTATCACCTAAGTAATTCCAACTGATTCAGTGAGTCTGCCCTAGTAGACAGGATATAGGCCAATACTGTATGATTTTCTTTGGACGAGTCTCTATTGCATTACAAAAAAATAGCATTTGTACCATTTTTTTCCTGTTTTCCCTCTAATTGAAAGTGTCTTATGCTTTCAGCATAGCTTCTGACTGTTTTTCTTCCCTCATACTTAACTGAAAACCCTTGACAGCACAAAATGCACTCTGCCATAACTCTGCATGCTGTAACTCCACACAGAATGCATTCTGCTGACTTTGTAAAGCCAATTTTGAAGGCATCCTCTTTGCCCCATTCATCATTAAAACTACATAAGCACCTTGCCTTTTTTACTGTGCCACTTTATGAAGGTCCTTTGCTACTAGGGATGTGCTCTTTGAATTATTCATTCCTACAGGAAAGAACAAATAATTTAATCAATTTTCTCCCTACTATGGGCATGTCTTTAAACATCGTGCAGTACTCAAAAATCTCCTTGTGAGGGAGAAAATGTCCACCCCTGCAGCACTGGATTGTCTCCTGCTCCTTTCCCCACCATTGTTGTAGAGATAAGTGGCAGGGAGGTAGAAGCAGCCAGGCAAGGAGCATTGCTATCAAGGATTGCCACTGTGGATGCCTTGGCTCTTCTGATGAAGATGGAGATGGTGATTCTTGCTCGACTTCTTCCCACCCACCCCGCTGTGGCTAGCCCTTTCTATGGCCAGTGGGGTGGGAAGCAGGCAGCTATGTGAGGAGGATCACAACTGCTGATGTTGCATCTGTTCTTTGATAGATTCAGTGATGGCAGTTCTTACACAGTTTCTCCACACTCCTCTCCCCTGGCATTGCTATCGTAGAGGCCACTGGAAAGGGGTGGGATTCAGCTGAGCAAGGAGGATCACCACCACTGCTGCCTTAGAAGAATAAAGGCAGTGGTGGTGCTGATCCTTGCTTAGCTTCCTCGACACACCCAAACCTTGGTTGGCTGCACCCCACTCCCCAACACTAACAAGCAATGACTACATAGAGAAAGAGCTAGAGGGCTGCCCTTTTTCCCTCCAGCGAGACACGGCATGGCTGTGTTGGTGGACCAGGAGAAAAAAGGTGAGCCTGGGCTTGGGAAGTATGGAAATAGACCTTCATTCAAGTAGAAACAAAGGGGCTACAGGAAGATTTCTCTTGTTGGGGGTTACTTTGCAATGGAGAAATCCTTTCCCATTTTTAAAAATGGGGTCTGAATATTTTTCCATCCCTGTCCATCACCACCATAATTTGTTTAAAAAAACACAAGTAAGTAAGAAAGAAAATCATGTGAATACTCTTATAACGCAGAGAGGCCTTTCCTTGCTCAGCAAGCAGCTGCAACTCACTTACCTATAAAAGATACAGCAAACTCTTCCGGAATACTTAGCTTCTTCTTTCTGTCACTCTTGACTGTTTCTCTACCAGTCTTGTCACTATTTTGAAATTGTGGTAGCCCTAAAGTGGTAGAAGGAGTGGCTACCCTTATCTGCTCCATGATGACCACAGAGCTTTGGTTGTTGGAATTTATTGAACATTTTCATTCATGGTATGCTTCATTGATTCACCTCTTCATACAAGTCCAATTCAATCTTCTATCTCTGGCCATGGTCTGCAGACCCTTACAAAGTAAGTATGACAGGTAAGGCTCTTTACAGGTTCAACCACTTCCCAACTCTCTTTTCAAAAGGTTTCTACCTGTGCTTCCCCTGTACCCACCCACCCACTAAACTTCCCCTTTTCGGACCCTCTGTGCAAGGTTTGGACAATTTACTGATCTATCCATGAAACCTGAGAGACATTCTGGGCTGGACCTCATTGCTCTGTTTGGGGATGGGAGGAGACATGGAGAGGCAAGCCCTCACATGAGCTGCCGGGTAGCCCTCCACATTTTAGTTATGGGACATGTAGTAGGAGTTAAGTTAGCAGCTTGCTTGTAACATGGTATGAGAACCAGAGACAGTTAGATAAACAAAGCTAGGAATGTAGTGATAAGTGCTGCCAGGCTAAACCAGAACTCCAAGGTCTCTTGCGGGCGGGATGAGAAACTCTTTGTTTTTAATGTTTTGGATTTTGTTAATTGCCTCCAGTTCGCTCACTGAAGTCTTGTACTATGTATCATGCTCCTAATAAATAGTGTATTTGCACTGTTATATTTGTGTGTGAATTCAGTTCCTGACATGAGCAGTTTCCCATCCCACCCAGCGCCTTTAACCAGGAGTCCTTCATGTAAAGCCCATTGGGAATTCTTGCTCCTTTGCTTTTTTTCACTCTCAAAGGCAGCTACTCCTGTCTTATCCCTCTCCCTGGCAATTTTCTCATTCCTCCCCTATCTAGGCAATCTTGCAATTCACCTCCTTGTCCTTTGCTCTTTGTTCTCCCAACATCTCTGTCTGTCTGTTGTTGTTGTTATCATTATTTCCACCGTTTTCCTAGCCATGAGTTTCAAAGTGTCTCACAAAAATAAGACAGCTAAAAGTTTATAACATATACTATCAATAGAATTGAAAGCAATTAAAGTCCAATTTCATTTTTAAAAAGAAAAAAATATAGACAATATAGCAAATTACTAAAAAAAAACCTTTCTCCATGAGCAATCAGTCCTCAAAGCCCTGTTGAAAAAAAAACTATTCTTCTTCTACCTTCAGAAGGATAACTAGTTGTACATAGAGGCATCCCACTCTAGCCTCTCTAGGAAGGGAATTCAGGAGTCTGGGAGGAGCTACCACAAAGTCTCTCTCTCGTGTTCCACAGAAGATCTCAAAACATGACCAGGTTTGTATGAGAGAACATAGATGACACAACCACAGAATCTTAGAACTGGAATGGGCTGAATGGGCCATGTAGTCCAGCCTGGAAGTTGTGTGTTTCCTATAGCCAGCCCCAGGTTAGAAACATGGATGCTGATCTCAACCTATGTTTTCTGCTCAAAAATGAATTTTCCACTAAAAAGAGTCCCCAAAATATATCATAACAGCTGATCATTTTCTTCTCTAATATGAGAAAAACTGCAAGTATTTTTTCACATCCTTAGAATAGGGTTGCCATCTGAAAGTTGAGGTTTCTGTTCTCTGTCCTTATATGTGTGTATGTGTGTGCATATGTACACAAAAAAAGAGAACAAATGGCAGCTAAGCCCTGTACATTTTATATTCATGATGCCCAGTGTGCAACATGATCATCATTGTGGTTTATGAGCAATGCTATTAGTTAAGATGCTAGCAACACAGCTATAATTCTCAGCAGTGTTGGATTGCCACCCTGAATCCCTATGCTTCTCCATAATCATCACCATAATTTTTATAAATGGCAGAGTTATTTAATATTGCAGTTAAACAGTACTGCATTATATGCTTTTTAGAGCTATTGTAAATTTGGAAGCAGCCCTGAAGGACTGAGGATGAGCAGTACACGGGGCAGGAGAGGAAAACTGGCACTGAAAGAACCACCAAGCATAGAACCTCGGCTGGCTTTGATGTCTCGTCTCCCTTTCCGATTAATCTTCTCACAGCTCCCAAAGAAACTACTACACAAACAAAAAAGTGTCTGGAAGTCCCAGGTTTTGTTCCTGTGCAAATCAATTTTATTTTGAGATGCATATAATGTTTTCCTCATTCTGAAATATTTCA
Source organism: Iguana delicatissima (assembly GCA_948472985.1). Taxonomy (NCBI): domain Eukaryota; kingdom Metazoa; phylum Chordata; class Lepidosauria; order Squamata; family Iguanidae; genus Iguana; species Iguana delicatissima. The sequence continues at coordinate 316,942 of CAOKZL010000065.1, forward strand.
GGGAGCTCTCAACATTACCAAAGACTTTCATTTCCACTCTCCAGGGTGGCTTAAGTTAACCCAGTACTTTAGAAAATAAACTGGGCATTGAGCAATAAGAACAATAAGAAGGATTATTGTAGAATAATTACTTACATTTTCACCATTTATATAATAATCATCCATAATTTTTGTCTTTTATACTAGACATTATTATATGTTATATAGTGTAATAAATATTAGTTTGTTGATATTCTCACAGGTACTTTTAAGAAGTGTAAGTTGTACTAAAAGTGTTATATAATTATATCAATTATATTGAGAATTAAGAATATCACAAACTTAGAGGTAGTTGGGCAATTTGTATGCAAGTCTATTATTTGGGGAGGGGTCAGGAATTAAGTGACAACTGTTTTATTTCCCTTTCTTTAGTCAGCAGCTAGTTTGTTGAATTAATCTTCTTGTTACTCCTTTTAAATATGTTTAAAGTAAGTTAGTTAGTTTGTAGTGTTTCTGTTGTATTTTTCTTGCATTTGTTATGATAGTTGAAACTAATTTTAATAAAAATTTCAAAAATATTTAAAGAATATTTGAAGAAAAAAATAGAAAGGAAGGAAGGAAGGAAGGAAGGAAGGGAGGGAGGGAGGGAGGGAGGGAGGGAGGGAGGCCATTTCCGCGTACCGACACTCTTTTGCGTCGTCTTGCTGCAATCCCGGGTCCAGAAGGGAGCGCATCAGCAGTGCTCCCCTCTGCACCCACTCCCCCCATGTGGAAGAGAATGCAATAGCGCCATGTCTTCCTTCTGCAGTGCACCTGGGTGCTTTCCACTGCTGCTCTACGTAAGGAAGCGTTGCCAACGCGCTTCTGCAGGTTCCGCATGGCCAGAAGCGATGGAAGCACCACGCGATCACAGATGCATAATGGATTTTTTCCGTTTTGCAAAAACTGTGCGAGTGCAATGCTCCCCAACAGGATGGCTGTAGGACGGCAACGACATCATGCGGAAGCGTGACCTGCCAACCGCTGCCATGCTGTGGCAGAAACGAGACAGCAACGTAGTGCGGGAAGGGCCAAAGAAAGAAAGAAAAGCTGTTTTGGTACTCTCCTGTGTGTTTCTACAGTCTCAGAAAAAGTTAAGATAGTTGCCACCAAGTAAGAACATCTGTTGTTTCCAGGACACAGATTAGACAGAGATCAAGTGAGAAAAAGAAAAATGTTAATGCTAAACAAAATGATCCTAATGTTTAATTATTGTAACACTGCACTTCAGCACTTTGGCAATAACTCCTTAATAATAATAAAAAATATTCAGTGGAAATTGTTGAAAATCAATTTCTGAAATGTTGCATGAGACTGGATGTGGCATTTAATCAGAGGAAGTCAGCAAGCGAAAGTCAACTGCAATATTTCAAGGAAGGGATTGTGTATAAACCCATGATGAGGCTGGTATAAAAGAGCTGGAAAGTATCTACACTTCCTGAGATTTTTTTTTTTTTTTTTGCACACAACTAGAGGTCCCCCCAAATTATTACCCCATCTGAGAAAAATTACACTGCAGTTTGCTCTCTCCATATTCTTGCAGTTGTTTAGATAGACATGCTTGGAATAGTTGGTGAGACTGCAGGGTAGAGAATGAGATATAACATGGAGGAGGGGAAAGGAAAGGCAAACTGGAGAACTGGAAAGCTGTAGCAACCATACTAATATAATCTACATTCTAGAACTGATTTTAGAAAGTCACTTTTTTGAAATGAAATGTGGGATGAGTGCAACAAAGACAATAACAAAAGCATGGATAATAAAGAGAATGGAAAGGCTTAAAGTCCAGAGTACCATGCTTGCATACAAGGAGGCTGATAACTGCATGGACACAGCTAGAGTTACTGTTTAATGGTCATCCACGGTTAACTCAGAAGTTACGAAGGACTTCAGCTCATGCAAAAGCCCCCGCTGATAATGCACATTATCCTTCAAAAGATGCAAAATGGCTTACCAAATATTTTTCAATTAATGAACGATAGCTCTTGAATTAATTTACCATAGCCATTTCTGGTGTGTGCAAATAGGATGCGGAGATTGTTAGTATATCTAAGTGTTGCTCCTGGCACAACTCTTTCCTATTTATTTGTGAGCATTAATTACCATTAAAATTCTACTGAAATGTTTTAGAAAGGAAGCATGAATCTGACAGACAGCATGAAATCTTTTACCACTTTCATACATAGTTCCAAAATAGACAAAGTGTATATCAGGCATGGAATGAATAATTTGCCTTTTGCAGAGTATGTACGTATGTATTTTTTACAGTGTTGTTGCTGTTTGCAACATTGTTATAAGTATTTTGAATTCTTTCACAATATTAAAATTTGGAGGGGAATTAAAGCACTTTTAGCCGGACAATGAACTTTCTCTCCTGCAGGTATTCAAATTTTACTTATGCTTAAAGAATAGTAAGCAGATCTTGTTTATCTCCATACATTCATAATATCCCACACAAGGAGCTTTGAATCCATATACTTGAATATGTGTAAGCTTCTTTATGCACATTCTCTTGAGAAATAAAGGATTCTAGGTTATGTGAAACTATTATCCACACATATTCCCCAGACATATATACACATGTGTGTATGTATGTATGTATATGTGTGTGTGTGTGTGTGTGTATATATATATATATATGTCTGGAGAATATGTGTAGATAATAGTTCAATGTCAGTATTGTGCATTTATAGTGCAAACTAGCAGGTGCTTGAGGGATGGGATCACGCATGACAGCCCTAATCCCCCAGTCCCAAACCTTCCCAATTTGAGCGGGGACGTCTGATGTGAACTTCTACTCAAGCTTACTTTGTGTGACTGGGAACCCTGGTAAAGTAGACTTCCAAGTTACACGAAAGCCAGAGTTAAGAAAGCTATTTTTATAAAATAATTAGTTATAATTATAATTCATGGTCTTTGGGAAGAAGTTGCTATTACAGTAAATTACATTTTAAAGGGGTTTTTGCTATTCAGTTACTTTTAATTTACTTTAAAACACATACGACAACCAGTGTGGTGTAGTGGTCTGAGCATTGGACAATGATCCTGGAGACCAGAGGTTGATTCCTTACTTGGCTATGGAAACTCAGTGAGTGATTTTGGGTGCATAACACACTCTCAGCCCCCAGAAAACTCCACAATAGTTTTGCGTTATGGTCACCGTAAGTTGGAAATCGCAACAGCAATAGCACGTGTATACTGCTTATCAGCTAAGTGCTCTCTAAGTGGTTTACGATGTGTCAGGTAATTGCCTCCAACAAGGTGGGCACTCATTTTACCAACCTATGGAAGGATGGAAGGCTGAATCAACCTGGACCCTGCCAGAAATGATCTCACAGTCTTATGACTGCAGTACCAGCATTTAACCACTGTGACACCAGTGGTTTGAAGGTGCAAAACAACAACAATAAAGCTCATATGATATGAAAGCTGAAAGCAGCTGGTTTGTGGTATAAAACATTCTCTTCTCATCCATTTGTTGTCTCAGCACCCACAACAGAGAATAAGGCAACAATATTAGGTGCAGCAGAAGCTAATATTTAAACCATGTGATTTCCTCATCCACTGTTTAGAAAGCTCACACCCAATTAGTATAAAAAATAGCTAAAAGTCACAGTTATACCATAAAAAAGAATAGACTTTTTCATTGTTATGTTGGATACTTAATGTGACGCAGTTATGGCTTTTAAGTGGAAAGAGACAGTTAACTACAAAAAACTAGTTATTTGCAACTTAATTCCATTAACTGCTGAAGGCTTTTGTTTGTATATTAAGTATAACACAAGAGGGGGCAAACTGAACTCTAGGAAGATGTGTGTGTGCAAAAAAAAACACACCTTTTTATTTTAGTGGGGGATTTAAGATAAGAATGTTGCAGAGCCATAAAGGGTTTGAAAGATTAATCACTATCCCCCAAGGCTATCAAAGAGTGGCAATTCACCTTTTGTGCCATTTTTTTTTTAAAGCAGGAGTGGTCTCAGGGGAAATGTAAAATGGTTTCAGGGTGCCATATGCTATTGAAAGGCTGTACGATTGCCAAGCCAGCTTTATATAATTCATAAGCAAAACTATGACAGGCAGGCACTGCTCTTCTGTTGGCACAGAAGCACAATGCATGGAAAGGCATGGATGTCTTCAGCATGTATTAAATTAGTGCACTGAAGGAAAAGCATGGGAGGAGAGTTGATACATTTCTCTTGTTCCCACAGGATCACCTCCCCCATCTACACTAGTCCTGTGAACTAGAGATCCCATAAACCACCAAAAAGGAATTCAAGTAAATAGCCAGGATATCTAGAGAGAAGAGGGTCAGAAAAGCTAAAACACAGAATGAACTCAGGCTTGCTAGAGACATTAAAAATAATAAAAAGGGCTTTTTTTGGATATGTCCGTAGCAAAAGGAAAAAAAGGAAATGATTGGGTCGCTGCATGAGGAAGATGACCAATTACTACCGGGGGGAAGAGAGAAGGCAGAACTACTTAATACCTTCTTTGCCTCAGTTTTCTCCCAAAACGATAGAAATACTCAACCTGGGGGGGTGGGGAGCAGGTGAGGGGGGGGAATGCAGCACAGAATAGGTAGAGAAGTAGTACAGGAATATGTGGCTAAACTAGATGAATTCAAATCTCTAGGGCCAGATGAATTACATCCAAGGATATTAAAAGAACTGGCAGAAGTCATTTCTGAACCACTTGCAATAATCTTTCAGAACTCTTGGAGAACAGGAGAAGTCCCAGCAGACTGGAAGAGCACAAATGTTGTCCCTCTCTTCAAGAAGGGGAAAAAAGAGGACCTAAATAATTATCACCCTGTCATCCTGACATCAATACCAGGAAAGATCCTAGAGCAAATCATTAAACAGCCAGTTTGTAATTACTAAGAAAGCAATGCCATAATCACTAAAAGCCAAGATGCATTTCCCAGAAATAAGTCATGCCAGACTAATTTTATCTCTTTTTGCGATAGTGTTACAAGCTTGATAAATGAGGGGAATGCTGTAGACATAGCATATCTTGATTTCGGTAAGGCCTTTGACAAAGTTCCCCATGATATTCTTGCAAAGAAACTAGTAAAATGTGGGTTGGACAGGGCTACTGTTAGGTGGATTTGTAATTGGTTGACTGGCTGAACCCCAATGGTGCTCACCAATGTCTGCTTTTCATCCTGGAGAGAAGTGAACAGTGGAGTGCCACAGGGTTCTGTCCTGGGCCCAGTGCTGTTCAACATCTTCATCAATGACTTGGCTGAAGGAGTAGAGGGCGTACTGATAAAATTTCTAGATGACACCAAATTAAGAGGGGTTGCTAATACGCCAGAGGACAAGACCAAATTTCAAAATGACCTTGAGAGATTGGAGAGCTGAGCCAAAGCTAACAAAATGAATTTCAACAGAGAGAAATGTAAGGTCCTACACTTAGGCAGAAAAAATGGAATGCACAAATATAGGATGGGGGATGCATGGCTGGATAGCAGTATGTGTGAAAGGGATCTAGGAGTCTTGGTAGATCATAATCTGAACATGAGTCAACAGAGTGATGTGGCAGCCAAGGAAGCCAATGCGATTCTTGGTTGCATCAATAGGAATATGGTGTCTAGATCGAGGGAGGTAATGGTACCACTCTACTCTGCATTGGTTAGACCTCATTGGGATACTGTGTCCAGTTCTGGACACCTCAATCCAAGAAGGATATTGACAAGCTGGAACGTCTCCAGAGGAGGATGACCAAAATGGTGAAGAGTCTGGAAGCCATGCCCTGTGAGGAACGGCTTAGGGAGCTGGGTATGTTTAATCTTCAGAAGAGAAGATTAAGAGGGGTCATGATAGCCATGTTTAAATATTTGAAGGGATGTCATGTTGAGGAGGGAGTGGGCTTGTTTTCCGCTTCTCCAGAGTCTAGGACAAGGAGCAATGGATTCAAGCTGCAGGAAAGGCGATTCCACCTGAACCTCAAGAAGAACTTCCTGATGATCAGAGCTGTCCAGCTGTGGAATGTGCTGCCTCGATGGAGTGTGATGAAGTCTCCTTCTTTGGAGGTTTTTAATCAGAGGCTAGATGGCCATCTGTTGGGAATGCTTTGATGTGTGCTCCTGCATAGCAGGGGGTTGGACTGGATGGCCTCTGTGGTCTCTTCCAACTCTATGATTCTATGATTCTATAGTTTGAGCATGTGTTTTTTTTAAATGCATATGCAAATATGGCTAAATCAGTGAGCTAAAATACCTCACATCTAGAAATTTCACATCTCAGATTTGAAATACTGTCCTTGATTTCCCCTGTTATCAAATATGTGCAGGAATTTATTTAATGGGGATCACTAATTCATGTGAGCCTTCACTTGTAGCCTGAAGTCACACATCATCCATAATGGGTAGGGAATCATGTATAGGAAAGGAACAGGGAATTCAGTTCTGGCTATGATTTCAACACTGCACAGCTTCATAGTCTCATTCCCTATTTTTCATGCTTTCAAAGAATCAAAGAGTTGGAAGAGACCACAAGGACCACTGAGTCCAGCCCTCTGCCATACAGGAATGCACAATCAAAGCACTATCAACAATTTAATGCTTTCATATCTGTATGGAGGAGGAAAGAGCTCAACTTAGGACACAACACACAAACAAAGGGAGAACATTTCTATACATAGAGACAGGAGACTCTTACATGTACATGAAAGGGGCTACGTGACTTCATCCTGATTTCATCTGGTGGCTATGAGAGTAAGGATATAAAGAAGGCTTGAATCTCTGTTGCATTCCACAGCAAAAGCAAAAACGGCTAAAGACTGTATTCTTCTTACAGAAATAGGCCAGGAAATGACAGTACACAAAGCAGCTATAGAGGGCTGTTAACAAGCAGCTCATCTATAACAATTCCAAAGAAAACTGCCAATCCATTGATTAGATATACACATGCAGCTATAGCAAGTGAGTTATATTAGCGCTTGCCTTGACTATAAATGAGTTGAAAAGATTTACCACAAAGAAGGAAATTGAGATACTGAGATTTTCTGAACAAGTGATGCTTTCCTTCCCTTTTGTCAGAGCTTTTTCACCATGGTTTTAAATTTCATTTAGACATAGAAAAAAAAAGGAGGGGGGAGATTTCCCCAAAGGGTTTTCTTCTGAATAATGGACCACGTACTTTGGCTTCTTTAACTCTATTTGAGATCAAGCAATTCCCTGAAGACCTGTACACAATATAATGAACTTCTACAAACCACACAGATTGCCAGCTGCTATAGTGTATAATATACATAATGTAGTGTTTTACTGTTTAGGAGGTAAAACTGGCAAAGTTTCCACAAACATAATTAGTTCCTATCCATTGTCCTTATGATAGAGAAGCCTGGAAGCCTAAGAATGATGGGACTTGGAATAGCACAGAATAGTATAGAAATCAGTTAATTGGGCCTCTGCAGGCTTCTATAGACCTTTCTCCTTTCTGATGATCTTTGAATTACTAGCCTTTTGTTATTGACAAATGGTGAAGGCTGGCACCAGGGAAAGGACAGTCTGACTTGGAAAATATATGGACATTGGGAACGGAATGCATACTACTGACCAGAAAGAAGGAGCCAGAAGTGCGAGCCCCCCTTCCATTAAGAAACGTAAGCAGACCCCACTTTGAATAAGCAACAGATAGGTGCTAAGTGGCTGAGGTATGCAACCGGGGGGTTTATACATGACAGGACCAAAATGCATGCCCTGACACTGAAGCCCACCTGGTCTAACATAGGGGGTGATGAAACTTGGTATACTAATTTCTTTTCTTATGGGAAGTATAAATGTGTATGCCTTTCTTTGCTCTGCACATCTGATTTGATATTCCCCCAAACATCATCTCTTGGTTTTAACCTGGGTGGGTTGAATAAAGCTGCTGTTGCTGCTGCTGCTGCTGCTGCTGCTTCTTATTGCTATTTTGAATCTCCTGCTTGTGTGTAACTTTTGGCTGCATTGTGCTCCAGGGAAAACCTTCTCACTGTCACCAACACTTGTAAGTATTGGAGTTACCCTCAATATTGATGCTCACATTCAGCAAACAGTCCCACAGCTCCATAGTGAACAGCCATGTAACTTTTCAATTATAAAGTGAAATCTTATATTTTGTTGTTGCTGTTGCTCTTGTTATCCTTGTGAGCCTTCAAGTCATTCCCCACTTATGGCAATCCTAAGACAAATTTATCATGTGGTTTGCTAGGGCTAAGAGTGTGTGGCATGCCCAAATATTTAGGGATGGCTAATTCTGTCAAAATTTCCTTCCAGTCAGATCCTCATTTTCTACAGTGTTTGTCCTGTCCCACTTTCACATAGCCTCTCTCTCTTTCTCTCTCTTTTATTTTACAGAGAGCCAGCATGGGGTAAATGCTGTATTGTTCTATTGTGTTTTGGTCAGCTAGTGGCTGTTGGGTTAAGGTTGATTGTTTGTGTGAGCTGAGCGATAGTTTGATTGTGTGCTCATTAGTGCTCTATTGTTCTTTTGTGCGCAGTCCCCAAAGAAGTAAGTCAAAGATTTGGTTGGAGGAAGAGCTAGCTCTCTACATAACTGCAGCCCCAGTCCTGGAGCCTGACAAGCAGGAGCTTGGACCAACAGACATTTTGCTGGGCTGTTTCATGGGGGCATTTTGAGGGGGAGGTCTGGAGTTTTTTTTCAGTGTGTAGGTAAGACTACTGAATATGCATGGTAGGGAGCTGCTGCAGTCACATGCAACAGCTGTGGTCTGTTTATGTTCTTGCTAGAGGATGTGAGTAGCTACATTTGCAGCAAGTACAAGTTGATTGCCCTGTTGGAAGAGGAGGTACAGCAGTTTGAGACCCATGTATCTCATCCTCATCATATTAGAGAGCATAAGGATTTGAGCAGACTGTCCTGAATGAGAAGCATGTAAAGGATACTTCCGAGGAGGAAGTCAGTTCCCAAACACCAGAGGTGATAGATATTTGAATGAATGTGACACATAGAAGCCAAAAGGACCAGCGATCATTCTGTGAATTTAGAGCTACAGAATTGATTTGACACTCCGTCACCTACCAGTGATGGTGAGGAACAGGAAAAAGAGTAACACCGTCCATCCTCAGAGAACGGTATGTGAGACCTCAGAATGTTCAGCACATGGGATGGCCCCTGCCAATCCCCAAAAGAGACGGATAATCATGGTAAGGGACACCTTGTTGAGGGGAAAAGTTGCTGTGGTTTTGGGGACTGACAGAATGTCTTCAGAAGTGTGCTATCTTGCTGAGGTAAAAATCTATGATGTTAACAGAGCAGCTGACAAGACTCATCAAACCCACTTACTATTAGCCCTGTCTTTTGGTCCATGTAGGAACCAATGACACTGCAAGGCATAGCCTTCACGATATCACAAGTATTTACAAGGCTCTGTAGGAAGTTGAAGGACCTCGATGCACAGGTTGTCAATTCCTCTTTCCTCCCAGGATGAGTTTAAACTGAGATATGTGGGGCAGGAAGGCAATATTCGTGAGCCCAACTATTGTAGGAAGAACTGGGCAAATAGTGTAAAGCCCAACAAATAGTCCAAGAACCCAACAAATAAGCTGTAGGGGGAATGACCCATGGTGTTAGATGTCTCTACATTAATGCACAGAGCATGGAAATAAACAAGATTAACTTGAACTTTTTAGCACAGCAAAGCATCATTGAAACCTGGTGAGATGTCTCATGATAAGAATGTAGTAATCAAGGGGAATAACCTATTTCAGAGAACTAGACCAAACGAGAAAGGAAGAGGAGTGGTATCATATGACAATGCTGTTTATACCTGTTGAGAGTTCTGTGACTTAAATTGTGGAAGCCAGCTTGAGAACATCTGGGTGAAAATTGAGGGGAAAGCAATAACTGTGATGCCATTGTGGGGATATATATGTGTACTTATAAAAAATGCCATGGATGGGCGAGAAGCCCATTTACTGGAAAGTCCTCATCAATCTTCTGTAAATAGAATGCACTATAGAGGGCAATATACTCAAAGCCAGGAATGTTTTGTGAAAAAATGTTGACGTTTTTGACAATCACATAAATATGAATAATCTTTTTTTTAAAAAAAATGTACAAAAGCTCTTGCAGTCCTCTGGAACAAGGCCGAAATGTTTGGATTTTTTTTCTTTCTGACACATGAGAAGGAAACAAACAAAAGAACTAATTCTCAGTTTGGAAGGGATAATACTGTATTTTCATGCCACATAGCTGCTAAAGATGAGGTGCTCATCAGGGGAAAAGAAAAAAGAAAAGAAAAGACTGGGCAACATTCATTCAGCACCACAAACGTAATTGAATACAGACAGATTCAAAACCAGACATTTGTGAGTCAAGCATCTAGAGCTCTGGGTGGCTTCACTTTCAGTTTCTTTAAGTTTCCTTTTAATTTGAATGCTTAAATCCCAGTTTCTGTCAAAACTGAATGTGAAATTAATTTGTCATTTTTTTTTCTTATCTCTCACAACATTTTTTTTAAAGATGAAGTAAGACAAAATTATTAACCCTCTCTAGCTGAAGGTAGAGATTCAAAGGATGAATCTATTTGCTGAAAGAGTGAAGGGAATATAGACATAACAAAGCTTAAATTGACAATTATTAAACTTCACCGAAAGAGTTAAACTGGAATTGGAATTGGAAATTTTGTTAGTCATTGCTGCTGGTAAGAATGTACATTTAAAATGATCAAGTGATTCACACCCAATTAAAAATATAATTTTTACTAGCAGCTTCAGTTGTTGGATCAATTTCTCTTTGAAGAGAACAATCATTGCATAAGTCAATAAAAGAAGTTTTGTAAAATTAGGGCTATTGGCAGATGGGCCAATATTTAAATAAATGTATCCAATAAACTCACCAGTGGATTGTCAGTCATTTCATGCAGCTTCTGTTTGGGTCAGCAAACACACTGAATGACATTTTGAGTTGCAAAAGAGAACATCTAAAGAGGAAAAAATCAATAAAGTGGTATCTGGTTCCTAATGAGCACTGCTGGATGAAGAAAAAGGACATAGATCTTGTGCTTTTCATATCTGGGTAGAAAAGCCACTATATTTTGAACAAACAATTTCTCCATTGAAGACTTACTTCCAGGGAAACATGGGTAGGACTATGTGGAGGACTAGGTTGTACCAGTCTGTTCTACAACTGTTAAAAAGGAAGATATCAGAAAAAAAGAGGCGGAACTAATTTAGCACTAACATGACAGAGTACACAGAGATTCAGACCAAGGCTCCTGAGAATTAAGCACTCAAGGCCAGGGATAACTGTCAGTTCCAATTTCCCCCACATTCATTTAGAAAAACTCTCAAGTATTTAATACGCCAAATCTGAAGCGATTTATACATTTTGTTAAGTTTTTATCAAATAACAACAACAACCCATCCCTTCGTGTTTTATAACTGCTGAAGTCTGAGGTCATTTCCACATGACATCACTATAGCGCAACGACAGCTGGTTCTTTCTGGTTCAGAAGCCATGCTACTGCACATCATCACTATCCAGCTGCTATCCCTTCTCCAAGCATTTCAAAAGCTCCATAATCTATTTCCAGAAAAAGATCCATTGAGGGCCTCAATTAGCATTTCAATCTCGTTGATCATCCTAGGCCTTTTCCGCACTTTGTTTTTAAAACGGGGCAGCGCGTCCTCCAGTGAGGACCTTCACACTTGGGGGCGAGCTGGGTCCAGACTACTTTCTGTAGTTTCGGACTTCAGTCCGCTCCGGAACGACCAGAACTGGTGGTTCGCCATGCTATTGAAAGGCCGCTTAAACCAGGTCTTTCAATAGCCCGGCGCGCCTCAGTCCGTCGCTTCGCTCCTGCGTAGATCTGTAGGCTCGCACCAGCGCGAGGCTGCATATCTTCCCGGGGCGGGCTTCTGGCTGGCGAGCTTCAGCGGTTGGTGGAGAGCCTCCCAACCAGAAGCCTCCATTTTCGTCCCTGGAGCAGTGTGTAGCGCGGGCACGCACTGCTCCAGATCAGCGTGGATCGTTGGAGGGAGCGCGCCAGTCTGGTGAGTAACAGACTGCCCCGTTTTTTCCCAAAATGCAAAAAAGCCCCTAGTGTGGAACCATAATAGCTCTTGATACTGCTTCCTGTTATCATGGATCCAGCAGTGGGTGGAGTGAGGACATGCCCAGCTTGTCCTTTCTTCCGTGACTCCCATGGCATGGGAACTTCAAAATCTATCACCTCTTTGTGTTTATTTTAAATTTCTCCTTTGAATTAAAACTTTCAATTTTTTAAATACATGTTTAAGCACTGTAGTGTGAAAATACAGCAGTGTGCTAGTATGTCTTGCCCTTACAACTTTGCTTCATTAGTTTGGGATCCAAAATGAAAACAAGGACAAAAACAAAAATGACCAATCAGGTGAGGTAGAGTGTAGATGGGGAAAGGGAGTCGCCAAGGATGTTGTAGTGCAGAAGGAACACCAGTGGCAATATCGCTACTCATCTGCTTAAGGTGGAAGGATGCAGAAAAAAGTGCTTCTAACTTGATGGTATCACACCAATGGCAATGCTGGGATTCTAATGCTACAATGTGCTAATGTCATCTAGTGCAGACATGGCCTGACTGATGTCACAAAAGATTGGGACTTTTCACTTCTGGCACTAACGCCTGGAATTGCCTTCCCAGGGAGGCTTGCTTGGCCTCATTACTCTTAATATTTCCTCAATTAGTTAAGAGATGCCTGTTGAAGGTGTGTTTAAGTGATGGCTGAGTGCTGAATATTTTATCATATTACTAGTTCACATTTTATTTAAAAGTTGCTATTAGATACCCTTGCAAAAGAAAGATCATACGCAATCAGGAAAAATAGTAGCATACAACAGGAGTGGGTAACTTGTGACCCTCCAAAAGTTGTTGGATTGAAAGTCTCATCAGTGGTAGTCACCACAACCAGTGGCAAAGGAATAGAAGGCCATATCATTCGTGACATTTGGAGGGCTGTAAGATTTCCCACGTTGGCATTCCAAGATGCTCAATAGGGAAGACAGATCCAGTTCCTGGGATGATTCCCTTATCTTTAGGTGACAATTCTGTGTAAACCTATCCCGTGTAGCATTAAACCCCATCAAACAAAGCAGAATTTACTTCAGACAGACATGCATAGAACTATACTGTTAATTAGGGAAAACCTGCCAGCCAGGTGTCTCATTCCCCTATATTGCAAACCATTTACAGTTGAAAGAGAAAATCCACAACATTAGCACTACAATAAAGTTATGGAAATATTTCTAAAGTTTGTTTTCATGTGCTTTTCTCATTTCCCTCATAATTCTAAAGAACAAAATTACACAAACCTGTTAACTTTTTAATGGCTAAGTAGTAAGAATCACCTTTGAGATGACTTATTTGTATAGAACGAGTGGGCTACTTTAGTTTGTTTTTAGACTAAACATGTCCAGCTTCTACTGTGCTTCTCCTCAAAGGTGCAATTGTATACATTAAGTTGACATCAGGTTAATGGACTCTGGCAATCTGAAAATTACATCTCAAAATCTCCCTTTCATTTAGCTTGAACGAACAATACCTAATTTCTTCAAAACTGTACAGTTTAAAAATACCTGATAACACATTAAAATGACAGAGGTATATTTCAAGGACTCATTTGAGCTTGTAATGTTTTCTGCCATAGTTATTGAGATGGCTAAATGGTCTGGGTGAGATTCAATCATCTTTAGAATATAAGCCGGTGATATGGCTGCAGTATAGCCCTCCCACACACGTCTCTTTCCAGTTAGAATCTGAAAATTAGCAGGGAGGGAACTGTGCAAGCTACGTTCATGCAATACTTTTCTCAGAAACCCAGGCAAGTATCTCAACTATGCTCCAACAGTTTCATAAATATTCAAAATGGCTGCTCTGGGTGGCCGTTGCTGTTGTGTTGTTGTTGTTGTTGTTTTGGCACAAGGAGTTATTCTCTTGGCCTTTGCAGCCCATTCAAAACGTAATCATTGAAGCTGTCAAATTCTGCTGCTGTTCTTGGCTTACTAGCCAGGGGTGACAGTGGGAGTGAGGTGACTCACCAAAAACAAAACAAAAAAAAGTGGCTAATCTCTGCTATGAGGGCAAGAGAAATGAGGGTGCACTCAATCACAGAAAGTACCCTTGTTTCTTTCCCCCGTACAGCTGAGACCAGCCATTTCTTCATCAACTGAGCTGCATCCTCCTTTCTCCCTTCAAGGCTGGGCCTGTAAATGTCCACGGTGGCAAACCCCCACTGAGCCCGACAGCTGCCTGGCTGAAGAGAGGAAGGAATTATACAGCAGACTATTATGCTCTGTCTGCTTGACTCAGAATCAGAATCTCAGTGCCCTATCACACTACACTCTTAGGCCATTTCCACATTGGACTGTTTTGGCGCTTTGATTCCACATTCAACATCCTATGGAATCCTGGGGTTTGCAGTTCCAGGAGGGGCCGACTGGCCCCTCCCGGAACTGCAAACCCCAGGATTCCATAGGAAGTTGAATGTGGAATCAAAGCGCTATAACAGTCCAGTGCGGAAATGGCCTTATGGAGAGTTATTATTCCACTTTCAACATCTTGTGGAATCCTGGGGTTTGCAGTTGAGGGAGGGGCATTTAGAATTTTCAGCCAGAGAGCTCTTTGGCCTCTGGAAACTACAAACCCCAGAATTCCACAGGATTTGAAAGTGAAATAATAGCACTGCAACTATGTTGTGTGATAAAGCCCTCTGTCCAAATATCTCTAGAAAACTGGAGGACTACTTCCTGGTCAAGGCAAATCATGCTGGACCCTCCGTCAAAGCATCAGTCACAAAACTGACACTCTATGGATAAAATAGGATGGTATATATTGAATCCAGCACTCAAGATCCTGAAACCACCGTGGATGTTAGGGAAATTAATGGAATCTGTAGCAGCTTCTCATGGTACAAGAAGGCGTGGGAGTACACTTCCAGGAATGCAAAACTTTGTAGATTTCAGTCTCACAGGCAAGAATGAATATTTTTATCATTTTTCTCCTTATTTCAGTCACTGAAAATTGTTCAGTTTTTGAAAACTGTTCACAGTTTGGGACTCATTCTGTGCATAAAAAAATGCACATGGGTGTTTTGCACAGTAGACAGCACTTTCTGTTCAAAAAAACCCCATTTTTTACATAGAAAAGAACACTTCTATGCAGAAAAAAGTTTCTGATACAAAAAACATTTTTCTGTGCAGAAATATTGCTTTCTGCCCAGAAAATGCAGTTTTCTTTTCTATAAAAACAGTTGCATAGGACTGGAGGGGTGGGCGAGTGATTTACCCTGGCAGCAATGTTTTTGGGGCATTCGGGCCCATAGCCATGCCCCCGTGCACCCTGGCCATGTCCCTACGCACCGTGGCCACGCCCCCATGCACAGTGGCCCTGCCCCTTGCACCGTAGCCCCGCCCCCTCCCCCCTCCAAACACTCCAAGCTCCACCACTGTATAAAAAAATTGAAACCAACGTAGAAACAACCAAGCATTTTTCAAGTAGAATAGGTGCCCAGCTATGAAAATTCTTACCCTTCTACAATTCTCCTTGTCAGGATCTCCTTACACTTGAGAAACCCATATCTTTCTGCCTCTATCCTGTAGAATAGTGGCCTGTTGATGGGTAGTGCAAAAAGCCTCCTGAAAGGGAAGGGAAGACCAGTAGATGGGGAGGAAGTTCAGTGGTGCTAACCTCAACAGCATCATTTTGGTAGTAGCAAAAAAGGCAAGGAATACAAAAAATGGCAGAAAATGCATGTTGCACATGGATGAAATATTTTCTACCCCTGGAAGCTCAGGTTTAATTGGTGGCCAGGAATACATTTGTACAGCTGTGCCCATTCCTAGAGATATTTGATCTGGCCTCAGTGTCACAAGCCTTAGTTTCATCCTGTTGGATTACTGTAACATTGTCCACATGGTGCTGCCCTTGAAGAGTGCTCAGAAACTTTAGGTACATCTGAATTGCTAATCAGGGCATTGAGACTTTCACTAGCTGCAGGTCTGCTTCCAGCCTCAATTAAAGTGCTGCTTTCTGGCCTATAAAGCAGTATACATCTCACATCCTAGGTATCTGATGGATTGTATTCTCCTATATAAGTCTACCTGCATTTTAGAATCTTCTGGGGAGAGACTTCTCTCTGTTCCATCATTCCGACAGCTACATATTGATTTTTATTTTTTTTAAAAAAAAAAAATACAGTAGAAAGACAGACATTCAAACAACAGATGGACAGACAGGATATTGTGAGAAATTATAGAGCGTCTTAGCAAAAAAGAACAATACATATACATATTTAAAATATATATAAATATAAATATATGAAAAAAGTGATACCTATGGACAGCAATATCAAGCACAAATTCCCCCTCCCACCCCAAGAAAATATCGGACTCAGATGCTAATGAATGAGTCACAGATGCAAGATGATTCATGAGATGTGTGTATTTACATCCCAGCTGTGATGTCAGAACTTGTCACTGTTAATGAAGCAACATATGGTAAGATCTCAACCTGAGAAAGTGAAAATAGCATGTGGAGGGGGAGAAAGTGCTGATTAACACCACCCGATGTACAACATTCATGTTTGTCAACAACAAAATTTAGCTTCTGTTTGATCTGTCCCTAAAGGAAAAAAAATGCCAGTCAGACAACAACATAAGAAAGATACACACCACTTAGAAAAATGTAAGAAATGTTTTGTTTGCAAATACCTGTATTAACTGTCCTGGTCTTCACCCCTTAGAGCAGTGGTGCTCAACCTGTGGGTCCCCAGATGTTTGTGGACTTCAGCTCCCAGAAGCCCCAGCCACTATGGTCAATGCTCAGGGCTTCTGGGAGCTGAAGTCCACAAACATCTGGGGACCCACAGGTTGAGAACCACTGCCTTAGAGTCTAAGGTTTAGACTAATCAGAGCTTTGCTATCTACAGTCTTGCTTCCATATCCTTGTGGTTGCACAGTGCTATGAGGAAAATTCAAGTAAGGACCACTTTCCCAGGACAAGAAGTTTCAGAAGATATTATCTTTGGTGACTGGAAGTGGTCCCATTACCACACTGCAACTAGAATTCATGAGTCCCAAGATGCCCCTGTACATTCTACACTTTTATCTTGTTTAAGGATCTGGAGGCCTAATGAAGAAAAGGACTTATCTGCCTTCAGAAGTTCTCCAATGGCTTCAGCTTCTTGTTGAGGGGCACCTTTTTACAGCTTAGCTGGAAGCAGGTGCTGACATCTTTCCAGAGTTCTGGGCCTTTCCTGCACAAAGTTGCTCTACCGCCAGAGCAACATGTTGTTCCCAGCCCAGGACCCATGCTATCACATGATGCTGTCACTATCCAGCAGCTAACACATTGCAATCTGTTGGAAATCCAGCCTTTCTCAATGCTGGAAAAAAAATCTGGTAATGGCCTCGTTTCTAGCCACAATCCCATCAGTCGTGCAAGCGTGATTTCTCAATAGTGCTTGATAGTGCTTCCTGCTGTAGCTGATCCAGGCATGGGCATGGTGTGGGTGTTCCCAGATTGCCCCTCCCTCAGGTATTCTCATGGCATGGTAAGTTTGAAATCAATCTCCTCTCCTGTTTATTTTAAATTTCTCCTTGGAGTTAATTTTTTTTCATTAAAAAAAAACATTTTTAGTGTTATAGTACAGAAATGCAATAGTGGTTGGGCAAGTCATGACATTGCAATGTTGCTGCGCTAATATGGCCTAAAATAAACAAAAAAAACCTGACCAATTACAAGCTGTGGGGCAGGGAAAAGGACGTGCCAATGATACCGGGAGAACACCGGTGGCAATAACACTACTCATCTGCTGAAGTCGAAAGGGTGTGGTAGAGAGCATTCACAGCCTGATACCATCATGGAAGTGGCAATGCTGGGACTGAAACGGAACAATGCACTACTGAGGCATGGTGCAGGAAGGGACCTGATTTCTGCATAGAGAAAGTCTCCTCAGTCTGAGTCGGCCATCTCAGGAGACGGTTGGCCTGACGGTTCCCACTTCCCCTGCAAGCTTGAAGCCCCTACAGATTCAGATATCTATTAATGTGATGCACAGTTCATGGCAGCTCAAATGCATCTAAAAGTAAATTTAAATAACTAATTTAAGAAAATATGTATATTTAAATATTACTCTTGAGGGATTTTTTTTTAAAAGATATAAAGTAATGTTAGAAATGGAACAGCATGATTGATGAAGCTAAAGCAATACAGACTGTTTGAGGAAAGGGAGAACATGCCAGTCTAGGTGTCAGGAGATACATTTTATAAGAAAATAATGAAAACTTTCGTTCAGCGCTTTCAGAATTTTTGAAACACTTAGGTACCATTTATGAACACTGAAAGAAGATCACTGTCCATGCTAGCTGAAGGATTATGGGAGTTGTTAAAAAAAATAACTTTTCCTGGCTCGGGTAAGAATATCTGTAGACTTAGAAATGCCATAGGAAAAGTGGATTTCCTTAAACAGGGACAATTCAATCACAGAGCCCAACGCAAGGCAACTTTCTCCTCTGGAAGGGAGCTTGGGTGTGGAAAGAAGATGTCAATTTCACCCTTTCCTGTAGACCATCAAATAACACCTCATTATCATCAGGCTGTCTCTTTAAAACGGGAGAGAAGAAAAATGTCTTAAACTTTTTCTTGTGTTCATTAATCTTCTGCAACTTTGATTTCAGACACTGGCATTCCGCCGTTAGGTGAGGATGTCTGGCTTCTGTAAATACAATCTAATCAGTCGAAAGAAACTCACAGATTACCTTAAGTGATCGGGTACTTTCAGAGTGACTCCTCTCAGCACTTTCTGACAGGTATCTTAGCAACTGTGTGGAAGAATGAATAGTGCTGATATAGCCCATGTGCTAATTAATATCTCGGATAGATGTGTGATGAGGGATGATTAGGGTTTTTTGTTCTTTTCCAAAACTCCTCCAATTTTCACTTGGTAGAAAGTCTGTTTGCAGACACAAATAATCAGTTACTGTTCTCCAAACTGCCTAGAAATAATAGATAATTGTCCTTCTCCCCAATACTACTGCAGTAATTCCCTGAATGTGCACCAAGGCACACTTGAATATTGCTTAGGTCTTTGGCATATATTCACCATCTAACTTTTTTTTTGAGGGGCACACAAAGATGTTCTCCCAGGGCTGATAAACCGCATCACAAATTTGTTTTTGTTCACTGTTGATCATACTTTTGACTACCATTGCTGCCATTCATTCAACACTGTTCTTTTCCAAACTTTTTTCAAATTTAGCCATGAACAGTTAGCTAACCAGTGTGGTGAAAAGGTTGGAACACTGAACTGGAGCCTTTTCGAGTCATATAGTACATCTGGTGACCTTGGGTCAGTCACTCTTTCTGAGTTTCACCTACCTCACAGGGTTGTAGTATGGAGAAAGTAGGAAGAAGACAGAGATGTAAAAAATGCTCACACTTTTTCTCAGCCTTCACAAAGAAAGGTGTCTTCACAGATCAAGAAACACTATAGGGGAAAAAATGACCAACTTCCTTGAGATTTTTTTTAATTAAATTAAATTTATTTTTTGCATTTTAGGACTTTCTATGGAAAAAAGTTCCTTTACTCCAAAAACTTTATTTGTGCAGAATGATTTTGCACAGCAAACAGTAGTGTTATGTGCAAAATATAATCTTCTGCCCTAAACATTATTTTTGCACTAACCCCCAGCATTTTACACAATTTTTTTTCACAAAAAAGTCCAAAAATATTTAAAAAATCACATATATGCAAAACAAAAAAATTGAAATCCTTCATTCTTTCATCTGAGCATGAAATCATCAGAGATTTACCTCCTAGAAAGAGGAGAACCACACTCTCATCTTCTGTGCATTGGAGGAAAGGCAGGAGATAAAGGTAGCACAGAAGGAGGGAGGGGAAGAGAGTGGAAGGGAGTAAGGGCTCATTTTTATTCCTTTCTGGTATGACTTAAGAAAGAAATATGTATATATTTAAAAAGCTAAAGACTCATATTATTTCAAAGAGGATTTTGCCTACTGCACCTCTGATTCTCTCTTCTTCTCCTTGTGTGGATTGATTTTTTTAAAAAATGCAATTGAAAAATTCTGCTTAAACAGAGACACAGGAATGAGGTTTTATAAAGAAAAGAGGTAGCTACACGTACATGGTCTAAAATAAAAATGAAAGTAAAAGGCCTGAATTAAACTATTTTCTATTATTTCTAGGTGGGAAATTGATAAAACCCATATTCCAGCTGTATCTCACCCAGACAACCTTAATACCTATTATCTCCGACACATAAGAGAGACCAATCCAAATCTCAAAGCTGTAGCTCTGATGTACAATGATAGTATAAAATATAAACCAGGTAACATACAGCCTATCCACTTGTATTTCTGAGTGTCCTTTCTCCTCTTTTTCCTATGCTATGACTTAGCAATTTTAGCTTGCATGAATTTGAAATTCAGCCATTCAAGTGACCGTCAGGGGCTTAGGACTGAACCCACCTCAGCCTGACCTATAGCAGAAATAAACAAATTTCTCCATCCATGTTCCAGCTTTCCTTCCTCAGATACACCAGAGTTAGAGAAAAGTGAGAATTTCATTTTAATTCCTTTTCATTATCATTTCCAAAAATTGTAACATCCAAATGTAGGAGAAAATGAAACTGTCAGGTTCCTCCATCACTATTAGGAATGTAAAAAATGCCCGTGTATTTTGTCATTGTCAGTGAGAAAGGATTTCTCAACACATTGAGAAATGGAGAAAATAGTCAAGGTCAGTTAAGATTTTTTGTATTTTATTACTTTTCTGCTAGAACAACAACAAAATCATTTGTGGGGTGAAAAACACAAACAAGCCATAGCTGCTTTTTTTTAACCCCCCCCAACCCATTTTTGGGGCAAATGAGTTCTTTTTTCATGCAAATGATTTACTTTTTGCAAAGAAAGTCTCCAAATGAGGAAAAGCATGGAAGAATTTTTCTTACCAGGTAAACAAAAAAAAATTTGTTCTTGTATGCAAGGATGGAATAAGTGAGGATTTACATCCATAATTGTTACTGGGAAGATGTTTAGTCTAGTCACCTCTCATCAGCCAATTTCATTCATCATTATGGTAATCATGTATCTTAAATGGTTTGTGTTTTTCTGTAGTTTAGTCATGATTTGTTTTTAGTTGTATTTACGCTGTACCTCACCTCAAGCCTTGGGGAGAGGCAGGTAACAAATAAAATGTATTATTATTATTATTATATTATTATTATTATGGTGGTACTCAAACCAGGATCCTTAGCAAAAATGTACCAGAGAAAATGTTCTTCTAGGGAAAAATGTCAGTTATGAATTTACCTAGTACCCTGTCCCATGTGCGCACGCACACATATACACACACACAATTCTTGGACCTGACAAAAGAAAATCAAAATGAATAGGGAAAGTTTGGCAAAGATCATCTTCAGACCCACAAATAAATTAACTTGGCCCAACTGTAGTGACTGCTGAATTTGCAGTAATCATTTTCAGACGAAGCCTTCTTTTCATTAGCATTGCCATGCTTACATGCATAATTTATGACAATGGTTTGCAGGCACCAAACACAGCTTTCATAAATTAGCGCTAATTTTGTTGTAGCTGAAAAACCTGGTAAATTGTGTAACACAGGATTGGTTTTACATTTGAAAGAAAGAAGGGGAACCACATAGACCATATACTTCAGCCTTCTTTGATTTTTAAAACAGATTTCATAGGATTTTTATGGTTCTTTTCTTTTCAAGATGTTAAAATTAATGGATTTAATTCTTCATTATCTCCTATCTCCCCCTGTCATTTCCATCTATGGAGCTTAGAGGATGTTTGATCATCTAATGCCTGAAGCATCAAACGTGACTTGTGACTTACATTGTGGAAGGAACCAATACCCATCAAACACTGCAAACTGAACCTTCCATTCTCCTTTATATTATCTCAATCAAATGTTTTTTGATGGAGCCATTTACAAACTTAGCTTCAGGTCATCCACTGATTGAAAAAGTGGTTTTTTTCTTAGCACAGAAGACATATTCATGATTGGAGAGGGGGCATCCAGTTGTACAGTCTGCCAGCTCTTAAAGATGTCTAATGAAATGGCAATGGCAGCACAACGAAACAATCACAGCGTGATAACAAATGAGCTGCAGTAAATATGACAGCGTGATGTAGTGCTTCATAAGGACCCTGGAGATGACATCTCTGCCATGGAATCCCACTGGAACCCCATGGAATCTTGAGCAATCATACTCTCTCAGCCTCAGATAAAAGCAATGGCAAACCCCCCTTTGATCAGTTCTTGCCAAAAAAAAACCCCAGGACAGGCATGCTATAAGTCAAAAATGATCTGAAGGTACACAACAAGAACAACACAATAACACAAAAAGCAATATCGGGAGTAAAGACAGAAAACAAATGCTAGTTGCATCAGGCATAGATTATCTGTACTTGCCTAAGAGTAAGACCACCTAAAAAAGAAAAAGGAGCACAGTCAGTACAGACTTAAATCACAGGTCTAGTTCAAGAGCAGACTCAATGGCACCATGGTAAGGGAATGGGGGATGGTGCTGTACTTTTTACTTTTTTAATGTTTTAATATTGTTATTTTCTAAAATATATTTTAGTGGTGTTTTAATAGGATAGTATATTCAGTTTTTTAAAACTTTATTACATTTTTGTAAGTTAGCTTGAGTCCCATGTCAGGAGGAAGCTGGGATATGGAAGAAAGGAAGGAAGGAAGGAGACTATAAGCAGCTAAAAAACAGTCTCCGGGAGGTATGAATGGAAAAATGCAATTGTGCTCATTTCCTGTTTCCTTGTTTATGCATACATGTGTGCATGCAGGCTTGTGGGCAGCCCATTGGATCTGATTGGTCAAAGTGGGAAGTGAATCCTGAACTTGGGGCAATTTGTGACTTTGCTTGTTTTTGTTGGATTGTAACTCCTGTACAAGCCAGGAACAAAAGCAGTAAGGGTCACAGGAGTTGCAGTTTGGAAGGGTCACAATTTTCCTACCTCTTTTAAAACTTGATTATTTTCCTTGATTTCTGGTGATTTCCTAGTAAACACTAGATTGCCTTTGCGATTGAATAAGTGCAATTAATTAGGGCGGGGGAACATGGAGCCCAAGTTCATGCTGCTCAGATAAGATTATTGCCAAAGCGGAAGCCTTTTATACACCTCCCTGTTTTGTATGACGCAACAGTAGGCTTGGATAGATAGGAACAATCATGAGCCAGAAAAAATAATAAAATGCATGAAGAAGGCTTGTTTACTTCTGTTAATTCCATTTGCAATAGTCATTGCAGTGATACATTCATATATATCAAAAAACAAGGCTGGCATCGTATTTTGCTTGAAAGTAACAGAGTTAAATGCCGCTGTTTCATTTTGGTTTATTTGTAGAATTGCTGGAACAAGAAAGGCAAAGGTTTGTGAACTGTGGTTTGATTTAGAAAATGCTAAAATTCATGCTTCCTGTCATTTACATGGAGTGATATGCTTACACCATCTGATGAGACCGCTAGATATTTCAGACAGATGTCTGGGGAGAGATTTAATGAGAAAAGGGTTTACAGCAGTTTGGAAAGTTTACTCAGAACCTTGAAAAATCTATCTTGAATCTAAATTAATGTGGTTCGCAGGAGGGAGACAGCCAAGCACTTCTTAATTGTGAGAAATGGCAGATATTTCTAGGATTTTCATTTATTGGGGGAAAAATGGCATAATTTTCAAAGATTCATTTGGAAAGGAGAATGGCCCAACAGTAAAAAGGTGGCTGCACCCATAGGGACTGCCTAAATTGTAGAGGGACAGTTTGTGGACTCTTTGCCTAAAGGATATGTGAGGAATTTTTTGCAGGAGTTTTCCCCATTTTCTACTTTGTAAACAGGCTACAGGCTGGACACACTAGGTAGAATTCCATTGGTGTCACATGTATGCCCCCTCATGTCGTACATCCTACAGAAGTGGTGGCAAATTTTTGTCCAGTGCCGAAGATGCTATGTATGTGGTACCATTGTGCACGCAGATAGACATCCACTTGCACTTGAGCATGCACAGGCAATGTAAGTGACTGAAAACCACAGTGGTTTCATCAACCCATTGACATGGAAGTCATCAGCTATAAAAATTATCAAGATCATGCAGATCAAAAAGTCTGTATCAGGTGGATTGGTGTAATGCTAACTGACAGAATCCATCAACATTTCTTTTTTGTTCAAGCGTTGTTGTTGTATGCTTTCAAGTTGTTTCTGATTTATGGTGACCCTTTAGCATACTGATCACAGAGTTTTCTGAGGCTCAGAGTGTGTAATACACCCAAGTTCACCCAGTAGGTTTCCATGTCCAAGTAGGGAATTGAACCCTAGTTTCCAGGATAATAGTCAAAGACTCAGAGCACTACACCATGCTGGCTCTCAAGCTGTATGTGCCATATAAAACTATGGTTTATGCAAATCATCAAACACTTGGCACTTAAAATAATTTTTCAGAATGTAGCTAAAAGTCTCTGAGCCTCTTAGGGTAAGAGTGGCTCTGATCCACTTTAAAAAATGAACAAATACCCTCCTTTTAAAAAAAATAAAGAAAAGAAAGTCTCCCACCAAAATACTTGCCATGATTATTTCAGTGCATTATCTGTCAAATCCCTGATGGCATTTGACAGATGCTCAAAAGTTCATATGAGCAAAGTCATACACAAAGTCAAAAGCTAGAATAACAATGATGAAATCATGAAGGCTATTTTTAAAAATGAGATGCATATGATGAAACTGTGAGCTGTTTTGAAAAGGATTCCAAGTAACAAAATAGCCCATTGCCCAAATTGTTATTGTGTATGTCAGGTCAACTCCACCAGCAACAGGAGCCATTTTTTCCCTCTATATTCCTCTGCAAGTCCTAATGAAAATGTTTTGGCCAACCTGGAAGTGATGAGATGCCACTTCCAGTTTTGGTTTCAGCCAAAGACTGGCCATTTGAGGGGGAGATAGTAGGCGACAAGGCCTAAATAAACTGAAGGTCTTGGAAAGCTAATTACATTCAACTCTGGATGAGAAACATCAAAGAATACCAGGTGCTATAGGCTGTATTTCAGATGAAACTACCTCTGAGTTTTCCTTGCCTAAGAAAACTCTATGAAACTCATGGGGTCACCATAAGTTGATAGGTGACTTGAAAGTACATACTAACAAAATGGGAAGCAAATCAACCTAAATGGGCATTTGGGGCTGGATTTTTGGAAATGTTTGGGGGGGAGAAGAAGGAGGAGGAGGAGGAGGAGGAGGAGGTCTGAGGGACTGAAGAGCTCGTGGCACTGCAAAAGGAGTTACCACACTTTCCTTATTTGAGATAGAACTGAACACACCTGAGACCATAAAAGCACATGTAGATCCATCTGTATCAGAAGGTGAAATGGATACTTAGGACCTAGAATGAGGCAATGATAAAGATATTAGTTATGCAGAGCCACCCTATAAAGGAAAAAAAAAAGATAAAAAGTAAGGACCAGTTGTTAGCCACCATGTGAAACACTGTTCATTTTAAAACACAGTTCTGGATGCAGATACCATTCTTACACACTCTAGAAAAATGAGGGGCCTAAACTTCAAAATCTGGAAGGACTATGAACATGGGTCATGACAGAAACTTGTGAAGTTTGTCTTTTGGTCTAGAGAGATGTCTTGCATGAACTGTGCATTGTCCTTTTAACTACAAGCCATTTCCCAGACAGCTGCAGCCTCTATCATTGAGTAAAATGAGGTGGAAGCCACAAGCAGCAATTGTGAGTGTTTAAAAAGGGTACCAAACAGATAGGGTTTTGTTTGTTTGTTTGTTTACTTTTTTATTCTATTTTTATTGTAAGATTTTCTGATTCACAGCGAAAACAATTAAATTTCAGGACTGTATGTCTACAGTTACCAAAGCTGAGAGTATAGTGGGATGGACAGCATTATTTGCTGGCTTCCTGATCAGACTTGGACTTAGGTATCATGCTGATGGGTCTTTGGGCTGAGGACGAGGTGGTTTCTGAAGGAGGAGGTGGCCCTGTGGATAACTGGGCCCAATGTGACATCAAGTCTGCAGCCCATCATCTACTTGGACTTCGGTTGACTGGCTTCTGGTCTGGTGGGTGGGTCTTCAGCCCAGTTTGGCCCCAGAATGTGGGCTTGCAGCTCAGAACTGGGCCTACTGTCAAAGTATAGGGAACAGGGACCTGATTCAAGACATGCTTGGTGGATTTCCTTGAGGGGTTGTTGAACCTGAAAGGATATTGTCAGGCTCTCTGTCTAACTTTTAGACACTCCTTTAGCATTTCTCCTCTTCTTTCTTTTCCTCAGAATAGACATAGTGGGTTAGGATTTCACACCATTGCTTGATGATTACTTGGCATGAGGCAACATGGGGACCTAGGAAAGACAAAGGGCCCTAAGCTGACAGACCAGATTCAGAGAGTAATGGTTGTTCTTTATCCTGGAGAGAAGTGAGGAGTGGGGTGCCTCAGGGTTCTATCCTGGGCCTGGTGTTATTTAACATTAGAGATGGGACGAATCCAGAATTTTCTTTTTTTTATTTATAATTTTTATTATTTTCAAAATACATAAAAGCATATATAGACACAAATATATGTATTATTATTATAATTCTTCTATTCCCCCCCCGCTTCTGTATATTAAAAGTTTCCAGTTGAATCTATCTTCTCCTTTATACATATCTTATCAAATACCAATATACTCAATCCACAGACATTTATAGATTTAGCCAAAGCATTACCCTTTTCCATTCTCTTTCAAAATTTTGAACTGTTTTGTTCTTAAGGGAGTTAGCTAGTTTTTCAGTCTCTACCATGTCTAACATTTTTATTATCCATACATCTAATTGAATATCTGTTTTATCTTTCCAGTACTGTGCATCTGTCAGCCGTGCTGCTGTAATCAAATGCAGTAATATCGTCCGCTGTTTTCTAATCTCCTGGTTCTGACCTAGTATATTCAATAAATAAAATTCTGGTACCATTTCAAAATTAACTTTGGAAATTTTTTGAATTTTATCATGAATTTCCTAACAAAATTTTTTAGCCTTAGAACAAGTCTACCACATATGAAAAAAAGTCCCACCTTTTCCCCACATTTCTAGCATTTTGCATCTCCATTTTTTGTTATTTTTTGAAGTCTTTTTGGAGTCATATACCACCTGTATAACATTTTATAATAATTTTCTCTTAAATTTAAATTTGAAGTGAATTTTATGTCTGTTTCCCATACTTTTTCCCATGCCTTTAACTCGATTGGATGACCTATATTTTGGGCCCAGTTAATCATTGACTCTTTTATTGACTCAGATTCAGAGTCCCTTTTTAATAATAATTTGTAAAGCTTCGAGATTCTCTTCTTTTGATGTTCTTTCAACAGTTGATCTACTTCATTTTCTTGTCTTTCAAAACCATATAATTTTTGGTCCATTTTGTACCTTTCCTTCAACTGGTGCCAGAGGAACCAGTTTAGCTGATGACCTCCAGCTGTTAACGAATCCAGAGTTTTCTGAATCCGAATCTGGATTCAAATCCCTGGATGGTTCTGGGAATCCACAAATCTCATGAGTCTTGAATCTTTCTAATCTTTTTTTTTTTTAAAAAAAATAAAGGGTATAAAATGCAAGGGAAAGAAGGATAATTTTGAGCAAGACACGCTCTCTAAGCCTCAGCAAAAGCCTAGGCAAAGGCAAAACTCTCTCTAAAGAAATCTGGCCAGGACAATTGTCATAGTTTTGCTTCACGATCTCCCCAGATTGAAAATGACATGAAGGCCCTTTGTACACAGGCAGGAAAACGTGGATTAATCCCTCATTGTCCTGCCTGTGTAAACAGGGCCACATACTACAGTACAGAGATAATCCAGGTCAAAACTGGATTTTCTTTGCATAGCTCCTTCTGGCATCCTGGGGTTTGCAGTTTGATGATGCACCAGCACACTTTGGCAGAGAGGGCTGTGACACCTTGTAAAACTACAAACCCCAGAATTGTGTATGAAAGAGCTTTGCAAGGCAGCTATACAAAGGAATCTTTCAGCTGTCCTTGACATTTCAAGAAGATTGTGACTTCCAGCCAATCAGGCCTTTGGTGGGCCTCGGAGACACCAATTTTTAAGAACATTTTTTTCCTTTCTGCTACATATGGTTTGTCATGTGGCTCATGAGAAACCATGACAGACATTTCACTTCTCATCCTATTCTAGCTATAGGTTTACAAGCAGGCATTGGTGTTGTGAAAGGAGGCACACTGGCCTCCATGTAGCAATCACTGGATGAGACTGCCCTCTGCCCCAGTACTTCAGATAGGCGTCAGACCTACTGACCCCAGCATTTATACATGCCATTGATTTTCAGCACAGAAAATAGTGCTGAACTCAAATATTAAATGTTCAATTTAAATATATTAGAATACAACCCCAGATGTAACTTCTGAAATTGTTAGCAAAGGTCATTATTATTCCAGGGGAAAAAGTCACCTACTTGCCGTCTCCCCCTGTGTGTCTGGTCTCCCAGATTTCCAGGCATCCTGGTCTCCAACAACCTATTTGCCTGGTGAATTCAAAAGATTTGGTTTGCCAAATTTGATGCAGGGATTCGGATTTGAGGATTGGGTTGGCCCATCCCTAATTAACATCTTTATAAATGATTTAGATGATAGAATAGGAGGCATGCTTATCAAATTTGCAGGTGAAACCAAATTGGGGATGTAGCCAATACCCCAGAGAAGAGGACCTGATTAAAATAAGTAGTTGTGTCACTTTTCTTTACATGAAAGTTCTGGGTACCACAGATATTAGCAAGATGGAACATGTCCAGAGAAGGGCAATCAAGAAGATCAAAGGTCTGGAAGCCAATCCCTATGATGAACACCTAATAATAATAATAACGACAACAACAATAATAATGTTTATTTCTAATGCCCTTACCCCAAAGGGCGGAACAACAACATATACAGTCAAAAACATTAAAAGACAAACACAAAAACATTAAAACAAAAAGCACAACAATACATGGCATGGAATCACCAACACCCCACCAGTTGCTACCCATCTCAGCACCTTAAGCACATCTCAGTGACTTAAGATGGAGAATCAAAGAGGAAGATCTTCAACCATTTACAAAAATGGGTGAGATCCTCCTCCAGCCACAGTCCAAAGAAAGACCATTCCACAAATGCGGAGCCAGATCTCGAAAGGCTCGCAGCTTTGGCAGAGCCAAACATGTTGATGGAACAGACAATAATCCTTTGCCTGCAGATCTCAAATTCATGGATGGAACGTACCAAACAAGCCAAGCTGCAAGCTAAAGTGCAAAGCTTTAAAAACCAAGACCAAAAGTTTGAAACAGGCCCTGGCCCAAACTGGTAGCCATTGAAGGGATCTACAGGGAGAAGAAACAGGTGAATATTTGGGCAGATTTAAAATAACTCAGACAGCATTGTTATGAATTAAAACCAAAGGGAGAAGGGAGCAGGAAGGCAAACCTGCTGGTAAGCTTTTACAAAAATCCAGGCGTGAGATAACCAAGGCCCAGACAAGCAGATGGCAGTCTCTACAGTCAGGAACCTCCGGATCCTGTGGATGTTCAAAAGATGAAAGTTGCATGCCTTTGCTGTAGCCCCAATAAAGGGATGTAAAGATAGGCGATCATCCAGCAAGACTCCAAGGTTCCTGGCAACTGAGACAAGAGCCACTGTGCAACCCTGTAAATCTAGTGAGGGACATGAGAGAGGGCCTGCTTAGGGAATTGGATATGTTTAATTTGGAGAAGACTAGACTGAGAACTGGCTTGATGCTATTTCTAAACATCTGAAGAGATGTCATCTAGAAGCAGACTGAATTTGTTTGTTTCTTTTACTGCTCCAGAGACTGGAACATGAACCAATGGATTCAAATTACAAGAAAAGATATTTCACCTAAACGTTACGAGGAACTTTTTTTTATGGTAAGAGCTGTTCAACAGTAGAATAGATTGTTTTGGAAGGTGGTGAACTCTCCATTTTTAGAGGTTTAAACAGAGGTTGGATGGGTATCTTCCAAGAGTACCTTAGATATATATTCCTGCTTGGTAATGAGTTGGACTAGATGACCTCTTCCAACTCTACAGTTCTATGATTTTAAGTTCACTGCAGAAAAAAAACAACCCAGCCCTCTTCTTGCTTTATCATAATTAGACAAGGATGAAGGAACATTGGTAAATTTTAGTATGTTTGCAAGCTTTGGGAGAGGCACCCAGGCCTTCAGGGGTCAGATATCTGTGGTGAAACATAAGGAACAGGAAACTAAAGTGAGCTTGTGTAATCTAGGAGAGCTTAACTCATCTGTCTATTATCCTGCAGGGATTCATAGGGGACTGAGGTACTCAGGCTGCAGCATGCAGGTTGGCCCACCTATTCTCCAATGCGAAAGTGGCCACCAGGCACATTAGCTTATTGAGGAAGGGGTATATCAAGGATTATGGGGCTTGTCTTTCAGGTGATGCCAACCCCTTTATTATGGCACCTTCCCCCAGTGATAATTATATGCTCTATCGAGCCATTTTCCTCTTCTCTGAATATAGTTATACTACTATTTTTGCTTTATGGTCTCTAACACTGGAAGATTTTCTTCTCCTGGCCCCAAAGAAGCATATTTAGAAAAGAGAGGATGTACAGATATATAATCTCCTCTACTGAGAGGTAGAAAACAAAGGTAAAGACAAAGAAGAAATGGCAAAGAAGAAAGACAGGATTTGGAAGATGAAAGGAGAAAAAGCCTGGAGCAATTGGTTGCCAAAGTTATTGATTTATGCTTGGGTATCATAGAGGCTCAGTCATGGCATGCTCCATCCTTTTTGCAATAGACACAAATACACAGGAGATAGCTTTGGCAGTGGGTACTTATCCCAGCCAGTCATAACCAGGATGCGTGACTACATGGTGACTATCTGGTTTCACAGATTACATCCACAACTCCTACCCACACAACAGCAGGTAGCACTCTTTAGTGCACAAGGTTTTTGCAATTGGTTCCCCAGTTGGTGTGGACACAAATATTCCACCTGTGGTGGACCCAATGCTTTCACAGTCTGTAAGGCTTTAGGGAGAACTAATGACCAGCACAGTGAACAGGGTAGAGGTTGGCTAGATGATAAATGGCTCCAGTCCAATTAAGCTTCCAAAGTTACACACCTGATTGCAGTTCTATTCCAGGCAAGAGGATGCTATGTAATTGCGACAGGGGTTTCCATAGAGTTTCAGAATTCTGTTCCAGTGTACTACATGAAGTTACACAAATATAATTTATGTTCAGTCAAGTCTGGAACATATTGGCCCTTTCCACAGGTTAGCTTCTTGCAGTGACGTCTGGTGGCAATCCCAGCAACAGCTCTGCTGGGAAGGGACTGTGATGGCAGCACTCCTCTCTGCATGGGACTCTTTCTCTGTGGAAGGGAGTGCAATGGACACACCATTTCCTTCCACAGCACAGCCAGCTACTTTCCCAGGCTGCACTGGAGCAGGAAGCACCACCATTGTCTTTCCTGCCCCTCTGCAAGACAGGTAAGTAAGGGATGGTGACGCAATCATGTGTCATTGATGGGGAAAACCTGTCAATGATTTAACCCACAATCGCACCACCTGGGGACGGGAGAGAAGTGGGACCGCAACAACATCATGTAGAAGTATCATCGTGTTCTCGTTCTTCTCCCATCTTCAGGGCAGGATGGAAGGGTGCTGCAGAAAAGGCCATTGTTAGGGCAAACATTAACAGAGAAGGTTCTTTTCTTCATCTCCAATGGACAAGCTTAGGATATCCCCATCTGGGGTGTGTGGTGGGAGCAAAGTGACAGTGGAGAACCAACTGTTGTCAGTTACTCACCTGATTGATGGCCTGGTGTAGGAGACTGACAGACTGGGAAAGCCACAATGTCTGGAGATGAAGAATGGAGATAAAGATGAAAGATGCCATGAGCTCCCTGCCCCAGCTGCAAATCAGGAAGTTGAGGAATCAGGGAAGAGAGGGGGGAATTTAGAGGGCAAAGGAGAAAGCAGGAAGCTTAAAGGGGCAGCAGGAAGAGGGAGCAAGGAGCGCAGAGCATCAGGGGAATGATGCCCAGGCACGCTGATGGTTGGAGAAGATGAAGGCAGGGAGGCTTGGCCAAGCCACATTCCACCTTGAAAGCTCCACTAGACCTGACCTGGATGTCAGAGAAAGCAGGAGTCTGCAGTTTCACATCTGGAAGCAAGGAGGTCAAAAGCAGCACCCATCTACCCAAGAAATTTGGTGGAAGCACGCCGCTGTCACTCCCGGACAGTTATTGGCTTCAGTTGCCTTCCCCACCTGGTGAGAGGAAAGAAGAGTGCTGATTCCTAACAGATGAGAGACGGCCAAGTTGTTAATGGAGAAGCATAGTGTAAGGTGATGGAGAAGACAAGATAGCAGCAATTAATTTAAAGAGAGAACTAGTGAAAGACAGAGGATCTGGAGTAGAGTACGGGCCAAGGTCCTGAACCAAGGCTTCATGACCTGGACTTCTTTTACTGCCAGGATATGGTGATTAGAGAGATATATTATCACAGGACCCTTGAGTTCATTTCATTTGTTCCCCTGTTGTAACTATGGAAGATTAAGGGTCTGAAGTGGTATAAGCCATTGGTTGCAAGAAGTCACTGCATTCAGTGGTCACTGTACTAGAGGGAGGTCCCTGAATTTAGCAAGTTCTGTCAGATGCTGCATGCATTGCACAACTTGTGGTCCATCTGCTACAGCACCACATCCATTTCTGTGTGAGGTAGTGGAGGAAAGATCTGGCACTATGTTCCATACAGGGCATGCTGTGTGCTCTGACTTTGCTGTGAATGCCCTGGGCCACCGAGATTACACTGGGGATTTCAGATTTAGGAAAATGTTAGATGAATGAGGAGTAGAGAGGAATGGTAGGAAACCTCTTTCCCCAGAGATGCTTAAGGGTCTGTGGGAATATCGGAATTGCTGTGAATGTGAAGTGAATGTAAACATATCATTCAACATACCTTCCATTTTCTAGAAAGTATCTACACCTCCTCCTCCAGTTTGTGTCTCTTCTTCTTTTTCTTTTCAGAATCTAATATGTTGCTATTTTTCTCTTTCTACCACAGGGAGATTAAAATGATCCAGTCCATCTTGTTTCCAAGTGCTCATGTTAACTTCATGAAAAACAACCAAGGAGCACAAGAGGTGATATTTAGTTCCCCAGTCTCCAGTACTGATGCTAGACTAAAATTGACATCTTGGTAAAATACCTGTTGTGACTTTGGTTTTCACAACAAGAGGAAGTACTGAAGTCATGAAACATGGGAAAACAAAGTTAATAGCTTCACATAACGGAAAACCTTTTTATGCACATCACAAAATGGGAAAATCTGAATCTTACAATGCATTTTAAGTTTTTTTTAAAAAAAATACCATTTTTCATCCTGACAGATTCCAGGGCACTATACAATCCTAAGAATACGGTATCTTGAAATTGTCCTTCAAAACAGTAAAACTGGGAGGGACTCTACCCCTGGAGAAATGACAAATCAGACAGGGCAAGAAAACCAATTTAAAATGTCTCAGCACATTTTTACAAACTGTCTTGAAAAGATTGTAATGTCAGTGCCAGTTGAACTTCCTCAGGAATAGTATTCCACAGTCAGGGTACCACAGAATTTCTTAATACAGCCACTAGATAGTACAGCTGCATCTATGATTATGTGGTGAGTCAGGATTAGTGACAGTACTTGGAAACTTACTTTTTTAAAGTAATCTATCCCTATTGTTGTGTAGTTGGATTATACATGACACAATTTAGAAAGTAACTTATTGTGTTGCTCCTTGTGTTGCTCATTACTTCTTATATTAGGGCATTTCTGAACAATGGGCTCTTGTGAGTCATCCCATCACAATCCTGACAGGGAAGGGATCACAAGGGGAACACTATCCTCTGCATGGGGCCAAGTCCCTGAGGAAGGGAGCATGATGGCCACACTTCTTCCTTCTGCAGCACAGTCAGGTACTTTCCCAGTCTTCACTGGGGAAGGAAGCATTGCCATCATGCTTCCTGCCCTTCCATAGGACAGGTAGCTACGGGAGTGTTGTGTGATTGCAGGCACTAAACGGATTTTATCCATTTAGTGAATATCCAGCAAGTGTGACACATGGCAACGTGTTGGCAGCAGGCCAGCAATTATGTCATGTGGAAGCACGACCAGCCGATCACTGCCATCCTGTCCCCATAATGGGACAGACCTGTTGGGCAGAAACAGCCTTAGGTATTTTTATTTAAAAAAACCCTTAGGATTGATAAGAAACCTACATAAAACATGGCAAAATTCTATAAATGTGCCTCTAAAAACCCTTTAAAATAGTGGTTCTCAACCTGTGGGTCCCCAGATGTTTGTGGACTTCAGCTCCCAGAAGCCCCAGCCACTATGGTCAATGCTCAGGGCTTCTGGGAGCTAAAGTCCATGAACATCTGGGGACCCACAGGTTGAGAACCACTGCTTTAAAAGTACTTGTGAAAATATTACACCAGTGAAGAAACTTCATTCTCACTTATTACATAACTTTTGACTTGCAATCCATTATATCCTTGTTTCCAAGAAAAGTGACTTGTACAATCATAGAATCATAGCTTTGGAAGCAACCACAAGGACCATCTAGTCCAGTAGTTCTCAACCTGTGGGTCCCCAGATGTTTGTGGACTTCAGCTCCCAGAAGCCCCAGCCACTATGGTTAACACTCAGGGCTTCTGGGAGCTGAAGTCCACAAACATCTGGGGACCCACAGATTGAGAACCACTGATCCAGTCTGTTCCATGCAGCAATACACAACTAAAGTACACATGAAAGTTGGCCATCCAACCTGTTTCGAAACGTCCAAAGAAGGAAAGGCTACCATCTTCAAAAAGTAGTCTATTCTACTGTCAAACAGCTTTTATAGTCAGGAAGCTCTTTCTAACACTAAGGTAGGACCTCTTTTCTGGTAATTTGAATCCTGCAGTTCTTGCTCTAGTGTCTGGAGCAGCAGAAATAAGGTCACTCTATTTTCTGTGAGACATCTCTTCAGATAAGCACACCCTCTACCCCTCATAGGTTTCCAAGCTTTTGATTAGCTTGGTCACCCTCCACTGGACAAGTTCCAGCTTATGAATATCCTTCTTGAACAGTGGTGCCCAGAACTGGACAAAAATACCCCTGGTGAGGTTTGACCAGAACAGAACAGAGTGGTATTACTAATTCCCTAGATATGGATGCTATACTCCTACTGATCAAGTTTGGAATTGCATTGGTCTTTTTGGCCAACACATCACACTGTTGACTCATATTTAGCCCAAGTTCTATTAAGACCCCCGGATCCTTTTCACTTGCACTGTTTTCAAGCCAGGTGCCATTCATCCTATACTTGTGCATTGCAGATACTTCTTACGGGCACCTATATTACTTGAAACTCATTGCTTCCAAACTTTGGATGGTGATAAAATTCAAAGTTGATAGGAAGCAAAGCAATGGGAAATAACCTTTAAAGCAAAGTGGTCAAAGTGATGTATTCCAGGAGTTTTTGGAGTACAACTCCAAGGCCATTTCCGCACTAGCCTGTTATAGCGCTATGATTCCACTTTCAACATCCTATGGAATCCTGGGGTTTG
Source organism: Iguana delicatissima (assembly GCA_948472985.1). Lineage (NCBI taxonomy): Eukaryota > Metazoa > Chordata > Lepidosauria > Squamata > Iguanidae > Iguana > Iguana delicatissima. The sequence continues at coordinate 352,627 of CAOKZL010000065.1, forward strand.
CAGTTTTGGGAGGGGCCAAAGGCCCCTCCCTAAACTGCAAACCCCAGGATTCCATAGGATGTTGAAAGTGGAATCATAGTGCTATAACAGGATACTGTGGAAATGGCCCAAATATTCTTCACATTAGCTATATCGGGTAAGGTTGATGGAAGTTGTAGTCCAAATACCTCTAGTAGTTGTCCGCTGCTTCTTCAGAAGACAATTGATCCTCAACAATAGTCATTTTTCAATGTGAAGAGGTTTTGGAAAACAACAGTAGGTAGTTTGTCAAGGGATGTAAACAAGTAATGTGGAATGGCAGTCTGGAGGCAGGTGGAAGAGGGAGCAATAGAACAGTACCTTCATTTCCTAAGCAGCACATTTCAGTTTGGAGAGCTGAGGCCAAATCAGTAACATTCTGGGCCTAGACAGATTCTTACTGGCAGGTTTTGTGTCATCTGACCCCCACTGAGCAGGTGGCTATAATATCATCCTCTGAGCATGTACCCAAGCGGTGCTGCATCAGAGCATGTTTTCCTCCTGTAAGAATCTATCACGGACAGCACAGAGTGTGAGGCAGCCAGGTCTTTCTGCCAGACTCCCCAGTTTGAGATTTTTGTTGCCTTATGGGGCTGGCTAGATGTGAGAGGAAAGACAGTTAGCCTGTCATAAGAGAAGAAATGTAAAATAGCTGAGCAGCAGCCGGGGGTGGGAATTGAAGAAGACCCACAGATGTCACTTACTGCAGGGAAAGTGAATTGACCAGCTGCCTGCCAAAGAACATCAGAGAGGGTTCCATCCCCAGGCAATCTGTCTGTTTGACTGAGTTCATTTCTGTGTCTCTCCTTTGCCAAATCATGTCAGTGTGGAACAGAAAATGGAAAAGGATGTTACTATATCTACATATTCCAGTCACCAAAGACCCTTTTAAGAAAGAGGAAACTATATATTTCCTTAAAATATCACCTTAAAAAAAAGATGTTAACTCCCATAATTCCAAACTGTTTCCTTCCTTCCCACAAAGAGACAAGATGGTGTTTTTGTTGCATAAAAACACCATGCAACAATTTGATTGGATTCATGAACCTGAAAGCTGACAAAAAATACAGATGGAAAATTGTGACATAAAATATAATTTTAGAACAAATCCAAATCAATGCATAGCTAATCCAAAGCAAACAGTTGCTCCTTCTCTGATGTGTTATCTCAAAAATTCCAACCGGACCTCATCCAGAAAAGATAATTCATACATGAGGTTGCAGGAGAAATACACAGACACAAGGTTTGATGCCTGATTTCTTTCAAGGAACTGACTCTATCTCTATTAACTCCTCGGTTTAATTTGGTCCAGTCTCTGTGTAAATAAGCATGACCCCTGTTTTGAATTAACAGAAATGTCATGGGGAATGCATCAATCAGAAGCAATTGGTGTGACTTTTTTTCTCCTCCAATTCGCATTGCAGCTAGACTTTGCACTATTTCTTTCTCCCTTTATGTATTCAGAGCATGTCCAATGAATGCTGGCAATTCTCAATGTTTTGTAGTACAGTCATGCAGTCAAAACAAAATTATATCTTTCTAGCTTTAAAAAACATCCGAGGAGGACTATTAGGAATGGGGGGGGAGGGAAGATTCACTTTGAATATAGAACAAATCAAGCAAACTCCAGTTTAGATAAATAAAAAATAAAAATTGGAATAGAGTATGATGCACAGCCTTAATTGTGTTTCACAGAAGATAAAATTAGAGTATAAGTCTATATTCAAGATCCACTAGATGAGAAGCTATAATAGGAGAGAGCAACACATAGTCCACTGTCCATTTTGTTGGTCATGGGTCCTTCCATCACTTCTCTCCCTTGAGGAAAAAAAATAGCAAAAAAGAGGAGAATTGCTCCTCCTGGTAGCCTCCAGGAGTGGCACTTCCACCTTGAAATAAGATTCCCCACTCCCCTTTGTTTTGCCACCAAAAATGCTGTTTGTGAAACTGGTAGTGAATTTCTGGTTACTAACAATCTTGGCTTTGTGTAGTAGTGTAGTGCATATGGGGTTCAGTAATAAAAGTACCTTGCACCCTCTCAGCTTCCTCTTGAAATTACAATTGTGGCACATTTCTGATGGGAAACAACTTGCTCATCTTCTTTCACATTTTCCAGATGGGATTTTTGTGTTATGGCAGAAATGATGATGGTTGCAGTGGGCAGGGTGCCTGAAGTTATGGCAGGACTTTCAGAGATAGAAAAGGGGAAAGGAATGAAATCTTAGTTCTCAGTCAAATTATTTAATAAGTGCAGTCTCACCTAAGGGTATTTCCAAGGCATATTTTCTACACGTATCCTCCCTCAAAATGAAGTAAGACAAGAGCAGCCAGTAGTTGCTGACCACTGGGTATAGCTGATGGAAAGTAGACTAGATGCTTCCCTTCTCTCTTCTTCTTCATATGAACTGGATAGCATGACTGCTGCCACGTGACAATTAAAATACAGAGGAGTTGGTGGGGCTGGCACATTAAGCAGAGTTAATGTTGCTCTCAAAGGGCCTTTCTGCCCTACACTGTTATAGTGCTATTATTCCACTTTCAACCTCCTTGGAATTCTGGGGTTTGCAGTTTACTGAGGCCCAAGAGCTCTTTGGCTTAGAATTCTAAAGGCCCCTCCCTAAACTGCAAACCCCAGGATTCCATAGGAGGTTGAAAGTGGAATAATACCACTCTAACAGAGCAGTGCGGAAACAGAGCAGTGTGGAAATGGTCTAACCCTGTTTCCTCTGTATAGAAGCTAGATGGAAGGTCAGCTGGGTGACAGGTAGGGAGGAAGCAATCCTGGCAAAGTTTAGTTTCACAGCTGAACTGACGTTGACGATGGCCCTAGTCCCCTCCCAATCTTAAAAGTGTGTAGTGGGGAGTAAAATCCCCATGATATTCATGTTAAACCTATATTTTATTGGGTCTTTATGGCCAATAAATTTGCTGACAGCAATGCTTGATACAGAATTCATTATAAAATTATTACTTGAATAAGCTGCATGCAATTAAACATTTTTAGCATTCAAACTACATTGCCTTCTCTTTCTTCCTTACTTATTGGAATTAGAGCTGGAAATTGGGCAAAATAATGTGAGTGTTTCAGTTATGTTTTCTACAAAAATAGCAGCTTACTGTTATAACTGGAGTAAACGAAAGAGACCGGCAACTAATTACCAAAGAGGATTCAAAATTGACCCATGAGAAAAAAAAGACTGCATTAAAAAAAAAAGAGGATGACTGTGGATGGCCGATAACTGAGACTAGCTAAATGTTTCAGAGCCTGATATCCAGCATCAGGCTTGTGTAGCAGAAATATTGACCGGCAGAGTTGTGCATTGATTGTGTTGTGCAAACTTTACGATGAATGTCAATGTGGCATAACTGGATGTGCAAGCAGATGTGCAATCAGATATAACATTCTGGCCCTTTCCTCACGGGGGGGCGAAACGGGGCCGCGCACGCAGGGGCAGAGCTTACCCACGAGCGGGTTGCTCCGTCCCTGTGGAGAGCGCGGACCTGCCGTTCCAAACGCCGCCAAATTTCGGCGGCGTGCAGCGGCAGCCAAAATGGCGGCTGGTGGCTTCCGGCAGCGCTCCGCCAATCAGGACAGCACGCCAGCCGGAAGCCCGCCCCCAGGCAGGTCTGCAGGGACGCTCTACTGCGTCTCTGCAGTTCTTCACCAGGGGCTGCCACGGGGCAGCGCGGGTGAGTTTTATAAAAACCACTTGCGAAGGTGGTTTTTATAAAACTCACAGCGCCACCCCCGCGGCTGCGCTAGAGCAGTTTGAGGTCTAGAACCTCACTTTTTTTAACTGCTCTAGCACACCCCCCAGTGAAGAAGACCTCCAGGAGAGGTCGCTCTAGTGTGGGCAATATGCCCGTGTGGAAATGGCCTAAGTAAACCAAAATATGCCCTTTTTATCAAAAATAACAACAGTAATAATACAAGAAGCCCCTGCTTATTTAACAGGTGAGGTGCTTTTCTGTTGAAAAGCAGAAAAGGTCAAAATGGAAGTGGATTGAGTTAGCACCATTTTTCTGTTTGGTTTGTTTGGTCCTCAGGGCTGTTTTCCTTTCCTTCCTGACCAGAAGCTCCATGCGCTGTCACACTATGGCCCACTCCTCTGGCTCCAACAGGCAGACAAAATGACAGACAGACAGACACAGATTCATCTCTGGCCAAAACACACACACTCCTGAAGGTGGCATGGCAACATCACAACACACTGCAACATCTGCACACATTCTACTCACAACACACAAACACCAGGCCTGCCCAATCTCCTCCTGCTGGCTCACCGGCCAGCAAACGGGCAGGCGACATCATCTGCCATTTTTCTCCATAGGTTAGCACTGTATGAGACCTAAAGTCAGATGAATGGCCCCAGGAGCCAATGAGAGGGTTTTGTGAGGAAAAGATACCAACTTTGCTTCCAATAGAAAATTCTGAGTTGACCCTTTCTCTTTTAAATTCTACTTCCACGGCCTCATCTTCTCCTCTTTCAACTATGCTAAATTATAGATGTGTACCTTTCTTTTGACACAGGGCCTGCTTTTTCAACCCTTTTCAGCTAGTGTGTATGGTCAAAGGAGAAGACCCATGTCAAAAGAATTGTTCATGTCTATTACTTAGCATAATTGAAAGAGCAGGATGTCAAAAAACAAGTTGTCAAAAAGAGGGGTACACCTCTACACTTCTTCAGATCCCTTAGCAATTTTCTTCTGAACAAAAAAAAGCAACAATATCAGGATTGAACAATATTCATCCCAGAGATTTAAAGTAAAAAGGGGTCTCATGGCTAATATTACCAAACACAAATGAACAAAGATAATCCACAATATTATACAGCAAGATAATGCTCACTTGTCCCCATCATAAAATCAGAAGACTGTATTTTACTCTAAATGTCAAACATAATCAAAATGAATGTGCTTCAACTCTTAACTCCATGTTCTTTCAGTTAGGGTTGACTGCCTTCTCTTTTTCATATTATTCTACACATGCCCCTACTGACCAAATGTTACCCCTACTGTTAACATTCTTCTAATGACCCAAACAATATGTTTCAAGAAAAGCTGCACAACTTGATTCTGCTGACTGTAGATACAGCACAATTCCATACTTGCTTACTCAGAAATCAGGCCTGTGTTAAGTACAAGGAGAGTTGCTTCCAGGTAAGTAAGTATAGGATTGCAACCTAAGGCTGTCACCTGAGAGAAAGAGAAGTCTGTGTAAGTTACTTCTGAACAGACATGCTCAGGATCATAATGTTCATCACTTTCTAGATATGTAGACACTGAAAGCCAGGTTCTGGGACAGAAAACAGCTTCTGAAGCTCTATTGCAGTGAATCTTCTCTCCTGTTAATGCTTCTCAGCATAATCTGACACGTCTAGAAATCTCAAGGGTGTTACCTCATCATAGAGCCAGGACAGATGATAAATCCAAATTAACTAATTAAGTTGCAGAGTCAGAGAGAGATGAACATCTCTTTCTAACTTAATGCTAACCTGGAGAACTTACTGAGTCTGTCTGGCAGCGACAATGACAGCCTGACCACAGGGAATGAAGACAAGAAAGCTAATGGGAAAAATCTAAGCACTTGAGGTACCTTATTGATTTAGGACTGCCAGAATGCATTCTGGATGCAACTCAAGATTGCTGAAACATCCAGATTAAGAGAGACGGCAAAAGGGCAAAGAAAAGAAAAAAGGTTTGATAATTCTGATTTTCTTCCCTGATAATCTCAGTAATAGACTTGACAGTCAATGCAAAGATCCTTAGTCTTTATCTCAAAACACAATGCACATGAAAGAAGCTTTCTGATTGTGGCAGTGGGTGGGGCTCTGAGATATGGAGTAACCTTGATCTTGCAGTTAAAGCAATGATATTGTCTTCTTTTCACTGATTAGATCCTCTGGGTATTTTGGCAAACACGTCTATTCTCTCTCCTTGATGTGCCTGTATAATTTCCCTTAATGTTAATTGGAACTGCAGAGAGAACAGACCTTGTGTTGGTTTTTCTGGCCTTGCGATGCTTCCTGCTGTGGAGAAAGGCTGTGATTATTCATGGCTGGTCCTTTGTAAATTGTTACTTAAATCTGAAACAAGGCTGGCATCTCTGATTTCCTCGACTGGAGAGAAAAAAAAGAGAGAAAATGATTCATGATGTCTATAAAAAAGTTGAACTTCCAGATGAGAAACATAACTTAGCAAGGAAGGATATCACTTGCAAAGAATGGGAAAATTTCTTCCGTCAGAGATACCAAGATGTAGCTTAACTCCTCTATTCCTAGGTTTACTGGGAGATTCATACACACAAGCTCTGAACAAAGGGTGAGATTTCTGACTGTTTCCTTTTATAATACTTTACCATACATTTGTTAAAACAATAGAAATTTCCTGGTGGGTTAGTTTTGACATAGGCATTGTTGCTGGAGTAATCTTTAAGGGAAGGACAAAAGAACAGTTTGGAGTGAGATCCTTATGGCCAGCTGTGGATTGTTCATCTGCTCTGGCCAGTGCTGGACAAGGACAAGTTGGTCACAATGGCTGGTTCACTGCTAACTTCCTTTATCAATGATGGAAATGAGTCTCTGTGGTACTGCCCTTGAAGATGGCAGAGAAGCTGCAGCGAGGACAGAATGTGGTCGCAAGGTTGCTGCCGGGAACACCATGCAGAAACCATATTCATTGGTTTTAAAGGAATTACACTGGCGACTAGGTCACTAGTAACTTCAAGGTCGTAATGATTAATTTAACACCCTGAGTATCTTTTGACCTCAGTGTTTGAAAGAGCATCTTTTCATATTTAAACCTGCTTGAGTATTAAGATCTACTGAGAAGACTTCCTATCTATTGCCCTCTAATGGAAAAGGAGAATAATGTGCCATGTGGATGCTAATGATGAGCAGCCTATCAGGAGAAAAAAGAGATAGGAAGCCCAGTACAGCACTACAACTACTATTGACATTCAGAGTCAAAGGAACATAGGAAAATAGAAAGCTGCTTTTTACTGAGTCAGATCATCTGTTCATCTAGCCCAGACCATCAGTTCTGACCAGCTGTGGTTCACCATGATTTGGGACAGAATTCTTTTCCACCCATACGCAAAGATCTCTGATATTTCCAGGTGATCTCCCATCCAATTACCAACTCAGATTAAACATGCTTAATTTCTGATATCAAACAAGACTGGATATGTTGACTAAGCTTTTGAGAGCTAAGCAGTACCATTCAGTGTCTTCTCCCTATTTGGGTATATCTATCCATTTTTCTTTCTCTAATACGTTACCTTTTAAAATATACACATTTTATTTTATTTTATTTTATTTTATTTTATTTTATTTTATTTTATTTTATTTTATTTTATTTTATTTTATTTTATTAGTATCTCATCTTTTCCCGGAATGGCACCCAAGGCAGCTTACATCTTCATTATTTTTTAAAAAAGGTCAAAATATATTTTTAAAAATCTGTTTGAAAAAGAGTAAATTACAGCATTTAAAGACGTTTAAACATTTTTTTTAAAAAAAGCAGAATATACATCATTAAAAAGTTTTTTTTTACTACAGTAGCTCAAACTTAAAAGCCAAAGGCCTATCTAATCCAAACAAAACAAAATCTTTGCCTGCCAGTGAAATGAGAGAAAATAGGGCCAGCTGAGCCTTCTGTGAGAGGAAGTGCCACAAACTGGGAACAGCCACTAATGGTAGCAAAAGCCACTAAAATGTCCAGCAGAAGGAACAACGACACACACACCCTGTCCAGCTCTCTGCGTAGGTGCCCAGAGCCATCTCTGTCCCATAACCAGGCATTGAGCCAGACGGAAATGGATCCTGGAACTGGAGAGTCCCCACTTTATAATCTTGCCCAAGAAAAGGATATTGGAGACTGGCTGATAAGTCTCCAATATAGTAGAGTCCAGGGAGGACTTTTAGGCAGGCTAGGAACCTGTCTTGCTGTAGTGATACATGCCACCCATCCAGCTCCTCTCTGGCTGTTTTTATGAGCCAGGAAGTCCATGGGTCCGTTGTGCATGAGGTGGCTCTCACCTTCTAAGAATCATGTCCATATCCTTAAGATGCACCATTAAAGCATGCCCAACAAAATATGGGACAAACAGGAGCCAAGGTCACATACATTGGACCTGAATCGACTATAGTAGCTAAGTCAGTGCAGATTAGAAAGATTCCATCTGCAAAGTGTTATGCAAATTATTTCCAGCAGGTAGTAAGTTCAGTAAGTCCTATTGAATTTATGGAAACATCTGTGAATTCTAAGGAGATATTATAAACAAGATTAAACAAATAAAATTACTCACTATCAAAAAACAATACACGTTTGGACAATTGGTACTCTAGTTTCATCCATTATAGAACTCAAAGTGCGCACATGGGGGTTTCTAAGCGGTCTCCCATTTCCCCCTTACCGGACACAAATCTACTCAGTATCAGTCAGGTGGATTTAGGACATACATTCACACTATTCCTTAGGAACATTTTTAGTGGAGGACAAGGAAGTAGCCATGTTAACCTTTTGCAGCATAAAAAAAGAAAGAAGGGAGGGGGATAAAAAAGGAGATGTGGCATCTCATTTAAAATGAATTGGTTTTTATTTTATTATGAACTTTTGTGGATATAAATACACTTCTTCACATGCTTTTGTTGCGGCTGTGGTTGTTGTGTACCTTCAAGTTGTTTCCAACTTATGGCAACCCTAAGGCAAATCTATCATGGAGTTTTCTGGGGCTGAGAGTGTGTGATATGCCCAAGGTCACCCAGTGGTACTGAATGGTATTAAGATCTCAGGTATAAAGCGTATACATACTGTTGTGGAAGTGGGTTAGAATGTAATGGGATCCAGAAGGATGTGAATCATGCCCCTTGCCCTAAATTTTCAAAGGACTGGGTGAGGCAATACAGGTCTTTCAGATCTTTAAAATCTGAGACCTTTAGACCATTCAGCACTGCATCTGAAGAAGTGGATTTGTATCCATTGTTACCGCAGTTTTCTAGTCCGGACTTGTGGGATACCAGATATCATTTGATATCAATAATTTGGCCTTCTTTACCTATTCCTTTCCAAGTGCTTGTGAGGCCCCCAGACAAGTACGCATACAGGCACGGCAGCAAATCGCTGAAATATTCCAAACTAATACAGGCAGGCCAGAAATAGCCAGACTGCCGCTTTAAGAGACCTCAAGGCAAGTACCATATTATGTATGCACACTACTTACAAAGGACTTCCTGCCCCGAGAAGGCAGCTTGATGAGCCGAATACTCAATCGTCAAGCACTCCGTGTTTGCATACTGGCTACTCTATTGACAACTCTGTCCTAACTCAATCATGTAAAATACTGACCTTTCGGAGGCTTTGTCTCCAGCCCAAAACTCATCCCCAAGAACAGACTAGCCTGCAGCCACATTTTCCCCTATAAGACCCCCTGACTTTGAGTGCTTCCTTGGATCGCTCTTGGCTTCCATCCTGCCTTGTTGTCGCTTCATGCGGCGAGCCTTCCCCTCAGCTCCTCGTGCTGAGAATCCTCACTTTCATGAACTTCTTCTTCAGACTACCTGGGCTTCAGGACAGGTGTAGTATTTCCCATACGAAACTTCCTCTTAAAAACCCTCTATCCCACTCCAACCTTTATTTCTATAGTTCACTGTGCGAGTGTGTTGCATACATGTGTTTGACTGTACATCAATAAAACAATTATTATTAGTTATATCTGTTTGCTCCTTGACTCGGCCTGACCCCATAGACATTGGGTGAAAGATCTCGCTGCATTGCCCTGCCTCTCATAGTGCTAGCGTGTGCTCTTTGCTAATTCCCAACTTTGTAATATTTGGAGCACACTTAGGTGTCCCTCACAGGACCCCCAGAAATCAGGGTAACACCATGACAGCTCATGATGAAATAAAAACTAATTAGTCTTAAAGATACTGCTACTTTTTTTTCCTCCCTTTCCCTTCTTCCTTTTTTAAAAAAACTTTTGAAATATACACTGTTAGAGAATTATCTGTTTTACATGAGCTGTTGGAATCTTTCCAGGTCTAGTCATATATGAAATGCAAAATGTGGAATCTCAGTTTGAAACTTGGTGCTTTCTACTGTCTCTATGTGGGTAACACATTTGATTGTCTGGACAACCTTTGCATCTTAGCTGAGCAACCCTCATTTTCCATCCAGCACTATCTTTTGTAACTGAGGCACATCTGCCTTTGCCAATATTTTTGACTCAAAAGCGCCTTTCCTCCTTGATAGGATGCTATTATTGTTCTGTGCCTTACATAGCAAACAGCCTAAAGGGATACCTCTCAGCAGGAAAGTTAAACATGCTACTCTCACTGGTTTGCTTGTTTAATTCTGTTTTGCTAAGAGTACTACAACATATGTTCACATTTACAAAGAAGAAAGGAGTTCTTTAAGTTGGCCCTGAAGTCTATGAAAATCTCCCTGGGTTTATTATCAACAAGAGAGATAGAATATGCCAAGACAATATTTGCCTACCACTTTCCTCTCTACAAGGATATGCATTCTGGAAGAAGTGAGGAATGCTTAAAAGTGCAACAGACAGATATGAAATGTGTCTGGCTCAGTGTCCTTTTCCCATTAATAATGCCACTTATAGGCTCAGAGCCCTCATCTGTTATTTAAACAAGGGACACTTTCAGCATGGTAAGGAGAAAGATTCATAGGTGGGGTGGAATGGATACTGAGACAGCAGGGAGGCTGCACAACAGGTTAACTAGAGCTGAAGTCTACTATCAATGAGCTATTCCATAAAGATACTACAAAAGCAACATTCACCAAGCAAATGAAAAGTTAGTCAGCCCTAACACTTCCTTCAGTATCATCCAAGACTTTATAGAAGTTGCTCAGGTTGTAGTTCACTTCCCTGAGTAGTGCTCAGTGATCCAAGAACTCATGTTGCTGGACATGTCCTGTGCCTTCTGGTCTGAGCTTCTCCCTTCAAATGTGCCAGCACTTCTTGGTGTGTATAGTTAGTGGAATCTGTGATTGAGACTTTATCTATGGCTAGGAAGACTGTAGGGTACATGCTGCAGTACAAGTACCCCATTGATTCAGCCCAGTTTGGTGATGGGAAAACGATGTGTGGTGGGCCATGACACACACCATCAGTTTTTTTCCCAGCTTGTTCAGCTTTTTATGTCATGGTTCAACCATGGCCTTGTCTTCTGGAAGAAACTAAGGGTGAGAAAGGCATTTAGGGGGTTGGCTATAGGGTTTGAATTTTGAATTACCAATCTGTATTATTTAGTAGAACAAATTCAATAGCCTCCATGGAACTAAAATGTAATTGCTTGAAACTCATCTGAAGTATTGCATTCATTTCTGGGTACTTCATTAAGGGAGGATACAGATGGGTCAAAGCAGGTTCAAAGAAGGGCAACAAGGACAATAAGAGGTATAGAGAATAAAACATATGAGGAAAGACTGAGGGAGCTGGCCATGTTCAGCTGGTGAAGAGAAGACTGAACAGTGGCATCATCACACTCTTTAAGTATCTAAAGGGCTGTCACAAAGAGGAGGATTCAGGTTTGTTCTCTGCTGTCTCAGAAGGAAGGACCAAGTCTAATGGCTTTAAGTTGCAGGAGGGTTGATTTTATTCAAAAATTAGAAGGAACTCCTTGACTGTAAAAGCTGTTCAGCAATGGAACCAATTGCCTAGAGAGGTGGTGGGGTCTCTTTCTCTGGACACCTTCACAAAGAGACTGGACAGGTACCTGCTGGGGATGCTATAGCTGGAGATCCTGCATTGAGCAGGGGACTGTACTTGATGGCCCATAAGGCTCCTTCTATGGCCATTTCCTCACTACACTGTTATAGTTCTATTATTCCACTTTCAACCTTCTGTGGAATTTTGAGGTTTTTAGTTTCCTACGGCCAAAGAGCTCTCTGACTGAGAATTCTAAATGCCTCTCTCTCAACTGCAAGCCTCAAGATTCCATATGATGTTGAAAGTGGAATAATAGCACTATAACAGAGTAGGGTGGAAATGGCCTCTGATTCGAGGGTCTGTATCACCAGTGGTCCTGATATCTTGGTCTAAAAGAGAATTCTGTCTCCATCAAAGGCCTGATTTTCAGACATGAATCTTGGCCTTGCTACCTTGCCTCATGTTGCTTTCATTCATTCCATGAACTTGACATTCCCCCCCTTTTTGGAGTCAATTTATTACTTTTGATTGTTCTCTGTGATGGGACATAACAGCAATGGAAATCACCTTTAAAGCAAGTTTTGACAACAATTGATCGTAGCCTTATCTTTGACCATTTATCTTTGGCCATTTGTTATCAGAGTTGCTGCCAACTCATTGCAGGTGTTTGTTTATCTTGATGAGATAATGCTGCATAGACACCATCACACAAGTCACATAAATTGGAAGATTGTGTGATTTTCCAAAGTGTTCCCCCTTGAGGCAAACAGAACCAAAACTAGATAACAAACAGAAACAACTTTGGCTGATTTGATCTATTTGGGGGATTATAAAAAGGCAGCCATCTCTTTCATGTTGCCTGTTGAAAATGGCTTGCATTTTTATTTTAATTTTAGTCTTTTTGCACAGCAGGTTGCTTCGTGCAATTGACTAAACTGGATTGTGCATACAGCAACTATCTGGAGACTGGCCCATTTGAGAAGAGCTGGTCTTTTACAGCATCAGTCTCACAAAACTGAATGCATCCCCAGCAGCTGACCTGACAGGTGTTTCACCATTCCTTTTCCTATATTGATTTTGGCTGTCCCAGGAAAGTAACAAAACAGATTTATTTAGTCCCTGGTGGGTACTACATGTGGCAGACTGGCCATGTACAGTCTGATGAATAATAAGTTAGACTGAGGTAGAGTGGGCCAATAAAAAGCTCAACATCTCTAATTCTTAGATAGCCAGAACAGTTGAATATCCAATTCTAATATGAAATGAACAAGAAGTTGGTAGTGAGCACTGGAGTTTTGGGTTTCTGAAGATTTCTCCATACGCTACAATAATTCTGGTTTTTGTTGTCAACTATATTTTGCAAAGTCACAGAGTTTACAGATTTTGACAGCTATTTGAGGTTATCATCTCAGTGCTACAGGAAAGAAAGAAAAAACAGCACTTGACAGATATTTCTGAATCCATACAACAGTTTTAAAAATTCAGAAGCCCTGTTTTGTGTCTAATCTGTTCAATGCGGAGCAATGTATTCATATTAAAAAAAAGTTTGTGGTTACATGTTCCCTTCTTCCCTTAATGCATTTAAGTGGATTGAACTTGTGAGAAAACTCTGTTCATTCTTTCTCTCCTCAGCAATAATTATCACTAAGAAACTATATCATACTATTTGCAGGCTTGTTTCAAGATCTTGTGGCAATGATGCTCAATATGCTCAGGTGTTGAATGAAGTGAGCTTTGGTGTCCTAGCATTTCATCTTGTTCTCTATGACCTCTACTACAAAGCCAAGAGCAAATCTCCTGCAGCAGCTTCCTGACAAAACAAAACTGAAAAACTTCAGAGGCTAAAGAGTCAGCATGTAGGGCATTTGACTTGTTCTCCGTTAGCTAGAGTGTGAAAATAATTGTCTACAGAAATGTCAATTATATTTCTATGGGATAGCAATTGTGAAATTCTGACTCATGTCAAACTCCTTTTCTAAAATGCCCTGTACAAGTATTATTAGCACAACTATCAGTCCAGGTTTCTGTGTCCTCAAGTCTAAGGCTGTGTTTGAAATGCTTGTCAAGAATGAGCTGAGCATAAACCATAAACTTGGTGGAACAATGAAACAGTAGGACATGTGGGAAGATTAATTTCTGACGGCGTATCGCTCTGATTCTGACATATTTGAGTCAAGTAGCTTTTAAAATGATCCTCTTGACTCTGAAATGTAAAAATGTCTCAATAGTGTATGGCTTACTAAATTCAACTAGAAGAAACATCAGAGTATAACATATCCCTCTGTCAAAATATGAGTCTGCTAGAAAGAAGACAAAGCAAGTCCATTATATTTTTTTTCACAAACCAATGGTTTTGAGTATTATTTAACTTATGAAGAGTAGACATCACAGAGAGCTAGAGACTTTGCAACACATGTTTTGCATGTAGAAGATACTAGTTTTATTCTCTGACATTGTTCCTAGGTAATTCTAGAAAAGATATGAAGAACAAGTATCTCTCAGAGTAGGCAGTGCTGAGGATACATGGATTGTTCACGAGATTCAACATAAAGCACCTTTATATGTTTGTATGTCTGCATAGCAGCCTGTAGGGGTGTGAACACTTTGATGCTGTTTGGAAAACAGACTTCTAAAATTGATTATTAGGTGGACTCAGTGGTCTGACTATTTTGATCCATTTGGACCCTTGAAGGCATGTTCTGTTGTTGTTGTTGTTGTTGTTGTTGTTGTTGTTGTTGTTGTTGGTTGCCTTCAAGAAATTTCTGACTTTTGGTTACACTTAGGTGATTCTATCATGGAGTTTTCTGGGGTTGAGAGTATCTGATCACCCAAGGGTCACCCTGTAAGTTTCCATGACAAAGTGAGGAATTGAACTCTCATCTCCGGGGCCATAGTCCAGCACTTAAACCACTACTCCACAGTGGCTCTCCTCTCCTCTTCCTCCTCCTCCTCCTCCTCCTCCTTCTTGTTATTGTGTCTTCACATCATTTCTGAGTTATGGTGACTCTAAGGTGACTCTATCATGAGGTTTTCTGGAACTGAGAGAATACGTTGTGCGCAATGTCACCCAGTGGGTTTCCATAGCCAAGCAAGGAATCAAACCCTGGTCTCCATATTTTCATATGTCAAAGATAACTGATACCTCAATGAGAACTCTTTTATATGCAGATAATATGATATCACTGTCTACTACACAGATTGGTTTTCAATAGTTTACTAAGTTTACTAAGGAAATTTAGCTCATACTGTAGAGAAAATGATTTAGAAATTAGGAAATCAAAAGTCTTATTTTTTGACAAGAAAAAGAAATACTATAGATGGTTTCTTGATGCTAGTGAAATTGAACAGCTGGATTCCCTTATGGATTTAGGCTAGTCTTCTCCTCTATAGGTTTCCAGTCATTGAGGACCAAGAGAAATGAGCTAAAAGCAATTATCTGTTCCCAGTCTCTGAATCATCTCTTGAACCCTAATTACCTGGGATTTCTTTTACTCAATGTGTATAAGGCAAAGGTGTGGTTAGTTCTAATGTATGGCCCAGAGATTTGTGCTTTTCTGATTAGAAGAAATTAGATAGGGCTCAAAACCTCTTTTTCCATAATATTTTGGGAGTGTTTCTAGTGTTTGCCCAGCCTACGCACTCAGAACTCAAGTAGGAATTATGGCAGTCTCAGACCAAATTCAGCTAAAGGTTTATAACTATTGATTCACACAATTAGGCTTTCAAAGAGATGTCTACAAGAATAGTTGGTTAACCTGAGAGAATTGTCTTGGTTATATAAATTTACAAGGATATTCCCTAATCGTGGTTTCAGTCTGGAGGTCCTAATAGGGTTCACAAATAGCATAGAAAATATAAGTAGGTTAAGAATTAGTTTCATCAAAGCCCAATCTGAGATTGTTGCCTTGTCCTCCTCTCAGGCTTAAAAATGATTAGTTAGAGCCAAACCAGGGTGAAAAATGAGATGGAAAGGAATAATAGAATCATAGAGTTTGAAGAGACCACAGGGGCCATCCAGTGCAACCCCCTGCTATGAAGGAACACAAATCAAAGCACTCCTGACAGATGGCCATCCAGCCTCTGCTAAAAAACCTCCAAAGAAGGAGACTCTACCACACTCCACTGAGGCAGCAGATTCCACTGCCAGACAACTCTCACTCTCAAGAAGTTCTTCCTGAGGTTCAGGTGAAATCTCTTTTCCTGCAGCTTGAATCCATTGCTCCTTGTCCTAGTCTCTGGAGCAGCAGAAAACAAGCCCACTCCCTCCTCAACATGACAGCTCTTCAAATATTTCAACATGACTATCATGTTCCCTCTTAACCTTCTCTTCTGCAGACTAAATGTACCCAGCTCCCTAAGACTCTCCTCATAGGGCATGGCTTCCAGACCCTTCACCATTTTGGTCCCCCTCCTCTGGACACAGCTTGTTGATATCCTTCTTGAATTGGAGATGCCCTGAACTGGACACAGCACTCCAAATGAGGTCTAACCAATGCAGAATAGAGTGGTACCATTACTTCCCTCAGTCTAGACACCATGCTCCTATTGATGCAACCAAGAATCGCATTGACTTTCTTGGCTGCTGCATCACACTGCTGACTCATGTTCAGCTTGTGATCTACCAAGACTCCTAGATCCCTTTCACACATACTGCTACCCAGCCACGCATCCCCCATCCTATATTTGTGCATTCCATTTTTTATTCCTAAATGTAGGACCTTACTTTTGTTTCTGTTGAAATTCATTTTGTTAGCTTTGGCCCAGCTCTCCAATTTGTCAAGATCATTTTGAAATTTGATCCTGTTCTCTGGGGTATTAGCAACCCCTTCCAATTTGGTGTCATCTGTAAATTTGATCAACATGCCCTCTACTCCTTTATCGAAGTATTGCTTTTACTCATCCCCAGTTTGAGTTCATGGACAGAATGGTCCTCCAGAGATGATTCCAGGGCATTCCAGTCACAGATAGGCCATATATATGCAGTGCCCAGGTAACAGAGGAGTGCCTTTTAAATTCAAAGCAGTAGGGAGCAATATCTGCATCCCTTCTGGATTCACATGAGACATGTGACAAAGAAACTGTCTTTCTTTTTGGGTGGTTCTAACTATTGTGTGTCCCCACAGGGTGTCCATCTTTGCAATCAAAGCTGCCACCTTAAGGGGAAAAAAAGACATGGAAAGAGGAGGAAGCGTCTAGTTTACCAGGCGGCATATTTTTAGTGTGGCTCAACACAATTTTAATATGTGACATGGCAATTTTTTTATTGTATTGTTTTTCAGTATTTACAATTGTTATGTTTTAATGTTTGCAATTGTTTGAAATGGTCAGCGGACTAATTCAATAAATTGATTTGATCTGATCCGATCCATGGCAGAGTGGGGAATTGAACCTGGTCTCCAAGATTGTAGTCCAATGCTCAAATCACTACACTACACTGGCTCTCACTCGTTTCTTACGAATCTGCATTTCTGACATTTGAAGTCTAACCTAAAGGTCTTCAGTACTTGTTCCTGTTCATGCCCCATTTCTTCATTGGTGGGGAATTAAAGAGTAACAGCTTGGAGCTCTTGCCACCACTGCCTTCAGTATCTAATCTAAATGAGGCAACTGTTCTCATTTTGCATAATGGCAAAGTGAATAGCAATATAAAATGTGAACCAGAAAACTAACTGAAATCTCACCTGAACAATTAATTTGCTAATAGGCTTAGGCTAGTCTGCTGCAGATCTCTATTTTCCCTTCTTAAATCATCTTTTTTGGACTGTTAACATGATTGCTTAAGCTACTTTCTGAGGATAGCAGGGATTCTTAGCAGTGAATTGAAAGATTCTATAATAACGCTCCCTTTTTTCCATACATTTTTTTGTTTTACTTTCACTCCCTCCCTCTCCAAATACCCCAAGCTGATCTTTTTTTCATCTACAGTCCCAGTTCTTTGTTTCATACATACATTCATGATTCTGACATGTTATATGATTACAAAATTATATAAATAGTAGCTTTAAGATTAAAGTAAAGGTATGATTGTTATTTAGTTATTACCCAAAGACATGGTAAATCCTTTTTTTTTTCCAAAATCCCTAAAATTGAATAAAGTTATAATATATGTAGTATTCTTGCTATTTAAATTGGTGGAGAGTATTTATATCAATAAAGAATGAAATAGTATTTTGGATGCAACATTGGATGACTAAGACCACTCAGATTTAAGTAATCTCCATCACATTGACAAAGAGAGCAATTAAAACTAAAACCCATGACTAAATTACCATTGGTTCTAAGTAGAGTGAATCAAATTACATATTACATTGCTTTATACTGTAGGCTTATGTGTATTTTAACTGCTTGGCTCCTACCCATTCATCATCAATAGACAATCAGGAGATAAATATGTCATCAGCCTAGAATGTGTACAACATAAAATTAGCAAGCAAAGGGAGGAAAAATCCCATTGCTTGGTCAGAAAAAAGGCTGGGATGATTGCAAATGTGTGAATGCTTTTATGTTCCTTTATGACTTGTTATCCTACTTTGGCAACATCTAACAGTTGCAAGTGTGTCTCACAACCGATCTAATTTATTGCCAGAAATAAGATGCGTGATCACACCTTTGACAAGAACCTAATCGTTTTTTTCCCATCCTTATTCCAGGAACATTCTTATAATTAATTACAATTATATCGACCTCTTCTGCAAGCCATTAGGGTTTCATGCCTGGTTTTCCCTATCCCTGTATTAGCATCACATTAGCCCCTATAGCTGATAATTTCAATTTGGTTCTCACCAGCCCTATTATAACATTCCTACTGCTACACCACGTTAGCTACTGGAAATGTCACATTTTGTCTCATTAGCCATTTCATCTACAGCAGCAAATACATGCCACCATGGAAGGGATGGCTAATAAAACAAAATGACTGCTGATGGATACTACTTCTTTGGATTGAGGTGAATGTTGTCAGCATACTTTCATGTATGTTAAATGACATGAGGGACAAAGCTGGGCCCTGAGGGACTA
The DNA here is from genome assembly GCA_948472985.1 of Iguana delicatissima. Taxonomy (NCBI): domain Eukaryota; kingdom Metazoa; phylum Chordata; class Lepidosauria; order Squamata; family Iguanidae; genus Iguana; species Iguana delicatissima. The sequence continues at coordinate 371,330 of CAOKZL010000065.1, forward strand.
CCCAGACCAATGACCTAAGCATTGAACAGGAGTCCCCCAGCACCATCTTCTGAGATCACTCATCCAGGAGGAAATGAAACCACTGTAAAACAGTGCCTTCAGGTCCCATCTCAGCAAAATAGCCCAGAAGGATGCTGTGGCTAATGGTATCAAAAGCTACCAAGAGGCCTGGCAGAAGGAACAGAGACACATCTCCACTGTCCTGTTCCTGGGTGATTTCCACACTACACTGTTATAGTGCCATTATTCCACTTTAAACATCCTGTGGAATTATGGCGTTTGTAGTTTACTGAGGCCAAAGGTGCCCCTGTCTAAACTGCAAATCCCAGGATTCCATAGGATGTTGAAAGTGGAATAATAGCACTATAACAGTGTAGTATGGAAATGGCACTGGTGTAACTCATCCATCAAGGTGACTAAAACCATCTCTGCCCCATAATGAGGCCTGCAATCAGATTGAAATGGATCTCTATAAACCATCTTATTGAGAAACCCTGAAAGAGGGAAGCTACTACGTGCTCTAGTACCCTACTCCAAAGGCAATAACGGAGACAAGATGATAATTATCCAACGTGGTGTGAGCCAGGAAGGCCTTTTTCAGTAATGGCTTTATTTTCAGTAATGGTTTTATTTTCTTTAAGCATTCTGGAACTCAGACTTGTTTTAATGGGGCAGTTTCTCATACAGTGCATCACAAGGCTGGAAATCTATGGACTTTTGACTTCATTTTCTTTTTCCCTAGACCCACACATGGTTCTGGAGAATGCAGGTTACATATATCCATTAAGAAACACTGTACAAGTTCTTCACAGAACCCCCACAGGTCAGCATTGCACATTTATTGTTCTTGCTGCTGCTGCAGCAGCTGCTGTTGTTTGTATTCATTAATATAATTTATTAATTGCTTGACTAGGGCTTCCAAAGTATTGTACAATTGTGTGTGTGTATGTGTGTGTTTTCTTTAAATCCATTATAATATTAGTGGACCACTAAATTCTCTGGTAAAGTGCATGGACTTGGTCGCTTTTCAAAAAGTCATTAAGGTAGGGAAAAATCTAAAGTAGCTTGTAATTTGACTTGGACATAACTGAGTCACTTTCTGTTTAGAAAAACAGTTTAGTTAGTCAGCCCCATGAAGAAGGGGCAGGTTTGGCCATCATCTATATTTAAGGTCAATTGGTCAGAAGTTAAAAAAAAGAAAAGAAAAGAAAGTATCCCAAATGTTTAATTTGGCTACTTATGTAGTGGTCTCGTATAGAATGAGAAATAAACACATTTAGTTAAGAGACATAGACTGTTACAAAGAAAAAAAATTCTATCAATGCAGGTAAACAGAATTAACATTTTAAAGAATTCTCCAATCCTTTCTTCTCTGCCTAAGTGTTTACTGTGTTTATGATTATACTGAGAGCTGAAGAAAAATCTATCATGCAATTTGTCTGCTACATCATCAAGCAATTTATGCTGCCTTCTTTTTCATTCATTTCTTTGTGACACCACTATCTCAGCATTTTATATCCGTGGCTACAAGAAGAGTATAATTTCAAGCATTAAAAAAAAAGAAAGAAAAAGAAAGAAAATAGCAAAGGGAAACTGATTATGGCAGGATTTAAACTGAACCACAATAGTATTTTTCCTTTTTTGCTTCTCAAATTTCTAAGTAAACCATAGTCTCAGTTCTGCATTCTAACCCATCACTTTGAATTCCTTACTGCACAGTTGTTTCTCGGCTGATCCTCTGTTTCTTGACTTGGAAGGCTGTGAACAGGTTTAGAAACATAGCATTCAATACAACCGTATGACTAAAACAAATTGACTTGTGAAAGCACAGATACACGGAATTTTTTTAACTACATTTTATTTTAATACAGATGTTGTGAATTTCATGCTGTTTGTTCCTGTTATCATAACATTTTTGTCTTATGTTTACAGGATAAAGATAATAAAATAGAACAGAAATGGATATTACACATTTAAGCAAAAGCTGGCATTCTGTTACTGACATACACATGTGTAAGTTGTGCTGTGCATGCAGAGTGAATTATTCTCCGTAGTGCAATAGATATATTCTGCTCATAGCTATAAAAGCAGAGCAACAGTAACATTCAACATTGTGATTATGCACTGTACAGTTACACGTTGCACATTGTGCATTGCAGTTGCACTTTACGAAATGACATCGGTTATTGATTCGTGTTGTACAATGTTTCTATTCTGCAGGGGGCTTGCAGATATTATTGCTACACTGAAGGGATGATGGATTGCAACAAAACAAATATTAAGCAAGGTATATCCCCTGAATATGCTGAGATTTTACGTTTGTACATCTTCCAGTTTTGCAGGGCAGTACACAGGCACTAAAAGGACACTAGAAGTACTTCTTAGTTATAGCAAGGAAAGTTACACTGTGTGTAGCACAGACGGCAGGCTTCTGTTCCTCTTCTGTAATTCTTCCCGTATCTCTTATTGCACCTGCATTTTTCTTTCTTATTATGCATAGCTATAAATTTGAGGAAATTCATGTTTGTCAATTTCAGTACAGGATGTTTGAATATGCTCCTCTCAGATGTGCTATCTATGTACCTCCCAGGTACAACAACAACAACAACAATATTTTATGTGTTACCCGTCTCTCCTCAAAACTCAAGGTATACCTCTTAAGACTTAACACTTCCTCTCCAGTTCAAGGGCATGTTACAATTCAGTTCTAAGTTAAAAAGCAAAGCACTTATGCGTGGGAACACTACAGTGGATGTGTGGCCAGACATTCTCTTTCGTACTTGACAATCATCCTTTGATGTGCAGTACCTTTATATATCCAATTCAGTGGCAGGATACCAAATACCACATATTGCTACATGCCTGTGAATTCTTTGATTTCTTTGATGTTACTGCCCACTTTTCTTTCCAAACAAGGACTCAAAGGGGCTCTAAAGAAAGTTTTTTTAAGAGATTCAAATAAGAATACAGCATATTTGCAGTAATTATAATATAAAACACTGAAGGCTGAGATGCTATATCAAAGAAATGGAGTATAACTTTACATTGCTGGAGTTAAGTGATGGTTGTGCATTAGTGAATTGCAACACAATGCAACTGAATATGTAAACAAATATGAAATACACAATTGCAGCGCTCAATCTACATATGCTGTGGGCAATGGCACCACACGCGCAATGGTACCACACGTGAATATGAACTTCAGCATTGGACAAAAATGTCCAGCAGATTTTGTTGGGAAATTTACACATGTGTAAGTCACTAACAGGATGCCAGGTGATGAAGCAATATAAAATCAGATAATTTTAAAAAATATAACATTTAACTGTTAAATGTCAATCAATTTTCAAAAATCTACCTGAATGAAAAGATCTTTACCTAATGAAGAAAGAAAAATAGGGAAGAGGCCTGGTAACAACCACCAAGAAAGCTCTCTTGTGCATTCAGCAAGTATATCTCAGGTGATAGTGAGACTGAGGGTTTTATCATACCAGGCAAGTAAATCACAATTACAGCAAGATAATAGCATCCTTGGCTGAAAGTTATCCTTTTCTGTTGTTCTTCTGGTGGTAGAACATTTGGAGAGCATTTTTTTTCTAAAGGAGGTCATTAACATGTTTGTGTCCATGTGTGTTAAAACAGAAATATTATTCAAGCAGTCTCCTACTGGGAAAACAACAAAAAAGAAATGGCGTGACATGGTAAGTCCCAGCTAAAGATGCTATTATCTGCTAAAATTGCAAACTATCTGCTTCCTGTAGTAAAATCCTGAAAGTTGTTCTTGTCACCAAAGAGGAGGAGAGATGGAGACAGAAGAAGGATAGGAAACAAGTGGCTGACTACAAGGAGCACCATTCAGAGATGTGGGTACCACTGTAGATTGTGATGTATCTGCACTCCATATTTTTGGCAGTTTGATGCCACTTTAACCACAGCTACATCCCGTTGAATCTTGGGATTGATAATTTGATGAAGTGCTTAGAATTCCCTGGCAGAGGGCTCCAATTCACTTCCTTGAATTCTAAGTACCTCACAAATTACAAATGCAAGCTTCCATAGAATGGAGGATTGGAGAATTACAGTGGTATCAAACTACTATTATTATGTAAGCATACATAGTGTACCACACTATGCATACACTACGCATTTTTTATAGTATGTAGCTATGCATGCTATAACTACATACTGTATAAGTGCATATCTCTCTGTGTGTGTGCATACTATAACTACATACTCTGTTTGTGTGTGTGTAAAATATTAGTGTATATACCCAGTGTTGCCCAGGATTTTTTCTCATAGGTAATACTTGTTAGAAAGATTTGAGATCTTGTGTCTCTAATTCCCCAAACTGTCTTGTCCAGTACCTGTAACTTTTCCTCATATTCCCCAATCCATTCTGTATTCAGAGTTATTAACATACAGAGGTTGGGTTCTTGAGGGAATACACTGCCCTCCTTCTTGCTGCTAGGCCTCATCTCCATAGCAACTGGCTTGAGGCCCAAGAGCTCCCTGGCTGAGAATTCTAAAGACCCCTCCCTAAACTGCAAACCTGAAGATTCCATAGAATCTTCCTAGGCACCCAATCATATGAGGTCTTCACCTGACACAGCCAAACTTTGACTTTTCTATATTAGATGTATTTATGCGTACTATAACTAAGTACTATAACTATGAAGTTCTTTCTCCAGGTACAGATATTCCCCATGGCACCACACACAATTTCTTAGCTACTGAGTCTGTTCTTCCACTTTGTTTGGGTCAAACCATATGTGGACCTGATAACCTGCCAGCCTCTGAGTTCAGACATCCTGGCTGGAATTCTGCTACACATATGTCTGTCCTGTTTTGGGTGCAATGGCCTATTTGATAGTCCATCCACTCACCCACCCTACTCCATCCAAAATCTACTCCCCGCAATGGCCAATGGCTCTTAAACAGTTGTGCAGTGGGAAGAGATGGAAATATTAGCTTCAAAGTAAGAGCTGCCTTCCATTTCCTTTACAGTTTTCTGGAAAGACTTCTTTTCTATATCCCTTCTGTCTTAAGAACTGCACCATGGGGGGAGGGAAGTCTCCATAACCTAGAGATCTCCTCCCTTTCCATTTAATGGACCTGGAAGTGCCCAGATGGGGCAGAGGAAGGTAATGGAGAGATGAGATGAGGTAGAAAAAGATATAGTGCCTCTATGTGTATCTGAGATCTTCTGTTTACTGTATCTCTGTGTGTGTGTGTGTGTGTGTGTGTGTGTGTGTGTGTGTGTGTGGTGGCATGCACACATACATCTGTGCACATGTGTCTATTATAGATCTGAGAAAGGAAACAAACAACCCACACTGGCACACCCTCAAACTGGGCAGCATGGTAGTGGTGAAAGGGTATAACACATGATGATTTCTGGGGTCCAGTGCACATTCACACCCTGCTAGGACTAGCCAACCTCCAGAGTATGGAAGAAGTGAATGAAAAGTATATAAGATTGAAAGAACGAAGGACGGAAACCTGTAGGGTTGACAATATCTTTGCAATTCACAAGGAATATGTATCTTTGGATGTGCCTTAATTCTTTTGCCGGGGGCAGGTAGTAACATCTTCAGTTTCTTGCTATTTAATTTATAGAAATTATTTCTCTATCTGAGTTTGTATACTTAAAATAAAATATGCAAATTCATCTCACCTTTTGTTCTCATTTTTGATCATTGGAAACCTTTATCTTTTGGAAGCAAATAAGTGGCCAGCCTAAACAGAGCTCAGAGCAATAGGTGCCCACAGGCATACTGTAAAAGCAGCCATGTTGCTCTGATAATGCCAACAAGTGTTTCTCCCTTCCAATTAAGCTGTTTTCTTTTAACGTTCCTGGCTTTCCAAAGTCACTGAGTTGAATGGCCTAGAAATGAAAGTGAATGAATAAATAAAGTAAAAGTTAATATATGGGCCATCTTAACAGTTCATAAATGGTAAAATATATTTGCAGGAGTCGAAACTGATGATTTGGAAATGTAGGTAGGTAGCTTTCATTTCTCTCTCCCTTGAGTCCTCCGAAACTAACAAATATTTAGCTGGTGCTGGAAGTAAAAGTGGAAATTAAGCAAAAATGTTGTCCCAGATCTCTCCAAATGCCCAAGTGAGCAACTCTGCTGGCAGATTCCATGGCACAACTGCAGCCAACATTTGGTTGCCTGCCACTATCCTTCTCCCCAATGAGCAGCTTTATACACTTCTAATTAAAAATAATCCCACTCTCCCCAAAATGTTGTCTGTGCTACTAAACATCCCAAGTGCAATCTAAAGGCCTTCTCTTGCCAGCTGAACCCAGCTATTAAGACAGCCAGCAGCTGATGATGGCAGTGAGATCTTGTTCTCTCTCTCTCATGTTGAAATGCCCACACCTAAGTCTAATTAGTCACTTACATCATTGCTTCATAGAGCAAATATCTGTTGTTTGCATGCTTGGACAAATCCCTATCCTTCACTGAAAAATAAGTCATCAGCTCCTTTCTATATTCCTGCCTGCACTCCAAGTAATTGCTAAGCATGAAGGGCTAACAAAGCAGGCTTTATAAAACAGTTATATTCAAAGCCAATTTCAGCTTTTGATGAAGATCTATGGCAAGATGCCTCAGTGGACTCCTTGCCCTTAATTACCATTGACCACATGGTCTCCTCTGCTGCACAGAGAGAAAAGACAGACAAGTGGCAACTGATTTTGGATCTTCTGTTACTTGTTCCCATGCTGTCACGAGATACTGCAAGTGGCAGAAGCAAAAAGAGGATCAGTCAGAGAACCCAGACAGTCAGCACTTATCTCTCTGTATAAGGCATGCACAATGCCAGTACTACATTCTGGTGGACCTTGGCTGACCTTTTGTTGACATTCAGCTTCCTTCCTCCTTGAGTGGGAGAGAGGGTTCCCATGTTTACAACTGAAATAGCTGCCTCCACTATCTCTTTTTCCCCCCTGAGTATCTCCCCAAAATGGACTAGATGTCACTGGGGGTTTTCTTTTGCCCCTTCATTCAACTGTGTTTTCTGAGAACCCTACCATATCTTTCCTATGGAAAAAGAGAAATCTCACAAACACACTGAGTAGGCAAAACTCACTCTAGTTTGGAAGCAAGGAGCAGAATATCAGTATATGTCTTCACCTGGCATGTCTCCATCTTGCCACATTCACTTAACCTCTGGATCCAGTCTACACTACTGACCAGTAGAAGAACGTGAAGCATCTAGAAAATGTTGCTCCATCTCTCACTCTTGTTATTACTTTCATCCTTGGAGAGAGCAGGTGAAAAAGAGAACAACAGCAAGGAGGAGAAATGTGCCATCTTTCCATGCTTTTTAATGCTTTCACATGGTTTTTTTTTTTTTTTTTTTGCTTTGATGGTCATACTTCCTTTCTAGCACTGGAGAAAAGAATCTAGGGAAGCTTTCATTGTGGCATGAAAGACAAGGACCAGAATATACTGTTTTTAGTGAATTACACTGGTGTGCCCAGTGATTATACCAGTATAACTACTTTTATGGATTTGGCAAAAGAGACATCTAGTACCTCACTGCACAACAGCAGCCAGAGGGTGCTTGAACACACTCAGGACTTTCTCAAATGCCCACTGCCTGGCTGTATGGTTTCAGAACACCTTTGCATTGTCACTCATCCTGCAGGCATCACTCTTACAGATCTTCAGCATATGTTCAATGGCAGAGCTTCACATTCTACTAACATCACACAGGGGCCTGGTCCAGATCTCCCATCTGGTTGTGGACCCCCCTTCCCCTCCCACACACACAGGGGATGATCTGAGAAATTCCATGGACAAGAGGACTGCATTATTGAAATATGAAATGGCTCTTTGACTTGCAATCAGAAATTAATTAGTAGCAGTGCAGTTGATTCACAACTGGCATATGGCAGCCCATTCAACCAATCCTCATTAGCAATTTGCCTACCATATTTTTAGCAATTAAAACAATTAAATACTGGCAAAGCCATAAATATAATTACTAGGATCCTGTTGGTTACTTAAGTTGGTGTATGTGTTTAGTGCAATGTTGCAAAGGAGATATACTATGTCCTGCAGTGTCATCACACCACCAGCCAGGGAGCTTATAGGTTTTCCATCAAACGCTGGGAGAATAGGACTCTTCCTAGAAGGTCCCTGGGTAGCCTTGTGCACTGAAAAGGAAGTGATGATAAGGGAGCCATCTCCATTCATTCCAACTTTGACATAAGAATGTTAGTAGGGATCCAGATCACCTGGTGGATATCTGGTACCTCAAATGCTGACCTACATGCAACGTCTAAGAAATGGGCTGTTTTCAGTTCTGGGAGAGGTTTTCTTCAAACATTCATCTTTTTCTTATTATTATTATTATTATTGGTGTAGTTATTAGTATTATAACTGTAGTATGTAGTATATAGTAATGTAGAAAGAGATTAAATTCAAAAAGAACAGTTTGCCTCAGTTTTTTCCCAAAAGGATACAAGCACTCAACCTGGCGGTTGGGGAACAGGTGAGGAAGCAGGGGAAATGAGGCACGTAATAGGTAGAGAGGCGGTACAGGAATACCTGGCCACACTGGATGAATTCAAGCCTCCAGGGCCAGATGAATTGCATCTTAGGATATTAAAAGAGCTGGCAGAGGTCATTTCGGAACCGCTTGCTATAATCTTTGAGAAATCTCGGAGGACAGGAGAAGTTCCAGCAGACTGGAAGAGAGCAAATGTTGTCCCCATCTTCAAGAAGGGAAAAAAAGAGGACCCAAATAATTATCGCCCAGTCAGCCTGACGTCAGTACCCGGAAAAATCCTGGAGCAGATCGTTAAATGGTCAGTTTCTAATCACTTAGAAAGCAGTGCGGTAATCACAAGAAGTCAACATAGACTTCTCAAAAATAAGTCATGCCAGACTAATCTTATCTCTTTTTATGATAGAGTTACTAGCTTGATAGACGAAGGGAATGCTGTGGATGTAGCATATCTCGATTTCAGTAAGGCCTTTGACAAAGTTCCCCATGACATTCTTGCAAAGAAGCTAATAAAATGCGGGCTGGACAGGGCTACTGTCAGGTGGATTTGTAATTGGTTGACCGACTGAACCCAAAGAGTGATCACGAATGGCTGCTTTTCATCCTGGAGAGAAGTGACTAGTGGGGTGCCACAGGGTTCTGTCCTGGGCCCAGTGCTGTTCAATATTTTTATCAATGACTTCGATGAAGGAATAGGGGGCATGCTCATCAAATTCGCAGATGACACCAAATTGGGAGGGGTTGCTAATATGCCAGAGGACAGGATCAAAATTCAAAATGGCCTGGATAGATTGGAGAGCTGGGCCAAGGCTAACAAAATGAAATTCAACAGAGAGAAGTGTAAGGTCCTACACTTAGGTAGAAAAAATGGAATACAGAAATAAAGGATGGGGGACACGTGGCTGGATAGCAGGATTTGTGAAAGGGATCTAGGAGTCTTAATAGACCACAAGCTGAACATGAGTCAGCAGTGTGATGCGGCAACCAAGAAAGCCAATGCAATTCTCGGCTGCATCAACAGGAGTATGGTGTCTAGATCAAGGGAGGTACTGGTACCACTCTACTCTGATTTGGTTAGACCTCATCTTGAATACTGTGTCCAGTTCTGGGCACCCCAATTCAAGAAGGACATGGTCAAGCTGGAGCAAGTCCAGAGGAGGGCGACCAAAATGCTGAGGGACCTGGAAGCCATGAAGCCCTATGAGGATAGACTTAGAGAGCTGAGTATGTTTAGTCTGCAGAAGAGAAGGTTAAGAGGGGACATTATAGCCATTTTTAAAATTTTTGAAGGGATGCCATGTAGAGGAAGGAGAGGGCTTGTTTTCTGCTGCTCCAGAGACCAGGACAAGGAGCAATGGATTCAAGCTGTAGGAAAGGAGATTCCACCTGAACCTCAGGAAGAACTTCCTGACGGTCAGGGCTGTCTGGCAGTGGAATATGCTGCCTCGGAGTGTAGTGGAGTCTCCTTCCTTGGAGGTTTTTAAGCAGAGGCTGGATGGCCATCTGTCGGGAATGCTTTGAGGGTGTTCCTGCATAGCAGGGGGTTGGACTGGATGGCCCTTGTGATCTCTTCCAACTCTACATTTCTATGATTCTATGATTCTATGAACAGTTTCTCAGAAAAAAAAAAAAAAAGTACATGGAATTTTATTCCCATTTCCACTGGCAAACTTACCAAGAGAGTTCACTGAAGGTGAATACTATCACGTACATGTATAATAAAGGTTTTTGTTCTTTGGGAATGCAGGTGCTCTTGGGAGAAATGAGACTGTCAGACTTGACACAAACTTTTTTAAAAAAAATATTTGAGCAAGTGTTAACTGAAAGTAGTAAGTAGCAATAGATGGAACTGTTCATTTCATGTCCAAAATACTTTTACAAAGTTTCATTCCTAAATCCATCCTTATTTTTCAATTAATGTATTTTGAATGTGTATATGTATGTGTGTGTTTAAGATGTACAAAAATATGTACATAAATACATATCTAATAGTGCTACAAGGTTGTTTGGGAACTATATCTTTCATTTTTTAAAAAAATAAGTCTGATTTTTGGGGAAAAGGAATAGTAAGCCCAGCTGCCATGAGAAACATCACACATAAGTACAAAACTGAGTCACCAGTGTCTCTAGGATATGACAACATACTATCTGTCACAGGTTGAGTAGCATGATGGGACCTGTTGTTACTCCTGGCTTCATATTTTCCCACCACTAGAGGGTGAGAACGCAGAGCTGCTTGTAGTTGTTTAGTCTAGCTTTCTGTGAACGCTTCCCATGTGAAACCTAAACGTATTCAAGGTCTTCTGCTGCCAGTAGCCGCAACATTGTTATGGTTAAGGGAACGCCTTGTTATTGAATATGTATACTTAAAAACACGGCTTTTGAACAGGCTGTGCCTTTTTCTTGTTTCCTTTCCTTTCTGCTCTGGACGAGGAGATGGCTCGCTGCGCTGTAACTTAATAGTCTGCTACTTGATCTATTGCCCGCAATAAAGACTGTTAGCCTGCTGCCTCGTGTTGGCTGTGATGTTTTTCCTATTGATGGTATGCCCCTGGCGGGTTTTTCAACATGGTAGCAGAGGATGGTTTTGAGAGGTGTTTTTTGAGGTGTTTTTACGATGGCTCATGTGGTGCCTGGGGGCCTGCCTCTCGTTAAGCTAAATGCAACTAATTACTTGGCATGGTCAGCTCGCATGGAAAAGTATTTGCAAGCTGAGGGGCTGTGGGGTGCTTTCACAGCTCCCCCGACTCTGCAGGGGACTGCTGCGGAGATAGCAGCGGCAACGAGGCGTGCCATGTCTGTCCTCTTTCTGGCTGTGGAGGATGACCAGCTCACGCATATCAGGGATCTTACCACCCCTCATGAGGCCTGGGCGAGGCTGCGGGAGTTGTTTTTGAGTCAATCAGCAGCCGCCAAGTACGCCCTGTGCGCCTGTTTATATGGGATGAAACTGGCCCCCGGTGTCCCGGTGAGGCAGCATTTGGCTGAGATGTTGGAGCTGTTTTCGTCACTTCGGGAGAGAGGCAAAGTGTTGCCTGAAAGTGACAAGGTATTTTGCATCTTGAATTCTCTTGATAGTTCCTGGAATCTGGTGGTGTCCTCTCTTCAATCCATGCCAGAGAGGGAGTTAACCGTTCCTTTGGTTTCTGCTCGTCTGCTGGAAGAAGAGGAAAAGCGCGCAAGGAATGCAGAGACTCCCACACAGCCGGCTCCAGCTGCAGAGGCCTGTGCTGGGAGAAAAAGTTCTCCGGCTGCTGAGGCGAGGCAGGAGGGGCTGGTGAGAGCCCACGCTGTGCGAAGGTGCTTTCGCTGTGGGTCTGCTTCTCATCTGAAGCGTGATTGCCCGCTCCTGAAGCAAGGGGAGCAAAGCTTCACAGGCGCCGGTGCCAGGGGCCGTGGCAGAGGAGGCAGAGGAGGTCGGGCCAGAGGGCGGCTGAGAGTTGCTGTTGCCCTGGGAGATGCTGTTGCGGACACTATTTCAGACTCTGAGGAGGCAGGTGATTCCGTTTGGCTTCTAGACAGCGGCTGTTCCCAGCACCTGGTCAATTCTGAAGATTTATTTGACTGTTTGGATTCTGCCAGTGTTTCCTCTGTGACATTAGCTGATGGGACAAAGGCTAAAGTTTGTGGCGAAGGTGTAGCTTTTGTCCCTGCCCTTGACATGGGTTTGAAAAATGTTTTGTTTGTTCCCTCTCTTGATTTCTGTTTGCTTTCTGTGGGGCAACTAACAGAGTCAGGGTTCAAGGTTGAGTTCTATGGGAAGCAAGGTAAAATCCTCAAAGATGGGGTGGTATGTGCTGTGGCTACACGAGAAGGGAGGCTGTTCTTTCTTGAGCCACGACACACTGTGTGTAATGTGTATGGCAATGTCCCACAACATGATGAGTGCCTTCATCTCCTCCACCGGCGCGCAGCGCATGCAAGCTTTCCTGTGTTAAAGAGGCTTGCTGGTTGTTGTAAAGGGTGTACTTTGAAGCCTTGTAATGTCTTTCTTGACTGTGCTATTTGCAAGCAAGCTAAATCTAAACAACTCCCAGCACCGAGAGTTAGTTTCGTGTACCAACCGCTCCATTTCAGTTGGTACACTGTGATATTGTGGGTCCTATGAGTAAACCTTCCCTAGGGGGAGCTAGATATTTCGTCATTCTCGTAGACGATTTTAGCAGGTTCATTTTCTGCTATTTGTCGAAACAAAAGTCTGATGTGTGTCAAGTTCTCAAGAACTGGTGTTCCTTGGTTGAAAGGCAATTTGGTTATTCCCTGCAAAAGCTTCAAACCGACAGAGGAATGGAATTCCTGTCGGAGAACTTGCAACAATGGATCAAAAAACAGGGTATAGTGCACAGGGCGACTGCCGGCTATTCTCCTCATCAGAATGGAGTGGCTGAGCGGAATGCAGGAGTTCTGCAGACTCGAATGCATAGTTTGCTGCTTGATGCAGATCTGCCTCTGAGTTTTTGGGATGAGGCAATTCTGACTGCCTGTTACATACACAACAGGCTGTGGAGTTCTGTGGTTAATACTACTCCCTATGAGTGTTTGTTTGGTAAACAACCTTCCATTGCACATCTGAGAGTCTTTGGGAGTTTTGCTTGGGTGCACATCCCCAAGGGGCAAAGAAGGAAGGGGGAGCCTAAGGCCCAGCGTATGCGTTTTGTTGGCTATGAGCCCAACTGCAAGGGGTATCGTTTTTACGCTGGTGGCAATTTCTGTGTGGTGTCTAGGAATGCCTCTTTTGAGGAACACGCTAATTGGTCGCGTGTTCAGGCAGCGTCTGAAGTTTTTCTCCCTGTGGCTGGTCTGCCAGCTTCTCAGCCACTGCAGCCTTCAGTCTCTGCTCCACTCCCTGCCTCCGCTCCCAGTTCCGCAAGGGTTGAAACAGAGGAGGAGAGAGGCGCGTGGAGGAGAAGAGCTGTAAGTGATGTGCGAAGGTCTTGCACAGGGGAGAGAGAACGCGAGGGCTCAGTGAAAAGGTCTCGCAGTGCTGAGGACAGGGACGAACCTTTGCAGGATCGTCCCATCCCCAGACGGTCTCAAAGAAAAACGAAAGGCATTCCACCTAAGCGTTTTTCCCCTGAGTCTCTCGCAGTTCGTGTGTGCGCTGTAAACTGTGAGCCTCAGTGCTTTGCTGATGTTGTGAAAATGCCTGAGCAACAGGCAGAACCCTGGTGGGATGCAATGCAGAGTGAAATGGATTCCATTATTCAGCATGATGTGTATTCTCTTTGTAATTTGCCCAAGGGTGTGAAGCCAATTGACAGCAAATGGGTCTACAAGTTGAAACCCACTGCTGATGGGCATGTGAAATATAAAGCGCGCCTAGTGGCACGCGGGTTCTTGCAAGATACCAGTGATCTGGATCAGATTTACTCCCCGACTGTGAAAACCCAGTCCATCAGATTGGTGTTTGCCATAGCAGCTCAGAGAAAAGCTGTTATTACTCACTTCGACATCTCTACTGCTTATCTTAATGCTGATTTAAAGGAAAAAGTGTACATGCTTCAGCCTGATGGGTTTGTAGTAGAGGGGAGAGAAAACCAAGTTTGGTTTTTGAGGAAAGCGCTTTACGGATTACGGCAATCTGCCAAGTGTTGGAATGTTTGTTTACACAATGCCCTGCAAGGGTGTGGGTTCATACAAAGCCTTGCTGATCCCTGTGTATATGTTCGAGGGAAAGGGGAGAGTTTGGAAATTCTCCTCGCATATGTGGATGATCTATGCTTGGTTAGTGCTACACAAAAACAAGTGCAAGTGTTTGAGAAAGAGCTGGGGAAAAGGTTTCAGGTGAAAAACCTAGGCCCAGTACAGAGCTTTCTTGGCATTGAAGTACAGAGAACTGAAAAAGGTATTCTGCTGTGTCAGAAACAAAAGATTGTAAAATTGTTAGAATTGTGTCAAATGTCTGACTGCAAACCGGTACAAACTCCAATGGTGCCAGGTTTTTTGAAAAATACCTGTGAGGAATTATTTCCTGATATACACCTATATCAGTCTGTCATTGGGAGCCTTTTGTACTTAGCTGGTACTAGCTGGCCTGATATTGCTTTAAGTGTCAACATTCTGGGCAGAGCGTGTGCTAAGCCAACCCAGTATCATTGGCAGGGTGTGAAAAGGGTACTCAGGTACCTAAAAGGTTCCCCTGATTATTGCCTAAGCATTTGTCCTGATCAGATGCCAAACCTTGTCTGTTCATCAGACAGTGATTTCGCTGAGGATACTGTGGACCGCAAAAGCACAACTGGTTTTCTTGTCAAATTCAGTGGTGTAGCAATCGACTGGAAGGCTAAAAAACAGTCTTGTCTTGCTTTATCAACTGCAGAGGCAGAGTTTGTGAGCCTATCTGTGCTCTGTACTGAGTTGGTTTGGTTCTTGCAGTTGCTACAAGACCTGCATGTGTCTGTGCCATTACCAATACAAATATGTTGTGATTCACAAGCCTGCATTCAAATGGCAGTGTCTGACCGGGTGTATTCTCGATCAAAACACATTGACATCAAATTTCACAATGTGAAACAATATGTACAAGAAGGAAAAGTGTCCCTTACCTATGTGTCTTCAGAAGAAAACGTGGCTGATGTGTTTACCAAGCCACTTCCTGCTAATGCATTTGGTCAGCACGTTAGCAAACTGGGGTTGATGGAGTCTCCAAAGCAAGGTAGCTGAAAATATTTCGCAAGGAGTAGGGGAGTGTCACAGGTTGAGAAGCATGATGGGACCTGTTGTTACTCCTGGCTTCATATTTTCCCACCACTAGAGGGTGAGAACGCAGAGCTGCTTGTAGTTGTTTAGTCTAGCTTTCTGTGAACGCTTCCCATGTGAAACCTAAACGTATTCAAGGTCTTCTGCTGCCAGTAGCCGCAACATTGTTATGGTTAAGAGAACGCCTTGTTATTGAATATGTATACTTAAAAACACGGCTTTTGAACAGGCTGTGCCTTTTTCTTGTTTCCTTTCCTTTCTGCTCTGGACGAGGAGATGGCTCGCTGCGCTGTAACTTAATAGTCTGCTACTTGATCTATTGCCCGCAATAAAGACTGTTAGCCTGCTGCCTCGTGTTGGCTGTGATGTTTTTCCTATTGATGGTAATGCCCCTGGCGGGTTTTTCAACACTATCTTCTATTACAGAAAGAACAAAAGTTGCCTTCTCCATTATGTTAATGGGTCATAATTTTTAAAGGGGCCTTTCAAATCATCTCAGAATGATTTCTGTTTTTGATGAAACTCTAATTGTGTTTTTCTAATCACATTTTTCTAGAAGAGAGAATGAGAACAGCATTGCAAAATTTAGAGGAAAACAATGGCCATTTCCACACTACACTGCTGTAGTGCTATTATTCCCCTTTTGACATCCTGTGGAATACTGGGGTTTGTAGTTTAGGGAGGGGCGTTTAGAATTCTCAGCCAGAGAGCTCTTTGGCCTCAGTAAACTCCAAAGCCCAAAATTCCACAGGATGTTGAAAGTGCAATAATAGCACTATAACACTATAGTGTAGAAATGACCAATGTTCTGACCTGCAAATTAATACAGGGCCCTTTCCGCAATGCACCTTTTTGCAGAGCTGGGGTGCGGGGATCGCGCGAGCAGCCTCTAGGGAGAGGCTCTCACGTCCTGATTCCTTCAGCTCTACAGCTGCCGCCTGATCACGTGAGAGCCCCTCCTCTTCCTTCCGCAGTTTGCTGGGGCAGGAAGCTCGAGCACCACGGCTCCAGAGCTCTGCATGCACGGCAAGTGCACGTGGGGCCCCGGAGCAATGCGCGATCATGCACCATTTTCAGCTCACAGCCAAAAATGAAAAAGTGGGTGGTTGGTGCCTGCCAGCCCCTGGAGCATCACGCGATTGTGAGTGCCTTGTGTGGACCACTCCTCACATTCGTGCAACACTCTAGGGTCCTTTTGCATGGCAAATGCTGTGCGAAAAGGGCCCAGAAGACATAGTTGGGGTCCGTTTAGTTTTGAATATGCAGTTTCTCAGCTATGCCTGTTGGAAAGGCACTCAGAGATACCTTAGTGTGAACTGAAGACACCTGCCACAATTGTGTGGAAAGTGGAGAACTAAGCAAAAACCTCTCACAGGTTTTTGTAAATATGCTTGGCAATATAGAAAATCACATGCCTCATGTGACAATTTTTCAGCAATGTAGAGAATTTGTCATGTTTTTTTAAATTAAAAAAAATTATTTAACTGACACAGGAAGCATTCTCTAACCTTCCACCAGCATAATATCATGTAGGGGTCCTTCATATTTGCCATTTGTCCTGAACTGTCCTTGACTACTTCATGACATTTCCCAAGACTTCTTTCCTCTTCTAGCCAATTGCCCCTTGAAATACTTTTCCAAATGTTCCATCCCTCTAAATTCCAGCTTCTCCATTTTTTAAAAAAACATGCACAGCCTAAATCCCTACTACTACATTGCTAGCACTGTGCTGTTCAGAAGCTGCTGATTCAGTTCCTTGAGACCCATTTCATCAGAGAAAGGACTCAATTTCAGCCTTAGGAGAGGAGGAAAAGAGATTGAGAGGTGACAAACAGCCTCCAATGAGAGTAGCCCCAACACAAGCCTGTTCCCAGCAAGATTAGCCAGTTTATATAGGAGCATTTTACAGAGGATGTGATCAAGAGGGAGATGTAATCAAACACTTTACTACTAAAACCACCAATGAACACCAGATGCTGTAGGCTGTATTTCAGATAAAGGAACTGGCAAAATCACCTCTTAATATTCCTTACCCTAAGAAATTCATAGGGTCAGCTTAAGTTGACAGGTGCCTTGAAGAGAAACACACAAACATTTACACAGAGTTGTTGTTGTTGTTGTGTGCCTTCAAGTCATTTTCAGCTTATGGCAACCCTAAGGCAAACCTATCATGGGAGTTTTCTTGGCAGAATTTATTCTTTTTCAAAAAATAAAAAAGAGCCCATACAGTGAACTAACGTAGCTTGTTTTTTTTTAAAAAAAATGTTTCCCTTTGGATAAAGACAAAATACTGCATAAAACTGGGAGAAAAGCCTTGACACATGCTATGGTAAAAAAAAAAAAGTTATTTTAATAGAAGAGAAGTACTAGTAAATATAGCAAGAAATGTCACCATTGCCAAGTGCATTTGCTCCACTTAGAAAAGCTAATTTGATTGTGTCATGCAAGCTCCCACTTTGTTATGTGATCCATAATTGGCTGTGAATACACACATAACTAATCCACAAAATTGAAAGGACTGCTACATGTAGGATGAGAGTAACAACAAATATATGGAAACAATGGTACCAAACAGGTAAAGAAAGTTTATTTTTCCATCAATTAATATATATTTTAATGAACAAATGAATGATTTCTAATATTTATGACCACCTTCACTCTAAAATATTTATTTTCACATCAGGATAGTAAAAGGATAATATTAAATGAAGCATATGTTATTAGCAGCTCCAGCTGAGGCAACACACCATGAATCTAATTAATCTCATGAAGCAGGCTACCGTCCATAAAAGCTTACACCAAACAAAACCTATTAGTCTTTAAGGTGCCACATGACCTATGGCTATATTTTAAAAGATGTGTGCACAGTCTAACATTGAGCTACGCTCTTGCTCCACTAACTGTCCTTTCTAATAGGTCACTGTTAGGTAGAAATGGCCTGGCCAGATGGTTCTAGTTTTTCTAATATTATTATGGCAGTGTGAGAGAAGGTCACAAAAAAGTGGTCTTCAAATTGAAGTAGCTTATGAAGAAATAATGTCTGCTACTTCTGATGCCTGGCTCTGGGACTGATATGAAGACATTAACAAGGACTGGATATGCAGGTTTGGTTGCATGTCACTCCTAAATTTGTTAGCTACTCAAAGGACTTGGGACCCATTAAAAGGCAATGAGGAAGCATGGTGACTGGAGCTGCAGTGTGTATTTGTCATCACACCTGAGGACACCAGAACAAATTAAATGATTAATTTATTACTGAAAGGAAAAGAGAAATGTAGCGAGCAAAGGGGAATGAGAATACATAAATATAGCTTCTTCTGATCACTTCTGGTGCATTGATGTGGGATGTGAAACTAGTCTTCCTGATATTGTTTCACTTCATCTCATAAATGACAGTATCAGTTCTCTTCTTTTCATTATGCTGAGAGCATGGGCAATGGAACCATAATGCCTCTTTGAGCACCATGAAGGTAAGGCAACAAGCTTCAATCCAAATGCCATGTGGGATGGTAGGCCCCTACTGAGATGCTTATCCATGTCTTAATTGCCCTGGAAATAGGTAACAGAAATAAGATGACCTGTAGGCAGAAGCAACATGGCAGAGGGTTCTATGCCCCCAGTATATGTCAAAAGGATTTTGGGACTACTCATGGTAACCTGTACCCCTGAATAACACAAAGAGACTATTTAGATCCAAAACAAACAAAGACATTTTTCCTACAACTAGATTTTTTGCAACTGTAGTGGTGTCAGGGGCCAACTTGTGGTCTCAGTACCCTAAAAAAATTGTAGTCTCAGGACTATAAACATTTGTTACCCCAGGAACTATGAAAATGCACCCAACCTTTGGAGGTGGCTAGAATTCCATTTCTGGTTTTGCCAAATTAGCATCTTTTGAAGGAGGCTTCCAAGAAAGAAAATTTATCTTTTTCTTTTTTTTATTCAGAAAGTCTGGTCCAGGGAATCTGGACCATTTGAAGGTCACAAATGCAGGAAGGATGTAACTCCAGGGCTGCAGTTTGCTACCCCTGGTCTAGACAAAGATGATGAAGACAAATGCAATGAATGATGACTGATCACAGAAAGTGAATGCTCTAACCCATCAATACTATTTTTTTTTTCAGATGTTAGATCTGCCCTCCTTTATATTACAGAGTAGAGCTCTGACAACAGGCTTTCCATGTGGCCAAATTGAGAATCTACTGGAAACTGTGCCAAAGGTCTAATAGGCCATTTCCACATGGGGTACTTGAAACAGTGCAGTCCGTCCTCCAGGAAGGACGTCTGCACCTGGGAGCAGACTGGGTCCAGACTATTTAATGTGGATCCGCACCTCAGCCCGCTCCAGAACAACCCCAAGTGGTCGTCCAGCATGCTTTTGAAAAACCTGTTTCTTTTGGTCTTTCAAAAGCATGGAGTGCACCACTGCAAGCCTGCTCCCTTGTGCAGATTCACAGGCTTGCACCAACGCGAGCCTACGATCTGCCGGGGACGGACTTTAGGCTGGCGAGCTTCAGCGGTTGGTCAAGACCCTCGACCAACCAGAAGCCACCATTTTTGACACTGGAGCAGTGCGGAGCGATGAGCACGCACTGCTTCGGAGCAGCCTGGACTGGACCTGGGAGCCATAAGACCTGGTAAGTAGCGGCACGGGGCTATTCCCTCACCCCGTGCGGAAATGGCCATAGATACTGCCATAAAAAAATGATTCAGAGAGAAGATACATCTGCAGTGTTCAGTGACATTCTGGAAAGGTCTTGGGTGCATAACCATTGAAAGCCTCAAACTGTGGTCATTGCTGGTTCTGATGCCAGTTGGACAATGAAACTATTCTAAGTTTCAGCTTGCACTTTGCAGCAGTTATCCAATGTGCTGTGACCCATCTCATAAAACAGGTTCAACATCTTATACAGCTCCTCTAAAGTTTGGTCTAAAACTCAAAACAGAACTATTGCCTCAGGGGCACAGCCATCACTGGCCTCTAATTCTTAGAAGTTAGGTAGGCCTTCAAAGCTTTACCAACCAGAATTGCTGAGCTAGAATGTGGGCTTGTTCTTTGAGGCAAGGCCCTCTTTTTGGCTTTGGGAAGGTGTTGCTTTTTTCTTTTTCTACCTTATTTCATTTTGCATGTCACACTTTCTAATTCAAGATGCCCACTAGTCAAACAGAACTAAATCAAAAGTTCAAGATGCCAGGTTCATTTTAATGAGTTCACCAAAAGCCTGCAGGTGAGAAACTTCAGGAAATGTTAAAAAGAATATGTTCAGACCAAAAGTGGGAGGGGGTATGGAGGGGAAGCTTGTGTGACTTCAATAAAGAAACCTTAGCTACATGCCCTCCGAGGATCACAGAGCAGATTTATACTATCACACTGCTAGAGTGTGAACATGTAGCTGCAGTCAATGTTCTGCAGCCATTGACAGTTTAAAGGTATCTGCAGGTAAAAGGGCTACCTATGTTGATTACATTGCCTTAGGACCCTAATGAGGAATGCCATCGGCATTCATAAGAACTTGCAATATGGGGAAGCCAGTTTATCAGAAGCATTGGCTGTGGACACAATACTTTAGAATACACACAACTGTGGCTGTGTGTTGTGTGTATGGAAAGAGTGAGGTTTCATATGCTATCCTATCAGCCTGCCAAAGCAGAAAAATTCACTGCTGATGTCTGCTGAGCAAGAACAAGCACAGAGACAACAATCCATGCAGCACAGCAATGTCAAAATCCTTTCAAAGTGAAGGAAACAAACAGTGGTAGATTTGCGATATCAGGAAAGGACAAAAAAAAAAAATGAGGAGCTATCTTTATAGGATTTGTATGCCTAGTATCGCATTGGTTACTTTGCCCCTTGTAGTACTGTAGCTGCCTTCTTGTAGTTTTCTAGGGTAGATCTTTGGAATAGGTGGTCAGGAGAAGTCTCAGTCTCTTTCTCAGCTTGACTGATCTCATAGAGTTCTTCTGATGATAAACTGGATGAGGTGAGTCATATACACCTTAAGCAAAGATAGAAATGTAACTAAAAGATAAAATAAGGCTGGACTCTGTCTGTTCTATTGTACAGTCAGTTATGCCAAATTATCCTGCCTGCCATTGAATTAATCCCAGAAGAAGCTTGCTTTTGGATTATCTAGAGTTTGTGGTGGGACTCTAATTATCATAAAATAGGTTAGCAAAACTTCAAAATATAAATCAGCTGGTATGCACTTTATGAAATATCAGGCTGTGCACTTCATGTATTTACATGCATATGCATCTGATTCCCCTCCTTCAACAGTCTTTTGAGAAACAATAGATTTATCCTAATTATTTTAAAATTTAATCAAAGATCCTTCCTTAATTAAAATAGTTAATTTATCAATTTCTACCAAATCCGGCATCTTCAACAGCCAGTCTTCTAGTGAAGTAATAGCCACATTTTTCCACTTCTGTGCATACCGCACTCTCACTGCCATGATCATGCAGTGAAAGATTCTTCCCTGCTTCTTATCAGTCAAACTCAATTTTAAAAAGTTCACGTTTGAACTGAATATTTACTTTTAAGATGTCTTGCATTGGTCTGTGTATCATCATCCAGAGCTTTTTGACTTTCTCACAGGTCCAACACATGTGGTAAAACATTACCTTTTTTAAAAAATCACATTTCCATAAAACATTTGAGTGTTTTGTTTTAAGTGTTTTTATGATTTTATATCTTTTTTTAGTATGCTTAATGGTTTTTATTGTGTTTTAATGTATATTCATTGTTGGAAACCACCTTGGGTCCCAATTCTGGGAGAAAGGTAGCCTTGAAATACAATCAATCAATCAGCAATAAATTTGAGGAATATGCATGGGTTTTAGACAACCTTTCTGGAGTTAAGTACTACCTATCCATCATTTTGTAAAAATTTTCTCTAAGATTCTCAAAGTATATTTTGGATTTTTTATCCACATCGTTTCCCATTGTTCCATCTGGATATGCTGATCCCCATTTTGTGTCCTTTAAATCAAACAAGCTTTCAAGTGTTAATCTTCTCTGTCAGTTTTGAAAAATAACATACATTTTAGAAATTAAATGTTCCTCATCAGCACATAATTGTTCTTCAAATTCAGATTCAGACATTTCAAATCCATGTAAGTTCTCATCCATTTTATATATGAAAACCAACACATATCATAACTTTCTTGGATAAATTCATCATTTGGTTTCAGTTTGGATTGTCCACTTTCCATCATTAATAGATATTTATAAGTTAACCAATTATGTTTAGAGGTTATTTCTCTCTCAAACAAAGTTTCATGTGGAGAAATACAAAATGACATTTTAGGACATAATCTCAGCCCAAATTTATTCCATATCCTAAATAAAGCATGTCTAACATAATGATTATTACTATCAACATTGGTTTTAAGCTTATCATACCAAAGAAATATATGCCAACCAAATCTCAAGTAAAATCCTTTTAATTGTAAAAACCTATCTCTTTTTAAATTTAGAGGGTATTTTCAATGAACAAAATGGGTGGTTTCATTTTCATTTGCCGCATTGTTTTCCTTCTCACTGTTGCCTCCCCAACACCTTTGCTGAATTTGCCACTCCGTACATCATGTCAGCTGTGCGTCACAACATAACTGATAATGTGACCCTGCCATGATATTGAATGCCTGTTGGTTACGCT
This sequence comes from Iguana delicatissima, assembly GCA_948472985.1. Lineage (NCBI taxonomy): Eukaryota > Metazoa > Chordata > Lepidosauria > Squamata > Iguanidae > Iguana > Iguana delicatissima. Next base: position 394,213 of record CAOKZL010000065.1, read on the forward strand.
GGTGTAAAACATTGTTGTAGTGACTTATACTCTTTGGGTAACATAAGGCTTGGAATAACATCATGTTTTACAGGCCACTATGTGTTGTATGTCTAATATACGGTAACATCTGAATGACTTCTGTAAGTGTGTATTCAAACATTCTGGCAAGGCATGACTCTGTTTACTTAAACATGATAGCAATCATCAATCTATTATGTCTGAGATTTAGAGTACCCATGGTCACAATGCATTGCATACCAAAGGAAAGGGTATATAGAAGGAGAGGGATCAAAGAAAATGGGTTGGGACAAGCTGATCCCCAGGCATCTGGCCAATATTAATATAGATACACAAAGAATTGAGATAGACATAACACCAGAAGTGTTAGGAAACAACCAGAGAAAGTTTGGAGGGGGATTGGCAATATCAAAGTAAAGAAATAACAAGGTCTTAATGGGAACTCCTGGGAATTTGGGAAAGGGGAAGAACCTAAGAATCCACCAATGGGAACAGCACATGCGTAAGAATATGTGTCACTATTTAACCAAGTGTGTATTATAGAATGTTAGCTTCAGCACCTGTCATATGCTATGCCTCTGTTACCACCATGTCCTGGCCTGGCCTTTGGTGAACCAAAGATATCATTTTGATATCGCAATTTGGCCCTACTCTGCCACCAGCCAAGTGTTTGTGAGGCCCACCAAACAAGTGCGAAGTTAGGCATGGCTACTGATTGTTGCTCTCACCAAACCAAGCCAGATATTGCCAGATCTGCTTTAGGGGACCTCCCGAAACAAACACCTTCATAACAAATGCACGTTACCACAAAGAGATCCTCTGCCCTGAGAGGACACCCTGGCGAGCTAGGTACTTAACTGCCGAGCTAGCCGCATCTACATACCGGCCATACCATTGTCAATTCGGACTCTAACTCAATCATGCAAATTCTGACCTTTCGGAGGCGTTGTCTCCAACCCAAAACTTATTGTTTTCACTCGAGACCAGACTAGCCTGCGGTTGTTCTTCCCCCTATAAAAATCCCCTGCTCTGAGAGCTCTTCGGAACTCTCATCTTGAACTTCACCTTGCCTTGCTGCCGCTCGGTTCAGCAGATTCCCCTCGGTTGCCACGCCGGGTTTCTTCCTCTTCAATCAGGCTTCTTCAGGACTGCAGGACAGATGGCGTATCACCCATTCCCCTTGAAACTCTATTTCCTTTTCTAGTTAGGAGTGTGTTTATGCTTTTCTTTAATAACTGTTTAATAAATCTAATTGTTATTTGAACCATTTGCCTCCTCACTGACCTGATGCTGTAGACATAGGGTGAAAGATCCTGATGCGTTGCCCTGCCTCTTGTTAGCCAAGAGAGTGCTCCAGTTAATTTCCCCATCTGGTTTGTTGTTGTTTGGTTGTTTGGGCGCCCCTCCCGGGACCCCCAATTCACAGGGTAACAACTGGTATACCTCATTAAACACATTGGAAAACCCTGTGTATTTTCTTGAGAGTAAAAAGTAGTCAACATATCACACCATGGAAAATGGTGTGTGCAGTGATGAATAGCAAGCAGAACAAGCAGAAAAGGACAGGGGGAGGGAAAAGCTGGAAGAGGAAGCCTACGGTGCAGCACCTCAGTATGCTGATGCACACAGAGGAAAGGGTGCTTGGTCTGTGTGAGTGTAGGGAAGACATAAAAGACAATATGAAAGAAAGAGAGATGGGAGAAAAGCAGAGGGACTGAAACAAGACATGTGCAGCAGTTGATGGAGCATGTGGAAGAGAGGAAAAAGAAAACAAAAGTGTTTAATCAGAAGGACGCATGGAGAAGTGAAAACCTGAGAGGAGTGAGAAGGTGGAGAGGTGAGGGGACAGGACATCAGAGAAAGGCAGAAACAAAGAGTCAACATTCACAATGGACATATCAGTGGAGTCCTCTTCATGATGACTTTAGATTATCAGAAATATTTCAATGAATTGTACAATTATGTATATATGTGTTTTATATGATGGAATTTCAATAAAATTATTTTAAAAAAGAAAAAAAAGAAAAGGACTTTGTTACTCAGACCCTGCTTCTTGAAAAATTTCTGAGAATTATCCTTGTGGGGTTTGGATGATAGCAGGTGAAATTGGTCTGGTTATTGTCGACAGAAATGAAATGTGGGGAGGGTGTGGCTTATGGTTTAAATTTATACATAAAGGTTTTTGTTTCCTATGCGCTACTTTTGTGCATTTCTTTTTAATCTCACTCATTGCCTTTCAGTGTGTGAGGGGGCAGAATGGGATTTTCTAAAATGCATGAAGCTGTTTCTTTCCCTTCCAAGCTCAAAACAGGGATAAATAGATGTGTGTGAAATCAGAGATGGGATTCCAGTAAGTTTTCTTTTAATTTAGTAAAGCAATTTAAGCTTAAATGTGAAATTAGAATCAATATAATAAAATATATATTTCCCCCTTTCAACATAACCAGTGCATTTTAAAACTTTTTAGTGCTACATATCAGATAGTGAGACTTCTCCACTAACTTTCCTATCACTGACATATCTTTGGCCCTTTCCGCACCTTACCTTCTTCCAGCTCTGGGGTGTGGGATCATGCGAGCAGCCTCCGGCAAGAGACTCTCGGGTCCAGGGTCCTTTGGCTCCGCACGAACTGCCTACTCATGTGAGAACCCCGCCTCTTCCTTCCGCAGTGCAGCCTGGGAGTTTTCCAGGCTGCACTGGGGCAGGAAGCGCGACCAGCACGGCTCTGGAGGCTCCACCTGCCAGGTAAGTGCATGTGGGGCCCGGGAGCAATGCGTGATCGCACACCATTTTCGGCTTCCAGCTGAAAATGAAAAGTGCCTGCCCTACCCTGGAGCGTCGCGCAACTGTGAGTGTGTCATGCAGATCGCTCCTCATAATCGTGCGACGCTCCAGGCACCCTTTCACATGGCAAATGCCGTGCGGAAAGGGCCTTTGTCTGGCACTGTAGAGAAGCCCACACCAGTTGTGGCATTGGTCCAGGGAAGTAAGGGACAATGGAAGACCACAAGCCCTGCCTCCTATCTTGCTTCCCCCCCCCCCGTTCAGTTTCAAGTGTCACTTGCCCTGGCACTGATATGAAGTGTACAGTATCTCTATCCATCAGTCAGGGAAGTGAAGATTTCTGGACTCTCTCTCTCTCTCTCTCTCTCTCTCACACACGCACACAAACATTCTTATTGTATGCTAATTTAAGCTGCTTTAAAGATCGCTGAATTGGAAAGTCTTCCAAACAAACAAATAAGAAGCAATAACGACATCCGCTCCTTTCTGATTCAGCTAGGAATCCCCAAATAATCTGGGGATGGATGACTGTGGCTCAACAGATGTTTTTGGCTTACAGTTCCCATTTTCCTTAGCCAGTATAGATCCCAGTGAAGGACTATTTCAGTTGCCATACAGAATCTAAAGGGCTACAGTTGTCAGTCCCTGGGATAGGCACAGCCCTTTGTAATATGGGATATTTGGAACTTTACAGAGATATAAGGGGATGACGGGGGAATACATGATTCTTCAGAGCATTGGGGACTGAAAGTTTCATGACCCATCAGCATTGACTATGCTAGCTAAAACTAACAGGAGTTTCATAAAGCAACTCATTTTTCCTCGTCCCCTTATATGGTAACCAGATACATGGACTGATGCCTCAAATTACTTTTTTTATACATTCTGAAAAGCATACTTCAAGTGACTAAAGTTAAAATGGAGCAACATTTCATTTTCCCCCCACAGCACCATATGTTGTATTTACTTGCTTCAGCCCACTCTCTTGTATACTTAGAAGATTGGTTAATAAGGACATGCATGACTATAACTAGGTTTCACTGTTGTTTGAAAAGGATATAGAACAACCAATGATCAAAGATAGCAATGGACTGAATACAATGTACAGTCCATTCTGGTCTGTCAGCTTGTTTGTTTCCTTGCCTTTGAATTTAGGTTAGACATAGGCAATAATTTAAAGCCATGGTAAAGATTTATATGCCTGTTACTGGGAATGAAGAATTGCAGCTTCATTGCTTTAGCATTTGTATCAATTTCCAGGCAGATACCACAAACTCAACACAATCTTTTTTGTGTTTAAGTTTCCCCTCCACTTTTATTGCTGTCAGAAATATTAAGAGTTTCATAAGGAGCTCTGGTCAAAGAGAATCTGTACTCATTGCAGAGTTATATTCAGTATGTAATGCTTTTACCTGTTTTAGTTTATTAAATGAAAGTTCTGATTTCTGTCTTTATTTGTCCATGTGGTGGAGGGAGAAAACATGGAAGGGGGCATTTGTAGTGCATTCAAATTCCCTGAAGATCAAATGCATTTCCTACCAAACAGAATATTGGTTTTTAAAGCCTTGGACGTCTGTGAATTGCAAGCCCTTAAAATGATTTCTACATGCAACACAGGATCAGTCAAGCAGTGCAAACAAAAGCAGGTTGTTGAGTCTTAACTTGTATTTATAAGTATTCCTCACTGCATTTCTTTCTTTCTTTTTTTTTTAAATATTGATCAGAATGGAATTTCTTGCCTATGTTGTTTATCAATATAATTTTTTCTCTAAAAATGACACTAAACAGGCTGGTGAAGGACATAAAGGATGGACACACACACAATTCAGCAATAATGGGAAGAATTTTTGTTACATCTATCACTTTAACAAGAAGAAGGACAAACAGGTGCTTCCTTATTGTCTCTAATGTCTATTGTAGTATATAGTATAGTATAGTATAGTATAGTATAGTATAGTATAGCGTAGCATGGTATAGAGTGTGTCAATGTGCCAGCCCAATACATAGGATGCGGCCAATGCAAATGTTGGTGTCATAAAAGGGCCATAAATTGTTATTTACTTAATTTGATTTTGCTTGTTTGTTTATGTATTTTGCTACTAGAATTGGAGAAACATTCTTGAAGTATTGGCTGCCTCTTGTGCAACTGCCTCCTGAGGTACTATGCACGTTAAATTGGACTGAGAATGTCATTTTTGCTGCTCCCTCTGACAAATAAATTAGTGAGTATAGTGAGAAAGGGGGGGAAAACAAACAGAGGGAGGTAAATGTGAATACAACTGAGACAGGTGTAGTTAGTTCAGGTGTAGTTCTGAAGTCAGCTTATGGCAACCACATTAATTTCTAAGGGTCTTCACAGGAAAGGAATATGTTTTGCAAGTTCATTCCTCTAAAATTTACCCTACAGCACCTGGTATTCATTATTGGTATGAACCAGGGATGAGTCTGCTTGGCTTCCAAGATCAAGTAGGATCTGATGCCCTTAGGATATTTAAGCCATTCTTCATAATCTGCTTTAAAGTTTTTTATTTATTTATTTATTTTTATAAAAAATAAGGTTTATTGAAAATATGTTAAAAAAGGAAAAAAAATTCATACAATCACATCACATCGCAACATCACAACAACAGCAATGCTTCTTATAGATCTCATATGCATTACTTATTAATAAGATACACTTATTATAGTCTTAGCCTTATCTTACATACATTTTCTCAGTATCTATAATCTATACCAACATTACTGCTCAAAAAAAAAAACTGTAATAATAACATCACATTTGACAAATTTTCCACCCACAAAAACCCAAACCCCATTGACACATAAAACATAATATACATTAAAACACGTAATACAGGACAACACTCAAACACATTACATACATACAAACCTATCTTAATTATATAATTACTAATATTATTTCTTATCAATTCAATTAACTTATCCGTGGTATAACCTTCAACATTCCTCATTCACCACCCCTTTCAAACATTGACTTCCTCTCTTTATCCAGTTAGGAATATTTACTTATGTATTAACATCATCCTGCTAACCTATAACAACTACTGCTTCATTTACTCTTTATCGCCGTTTATCCTTCTATACTAATCCTATTTGTTTACCCTTATCTACTTCCCACTATATGATTACTCTGCTTTTTTTTTCCATTTCTTTATTCTTAAACTATAATATGAAATATTCAATCATACAGTCCAATTAATGCATAACCACCCCAGTGTTTTTCCCATAAAGGGATCAAAATATCCCATTCCTCTTTAAATTTATCTTTGCTCTTATTCTCCAATCTTAATGCAAGTCTATCCCTTTCAACCAATTCGTATAATTTGTTGACCCATTCTTCTGTTGTCAGTACAGCTGCATCTTTCCACTTCTTTGCAAGCACAATTCTCGCAGCGTAAACCATATAACATAAGATTCTCCAATATTTCTTTCTTGTAGTCTCATCTAATTCATCAAACATATTTAGTAAGAATATTTCTGCTGACATTGGAAACGTGATTTTTAAACATTCTATAATCTGCTCACAAATTTGTTTCCAATATTTCTGTGCTTCCTTACATTTCCACCAGCAGCGGAAGAAGGAGCCTACTTTCTGACATTTCCAACATCTTGCCAATATCTTATTCTTCTTCATTTTTGCAATTTTAGTTGGTGTTAAATACCATCTATAGTAAATTTTTAGGAAGTTTTCTTTCAAATTAATACATTTTGTAAATTTCAAATTTATTTTCCAGGCCCTCTCCCATTGTTGCAGGGGTAAAAATTTACCTAAATCCTGTGCTTTAATCTGCTTTAAAGTTATGCAAATCATCTGTGGTCATTATTTTTGTTTTCTTAATGTTCAGCTGTAAACCTACTTTTGTACTTTCTTCCTGGGATTTCTTCAGTAATCATTCCAAGTCTTGGTTATTTTCTTCTAGTAATATGCTGTCATCTGCATGTATTAAATTGTTGATGTTGCTTCCTCCAGTTTACATACCTCCTTCCTCTGTGCTTAATCCTGCTTTGTTTCTGTGTACACTTTAAACAGATATGGTGATAAAATGTACCCTTCCCTGACCCCTTTGCCAATTGGAAACCATTCTGTTTCTGCATATTGTTTCCTGATTATGGCCTCTTGTCCTGAATACAGGTTGTATATCAGGATTATCAAATGTTGTGTCACACCTGTTTCTTTAAAAGTGATCCATAGTTTTTCATGATTCACATAATCAAAGATGTTGCTATAATACATAAGCACAAGCACTACAACTCCCAGAAATCCCCCAGCCAGTATAGCCAGTTGCTATGCAGACATATTTTGAGAAATGCAGTCCTCTTAAAAGAACTTGTTCAGACTTTCATCATGGACTTTTGAGTTCATGCCTTCTGTTTCTGCTACCCCTGTCAATTGGTGCTGGTCAGAGATCCGGAGTCATAGTTGCTTCTCGTGATCTCAAGGCACAGAGAAGTGAGGTTTAAACTCTTTCATTCTCAGTTGGGAGGGAAATGTCTATTTATATATGTGTATGAAAGAGAAAATGGAGAGGGGAAGCTTGGCTCCCCTTTTGTGCATGCATTCTTTTCCGCAGCCCTTGGCCCAGCCCCCAATGATACATGTAGCCGCAAAAGCAAAACATATCTATAACAGGTTTTGAGGTTATACAACCTGTATGCAACTTGTACTAAGTGTACATGGTGTGTGTGTGTGTGTGCAAGTTTCATAAACACACACCAATTCATGCAAATATTATGAAAATGGGAGTGCTGGGATGACCCCTCTCCTCCTCCACTCATTCAGCCTAAAACCAGGTAAGAATGGTTCAGATTACCCCACTTTTAATGAGTAGTGGATCTAACTAATCTTTGTCCCTTAGTGTTTTTTTTTTTTAAAAAGTTTAATACGTGAAGTTGGACCTTTAAAATTTTATAAGGCCATCATTCTTTATAACACCATTATAGTTTGTGCTAATTACCCTGAACTTGGTATTATACTACTTTCAGCCTGCATTAAAGTCCAAACACAGTTTGAGATCTTACTAATGACTTTTTTTTCTGATTAACAATTGATAACAAAGCAATTTATTAGAGAATTCGTACTGTGTCTCTTTCCCATATGCTATGAAATATGTAAATAGGGTAGAAAGGGATAAATAAATGACCATTTTAGCATCTTTAATAAATGCCAATGCAAATGAGGCGCAGACCGTCACCTGGGTTTATCATTCCATGGTGGCGCCAGATGTAAGTCAGCTATTACTGTCTCCATAATCACATTTCCCAGGAAGCTTTGAATATAAAATATTCCCCTATGACTAAGAATTGTATGTGAACTAGGAATGGAAATCTTCACTTATATCATTCTTGATGCAAAAACAAATAATTTCAAAAGTTTTCTTCCTGCTGGGCAGGATTATGAGAGTTCTTATTCTTTCTTTCATGCTTTAGGACCCTTTAACAACAACAACAACAACAAAGATTACAAGAAAACCCCCTGGATTATAGACAAACACTGTATTTTTGCATGTAATGCTTTTTTATGCAAAATATTCCTTTCTTGCACAAATAACTGTTTTCCACTAAAATAAGTATTTCACACAAAACTGAAGTTTTTTTGTGCAAATTTTCACAAAATGCAAAAAATCTCATAGTGGCTGACCTTTAAGTATCTCAGTGTGTTGAGACACCAGTCTCATGGAGGCTGAGAAAGTTTGTGAGCATTGTTTACACCTCTAATGTGCAGCACAATCATTGCCCTACAGCTCTAGTACGCAAATGAATGTTTTCCAGATTACTGTACCAGTCCATGGTCTGTTGACCAGTCCATATATGCAGCAGCTTTTTGCAAAATTCTCTGAATAGTCTCTTGTGGAATAAAGTATTGATCCTTGGTTGAGGGGACTCCATAAAATAGGATGCACTTGGGGAAGTTCTCTTTTAAAATTCTCATAGATTAAAACTTTAGTTTGACAGCCAAGTGACATGGGAGAAATCTCTGCAGTGTTTTATATCATTTGCACTGTAAATATGTTCCATTGGCAGGTTTATTTCTCCATCAGATATTTATGAGAGATAGTTTCCTCCTTCCTGCAGTATCTGCATATGCATGACACTGATGTAAGTGAAAAATTTTACCTGTTATGTTACATTGTGTTCATTTCAGAAATCCTATATTTAGTTTGGCTGACAAATACTCAAATCACCACCTACTGATAGAAGCAATTGTTGTATCTGTGGATATTATTGGGAGGTGCGTGTGTTTTTGTTTTGGAACTAGGTCTGCAAATCTTTTATTATTTTTTTCTGGCATATGAGAATTAAAAAAAATCATAAGCTTACTCCCCAGTGGATGAGATTGCAAGCGTTTCTGCACATTTTTCTTGCATTACAGAATTTGTTATGAAAAACTTCTCAAAGATGTTTGTTGTGTGCACGTGCATGTTCATGCAAACTCTTTCTTTTCTTCATCTTTTTGCACCGAATACTTTTTTTTCCTCCCATGAGGAATCAAACATTTTATAGTGGTTGACATTTTTCTGCCAAGAGTATATCTCAACATGCCATCAACAATGAATATTCTTTACATTCCCTGGTCAACTGTTATTCCTGGGTTCACAACCAGTGGGTTTTAAAGCTTTTGCAATCTGTCAGTCCCACATGTGATACCATGATAAAATATTTGCATTTATATTTACCTCATGCTAACTTTAGTCCCAAAAGCCAGCAAGGTGTAGTGGCTTGAGGGTTTGACTATGACCCTGGAGACAAGGGTTCAATTCTCCGCTTGTCCGTGGAAACCCACACCCTCAGCCCCCAGAAAACCCCACGATAGGTTTGCCTTAGTTCTTGCCAGAAGTCAGAAATTACTTGAAGGCACAAAACAACAACAACAAAACAAGAACAACAACTTTAGTCCTATTAAACCTATTGGGGGGTAGGGACCTGCCAGTTTGATATTTGACATGTTTCTTTACCTGCATTTCTTCCCTCTTCTCATTTCAAGTGAGATTTTGAGAGTTTCATTTGTTCACCTCTCACACAGACATTGGATGCACATTTTTTTCTATTATATTTCCCTCAATGTGCACAAATTTCATGTATTTTCCCATGAACTAAAGTGTGTTTTTGCACATTTCTCACAGATACAGATTTGACATATAATTTGAAAAGAAAAATAATCTATTTCTTGTGATTTCCTTGTGAGGATGGGAAATGAAATGGTATACATAAATGTTCATTAACAGTGTCACAAAACATGAACTGAATAGATTCTTTTAAAAAAATAATTCACCCATTTTTTTTCTACTCATCCACATGAGCAGGATAGCCATAACAAAATGAACTAGGAAAGTGTGTGTAAATCTCTGATTATTTCATGCTTGTATTAAAAAAAAAAATTAATTACTTGTTGCTTCTTTCAAGAACAAAATAGTGAATTATTATATCCCTGATACCTTGATTATTATGGGAAATTATTCAGCAGAAAAATATTTGTTTGCATGCAAAAATAGTAGGATTTATGCACAATTTTTTGTTGTTGTTTTTTTTTGTGCAAAATTCTATTTTTTTTCCCAAACAAATTTGTGTAAAAAAATCAAGGAATATATATTTTTGTTCCACAAATGTGCTTCTTTTCTCCCCTCAAGAAAACATCACACTTAAGGGTTCCCCCCCCCCCGCCACAAAATAACCACAAGTTTTTCCGTGTTCAACAATTTTCTGAATCACTTCAGGATGTGCAAATACTAGGCAAAAAAGTGAACAAAATTCTTGCTTCTATGTTGTAATTCCTGACCAGGTTTGCTGAGTGCTAGGTTTGTCAGGGATTATTCTTTCCATCCCTAGTATTTAACCCCATTTCCCAGGTCTTCATAACATCTGTACCAGGAGTTTGCATGGAAAGGAGGCATCCAATTTAGAATCCTGACTACACCTATTCTACATTGTGCTGCAGACACTATGGAAAAAGCACATCTATTCTGCTTTAATTTGCAGGTGTCTGTACACTGGGTAGACCTTGATGTTCTCCTTTCTCCCCACATTTGAACAACAGAAAGAAATGTCATTGAACAGGGCAAGAGTAATGCTTTCAAAAGGTGTTCAGTTTGGCGCAGTAGCTTAAGCAAGACACTGTGAATTGTGACAAGATATTGTGCTGAAGAATTGATTAAAACTACTACTGCAGTCCATTACCTTCCTATTGAGTCTTAGTACAAAGCACTGATTGAATGAGACAGTGTGAATTTAACTTCTGTCACAGACGAAGAGAAGGGCCCCCGCCCTACAAAACAGCAATATTTTTGTTCTTCTCATTTTTAGCATACAGACTGATTAAAATAATTGACCAATTACATTATTTGTTTGCCTCTGCAGCTGCATTAACGACAACAACAGCAACAACAACAAAAATCTATGTAACGGTTGATTGGCACAGTTGATTGGCACAGTTCCAGGTTCAAATCCCTGATCACTCCCGAAATGTCCCAAATGTTCTGCATATCAGACACTCATCTAACCTCCTTCACAAGGTTGGTGTGAGGGTAAAATAAATCCCTTGTAAATTGGGTATAGGTCCTTGGTAGAAATGCCAGATACAAAAGCTATATATGAATACAGAAATTGTGTGTTGCTGCGCAATAAGTGAGCTTTTCTTCAGCTCCAAAATTGTTTCCCCAACTTGTCCAGGTATTTTACATTATGAAGGCTGAAGGCTATTTCAAATGTTCACTTCCTGTGTATGAGATAGTCATCTGATAGAACAATCATTCCCATGCTTGTGTTTTGTAGTATTCCAACAGGATAAATTAACATGCTAACTAAAGAACTTTTGGGTTGAAATGGAGCTTCTGTGAAAAGATTTTTCCTATACCCGATTCCTATAGTGTTGGGGAAGATGAATGAATCTCTTTAGTGAGGCTGACCATTCTCCCAGGATCAGCCCTAATATAAGGCAGAATGAGATTAACACCTCAGGAAGCATATGCTAGGGCACCAACATCAGCTTGGGTTCCCAGATGTTCTCCTTTGTGGAGAAACAGAGTTGTGTATGCCACATAGCTTAGTCCAGTGGAAGATGCTAATCCATCATCAATGTTGTAAGATTCACCTTCCAGTCTGACTGACTACTGCACCTGCGAGGGGAAGGGGTACCTTCTTGTCCTTCATTTCAGGCAGCAAAATATCTTGAGTTAACTTTGCATGTTCCAGAAAATCTTCATTGGAAATCATTTATTTCTGAGAATTGAGGAACTGGGTATCCTTGGATGTAAAACAGTTGTCATTTTCCTGCCCTGCTTGTACATTTCCTGGCAGCTTCTGACTGGCTATTGTGGAAAGCAAGAAGAAAGCTGGAACAGATGGACATTTAGGATGATCTGAAAAAGTTCCAGTTGCCCTCTTCCTTCATCTATTAGGTTCTCAAGACAGAGACAAAAAGAATTAATAATAATAATAATAATAATAATAATAATAAATAATAATAATAATTAGTTTCCGGGTTTTAAACAGACAAGTAAGAATATCACACAGTCTCACACAATTTTCTTCTAATAGTCAAACAACCCAAGGTATTCTGTGTACAAAAATGTGTGATTTTTTTTAAAAAAATCTACACAAAAAAACTTCATAAAAAACATGTTTACCAAACAGAAAGCATTGTTTCCTATCAAAAACCAGGAAAATATAGTTTCCTGGCTATTTCCTTATTATATTTATATCCCACTCTTCAGCCAAAAAGTCTTCCAAGAGGACTTACACATTGTTAATTTGAAAGTTCCTTGCCCTCCAGCTTACAATCTAAATAAGATTGTGCAGAAAAAAGGTTTTTTCTTGTAAAACAGCAACAACAAAAACAAACCTCCACAAGCTTTTATCTGCAGAGTAATTCTTATGGAACATTTCAGGACATTGGAATATGAAGAAAATACTTTGAAGGGCTATTCACTTTTTTCCCACAGCAGGGAGAAAACTACTTAATTAGTCATCCTTGATGCAAGGGTGATATAGTCGAGAATTTACATCCCCAGTCCTACGCTCATTGCCTTGAGTCTCCAATGAAAAGACGATGAGAAAGATATCATGCTAGATATCCTAGAGAACCACTCCAAGGACTTTATGGATGAAATGGTCTTAATCAGTAGCTACATTCAGGAGGCAATGTATTGGCTAACATAATGACATATCTGCAAGCTTTGACCCTCCGTGCATGGTCCCAGATTAATAGACAGAGAAAAACTTTGGATTTATATTCAGCCTTTCACCAAAATATAATTCCCATGGTGCCTCATAGTAATCAAAGAGGAATCATCATTGACATCTAAACAAAATTGATTACAAAAAATGAATTAAATTAAAAGACTAATTTAAAACAAAAAAACAATTGAAAAACACATTCAGAAAAAGAGTATAGGTGCCAGGCCCTGCTTCCAGAGCATAGACTCTAACTCATCAGAGTCTGAAGAAGAGGGCACACCAGAGGCTGAAACAGAAGGTGTGCTAGGGCCTGCAGTACAGAGAGAGGTTACAGCGCTGGAAGCAGAACAGGGGATGGCACCAGCTCCAACCGAGAGTCCTGCTTCTTCAGATACAGAAGAACACTTATCTAGACCCAGCTTCACACAGCACAGGCAGCAAAGAGAGACCCAGTGTTGCTCTCTTAGAATTTATAACTGGCAACAATCAATCAAGGCACAGCTGTGCTGGCTTTGGGTCTATTTAGCTGGCATCCTTCCCCTCCAGGAGTTGTCAGAGCTTATCTGACCTGCTCCCTTGCTGGATGCTTTGACAAATGCTCGGATTGACCTTGGTCACTCCCTTGCTGAGAAACCCTGCCAGACTTTGTTTATGCTGGACTTTATTTATGACTCCTTGCTTGCTGCCTGGAAGTAAATAACAAGCTGGGAGATATTCAGTTTGTTTTGTTTGATTTATCAGCTGTGCCAGGACTGAGATAGGACAATAGCACGCTGTATTTGTTAACAAGGCCTATCTCCAACAGGCAGCCTGTTGTCCAAATCCTGCCTGGATAATGAAATCTTCTGCTAGCAAAAAGGTAATTTGGGAGGGGGTGTGGCTAGCTTCTCGTGGTAGAGAGTTCAACAGCCTGGTAGTAATCACCAAGAAAACCCTTCTCTTAAGAATACAAAAAGAATCCTGCTAAATCAGATCAAAAGCTATGTAGACCAGTATTCAGTTCCCAAAATGTCCAAGAAGATGTCAGTGAGAACTCCACTCACAAGAAGAAACATCTTCTCCCTGTTTGCATTTATCCACCAAACGATATTAGGAAGTATGCTTCCTCTGGTCTTGATGGCATCATATAGTCATCATGATCAGTAAACATTCATAATCATGTTTTCCATGAAGTGGTTTAATCCATCTTTAAAGATATATTACTGGTCATCACCACATAGCAAGGGACTGTTGTAGAAGTCCTGTGTATAAATCTGCCTTCTATCTTAGACTGAACTAACAATGAACCACACAATACATTTGCTTTTGTTCAAAAAGATAAAGAAGTTCTGTGTTCCATGAAATCCTCTTTCTGTTGTAACTATAGTTCCTGCCCTGGGTTTTTAAGAATGGGAGAAATAATGTATTTCTGAAGGCAGAGACAACAGTTGAAGTATATATGACATCTGAGTGGTTTCTTCATTTCAAGAGGCTCATTTTTGCAATATCATCATAAATAAACCTGAGTACCTTTATGAGGCAGAAAATTGGAAGGCAGATCTTCAAAAAGGTTAAATACAATATAGTGTGGCCATCCGTTAAATACTTTAGAGTATAATGAGCAAAACTTATTCCTTTATTACCAATTGGTATGACGATGCCAGTGAATCAGCAGAGGCTGTTTTCAAGCTCATTGGGAATTAGCTATGAAATTAAGAACAGAGTCATTCACCAAATCACTTTAGGAGAGGAATTTCAAATAGAAGTTGGTTGGCATTAATATTTCCTGTAACTTGTATCTATGAAGAATAGACTCAAATGGAAATGAATGCTCCCAGGAACAGAAAAGTAATGGAACAGCATCTAGAACTGGTATTACCCCAAAAGGTGGGTGACGCAAGTCCACCTGCAGTACCAGTGCCTCCATGAAATGGCAGAAATTATAGCTCAAAAAGAGAGGCCCATGAAATGGGTTAACCTCACAGGGTCTTTCTATCTTTGTAAATTGGTACTAATGCAGAGACACCGGTTGGTGATTAAAACAATGTTTTATTGTGGAAAATCACAAACACACACAAGATTCTCACAACCTTTCAAGGCTAACCAAAGGAAAGGAAGGAAAAATTGGATAACAAGAAGTTGGGATGAAGTGGTTGATATTTACCTATCCTGAACAGAAGAGATAAAACAATGTGGCTCAGTCTAAGCATCCAAGGGTAGCACAAAGAATCTGAGTAGTAGAATGACAGCCTATGTCCATTGTGCTACATCCAATATACTACAGATTGTCTGGCTCAGAACCGGGGTTTAAATACCCTGCTTCTGCCCTGAGGGTAAATATGTTAATAGCTCTTTGGCAGAGTAACAATGGGGTCTGGGATGGGCTAATGGTCTTAGCATTAGGTGACCAAACATTGATGGGAAATGTGATAGTTTCTTAATGTCTGGGCAGGTGAGGAAATGGAGGAGAGTTTCAGTGAGAAGAGGAAACAGGTTGATGACCATTGGTTGCTCCATTGAACAACTTTGTGTGCTATTGTATTTGAAGGCTGAGTCTCTGAAGAGATTATTGCAAGCTCATCAGCACCACAACTTCCCAACTTATATGACCTGGCCAGGCCCTGAGGTCCCATCTGACTTACTTTTGCATGTGTTCAGCCAATCCTCTTTGCCAGCATGACTTTTCGGCAATAACAGTGTATGACTTATATTTCGTGCCACTTAAATAATGTTCATTGCCAATTATATCATGTGGTACTGGACCTTTAGATAACTAAAAGAGATGGATTTGAAGGATTCAGGATCATGGACAAATATTTCATCTATGTTCTTTTAACTTCCCTTGATAATGTCTATAGACAAACTGAATATTCTTAGTATGTCATCATTCATAAACTTAAGTGGTATCTGAACCAACCATCATGTAAAACAGAAATGGGAAAATGTGATTTGTTGATCCAAGAAATATTGGGATCATAGAATGGATATATAGCAATTTCTCTTCTACCATAATGCCAGATCTCAGGGTCATCCAATTAGAGTGACTGACAGTGGATCCAAGAAAGATGAAATACTTGTTAACACATAATTAGCATGGAATTCACTGACACAATCTTGAAAGTTTTTAAAGAAAGGGGATTTGTAAATATTCATGAAGAGTAGACATAGCAATAGTCATAATGAAGGCACAGAATTTCCATGATCAGTGCTATTTTTGCTAATGAATGCCAGTTGCTGGGGATCAAGCACAGGAGAGGATTCACAGCTGCTGGTGGGATTTCTAGATACACCTGGTAGGCTGCTGAGAGAAGCAAGAGGCTATACTCTGAGGATTTTTAATTTGACCCAGCGAGGGACTTTTCTAAAATTCTTACAAGTTTTTTTTTTTAAATCATTATGTTTCTAAAATATTAAGCAGTGATTATTCCATTGATGTAGGTATCGATGTTTGCCAGAGGCACGTATTAGCTTATCCACTAGAACTGTACCTCTTCCTTTTACTGCTGAATCCGTGGAACTATAAATTTAGTGGGGTTTTTTCCTGTAATTATTTCCCCATTGTTTCCCCATGTCTTTGGTAAACAGACTGCTCTTATTGCATTCGGCAAATTCCTGAAATGTATAGGTGGAGAAAACAGCTAATAGATCTCACTGCACACCCTATCTTAGTATACTCAGCACTGTGAAATGCACAGAACAGCTCTGTCCAATTTCACAGTGACCAGCCACGTGCCTATGAGAAGAACACAATCAGGACAAATGGGAAATAATACTCTGCTGATATTAATCAGGACTGACATGCATAGGCAAGGTGCTTCTAATCAGGAAGCAGCTTAAAGACATCATGACTAATTGTTTGTTGTTAACTGCCAGCAAGTTAGCTTTGACTTATGGAAACACTAAGAATGAGACACTTCCAAATCACCCAATCATCAACAGCCCTGCTCAGGTCTTGCAGGCTCAGGGCTCTGGCTTCCTTAATTGAGTCTATCCATCTGTATTAGGGTTTCCTCTTTTCCTACTGCTTCCTACCTTCCTGAGTATTATTGCCTTTTCTAGTGAGTCATGTCTTCTCACAATATGTCCAAACTATGAGACTGTCAGTTTAGTCATCTTGGCTTCTGTGGAGAGTTCAGGCTTGATTTACTTGAGGATCCATTTATTTATCATTTCAGCAGTCCATGGTATTTGTAGAACTCTTCTTCAGCACCACATTTCAAATGAACTGATTTTCCTCCTATCAGCTTTCTTCATTGAACAACTTTCACACCCATACATAGAAACTGGAAATACAATACCATGGACAGTCGTAATTTTAGCATACAGTGGTACATCTTGACACTTCAAGATCTTATCTAGTTCCTTCCAAGTCCTAGCCTTCTTCTGATTTCTTGACTGCAGTCTCCATTCTGATTAATGACTGAGTAAAGGTAAGGAGAATCTTGAACTATTTCAGTCTCAGCATTATCCGCTTAAAAGTTATGTAAATCATCTGTGGGCATTATTTTTGTTTTCTTATTGTTCAGTTGTCTTTGAAATTTCTTCCTTGACTTTCTTTGGTAATCATTTCATGCCTTTGCTATTTTCTCCTTAGAAGAATGTCCATGACTTAAATTGTTGATATTCTCTCCTCCAATTTTCATGCCTCCTTCCTCTTACTCTTGTCATGTCCTGGACAGAGCTGGCAATTAATCACAAACAGCAGCACAGTTTTCTAACCCACAGCAAGAGCTAGAAAATATCCTAAACAGACCAAATGCAAACAAATCCAAAGGACAAGTCCAATTCATAGTCAAAACAGGCAGTTTCCAGGTAGTCCAGATGCAAGAGAAGAGCATAGGGTTTCACAACTGAAGAGACCAGTTGCTGACCCTGGAAGGAAGGGCCAGCTGAAGCCCTTTTATCTATTGATGCTGTGGCCACAAGTGTTCCTTCATTAGGGCTCGCTTGCTACTTAAACGCGCCGAGCAGCACAGCCTCTCTCGCTGCCAGCATTTCTCTTGCAGGGTAAGTGTTTCTGTTACCTCATCCTCTATTTGTTATGCTTGCCCAGGACCCTGTTGTTGTCTACTATCTTCTTCTTATATATATATATATATATATATTTATATATTTATACACACATATATATATATATATGTATAAAAGAAGATATATATATATATATATAAATTTTTATTGGTTTCAGCAAAAATAAAAAATATACATCATATAATATACCATTCTTTTTTCAGTAATTTCACATATGTACAATTATTCTTCCATGTTTCCTTATCAGAGCAAATAATTATTAATATTCGTCTTGTATCTTAAGTCCTCTAATAACTTCATTTATATCTTGTCAAAGTTTTATTCAGTATATACATTATCTTGTCATTTAATTATAGTCCTTTTCTTACATTTATACAACCTTGCTTAACACTTGTAACATACATTTAGAGTACTTACATTTATTATTGATTGATTGATTTACTTTTTGTCACTTTTCCTATTATTTTACATGAATAAGATAGCTTATATAACTCTCTGATTATGAAAAAATAAATTTAATGGACCCCAGTCCTTTTCAATCTTCTCGTTGGATTGTCCTCTAAGTCTCTGTGTTAGATTGTCTGCTAACTTAATCTTGCACAGATTTTGAATCCATTGATCAATATTTGGTGTCTCTTCCTTCTTCCATAACTTTGTGTATTCTATTCTAGCTGTTGTTATCACATATAACAGGATTTTTGAGTATTTCTTCTGTGTAGTTTGGTCTAGGGTATGTAGCATATTCAGCAAGTAGATTTCTGGTTCTTTAGAGAATTCCACTTGTAAAGTTTCTTCAATCTTTTTGTGTATATTATTCTAATATTTCTTTGCATGCTTACACATGTACCATATGTGATATGTTGTACCTACTTCCACTTGACATTTCCAGCATTTTCCGGAGCCTACTTTATAGATTTTATGGAGTTTATTTGGGGTCATGTACCATCTGTTGAAAATCTTCAAATAATTTTCTTTTACATTTTGGGCCGCTGTGAATTTTTGTGTTGTTTTCCAACTTTGTTCCCAATATTCTAATCTTATTGGATGACCAATATTCTGTGCCCATTTAATCATTACGTGTTTTACCATTTCCTCTTCGCTTTTATATACTAAAAGTCCTTTATATAATTTCGCAATTATATGTTGTGGATTTTCCTGCATGATTCTTATTATCCTATGTTGCTCTCCCATGTTGAATCCGTATAACTTCCAGTCAATCTGAAATCTTTCTGTTAGCTACCTGTAAGGGAACCAGCTTAGAAATACTCCTTCTTTTTCTATTTCCGTTCTTTCCTTGATATTTATGACTCCAGTAATATGTTCTCTAATTAAATCTTCGTATCTAAGCCATTTGGTCATATTCTTCCATCTCCCGAAGAAGGCCTCTTGTGGAGAGATCCACTTTGGAATTGACGTAATAAATAGTGGTTTGTAATTTTTCCAAGTTATCAGGAGGAATTTTCTAATATAATGGTTGGTAAAGTCTTTGTCAACTTTTGCTTTGTCGTAACAGATGTACACATGCCATCCCATTCTTAAGTCAGATCCTTCTAGTGCAAGTAATCTTTCATTCTGTAAGCTAACCCAATCTGAAATCCATGATAATGCAGCCGCTTCATAATATGTATGGAAATCTGGTGCTCCAGCACCTCCTCTGATTGTTAGATCTGTTAGTGTTTTCCAACTTATTCTGGGTTTCTGTTCCTCCCAGATAAATTTAACTATGTCTTCTTGCCATTGAATGAACGGCTTTCTATTAATTATTATAGACAGACTTTGGAATAAATACATTAATTTAGGGAGAACAGTCATCTTAATTGTTGCCAATCTTCCCATGAATGACAGCCACAGTTTTGTCCATCCTTCTAGTTCTTTTTTTATTTCTTTCCATTTCTTTTCATAATTATTTTCATAGAGTTCATTGTTATGTTTGGAAATCCATATTCCTAAATATTTTATCTTTTTTACTGTATTAAAACCTGATATTTCAGTTATCTTTTCTTCCTCTTTTTTACTTATATTTTTAGTCAGGATTGCTGTTTTGTCTTTATTTGCTTTAAATCCTGATAGATCCCTGAACTTGTTCATCAATTTGATAAGATGTTTGATACTGTTTAAAGGATCATCCAAAAAAATTACAAGGTCATCGGCGAAAGCCTTCAATTTAAAATGGTACTTTTTAAACTGTAGTCCTTTTACTTCTTGGTCTCTTTGTATTGTATTGTTCAAAATTTCCATTGATGTTATGAACAACAAAGGGGATAGTGGTCACCCTTGCCTCGTACTTTTTTTCACTATTATAGGGCTTGTTTTTTTTGCCATTAATAATTATGCTGATTGTAGATCGCTTCAACCCATGTCATAAATTTCATGTCTGTGTCCATCTTCATAAATACTGCTTTTGAAAAGAACCACTTCAACGTGTCGAATGCTTTTTCTGTGTCTACAAAAATCACTGCAAGCTTTTTTTTGTTATGCTTCTCATAATGTTCTATTATGTTTATAACTGTTCTTAAATTGTCCCCTATGAATCTTTTAGGTAGGAACCCATTTTGATCTTCATGTATTGTTTCTGAAAGAATTTTTTTTAGTCTTTCCGCCAATATAGATGCTGTCAGCGCCGGCTGAGGTCAAGCGGGGGCCAGGCCGGGGCAGCCACCAGCAGCGTCCCAAAACAGTCACTCAGGAGTGCTGCAGCGAGCAAATGGCCTGGAACTGAGGTTTGCCTTCACAGCAGGCACCAACGGAAAATAACAATGGGTTGCCTCACCCTGAACACAAAATGGTTACAGCACCTTAACACAGGGAAGGGTCTTGGAGGAGCCGGGCAGCAGCACGCAGGCACGGGCTGGACTGGAACAAGGCACGGGCGACAGACGCATGGGAAGCCGACGGTTGTTGCTCCGTGCCTACCCCAGCCCCGCGCCTGCTTAAAAAGGCCTGCAGACCGGCCAGCGGCCAATCCGGGCCGAGCACGTGGCTGGGCTCACAGCTGTGCTACAGCTGGGAGCTCCCTGTCCCCAGGTGTTTCTCTTGCAGCCGCCGGGAGCGGCGGCTGGCCTCCTTGAACCGCCGCCGCTGCAGGAAGGTCGGCGGCAGGGCGGCAGCCTCAGCCTCTTCCGAAGCCGCCTCACGAGTAGGCAGTGCCCCGGGATCGGGCCCGGGGCCTGCCTCCTCCCACAGATCCTCGTCCGCCACCCCCAGCGGCCTGGGAGCCGGGCCAGCGACCTCCGCAGTGGCGGGACGATCCTCGGCGGCGGCGGTGGCCTCCGTCCCGCAGGGAAGACCCTCGCCGGGATAGGCATCTGCAGCGTCCCAGCGATCCCTCCTGGCGGCGGAGCCCTCCGCGGCGGCCGCGTGGCCGCTGCCGCCGGCCGCATCCTCCGATGGGCCCGGATCCGCGTCCTCCTCCTCGGAGGTAACAGTGGCGGCGGCCTCCGCTGCGCCCGCCGGCACAGCCACACTCAGAGCCCTGACAGATGCAAAGATTTTAGTTGTCTACTATCTTCTTCTTCTGGGCAAGCTTCTAGGGAAGCTCCTTCCTTTGGGGAAGCTTCTGCGGGACGCCGGGGCCGGTGTCCGGACGCACCCCCATGGCTGGCTGGAGCAGCAACCTGTGAAACACCGGGTGGACCCGTAGGTTGCGCGGGAGTTGGAGCCGGAAGGCCACGGGGTTCACCTGGACCCGAATGGCAAAAGGACCTATGTACCAGGCATCCAGCTTGCGGCTAGGGCGCCCAGGCAGTAGGAAGCGCGTGGAGAGCCAGACACGGTCCCCGACCCGCAGAGGCGGTCCTGGCTGCCGGTACCGGTCTGCTCCCCGCTTGTACGCCTCCTTAGCAAGCTCCAGCTGCTCCCGCAGTAGCTCCTGGATGGCCCGCAGCTCCTGGAGCCATCGGTCCACGGCGGGCACCGCAGACGGTGCCCTGACTGGCGGGAACCACTGCGGGTGGAAGCCGTAGTTGGTCAGGAATGGGGACTGCTGAGTGGAGGCATGGACGGCGTTGTACGCAAACTCAGCCACGGGCAGGAGGTCGACCCAGTCGTCCTGCTGGTAGCAGCTGTAGCACCGCAGGTACTGCTCCAGCGTGGCATTCGTGCGCTCAGTCTGACCATCGGTCTGCGGGTGGTGGGCCGACGACAATCGGGGTTCGATGTCCAGCTGCCGCAACAGACACTGCCAGAACCGGGCGGTGAACTGTACCCCTCGATCGGTCATGATCCCCTCGGGGAGGCTGTGCAGCCGGAAGACGTGCTCCAGGACGAGGCGAGCCGTCTCCATTGCGGAAGGTAGCGCCCGACACGGGATGAAGTGCGCCATCTTCGTAAGGAGGTCCACCACCAGCAGTATGACGGTGTGGCCCTTGGATGGCGGGAGCTCGGTGATGAAGTCCATGGAGATGGTCCGCCAGGGGCCTGCGGGGGTCGGCAGCGGCTGGAGCAGCCCCGAGGGCCTTTCCGTCGGGTCCTTGGCATGGCGGCACACGGGGCAGGAGCGGACGTAACGGTCGACATCCCCGCTCACCCTGGGCCACCAGAACTCCCGGGTCACGAGGTGCAGGGTCTTGTACCGGCCGAAGTGCCCCGCGGGCCTTCCGTCATGGCAGAGGCGCAGCACTTCCTCGCGACAGGGGCCGGAGGGCACGAAGAGCCAGTCGCGATGGTAGAGCAACCCCCCCCGCTCCGACCATGGGGAGGCGGCGTCCCCCAGGCGCAGGGACTCCCGGGGCGGCTCCCGAGCCTGGGCCTCCCGGATCCGCTCCGCCAGGGTTGTTACGTTCACGGTCGCCGCGAAGTTCTCAGGGTGCAGGATGGTCGAGCGGCTCTCCGGCTCTGGGGTGGCGGCATACTCAGACTTCCGGGACAGGGCGTCCGCGCGCCGGTTGCGGGCCCGAGGCACGTACTGCAGCTGGAAGTGGAACCGGGAGAAGAACTGGGCCCATCGCATCTGCCGGGGCGTCAGCTTCCGGGCGGTCTGCAGGTACTCCAGGTTGCGGTGGTCGGTCCGCACCTGTACCGGGTGCAGCGCGCCTTCCAGGAGGTGCCGCCAAGCCTCAAACTTTGCCTTAACCGCCAGGAGCTCCTTCTCCCAGATGGTGTAGTTCCGCTCTGGAGGGGTCAGCTGCCGGGAGTGGTAGGCGCACGGTCGGAGCTCCCCTTCTGGACCTGAGCTCTGCAGCAGGACCGCCCTGACCGTGACGTCCGAGGCGTCGGTCTCCAGTACGAAGGGCCGCCGGGGATCGGGGTGCTGCAGGATGGGCTCTGTGGTGAAGCGGGTCTTCAACTGATCGAACGCCTGCTGGGCCTCGGGGGTCCACTGGAACGGCGCCTTGCCACGGAGCACCTGGTGATGGGGGCGGCCAACGACGTGTAGTCGGCAATAAACTTCTGATAGAAGTTGGTGAACCCCAGGAACCGCTGCACATCCTTGCGGCTCTTCGGGGCCTGCCAGGACACAATGGCCTCCACCTTCGCTGGATCCATCTCTATTCCCTGATGAGACACGCAGTAGCCCAAGAAGTCGACTTCTGAGAGGTCGAAAGCACACTTCTCGAGCTTGGCGTAAAGGCGGTGCTCCCGCATCCGCCGCAGCACGGCGTGCACATGTGCCTCATGGACTTGCTGATTTGGGGAGTAGATCAGGAAGTCGTCGAGGTAGATGATGACGAAGCGGTCCAGGTAGTCCCCGAAGACGTCGTTCATGAAGTGCTGGAACACCGCCGGTGCGTTGCACAGGCCGAAGGGCATGACAGTGTACTCATAGTGCCCGTACCAGGTCTGGAACGCCGTCTTCCACTCGTCACCGGCCCGGATCTTTACCAGGTTGTAGGCCCCGCGGAGGTCCAGCTTCGTGAAGACCGTCGCGTGGCGCAACCGCTCCAACAACTCTGGGATCAAGGGTAGCGGGTAGCGGTTGCGAATGGTAATCTGGTTGAGGGCGTGGTAGTCATTGCAAAGTCGAAGCTCCCCCGACTTCTTGCGAACGAACAGCACCGGCGCCCCGACCGGGGAGGTCAAAGGCTGCACGAAGCCCCGACGTAGGTTCTTCTCCAAGAACTCCCGCAAGGCTGCCAGCTCCTGTTCCGAGAGTGCGTAAATGCAGCCTGCCGGGATGGGGGCCCCGGGTACCAGGTCTATAGCACAGTCGTAGACCCAGTGCGGGGGTAGGCGGTCGGCCTCCTTCTGGTCGAACACGTCCGCAAATTCCCGGTACTTCTGCGGCAGTTCGACGGATGTCCCGGTCCCGGAGGTCTCTAAAGTAGCCATTAGCTTCTCGGGCCAGCAGTGCTCTTGGCAGTACTCGGGTGCAAACAGCACCTCGCGCCGTGCCCAGGAGATGTGCGGGTCGTGGCGCGAGAGCCAGGGCATCCCCAGCACCACGGGGAAACAGGGCACCGCGGCCACCAAGAAGCTTGTCCGCTCGAAGTGGCCCTGGATCTCGAAACCCACCTCGACCGTCCAGTGGGTAATGGGGCCGGACTTCAGCAACCGCCCATCAATGGTCTCCACCGGTCGTGGCTCTGGCCTGGGAGCCGGGCCAGTGACCTCCGCAGCAGCGGGACGATCCTCGGCGGCGGCGGCGGCCTCCGTCCCGCGGGGAAGACCCTCGCCGGGGATTGGCATCTGCCGCAGCGTCCCAGCGATCCTCCCTGGCGGCAGAGCCCTCTGCGGCGGCCGCGTGGCCGCTGCCGCCGGCTGCGTCCTCCGATGGGCCCGGATTCGCGTCCTCCTCCTCGGAGGTAACGGCGGCGGCGGCCTCCGCGGCGTCCGCCGGCGCAGCCACGCTCAGAGCCCTGACAGATGCGAAGATTTTAGTTGTCTACTATCTTCTTCTTCTGGGCAAGCTTCTAGGGAAGCTCCTTCCTTTGGGGAAGCTTCTGCGTTGGACTCAGAATCCTCCTTCTCACTGTCAGGGTCCCCAAGGCAGGGCATGACAAGTCTAGCCCTACTTTATATATGACATGTCTAGAGTACAAGTTAAATAGGGTGAGAAAATGCACTCTAACCCCATGCCAGCTGGAAACCATCCCATTTTTCCATATTCTTGCTTGATGAGTACAGGTTACACATCAGCCCAGTCAAATGTTGTGGCACACCCATTTCTTTAAGAGTGATCCAAAGTTTTTCATGACCTACACAATCAAAAGTTTTGCTTTAATTGATAAAGCACAGGCTGATTTTCTTCTGAAATTATTTGGTGTGCCCCATTATGCAATGTATATTTGCAGTATGATCATTTATGCTCCTTCCTTTCCTGAACACATTTTGGATGTCTGGCATTTCTCACTCCATGAAAGTTAAAGTCTTTACTGTAAATTTTGAACATCACTTTGTTTAATGAGAGATTAATGCAATGGTCCTGTGGCTATTGCAATCACTGGTCTCTTTATTGGGACTGGAATGTATATTTAATGTTTACATTTGTGAGATTGCTCTGTTTTCCCCATTTTTTGTCAGATTTTAGTTCAAGCTAGAGTAAATTCTGTCTCTGTAGCTTGAAGTAGACCTATTGGTATGGCATCTGTTCCTGGTGATTTATTTCTCCCAAGTGCTCCAAGTATAGCTTCCAATTCACTTTCTTAAACTATAGGTTCATCTTCGAATGGTTCTACTTTGAATGATTCTCCTTTCATCTCTTTTATATGCCTCTGTAGTTGGACAGTAAACTTGCATTATTGTTATATTTGATATGTGAAGTGAAGCTTTCTTGATGTTATTTATTCAGACTTTTAATTCTTCACTTTGACTGCTTCTGCTACATCTGTTCCTACTATTTTCATTTCCTGAATAAAATACTGTGTAATTGTCTGACTCAAAATGTCCTGTTTCTGTCCATTTTAACTCGCTCACCTTAGATTTTGCAGTCTTTGTAGTTTCCTTCCTTCCTTCCTTCTTTCTTTCTTTCTTTCTTTCTTTCTTTCTTTCTTTCTTTCTTTCTTTCGTCTATGTCTAACTTCTCCTGATTCATGTTTCTCACACTCTGTGTTCCTAGAATATATCTTGTGCAGCTTCAATCCTTCTTTCCATCTCTGAGCATGTCAACAACTGAATGTCTTTTTGACTTGAGTCCAGTTGCATCATTTGCCACTATGCTACTCATAGCTGTCCTTTGCTGTACCCTAGTAAGTCACTGAATGCCATCCGACTTGGAAATCTTATCCTCCGGCACTATCTATTTTGGATTGTCTCATCACAAAATTTTCACGGTAAAAGACATGAAAGACTGAGTACTAAAAAGCGTTAGCTATGGTGCCACTGCTGTTGTCTCTGAAACATCCCCCACCAGTATCACCCTCGGCTCCTGCCCAGTAGCTGTTTAGCACATTTATTCAGCTTCTCAGCAAAAACCTGACATGAGAGATCCAACCAGTAGCACTGTTGCCTTCAGGATAGCCTCACAAGAAACATGTAATCCCAGCACCACAGAAAAATCCCTAATAATGACACCCTGGAAAAATTCCCCTTTAAAAAAAAAACAACAACTCCTGAAGTCTCTCCACCAGCACAGACGTTGTTCACATTGGCTGTGAAATTCTGGAAGCAGAGTTCAAAAAAGTAATTTTTCTAAACACTGTTGATGAGCCTTATTCACCATTAATTTCTCTACTTTGCCCTGAAAACCAGCTAAGTTAATAGACATCGCTACAGCTTCTGCAAATAAAATCTGCAGTTCAACTATGCATGAAGAAGCATTTCCTTTTGTCTGTATGGAATCTCCAACAAGTGAGTTCCATTCAGTGACTCTGGCTTTAACAAAGCCTGTTTAAACATATCGCTATGACAAATACGCTATTGTGTTCTCTTTCCTTTTGTACAATATAAATTAAGAATAATCCTGTTTCAAATGTTTTGATATCCTCCTAGAGACTAATACTAGCTATATATAAACAGTGTATGCTACTTCCCTCTAACAACAAACCCAGTTGTAACAAATAGATTCACTCTTGTTGAAGATCTTCCCTAAAAATAATATCTTGGTAAATAAGTGAAGCACATATTAAAATGGCCTCCCCCATTCTCTGGTTCAGGGCTCCATAGTAGGTAGTCCATGAAAATATGGGTTCAGATCTTTCTTCAACCATTCATTTTATATCTAGACCTTGGGCCTCAGCCATTCTATCCTTCACAAATGTTTTGTCAATAAAATAGAAACAAAATGGAGAAAGACTTGTGGGTTTCTGAAAGAAAGAATATAATTCATATGCAATTAAGAAATAATTAAATTGGTTCTTTGGGAAGAGAGCCTCACAAAACCTCACAAGAGCAATAAAAATGCAACTTTTACACTTGGAGAAAAATCAGCACCATATGTCTATAGATTCTCTTCCATGGCAAACCTAAGGCTAAATGGCTCTGTGTGTATATTCTTACCATGTGTAAGGATTGCATATTTCATAATAAATAGCTCTTTTTCAAAATGCACTGGGAATTAGAATGGTTTCAACAAATTTGTTAAAAACAATAATAGTTTGCTGCTGCTTCTTACGTTGTAGTGATTATTGGCCTTTCTGCACTACACTGTTATAGTGCTATTATTCCACTTTCAGCATCCTGTGGCATTCTGGGGTTTGTAGTTTACTGAGGCCAAGGAGCTCTCTGACTGAGAATTCTAAATGCCCCTTCCTAAACTGCAAACCCCAAGATTCCATAGGATGTTGAAAGTGGACTAATAACACTATAACGGTGTAGTGAGGAAAGACCCTCTCTCTTGGTGCTTTATAATTCCCTTATCATCAGTATACAAACTCTGGAAAACAGTGGCAGCTGTTGGATTCCATGTCAGTGGAGTGGTGAATTCTTCCTGGGTTTAAGCCCAGACTTCAACGAAGGTAAAGGTTTTGAACCCTATATCTCAGAAAGATTCAGTATGTTGGATAGCCCCTTTTACAGTTTCTGCTGAATCCACTGTCACTAAAGGTAGTCAAGTTAATGTAAAAGCCAGTGTGGTGTAGTGGTTTGAACACTGGATTATGGTTCTGGAGACCAGGATTCAAATCCTCACTCAGCCACAAAAACCCACTGGGTGACACTGGACAAGTCACACTCTCTCAGCTTCAGATGAAGGCAAAGGCAAATCCTTTCTAAACAAATCTTACCAAGAAAATCCAGTGTGGGGTTCACCTTAGGGTCATTTAGGGCAGAAATGGCTTGTAGGCACACAACAGCAACAAATTAATGCATGTTCCAACTTCTAAATTATAATGTATATCATTTCCAAAACATGACTTTAAAGGAATCCTACAGGTTTCGTTTCATGTCAGGACAAAAGGGTAAAGGAAAGTGGAACAAAGAGGGCAAACTGCTTTTATCAGAGCACATTGAAATTGCCTTCAGCGGAAACCAGTACAGCCTTGTTATGTGGTAGCCACAAGGATTTAAACTCATTAATGTGCTAAATACAAAGGAAATGGGCTGAACAGAGATTTTAGCAGCTTACAATAGTCTGTAACCTCTTTTAGCCAATGTATTAATGTGCACAGGTTTGATATGGAGAGAAAAAATTATTTTAGCAAACAGCATAAATGTCCAGAAATGTAGCTGTAGTCTGCTTTGCATTAGCAATTGCCAAGAAAAGCCAGTAAGAGCACTGGATAAGGTTGAATACATCTACATCTTATCTAATTGGGTTAATGACAGATAAAGTTGTTTATTTAGATTTCATGTGATTTTTTGTTCTGAAAATCTTAAGAAACATAGAAGATGATGCCACTGAAGAAAGAAAATCTTACTATTTCACACTCTTTGTAAAATTCCACCTCAGCTCAACATTATCCCTGTATGGAAATGTCATGTCCTAATGTCTCCTTCTCTGAACCAGCCCAGAACAATATGAGAGCTTCAGGGAATCAAAACACAGCTAAGTGGTAGAGTACATGTTTTGCATGTGCCATATAAACCTCTGTCATCTCCAGGGAAAAGGTTCAAGTAGAAGTGATAGTTTAAAACTTCTGCACAAGAACCTTGCTGTCAAAAGCCAGAATCATAGAATCATAGAGTTGGAAGAGACCATCAGGGTCACAGAGTCCAACTCCCTGCCATGCAGGAATAATCCTCTAGGTGGCTTATATTGGCACAACCCCCAGTTACTTTATCCCTGGGAAGGAAATATCAACCTGGTGGCTTCCAGTTTAGTTTTGTCCCCATGACCACTGACTGGCTGAAGAGGTGCTTTTGTATACCCAAAATCAAAGAAGCAACATCTGCTCTTCTCTGGGGAGCCAGTGACTGTTGCTTCTCCTCTCTAGGTATAGAAGAATAGCTGGACAACTCCCAATCAGCCAGTCAGAGGCAGGGATGATGTGAAAACCCAGAACTTCTAGGTGTTCCTGTGTATCCAGGAAATCATCATCTCCTGCAAATAACACCAGCAAACTCTGCTAGTGTAACTAGTAGATCTTGACCAGAATAGAAAGGCCAGGCTAGGTAACAAAATAGTCTGAACATGTATCAAGCAACTTCTTATGTCCAGTCTTCAAGTCTTCTCAAGAAAGTAGGATATCATCATTTATTCCCAACAAGAATAGAATGAGATCCTACATCACATTGACAGATACTAAGTCTTTACCAGTGTACTTATTCCCAAAAGTATAGGGCAACAGTTCCCCATCATGCCTATGGCCAGCATCCTGTTTATGACATATGAAAGTGCACCTAGGGATTACATCTGCATTCGTACTTTTGCAAACTCTCATGTAACACGAATTGGAGGGCTACCAGTTGCAGCTCCATTTCTATAGCCACTGATGATCTGCAGGGATGCACACAGGCTTGTTGCAGCTCCTCTTGAGAACAGAGGGAAGATGGAGCATCTGAAGAAGCCTGAGCAAAATTTCACAGTCAATTCATATCTGGAGAGATAAGAGTTGTACCTGGCAACCCTCCAGCTCTTATTGTCCACTATTGTGGGGGCTATGTTGAAGGAAATACTGCATACTTCTTTCTCAAAGATGGGCAAAAATCCATACACAGGGTGTTTACATGTACACCAGCATATGTCACCAACTGGATTCTCAGTTGCATCAACAGGAGTATGGTGTCTAGATCAAGAGAGGTAATGGTACCATTCTATTGTGCATTGGGTAGGCCTCATCTGGAATATTGTGTCCAGTTTTGGGCACTTCAATTCAGGAAGGATATTGGCAAGCTAGAGCGTGTCCAGAGGAGGGTGACCAAAATGGTGAAGGGTCTGGAAACCATGCCCTGTAAGGAACGGCTTAGGGAGCTGGGTATGTTTAGTCTGCAGAAGAGAAGGTTAAGAGGGGACATGGTAGCCATGTTTAAATATTTGAAGGGATGTCATGTTGAGGAGGGAGTGGGCTTGTTTTCTGCTGCTTTCAGAGACTAGGACAAGGAGCAATGGATTCAAGCTGCAGGAAAGGAGATTCCACCTAAACCTCAGGAAGAACTTCCTGATGGTCAGAGCTGTCCAGCAGTGTAAAATGCTGCCTCAGAGTGTGGTGGAGTCTCCTTCTTTGGAGGGTTTTAAGCAAAGGCTGGATAGTCATCTGTTGGGGGTGCTTTGATGTGTGTTCCTGCATAGCAGCATGGCCCCTGTTGTGTCTTCCAGCTCTGTGA
Organism: Iguana delicatissima; assembly: GCA_948472985.1. Taxonomy (NCBI): domain Eukaryota; kingdom Metazoa; phylum Chordata; class Lepidosauria; order Squamata; family Iguanidae; genus Iguana; species Iguana delicatissima. The sequence goes on from CAOKZL010000065.1 coordinate 424,774, forward strand.
TTCTATGCTGGTTATAGGCATGAAGACAACCTATGGTGCCCAACCTCCAGCCTAAGAGATCCCCAACCAAACAAGGAGTCCATCAAGTTGCAAGACCAAATATACTCTACTTGGTCATGCATGTGAACTCCTATCTTTCTATAATCACATTCACAAAAACACTGTTAGAAAGCACATTTAATTGCAATAAAATATTTTTATCATAATGTTTTACTAAGGCTCACATATACTTCAGTAAAACACCCCAGAAAAAAGAATATTATATGTACTTGAACTTGCATAGTGAGAGGCACTGTGGGAGAGGGATCGTTTTGATGGCCTCCATGAGAAAGACCAGCGTGTTTTGTGGCTGAGTCTGGGCACCAGAATGCTGTACATAAAAGGGCAGAGTCTGAAGTTATATATTGCCTGACTGTCACTTCATGTGTCTCTTTGATCGTCACTCTCTTAGACTGGGCAGATCACTTAACAGGGTCTTGGCAGACTGGGCCTTTCTTCTGCATTTGGCTTGGTGTTCAGGATGCAGAGATGAGGGCAGCATTTTTGGTTCTCTTACTGGCAATCAAATTCATTCTCTTATCACCCCTGTGACGTTATTTTAATTTTTGGTTGGAAGAAACGTTCCTTGGTCATGTGGTTTCAGCAACTGGAGTGTATGTGTGCATGTTGTGGTGTGTTGGCTGTGTGTGTGTGGTAGACTGGTATTCTGAATGTGTATAGTATATGTGTTGGTCTAAAGTGTGAATGTGCGTTGCACACAAGAGGGTTTAGCAGTAAGTGTTGTTTGTATGTTCTAGTGGTTCTGAGGGGACTGATTAGAAAGGCTTAAGCTGGTGATTGGGATTGACCCCCCCCCCCGCCATTCCCTGTTAGGTGTTGCTGCAGTTGCTGGGAGATGTACTGGGGATGGCATTGCTATATATTCATGTGCTGCTCTTTTTCTTTTCTGTTAGTTCCTAAGTGTTGTTTGATGAGATGATGAGTCCTGATCTGAGGCCATAGCATTGTTTACTGGGCAGTGTACCAAGCCTGAAGTTTCCATTTTGGTACTTAACTGGGATTGAGCAACTTAGCCACTATTGAATGGCTTGGGAGAAAAGGCCTCTGGTGGAGAAGTTTATTGCCTCTTTTCTTTGAGGAACACACTGGGCCTTCTCCTTGTGTTTTAGTCATCCACTTCAGTGGGAATCACTTGGTCTTGCTGAAGAGCAAGGCTCTGATTTTATAATCTCTAAGTAATTTTTGTTCAATACAAAATCATTGGCCTTTGTTTGGTCTGCTATTTTGCCCCACCAGGTTTGGTGGGGTGATGGTAATCCCTGATACATTGACCTTGCGTGTAGGAGGGTAAATATGGAAGTTCACAGTCCCTTGAGTAAGGTGCTGGGCCATTTTCTCCTGCATCCTACCATAGTATTCTGATGGCCAGAGCTCTATAAGGCTGATGGCATCCATTTGTCAGAAAAGGGTAACATGTTATTCCTGAGGGATTTGCAACAGGGAGTGACAGTTTTGCTGGCTGGCCTGGTGTTGGAAATGGATTAAGCAGATGCTTGTCTCTTGTCTGTGGCAGGTGGTGGGAGAGAGAGAATATAAGACATCAGAGTACACCTTTGGCATCCCTTTGGTATATAGTAGGGCTCTGGAACTTCCTCTTCACGCCCTGGGACTCAAGGAGTAGCAAAGTAGTCTACCTTTGAGGTGTGCCTGGGATTTGGGTTCTCAGCTGTAGAGTCTTCTGAGTCCCCTGGGTTTATCTTCCAATTGCAGATTTCTGGAGATGAACCCAATTATTGGGTTGCCCTGAGGGCTCTGGTGTTTTACTCAAGGTAAGGCTGAGGTGGTGGTCAAGGGGTGACACCTGGTTTCAACTGGACCCATATCAGATTGCTGCCCCCACCTTGCTACCTTTCCAGGCCAACACAACCTAAATAGGCTTTAGATCAAATAAAGTGGCCCTTATTTAACCCAAATTTCTTTGTTTGGTCTTGTTATTCCATGGTTAGTCATCAGATGATGGGGATCTATGTATGAATGCATCAATATTTATTTTATTTCATTTTTGGAAGTTTTTTTTCTTTTAATTACTGCAAAAATACACATCAACAGTGGGGTATTAGTCAAAGGAATTGAAAATTGTTTTAAACTTTGCATGTTCAGCACTTTGTAAACAAACAAACAAAAAATTATAAAGGGCAAACACATCAGTCATGCTTAAGAAACATGGCCAGCTAACCTGGAACATGAATATTTGAGGAGAAATTTGGTTTACACAGATTATAATAGACACCACATCCCCTAATACATACACATGCCATTTTGATGCTTGGAGTTTCGGCTGTTACTTCCTCTGCTAAAAGAGTGGAGAGAATGTGTTGATAGCCTTCTTGGAGGACAAAGTTAAAGAATACCACAAGTCTAAAACCCATGATGCTTTTGTCTGAGCAGTGTAACACAACAGGGAAGAAAACAACTCAGCAGCTGACTTTGATGGCATCATGTCATGTTTAATCAGTGAAGACTGAGTTAGTCACCTTGAGATTCTGAAAGCCTTGTTCGATACCATTTAAAAGATTGATTTTCTGTAACTATGAATCCTCTCAAGTAGTCATTAGACAGGAAGGAAGTTACCTAGGGCTTTTTTTTTTTTAATACAAGGAGGAAGAGGGGAAAAAATGAAATATAGAAGTGTAGCCTAGAGGAAGCAAGCTGAAAATGGAGGAGCTGTTTGTCAGACCAGAAACAAAGGTATACCTCTGAGGACTGGCAGGGGTGATGTTATTCAAGTTGTTCCTCTGTAACAGTCAGAACTCCTGCTTGACCTTCCCTCTCTTTGACAACAGAGCTGGTTAGATAAATAAGCAGAGAAGGAAAATAGCAAGACAGTTTCTGAAGGAAATAAAGAAGAGAGATAACGCTTAGATCTCTCTTTCTACAGAGCTGGCATAAGTCATGGATGTTTACTGCCAACAGATGTTTTGGTGTAAAGGCAATTACTTAAAAACACTGCTGAGAGAGAACCATGTGGTCTTTTTGTGCCATAGACAGTTATTTTCTTCTGAATGGGGGAATATCTCTTGCAGTACTAAAAATGTCCAATACAGAATATGGGCAGTTAATTGAAGTGTTAAGTCTTGCTTTGTTGGCATTTTGTTACAACCACAGAAAAGTACAAATAACAGGGTGGCTGGATGATATTTACCTTTTACTCAGTTTATTTTTAAGTTGAAGTGAAACGGCAATTGCAAAGCAAGCTAAGACCCATGGAAAGATCTAGTTATATAAAATGTTGCCTGGTGTTTCCATAACAACTTCTTTTTCTTTGTGCATATTGTTTTAAATAAGACCCAAAAATATTGATCCAGCCAAATCAGATCTTGAATTTTCAGCAAGCTCATTCAAAACACATGTGGAAAAACATGTCTGCCTATTGTAAGTAGTGATGAGTACAATCTGCTTGAGCTGTCTTGGTTTACATTCACCTTTTTCTGTTTTCCCCTGTGAGAAACCATCTACTATAAGACAGACCAAAAACACAAAATGACAGAACACCTCCAGTGGTCACCTACAGTCCCCAGCTGGGACCACTCAAATGAATCAACAATGAGCTACAACCAATGCTGGAGAATAACATAGCCTTCTCACTAGCTCTGGGAGGCACGTCTTCCTTGGCCTACAGACAACATCCAAATCTTAAACAGCTACTCACAACAGAACACATAGTATGGATGGTAATAAAAGTAGAAGACCCTGCTACAAACCCAGATGCCATCTCTGGCCATTTCCACATGGGTTAAAAAAAACGGTGCAGTGCATCCTCCACGGAGCATGTCTGCACCTCGGAGTGGACTGGGTCTGGACTACTTAGCGTAGATCCACACCTCAATCTGCTCTGGAGTGACTCCAAGCAGTCCTCCAGCGTGTTTTTGAAAAACCTGATTTTTCAGGTTTTTCAAAATGCTGGCACGCCCCATTGCTTGCCTGCTCTCCAATGCAGACTCTCAGGCTTGCACCAATGCGAGCCTGTGATCTGCAGAGGGTGGGCTTTAGGCTGGCGAGCTTCAGCGGTTGGTCGTGACCCATGACCAACCAGAAGCCGCCATTTTGGATGCAAGATTAGTGCAGATCTGCAATCACGCACTGCTCCTCCTCGCCCTGGACCAGACTGGACCCAAAGAACATCTGGTGAGTAGCGGCAGGAAGCGATTCCCTTGCCGCGTGTGGAAATGGCCTCTGTTCCCACATCTGCTCTACGAGCAATATTGCAGGGGCCAATAGAATTACTCAGAACATCAAAGCTGCATTTATTTGCTCTTCCTCCAATGTGATACACACCATGCTCTGTGAGCAATGCTCCTCTACACTCTACATTGGACAAACAGGATAGTCTCTATGCAAGAGGATTAACAGGCACGAATATGCCATTAGTAATGGCAATAGCCAAAAACCAGCTGTAGAACATTTCAAATCTCCTGGATGTATAGAAAGAGATTTATAGGTTGCAGTCCTTGAACAAGGAAATTACAAAGGAAGACTAGAAAGAGAAACAGCTGAATTAAATTATATTAAAAAAATTTCAGTCTATTAACAAAGGTACGAACAAAGACAATGGCTTCATGACACACAGTATATATTAATACAAAAGTCCTCGCTATTGCACATGTAATAAATCCAATATTCTCAGAGTTTTGAACCCAGGAAAACTGACATGTGGTAAGAAGATGCATTGCTTTCACACAGCAACACTAACTGACAACTGTAAAGATCTGAAAGACTTGTATCACCAAATCCAGCTCTTTGAAAATTGATTGCAAGGGTTTGCATCTTTGTGAATCCTGTTAACATTCCGTCCCACTTCCACAACTGTATAAATATGCTTTATGTTGCAACCTACCTTGTTCTAAAGAGGTATTAACCACTTCCCTTACCCCCTCAGAGGGTCCTCTTCTGGCCTCTTTAATAAGCCACGAAGATCTAGGGTCTACTACACACATGGTGGCTGTCAACTCTCCAAGGATCTCATCCACATCCTCAGGGCTGCAGAACCTGAAAGATATCCATCAAAACTGAACAAGCAAGGGCCAAGGTTACTTCAACCATATCTGTATCAACTCTGATCTCCAAGGTAGAGTGAACCTGACTGATTTTATCTTTGAAATGGTGGGCAAATTCTTCACAACGGCCTGTTATGTGACTTTCATTTTCCTTTGGGCCAGATTGCAACCTTCTCCTCCCACCTCCAAACTGAACTCACACTTTAAAAAATAGTTAATAATCCTTATTCTCTCCAATATCCCTTCTTCCTCCCAATCCTTCCACACCCTGCTTCATGATAAATTATTCATTCAAGCATTAACCTCTGATATGCGCCCAACCAGTCGTTCAATCACTCAGGGCCTTTCCACGCTACACTGTTACAGTGCTATTATTCCACTTTCAACATCTTATGAAATCTGGAGTTTTCAGGTGGGGGGAGGGCTTTAAATTCTCAGCCAAAAAGCTCTTTGGCCTCAGTCAACTAGAAACCCCAGAATTCCACAGGATGGTGAAAGTGGAATAATAGCACTATAACAGTGCAGTGCGGAAAGGCCCTCAGTCTCTCCACTCTTCCGGACACCATGGCCATTTCCACACTAGACTGTTATAGTGCTATTACTCCACTTTCAACATCCTCTGGAATCCTGGGGTTTGCCTTTGAGGCCCCTCCCTGCACTGCAAAACCCAGGATTCCATAGGATGTTGAAAGTGGAATAATAGCACTATAACAGTCTAGTGCAAAAACGGCCATGGCATGTAGCTAATCTACACTTATCTCTGTTGCAGCACCTCTTGCATCATCATCACATTCACATCATACCATCTAGCATCCCACCACTGCTCATGTCATCTCACCACCTAAATAAATATCTACTTTTGTTTGTTTGTTCTATGATTCTGGTGCTTGTTGTGACCTCTCTCTCTCTCTCCTGAGTCGGTGTCTCAGCGCCTGCAGCGATCCGAGTCACGGCACCATTTATGTTGCAGGAGCCCAGAGACCACAGAGACCACAGAGCAAGAAAAAGAGTAATTTATTACGCGCAGGCTTTTGGCTGGATGTCTCCAAAAGATCAAAAGCCCTGAATTCAAGTTTCACAGCTCTTTTATAGACAAAGTTCACAGCATACACAAAGATCACAGGCAAAGATCGCAGGCATGACTCGGTCCGCCCCTCCGGGGTCACAAATACCACATGCTGTTACTAGCTAATTACCCCCGCACTCAGACCCCGGAAAGTGCTTATCTACAATCTGCAGTTACCGCAGCCAGTCAATAAACGACACCCTGGCTACGTGATCAACATCCTAGCTACGTGATACATTGGCTCTCGTGACCTTTTTACCCTTCTTAAATCTTTCTCCGTTTCTCTGGCCTAAGCCCCCAGCTTCTACTTTATTTCTACTTTATTATTTCTAATTCATACCTATATCAGTGTGAGAGCCTCTGACTTCTTAGGCTCGTCTCCATTTGGCCTGGATGTAACCAGCCAGCTGAGCATACACAGCAGCCATGGCCAGTGCACGCACAAACACAGAGCTTTGTCTCCTCACTTGTGCTTGTTCTTCTCCTTCTCTCACACACAACTTCTGCTTTCCTTCCCTGCTCTGACATTCATTCCCCTGTTGCCTGGTGTGCATGCATGCACTTAAAACATAAAGCATAAAAAGTTTCATTTTGACCTGACCTTGAATTGATCTGACCCAGCTTTGTAAACTCTAAACATTGTCTTTTATCCTGTGTTTTGTTCAGAACAGTGGACATGAACTGGAATTCCCCTACTGGTTGAGGGACTGAAAATCATTCACACATAGAGTTCTTTTCTGTGTTACTATCTCCTTGGTAATTTAGCCTGCCCCTCTTCTTCAGTCTAAACATTTTTTTTTCTATATGGTCAAAGAAGTTTTAACTTGCTGCAATGATAGAAAGTTGGAAACTGGAAGAAAATTTCATTTGGGAGGCAGAAATTTTATTGGAGGACAAAGGACTCATTTGGTCTGTGCCAGTTGCTACACCCCGGTACATAAACATGTTCCTGTTTTCTTCGGCAGCTTTCAGATATCCTAGATGAATGTCTGTATAGAGTACTGTAACCTCACTCAGTTCAATGGAATTAAGGAGCTCCCATAATCTGGAACCTTGCCTTACCACAGCAGCTCAGTAACAACATTCAGTGTGGCTGCTGTCTACATTCAATATCACTATCTATCTATTATGGATTATAAATGTACCTGCAAACACTTCTCCATTTGAGACCTACACACACAAGCAGGCAAACGTTCACAAAGGCTAATGTAAAAGTCAAACATGCTGCAGTCATTTATATCTAATATGCAAATTTGTCACTTGTTAGTGCTGTGTGTTTGTTTCTGTGCACGTATGTGTGTCTTCAAGTTGCCTGTTGAATTTCATAGCATTTTCTTAGGTAAGGAGTACTCAGAGGCAGCTTTGCCAGTTTATACAGCAACTGGTATTTGTTGGTAGTCTCCCACACAAATATTAACCAGAGCTCACTCTGATCAGTTTCTAAGATCAGAGGGGATCTTGTGCCATTAAGATATTTAGGCTATGAATTCATGTTGAGCCCTGCTTAAATGTGGCTGCTAAGACAGAAAGAAACTTAACAATAACAACAATTATCATCTTTGCATCAGATGTCTTATCATTTCATCAGCTGCCCCCTGAACCTGATGCAGAATCTTTTGCCATTTTCTTTGTCAGTAATGACACTGATTCCATTGAAAGAGAATAGACTTAAGGGAGGAGAGAGACAGAGAGAAATGGAACCTAGCTAGGGGCAAATCTAGAAATAACGGCATGGATTAAATGCTTAGTTAATCATCAGAATGTAGCAGAAGACTTTTTATATATATCATATATAAGGATTTATTTTTCTATTGATTATTTTCACTGTTTCTGAGCACTGTAGCTCCCCAGTCCTTTGGTTCAGCTAATTTGACGTGACAAACACACATTGTGTTCCGGAGACTTGTCTCAGTGAAACGAAAAGCTAACTGCCTTGTTGCAAAAGCTAACTTTCTCAGGAGCCAAAGTTTGCAATAGTTTATTCCATTTCTGACAACTTCTGTTAAAAACAAAACAAAACAAACACAACCCAAGGATTCTCTGTAGTAATAAATAAACATGTAATACTGACCTTAGCCCATCTGCTCAGAGTTTTTAAGAAAATGGAGGAAAGTATTGCATGTATATTTGAGCAACTATTTTTCTACATTTTATTTTTGTTCTCAGAAAGAAAATAGATGAATCAAACAAGATGAACACAAAACTCAATGAATAAAATAAAACAAAATATTCAAATTATAACAAAATGGAATATTATTATTGATTCAAAGAGATAGCCACAAAATTATCAATAATACAAAAATACAAAATTCATACAGAACTTATGTTTCTGAAAACAAGCAAACAAGCAAGAAATAAAAGTATGTTGACCTCAGAAATGCTGTACTAAACAGTTAGTGTTCATATATGAAATAAACAAAAACCATCTGTCAATAAATTAATCCCATTGTGTTTATCGACCAGATTCTCATATTTTCCATCAGTTTATCCATTAAGACTAAATTTCACATCTGTTTATGCCAAATGCAAGTGTGTTATTATTTTTATTGTTATAATTATGCTACCTAAAACTATAAAAATGACTGAAATCCTCTGTACTAGACATGAAAAAAAAATCTATCAATTATGTTTTCATTTCATTTTTCAGAATCTGGTCTTCTCTTTCCATTCTCATCCTCTCCCAGTTCCATATCAAGTTCATTTTTGTTTTTGTTATTCAGAGATACTTCCAGTCCATATTTTCCTGAAATATACATTTTTTGCACATTTTTGCACACTGTTGTTATTGTGGGCCTTCAAGTCATTTCTGGTTTATGCCAACATTAATCCCCTATCCTGAGGTTTTCTGGCACTGAGAGTCTGTGACATGCCCAAAATGTATGGGAAATGACCAGAAGACCATTGTTATTTCAAGGAGGTGTAAGCATTCGGCCTGACCTCAGTTTGACTCTCCATGATCTAAGCTGTTCTATGCTACTTGCCAAGAATTCTGATTAATTAGGCACAGTTTCTTTTGCTTTGATTTCTGTCTTTTACCTTGACCTTGTAAGGTCAAGATTTCTGTATTCTTGTTTTGATGTCTCTTGCATGCTTGTTAGCTTGGAATGCAGACAAAACATACATTGCAGATGATATTTGCTAATTGGCACCTGCCCCTGGCTTGATACCAATCACCAGTTAGTACTAGATAATGGTTCTGGGAGGAACCCAAAAGATGATCATTTATTAATAACCCGGACAGTTGAAAGGAGTCTAGCTCATTCCAGGTGTCCAATTGATTAATGACCTTCTAAACAATCCTAGAGATTCTATGGCAAACAGCCAAGTCCTCCCAGATCAAGACGTGTAAATACCCCTGGGATTGTGCTATCAGGTTGGGAGCTCAGCATGGACTGACAGCTGCAGCGACATGCACAGGTGATACCAGAGGAGATCTCCTTCACCACTTTCTGTTCGGGCTCCTGCAGTGGCTGATTGAAGTAATCTGCTTGGGCAAGAACATGCATCTTTGCGTTATCTAAGCATGTTAGGCTTAAGTGGGTTTCATCTGTATGCTAATGCTACTTACGTGCTTATGTTGTTTAAACTGCTTGCTGTTGAATATCTGAGACTTTTTCACTTACAACTGGTGTCCTTTATTGCCTTCAGATTCTCTAAGAAGAACCCTCTTGCCTTTGATGAACTGGCCAATCATCTTTGGCAAGACACAAGGTTACCCATTTGGTTTCCATGGCCCAGGAGGGAATCGAACCCTGGTCTCCAGAGTTCTGGTCCAATCTGCAAACCACTTCACCATGCTGGTCCTCACATTACAGAGCATATTGGTTTGTCTTAGTTATATTCTCAAATGCACACTTGGTTAAATTGCAACATGGGCTTCATTCCACTATTGATCTCAAGAGCTGTGATTTTTTTTTTTTTTTTTTTAAAAAGCCAAATAGGAATGGAATAAATTATTTTTCCATCCTTCCTTGGAGGGCAAGTCATTTTACACATCAAAAAATCCAAGTTTAACATGTCACTTAAAATCAAATCATGAAATATAGTTGTATTGATTACAGCAAAGATATGTATCCAAAACTTTTGAATAATATTACAGTTCACCTGTCTCTAGGCTCAAGGCTGAGTCCAGGAATGTACCCAAACCTGTCCTTTCAGGAAGAGTGTAACCCTGTTCAGCACAAGCTGAAACCTTATACCCTTTTGGTTGACCAGGAGCTCTCTGGATGTCTAGATAAAGCATTGATTTGTTTACTCTCATTCAATCCATTATAGATGCCAAACCTTGCTTTAGAGCCAAAACAGCTTACCTGGAATTGGATGTAGAGAAGAAACCGAGCTCATCTTCAGCATACTGGTGGCACTCAGCCCCAAACCCCTGGATAACCTCATGAATCATAGAGTTGGAAGAGACCACAAAGGTCATCCGGTCCAACCCTCTGCCATGTAGGAATACACAATTAAAGCACTCCTAACAGATGGACATCCAGCCTCTATTTAAAAGCCTCTGAAGAAGGAGATTCCACCACACCTCAAAGTAATGTATTCCACTGCTGAACTGCTGTTATCATCTGGAAGTTCTTTTTTATGTTTAGATGGAATCTCTTTTCATGAAGTTTGATGCCATTAATTTGTGTCCTACTCGCTGGGGCAGCAGAAAACAAGCTTGTTCCATCCTCCATATAATATCCCTTCAACTATTTAAACATAGCTATCATGTCACCTCTTAACCTTCTCTTCTCCAGGTTAAACATATCCAGCTCCCTAAGCTATTCCTAATAGGGCAGGGTGTCCAGGCTGTTTACCATTTTGTTCACCCCACTCTGGACATGTTCCAGCTTGTCAATATCCTTCTTAAATTGTGGTACCCAGAAGTGGACATACTACTCCAGATGAAGTTTGACCAAAGCAGAATAGAATGTTACTATTACTTCCTTCAACTCTGTGAACATTTACCTGGGAGTAAGTTCAGCTCAACAAGGCTTCCTGCCAAACAGATATTTGTATAATTGAATTATTAATATAAATGAATTGCTGCTCTACAGAGGAATCTCTACTAGCCTCCTCTCTTTACTCACTCATTTACTTTCTTTCATACACACACAATTCTCTTTCCCACACAAATATCCACAAATGCACACATTCTCTTTAAGCTGTTACACCCACACACAGACAAACTTCCCTGCATTTTTTTTAAAAAAAAAACACACAAGCTAGAAGGAAATCTTGGAACTGTTCCGAGCCTCCTGACATGATTCTGTCTTTTATCAGTAAGCTTCTGCAACAGTAAATAGCCTGCCCACCTCCATACACATCTGATTGGTTGTTAGAACATTTTCCTGTCCCCAAAACTGCCTACCACCCACTTTTTGCTTGACTGATGTATACTTTCCAACCTTTTGTCACTTGCATACCCCTTGGCAGCCCATTTCCATAGACTGTACCCCTCATATTAGCAACATGGTTGCAATTAATATAGTTGCTGTTATGTCAAATTTACATGTTGTGATTGTAAATAAATAACTAGTAATGGGATTAAAAAGCATGGAATAATCAAGTGAACAGACAGTGCATATATATGTATATTCAAAACTCAAAAGATACAATGAATCCAAGAAAATGCATCAAAGATTACAGTAATCAATTATTATTCCTGTTTTTCACTAAAGTGTTAGATGTAACCTGAGAAATTATTGGTGATTGATCACTATCCACATCATGTCTCATTCTTTTTTTTCTTTTTTTAACTATGTAGGTTTTCAGCCACTGATTCATACCTGATAATACGTGAAGGGAAAAAAATAATTTAAAACTTGAAATGATTACAAAAGGAAGAGATGTAGAAACTAGGAAGCACATACTCACTGAACACTGCTCACAGGACTGACTGAGGTGCCCACTGCTAATAGTTCAGCTCTCAATTTTCCTAACATGCTCTTTTGCAAAAAGCAGGCACCATGACAGCTCCCATTTACTGATCCTCCTGCATCTCCCTATTGAGCTGCCCCATCTTAGATCCCTTGAGGGAAGCTGACCGGCTATGCTCCATGCTTTCCTGCCCCAGATAAGAGCATTGACTAAAGCCAGTGAAAGATGAAAAATGCAACTGCCTATAGCTTATGATTTCTATCACAAGCCCCCTCCCCAACTTTTCTCACCTCCAACTGCTTCTTCTCAGAGAAGTTGGACTGGGAGGAAAGGGTGTCATCAACCAGCCTCATCCATGCTACACCTAAAGAAAACAAAGAAAACATAGAAGATAACAAAAAACAGACATGGACTAAGCCTTTGGCCTTGTCTCCTTCCTCTGGTGACCTCATCCCTCCAGAGATGACCACCATCATCACAAGTGCCACTTATTCCCTCTCACTTTTCTTTCTGTCTCACTCACTCATACATATACACTTACAAACATCATCTTGGCCCTGAACTACATTGGGGCGGGTTGTGCAGTTTTTCCCCACCCAGGAATGAGGAAGAGACCAAAGGCTTGGGCCTGGGGAGGTGGGTCACCCTGCCTTGCCTCCCTGGGAACTGTGGGAAGAAGCCTGCATCACTCTCTGCTCAGCTCCCCCTCACTTGCCCTGAGCTTTGATTCAGGTGCCACATGCACTTGGAGCTTTGACTCCTCAGAGGTCCAACCAACACATTTCCACTCAGCTACTTCTCAAATGAAGTGACTGCTACCCTTGATCCCTCCCCAAAATTTCCTTTGCTGGCTGAGCAGGGAGCAGCAAAACAGCCCTACCCAATTCCCACCCTTAGAGTGGGCCGAGATCAGCTATAAAGAGGCACGTTGGCTCCTCCTTGCATGCGTGTCCTTCCACCCTCATGCAGGAGAGGAAAACTGAAAACTTTTCCCACCAATATTCATTCTTTTCCATGTACCCTTAAATACCTTTGGGGGTATATGTACTCCAGGCTGGGAATTACTGCTCTAGGGAAACCATTCAGTGGTTTTAATGCTGCTGGTGGTGAGAACTCATGCTGGAATTCTGAAGCTTGGATTCTGCTAAGATAGACAACATACTGGGATCCCTGTATGCTCCCAGAGACATTTCTGCAGTTTTAGGGACACATGGAGAGTGTGGCTTGCGTACTATCAAATTAGTCCTAGTCAAGCCCTTTAACAATTGGGTTAGGGGTAGGAATAGGTTGTGTCATTATATTTTAGTTTGCATTTAGTTTGAATTAGTTTTGTTTTGTTTTAGTTTTAATTATATATGTGTGATGTTTGTTTGTGTGTGGCTTGTTTCTTTTCTCTCTCTCTCTCATTCTCTCTCTCTCTCTCTTTTTTTTTTTTTGTGTGGCTAATAGATTGATTTGTTTGTATCTTGTGTTAAGACTAAAAAATATTAAAATCTAAAAAGAAGGAATGGTTGAAATATGTGCAGATTTCTCTATAAATAGTAGAAAGAGCTGAGGATTTTAAAAATGTGGGAGAAATTAACACTAAAAGATCTATCCATCCAGGCAGCAGGAGCTGAGTGTTTAGTTCTTAAACATATTACTTTGTTACTGGTATACTCAACCATAACTATAAATTCCTGTTGCCATGTACAACATGAAACCATGCCCTATGAGGGCTTTTAGCTTGGAGAAGAGAAACTGAGAAATAATATGATAGCCGCCTTTAAATATCTGAAGTGAAGACATGTAGAAGATATAAGTTTGTTTCCTGCTGCTTCTGAGGACAAGACCCAGATCAATAGATTTAAGAAACTGGGGGGGAGAGACTCTGATTAAACTTAGCAACTAATGACAATGGAGTAAACTATCTTTGAACTGGAATTAAACAGTGGACTTGAATATCCAGGAGCATGATGAACTCTGCTTAAATGGAGAGAATGAAACAGAAGTTAAATAGTCATGGCATGATGGCTTTAGGACCTTTCCACAGCTTACCTTATTCTGGAGACATCCGGTGAAGGTTCCAGTGTTGTCTCTGCCAGGAGGGGAGCATGACAGGAGTGCTCCCCTCTGCACCAGCTGCCCCTGTGAATGGAGGAAGCGTGATGGTGCCACCTCTTCCTTCCACAGCACAACCGGTCACTGTCACTGTGCTTCCAGGACTTCCACACACCAGATAAGTATGGGAGGGCAGTGGGAGGACTGTGTGATCACTGGTCATTGACAGGGAAAATGTGTCAATGATTTTAGGTATGATCACACCATCTGAGGACAGGAGAAGAGCAGGACCCAGACAACATCATGTGGAAAGGGCCATTGTTGCAAGTGTCAGCACTGGCAAGGGTTTGGTTTAGATGTCTGTTGGGGTACCTTTGGATTCTATGATCTGTATAATCATGGGAGAAATCATCTCTTTGCCTCTGGACCACATTCAGTGGCCCCAAGAGGAGGGCAGTTTTGAGTTTCCTCAAGAAGAAGATGGGTTCTATGTGTTGCACTGCAGGAGGTTATGGGGGTGTGGAACTGGAGAAGCTTATGAACCTACTCTCCCCAACCTTGCCTTCTTGCCTTCATTTCACTCAACCCAAGTAAGATTTTAGCAATTGATAGCATCCCTACCTTGGTTGGAGAGGCCTAGCGAGACCAGAGGGCTAAGAAGGTGTCCAAGTATATGCCTGGGGGCCTTTGGGCTTTCAGTTGGGGGAACTCATTGTGTAGGCCTTGCGATTCAGCGTAGTCTGGGAGGCTTCTTGGACGTGTGTTACTTGGTGGCATGACTGCCCTTAATCTATCACATGGAGCCTCTAACCTATCACTGCAAGGCTTTGCCTTGCTTCCATATAAAGAAAAGAAACCATCCCTCCATCCTTAACCCAGAACAAATTATCAATCTGGGCTATTAAGGCTATGTAAGTACCACACCAGACCTGAAAGCAGGCTGAATTAGCACAGACAATCTATTTCCTCGAAGAAAGTTTGTAGCTGCTCAGCCACCACAACCTAAAGCCACCTGCCCAGAAAAGGGATATGAGTAACAGGACAGTAACTGACTTCTACCTCTGGGTCCAAGGAGGTCTTCTCCAGGAGCACAGCACACCCAGCTTCCTTCTAGGTAGCAAGCACTTCCCATTGACGGAGGGGCCTTTATCATCCTTGCATGAACCTAATAGATCCACCTCTGCTAGATTTTATCAGCTAAGATCAACAAATGTTATATGCATGGGACTCAAGTGTGTGAAAATTGCTTATTGGAGAAATTGGGAAGTCTATTGCTATATTCTACTTTTAACCCCTGCCTTCTTTTCTTCATTGTATAGAGGTGTATATAGATAATCTGTTCTGTCTGTACCCAGGAAAATAATAGTAATAGTGAAGACTATGCATTCCATGTGTAAATCTAACTTGTGATTTGTTCTTAATCTGCATAATAAAAAGGCATTCATATATTAACATAACCAGTGACTCTACCTACAGTATGATTAATGGTTTTGAATTTTTAATATGAAATAAAACATTTATTAGAAACCAGATGGGCTCACACAAAGGTGAGATTACTGTACTATCATACAATTCACACAAATCTCATATAATTTGTTTCATACTAAAATATCTGCAGCTCACTGTGTCCTCAGAAAATTTTTTTACCCGTGATTTGCTTACATGGAACCCTAACATTCTGCTGAAACTAAACCACTGAAAGCAGACCAAAACCAAATATAGCTAGGGTAAATTTCAAAATTTAGCACATTTGGGGGAACAAGTGCTGTGAAATGGGGAGATCTCCAAGTATTTTAGAGCTTGAATTAACTTAGAACTTTGTCGACACAATGTTAAACCATTTAAAAAAAAAACAACTAATGAAATCATTCATATAGAGATGTGAACACAGAGATATAACCAATATTCTCAAAGGTTCTTATCCTTGACAAGACAGCATGTCTTGGCACATCAAGAACATCCCACTGGGATATGTATGTATATTCTATATACATCTATCTATCTATCTATCTATCTATCTATCTATCTATCTACCTACCTACCTACCTACCTACCTACCTCAACTGTCATGATGTTTTTCATACCTGTGAGAGGAAAAATACTAGCACTCCTTTTTAACCACCAGCAGCACAAACCAACCTCTTTCTGTGAAAAAAATGCATTAAAAAAAATTTAAAAAAAAATCCTGAAATGTAGGGAAAAGATCATGGAAAATGTAGATAATTTATAATCTCATTCAGAAGAGACTAAAAAGTCTGGGTTTTATTGTTGTTGGTATTCTTGCACGGAAGCATGAAATAAGTGATAATTTACTGTATATTCTCATGTATAAGTCTAGAAATTTTAGTCAAAAAATCAACCCAAAAACCTTGGGTGAAATTATCCATGGGTCAATG
This sequence comes from Iguana delicatissima, assembly GCA_948472985.1. NCBI lineage: Eukaryota > Metazoa > Chordata > Lepidosauria > Squamata > Iguanidae > Iguana > Iguana delicatissima. Next base: position 441,198 of record CAOKZL010000065.1, read on the forward strand.
TAAATGCTGTACCTTAACACTTATCAAAAAGGGAACCATCTGCTTCTCTGAGTAGAATGGTGTAACACACAAGACCTTAGTCCATTCCAGGATAACCTAAAAGAAGCACTGACTCTCTCTGACACAGCGCTGCTTCTGTCCTCTCTGAATACCTGGGCAGGAAAGTGGTGGTGGTAGTGACCAGGGGTGGCTGACCCCCTGAGGTCGCACTGACACTTTCCTCTCTCCACAGAATGACCCTTGACTTACCCAACTTATCCACTGTGTTTCATTTTAGGGGAGAGGAGGAAAACAAAAGTAAGACTGGCAGCACTAGGATGTTATGAGAAGAAATTACTGTGAAGATTGGGATAACGAAATATGCAAGGGGAATCACCCTGGTCAAGGCCATATGTGGTTGTGACAAGCACCAGCCTGGGAAAGTAAAAGGGGAATAGACACATGAAGAGATTTATGGCTTGGACCAATTAATGTTTTGCATGCCACAACCTGTATTGATAATCTATGTATGTTGTATGTACCTTCCAGTTTTGGCAACTTCTGTGGAAATGTTTGCTTGTGCGTATCCATAAAAAACAACTGTTGTCTACCTGAGAGTGAGTTTTGTGGAGTGTGGGTTCTCCTGTACAAGACAGTGCCATTGAAAGTGGTGGTGGGGAGCATGGTGTCTTTTCCAAAATGTTATAATATCCTAGAGAACAAAGATGGTTTTTCACTATGAAATCTGGGATCCTTTTCCTTCTCTCCTAAAAATTATGATGTTACCCTGATACCAGCTTAAGAATGAAGGCTACCACTTGCTAGTAGAGACCCTTTGAAGCCTCTCACATAATGGCTGAAATCCTACACATGTATGCAGCTCCCCACATGTTCTTCTGGATCCTGTTACCTCACTGGTAAACCCTGTCGTGGGGTCAACAATTTTGATTTTAAAATATGATTCAATGTGCTTGAGAGGTCACCTGGATGGGCATGTAGGCAGCAACAGTCAAATGATTGAAAACCAGGTCAGGCCAGTAAAATCCCCAGTCACGTAGCCCCAGGAGACCTCAAGCTGTGCAAACCCACAGTAAACAAAGGGTCCTCAGCCACTGAGGAGCCAACTTGAGGGGATTAGAGTCTTTTCCCAACTTGAGTACTGATAGGAATAAAATCCTATCAGGTAAGGACCATCTACATAAATTCACACCACAACCCAATGCAACTCAAGATCCTGAAACTTTGGCAACACCTTGTGATCTCATCATGCAAAAGGAGTTGCCATCATGGAGCTTCTTCTCCATTACAACACCCATTGTTCTCCCCGGGAAAGGATTAGTCCTCCAGGTACTTTTTCCCCTACAAATAGTCCCAGCTTTTGAGTGGTTCTTTGGATCACTCCCAGTCATCCCAGTAGACCACTTCTCCATCTGTTGAGTAATCCCCTCAGCCCTCTCCGTGCTGAGCTCCACTTCTTCACTGTTTTTTCCAGACCAAGGACTTCAGGAAAAGGTGCAGTATTACCCCAGCTACAATCCCTTCAGTATTTCCCCTATTCAGTTCCTCTCTTTTGCTTCTTAACAGGTCTTGTGTGAATGTGTGAGTGATTGTGTTACTGCATGAGACTTTCATTCAATAAAATCATTTTATTGGACATCTTCATTTGGTTTTTAGCTTGGCCTGACCCCGTAAAAACTGAGTAAAAAGACCCCCGCTAGGTTACCCTGCCTCTTGCATTACTATTGCTTGTGCTCTGGCTAGTTTCCATTCCCCATCACATAGAGCACATTAAAGTGTCCCCTAAGGGACCCCAGAAATCAGGGTAACAATCCTCTCTCTGACTAGGAGCTGTCAACCACCACCACCACCACCACCACCACCCTGGGTCAAAGGAATGACTTTTGCTGCTGTCGCTTCCTAGTAGGGAAGGATGGGATGGGTGAAGCATTTCAAACCATAGATAAGCAGCAGGCCTCCTCTCTCATTGGGGAGAAGCCACCTTTTACTTCCCCCAGAAGCTCAGAACAGGAGCTTTGTGGTATGAATCACTCTACCCTAATAAGAAGGAGACATTTCAGCCCTTCCTATGAATAAACAGCTGTAGCCATAAGAGTTTTCTGAGATGGAGCACAAGGGAAAGGGAATAGCTCTCTGTGCCCCACCCAGAAAGGGATTTATGCATAGGTAAGCTGTACTTGCATACACATAAGTCACTAAAAGAATGCCAGGCAGTCTGTGATTGAAACATGGACATGATTTCTCATTGGTCAAAAAAGCCATCTTATATTTCACCATATCATTACAGGGCTCAGGACAATTAATAATATTTTTTTCAGATTGCGCCAGTATGACATTAAACATTGATATAAAGACAGAAAGTCTACTTGTACTCATTAAATTCTATATCCCTACCCCTGCCGGATGATAATGGTCAACTTTATGAGGGCCCTTTATGAGAGCCATGTTAGAGCAGCAGTTTACAGGCCACTTTGCAGCTATAGCAACTGTGATCTTCATAGCTAATCCAGCCTGTGCGCACAGCCTCTTTAAAACACAGCCAGGCTTTCAGGGAAGCAAACATTTAAAAAATGCTCTCTTTGAAACATACACCTTAAAAGACCCAAAGCACCTGTCTGAAGACCTCGTGTAATGAAGACTGCTGCTTATCCTTTCTTGGGAAGAGATGTAAAACAATGAACAAAATCCACCCTTTTTCCTAACAAGAAAGAGGGCTGTGTGTGAACTGACATCCCTATGCATAGAAGCAATTTCATAGAGACAAATATATGCTACCACCACTGGGAAAACATGTCTGAGTTCTCCTTGTTCCTGACTCTCACCCATAGCCATGTAGTAGGCAGAAGTGAAAGGAACAGATAAGAATCCCTTCCTCCTAGCTGTATTGGCATCTGTACAGAAGGTAAACATGCAGGTGTTACTGCAGTTTAGGCCTACCTGGCGATAGCACTAGATATCACTTTGATATCATAATTCGGCCTTACCGTACCACCCCTCTCTACATGTTTGTGAGGTCCCCGGACAAGCACAAGACCTAGGCTCGGCCATCAAACGCTGCAATATCCCAAGACAACACAAGCAGGCCAGAAATAGCCAGATCACCGCTTTAGGAGACCTCTCTGCAAACACCCTCATTATGTATGCATGCTGTTTGCAAAGGAGTCCCTGCCCCGAGCAGGTAACTTGGTAAGCTAGAAGTTTAAATGCCAAGCACTGAGCATTTGCATACAGTCTACCTCTTTGTCAACTCGGACTCAACTCAATCATGCTAAATTGTGACCTTTCTGAGACATTGTCTCACACCCAAAACCCATTGTTGCCCCCGAGTAAGGCATAGCCTGCAGCCCCAATTCACCCTATAAAACCCCATGATTCCGAGACCTTCCTCGGATCGCTCCGAACTACCACCCAGCCTTGCTGCTGCTTCACCCGATGAGTTTTCCCCTCAGCCTCACTCCGAGTCTGCGCACCTACAGACCTCCGCAGTGATCTACCCCGAGCTTCGGACAGGTGTCGTCTCACCCATTTTCCTCTGCAAGTCCCTATCCTTAATTCAACCTCTAATTTCTTAGTCAGCTGTGTGACTGTGGTGTCTTTAATATCTGTCTGTACTCAATAAAATATCATTTTTATTACTTTAAACCTGTCTGGCTACTTGACTGACCTGACCCTGTAGACGCTGGGTTGTAAGACCCTGCTAAGTTACCCTGCCTCTCGCTAGCTCAAGTGAGTGCTCCAGCTAATTTTCCCCAAAATTGTGTTTTATCATTTGGTTATTTAGGTGTCCCTCCTAGGACACCCAGAAAATGGAAACACAGGCAAAACAAAGGATAGTGTATAGGCAAGTGGGTGTGTCAGAGGAAGATAGAAAACAAGGGCCAGGTTTCTTTTCCAACCTAGATTAAAAACTCAGTTTAAGATCATTATGAGCTAAAATGCTCATATCATTTTGAGGTGAGCATTATGAGTTTCTAAGATTCACAATATATTAGGAACTACAAAACTTGGACCCTTTCTGCTCAATTATGGCATCCTGGCACGGGGACATGAGAGAAGCAGAATTGTGACAACACTTCCACAAGACTTCACTGCAGTCCTGTCCTTCTCGTGTCACCAATGGATGTGATTGTGGGGTAAATCATTGATGAATTTTCTCCATCAATGACTCGTGATCATGTGACGCTCCTGCACTTACTTGCCATGCAGAAGGGCCGGAAGTGCAATGGGGATGCTTCCTGCCCCAATGGTGCTGTGAAAGGAAGAGACTTGTCCCTTGTGCTCCATTCCACAGGGAGGCGGTTGGGTGCTGTTGGGATCATGACCATAGGGTGATGGGACAAGGCAAGGTGCAGAAAGGGCCGCCAACATATCACTATTACTAGGAGAGAAGGAGAGAGATACCAAATATCATGGTGAATATTGATTTATGCTCCCTTGCAAATCATTTTGGAAAAGATGGCAACCTCCCCACTATAGGGACGGAAGAAAAATATCAAAATCCTTGAGGAGGAAAAGGAAGAGAAAGGGACTTTTCAAGTGTCCAAAATCCTGATAAGGAAAATCCTTCTCCTGCCCCTATTTGCTTTCCTCATACTTCTGATGTTGCGGAGGATGCAAAGTCCTGGGCATATTGGAGAGCTGGGCCAAGGCTAACAAAATGAAAATCAACAGAGAAGTGTAAGGTCCTACACTTAGGTAGAAAAAATGGAATACAGAAATATAGGATGGGGGAAACATGGCTGGATAGCAGTACGTGTGAAAGGGATCTAGGAGTCTTCATAGACCACAAGCTGAACATGAGTCAGCAGTGTGATGCAGCAGCCAAGAAAGTCAATGCAATTCTCGGCTGCATCAATAGGAGTATGGTGTCTAGATTGAGGGAGGTACTGGTACCACTCTACTCTGCTTTGGTTAGACCTCATCTTGAATACTGTGTCCAGTTCTGGGCACCCCAATTCAAGAAGGACATGGTCAAGCTGGAGCAAGTCCAGAGGAGGGCGACCAAAATGGTGAGGGGTCTGGAAGACATGCCCTATGAGGATAGACTTAGAGAGCTGGGTATGTTTAGTCTGCAGAAGAGAAGGTTAAGAGGGGACATGATAGCCATGTTTAAATATTTGAAGGGATGCCATGTGGAGGAGAGAGAGGGTTTGTTTTCTGCTGCTCCAGAGACCAGGACAAGGAGCAATGGATTCAAGCTGCAGGAAAGGAGATTCCACCTGAACCTCAGGAAGAACTTCCTGACAGTCAGGGCTGTCCGGCAGTGGAATCTGCTGCCTCAGAGTGTAGTGGAGTCTCCTTCCTTGGGGGTTTTTAAGCAGAGGCTGGATGGCCATCTGTCAGGAGTGCTTTGAGGATGTTCCTGCATGGCAGGGGGTTGGACTGGATGGCCCCTGTGGTCTCTTCCAACTCTACATTTCTATGATTCTATGATTTTATGAAAGTGTGGGGAGGATTTTGGAAGGCTGTAGTCTACTGATAGTTGCCTGGTTTCCACCCCAGCTTCCCCATGTTATGTTCAGGTTAGTGGAGGGGGGGGTGAGTGAGGAGAGGATCATAGGTCCATCTTGATCAACCCTCTACCCTGATGGAATATGCAGCTACATCACTTCTGAAAGATGCTTCATTCAGCCTCTGTTTAAAGATCTCTGAAGATGACAGTGCCCTAGTCTTCAAGGCAGCCCATTTCACTGTCAAACAGCCCTCACAGCAAAAAATTTTTTTTAATGTTTAGGTGGAACCCCTTTTCTTGTAATTTGAATGCACTGGTTCATGTTCTAGTCTCTGGAGCAGCAGAAAACAAGCTTGCTCTATCTTCTACATGACATCCCTTCAGATATTTAAAGACAGCTATCATTTTACTTCTCAGTCTCAGAAATGAGATTAGTTTGGCATGACTTGTTTTTGAGATACCCATGCTGGTTCTTAGTAATCACCTCATTCTCCTCTTACATGAAAATGGACTGACTGTTTAATTATCTGTCCTAGAATCTTCCCTGGTATCGATGTCAAGCTGATTGGTCAGTAGTTGGTCAGCTCCTCTTGTTTACTCTTTTTTGAAGATGGGGACAATATTTTCCCTCCTCTAATCTGCTGTGCCCTCTCCTGTCCTCCAAGAATCCTCAAAGATTATTGATAGTGGCTCTGACATTTCATCTGCAAATTCCTTTAGTCTTCTTGGATGCAGTTCATCTTACCCTGAAGACTTGAATTCATTGAGAGCAGTTTGGTATTCCATTACTACCTCTTTACCCATCCTGAGCTGCAGTCCCTTGATGCATGGTTTATTCTATTTCCACCAGTTAGAGCACCATTTTCATTTTGAGAGAAGACTGAGGCAAATAGTTTGGATCTCTCTCTGTGTCTTCTGATAGCATTTTGCCATCATTTTTATGGAATAGCCCTATGATTTCCTCCTTCTTCCTTTTGCTCTAAACATAGCCCCCACGAACCTCTTATTATTATTATTTTTTAACCTATCTAAAGAGCCTGACCACACTCTGAGCTTTACCTTGGCTAACTTTCTCTCTGAAAGTACTGGTTATTTCCCTATATTCCACTTTGTGGATTCTCCCTTCTTTCATTTCTTATATATGTCTCTTTAAAATATCAGATCATCTGAAAGTTCTTTGTACATCCCTCCTGCTTTCATCAGGCACTTCCCACTTTTCTTCTTTCCTGGCACTGTTTGTACCTGTGCCTTCAATCTTTTGCATTTAAGAAACTCCTATGCATTATGGAGTCCCTTCTCTTGGATCATTTCTGACTATGGATTTTTGCAAAGTATTTTCCTAAACTTACTAAAATCAGATTCTGTGAAGTCCAGACTGAGGACTTTAGGCTGTACTCTCCCAATACTCACCTGGCACCCTCCCATCCTCCTCTGGTCATGTGGGGAGGTGGGTAGGGAGAGTCAAGAGAGCATCCATGAAAGCTATAGCCTCCTTATTCCTCACCAACCAGCTCTCTACACTAGAAGGGTACTTGAGAATCAAGGCTAGAAAGAATCCTTGATCATCTCACACCAGCTCTGTTTCAATGTCATATGGGTACAGAATGTCCAATATTGCCAGATGCCTTTTCCCCTCTTGATGCCTCTGGAACTACATAGTTTTTGAAGAGATCTGACATCAAAGAAGTAAATAGATTAAATAAATAGTTCTTCTTTGCAGGTGTCAATAATTTAGCGTAGCACATCTCCACGTACTACCATCTCAAATGGAACCTTTGTCTATGGCCATTTCTGCACTACATTGTTATAGTGTTACTATGTTACTGTCAACATTCTATGGAGTCATGGAGTTTGGAGTTTATGGAGGGGCATTTAGAATTCTCAGCCAGGGGGGTCTTTGGTCTCAGTAAACTACAAATCCCAGAATTCCATGGGATGTTGAAAGTGGAATAAGAGCACTATAGCAGGGAAATGGCCTATAATATTTGAACCAGAAAAAAAATCATTTCAATTCATTAATATTTTTAAAAGCTGAAACACATGCACAATTATTATGATTATTATGATTATTATTAATATCATCATCATCTTTTATTCATATAGCATCATCATTATACATGGTGCTTTACAAGAAAAAAACAACAACAAAGTTTCCCTGCCCTCAGGCTTACAATCTGAACACATGACATACAAGAAAGGGGATGACAGTTGGTGAGGGAATTAAGTCCAGCAGAGAGAGCCTCTTCTTCTCTTCTTCTAAGGCCAGGGCAGTGGCAACTGGGATGAGTGGAGGGCCTTTTATCTGCTTTTGGGCCTAGGCATGATTCAGCTGTGCCTGCCTCTTCTTGCCCCTCTCTGAGGCCAGGACAATGACGGTTGGAGTGAAGGAAAGGCCTTTCATCTGCGTCTGAGCTTAGGTGGAACTGTGCCATAACAGACAGCAGTGCAACAACAGAAGTAAAGCAACAGGATTCCCTTTCTATCCCCCCAAGTAAACAAATCTACTATACAAAAGTGAATGTTCGTCTGTGTCAGCAGATGATTGGCTGTGTGAGGTGAGAAGACCTCATATGATTGGCTGGCCATGAAGATTCCATGGAATCCTGGGGTTTGCACTGTAGGGAGGGGCCCTTAGAATTATCAGCAGAAGAGCTCTTGGGTCTCAGGCTGATTGCTATGAAGATGAGGTCTACCATCAACAAGGATGCCAGAAAACATTTTAGGGGTATATGTGGGAAAAAATTAAGGTGACAGACACAACATAGTTACAAGGGCCCTTTTCTCTTGGCATTTGCCATGCAAAAGGGCCTCTGGAGCGTTGTGCGATTGAGAGGAGCATTTCAGATGATGTCCTCGCAATCACGCGATGCTGCTGGGGTCGGCAGGCACCGATCACACACTTTTTCATTTTTGGCTAGATGCCGAAAATGGTGCATGATCGCGCATTACTCCCAGGTCCCGCACACGCTTTCCTGGCATGTGGAGCCTCCGGAGCCACACTAGTCATGCTTCCTGCCCCAGCACAGCCTGGGAAACTCCCAGGCTGCACTGCAGAAGGAAGAGACGGGGCTCTCACGTGAGCAGGCAGCTTGTGCAGAGCTGAAGCAGCAAGGATGTAAGAGCCTCTCGCCGGAGGCTGCTCGCACGATCCCTGCACCCCAGCGCCAGAAAAAGGTAAGTTGAGGAAAGGGCCATGAACAAAGCATGTTAAATGCATAATATATAGATTTCTTTCATTATTTGAGGACACAGCTCTGCAAAAAAAGAAGAGGAAGAGGAAGAAGAGAAAGGAAAGGAAAGGAAAAGGAAAAGGAAAAGGAAAAGGAAAAGGAAAAGGAAAAGGAAAAGGAAAAGAAGGAAGAAGGAAGAAAAGAAATGAAAAAAGTCCTAAATGTATAATATACATTGATGGCATAATAAATGATAATAATGGAATCTACTTTGATTCTGGAGGTAAATTACCCAAAACTTACAGAGCACAAGAAAAGCAGTCTTATGATTTTAGGGGCTGTAATGACATACCAGAGTTCCCATTCCACTGACAAAAGGCACCTTTTGACGTCAGTGGAAAGACCATATTTGTTACTCATCTATTATGAGTGGTCCTACAGTGAAGATAGAGAAATAAGGTAGGTGTGTGTGTGTGCATGCATGTTTTGGGGGACATGTTTTGGGGGTGGTGTGTATCAAGGCTGAACCAAAGGTCATGGGTTAAGCCAGCCCTGGAACTGGTGCATTTTTCATCCCATAGTAAATAATGGGAAGAAAAAGTGAGGCAAACTGGGAAAGCATCCAGAAAGAAAGAGGGAAAGGAAACACATCATCTACCTCTCACCTTAAGTCCAGCATTGCTTTGGATCTGTCAGTTCACCTACCACAGCTTCTACTTCTAGATGTTTCCTTTAGCCTATTTGTCTCAGCACTGTGTTTAGTTTGTCTTGTGCCCAGAGCAAAACTACAAAGTTTTGTATACAGATATTGCTGCTGCGCTCATGTGCTAGCGATAAGGCCATAGCATAGGTTACTTACAGGTTACCTGTAACGTGTACCGGAATATTTCAAACATTCATTGTGTTATTTTTTACCCCCCACCCTTTTTAATCTATGAAAGAACTTGTGTGATTTGCATCTGATGTAGCCTCTTGCAATTGCAGGTAAAATTCAGGGAATAGGAACAACTTAAGAAGAAATCAATTCACTGAACGAGCGAATGGGGCAAGCATAACATGCAATGTTATTAAAACACTTTGTCACTGCAGTCTCTGCTGTATAAAGTAAGGGTTCTTATTCTTTAAAAAAACATGAGTGAATGGAGATCGTGCACCTCAATATTTTATTAATATCTGGAAAATATATGATTTTAAGGTATTCTATATCCAACATTCCTAAAGAATAATACACCCATTGTGATGTAAGCAGAGAATGAATGCTATTGTTACGATTTTCTTGCACAAAAATAGTTGAAATCTTAACCAACTGGCATTTTGATACTTCCCACATCTTCAACTTGAAACCTCAAACGTTCTTAGTGCACTGAGCAAAATGAATGTATGGGAATCTTGAAGCCCCATTATGAGGAACTGGCTTTGTGTAGTTGCAGTGCTTGATGGATTGCTTGGCATATCTTCTCAGATAATGGCCAGTTGCCTCTCTTTTCCACTTATTTTACAATGCCTAAGAGGCTCAACATGGCATTTTAAAATGACCTTAAAAATGGAATGAGGAATATTTCTTGGAATGTAGGCTTCGCAGTGGAAATAAGCCATTGTGCTTCAATGGAACTTCCTTGTTCTGATGTAAATCTTACACTGAAAGTCGGTTGCTGGAGATGGCATAAAACGGGACTGTTGATCTTGGTGGGCTTGTTGTTGTTGTTGTTATTTCTGTTGTTGTTGTGTTCCTTCAAGTCATTTCTGATTTATGGTGACCCTAAGGTGAACCTACCACAGGGGTTTCTGGGAGCTGAATGTGTGTGATGCACCTAAGGTCACTCACCGGGTTTCCATGGCCTAGTAGGGAATCAAACTCTGGTCTTTGGGGCTGTAGGTCAACATTCAAGCCACTACACCACACTGGCTCTCTCCAGTGGGCCTCCAGGAGCCAATCAGTGGTTTCAAACCTTTGGTCCCTAGATGTTATTGGTGGCAACTCCCTTAATTTATAAACAGTATGGTGCCTGATCAGGAGTTATAGACATTCTGTCAGCTCCCATAATCCAAAGGTGTCCAAGGCTGGGAATCTTTGATTCTAGCAAGCCACTGTGGGGGACTATACTGCTAAATTTAATGGTCCTTTGATGTAGTGCAGTCGGGTACTTCCTATTCATCCATCTATCTCCCCAATAAGCCCCAGATCTTTTTTTTTCCTCCTAAAAATCACCTTCTTATTTAGAGATTACTTTGCACTAAAAATACAGATAGACTGCTTGTGCATGAGCAACAAGGGAGCAAGCAACATGCCCCTAGTATTTAACATTAATGGAGAGACCATTCCAGGTGGGACTTCAATTAACCTTGCAAAAGTCTGTCCTTATTCTTAGTGAATTTCCCATTACAAGCATTCACATTTATGAACCATGGTGCAAGAATTCTGTAGCCTGTTGCAAGAATTCCTGCATGGAAATTAATGAAATATTTTGTGTATCCATGAACGTATGAATCTTTAGAATGAACATATCTTCCTGTTGAATACAGCATGTTTGCAAATGTATGTACACATTTTATTAAAGTTCATTTTTGAAATGTATACCCAATGTCTGGCTGCTTTGACACCTCTGAATCACACCAGAAGCCTTGCAGAGGTATCAGTTTCTGAGTCAGTATGCACATGATTTTCTCTCCTGGACCCAGTATCTTTTCAGTGGCCAGGTGGGGGGGAATTTGGCTTTGCTCAGGAAAACAGCTTGATTGAAAAGAGTTAAAGAGCCCCCCTCTGCATTCTGTTGCTTTGACTAATTTCAAAGTATCCTGCTCCAGTTGCTGGATTTCCTTCTTAATTTTATAAAAGGATCAAGGAAATATCAGGAAGCACTATAAACATCTCCTGTTTCAGGCACAGTTTAGTCCTTAAGGATAAATCCAAGATGAAGCACAACCACTCCAAATCATCCTAATTCAAATGGAACCACAAGAGCACTTATTAGATTCAATGCTTGTTTCATAACTGAAATTAAACTTTGTGATTCTGTCATATGTATTCAGAATGAAAGGTGGCCTCTGAATCAAAGGGAAAAGATCAGCTTGCAATGCTTTAGAATGAAGTTGGCAAAGAACCCACTCAGCACAAGGAGCAAATCTGTAGAGGACGCTCAAGTGCTTTCTCAAGGTTACTTATGCATACCATTAGCTGGGGTGGTTGTACACAGCGACAACAATCAATTTATATTGCTTGTGAACAAAATTTACTAAACAGCGGAAAATGATTCCCCCACTTTTGATCTCACATCAAAAAATAATTCGTATTAATGAAAAAATACAAGTAGAAACAGCACCATTACATCTGTTCTGAAAGCCAACTGACTGCACCATCCCATACACACACTCACCTGGTAGTATCTTCCACTGAAGTCACTGCACATACATAGGATTGCACTGAAGAAATGGGGAATTAACTTGTAGGTTTTGAAGAGCTAGCCAAAGCTGAGGGTTAACTAAATAAAAATAAACAGAAGATGCATTAAAGGGGTTGGGGAGAGAAGAGAGTGGAAATGGCATTTAGGCCAAGGCTGTAGAAGCTTTCAGTGCAGAACAGTCTTAAGAATGTGGTTGTCCATGGCAAACTAATTTGATCAGTTTTTTTCCCAGGTCAAAAACAAACAAACAAACAAACACCCACATCTGATCATATTAGGGGACAAAGGCAATTGGAGTGATTTCTAGCCCCTGCCACTTTAGCATTAACTATCCATGCTCGTTTTGCCTTGTTTCTGTCTGGGATACTACTCACACTTAGTAGTACCTCCTTGAACACAGCAGCATTTACTTTTGAAAGAACATTCATAGGATCCAGTTCCACACACTGGATTATGTTTTTCATTTCTTCTGGAACCTGATGGAACGTTGAGCAGGGCTTTGGCTAAATGTATTGACCACATCTCAAGGATGCAGCCGTTTCTGGCTGAAGCAACAGTATTTGAAACACTAAACAGGACCTATTTTGGAAATGTGACATGGTCATTAACCTCTTTGTTTTCTAATCCATTACATATCCCAGTACATCATAATGGTAAAAAGGGAACTTACATTTGATCATGAGACACGTCTATTTATAACTTTGTTCCGCTATAAAAGGAATCACTAGTTTCTCACTTTGAGGATGAGCAGAGACTCATGTTCAGGTGGTGCTCTTCTCCTGCTTCTCCTTTTTTTTTTTGCGCACAGGCCATCTGTAGGTGTGAAATATGGTTACGAGAAGGCTGAGGTGAGGAGAAAATATGAGTATGCATGGAAGCCTTACGTCAGTGTCTTTCTACCGGCATGCTTTGTATATGTTGTCAAAGGTCTGCTGAGATCTTGCTCATCTTCAGTTGAAGTTGGGTAAAAGCTCTTTTGTACTATGGATCATTACTTTATTAGAAGTCCTTCTCACATCAGACTTCCCAGGTCAACACATGTTTGGGAACAGATAGAATGGGAGATGCAAGGGCAAGGCTTGTATTCATGCCAATGTTCTCTCTTGTAGAGCAAGCAGGCTAAACACTTGCACAAGCTCAAGAAAGATGAGATGTTCCACAGTGTTTTATGGTGTCTAATTAAAAAAAAAGGATTTGTTTAATTTACAGTTAATGAAATATGGAGAAACCTTGTTTGTGCTTCATGGTTTTCCCAGTGCATAGTTTAGGCCAGAGTTTCTCAGTTAGGATTTCCTGGAACACTAGGGCTCCAGGAGAGGTCGCTAGGGGTTCTGCAGGAGATTGTGATGGAATAAAGAATTTAAAAAGATTTGGGCTATATATATAATAATTTTTATGAAGAGGTTCCCTGAGATCTGAAGCTTATTTCATGGCTGTTTAAGAAAGTCTGGTTCAGAACACAGGGAGATAAGCTTTAGGAGCCTGGGGACTGTTCTTCTGACCCCAAGTCCCTCTGAGGACTGCAGCAGCCCCATCATGTGAAAAAAAAAAAAAAAAGCATATTTTATGTGAAAGAAAAGTGTGTACATAACTTATGGGGGTGTAAGAGGAATCACATCCCCAAGAAATATCATCCAATTTTTGAAAAAAGTGCTTGGAAACTTTTTTTTGGGGGGGAGGAAGTACTGTGCTCCCCTGCCCAAAATGGCTTTTGAGCTGTCATTCATTCCTCAGGCTTCTTCATTCCCACCCCTTGCTTAGAAAGACCACAGTTTATTTAGATTGTGATTGCAGATCTTTCAGTCTGCCTCTTGTAGGTACAAAAGGTGAACTTACAACATTTTTATTGTTGTTGTTCTGTGCTTTCAAGTTGTTTCCAACTTAGGGCGACCCTCAAACAAAGCTATCACAGGGTTTTCTGGGGGCTGAGAGTGTGTGACATGTCCAAGGTCATCCATGGCAGAGTGAGGAACTTAACCCTGTTCTCCAGGGTCATAGTTCAATACTTGAATCGCTACACCACACTGCTGTGAGCCCACATAAAAGAGCAGTCCCTAGAGTTATGCCGTAACTCTGGGGACAAGAAAAGTTAATGCTGAGACAGTATAGAGAACATATTACAGTAGATTTACTAAGGGTGGCTACTGTGACTAAGATTTAGGAGTTAAATCACAAAAGGTAGCTTTGAAGTCTCTTTTCTGATTTGACCTGTGGGAGAAAAGAGTCGCTATAAATTTTTGTCAGATGAGTCTTTTTATTGCCTCCTTCCAATCTGAAAAGCAATAAATCAGCTGTCTGTTTCTGAAATGCTGCTCTTTGAGAATGACTCCGTGATCACCGACATGCAATCAACAGAGAAACGCTTTCAGTACCAAAGTCCTTTTCTTCCTCATTGGTAAGGGGATTTCAGCAAGCTTTCTAAACCTCTGAGGAATGTCCACAGATGGCTGGGAATGGACTGGAGACCAGGTTTATAAGTCCAGTGGGGAAAAATAAATCTTTAATTTACAGTATCTGCCACATTCACCATAAGGAAGTGGTGGAAGTTCCAAAATGGGCCAAAAAAAAAAAAAAGATGTGGCTGTTTCTAGAGAACCCCAAACTTATATATTTTGCTAGAAAATCTAGCAGCTCAAAAATGTCAGATAAAAAAAAATACTCATCCTGTCCATTCTTATGGATTCAGTATGGAATCATCCATACACAAATAGAGAAAGGGACACAAATTTCAGGAAAACTTGGGGGTGCAAGAAGTGGGGCTTTGCCAATTAAAAGCAAGTATGTTCAACAGACAAAAAATGCAGGTTGATTCTTGGAGGGGTGAATGGAATAGAATGTCAATGAAACAGGCATGGCTGGCTGGCCAGCTGAAACCAAAGTCAGAAATGCTTCACCATGCAACATTTTGTGTCAGATCATAGTTTTCAAACATAATGCCAGTGATCATTGGTATATAGCAGATGGTACTGCAAGAGATATAATAAATCAGATGATGATGAAATATGTGAATCTGAAGAAAAAATGTTGACATAAGAATGAACACTTTTTTTCCTGGATGTCTGCTCTTTGTTTTATAAGGAACCTGCCAATTCTCAGCAATCTCAACAAGATTAGAAGAACTGTAATCTTTATTTCATGAAAGGGAGGCTGGCTGGTGCCCCTTTGACTCAGAAATAACCTTCCTTCAAATATCAGAAGAGTTTGGGGTTATCCAACAAAACTGATTTGTGCAGACTGACAAAAACATGTTTCTTGATACTCGATTAGTTTAATTTACTGTCATCAGATATGCTGCAGGTCACTAGTCTCTGGCAATTCATACAGGTGAAGTGTATGAACAACTGTTGGTTGTGATGGCCAGATAGAGCTTCTAGACAATTCCAGTTGCCTGGGGTGACTTATATATTCTGCTGTGCATTTCCTAGAAATATTTGATTACTCCCGATCAGAAACAAGAAACTGGGCTAGAGTAGGAATGAGAATCATGGAAGCCTTACAAAAATTGTTGGACTTTACGTCCCCCACCCTTTGGTATCAGCTATAGTGACTAAGGCCATTTCTGTACTACACTGTTATAGTGCTATTATTCCACTTTCAATATCCTGTGGGTTCTGGGGTTTTTTAGTTTACTGAGGCCAAAGAGCTCTCTGGCTGAGAATTCTAAAGGCCCCTCCCTAAACTGCAAACCCCACGATTCCATAGGATGTTGAAAGTGGAATAATAGCACTATAACAGTGTAGTGTGGAAATGGCCTAAGACCTTTGAGACTTTTAAATCCAACAACACCTGGAGTATTTCAAGATTTCCACCCCTAGACTAGATGAGCCATTCCCCTCTTATAGGGGAATGAGGTTAAGCTTTGTTTGTTTTTCACTTTTAAACAAACTGGCCTCGTCCTGCCATGCCAGACTAAATAGAGCAGTTATCATTCTCTGAGTATTGTTGTGTAGTACTTAGTTTAAAAAAATCTGCAAAAATGTGTGCATTTGGGAAAATTGTAAACATTGATGTGCGTAATAGAGAAAGTTTCACACAAAATAATAATATATTCAGGGAAGCTGCATGCAAAATAAACAAATTACAGAAAGCATAAGTTAAGAGAAATTGCATAGGAAAATAAAGGTACATCTTTTTAATTGCAGGATGGTTTGAAAATCAGACAGAAGGGACTAACAACTGAATAGATGTGACTATGGCTAAGAATAAAAATTTCCCCATCCTTGTCCCGGGAGATGGAGAATATATGGCCCTCCCAGTGTTGTTAGACTACAACACCCAGTATACCTTACTATTGGTATATGAATAAGGTTGCTGACAGTTGCATTCCAACAATATCTGCTGGGACATATCTTCCTCTTCCTGGATGAATTGGCATCCTTCTGAAGAAACATATAAGATAGTTTTACTTTGTGTAATATAACTAATCTCTCAGAAACTTGGATTAAAAGTTGAATTATAAATGCTCTCCATCCATCCTCTCACCCTGAATGTTGTACTCTACCTTAGAAGTTCAGGTATGGTGAGTTCTAATTCAAAGTAGTTTCTATCTTCAAAGCATGTTCATACTGATATCTAAAGATGTAACACAATCTCTTTTTTTTTTCAATGAGCTGCAAATGTACATTATTACTAGATTTAATTTAAATGGTGGGTTGAAATGACCTTTGATCACTTATGCACATTATGATCAAGGCCACTGCAAACCACCACTAATATAGTCTTCAATCATCATTATCTGCGGGAGAAAATTACTACATTTCTGGTACTTATGCTATGTAGTACTAATGACCCCCAAATATACTCTTGGAAAGGAAGCATATTATAGGGAGATTTGGATCAGATGCTGACTGCCATCTGTAAGGGAGAAAATATTTCATTTTACTTCTGAGAGCTATTTTATACAATCACTGCTGTCAAGTGATAAGCTCTTCCTAGAGAATTCCAGTTCATATCATGGGTGGGGTGAGCTGTATATTTTTTGAAGAACCTCAACATTTCCAGAGAAATATTAGCCTATGCTAAGGTGCTCTCTCTGTGTGTGTGTGAGTGTGTGTGTAGTGGGGGGCTCTGCTGAATGGAAGTCGGGGAGGAAAAGTGATTAAATAAGCCATGAAATATGTTGTGAGCACCTCTATGATGACGAATTTGACCTGTTCCTCAAAATCTGCAATAACTTTATAACTAGCAGATGAAATGAAAGATGTTATGCATTAACTGACCTTATCTCAGGTTCAATACTAGTATGGAAGCAGTTAAGTAGATACTAACCAGTTAAGTTTCCTGAGCTATGTTTTACGGGCATGCAAATCTTCAACTACTTCATCTCTGCAAGCAAAGATAAATTACTTTTGCAGTTTTCTCCTACTGTGGAAGGAAGCAAGTATTTCTGATGTTATTCTCCCTGTACTTGAACATCCTAAAATATTGGGGGGATAACTCTGCTCACTGTCCAGCTTTCTTTTTTCTTTTCAGCCAGAGAACACTTTCTGTGCAGAAAACCCAAGCATATTTCTGAGCAGAATAATCTCTTATAACATTTTGGAATATTCAAATCACAGGAGAAAATGCTGTAAAAGTCTTGCTATTCTTCCTGACAAGCTTTCCTCAGCTTTTTGGGAAAATGTGCTTTTTATTCAGAAAACAAGTTACAGAAAATATTATTTCCTTTCCCATAAAAGAAACTGGTCTAGTGCCTTCAGTGCACATCTCTAGGGACAATATGTAAGGACAAATTTAGGCTGCCAATAAGGTGGTTTGGAGCTGAAAATTGGGCTAAAGTCATCCATGTCTGGAAGGAAAAGCATACTTCCAGCAGTGAGAACTGCTTGCCAATGGAATAGTATCCATCCGAAGGTGACAGACTCTTTGTCATTGAAAATTTTTTAACAGAAATTGGGTGCTCACCATTTAGGAGTGCTTTAGCAGTAGATTCCTGAGAGTTTGGCCATTTCCGCACAGGGCGAGGGAATCACCCTGTGCCAGTACTTACCAGACTTCTTCGCTCCATGCTTGGGTCCAGGCTGGTCCAGAGCAGTGTGTGGCCACCGCTCTGTATTGCTCTGGGGACAAAAATAGTGGCTTCCGATTGGTCAAGGCTCTCCACCAACCACTGAAGCTTGCCAGCTTAAAGCTCGTCCCCGGCAGATCGCAGGCTTGTTCTAGTGCGAGCCTGCAAATCTGCACCAGAGCATGGGCACGGAGTGGCGCGCTCCATGCTTTTGAAAGACCTGTTTCAAGCGGTCTTTCAAAAGCATGCTGGACGACCACGTTGAGTCATTCCAGAGCGGGCTGAGGTGCGGAACTACACTAAGAAGGTCCAACCCAGTCCGCACCTAGGTGCAGATACCCTCCCTGGAGGACACTCTGCACCGTTTCTTTAAGCCCGTGCGGAAATGGCCTTTGTTGGACTGAGAGTTTGTTGGACTACATGGCCTTTGTGTTCTCTTCCAACTTTATGATCTCAAGATTCTCAAGTGAACTTTGGCACTGAATGATTGGTAGCCTTCTGCCCAAATAGTTGTGTTCAGTGCATAGCTTCAACTTTAATAAAGCTATTGCTCATTTTCTTCATGTGTCATCTCACAGCCTCATTCTTGATGATAGTGGTAATGGGAAATAATGAAGTCATTTGAGTCTATAAATTCATTCTCACAGTGTTCTTATTTTTCAGATATACCTTGATAATAAAGGGGAGTGGAGTTGAATATGTACATTATCTGCAGGAAGTAAAAGCTTTTCAAATTATCCATGCTCCAGCTATGGACCAGTTTTAGTATCCTTCCTGATATCTTTAATTATCAGCCAGCCCTTTGAGATTTTCCATGGATAGCTTGACAGAGACAACATCTAAAGATGTCAGGGTAACTTACAATAAAGTCAGCTTAAAATGATAAATAACTGAGATGGCATGGAATGGTATAATGGCTTGAACATTGGACTACAATTCTGGAGCCCAGGTTCAAATGCCCACTCAGCCATGAAAAGCCACTGGAACACTTTGGATAAGCTTCAGAGGAAGACAAAAGCAAACCCCCTTTGAACAAACAGGGTCACCTTTTGCCATTAGTCAGAAACAATCTGAAGGCACACAACAACAAAACAATACATAATTGCAAAAAATTTAAAGAGCTTAAAATACATTAAATGGTTTCTCAATTTAAACATTTACAATTTAAAAGTGATTTAAAAAGTCTTGAATCATAAAGCATGAACAGCCTGGATAAAATCAGTCTGGCCCAAAAGCTTTAATAAAAAGCCAGGTTTTAACCTATTGCACTCCCTGGTTGGCAGCAGCGTGGCAGGGTCCCCTGTTGCAGTTTTTTCCATCAATGAACATTTTAAACTGGAGGTGGCAGGGACAGAACCTACGACCTTCTGCTTGCAATAACATCTGATCTTCCCTTAAGGGGCTCCTAACAGATACCTTTTGTCCTCTGAGCCTTTCTTCTCTTTTTGACCCATTTGAATGTCCGTCTAATATCAGTATGCTTACAAAGTACATGATTTCAAGAATTTGTAGATCAAAACAAGAAAAGATTTTTTAAACTCTTTAAACTCTCAGAAGGCTTTTTCCTTCACAGTCAAAGGAAGTGTGTGTGTGTGTGTGTGTGTGTGTGTGTGCATCTTTCTCACACACTTTAATACAAAACAGTTAAAGTTACTGTTCAATATTCATGATTGCTACATAGTCACAATTCTGATACCACTGATGTGATCATAACTTCCCTCCTTCCCAACTTATTTTATTGGGCATCAGCTGCATGGAAAAAAAAAGAGAACCATCCCTCCAGCAACTGGAACATGGTTGAATGATGTTTCCGCCAGGCTGTGGGGGATCAGACCAGAAGAAGTTACTTAGTTACCTGCTTGGCAACTGAAGAAGGCAGAAAACAAAATGTTTTGCTCAATATATATTATTCAGTCCTGCTTGTTAATCGCTGATGGCATGCCCTTTGGAAGGCAGGTGAATAATAACTGTTAGGAATGGAATGAGGAGGAGTTTAATGTGTGGTTAAGGCAGTGGTTCTCAACCTGTGGGTCCCCAGATGTTCGTGGACTTCAGCTCCCAGAAGCCCTGAGAATTGACCATAGTGGCTGGGGCTTCTGGGAGCTGAAGTCCATGAACATCTGGGAACCCACAGGTTGAGAACCACTGGGTTAAGGTAATCCATGGACAAGAGAGAACATAACATTCTGCCTTGTTCATATGAGGCACTGCCACAATTAAAATTTGTACAAAGTAAAGAAAAATTGAGAACCTGAGTGTAGTCTGGATCAGTCTGGGTTATGAGGAAGGGAGATTTAAGGACCCATGAAAAGGTGTCTCTGAATCCTCAAACCTTTCAGTTATGCCTCCCCAGCATAACTGTTTTTGCAACCATTATTAGCCCAATACACATTGCTTTTAGTAATGAGATTGGATTTGGGAAGAGCACTGTTGAGTTCAGTTTTCCCTTCCTATCTATCCACACTGTGCTTCAGACCTGCCCTCCACACTTCCCTGCACTTTGTAGCAATTCAGAGGTAATTTCATAGAAGCACATGGGAATGCAGCCACCATTATCGCTTAGGGGTCATTCAAACAGAACAAATCTGTAAAGTGGAGTTTGCAAGTGCTAAGTGGGTGGCAATCTGTATTATATTGTTTCTGGTCCTCCTAAGCCAGAAGCATTATGATGTACAAAGTAAAATACTAATTCCAAAGCCATGAGTGCTTCTGGAGTGCCTTATTCTGTAAGCACCTTGGGTCACATTTAGGGAGAAAGATGGAATTAAAATAAAATAAAAGAAGCATTGAACAAGGATGGGTAAAGTGCTGCCCTTTGGGCTAAAAAATGCAACCCCTGAACCCCACCCTAGCCTTTTTTTTTAAAAAAAATGGATTTTTCACCCCCTAATCCACCCAAAATATGTCAAGACTACTGCAAAATGTAGCAGTTTTGGTCCCACACGTCCCCCACATACTTCTGAAACTTTAAAAATGGAAAAGAAAAGAAATAGCTGGAAATCTGTCAAAAATGAAACTGTTAAGAAAATGACACTGCTTTGACTTCATTGATCATTCTAGTGTGGCCATTCAGGGTGGATGCAGGATACACCCCCCTCCCTACACGCTGCCATAGTTGTCCACCTTGGAACAGACAATAAACAGTGGCAACACTGTCTTATTGATTTATGTATTTATTTATTTCATTTGTATGCCAGCTTTCCCTTAGAGTGGGACTCAAGGTGATTCCTGGAGAGAATCAGTTAAAAGACATAAATCTGAAAACAATTAAAATCATCACATAAAACAGTACAAAATCATTTAAAAGTTATTGAAAGATTTAAAAGATAAATAGCTTGCCTGCTTACACAGGTCTTTAACTCTCAGTGAAAGGAAAGCAGGAAGGGGCAAGGCTAACCTCCTGCAGAAATCAGTTCCAGAGGCAGGGAGCAGCCAGTATTTTGTGCCCTCACCAAGTGAACCTGAAATGGTGATGAGAGTAATAAAAAGCCTTCCCCTGAAGATCTTAGAAGTCTGTCAGAGTTATGTAGATAGTCTGGACCTAAGCTATGTAGGGCTTATGACCAGCACTTTGAACTGTACCCAAAATTGAACCAGTGGCCAGTGAGGCTATTGCAACAAAGAAGTTAAACGCTTCCTGTGAATGGTCCTGGTCTCCATTCTGGCTGCACCATTTCAGACCTGCTGAAGTTTCTGAACAGTTTCCAAAGGTCACCTCATGTAGTGTTACAGTAGACTACACAGGATTTAATCAAAACATGAGTTACTGCAATCAGATTTGGCATCTCAAGGAATGGACACAGCTGGTGCACTAGTTTTAGCTCTGCAAATACACATCTGGCCACTGCTGAACCTGAGCATCCAGAAAACAACCAAGCTATGAGCCTGAGATTTCAGGGAGAGTGTAACTCCACCCAGAACTAGTGGAGGCGCTGCTCCCTGACTGACCAGAAGCACCTCTGTCTTGCCTGGATTAAGTTACAGTTTGTGTTTCCATTATTAACATCAGCTATTGGTTCACTTCCAAGACAGCTTCCTTGGAATCAGATGGGAAGGAGAGGTAGAGTTGGATGTCTTCAGCATATTGGTGACACCAAACCCCCAAATTCCGGCTAACCTCTCCCAGCAGTTTCATGTAGATGTTAAACAGCATAGGCATCCAATAGACGTCATCCAGCACTACCTTCTGAGTTCAGCCATCCAAGAAGGACCACCGTAGAACAGTGTCCCCAAGTCCCATCCCAGAGATTTAGCCCAGAAGGATACTATGGTTGGTCGTATAAAAGCCACTGAGACGTTCAGTAGAACCAACAGGGATCACTCCAGTTTCCTGCATAGGTCATCCACCAAGGCAATCAAAGCTGTCTTTATCCCATAACCAGGCCTAGAGCCATACTGAAATGAATATAGAAAATCCATCTCATCCAGAAATCTGTGGAGCTAGAAGGCTACCATGCACTCCAGAACCTTGCCCCAAAATTGAATATTAGAGACTGAGTGATAATTATCCAGGGAGGTCTTTTTAGCAACAGCTTCACAGGCATCTTCCTTGCTGTAGTGAGTCATTCACCACTCTCCCTATCCATTTGGCTGCCCCCACTTTCTGGATGCTTTCCAAGTTAGGAAAGGCCAGGTTCCAGTATACGTGTGGAGGCTGTCACCTCTCCAAGGATCCTGTTCACATCCTTAGGCTGCACAGATTCAAATGTGTCCAATAATACATCTTCTCCAGGCAGTCTTCATGGTTCTTAAAGAGTAGACTCAGACCATCAGTCTTATGAGAGATCTGGATTCTACGAATTAACACTCACCAGATTAACATTAGATAACACTGAAGATATTTTGGCCACAATCAAACACAGTGTGTACAAACCCATTGGACTTAGTGGGTTTTAGCTCTCTGAAATCTAATGTGTTGTGTCCATTATCATCCAGTAGGTAGACACGGATATATAGGCAGTACCATATATTTTTGTAAAGCATGGTTATTAATTCCTAGGTGAAAGGAAGAAATGGATTGGATGTAGTTTCCTTCTTTGATGGCAAATATTTACCCAAGCACATTGCTTCAATTTATCTGTGCATCAATAGATTCTAAGCCCCAGTTCAAACTGATCCCCAAGAGTGTAAGAATTAATGGCTAGTGTTTGACTTTACCAGGAGCAGAAATCCTGCATTGACATTTACTGTGAAGCACTGGCTGTCTTTTTTTCCCTCCTCACTTCCCCCACTTTTTTGAAGCCTTTCATTCCTTTTGGAAATTTAGAATTCAGGACAATTAACTGGGACTAATTCACCATTGCTATGTTCCAGCCAGGATGCTTCTGATGTTTAAGCTACACAACTGAGATGGAAATGCTGGCAAGGAAATGCAATCTCTTTTCAAATGTTGCTTTTGGTATGGTATGAAGAAATGTTTGTACAGAAGTGGAGACTGGAAAAGGAAAATAGCTGCCTATGAGCCATCTTTTAATATGTGCACAAAGAACCTAGCAAAATACATAGGTGAAGAGCTGCAATGAAAATCTCCCCCATCAAAGCATTCATTTTTGAAAGATGGAATGTCCGGATTGTTTTATTTATCAAAATTGTATTGTACAGATAAAGCTATATAAACAAACATTAAACAACTTGTTCAATATTCCTTTTGGTATCCTGCCCACTACTCTGTACAACAGCATCAAATTACCAGCAGCACAATCCAGCACTGGAATGTTTGATGCTGGAGTATTGTGTACTGATTGTTTGAATCTCCAACTCAATCCCAGCACCAAATGAAAACACCATGGAAGCATGAAAGCTGATTTCTACCAGCACAGCAGCATAAGGTGAACCCAGAATTGTTCCCTTAAAGAAAAAAAAAGTCTCACATCTCAACTGCTGTTATTGTGTGCCCTCAGGTCGTTTCCAGCTCATGGTGACCCTAAGGCGAGCCTATTGGGGGTTTCCTGGGGCTGAGAGTATGTGATGCATCCAAAGTCACCCAGTGGTTTTCCCTGGCAGTGTAAAAAATTTAACTCTGGTCGCCAGGCTCATAGTCCAATGTTTAAACCACTACAGGTTCTCTTTTAAGATGCACTTCAAAGGAACTGTGTCCTGCCATCTCTGAGATACTGCTGACGAGTCTGACAGGCAGGTCCTTTTCAGTGATGGCACTCATCACCAAAATATTTGCAATGACAGTGCTAAAATCGTGGAAAGCCGTTCTCCTCCCACATGTTTAGATGTTTAAATAGGCACTTGTTTAGACAGGTACTTAGGCACTTGCCCTTCTTAAAGTCTTTAATTGCCCACTGATAGTTAATGGTCTGAAGGTAATGATAGCAACATATCACCTTGAACACAACCAATATTGTTTGATGACAGAAGTTAAGGAATGTCAGGTCTGGTTAGCAGACTAACAGTGAGCACCACTGATTCTCAGGCATGGCGAGCAAAGAATCCTGAAACTCTGCAGAATTACTATCAGAACTGACAATACTGTGCTATATGGAAGCATGGTCTGGTTCATTATAAAGCTGCTTCCTATGCCCCTGCGAAGTGTCTTAATCAGAATGATCTATTATTCCTATAAGTTCCTCATTTAAATTTATATTTTATTGGGTTCATTTTAAAAGGTGATTTTGATTTTTAAGATAAACTTTTAGCTATCACCTTTGTAAGCACCATATTTTTAACAGAAAATTAGTCCTACTATCCAGTAAGAGAGACAGGGCATGCATTTCATAGTAGATTAGAATCATAAATAGAGCTGGGAAGGATAGAGCTGGGAAAGACCATAATAGCCATCTAGTCCAACCCTTTGCAATGCAGAGATATACAGCTTAAAGCTCTTCTGAGAGATGGCCATCTAATTTCTTTTCAAAGACTCCACCACTCTTTAAGGCAGTGGACTCCTTCACCCACTGTCAATCAGCTCTTACACTAAAGAAGGTTTTCCCAATTACTAGGTGGAATTTCTTCCCTTATAATTTGAATCCACTGGTTCAGGGCCTAATCTCTGGAGCAATAGAAAACAAGCACATTCCATCTTCTACCTGACATCCCTTCAAAATTTACAGATGGCTGTCACATCACCTCCCCATGCTTCTCTCTTCAGGCTAAACATGCCCAGTTCCCTAAGTTGTTCCTCATAGGGTTTGGTTCCTTAATTTCCTTTAAAAAGATATAGGTATAGGTAAATATATGTCTACTGGATTTCCCATGAAAATATATCTGACATCTGTAAAAATGGGATAACACTAGCCAGTATCAAGGGTACATGTGAGAGTGATGAACCTTGAAATATATTTTGGAAATAAATATGGGGTGACTAAACTAATAATAGTATCTCCCAATCTGTTGACAATAAATAAATGTTAAATAGCAACTAAGCAGGAGGTAGCTTGCCAATTAGACTGTGTTTCTGACATAAAATTAACAAAGACTTTAGGCACCTGAGTGTTCATAGGACACCAGTTTGATTATAACAGAAGAGATGGGAACAGACGGTCCTATCAGTCATCAAGATTCTTGCTGCATATGACTACATTTCACCTTCTCCAAAGTAGAACATGGAATGTTGCTAAATAATCAGGCCATTACCCTGAGGGATATAAATCCCTTAAGCCAAACACTGAAAACACCATTTGCCAATCTCCAAAGCAGAAGTAAAAGCAGGGAACTATAGCACAGCATCACAGAGAGGAGATGTAAACCAAAATGAATTGCAGGCAGATGAATTGCAGCAGAAAAAATATTGCTGTGTCTGGACCCTCAATGCAGATCCATCTTTAAATTGGCTCATTTTTCTCCCAAGAACTCCCTGTACTGTGTAAGATCCAAGTGATAACTTTAAGAAGAAGGAGGAGAAGGAAAAGCAAGAAAGCAAGAAAGCAAGAAAGCAAGAAAGAAGATGAAAGGGGAGTCAGTTGATGAAAGGTGTTTTTTCACATTATCTTGATAACCTTCTTCTCAGATCTGGCTCACCTTTCTACATGGAGATGCTCAGGGAATTCAGTTATTGATAATTCCTGTGCAAAATGGCATGATTTTAGCTTGCCTCTTGATTAATGTGTGGATTCCCATATGTTTCTGGATGTTGTGATATATTCCTCAGAAGTTTAAAAACAGAAAAATCAAGATTTAAACAGTGTTGGGGAAATATCTATACAAAGAAAACCAAAGATTCTCAAATTAAGACAGATATAGAATAGAATTTGTGGATAAAAACACACAAGGTCTCTGAAAAGACATACATTTACTTATCATTTGGTGGTAAAACATCATGAAAACAATCAAAGAAATAGCCATGCTCGTCTCTTGAAGCATAAAAAGGAGAAAGGGAGGGGGAAGAAAAAAAGGGGGGAAGGAATTTAGCAGAATTTCTAAGACAAAGTGATTTTTATTTTAGCATGAGCTTTTGTGGATATCAGTCCTCTTCTTCAGGTGAAATACAGAGTAATACTGAAGCCACAGTTTATAAACTATAGTTATATAGTTGTAGGTGTGGGATAGAATGTAACAGGATCCAGAAACATGCCAATCATGACCCTTGCTCGAAATTGTCAAAGGACCATGTGAGATAATACAGATCTTTCAGATCTTCAGAGAAATAGAAGATGATAACAAAAGAGAAAGAACCAGAGACCTTTTCCACAAGAGCCAAAGAATTAGTGGACATTTAAACCAAGAGTAGGTATTCCCAGCAGAGGAACACATTACATGACCAATTGGAAATAAAAAGACAATGAAAACAATCCACGGAAGAACTATAGACAGATTCATTCAAGGAAGGATCATTTAAAGTTAAACCCACAATTTTAGAAAATGAAATGGAAGCTGCATCCAGAACACTTGGGAGAAATAAATCACCAGGAACAGATAATATACCAATACAGCTGTTTCAGGTTTCTAAGAATCTACTACAATTCTAACCGCAGACTCTACTGAAGTTCTAACTGGAACCTGTCAACAGACACGGAAAACAAAACAATGACCCACAGATGGTAAATATTAAATATATATATTCCAGTACTCGAGAAAGAGGACACCAGGTTTGGTGTCACCACAGGATATTGCATTAATTTCCTGTTAAAGCAAAGTGATGCTCAAAATTCTACAAAAAACACTTTGCCATATATGGCGTGAGAAATGCCAACCATCCAAGTTGGGTTCAGGAAGGAAAAGGCAATAGAATTCATATTGCAAATATATGTTGCATAACAGAGCACACCAAAGAATTTCAAAAGAAAATGACCTTGTGCTTTATAGCAAGGCTTTGATTGTGTAGATCATGAGAAACTATAGATCACTCTTAAACAAATGGGTGTGCCACAGCATTTCATTGTGCTGTTGTACTCAGGACAAGATGCTACTGTCCGAACACAATGCAGAGAAACAATGGTTTCCAATTGGCATGTGAGTCAAGCAAGGCTGCATTTTATCACCCATATTTATTTAACTTGTATGCTGAACATATCATAAATAAAGCAGGAGGAAGGAGGCATGAAAATTGGAGGAAGTAACATGAACAATTCAAGATACGCAGATGATATACTACCAGCAAAAAAAAAAAATGACAAAGACTTTGAAAGATTACTGAAGAAAGCCAGGAAAGAAAGTTCAAAGGCAAGTTTACAGTAGACCATTAAATAAATAAAAATAATGACCATTGATTATTTTTATAACTTTAAAACAATTGATGAAAACACTGCAATAGTTTAAGATTTTTCATACTTTGGTTTAGCCATTAATCAGTTTTGAGAGTGCAGTCAAGAAATCAAAACAAGGCTAGGACTTGGAAGGGCATCTATGAAGGAACTAGGCAAGATCCTCAAGTGTCAAGATACATCATGGAATACTAAAGTTAAGACTGTCCATGCCATAGTATTTCCAGTATCTATGTACTGTTGTGAAAACTGGCCAGTGAAGAAGACTGATAGGAGGAAAATCAACTCATGTGAAATGTGATGCTGGAGGAAAGTTCTGCAGACAGCATGGAGTGCTAAAAAGACAAATAAATGGGTCCTAGAGCAAATCAAGCTTGAACTCTCCCTAGAAGCCAAGATTACTAACCTGAGACTATCGTATTTTGGTTGTAGCATAAGAAGATACCACTCACTAGAAAAGACAATAATGCTTGTTAAGTTAGAAAGTAGGAAAAGAAGAAGACAACATTACAGGTGGATAGACTCAATGAAGGAAGTCATCACCCTGAGTATGCTAGACCTGAGCTGGGTTGTTGATGATAGGATGACTTCAAGATTTCTCATCATAGTGCTGCCTTAAGTTGAAGTTCATTTGGTGGCAGTGTTAGGACCAGCCTCTGGCTACCAATAATGTTATGGTTTGGATGGGCACCATATGTAATTGACATCATATTTAATTGGCAACACACTTTAATTGGCACTGATATCAAAATCAAACCTGAAGGTGACTGGAAGGTCAAACCAACAGAGGGAAAACTGTGAATGTGAGAAAGAAAGGCTGGTCAGCCTAAGACACTCTCCAGGTATCACTGGGCCATTTGTCAGGCAAATAGATGCTGTTCCTGTGGATAATACGCTTAAGTAGAAGCTGGAATTTCCCAAGGAACACAATTGTGAGAAGCCCACCAGGACAATGATTGACAGATACTCATCCCCTGTGCACCTGGACTCCTTCCTCATGCCTTGTAGCACCCACAATAGACAGCTGTTACAACACACATTATCTTTGTCATCCAAACACTGCGAACATTATTCATTATCAACATGGGTTGAAAATCCCTTGTCTGTGCTGCAACTCTCATTGTTCCACACTTGGAACTGCACATATCTTCCACTGCCACAGGCTATTTTTTGGAGGTACAAATACCTCTGATTCCAGGATGCCCAGTACAGTCTCTTGAACTCTGTCTGTCTAGCTCATGAACAAGAAGTGTCTTTAGGTCCTACCTAAGCCAAGCCACATTTCAGCCCTTTACTACTCATCTGTACTGGTAATTACAATCCATAAACCTCAGACTCTATCCATAATTTTCACCCCTTTACCCTTCAGTTAGCGCTTGTGTGAATGTTTGACTGTGTATCTTGTGTGCATGCATGAGTGAATTCCCCTCAGTAAAACACATTTTTAGTTTACTTTTGAATCTCTGGCTGGTTCTTTCCTGCATGAGCCCACAAACAGTGGTAGAAAAGTCTCATTAGGTTACCCTCCTCTCACAAGCCTCCTCTTTGAGCTGATTCATTTCCCACTTTTGCAAGGAGGTATTTGGCATTGCAGGGTAGCCCTTGTGGCACCTACGTTTTGGGGTAACAGCAGTTAATGACAACTATACCCTGTATCTGAAGAAGAAGCTTGATATGCATGAAAGCTTGTGCAAAAATCAGTTAATATTAATGGTGCTACTATATTCCTTTTTTTCCTCCTTACTCTTTTTAATGAAATCATTTAGTTACTCAATCAAACACAGATCAGTCTTAACCATTTCCTAGTATTGCCTCAAACAGAGTACTGTCCACTAAGCCCACATCTCATATTCAGCTGTGATTCATGAGCTTGCATTCATGTTACAAGTATTGACATCTGTACATGGACTTCCTTCAGAATTCTGAAAACACTGACGCTTGGTATCCAAACATATAAAGACATTCCATGTGCATAATTCTTCACCTCAAGAACTGCTACAAACAAGTAAAATAATCAGATTTGGGGGGGGGACAACAGATCTTTCCCCACCTCCAATGGACTATAGAAGAAATTCAACATAGTGTTATGTAAATTTATTTTCACCAGAGATAGCAAATTATGGTTTGAGCAGACGTGGATGAGCCAAAATTCAAGGCTGGCTAGTAATCTTATTTTACCACAGTTCACAGACTATCTTGCTTACCTTGTAAAAGCTTGCCCTCTCTTTGTTTAACAGCACTTGAGGCAGATCCAAAAATGATTCTGCAGTAATGGAATTTGTTTTTGAAAACTCTCCACAAGTTGGTTTTACATATGTATTTGTGTGTGTGTGTGTGTGCATGGGAGAAGTGATATGTCTCCTAGTTCTTATTTTTTTTTAAGTGTTTATCTCAAGGCCACAATAAAATATAAAGTATTGTGATGTAAAATGATGCAGTGAGGTGCATCAGGTTGATAGGTAAAACTCCATGAACAGATAAGAAAGGATCATTGAGTAAATTCAAGAGATACGGTGATCACATATTTAATATATTATTGAGGGAGAATTTCAACTTTGGGTTTTGAAGATTAATAGCTTTATTATTAATGAGCAGAAGTATATATTAGTGTTATAATGTTAGTGATAAAATGCTGAAGAAATATTTAGCAATTTACCTTATAGCCATCAGTCCTGGGGGGTGGGGGCTGGAAGTCATGTATCTATTTTACTAGCCCTGTTTTAAGTTAGTTTAGCTTTGACTTCTGTCTTTTTTAAACTAGGTAACTTTTCATTATTGATATTTGTTTTAGGGATTTCAGGTGTGTTTTTATATGCCTTTATGTGTTGTTTTATATATCTAAATTTGGTCTTTAATAAAAAATAATCTTAAATAAAAGAAAAAAAATACTGGTACTGTTTCAGTTCTTTCCTACCCAACTATTTTGCTAACCAATTGTGGAATAACAAGACCAGATACAGAAAACTGTGTTGAATGAGGGCCATTTTATTTAATTTAGAACCTATTTAATTGTGTTGAATCTGAAAAGGAGCAAGAAGGGAGAGCAACCTTGCATGGGATTGTAACCATATCCTACTACCTGTCCTACAAGATATGCAATTTTCATAAATTGGACTTATTAATGACTGGAGAAATCAATCAGGGTTATGCTGGCTGGAGACATGTTTGGGATCGTGAAAGTTCATAGAGGATTATGTAGAAAACCCAGTGCTGGTGGGTTTGTGCTAATCCCTTCACTGCTTCAGGCTCTTGCCATTTTTTAATACAATGAAAGATAAACTACCCAGATTGGTGACTAATCAGAGATGATTCCTCAACCTTACCCTACAGAGATCTTCCCTATACATCCTACCTGACTGAACATTAAGAAGTCCTCGTGCATCCCACCAATGTTTTGTCACTCTGGAGTTAAGCAATCTGCCCCTTCTGAACTCCTTTGTCAGTTCCACGGGAAAGCCATTATGGCTTTGTCAATGTGCCTTTTCAGGATGTGAAGTAGGGTATAAAAATCTTAGCTTGGACACCAGCCATTTGCAGTACGTTGGATATAGTAAGTTGGATGTGTGCCCCAGATTGCCATTCCGGCATGTTACTCTCAGATGCTGTGGTATGACCCCTTCCTCAGGACTGATAACTATCACGATTTCCATCCAATCTCTCTCTATTCAACCATTCTTGCCTTTCCTTCTAATAGCCTTGTAATGTTCTTAAGCATGTCTAATTTCTTGTGTATTTGTCAATTTGAACAAAATACTTTATCTTTAACTGGAGTTCTCTCTACAGTTAGTACTAGTATACATAAGTGAAAAGATCCTGCTGCTACCTTCCTTTCAATAGCCTCCTTTGAACTACAACTTCCCAATTTCTAAAGAGACAAGGGCATTGTGGGTGGACCCCAATATCCCCCACCACTTAGAGTAATAAGATCAACTGAGACCAGGCATCACTCCATGACTTCCTCCTCAGTCTTCTCCTGCATGAACTACCTGAACCCAGGGGGCTACCCTATAGCTGGCTTGCTCCCTATCTAGCCATGTACTGGAAGGCAGACCCCGGGGAACTCCACCTCCAAGTCTTAGAACTTAAGTGAGCACAAAGCCTCCAAGACCAGCCCCAAAATTAGTCTCCTTCCCCTAAGTTTCAGAACCTAAACAGTCAGTTCCAGAGCCCTCCCCTTCACCAAAAGGGGAGTAAAGTGTTCACTGTAACTCTTAGTTATCCTCCTCATTACCTGCCACAGACAAGAGATAAACATCCCTTTCCCCCACCAAGCTGGTCCAAAGGGCTCTCACCACTTGTTGAACATTTTCAAGGAACAACTTATTACTCTTCTTGGATAAATATATGTCATCTGCTCCACAGAGCTCAGGGCACTGAAGTACTATATTGCAAAGCAGGAAGAAGTCATCCAACCCCCTGTTTAAGGCATTTCCCTATTTGCCTGTCTACAGAGTGTATCAATGCATCAGGGATTGCCCAGATTTGGCAAGACAAAATGGTCGACCACATCAATATTATTTCCAGCCATCTATTCTATATTACTCAAAAGTTATGCAAAGCCTGAACAATAAGAGTCTTGCCCTTCACCAAACCCAGGTCATTCCCTCCCAGGTAAATGACCAAAATGTGAAGGTCTGTGTTCCCCAAACAATAAAGGCAACAGACCATGCCAGTGAAGGTCTCTTTTCCTGAACCACTGGCCTGGTCGTTCAGCCCAAGCTGAGCACCAAGATAGCCATTTCAGGTCTGGCACACCACCCAGTAAACTGTAAGGTGGACATAGATCTGGATCTGCCACCCTTCAGACAAAATCTAGAACCTTGTAAAATACAACATTAGAAAACAGACCATGCAATTTATGAATTGAGAAGTCAGGCTCATCTCATGTAAGCCTGGGATCTTCAATGGTCAAGATTACTCCCATAATCAGACCAATGGCAACAACTATATGAGATGCCCCAATACAAAACAGGTGGGTTTCAAATTTTATCCTTTGAAGGTCTAACAGAGGCTTAGAAGTGACAGTCCAGTACTGGTATTTAATAAGGGGGTTAAAATCAGCATGACAAAATACAGGATCAGGCCTAGGTCCCCTAACCTGCATGCTCATAGTCTAGCCGTTGCCTTTATGCCTCTCAGAATCACTCCCTGCTGTCTCCTAGTGTCCTCCAACCAAACTAAAATATAATTGATTTAAATTAAAACTGAATTAATATACCACCAACTTAAATAAAACTGACATAAAAGAAAGCTGATTTAAAATACAACTGAATTGGGAAGAAAAAAAACTACTTAAAATGCAGCCAATTTAAATCCAATAAAATTAAAACAAAACACTGATCTAAAATACAACTGAATTAAAACAAAACTGACCTAAATTTCAACCAATTTAAAGCATAGCCAATTTAAAATACAACCAAATTAAAATAAAATTGAATTAAAATGAAAATGCAATGGGCTATTTTGCATGGCAGATGAGCCCAAAAAGCACTGTGCTGCCTCCTGTTCAAATCAGTTCCACCAAACACACAGTAAAGCACACAGTTCAATTTTAGCTACCAAAGAGTAATGTAAAGGGGATGAGAGGACCTTAAATATCCCCTGGCTGTGCCTCTCCTGACCTCCCCCCCACTGTCCAAGTGCAGCTGTGGTGATCTGAGGAGAGAGTAGAGGGAGCAGAGCAGAGGGTCTGTGAAGACATCCTTAATCAGGTGTGTTTACAGGCTTGAGGGCCTGTGCTTCCTTGTCTGTTTGTTGCTTCTGTTTGTTTAGACTTGCTTGTCTTTGTTTGGCCTTGCTTGTCTTTGTTTGGCCTTGCTTGTGTGTGTTTGGACTTGCTTGTGCTTGTTTAGTCTCTTTGTGCTGGCCGTGTGCTCTCCCTGAGCACATGGTCTGACTAACGAGGGGGAGGAGCCAGCTAGGGGGGAGGAGCTTTATTAGGAGCATCCAACGGCAAGCGCCTTCGGCGCGCGCATTTAAAGTACTCTATTTCAATCCCCCAACTTTAACCCTTGGCATTTGGTAGAGCAGATGTAGCTTGTACACGCAGTTATTCTTTCTAGAATTATGTACTGTACTGCTCTCTCTAGTTTCAAGAATGGAAGGTGAGGGAGCTACTGCAGTCACCTGTAACACTTGTGGCATGTTCCTTTTCTTGCCACAAGATGTTCTCGGGTACACCTGCACCAAGTGCAAAACTGGTCACCCTCTTGGAAGAGAAGGTGAGCCAGCTGGAGGCACGAGTTTCTGATCTTCATCTTATTAGGGAAGGGGAGGCGTTTTTGGATAGGGCAGAGAGGACCTACTGGAAGACCAAATGCACAGAGGAGCTGCCAGATCAGCAAGTTAGCACACTGTGCCAGGAAACGGAGGCTTGGGTGAATGTCATATGGAGGAGCAGAAGGACCAGGAAGGCAACAGAGACTCTTCACCTATACAATCGCTTCAAAGTTCTTGGCCTTACGAACAATGAGGAGCGCCATGCGGAGGGAACAGAATGTCAACAAGAAGAAATCCAACTTCAGCAACAGGAACTAGGTCAATGCTCCCAGCCTCAATAGAATGCCCAGGTAGTCCTAGTGGAACATGCTTGTCGAGGAGACCAGGACAAGCTGCAGAGGAGGCGAGTTCTGGTTGTGAGTTCTCTTTGCTCAGAGGAACCGAAACGGCAATTTGCAAACTGGACAAGCTCAATTGAGAGGTCTGCTGTCTGCCTGGGGCCAGGATCAACCACGTAACGGAGAGGCTAACCAGGCTGGTCAAACCCACTGACCATAAGCCCCTCATTTTGGTTCATGTCGGAACCAATGACACTGCGAGGAGCAGCTTTTACCACATCGCAAAGGACTATGAGCTTATGGGGACGAAGCTTAAGGACCTTGGTGCGCAGGTGGTCATTTCGTCTCTCCTCCCTGTTCAAGGATATGGCGCACATAGGGAAAGGGCAATAGCAGAGGTCAACAACTGGCTCCGCACGTGGTGCCGCTGGCAACGGTTTGGGTTTTTGGAACGTGGCCTGAATTTCCATGAACGTGGGTTTCTGGCGAGGGATGGGCTGCACCTCACAAAACTTGGCAGGAATGTTTTTGCAAACAGTCTCGCAGGGAGGATTAAGAGGTCTTTAAACTAAGTTCCGCTGGGGAGGGAGACAATATTATTCAGGGCAGGGACTTGGCGAGCGCAGGGGGGAAAGGCCCAATTGATACTGCACAAGTAGTACAAGAGGCCAATGGCGGGAGGAGTAGAAACAATAGTACAGGACTTGCAGGAAGGGCCCGGGGACTTAAGTGTCTCTACACTAATGCACGGAGTATGGGAAACAAACAAGATGAACTTGAACTCCTAGTACAACAAAATAAATACGATTTGATAGGCATCACTGAGACCTGGTGGGATAAGTCTCATGATTGGAATATAGGAATAGAGGGGTATAGCCTATTTTATAAAAATAGACCAAACAAGAAAGGAGGAGGAGTAGCCTTGTATGTCAAGGATGTTTTCACCTGTGAAGAGATCCTTGACTTAAACCCAGTAAGCCAAGTCGAGAGCATTTGGGTAAGAATTAAGGGAGCGAGAAACAATAGGGATATTCTGGTGGGGGTTTACTACAGACCTCCAACCCAGGCTGAGGACTTTGATGACGCCTTCCTCAACCAAATGACTGCACGTTCAAGTAGGAGAGATACAGTAATAATGGGAGATTTCAAATACTCAGATATATGCTGGCAGTCAAACTCTGCCAAGACAGCAAGGTCTAACAAGTTTCTTGCTTGTCTTGCAGACAACTTCATGGTCCAGAAGGTGGAAGAGGCCACAAGAGGATCAAATATTCTAGATCTCATCCTGACCAACAGGGATGACCTTGTTAATGAGGTAGAAGTGGTTGGATCTTTAGCGGGGAGTGACCATGCCCTACTGGAATTTGGCATTCAGTGGGAAGGAGAAGATAAGGGTAGCCAAACACTCATCTTAGATTTTAAAAAAGCAGACTTCGGTAAACTTAGGGAGCTGCTGGCTGGAATTCCGTGGTCAAGAATAGTGAAAGAGAAAGGAGTTCAGGAGGCATGGGAGTTCCTTAAAAAGGAGATATTGAAGGCACAGTCTAAAACTGTGCTAATAAGGAGGAAAAATGGAAGGCATCTGAGGAAACCAGAATGGTTGACTAAAGAACTCTCAGCTGAGCTAAGTGTTAAAAGAAACATGTATAGGAAATGGAAGAAGGGGGAAACCACCAAAGAAGAATTTAAGCAAGTGGTCCGGAGATGTAGGGAGGAGGTCAGAAAGGCTAAAGCACAGAATGAACTTAGGCTGGCCAGAGACATTAAAAACAGTAAAAAGGACTTTTTTAAATACGTCCGCAGCAAAAGGAAAAAGAAGGAGACGATAGGGTCGCTGCGCAGAGAAGATGGGGAATTATTCACAGGGGGAAGGGAAAAGGCAGAACTACTTAACACCTTCTTTGCCTCAGTTTTTTCCCAGAAGGATACAAGCACTCAACCTGGCGGTTGGGGAGCAGGTGAGGAAGCAGGGGAAATGAGGCACGTAATAGGTAGAGGGGAGGTACAGGAATACCTGGCCACACTGGATGAATTCAACTCTCCAGGGCCAGATGAATTGCATCCTAGGATATTAAAAGAGCTGGCAGAGGACATTTTGGAACCACTTGCTATAATCTTTGAGAAATCTCGGAGGACAGGAGAAGTTCTACCAGACTGGAAGAGAGCAAATGTTGTCCCCATCTTCAAGAAGGGAAAAAAAGAGGACCCAAATAATTATCGCCCAGTCAGCCTGACGTCAGTACCCAGAAAGATCTTGGAATAGATCATTAAGCAGTCAGTTGCTAATCACTTAGAAAGCAAGGCAGTAATCACAAGAAGCCAACATGGATTTCTCAAAAATAAGTCATGCCAGACTAATCTTATCTTTTTTTATGATAGAGTTACTAGCTTGATAGATGAAGGGAATGCTGTGGATGTAGCACGCCTCGATTTCAGTAATGCCTTTGACAAAGTACCCCATGACATCCTTGCAAAGAAGCTAATAAAATGCGGGCTGGACAGGGCTACTGTCAGGTGGATTTGTAATTGGTTGACCGACCGAACCCAAAGAGTGATCATGAATGGCAGATTCTCATCCTGGAGAGAAGTGACTAGTGGGGTGCCACAGGGTTCTGCCCTGGGCCCAGTGCTGTTCAATATTTTTATCAAGGACTTGGATGAAGGAATAGAGGGCATGCTCATCAAATTTGCAGATGACACCAAATTGGGAGGGGTTGCTAATATGCCAGAGGACAGGATCAAAATTCAAAATGACCTGGATAGATTGGAGAGCTGGGCCAAGGCTAACAAAATGAAATTCAACAGAGAGAAGTGTAAGGTCCTACACTTAGGTAGAAAAAATGGAATACAGAAATATAGGATGGGGGACAAGTGGCTGGATAGCAGTACATGTGAAAGGGATCTAGGAGTCTTCATAGACCACAAGCTGAACATGAGTCAGCAGTGTGATGCGGCAGTCAAGAAAGTCAATGCAATTCTCGGCTGCATCAATAGGAGTATGGTGTCTAGATCGAGGGAGGTACTGGTACCACTCTACTCTGCTTTGGTTAGACCTCATCTTGAATACTGTGTCCAGTTCTGGGCACCCCAATTCAAGAAGGACATGGTCAAGCTGGAGCAAGTCCAGAGGAGGGCGACCAAAATGGTGAGGGGCCTGGAAGCCATGCCCTATGAGGATAGACTTAGAGAGCTGGGTATGTTTAGTCTGCAGAAGAGAAGGTTAAGAGGGGACATGATAGCTATGTTTAAATATTTGAAGGGATGCCATGTAGAGGAAGGAGAGGGCTTGTTTTCTGCTGCTCCAGAGACCAGGACAAGGAGCAATGGATTCAAGCTGCAGGAAAGGAGATTCCACCTGAACCTCAGGAAGAACTTCCTGACAGTCAGGGCTGTCTGGTAGTGGAATGTGCTGCCTCGGAGTGTAGTGGAGTCTCCTTCCTTGGAGGTTTTTAAGCAGAGGCTAGATGGCCATCTGTTGGGAATGCTTTGAGGGTGTTCCTGCATAGCAGGGGGTTGGACTGGATGGCCCCTGTGGTCTCTTCCAACTCTACATTTCTATGATTCTATGATTCTATATAAAGATACCTGGTCTCTCTCATTTGGAGGCCAGTAAAGGCCATTTGTGCCCTGCAGTGCTTTGTGCCTTGCTGAGATTGAGGACCACACTCCTCTCAAATAATAATCTTTATGGTGAGGGTGGTGGCACAGTGATTAAATGCCAGTACTGCAGCCCCAATGTTGTGAGTTCGATCCTGCTGGGCTCCAGGTTGACTCAGCCTTCCATCCTTCCGCAGGTTGCTAAAATGATTACCCAGCTTGTTCAGGGCACTTAGCTGATAAGTGGTATAGAAATACATGTGCTATTGCTATTGCTACTTTCTTCTTACCTGAGCATTCTGATACATGTAGGCATCTTTCTTTCCACAAAAAAGGAAATAAACACTGTTGTTTGTGATTCACATAGAGACGATCTAAATTATAGAGACACACACACACTTTAAGAATTCTTACTGTTGTTCGCTCGTGTTTATATAGTATAGAAATATGTAGTTCATGAAGAAAGTATCATGGATCCAAATTAGGCTTGCACTGAACTGACAAGAAACATAAAGTTCTGCCTGACTTAAAACCTCAGTACCTCAAGGACTTTCTTTCCATACACGAACCTTCTCGCTACTGGAGTTTGCACCAGAAGCCCTTCAGGAGGTTTTTGCTCTCCCCAGTAAAATTTGCCTCATGCCATCATTGTCATATTTTTGCCATCAGGGAGGACATATTTCTTTTTCCAGAATCTTGAGCATTAGTTATGGTCTGTTTTTTCTAGGTTATTTTGTTTGTCTTACCGGTATTCATTCTAAGGTTGGGGGTATGAGATGTTCAATTTGTAGATAAGCAATTCTTTATCATAGTGCTTTTTTGTTATGTTTTACTATTTTGTTTAATGATTTTGGATTTTTGTCATGTTATATATGGATGTTTTAATATGCCGCTGCATATGTCACTTCAGATGATCTTTTCTGATAAATATAATAAATAAAAAAGAATTAATTAAAAACATTTTAAGCTGTTTCACCATCCTTGAAATTTGGCATTTTTATTTCAGATATGTTTGGGGGTTAAAACAAAGAAACAATAATGCAAAGGAAAACAACCACCCTTTTTTGGACTGCTGTGTTCTAATGTGCTCCACCAGATTTGAGAAATTCAAAATATCTGTTCCATAAATGTGGCTACCTCCCTTATCAGTCACTGGGCATTGATACTATAGTGAATGGCTCTTCGGTTTCCATACCACAGCATATACTATTACCAGATCCTGGAGAAGGTATTTTTATGGAGAGCTATGGACCCTAATGGCCCAGGGATTCATGGAGTTGTAATCTAAAACATAAGTAGAAAATAGGAAGATCCCACTTTTTCAGTAGCTTACTAAAATGGAAGCGCAAAATCAAATATCCCTCCAAACAAAGGACAGTGATCAAAGCATTCTTGTTAAAAAAAATGAATTCACAATATGACTTTCAAGAGTCCTTTTAAAAGGGGGGGGGGCTTTCTGCCCTACCTTGCTACAATGCTCTTATTCTACTTTCAACATCCCATGGAATTCTGGGGTTTGTAATATATTGAGGTCAAGATTTCTCTGGCTGAGAATTCTAGATGCCCCTCCCTAAACTGCAAACCCCAGGATTCCATAGGGTGTTGAAAGTGGAATAATAGCACTACAACAGTATAGTGTGGAAATGCCCAGAGAGAAAGACAGAGAGAATTCGTAGATATAAAATCTTCCTGATAGACTGTAGAACTCTCAAGACCAATTATAAACAAATGTCTGTAAAATACTTTTCTAGTTCTCAGAGAATGGCCATGTTTCCTGGGTTCTCCAGATAGGGAGACAGAACTCAGGACAAGTAGTACTGAAGGAGGAGAAAGTTTGATTTTATATGTAAGTGAGTACCTCTTCCCAGCCCTTCCTAGGCTCACTTGTACAACACCAAACCAAACTGAACAAACAAACAAACAAATGGGGGCAAGAGGAGGGAGTCTTGGGTGATGGTAAATATATTTGGCATTATCAAACAATTTGGAGCAAAGAAGGGAGAGGAATGCCAGTATTACAACTCATGAGCTGTCCTGATGTACAGCTGTCCTGGGAGGAGCTGTACAGGACCTGGAAAAATCTTCCTAAAAAGTGGTGATGAGATTTCTACAAGCCCCAGGAGCAACCCAGTGTCTGAGAAAACTCCTTTTGTGCCATGGATGGTATAGCTAAAGGCCATGAGGAACACAAGCTGTAGTGTAAATGACAAGAGCTGATGCAGCTATTAGGCCCATTTTGCTATTTCCCCAGCTCCCAAAATATATCTGGGTCTCCCTGCCCTACTTTGAGTTGCTATATTCCCTGGATAGCCAGGTTTTCCTCATGTTCTGAGCCCATTTATCTAAAGTGCCCTTATATCTGTTTCCACAGTGTGTGTACCTAGAAGCCTTTGTTGCCTGTCTCCTAAGGATTGCTTAATTTGCTTCTCAAAGATCATCTTTTGCTCTCAGGTTTTGTCCCTGAAATCTCAGAATGGAGTATGGCAATACTAAAAATAACACGGACAATCTCGGTGTCTGGGGGCTTCCATGTCAACAGGACAATGAAACTGCTCCAGGTTTTAGTCAACACTTTAATGGAGTATCCACAGTGCCAAACCTATTTTGGCAACACAGTTCAGCACACTGGATAGCCATTTTAAAGTTTAAATTAAAACCTGGAATGCATTCACCAACCCACTGACATGGAAGCCGTTGGCTGACGTTGGACATTTACTAAACAATTTCCATAATTTAATGAACAGCATGAAGTTAACTATAACAATTATGAGCATATAGCTAAATGTTGAGGGAAATAAAAACAGGAAAAAGGGAAAGTTGTCATGGTCCTCTTAAAAACCAGTACTGAGGGATGACGTGTTTATCTGCCTGGGGAAGAATGAGACAATCAGGCTTTATCTCTGAAACACACAAATATGACAGAATGTAATGGTAAGCCTGAGAGAAAAGCCTCTGAAGCCCTTTTTAAAATCCTTACAAAGTTAAATCTCCCCTTTTCAATCAGTCCAGCGACAGATATATCAGGTGAGGCTTCAGCATCCATGTGCCTTAGCTCTCCCTGCAGGAATAGTAATGGGAATTTATGGACGTTCAACAAAATAATATTATATCGCTCCCTCAAATTTTAAAACTAAACAGTATTAGTAATTGAAAGAAATGCACACTTCTCTGTAGCAGTTTGGTGTCACTTTGTATCGTTTTCATAGTTAAAAATAATCATGCCATCTCTGAAGCATTGGTGCTGTCTGAAGTCATTCTAGAACATTATTGTTTATTATTATTATTAAGAAAAGACTTCCTATGCATGCTGTAACTTGAATATGTCAAAGGAGCCAGCTCTAAATCATTCCCAGCTTCCTCTTTTCCTTAATTGGTGTTTTCTCTCCTTTAGAGCCATCATCTCACATTAATCATTTGACGTGTTGAGACCTTCACCCCAAATCTATACCATTTATTTATCAGCCAGTTCTCTTATCTTTCTCTCTAAGTGTACTTCAAAAGAACTTTTAAAGCCATTTTCTCTGGTGCAAGTTAGTTTGCCAGAGAGAAATTAAAATATATGCTACAATGTTCTTAGTAAGAGT
Organism: Iguana delicatissima; assembly: GCA_948472985.1. Lineage (NCBI taxonomy): Eukaryota > Metazoa > Chordata > Lepidosauria > Squamata > Iguanidae > Iguana > Iguana delicatissima. The sequence continues at coordinate 482,613 of CAOKZL010000065.1, forward strand.
GTGATATAAGAGTAATTCATGGAAGATTGGATAATTATTATTCCAGGGGTATGATGGTAATAGTTCACATAATAAACTTAAGATAGCTCACCATTTTTTGTTGTTGTTCCTGTCTGTCTTTATGTTGTTTCCTAAGGCAAAACTATCATGAGGTTTTCTGGGGCTGAGAATGTGTGACACGCCCATGGTCACACACTTGCTGAAATTATAATCCTGACTGGTTGAAGTGTATCCACACTGCACAAGTAATTGCATATATCCATCCATGGAATCCTTAGAAATTTGGTGACTTACTTCCAATTCTTAGCTAGAGAGCTCTGATCCATTCCTCTTAACTACAGCACTGAAGCCTCTAATTCAAAATTCCTCACAAAACTATAAATCCAGGATTCTATAGGCAGGAACCATGGCAGTTAAAGTGGTTGCAAACTGCTATAATTTTCTAGTATGGATGCACTCATGTCTCAGTGCAATGAGACAGCAAAATGGAAACTCCAATTCTAGCCACTTCCTGTTACTTGTGTATGTCAAGCTGCCTGTCGATTTATAGTGACCCCATGAATTTCTTGTACTTGCAGTATGAGTATTATAAGGCCACTTTTTTCCCAATATACCATATTTTACAGACATGCCCAGACACCATTCAAAAATGTATATTTTTTCCCCAAAACCAAGAACAACAACCCCATAACCTTGAGGGGGCTTACAGTCAAGGTTTATATTTTGTTTTGTTTTTAATTGTCTGTTTTGGCACACAAAGTCAAAGCAGTTTAGAATCCACATCAATGTGAATTTCAGTGCCCTACTTTTTCTTTTCTTTTCTTTCCTTTTCTTTTCTAAAAATACAGCCAGTTAACATATTTCTAATCTGTTTTTGTGTATGAACAAAATAATTTCCAAACACAGCCAAACAGTGATCTGTGTGTATGTGCCTTGAAGTCAACTGTCAACTTATGGTGATCCCATGAATATCATAAGGTTTTCTTGGGCAAGGAATACTCAGAGATGGTTTTGTCAGTGCCTTCTTCTGAAACAAAGCCTAGAGAACTTGGTATTCGTTGGCAGTCTCACATCCAAGTACTAACCAGGGCTGACCTTACTTAGCTTCCGTGATCAGATGGGATCTGTTGCCTTTAGGTTATTTTTCCACTGTGCCTGAAGGTAAATTATTTTGATATGGGAAGCTGCCACAGCTGGTAACTTCTTGATGTGCATACCTACTGAAAAACACAAAATGAATCAGAACAAAATTGGCCACACCAGTAATCAAACATTAATATGTTGTTCAGAGAATGATGTATGATGAACACACACTCACCACTCAGGGGCTCCAGTGTAGCCTTTGTGAGGTCTTTAATGCATATGCCAATCCTGCACAATTCTCATGCAAGAAAGCAGTCTGTTGTATTTTTGGTAAAATGAGCATGCCTCACACTTCTGTCTAAGTTAGGGACGAGCAACTGCAAGAAGGTGAAAATCATTTTTCACACCAATAGAGACCCAGGGACCACTTACAGTGTGACCAAAAATGATGTCATATTGCTTCTAGTTTTGTTTTGGGAATGTTTGGGGACTGATTTGGTTTCTTGTTTGCTTGAAATTTGCTTCCTCTAAATGTGGATAATCTTGCGAGTTGTGACTGCCAATCTTGCGAGTTGTGACTTTTGCAGCATTTTAAACCAGTGGACTTAAAATGTCACCTATTTTCTTAAGTTGAGTGTGAGTGCCTCAGGTAATACAAAACGTAGTCCTTGGACTGCTGTTTCACCACATTTGGTCCAAGTCACGGGCAGGATTCACAGGGCAGACAGCCCACCTGTGCCCTGCAAAGCCATTTTTGGGATTCCTCTCAGAGGCCCTTCACACTCGTAGAATCTTTTCAGTGCTGGAAAACAAAAAACAAATAGAAAAACAAAGCTCAGCCAAAGATGAAGAATCACAACTCCTGGAAACCTCCAGGAATTGTAGTTCTCCTTTGGGAAGCAAGGTGCAAGGCCTTTCTTTAATGTAATGTGGTGTGGTGTGTGTGTGTGTATACAGTGTGTATACAGTTTATTATGATCCCCACAAAAAGAAAACAGGAGTTGTACTTTGGTACCTTCCAGTATTGGGGAAAAAAAACTTTTAGGAGTGAGCGCAGCCTGAAGTGGGTTGGGGGTCAGAATTGGTTATCGGGCAATGCTTCTGTAGGTTATATGGCAAACTTTGTTCCAAGTTGTTCCAGACTTCCACATGGACTCCAGTTAATACCTATCAATTCTTTAATAGGGTAAATGAAAGAGTTAGAAACCTGGGGGACACTGTAGGATCATTTAACTTTTAGATGGGTTCTTTCTGCCTGTTTACCTACTTCAAATATCTTGCTGAAATTGCTATCTGTTCCACAAGGTACAGCCCTACAGAAATCTCTGCAATTAGGAAAATTACACTTTACATATATACACAAGGCCACTCCTGCGCTGAATCTACATTCTAAACACTGTGCTACTACTCTTAATATTTTAGAAAACCACAAGAAATTCTGTTCATGGATCTCTCTCTCGTTACATCTGTTTGGCTCATGGATATATAGCAAATATAGTTAAAATGCACTCAGTACCAGAAAAAAATGTGTCTGTGTGAAAAAAAGAGATTGAAAACAAGACTCAGTTTCTATTACAATCCCGATGTTCATTCTCTATAATATCTGTGTCTGTAAATGGCATGTAGCTATGAATAAGGGATTTGTTTGTACAAAATGTGGCAAGGATGTGTTTAACAGGAATGCATCTATATTTATTCAGGTTTGCCCCCAATGCAAAAATTTTCCTGAATTGTATTCATCAAAGCAGATTATTGAACCTAGATGATTAACTTCCCAACAGGTATGAATTAGCATATAATGCATAAGCATTCTACATGAACCAGCTAATATTTAGCAAGTTACTTACCTATGCATGCCCCAAAATTATAAAGCTAATGAAAGATGGCAGTGCACAGAAGCAGAATTAATTCAGTAAGAAATTACAAATCTTATAGATACTTGACTGGTGGAGTTTAGCTTTGAACTATGTATGCAGAGAATATCCGAACTGGAGCGGATCAAAAATAATTTACCACTTTTTCAAATTGGGTCTGATTTCCAATAAGCTTTTTGGCCCTTGCTCCAACTTCTTCATCCTCCTGCCATTCAGCCTCTCCTTCAAGACGTAAATCTTTAGAAGAGAAGAGAAAGATATATTAAATGACAGAAAGGAAGGTAGGAGCAAATGGCAAACACCAAGACCCTTTTCGCAAGACACTGTCGTCCTGCCATGGGGACGGGAGAAGGAAGGAACCACAATGATGGTTGTGCATGATCTCATTGCAGTTCCATCCTTCTCCCATCTCCAGGTGGTACGATCACAGATTAAATCATTGACACATCCATGATAGCGCTGCCATTGTTACCCTGATTTCTGGGGGTCCCGTGGGGGACACCTCAGTGTGCTCCAAATAATGGGGAATGGGAATTAACCAGAGCACAAGCTGTATCACCACAAGAGGCAGGGTAACCTAGCGAGATCTTTTCAACCCAATGTTTACGGGGCCAGGTTCAGCCAAAACACACACAAAATAACTAATTAATTATTTTTATTTAAATATATATAAGTGCATGTTCGCACTTAAGCACTCACTCACTCAAGAGCTAAATAGAAATAAAAGAGAGGAAAATTGATAGGGGATTTTGGAGCAGTTTTTTCGAGGTATACTGCACCTGGTCCTGAAGACTAAAGTCAGAGACAGCAGCAGAGCGAGAGAAGAGACTCAGCAAGTGGAGGGCTGAGGGGACTGCTGGACGGAGAGACGTGGAGCCGAGAGGAAACCAGAGAGATCTGAGGAACCGCTCGAAAATTGGGGCTTTTTATAGGGGAAAACGTACCTGAAGAGCTAATCCTTTCCCAGGGAGAACAATGAGTTTAGGAGCTAAAACAAAGCTCCAAAATGTGCATGATTTCGAGAACAAAACTCCTAAAAGTCAGAGTTGTTTGTTTTATTAGATTTGCCAGGGTTTGTCAAAAGCTGTGGCAGTACACACATTGCTCTCGCTTGACAGGCTGTTTGTCAGGATCGCTAATCCTGTCAAGCTGGCTTCTCGGGGCAGGGACCTCTTTGTTCAATTTTAATGTGTGCATGTCTGGAGGGCTCCTGAGGCTACATGACAGATTGTTTACTGGCTAGACTGGGATTTCTTGATTGTGGCCATTCAGCTGTGCCTGCCTGAATGCTCATCCGGGGGACCCTCTCAAGCACTTGTAGAGATTTAATATTTTTGATATTAAATTGTAGACCCCGGGAGAGGGCTAGTTCACCGCAGTAACACCATCCTGCACTTACCTGGTGTGTGGAGGGACCAGATGCACAATGGCTGTGCTTCGTGCCCCAGCAGAGCCTTGCACAGTACCCAGCTACACTGCGGCAGGAAGAGGCAGGGCCATCATGTTTCCTGGATCCCGGAGGCAGCTGGTGCGGAGCTGAGAGCTCCTGTTGCACTCCCCTCCTGGCAGAGCCCTTCCAGATCCCTACAGGATGCCACCAGGAACAGACAAGGTGCAAAAATGGCCCAAGTGTCATTTATTATTAGATCAGGGCTGGAAAGCTACCTCGCTCCCAAAAACCCTTCCTAGATATAACAATATGCAGATAATAGCATGGCAATGATGACCCAATAGGAGCACAGGTCCCTGCCTAGCCTGGAGGAGATACTGGGACCACCCTGAAGCAATTGTGTCAATCCTGCTAAATTTCTTGAGAATGACAAAGCTGTCATGGAAGAAAGTTTCAAGGAATATGGGAAAAGCAGAGAAACAATGCAACTCGGTAGAGGGGAAATAATTACAGATATGTAGCCAAGTTTGCAGAGTGATCCTGTCCCATTTAAGACATCTGTGGAGGTGGAAACTGGAGAACCTCCATAAGGTTGAGTATTGCTGTCTGTTCAAAGAATAGAGCATATGGACAACACAGCCTAGCCATGGCTACGCACAGGATGCTTATTTATGGAGACCTTTCACTCTCCAGTTTACACGCAAGCTAACTATTATCTTATAGAAGTTAGGTTGTTCAACACTGTCTCAGTTGTCTATGTCTAACAACATGTATTACTTTAACAAGGTGAGATTTTAAAAAAGAGAGGGAAAGGAACTTAGTTTACAGGGATGATGATGAAATAAACCTCCAAATACTCTTTCACCATAAGGGGAGGGGATATCTAGTTGTAAAAGGTTTGTATAAAAGAAAGAGCTGATTTATTTGCACTATAACTTTCGTAGTGTGTAAGGGTCTTGGGATAAAACAGCTAAAAGATCATTCTGTAGACACTGAAGTATAAATATGGTAAAACTCTGGGCCCTGGCTGTAACTCTTCTCTTTTAATAGGTTTCTCACTTTGAGATGAAACTGTTGTTTTATCTCCCTCCATAAAAATGTGATAAAATATCTATCACTCCAGAAGGGACCTATGTTAGAGCTCTGTTGTATCTGATGTTTCATTTGGGCATCAGGAAAACCATATCAAAGAGACAGAAATTATGGGCAACAAACAAAACATTTCTGGCACTAGGGACTGGTTGAAGCAGCGCACAACAGAAAAATGTAATAGGCATTAGAAAAGAAAGCACGCAGGATAAATATCACTAGATATGGGTTGGTATACACATTTTAACCAGTCTTGTTCAAAAGACATACTATGTTTCTCTATGTCTGTTTCTGTGGTCCTCCATGTCTGTTTCTGCGGTCCTCTAAGCCCAAATTAATCTAAAGTGTCTATGTAAATATGAACTTCTCTGGAAGTTAAGGAAGGACTTGTATTAATTTCATGTAAAGTACAGATTGGCCTCTGTGAGAAACAGGGCTTATTCTGTTGTGGTCCCTGTACTTTGGACTAGAGATGAGTGAGGAAGCCAATTATTTTTTTCATTCTGATGTGAACTTGTGTTATCTGCATCTCCTGGAACAGTAGGCAACCCAGAACAGGGGATCTTTCTGCAGCTTACTGCCTCCTGGCAGTGTCCCCCGTGGATCTTAGTAGAGCCTCTCCCGGGAGGGGAGCGTGACAGGAGCGCTCCCCTCCTCACCAGATGCCTCCATGAATGGAGGAAGCGCAATGGCACTACCTCTTCCTTCCACAGTGCATCTGAATACTGTCCCAGGCAACACTGGGGTAGAAAGTGCAGTCATTGCACTTTTAGGACCTCCACGCAGCTGGTAAGTGTGTACGCTCAGTGGGATGTTGCGTGATTGCTGGTCATTGACAGGGAAAACCTGTCAATTATTTACTGTGCAATTGCACCACTTGGGGATGAGAGAAGGACGGGACCTGGATGAAGTCATGCAGAACTGTCGTCTGGGTCCCGTTCTTCTCCCATCCCCAGTGCGGGGTGATAATATCCCATGGAAAGGGCCATAGTTGTCCATCAAGTTTTAATACTTCTTGATACATTTCAGTTCAAAAATAGAATTTGGGGGAAAATGCACTTGGATGTACATTCTGAAAGGTACAGATTGAGAAAAGATGCATTTAGAGATCTGAATTTAGAGGCAAAGTATTATACACACACACACACATATTACATACATAAAACTATATGTGCCTTGATATGAATGGCTATTTTTTAAAGTTACAGATTAATGCATGAATGGGATAGAATTAAAATATGCAAAAATTATAGAGAACATAGAAATAGGTTGATTCAACTATTTCTATAACACTGTTCCTTCCCTCGAAATAACTGTTATGTCTTTTTATTTTTGTTTTTGCTTTGTTTTTAAATGCAGTTCAGCCATTGGAAACCTTCCTTTCCCAATAAGTCTTTGAACTATTTTCTTCAGCTGCTCTTAATCTGTGGTCTGCAGACACTCCCGAGGGGGGTTGAAATGTCCTCACAGGCGGTCCACAGTTGCCTTGGCCAGCCAGCTTTATGCTCAGTGGTGCAATCCCCCACCTTCAGTGCTGTGGCTGCCGATGGCCACTCAGAGATGGGATTTCTCCCTGAAATATGGCAGAGGCAGACCAGGCAAATTTGACATGTGAGAGAGAGTGAAGAGGGAAGGGAAGGGAAGGGAAGGGAAGGGAAGGGAAGGGAAGGGAAGGGAAGGGAAGGGAAGGAGACAGGCAAGCAGGCAGGCAGGTAGCTCCTATGGTTTAGGAAAGGGATGAGGCAGAGATTCCCTGTTCTCTGCCCTGGACGGAGGAATGACAAACAGGTCACAGCCTTCTGATGGGCTTAGTAGAAGGGGCCAACCGCCAGATATGCGGACACATACCAAGCTGCAGGCTACAGAGGCTCCAGGCCGAGTGGCCACCCCTCATCAGTGGGGTGGTCACTCATAGTCAAAGATCAGTGAGTGAGTGGGTGTCAGTGTCTATGGAGAGACAGGAGGTATGTGAAAGCTGTGAAGCAGTGGTGGTGGGCCAAGGCATTGTCAAGGTGTGCTTGCAAGGCCTGCCTGGCTGCCCTACCACATTTTTGCTGCTGCTTTTTCTCTCCAGGGAAGAGAGGGAGTTCCTGCATGTGGAGGGTCCCCACCATTCTTGGAGAGACACTGGGCTTCGAGGGGGAGTGGCAGTGAGTGTTGGGAGTCCACTTGGTGAGGAGGATAAAAAGTGGGCATGTCCTGAAAGAAGTATTTGGAGGATGGGGGAACTGGCTTAGTAAGACCATGTGTGTGGGGGCTAGCAGAGTGACATGGTGTGTGTGCAGGGGGGAGATGCTGAGATTTCCTGAGGAGAAGGTGGTGGAAAGAAGGTAGAAGTTTTGGAGATGCCAGTCTGGCTAAGAGGCTGCTCTGAAAGTTTTCCCGGATGTCCTCTAAGGCAGAGGGTGAACAGTGCAAGATCTGACAGAGTGGGTCCAAGTGGGGTGGGTTGAAATGAAAAAGCCTTTAAAGGTGTGATCAGAGAGAGTGTTAAAAGTAACATGTAATATTAGGCCATGGTTCAGTGTTCAGATATGGTTGCTGTGGTTGTTGTTATTCTAAATTTGTATGGAACTATTCCAATAAAAAACATCATAATAGGAGTGTAGGCAGTTTGTTTGTTTGTTTGTTTATTTCCTCTCTCTAAATTTGAAGACTGTTAGTAAGCAACTTTAAATAAATTTGATACAGTTTAGGATTTTAAATCTTGAGTTAAGTCTTTGTGGCCCATGGCAACAAAAGATATTTAAAGGGGGTCCGTGATAAAGAAAAGATGAAGAACAGCTATTTAATTGATTAACTAAGTTGCGATTATTCACTGAAATGCTGAATTTCATTCTATTGTTTTCTATTATATGGCCCTTTCCACACCTTATCTCTTCTCATGAGGATCCAAGGAAAGCCTCTCCTGGGAGGGGAGCATGACAGAAATGCTCCCCTTCATACCGACTGCCTGCCGGCCAAGAGAAAGCACAGTGACTCTGCCCCTCCCTTCCACAGTGCGGCCTGGCAGTTTTGCAGGATGCGCTGGGGAGGAAGCACACCCATTGTTCTTCCTGATATTCTGCATGACAGTAAGTGCGGGAGGGAGGCAGGAGGACTGCACAACCATGTGTCATTGACAGGAGAAATCTATAAATGATTTAATCTGCAATTGCGTCAGGTGGCCACAGGATTGTGTCAAGATTGCAATGATGTCATGCAGAAGTCTCGCTGCAATCCCATCACAATCCCATGGCCATTGTGGGTTGGGGTGGGGTGTGGGAAGGGTCTATTTGTATATTTGAAGCACTCTCTCTCACTCTCTCACTCTCTGTATATATATATATATATTATAAAAGGTTTTTTTAAAAAAAGGAAAAAGTGTCACAGAAAATTGTAGAACTAATAAAACTTACATAGCCCAGCATGGCATGGTTAGCATGTCCTTATTATCTGTCGCTATCATTTACATAGCTTGGTTTGGCAAGCCCCAAAGGAAATGGAAATAGATGTTCTTAGTTTCCTTGTCTGAAAAAAATGAAAACTCCCACCCATCCTTTCACATGTTTTGATTTCAAATGAAGAGACAAGACACACTGATGGGATTAACTGAGGCCACAACTTCATTTAATAATTAATAGCTCTGCAGTGTGGCCTTTCCTCATATAGAACATCAGGCAGATGTGACTTTCAGACTTCTTCTTTTGATTCTGAAATTTTCTGCATCCTGTCTAAACTGCCATCCTAATCACTAAAGCTAGACATTGACAAACCCATCTTCCATATTTCTACATGGCTGGCACAGAACAACTTTCAAGTCCCATGGCTTCAAGAGAAAGCATGCTCCACGCCAGTGCCCAAATCTAACCTCTGAGTCCTAAGAGATGCTGGAGCAGAAGTAGGCAAATTGAGTCCCTCCAGATGTTTGAGTCAAGCATTCCTTACAGTTGGCTATTCTGGTTAAAGTTGGTGGGAGTTGCAATCTAACAACATCTGGAAGTATGCACTTTGCCCAGTGCTAGAGGAAGACTATCTGACATAGATGTGTTCCATGGTGATTCACTAGTGGTGCTGTGATATATATTTATGCTATTTCTTCTAACCTGTTTGATTAATTTCCCCACAGGACTTCAGTGCAGACTAGACAAAAATTCCTGGTCATCTTTTGAATTCTTCTCATGTGAACACAAGCCGAACATTCCTATGCAGGTCTCAAGCAACAAGCCAAAGCTTGCATTCAACTATGGAGGCAGGAGGGGGGCAGTGAAGGAGCTCTAGCTGAAGATGCCAACATAATGTGTAAACTGCACAGAATTGGGGGGGGGGGTGGCACTTTGTCAGTCTCACTGTAGATGTGAACTCTCTCAAGTGGGTTGGAGAATCCATGAAGGACTGTCTTACCATGTTTCACTTAGAAGTTCTACAGCGATGACATTTTGCCACATCACTAGTTGCCTGTTCTCTCAGAGCTTAGCTACAATCTTCACAGTCATTATTCCAGCAACAATATTTTGTTGTGAGTTCTGTGCAGGGGCAGATTTAAAAAGATTCAATTGGTGCAATTGCTGCAGACCCCTCACTCGCTAGGAGCCCAGTGTTGAAGAAAAACGATGTAGCTTGCCTAGTCTTCTTCTGCAGTTACTTTCTAAATCTCCTGAAGTTTCCATTATCATTAAAATTGTGTGAGTTACTTAGGTAATTGCATAATTGCATAAAAACACATGGTATCTGGCAGTTAGTTTCACTGACGTCATGGCTTAAATGGGTTTACACGTGAAGTTTTTGTTTTGTTTTGTGCTGCTGTCTTCATGCTTTGCATTTTATTTATTTGTTTATTTTCTATGCAACTATTCTTAGAACAGAGCACACAAGTACAGAAAGAGGGTCTTACTTTTGGAACTGTCCCAGGATCTTAAATATATTAATTTGGTCTCTGGCCTCGTCTATCCTCCCTCCCTCCCTGCCTCCCTCCCTCAGATGCACATATAGGCATGAACATTCCCACACAGAGTTGCATGCATTTCAAGACTTTGAGGCCATTTCTGCACTACATTGTTATAGTGCTATTATTCCACTGTCAACATCCTATGGAATCCTGGGATCTACCAGTTAGGGAGGTGCATTTAGAATTCTCAACCATAGAGCTCTTTGGCCTCAGTAAACTACAAACCCCAGGGTTCCACAGGATGTTGACAGTGGAATAATAGCACTATAACAGTGAAGTGCAGGAACGGTCATGCTTCTACAAACTTTCATAAAGACTGACTACATTTCATAATTTTCCACAACTGTCACTGTACTAAAGGAAGATCCTTTAAAGTAGTGGTCCCTCATTACTCCCTACTGATTTGCTACTGTCAGTCACGCAGTGACCTTCCTGCCTGGTTATGGATTTGAAACTAGTAGTATGTCTCTATTCCTTTTTAAATTAATAATGATGATAGTTATGGTGGTGGTGATGATGATACAAAGGAACCATCCATCTCTGGTGTTATTTTGACAACAGAACATTTGCCACAAAAAGAATTGCTGAAATGGTTTATACAAGGTCACAAGCCAGAGACTGTGTGAAACAGGGCAGCCTGTGATGGGCTTTGAAGTGATGATTAAGATTTGATAGAGAAAATTAAAATAGTGAAAAATGAGCAACTGAGGCAGAAAAGGCATTCACAAGTTATTCTCTCCAATAAAGATTTAAGTCTTAGTGCAATGTGCCAACATCAAACTCAGCGTAATAATTCAATCCACCTAAAAGGTTAATGCCAGTACAAGCAAAGAATAAAGATGGTGCATCAGAACGCTTTATATCTAAACTTTAGTGACTACTACCTGACTCTTTAGCTTCATTTTTAGGCAGGGATGTCCTTGGGAAGAAAGCAACCATCTACCAAGTTTTAAAAAGAGATCAAAAGTCATTTATTTATCAAATTCCTAAGTACTGTCTGGAGGGCAAATGGAAATCTTCAACACACCAACACAAGCAGTCCCAAGGGATGTGCATATCAGAAAGCTCCCACTGCATTGAAAGTTGACATCTAAGATTGAGCTTTCAATTGAAAATAGAACTGAAGGCAATGCTAAGAGAACTTTTCAGAGTATTTCCAGTGCCTCTCTCTCTCCCTCCCTCCCTCCCTCCTTCCCTCTCTCTCTCCACATGCTCCAAAGGCATAGCTTTGTTTTCAAGGCCTTCTTCATGTGCTGTTTCGTCTCCTCTTCAAAGAAGTACCATAAAATGTCTCAGCAAAGAGATGCAGGTATGGTACCAATACAGGGTTTATATCTTACCTTTGATAGCCCCTGATTAGGGGAAAACCACCCACCTTTGGAGGTTGCATTAGCATCTTAGGTAAAGTGCAAATAATGTGATAATCTGAGGAAAACTTTGGGTTAAAAAGCAAGGATAGAAATCCTGCATGGTCCCTGTAGAATTTCCCCACCGCCACCACAATGAGGTGGCAAGATTGGCTTTTCTCCTAGCTTAAACTAAAATGGTGTTATTTCATGCTTGGCTTTTTGCTACTAAGGCTTCACTTCAGCCAAAAATTATGCAGAATACATTTGTTGGCATGAAATGGGTACATCATTATTGGTGACAACTAAAAAGTCTTGGGCCATTTCCGCACAACACTCTTATAGCACGATGATTCCACTTTCAACCTCCTATGGAATTGTGGGGTTTGCAGTTCCGGGAGGGGCCAGCTGGCCCCTCCCAAAACTGCAAACCCCAGGATTCCATAGGAGGTTGAAAATGGAATCATCGCGCTATAAGAGTGTCATGCGGAAGTGTTCTTGGTCTGAACATGGATCAAAAGCAATAAAATATACAGACTACATATATTTACACGAAATGGTCACAATGTTTTGGTTACAGGTGAAGTGGCTGGGCCTGAATATGGAAATCCACATGGTCGGAAGCTACTGCATGGGTTCTCTAATGCTTAAGCTAATCATGACCCATTTACTTTTCTCCCCAAGCTCCTTAATAGGGGCCACTCAGATCTATAGGGCCCATGCAAATATTTTAAGCCTGAGGTTTATGCCTAAATTTGTGATGGTTACAGCTTAATGAGTTTTTTAAAAGGCTCATTTAATATTGAAAGAATAAGGTAGGGTAAGTGGAAGTGGTCTGAAATTTGGACTACAACCCTGGATACCAGGATTTGATTCTCCATTCAGCCATGGAAATCCACTGGGTGATCTTGGGTATGTTACACACCCTCAGCCCCAGAAAACCTTGTGATAGGTTCACCTCTGAATTGACATAAGTCAGAAATGACTTGAAGGCACACAACAACACAACAAGGTGAACTGAAGAAGGGAGTGGAAGAGGTTCGCTTAAATAGTCGACCATAGCCTTTGCTTGGCTTCATCTGGGCCTGCTCACTAGCGAACTTGGTGGCACTTCGTTGGTTGGTTTTCCCAGCCTTCCACAGAGCCTATGAAAACTGCATGAATTTCTGGATAGGAAAAGGAGATGCTGACCCCAGGGAAGAAGACACCAACTGCATTTTTGCTTCTAGTATGAGCTGTAAATGTTGTTCTTGATAAGTTAAAACACCATTTTGCAGATTTAGCAAAACTGCATTACTGAAAAAAAAGCACTAGGCTTTGGCTTGTTAGTTTCATGAACTGGATATATTTTGCATATGCTGAAACCATACTAGCATTATTTTCATGCGTTGTACTTCATGTCACTTGGAACCTTGATTTTTCACAATACTGATTTGCATGGAGAGTTCCTATTATCTTCTAAGAAAGCAGCCTATTCTTACTTTCAGCTACCAAGAGTTTTGTGAAAGTTGTGCTCATAATTTGTGTAAATAGAAGAAAACAAGTCTAGGATGAAAAAAAAATATTTCGACATCTTGGTCTCATGCTACATCTGTCTCATGGTAGTTGATGAAAAAAATCTTTGACACAGGAAAACTATTTCACACTTCTAATCAAGAGTACTGTAGGGTAAGTATTGGACATGTTCTCCCTATGGTAAACAGAGGAAAATTGGGCTTAATGCTAATTATGCTTTAATTCTGTTTGATTGTGCTTGCCATTATGTTTAATTAGTACTGCACAGCTTTGTTTCCATTTCCATTTTTATTAATTTCAGGTGTAGGGGGTGATTCTTATCAGGAACAGAACATGTTAGTCATCACGTCTTATGATGAACTTCCTTTTACTCAGACATGTGGAAAATAGAGGTATGGATGTTGTTTCTACAGTTCTTCTGGCAGAGTCATAGCAGCCACTCTGAGACAATGGATTCTACCAGAGGATGTGAAAAATCAGGTTACTGCTAAGACTGTGCTCAAAAAAAGCTGTCTTAACACAGTGACATAGGCCATTTTCACATGGGGGTAAAACCCCGCGGTATGACGACCGGAGACGGAGGTCATTCACACCGCGGGGTGCACTAGCGCGGTTGGAAAAGGTGAGGTGCCACACCTCCAACCGCTCTAGCACAGCCGCAGGGGTGACGCTGTGAGTTTTTTAAAAAACACCTTCCCAGGTGGTTTTTATGAAACTAGCCTGCACTAATCCGTGGCAGCTCTGGGTGAGAATCTGCAGAGACGCAGTAGTGCGTCTCTGCAGATCTGCCCGGGGGCAGATTTCCAGCTGGCGTGCTGCCCTGATTGGCGGAGCGCTGCTGGAAGCCGCCGGCTGCCATTTTGGACGCCGCCGAACGCTGCTGAACGCCGCCGAATGCTGCTGAAATTCGGCGGCATGTGAAGTGGCGGAACCACGTTACCTGCAGGGATGGAGCAGGGACGGAGCCAAATGCAAGCAGATAAGCTCCGCCCCTGCATGTGCCGCCCTGTTTCGGGCCCCCCCCCACATGCGAAAAGGGCCATAGTCTGTCAAAAGGGTTCTCTCTGTAAGAGATATGACCTAGGCCATTTCCGCACTAGACTGTTCTAGTGCTATTATTCCACTTTCAACATCCTATGGAATCCTGGTGTTTGCAGTTCAGGGAGGGGCCTCAACCACATTTTTACTGTTGTGTTTGTTTTTCACTGAAATTAGAAACAAAAGTCTACATAATGGGCAAAATCTCTCTGTCTCTCTCTTAAAAAATCCCCACTATCTTGTGACAGGGAGGTCTGTAGGCAGTGTCTCATTTACTGTGCATGAGGACCCAAATTAAGATTAATCAAAGCAGGAGTTGCATTCATAGAACCAACTCATAGGCCATTTCTGCCCTATGCTGTTATAGTGCTATTATTCCAGTTTCAACATCCTGTGGAATTCTGAGGTTTGTAGTTTCCTGAGGCCAAAGAGCACTGTGGCTGAGAATTCTAAAGGCCCCTTCCTCAACTGCAAACCCCAGGATTCCATAGGATGTTGAAAGTGGAATAATAGCACCGTGACCGTGTAGTGCAGAAATGGCCATAGATAGGCCATGGACACATACATTAAAATCAGGAAAGACCTCAACAACTGTGGCAGAACAAGGGCCACTTTTTGTTGTCCCTGCCCCATCTTCTCCAAAACATTTTTGGATTGCCATGTATTTCCAATAAGTTTATTTTGAGTTGTTACTTTCTTTTTTTCTTTCTCTTTTTGTAATTTGGTGAGGGTTTGGCATTTGTGGGGGCAAACAAAGTTGCAATGTTTTGGTTACAGCATCTTTGATAAAATTTTGGAACCATTTCAGTAATTTTTTGGCCATTTTAAAAAAATTGATCCAGAAGGGTGAGTTGTGGGAGCGCAGTTCTGGGTGATTTGGAGTACTTTAAAAAGAATTTGGGGCTGCATGTGTCCCATGAACTATGCTTGCCACATCCTTATCTAGATATAAAAAAGGAGACACCTCAGACTTACAGAAAGTTACAGTAATGCCTTGGGAGTTAAACCCAACAGTGGAAGGCATGGTAGTTTTAAAAACGTGCTAGCAAGCAAGGGAGATTGTGGGAGGGTGGACCTCAGTGCTTTTAGAGTTTGCTAGACCCTGAAGTCTTGAACAGATTTGGTCTTGGAGTCTGACTCTTTCATTCTTCTTGTCTGTTCTTAACATGCCAACTTGTTGACTTTAAAAAAGAAAACTTAAGAAGACACAATACACTGCCAGTATTTTCTCCCCAAAGAAACTTGGCCATAAGAGTTATCTGTTGAATATTTTTTTAAATCTTGAGGAAGGGGGACTGAAGTTTTCTACAACTGTATTGATTGTCCTGTGTAAAAGTCGGTAAACATCAAGGTATCAGAATTCTACAGAAGCCTGTCAAGGGTCATGCTGCAGGACCACTTTGAAAGGAAAAAGGAAAAGAAAGACATTACTTCTCTCCTATTTCTTCCCCTCAATGTCTTTGAAGACAGTCTTGCAAAGGAGAAACAAAAAGATTCTTAAAGTACAAATTGGCTTAAGTCCATTTCTAAATAATAGACTTAATAATAAGGTTCAGGAGCAAGATTGCTAAAGTTCCTTCAAGCTGACTTCAGTTTCAGGAATATAGTTTTGGACAGTGTAGCTTGATTTAATCCACATTTTCCCCAATGTCACCTCTGATGTTATGTTTTCAATCTTAGTCTTTAAAGGTCATCAAAGAAGAGGGAGGAAAACTTCTCTGAAAATGGCATTCAGTTGATAAGGAGATTTGAACAAGTTTTTTTCCCCTTTGTCTGCATCAGACATCCGTAACTGTTCTGTATTCACCACCACTATGTAGTCACAATAGCAACTTCTCTTCCCCAGCTACTTTACCCAATATTGGCTGCATGGGGAGAAGGAGGCCAGCAATCAGAACATGAGTGAATGATGTTTCCATCATATTTGAAGGGGCTGGCCCAGGAGAATTTACTTAGCTAAGTAACTGATCTACAATACTAGCCAAGTAGTTCTAGATTTCCAGATTTTTTTCCTTTGATCTCCTTAAAAAAAAGTCAAAATGCATCTCTAGCTGGTTCTTTCCTGTGTGACCCCATAAAAAATGAGGCCCCCACAGGCCTCCTAATTTTGAGCTGATTAATTCTCCCTTGTCACGTAGAGGTACTGACGTTACTAGTGGACCCCTGAGTTACCCAGGTTTTGGGGTAACATAACCATACCAACCAAATCTTAAATCATGACCCTCAAGTACCAAAAATCTTTCATCTCTAAGCAAAACCCGTTTTTTCAACCATGTAAAACAACTGGAATTTAACGTTAGGACATCCCTGACCACCCCTTTCTTTGCAACTTTATCCCCCACCCTTTTTTCCCCTGTCAAACCAATCTGAAAATATCTGCCATTGAAAAAAATGCATTCTATTCCTTGTTATGCGGTTGTTTGAAAATAGAATTAAAGGACCAGGGGAATCATTTGCATTTATTAATGCAATTTTCTCAATAAAATATAAATTCAGCTTTCACCATTTCTCTAAATCTTTTAAAAATTCTTTCCAGATTCTCTCATAATTTTTTTTTAAACAATGCACATAACTGTGCACAGTTCTGCATAACTATTATTCCCAGATACTTGATTTTCTTTTTTCTGGCCTTGAAGTTAGAAAGAGCCAATACTTTGTTCTCCTTTTCCATAGTCATATTTTTAGTCAACAATTTCGTCACAATTCATTCTGAACCCAGAAAAAGCCCCTCCAGCTTTTCAAAAAAGAATCTTCACTGAATCAAATGAGTTTTGTATTATCACCAGATCATCTGCATAAGACCTCAACTTGTACTCTCTTTTCTAATACTCAGGCTGCATATTCTGCCCTCTTGTCTAGTATCTCTTACTAAAGATATCAAGGCCAATATAAAAAATAAAGGTAACGGGGATATGCTTTTCTAATTCCTTTTTGTATCTCAATCATTGTTGACACATTACCGTTCACTAAAATTTGTACTTTATCTTATCATTTTTGGCACATTACCGTTTACTAAAATCTATATTATCCTTATGTTCTGGATGATATCTTCTCCAAAGTCCATATTCTCTAATACTTGAAATAAGTAATGCCATAACATATAGTCAAAAGCTTTCGCAGCTTCTAAAAGGATCAAGACTGCCTTCTTGTCACTGTGAAATTCCATATAATCATTACAATTCAAAATGGTTTTTGTGTTACTCTTCAATTGTCTTTTTGGCAAAAATCTGCTCTGGTCCTCCTGAATATTCTCAGCAATATATTTCCTCTATCTATTTGCCAAGATGATACTAAATATCTTATACTCTTTGTTTAATAACAGTATAGGTCTATAATTCTTTGTAAGTGTCTCATCTATATCTTCTTTATGGATCACTGTGACGTAAGCATTTCTTCAGGAGTCTGGCATTTGTCCTTTATCTAACACAGTGTGCCAAACCATCTGAAGTGGTTGCATTAACTCATCTTCAACTTTTTTTTAATAATATATTGCAGATAGTCCATCCAGACCTGGAAATTTCCCAACTTTAGATCTTTGGATTGCCCCAACAAATTTCATGATAGCCACAGGTGCATTTAAACCTTGCTTCTGTTCCATGCAGGAAACTTATGGAACAGGACATTAAGGCCCTTTTCGCACAGCATTTGCCATGCGAACAGGCCCCTGGAGCATCGTGCGACTATGAGGAGCAGTCCATACAATGCACTTGCAATCGCACAACGCTCTAGGGGCTGGCAGGCACCAATCGCACACTGTTTCATTTTCGGCTTTGAGCCAAAAATGGTGCGTGACCAATCGCTCCGGGGCCCCACATGAACTTGCCATACATGCAGAGCTCCAGAGCTGTGTCACTCACGCTTTCTGCCCCAGCAAAGCCTGGGAAAATCCCAGGCTGCACTGCGGAAGGAAGAGGAGGGGCTCTCGTGCTACCTGCTTGCAAGCAGGCAGCAGCTGCAGAGCTGAAGCAACGGGGATGCAAGAGCCTCTCGCAAGAGGCTGCTTGCGTGATCCCCATACCCCAGCTCCACAAAAAGGTGAGTTGCGGAAAGGGTCTTAGACTAGAGTGGAGGTTCACTCAACCCAAAGCATGGACTGACATATTGCTGAATTGTCCTTCCCATTCAACTTTGACATTCCAGATACTCCATCTTCCACTTTAAAATACAATAAGTCTATAAAATTTAGTGGTTGTGCATATATATGTATGCATGTTCTATATCTATAAACATACAGGTATAAATGTTTACTTACATATAAAAGCCTTTTTTCCCGTTTCTGAACTACTTAGACATACTTTCTGAGCATCTCTCATTTCAGCTAAGAGCCATACTTATTTCAAACTACTCTCCAGAGAGCTACAGTTAGAGGCAATGAGTCTAAAGGAAAACCACATATGTGCGTAGCCTTAGAGTCTCAGAGGGCAAAAATGAATGAAATCTATCAAAAACTGTTTCCATTTATTGGGTTGGGTCCACATTTAGATTCATGCAGTGTGGTTGGTGGGAAAATGCTGCTCTCTCAACCCACAGCTACTGATGCCGGCACCCAAAACCTACATCTAGTTTTCCTGGTGAGTGCAGTGATTTGCTGACAGCAAATATGGTGTGTGTGTGTAAAAAAAATCCTGTTTTTTTCTATGTGATACTGTGTGGGTTTTGGGAGGGGGTTGTTTTGGGTTTTTTTGCAAAATGCATTGGTTGCTGTGAAGAAAGAAAGAAAGAAAGAAAGAGAGAGAGAGAGAGAGAGAGAGAAGGAGAAAGAGAAAAGAGAAAAGAAAAAGAAAAAGAAAATCCTTTTGCACCCAAGACATATTTTCTGCCCTGGTAATTCGTGAATATTTTTGTGCAGATAAATGTTCTACAACAAAGTTCTGCAGTACAAACAGTCTTCAAGAATGTCCCAGGAATCCTTGTATTCCGATGAAACAGGGAGAGAACTGTGGACGTTGTTTGTTCTTGTATGCAGGAAATAAATAAATGAAGATTTATATCCCTAGTGCATAAAGCCTGAAGAATTATACAGAGGTTAAAAAAATTGCAGATCTGTTCCTAAGAAGCCAACAATCTAAATAATAGGAAAAGAAGAGAAAGAAAGAGAGGAAAGAGTGGAGTGGAAGGCATGTGGACAACTACCAATGTCATTTCAGGGAGCCACAGACCTGTTGAAGGCTGATGACTGTGGACCTAGACGTGCAAACAAAATAAAGTGTTCGGATATATATGCAGAAAGATAAGGAGGAAAATGGCCATGAAGTCATGGAGGAAGCTTCTTTAGAAGATGATCAGAAACTTCCCATGTCAGACAGCATTAAAGAAAAAAAAAGCCTGGCCAGGGGTCGTAGGGACTAACCCAGAAAATTGAAAGCTTCTGCAGGAGAATGGTGTGGATCTCTTCCTCAGAAGATATGACGAGCTGCTACCATAAAAGGTGGGGGAACTTGAAGTCCACCAACAGTGCCAGCGTTTCCTTAGGATTTAGGAAATTATAGCTCAAAGGAGGACTGTGAGAGGACGGTAACAGCAGGATCTTTTTACCTCTGTACACCAGTATTAACTGCAGAGATGACTCCAGTTAAAAGTTAACAGAATATTCTATTGGAAATTAATAGACACACTCAAGAAATCAGGCAGTCTTAGGAACCATACAAAGTTATTTAAGGGAGATATGAGAAAGGTTGGATTTTGAAGCAAAAGATTGAAGCAGAGTGGCCCAAACAGCAGTCTGAGAGTACTACAGAGGAACAGGAATCTGGGGGACCACATGGAGCATGACGCCAAATGTACTACAAATTGCTGGGGTAGGAGCTAGGATTTTTATACACTATTTCCTGCCTGGAAGGATGATGTGTGGACAAAGTGGTAATGGCTTTCCCACAAAACTGACCAAGGAGTCCAGAATAGGCTGATTGTTTAAACTTTAGGTGACAAAATATTGATGAAAGTCCTGACAATCTCTTAATGTTTTGGCCAGATAGTATAAATGGGGAAGATCTCCATAGGATATGCTCACAGCAAGGGTCACTGATTGCTTCACCTGGGCAGTTTCACCTGCTATTGTTTTCAGGAGTGGTCACAACATACAGCATTTGAATGGGCTTTCGTGTCTAATCCTCTCTGAACTTATGTCTGAGGTCATCCTGACCTGGCATATGCATACAGCCTGTGCTCTTTCAAACATGTGTTCCAGCCATGAAATATATTCAATTATGAAAATAGCACATCCCACAGAGTGGGGGTGTATAAAGTGGTAACAGGATAATAAGACACCTTCTAAGCCTGAAAGTGCAGAAGTCAAGTCATGGGTTAGGTGGGTGGCCATATGAAAGAGTGCCTGTTTGTATAGGAAGACTCTTCATAAGCAAAGGACTACTTTCAAGCAGGGAGTTTCTTTATGAATAAGTCTTCTGTGTATTTTGCAACTAAGCCCTAGGTGAGGCTGTGAGAGCTCAAGCCTGTAAGCATCATTCTTATTCAGGGAAAGTTGCTTGAAGTATGTTTGGACATCTGGTCTATGTGTGTCTTATCATCTCTTTTATTAAATCTCCCCTTTTTTTCTGTTTGACTTCCCTCTGGTAGAATCTACACTTCCCCTAGAATCTGATTCCTAATGTGTCATTGGGCTTTTCCACACTACACTGTTATAGTGGTATTATTCCACTGTCAACATCCAATGGAATCCTAGGGTTTGAATTTCAGGGAGGGTCATTTAGAATTCTCAGCCAGAGAGCTCTTTGGCCTCAATAAACTACAAACCTCAGAATTCCACAGGATGTTGAAACTGAATTTATAGCACTATAAGAGTGTAGTGCAGAAAGGCCCATTGCTTAGCTTTCTCCTTCCTCTTTGGATTCTGCAGGTCAGTCAACTGGCTGTCTTAATTCCTGCACCCATCCAGCCTTGGCCTCACCTGAAACAGGATAATTGAAGGCTTTGAAGATAAGATCAAAATGTCGTACAGGATTTTGGAGAAGGCAAGTCTGTGAAATGTGGAAGCCTGTACAATATTGTAAACAGACAAAGGTAAACTTAATGAGCTCCTAGACTGACTCCAGAGAGCAGGTTAAATTGATGTGAAATGCAGCCTGGCTGCTGAGCCTTTTCAGTTGAAATAGTGGTGTACCACTGGTGGTATAGTTCACATCTCCAATGCAAATTTCTATGTTGCTTGGAGTTCCTACCCCCAAATAACACAAAACATGAGTAGAATTGCTAAAAGAGGCTGGTCCATTGTTACAAGACTTTATACTAGGGCTTAATCAACTGATAAAAATCAATGCAGCCAGTCATTTGATTAGATGAACCAAATTGTAATTAGTTTGTAATTAAGATCATTTGTAAGCATACTTCATGTGTGTGATTTTTAAATTGGTTTTATATAACAGAGAGCAACAATGGAGTGCCTTGACTGTGCTCTGTTGTGCTAATTCTGAATTTTTCCAATTTTTAAAAGCCATTTCATGCATTTCATTGCTTTTTTCTCTTTTCCAAACATTATAATGTTCAGCTGATGATACAAGTGATAAGCTTTCTCCACCCCACCCGCATGTCTGTGTGGTTGGCAAAATTAGGAGAGATAGTCACTGGTATGACTGAGTTTCTCCTCTGTTTTCTATTTTGCTTTCACAGTTTCATTTTTCAGGACATGTTGTTGTTGTTGTTGGCAGCGGTGGTGGTCTGCTGACGTAATATGAAGGTAATACCCAAAGCCATGTGCAAAATGAACATACAATTGTAATATTAATTCCATCAAGAATAAACCTATAAAATCAAAGTTAGCTTGGTATGTCATAAAGTCATAGGATAATAGCATTGGAAGAGACCAAAGGGGCCATCTAGTCAACTCCTTGCCATGCAGGACTTCACATCAAAGCACTCTCAACAGATGGCCATCTAGCCTCTGTTTAAAAACCTCCAAAGAAGTGGACACCACCACCCTCTAAGGCAGCATATTCCACTGCCAAACAGCTCTAACTGTCAGGAAGTTCTTCCTGGGGTTTATGCAGAATCTCTTTTCCTGTAGTTTGAATCCATTGAATCCATTGTTCCTTGTCCTAGTCTCTGGAGCAGTGGAAAACAACTCTGTTCCCTCATCAATATGGCATCCTTGCAAATATTTAAACATGGCTATCCTGTCCTCTGTTAACCTTCCTTTCTGCAAACTAAACATAGACAGCAAGAATGAATGAATGAATGAATGAATGAATGAATGAATGAATGAATGAATGAAGATAGGCATCATCCCACCACCAAGGGCTTATCTCTGCCCTGACATCATCTGGCCCACAAGGGTTTACAGAGGAAGACAGTAATCCTTGCATAATCACATGTGGTACTGGGGAGAATTTTTCCCTTCAAAACCTCCAACTGTGAAAATATGTTTCCAACGATTCGTTCTCAAGCATACTTTTTGGATGGATCCTGTGGCAGCTGGAATAAAATCCAAAAGGGAAGCTAAACAAATATTTGCTCTATTCTATCCAGATGATATAAGGAAAGAGGACAGACCATTATATGTTTCATCTAGAAAGCATCTTCCACTTTGCCTAATCATTCCATCTCTGAAAGGTTCAACCTGAAATTCCTATAAATGATATGAAAACTGAATAGACTTCCTATTTGGAAACAATAACAGTGAGTTGGGAAGAGAGAGAGAGAGAGAGAGATCTGAATTCAAATATCATTAGAAAGTGATAGCAAATAAGTTTCTTCAACACACATCCTTTATTGAAAATTCAAATGATGGGGCTTTTCAATAAAATGTTCAGCAATGCTGAGTGAAAAATCAATAGCTCCTTTGTTATGGATTTCTTCCTTCAAGCAGCAGGCAAACACTCATTTCCCCCATCGTAAGGTTTTTATATCCTTAACTCTAATGGTGAATCAGCTCTTCTGCCTTGAAGCTATTGGACACAATAGGAACAAGATGAATGATGTGAATCTGGACCCCATTTGGAGCACTTAGGAGCACAGCTTGATTATATTCCTGAAAACAGGAATTCAGAATCCAAGTTGTTCCACAGCCCACGGCACATTTAAGTCTTCATTAAAAATGAGGGGGGGAGCATAAACAACGCAACAGGCTAGCCAAAAAAATCACATTACAAACATGAAAAAGTAACATATGAGTGAAAACAGATCATAATAATGATACAAGGAGACACTAGATAGTTCTTCTTCAAACCTAACTTGTTCCTGTTACTAGTTTGATTTTTTTTTTTAAAAAAATGTTGTTTCTTGTTGTAATGTTTTAAGGGTGTGGGGATAACCTTGCTGTTTGCTTGGCTGTTCTTTTTCCTTCTTTTTTGGCAGGGGAGACACAGGATTAGTAAGAGAATAGCTTAAATTTGAAAAACTCCACTCAAAATATCTCTACAAATAACCTGTGAAAAGAAAGAAATGTTACAAGCTGCTCCCTCTGTAACAACCATGTACCATCAACAGTGTCAGTTAATGGCTCCCATATCAATAGGGATGTGAATCTGCTCCAGAGACTTTATCACACCAGCCTCTTGTCTCACAGCAATTGCATTATTTAAGGAAATGAAAACATATCACTATAGAAACAACCATTATCATACTGACTCTGCGATAACACTATGCTTTCAGTTTGGTGATGCACATCCCTTCAATCAGTCTTCTGATTACACCCCCTTCCCCTCTCTGTACTACCTAGAACATGTGCAATTTTTTTTTATTATTTGCACAATTTCAGCATGTCAGGAGACTTCCTTCCCAGCATATGGACATTCTGTTTTCCTGTCATGCTGCCATTTCAATATTTCACTCTTCTGGAGTCATGGTTGGTTTTCTGTTTTGCCATAATGGGGTAAATGTGGTGTGCTGGCAACTACCAGGGTAGACCAAGTGTGCAATTAAACCAAAAGGGTTTTTTTATTATTATTTTTTTTAAAAAAAAAACTTACAGGGGAATGGAATAAAAGTAACATTGTTCACCTGCCCGATGATGTCCTTGTTGGGGAATTGAGAGATTTTTAGTAATAAGTCTCCCAACCAGCAGAGTATTTTGTAATGCACAGGCAGAAATCGAACGAATTACCAGTTCACTTTCTCATCTCCACACCAGACACACTTAATCTAACTTAAAATGAACACAAACAGTTTGGTTAAAAATATCAAAGGTTTACTCACAAAAACCTTGTGCATAATCTACACAGGTTCAAATTCTTGAAGAAAGGTAAGACAAAAATAAGAACTCACATGCTTGCAAGGAAGCATGCTTGCTGGAGGATCGAAGACCACATGCTTGCAGGGAAGCCAAAGAGCACAAAAAAAGAAGAGGAAGAGAACATGCAAGGGGATGTGGGTGTTGACCAAACAACAGGAAGTTTACTCTAGGCAGTCCCCTCTATGCCTACAATACACAAATTAACTAGCCAGTTAATTAAGCATGCAAAGGTTGTCACTCCCAACAGCCCTCTTTGTCCAAACACCAGAAGTTCAATGAGCTTATCTTCCTTGGGAAGAGGGAGGAGGAAAGGAGAGAATGATATGCACTGATACCATATGACTGCCGCAAAATCAGAACTGTAGCATAATGAAAGGATCACACAAATAGGCAATAGTGAAAAAGCAGTGGTATTGGAACCATTAACAGGTATTTCCCGTTAATAAAAAAGATGGACAAATAATAATGGAAATGTCATCCAACAACAGAACAGTGATGATCTCATATGATAAGGAGAGATCCGTCATGGAGCTAAGTCAGTGCAATCATCCAACAAGCCAGCATGTGATAAAGCCCTAGGTTTTAGTTCAGACTTAAGGCCTTTCCAAGACAGTGAAGACACAGCTCTGCGCCATGCACAGCTCCTTCTGAGATTAGACTAAAACCCTGAGTGGATCCATGATGAAACATTTCAATTATGTTCAAGTTGTACAAATTAGTAAAATATGTGCTAATGGAAAATGACATCTGCCACTACAACCCCTGTCTGAAACACTGGAGTCTATTTAGATGCTACTACGGTAGATAGAGCAAGAGTCTAATTCTTGGAAGGGGCCTTATGGGCCATCAAATGCAACACTCTACTCAGTGCAGGATCTCCAGCTAAAACAACCCCAGCAGGTAGCTATCCAACCTTTTTTTTTAAAAGATGTTCTGATGAGGAGACCTGACCACCTATGTAGACCATTGGTTCAATTAATGAGCCACTCTTCCCTACTTTCAAAAAGGAGTGGGGCAAGGAACCAAATAATCACCACTCAGTCAGCCTAACATCAAAACCAAGAAAGATTCTAGAGCAGATCATTAACCAGACAATCTGCAAGCACTTAGAAAGGAATGAAATTATCACTAAAAGCCAACATGGGTTTCTCAAAATAATTTATGTAAAAAAAAAAATGTCAAGCAAGACTAGTCTTACTACTTTTTCAACAGAGTTATAAGCTTGCTAGATGAAGGGAATGCTGTGGACGTAGCATATCTTGATTTCAGTAAGGCCTTTGACAAGATATTCTTGACAACAAGCTAGTAAAATGTGGACTAGACAATGCTACTATTAGGTGGATTTGTAGCAGGTTGACTGACTGAACACAAAGGGTGCTAACCAGTGGCTTCTCTTCATTCTGGAGAAAAGTGACTAGTGGGGTGCCACAGGGTTCTGTCCTCAACCCAGTGCTATTCAACATCTTTATCAATGACTTGGGGGATGGAACAGGGGACATGCTTATCAATTTTGCAGATGACATCAGATTAAGAGGGATAACTAATTTGCCAGAAGACAGGATCAGAATTCAAAATGACCTTAACAGGTTAGAGACCTGGGCCAAAACTAACCAAATTAATTTTAACAAGGAAAAATTTAAGATACTACACTAAGAGAGGGGGGAAAAAAGAAGAAGAAATGCACAGATATATGACACCTGGCTTGACCTCAGTACATGTGAAAGGGATCTAGGAGTTTTGGCAGACTACAAGTTGAACATAAGTCAAAAGTGTGGTTCAGCAGCTAAAAAAACCAATGTGATTCTAGGCTGCATCAGTAGAAGTATAGTGTTTAGGGCAAGGGAAATAATAGTGTTACTCCATTCTGCTTTGGTCAAACTTCACTTGGAATACTGTGTCCATTTCTGAGTACCGCAGTTCAAGAAGGATATTGACATGTTGGATTATGTCCAGAGGAGGACAACTAAAATGGTAAAAGGCCTGGCAACCATGCCCTATTAGGCTTAGGGAGCTAAGTATGTTTAGCCTGGAGACAAGAAGGTTAAGAAGTGCCATGATAGCCATGTTTAACTATTTGAAAGAACGTCATATGGGGAAAGGAGCAGCTTGTTTTTTGCTGCTCCAGAGACTAGAACACAGAGCAATGCCTACAAGCTACTCTACACAAGAATAATCTCAACGACAGGAGAAACTTCCTGATGGTTAGAGCTGTTTGACAGTAGAATATACTGCCTCAGAGTGTGGTGAAGTCTCCTTCTTTGGTAGTTTTTAAACAGAGGCTGGATGGCTGTCAGGAGTGGTTTGATTATGTATTCCTGCATGGCCAGGGGGTGGACTGGATAGCCTTTGTGGTCTCTTCCACTCTATGATTCAATGATTCCTCTCTGTGACAACCCTTGAGGTATTTAAAAAGTGTAACCAAGTCACCTCACAGTCTTCAATTCAGCAAGCTGAACATGCCCAGCTGCTTCAACCTTTCTTCAAATGTTTTGTGCTCCATACCTCTTGTCATCCTTGTTGTCCTTCTGTGAACTCACTCCAGATTGTCTACATCCTTCTTAAAATGAGGCATCCAGAACTGAAAACAGTGCTGCAGATGAGGCCTGAGCAATATAGTGAGATTATTATATACCTCATCTTGGAAACTACACTTCTACTAATGCAAGTTAAAATAGCATTGTCTTCTTTGCTACAGCATCACATTGCTGGCTCATGTTCAGGCCCTTTTTTGAATGTAGTACTGCTGAGCCATATAGTGTGCATTAGGTATTTGTGGCCTAAATGTAGTGTTGTTGTTGTTGTTTTCATTTGTATGTGTCATCTGCAAATTTGATAAGGATTCCCTTTACCCTTTCATCTAAGTTATTGATAAAAATGTTGAAGAAGAATGGCCCTGGGGCACCACTGTGGTGTACTGCGCTCAGGACATCTTTCTAGTCTGAATCACAGCCATTGATTTTGACTCTTTGAGCACATTTTTCCTACCAACTATGGACCCATCTGTGGGGATCCCAGCAGCAGCTCTGCTGGGAAGGGAGTGCAATGGCAGCATTCCCCTCTGCTGAGGACCAGCTTCATGTGGAGGAAGCACAATGGACACACCCCTTCCTTCTGCAACACAGCCAGGTACTTTCCTAGGCTGTGCTGAGGCAGGAAGTGCTGCCATCATGCTTATTGCCATTCTGAAGGACAGGTAAGTGCGGGATGGTGGTGCAATCGTGTGTCATTGACAGGGAAAACCCATCAATGATTTAACCCATGATCCTGCCACCTGGGGATGGGAGAAGTATGGGATCATGGCAATACTTCTGCATGACATCATTACAGTCCTGTCCTTCCGTCCCCAGGTGGCACAATCATGGGTCATTTTGGGATTGGAAAGTGCTGTGGAAAGGGCCAATATTATCAGGATCCTAACTCTTACCAGATGCTATGGATCATAAGTTTGCTCTCCAAATGTCCATTCCTATACGATGAACACAAGAGCCAGTGGTTAGAACATAAAATGATGAGGGAATGATTCCACATTTGTTGCAAAGAAATTTGTTAATTTAAACATGCACATATGGATGGACATATTCTAGAGTTTTATGCAATGCTCATTTTTTCCTCACTTTTGATGAGAAAAGGTGTTGTCTTAATATACCAAAATAATCCATTAAAAATGACAAACTGCTTCAGGATTTTTAGCATTTCAGGGAAAATGCTATTTGTTTGTAATAAAATGAAATGAAAAAAAGTCCCTAAATGTAAAAGTAATCTGAGATGTATGAATCCTCTTGTAATATCATGTGGCAGGAGGGAAAAGAAGTGAAATTCTTTGTATGTCCAAGAATGAAATAAGTGAAGAGTATATGCCTAGTGGACAAAGATCTAGCAAGAAAAGTTTGATTTTTGGAACAGAGAGGTGGGGAACCTGTTGATTTTCAGAAGCTGAATTATAACTCCCCAAATGTCTCAGTTTTACCCAAGCTGTCTGAGTACAACCTCTAGAGGTTCTTAGGATCAACCTCTAGAGCAGTGGTTCTCAACCTGTGGGTCCCCAGATGTTTTTGGACTTCAGCTCCCAGAAGCCGTGAGCATTGACCATAGTGGCTGGGGCTTCTGGGAGCTGAAGTCCACAAACATCTAGGTACTCACAGGTTGAGAACCACTGCTCTAAAGGTTCTTAGGATCAACTGCCCTGGAGTAAGAGGTCTCTTCAGTCTCATGATATCCATTGTTATTAATCATGGGATTCATACAGGAGATCATATACATTCAAATCCCTTTATTTGCTAGAATTTTCCTTTTTTTCTTCAGTCCAGGGGGCAGTTTCATGCACATAAACTATTGTGCAGGAGAATCAGTCATCTTCTCCATGATCAATGCCCTTTGCAAAAGAAAATTCATCTTGTAAAACTAGACAAGGGTCTGTTATAGATGAAAGAAGATCAGAGGATGGAGAGAAAGAATGACATGAAATATTTTTTTTTCTGTTGCTGGAAGGATTCCAGAACTTGATATCTCACTGTGTGTGTTTACCAATCATGTTTCATTTGTGAGCACCCGGCTGAAACAAAGATCTTCATAAATTTAAGAATGCCATTGTGCCCATATTCAATTTCTTTGTACTTCTTTTACAATTTAATAGCTCTGTTACAAGATAAAAGAGCAATATTCTTCTGGAGTAGATGAAAAAAAATATCTACTGTTAGGTCAACTCAGTACTTTAAACCAGAGATTTAAACATTCATAAGCTGACTGTCTCTCACTCTCCTCTCTCTCAGTCTCTCTTGGGAGACATGCATGCAGTTGTTTGATGAAACCACAGGCCAGCTCAAATGTTTCAGATATATTATGGACAATATCTCATATGTTGGAGACATGTATAGAAATGCTACCATATGTATAGGGAGTGCTTTACATACAAATGCATGTATGATATTACTGGATGATATGTGGTATTGTGTGAGAATTTCCCTCTTTAAAATAAGATTAGGGGGACCAAGTTGTACCTACATGCTCTTTTATTATTAAAGATATGGACCTGCTAGGTGTGTGTATGTGGAAGGGTGGCAATACTAATTTAACACTAAATCATTGCACTAATGACTTAAATGTGCACTTATTTCATTCCCACATGTGTGGAGAATGAGAAAACTTGAGAATGTTCTGTTCCTTAGATCCCAATTCAGTACATCAGTGCAGAGATATGAAAACCAGCAGTACAGGGTTTGAAGCCCAGAATTTTAAAAGCTAATACATACATAAAACCCAGCACCTGGATAAACAAATATGCCAGTTCCATTTTCTCCCATACTCATTTCCAGTTCTCTCCGTAAAAATGGTGAAAAAAATGTAAATTTCTATACATTTTAATCAAAAAAAGAATGGAAATAATTATCACCTGTATGTAGATCCATATAAGCATGAGTAAGAAAAGGAAGTTAATTTCCAATTCTGACATCCCTCAGCTATCAATGAGATTTAGGTGCCTATATCCAAGGGTTGGCAAGAGAATAATCTGAACACATTTTAATACTGTTCTCCCTTTAATCTGGCTAGAGAAAAAAAACCCTCAGCTTGATAAAGCACTGTATATATTAGAAGTAAGGAGACTGTCACACACATCCAGGCATGCAGCCACAATAAGATTGTAATTATACCCAGACAATCCCTCTGAAGGCAGCTGAATAGCGCACACTTAAAAAAAGAAAGAAAAGAAAGAAAAATTGGCCCACTCAATCTAAAGCACTAAATTTTGATGTTGTCCAAGAAAATATAATGCAACAACCCTGTAAGTTTCTCTGTCGCATAACATTCACTGTGTCTTGGTGCCAACTGGATCAAATGAGAATTTGGAAAGGTGTACTCTGAAAGTAGCCAAATGCCATTCTCTCTTAATTATGAGGCCTGTATGTTAGGATACTGTGCTAAATCATTCTTGCCCAGATGTACTATAATTATACTGCTGAATTAGCCTTATGCAGAGTAACATCATGTACCACAGGTAATAATCGCTCCCATAAGCTCATTCATTCCAACTGTTTGCTTCCCTATGTTCATGATAAAGGGTTATCTTTGGATTATTAGTTCCATCTAGGAAACCCATGGTTGTTTTCCAGGAAATTAAAATTGAATGCAAGCAAAATCATTTCTTGTCAGAGTAGTAGCAGCTACTGAATTTCATATTGGGGGCTGTGGATCTGTTCCAAGCTTAGTCCAAACATTAGCTGATCTATCCAAAGGGACTGACCCCATCCCAAAACTGTCCTCAACTCATTAAGTTTGTACTAAAACCCAGAGGGGATTCACAATCCCACTGATATAAAAGCCAGCAGCTGCCACAGCCAGAAGTAGTAGGGTAGCCAAGCCATGGCCTCAGGATTTTAGCACTGAGAGTTTTTGTTCAGCAGCAACAGTGGCATCATCTGTCACCACTATCAGATTGTTCTTTCTCCTCTGAGTTAAGCTGCAACTCTGATATTAACCGGGAAAAGAAATGGGTTTCCCACCAACAATATATTGTTGTGAGCTGTTCTTCTTGTAATGCAAACTGTTTTGGGGATATTTGGTCTCAGGTTAGCAATTAAGATATTACCAAAGACATGCTTCTGCTGCTGTTGAAAAAAAAAGCTTGAAATGGTTTGTTGGAATCAGCCCAGGGGCCTGGACACCATTTGCGATTTTACTATTACAGTCCTGCTCAAAAGTGGAAACAGGGGCTTAGATCTGGGAGCCAAGAGTAGAGGCTGGCAGTCAGAGTCAACTTTAGCAACTATTGTTATTGCTGAGGCACAATTGCAGCTTGAACAGAAAGATTCATTGTGCTCGTTTTTGAGGACAAACAATGGCCCACATTAATTTAGAATCTCTACCAGTGAGATGGATAACACATGGCCTGTGAACCACCTGAATCCACCACATCCCTACTTTACAATGCCCAGCGCCACCATCCACACCACCAAAGTTGGAATGGCTTTCTCCCATTTCTCCTCTTCTTGTTGCTTCACAAAGATAAATGAGCTGGCTACCCTTTAGTTCTGCTGAGCTTTGGCCCAAGAGGAAGCTCCCCCACTGTCCTACCCCACAGACACTCAATACCACATTTCAGCAGCAGCTGTGGTGTGGGTGAAAAATTCAGTAACTGTAGTCCTTTTTGCCCACAGACATAAAATTAAAGTCAGTGAAGACTCATGTGGGTTTGGGGAGAGAGTACAATGCAGGCCCTAACACTGGGAAGTTGGCTGCTTCTTGCTGTACTGCCTAGATCTTGTATAGGTTGTCTGCTAGTTCAGTGTGTTCCTTACAACAAATATTCCACAAAATACTCCTCACAAACATTCTGTTATAATCTCACATGACCAAGAAATAAAACCCAGAATCAGACTATTCATCATGGGACAAGATTCTGAAATCATGAGGTTACTAAGTATTCAAGAGACGTATAAGAGAATGCTGTTGTGATGACAGCAAGCGAAGGTCTCCCACTCATGACCCGAGATTATCTGTCCTTATCCCAAGCAGAAGACAATGGGGCACAGGAGGACACCAAAGATAGGGTACCAGATTTTATTGGCATCTAGGGGCTGCTTGAAACACTCTCAGGCTCCACCCCTTCTTGTATGAGGAGCATGGCTTCTGAAGAAGATGAAACTATGGTCTGAAAGTAAGTATGTCTATGCTTGTGCTTCTCATCTGGCACGATTCTCTCACCATTGAGCAGCTATTGCAGAGTGTGAGGTGCTTGATTTTTCAGAAGAATGCAATTGAGATTCTTGTAATCACAGGCTAGTAGCATAACCTCCCCCTGCCCAATTTATGATCTCAGGCTAGCAGTACAGCCATCTATTTATTTAAATGCATATGGTATTCTGCCTCAAGTAGAAACTATCAGCAATGGTTTTCCCCTCTCTCATGCTTTTTATTTGCTTTTTCAAATATAATCAGGTCCATTTGTTGTTTCTACCTTCAAGTCATTTCTGACTTATGGTGACCCTATAGTGAAACTATCACAGGGTTTTCTGGGGTTGAGAGTGTTGGTTTCCATGGCTGCTCAGGGAATTGAACCAGGTCTCCAGGGTCACAGCCCAGTGAACAAACCACTACATCACACTGGCTCTCTAATTAGACCCATTACTACTTCCTAATTTCACTATCATTTCACACTATCAGTAAGTTACTGTTACCCTGATTTCTGAGAGTCCCATGAGGGACACCTAAATGTGCTCCAATTATTTGGGGAATGGGAATTAGCAAGAGCACAAGCTAAGCAATATGAGAGGCAGGGCAATGTAGCGAGATCTCGAACCCAATGTCTATGGGGTCAGATCGAGTCAATGAGCAAACAGAAGTAAAATGAAATTTTATTCCTTTATTTTGAGAACACAGTCACAACGTATGTATGCAAACAGACCTAAGAAAGAAAGGTAGGAGTTGGATAGAGGGTTTTAAGAGGAGGTTTTGCATGGGAGATACTACACCTGTCCTGAAGACCGGATAGTCCCAAGAGAAAAGTCTGTAGAAGTGGAGATTCTCAGCACGTGGAGCTGAGGGGAAGTGTCAGCGCGGGCTGAGGTCAAGCAGGGGCCGGGCCAAGGTAGCCGGCAGCCACGTCCCAAACAGTCCTCCGGGAGGGCGGCCACAGGCAAGCGGCCAGGAACTAAAGATTGCCTTAACAGCAGGCACTCAACAGAAAAGAACAACGGGTTGCCTCACCCGAAACACAAAGCGGTTGCAGCACCAGAACGCAGGGAAGAGTCGCGGGGAAGCCCGACAGCAGCTCACAGGCACGGACCGGACGGGGCCAAGGCACGGGCGACAGACGCATGGGTAGCCGACGGTTGTTGCTCCGTGCCCTCCCCATCCCCGCGTCTGCCTAAAAAGGCCTGCAGCCCGGCCTGTGGCCAATCCGGGCCGAGCGCGTGGCCGGGCTTGCAGCTGAGCTACAGCTGGGAGCTCCCCGCCTCCAGGTGTTTCTCCTGAAGACGCCGGGAGCGGCGGCTGGCCTCCTTGGCTCACCGCCGCTGCAGGAACGTCGGCGGCGGGGCGGTTGCCTCGGCCGAGGCCTCCTCGTGAGTAGGCGGAGCCCTGGGATCGGGCCCGGGACCCGCCTCCTCCCGAGGCGCCGCATCCGCTACGCCACGCGGCCCGGGAGCCGGGCCGGCAGCCTCCGCAGCAGCGGGCCCGCCCGCGACGTCAGCAGCGGCCTCCGTCTGGCGGGACGGGCCCTCGCCGGGATCGTCCTCTGCCGCGGCATCCCAGCGGCCCCCCCGCAGCGGAGCCCTCCGCAACGGCTGCGGGGCCGCCGCCGCCGATCGCGGCCTCTGACGGGCCTGGATCCGCGTCCTCCTCCTCGGAGGTAAGACCGGCATCGGCCTCTGCGGCGCCCGCCGGCGCGGCCACACCTGGGGCCCTGACAGGAAGGCTCATCAAACAGAGCCACAGCAAGGTGGGATGGAAGTCAGAGCGATCCGAGGAAGCACTCGAAATCAGGGGGTCTTATAGGGGAAAATGTGCCTGTAGGCTAGTCCGTTCCTGGGGGAAACAATGGGTTTTGGGCTGGAGACAAAGCCTCCGAAAGGTCAGTACTTCGCATGATTGAATTATGACAGCATTGTCAATAGAGTGGCCGATATGCAAACGCGGAGTGCTTGACAGTTGAGTATTCGGCTCGCCAAGCTGCCTGCCGGGGGCAGGGGATCTATTGTAAACAGCGTGCATACACAATGTGATCTTAAGGAGGTACTTGCCTGGAGGTCTCCTGAAGCTGCAGTCCGGCAAATACTGGCCAGCCTGGAGTGGTTTTGAATAGTTCAGCTATTTTTGGCCATGCCCGCGTACGTGCTTGTCTGGGGGCCTCGCAAGCACATGGAGAGGAATGGGTAATGAAGGCCAAATTCTTAATATCAAATGATATCTAATATACCACAGGCCTGGGCTAGAACCTTCAGTAACACTACCTATTACCTAGCACAATAGCCAAAATTTCTTCTCAAAGAATCACCTAAAATTATGTTCTTGACATTATGCACCACAAATTAAGATGCTTTCTAGCACCTTTTATCAAGGGAAGAAAGGGGGGTGAAATAGCTGGTAGCACTCTGAGAACAACACACACACACACACACACCAATTTGTTGCAAGTGGACAGTATTACACAACAATTTTCAAAATCTACTCAGCCTTTTGGCCTCATTTGAACAGACTTCATTTGATTCAATAGTACTGTAAGCACACAAGTATATGCGAGAGGGTAGATATGACCCCTCCATGGAAATAATTTGGACAGCCTACATGTTCTATTGTAGTTCACATCTTATGGTGAGAAAACACCGTCAGAATCTCTGATTTATGTGTGCATCCCTAGATTTCAGATATTTTCTATCATTTAAAAGAATAGAGATTTTTCCCAGCATAAAGAAGATACAGACATAAATTAAATCAGTATGATATCCATCTTAAGCCTTTACAATTTCTTAACGTTTTTTGACACAGTGCCTGCCAGAATATAAATACCAACACTTGTAATGATCAAAATGTACTGTTTTCTTTAACATGGTATTAACAATACATCATAATGACAGAAACCCATTCCCATATACTTTTGCAATCAGGTATGGTTCTCAGTTCTGCCCCTTTGTTCCATTAAGCTCCTGAAAGAAAGCAAGAAAAGATGAGCCTCTTCTTGTTGGAAAATTTATACTGAATATGAATAAAGGACAACAACATTTTGACATAAAATTACAGTTCTACTAAACCTAACGTTGCTTTGAAGATTTGCTTTGTTTAGGATCTTTACTGTGGCCTGCACAGTATTAGGAGACAAGGAAGAGGAAGGGGGTGGGGGCTTTCCATATTTCACAATGCAGAGTGCTTTTTTGTGTGTGTTTTCAAATGGCTCTGATTTACTCTTATGCTTACATATTCTGCTTCATCTCATATTCTGTGTTAAGTAGCCACAATAAAAATTATTCTAAACAGAACCCCAAAATCACTACTTTTAAGAAAAAAGAGATGTCAGTTATGTTAATATACCTGGTTCCATGTGTGGGATTGCAAAACAAGCCAATGGTTTCAGGTCCATGGAGAGCTGCAGGTAAAACACTTTCTTAAATAAGTGATAGAAGCAGGGTTGCCAAGCTTAATACAAGAGATGACTCCCAAATTTTGGAGAAGGAAGATGCAGCATAAAATTCCACCAGGTAGAGCTACATGGCATCTTCTACCCCACCCCAGCCCCCCTTTTATCTGGTGCATTCCCCACCACCACCACATGGCCATTAACTGACTGGTGGAGAGAGCAGGGGTGGGGTGGGAGAGAAGCATCAAGACATATTATAGCTGTACACACAGCATTGAAGGGAAAATTGCATAAGAACATAGACTTTTTTTGTGCAATCTTTAAAAGTTGCACACTGGGGAAGAAACTACACAGAGCTGTCTGACAACTGAACACCTGTGAAACTGATTGAACGTTCCAGGTAGTCTGATTTATCTATCCATACCAAAACACTTCAAAATGCTATACTGATGTTGTTGTATGAATGTCTGTAATAATATTATTTTGGGTATGATTTACTAATTTTCATAGGTGGCACAGCCCAGGTTATCTGAAGGGCTTATCCCACCCACAGTAATGACCCTGCCTATGTGCTAAGGATAACTTCAAGGGAGGTTCTTGAGTTAATGTCACAAAAACAGTTCAGCTGATTTGTATGACAGACAGGACCTTCTTGGAACCATCTTAGGACTTTGGAACACCTTCAAAATAGATTTTCACATTGAAGACTTCTCACTTTGTTACAGCCCCAGGCATCCACCAAGATTGATATGGCTTAATTGTCAAATATTACATAATTGGCAAATTCATTAATTGGCATCAGTATAAAATGGAACCTGACGTGACTGGAAGGTCAATCTGGAAAGAGGAAAACTACTCACTATAACCATGAGATTGCAAGGCAGGTTAGCCCACACTCCCTCAAGTGCAACCAAAGTCATTGTCAGGTAGATTACTAGACAACTCTGGAGACAATGAACTTATGCTAAAGCTGGACATCTCTGTTCAGAAAAGGGAATTGTTTGTTTCTAACCCTGCTCCCTCACACCTGGATGTTTTTCTGCTTTGCCTTCCCAACCTCTCCGCAACGCAGAGGTATTACAACAGCCATTACCCCTTTATCACCTCAGCATTAAGAACACTTACTCTGTTCAGACCTCATTGTTTGTGTTGTGTTGCCCATTGTCCACTTGGCTGGTTTGGTGTAGTCTCTCACTTTGCTGAACGTTATGCTATCATCTAGATTCCTGAACAAGAACTGTCCTTAGGTGCCAACCTAAATCATATTGCTGTTTACTTTCAGTTAGTCCTTGAATGAGTGCATGAATGCTTGGATCTTGTGTGTGTGTGTGTGTGTGTGTGTGTGTGAATTTCTCAATATAATGGATTTCAGTTTATAGTTTGGATTCTCTGGTTAGTTCTTCCTGCATCATCCAGTAAACATTGGTGGAAAGATCTTGTTAAGTTACCATGTACTTGCAGCCCTCCTAATTCTGAGCTAATTAATTCCCCATTGTTACTTGGGGGTACTGGTATTGCCGGTGGACCCCTGGGTCAGCAATGTTTTGGGGTAACAGCTTCATTTCTGTCTGTAAGTAGGAACAAAAATAGGTTGCATATGCAAATCAGCTTTCATAAAACTTACGTGCATGTTCTTTTCCTCCATTGATGTTGACAAGTGTATTGGTTTGTTTCACTCTAAAATCCTTTAAACAAATAAATGAATATCAGCAGAACATCCCACAAGAAGATTGCTGAAGCAATAATACGAGTGTGATCATATCATAGTTCCTTGGAGGGGGCAGTGTTTTACCATTTCACATGTTCGAAAAACAGAAATTAAGTAAAAGCTTTAAAAATGAATGTTCCAATTCCATAACTGATTTTAAAAATTATTGTATTTAAATTGGAATTCAGGAGGAGCAGAATGCAAGGCAGAGCAAACCAAATGGGCAATAAAGGAAGGGATGGAACAAATCCCCTCATCCCATTAAATGTGAAATGTAGTTTGTCAGAAGCAGAAAGCAAACTTGCCACAAAGCTGTCAGTGATGAGCACATCATCCAGGTTACTGCTGTGACATTTATCTTCCAGCATCATCTAGAAAGTAAAGGTGATGACCTAACTTCAATGTACAGTCATTTCTTTATAGAAGAGATAGATTCAGATTTATCTTTCAGTAACAAAAAATCTGCCCCATAAGCCTCTAAACTCTACATCAGCTCTTTTAGCCAACAGCAGGAATCGTAAATCCATAGAGATAATCTCTACCATCAACCAATCAAATGTGAACAAATGTCTTATATGATAGAAGTGTGAATTTTCAATGAATCTCTTGGCTGCCAGCAATATTCAGAGGGATAAGTTAGCTGACATTGGTACCATTTTGCCTTGAAGGTCAAGGCAGTTTGCCAAACTTCACTATTTGATATCTTCAGTTGGACATAGGTAGTACAGATTTTATCCCTGATTAACAAGACATATACCAAGAGAGTCCATATAAGTCTGCAAGGGCTACCTCAGCTCTTTTAACTTGCAATGATGCCTAATATAAACCCATTAAATCCATGGATGCAAATTCGTTATGAGCTGATATGCACTTGCCGGTCTCATGGAAGAGACTTGTCAGGATTTGTTCTACAACAATGGTCAGAATATGCCGCTCAGGCAGGCATGATGACACCTGGAATTACATCACTGTGGTATACCAGTCAACTGCAGAATAGAAGGAACCTGGAGGAAGGAACCAGAAGATTTCAGCTCAAGGCAGCTGGATGATGCCAGAAAGGTGGGACCCAGGTAAGATGAACATCTCATGATGTGATGGAAGAGATTACATTCCTGGGATGTAGAGGTCATGAAACCTAATACTTCATGGGTAGAGTGAGACTTTCCCATGCCACCCAAATGACCAAGTAGGCTTATGCTTAAGTTGATGCAAGACTCTGGCTTGAGCAGGTTTATATATTCATAGGCCTGAAGAAAACTCCTGAAAAACCATAAGGCCATGGTGATGACTTTACCTCAAACAGAAAAAAGAGCTAACATCCTGTAAACACACGAGTCTTCATATCCTGTGTCAGATGGAGGCATGGGCACAAACACAGGAAGTCTGGGTGGTTTGGTTGATTCGAAACTGGATTATGCTACAGTCACCTTCCTCAGGCTGATATGCTCTAGACTACAACTTCCATGGTGACTGGCCATGTTGACTGAGAATGATGCTATTTCCAGTCCAATACATCTGGACTCTACTAGGCTGGGGGGCAATTGTCCTAACGTCTTAGGGCAGTAACAACACCGTGATGCAAGATGTGTAAAAAGTAATCCAAAATGTCAAAAAACCTTTGTAAATTCCCCCACAAGAAGAAAGCTTTTGAGATTATTTGTTCTTGCATGCAATAATGAAGTGTGTGAGGATTTATATCTGAGGTATGACAATATAT
Organism: Iguana delicatissima; assembly: GCA_948472985.1. Classification (NCBI taxonomy): domain Eukaryota; kingdom Metazoa; phylum Chordata; class Lepidosauria; order Squamata; family Iguanidae; genus Iguana; species Iguana delicatissima. Next base: position 521,551 of record CAOKZL010000065.1, read on the forward strand.
TCCATAGAGGCAAGCTAGTCTAGCATGGATTTCAGAAGATTCCTTCACCAAATTCTAGAATCTGACAGCAGTTGCCAACAGAAAAAGCACAGGAAAAGGAAGATAAGTCCTGTCAGTGGGAGGCAAGGCAAAAAAGTTCATTTCTCAGGATAGAACATAAACATCATTTTCTCAAGAGCGAGGCAAGAGGTGAGAAGTTCATAGCAGCTGGTACCTATTTATTTTTTGCCCTAGGGAGTACAGTCTCTATCTACATTATTTTCAGGAAGAAGCCACCCTTTGTGTATGAACTGGGAATAGTTTGAGTGTATCTCCTCACAAGCCTTACAATATTGAATACCAGCAAGTCTACCTCAGAAGGTTGTGGGATGATAAAGTGGAAAGGAAGAGAGGCATGTATGCTACCTTGATCTCCTTTGAAAAAAGACGTGAAATAATTGTAGCTAATACAGAAAAAATATATAAATACCGTTACAAGCTTTGACTGCTCTGCCAACTGTTTTACAGACAATGTATTGATTTATAGTTTAAATAGTCACTGTACCTTGCCCTAGAAGGCTCATTCTATGGGATTAAAAAAAGAGATTCTTGATTATTGGTCTACAAAGAACACTGTCTAAACTCTGCTCCACTGACATAATAAGACTCCTTTGGCTATAACTCATTATATCAAACTCCTTGAACCAGCAGGGTAAAAGCAACTTGGCTGAGACACCAGGCCAATGATATCATCAGTTGATTCTCCTTCAGGGTATTACAGAAAGAGACAGAGCTCACCAGGGACCTGTTAAAGGTACAACCCACTCTATGTAAGAAACACTGTATTTGAGACTGTAAAATTGATCTATGATTCACTCTGGTTCAGATCTTTTTTTAGACCATTCCTCAGTAATATTTCTGAAAAGCCTGACTTCAAAAACTGAAGATTTCTTCCTCACAAAGGAGCTTTTGTATAAAATGTTTAATGTCAAGAAAACAATGCAAAATAACATTCTTTCTGCTAGGAGGTCCATCATGACCAGAGTTGAGAAGCAACCAGTTACAAATGACTAGCAGCTTGTTATTAGCTCCTTTTTCCAATGACAAATGTGTAACTATGGTACACAACAATCATAACTTAAGAGATAACTTCACCTTTTTTTGTGGTATAATTAACTTTTTAGTTAGACAGTTATGAGGAGTGCCAGCTATTCTTTTATTACTCATATTACTCATTTGAACTCTGAATTTAACCCATCATCTGATTTTTTTTTCTAGAAAAGAGTATTGAACGTTAAGAATAATATACCACCCATTTGTCAGTACGCTGAAGATCAGTTTGATTTATGGTGATTGACAGTGATACATATTTTGCTTATTAGCTAAGGTTGGGGAGTGGGAGGAAGAGAGAGTGGGGAACAGGGAAATGAATGTTATAATGTATCTATATGTTAAAGGATGCGTATAATGGGGAAAATGTAAATTTAAAAAAAATGAGGAGTGATAGCTAGAAGCCTCCATTCTACTGAAGTGGTGAATCTGCTTCAGGATTTAGAGTGAATGTCAAAGGAGCTGTCCACAGTAAAGAATCTACTTTGAGATAGAAATTAGCACCTTGAATAGCTCTTTTAATAGTTAGACTAAAACCCAGCTCAGATTCTGTTCAAAGTTAGAGTTTCCCAGGGTGTTAGCCCTATTTGGGAAATTCTATTGAAGCTAAAACTGTGAGGATTCAGCCTCAATTAGCAGAGTAGCAGAAGAAACATGTCCAGTTTTGTCTATAACCTGATCTCAGACTGACTGAAGAAATAAAACAAACGCAGGCAGCTTCAGATTACAAACTTAGAAGACTTTACTAATGTATTCTACATCTACATATGTATTGGAGATCCTACTGCCTAGCTAGCTAAGAATAGAGGTAGCTTCGGTCTAACTCACCATCTTCTGATGGAGATGCAAAGCATGGTCAGAGAGGAGCAAGCGAAGAGTTCAAAGAGAGAGAGGAAGGAGGGTCTCATTCTTTTATGGGACTGATGACCCAAGCAACTGTCCTGGGTCACATGATCTGATCACCTGAACACAGGAAGACGAAAGGTGGAGCTTTGGCATGCAGAAGGAAAAAAAAGTAGCCCTATGCTAGCTATGCCCACTTATTCTAACAACAAGATGGGGGGGGGGGGGGAGAATGCTGAACTTTTCCCAATAGTTTCACCATCCCAGATTCACTGGCCTCCCTGGCAAGGAAGCCACCAGCTGGCACTGGTTACTGGGCTCTAAGCTCACAAAGCAGTGAAGGAAGAATAGCACTTGATCCAAATACTGCGCTATCCTTTGGAATGTGGAAATCTATCTGCTGGTGAGATTTTGGTCAAGGCAGGTTATGACAGTGCAACAAGATATCCTGTTAAAGCAGTGATTCTCAACCTGTGGGTCCCCAGATGTTTTTGGACTTCAGCTATCAGAAGCCCTGAGCATTGACCTAGTGGCTGGGGCTTCTGGGAGCTGAAGTCCACAAACATCTGGGGACCCACAGGTTGAGAACCACTGTGTTAAAGGTTCACTGACTCCCTTGAGCGTTCTTACCTCCAGCACAAAATAGAGGCACAAAAAAACAGCTTTTTATGGTATTTGCTATAGTTTGCACAAGCAGAAAATGTGTGGTTTTTGTTCATTTATGACACTAAGCACATATAACACATAATCATAAAAAGAGAAGGCTATGGACCAAAACATCATCTAGGGCTACTATTACTACTACTAACAGTGTATGCAAGAAAGCAACATTCATCACCTTTTTGAATTTTATGAATTTACAACGCGTCCTCCCTGCCCCAAGCTGCCATGTTGCAGAAGAAGACTTTTTTTTCCATTTACTGCACGAGGATGAACAAATTGAGGATTTACATTTTTAGTATGCTTCATGATGCCACTGCATGCTGTGTTGTATTGAGGTGACTATGAAGCAAATGGAAGGAGCATTTACATCTTATCACAGGCCAGTGGCTTATAGCTTTCAGATAACTACATTTTAGAATGTAGATGCTTAGACTATAATACCAAAAAATTACCATTTAAAAGTTACTGTCCAGGCTCTGGCAATACTATCATTCCACACCAGAAGCATTCCATTCTTTCTTCCATAGTCTTGTTTATAAGATCAAAAATCTATGCGATATGTTATGAAAACTCAGGAAATCTACAGATAGGGAAATGCTACCACTTTAATGCCATCATGAGTGTAGTAGAGAAAGAACAAAACTTCTTAATTCTCCTTTTCCTCTTCCTTTTCCTTTTTCTTCCTCTGAAAATTAGAATTTTCATTCAATTTGGATCAGAGTCAGGATCAGAAGGAAGTGTTTCTCCAGCCTAATACAGAATGAATTTATGGAATTCACAGGCCGAAGATGCCCTGATAGGGGAATTTTCTCAGAACTTGTTTAGAAATTGTTGCATAGCTCCCATTTTCCCTGAAGCCACTTGGAAACTCAAAACTCCCCTTTGGAAAGTGTGTGCTTAACTTTAAACTGATTTTTTTTTTACAATATGGACAAAATATAGATGAAATTTTAAGCCAACAGCATATAGCAAACATAACATAGCATGTCAATTTTGAGCTCTTAGCAAAGGGCACTATTCCTTCTACCAAGAGTCCTCTGAAAATATTTGCAATTGGTCACCTATATCTGGAGCAGACTGAAAGTAGAGTAACCACAGGGAGTTCTTGGTGCTACAGGTTTCCACATTTAGCGCAAAGTAACCACAGGAGTAATAGCTGTTCCTGCCAAGTTAGCATGCTCCAGCATATCCATTGAAGGAGAATCCGTCACCTTGCAAAATACTCAATTCCAAAATATAATTGAGGCAAGGCAACAGTACAGAGAATACAGCAGTTGTGAGAAAATGGTTTGCAAAATAGTTTGTGAAATATTTCCACAGCCTGGTCTCTATTTAGAGAATAGTTTATGTAATGGTAGATGTCAAACACCAGATCCTGTCTGATCTTGAAAGCTAAGCTGATTCAGCCCTGGGTAGTACTTGGATGGGAGACCACTAATGAATAGGAAGTGCTTCAGCCTATGTTTCAAAGGAAGAAACTGGCAAAGCCACAACTAAGTATTCCTTGCTTAAGGCAATACTATGAAATCCATTGGATCCCCATAAGTTAGGTAACTTGAAAGTCCACAGAGAGAGAGAGAGAGAGAGAGAGGTATCCAAAGTATTCCATCTATTCTTTATTATATTTTAGTCTCTTAACAGTGAGTTCTAATTTGACTACCACACATTTAGAAGCAAATATTGCTTAATCTATCTGTTATACAAATTGTTATATCCTATCTCAGGAAATTACTTCTGGGCATTTTTCAATAATATAATACTGGTACCAGGAAAGTCTGATTGGAAAATATATCCCATTAACATAGTGAGATACTTGAAACAGCCTTAAGAAGGAGACACCTGAAGGACAAGTTGTTATGTATGCCAGTGATGTAGACTCGAGTCAATTGACTTGGACTCAAGTCAGACTTTGGTGACTTGACTTGACTCGACTTGGCAATAAATGATATACTGACTCAACTTGAGACTTGTATATTTTTAGTGACTAACTTGATGTCCTCAGTTCAGTAACATAACACATTCGTCCAGAAACCTGACAACTTTGAAGAATGCTTCCATTTCTTTTTGCCTACTGGTCCCATGACAATCTGCCTCAAGCCCAATGTCTAGGTGTATTTTTCAGAGGGGAACAGAAAATAGGTTAGGCAACGCGGTTGAGGTAGGTTTAAGGTCTGCTCAGTAGTCTTTCTCCACTGCATAAAGAAGCAAATTTCTAAAACTTTTCCGAAGAGCAGAAGGCAAGACTCACTCCTATTGCTCAGGGTGCATTTCTCAGAAGGAAACAGAAAATGTATTAGGCAATGGGCTTGGGGAGGAAGGATCCTTCCTTCTAAAGCCTTTGGAGCTTCAATAATTGGGAATAAGAATGATTCTATTTCCCACTTCCGAAGCTGCAGATGGCAAAATAGTAAATGTGGAGGACTGACTCTACTTAAATTATTAAAACTGACTTTATTCAATTATGTCCAGAAACTTTGGAATATAGGTTGGGGTGTAAAGCTGGCTCTCAGACTTGAGACTTGACCTGAAAGCATCTTGCAAGAACTTGAGATTTGACCTGAAACTTGAAGGGAGAGACTTGAGACTTGACTTAAGACTTGGAGTAAAAGACTTCACTGGTACATGGTACATACTGGTACATACATCACTGGTACATGGTGGGAATCTCACAGTTCTAAGTCAGTGCCTTTTGGGGTACCAACTATATTATGTGACCATAAAAAGACATTCCATGGCTGATTGTATGCAAATAGGTTGGAGTTCTCCAACCTATCTGTAGGTTTTTAAAACTGAAATGGAGTAGAAAGAATCATTTCACATAATTTCCCCCAGATAGTGGAGGTAGTGGAATTTCTCTCACAATTTCTCAGGGTTCGCCATTACCACCATCACAGTAGACTATGTTTTTTTTCCAAGACTTTTGTTAATTTTGTTGATGAAGCTGAACATACCAACAGCAACTATTGTGTTGGTGACTCTGCCGCCATATTTTATTTTCCACAATGTCCTAGGCCTAACTTTGCTCTAGAACACTGGGGATAAAAAAATGGTGAGTATTACAACAAAACAGGTGGAGTAAATATGAAGAAAATTCTTTCAAGTGGCCTTCTTTTTTGGGGGGGATGGGAAAAGAAAAAAAAATGCTAAGTTTATGATTTAAATGCCTGAGAATGTTCAGCTCAGCTGTAGCTGAAATGCCTGTAATAAACTATTATATTGCTTTACAAATTAGAGCATTGTTATGAGGCAAGCCTGTATAGAATTGCCTGCAAAATGATGTCTAGCAACTTTTCTTCTTTGGAGTCTTTCTGTCTTTTCTTTCAATCACACCTAAATTAAGACATTTTAGTCTGAATCCATTGTTGATGTGATTTATTATTTACTATTGTGATACCAAAGAAATTGCTCAAAAGATGCCCATGGCACATTACAATCGATTTGCAAAATATCATGAATAATAATAAAAAAGGTGTACTGGGTTACTGTTCCAAGTGAGCTGATGCATATTAACATCTCTAAGATATTTGTACTGTATGACTGTCAACAATTCATTAATCACCTTCTTGCAAAATGGCAAAAAGGGAAGCAAAAGAAAGATCTGGGGACTCTGAGAAAGTGCTGATTACAGGTTCGAACATATTTCCCGTTCAATACTTGTCACTTGCATTAAACGTACAGATGGAGTCTAAACTCCTCATTCTGTTGCCTCAGAAATAAATAACAGGGCATGAAAGTGCTTATGTGGCAACAGAAATATAATCAGGAATATGAGGTTTGTGTAGTTCCAGTTCAGGTCACTGTCTGTTCATAAATATCGGGTAGATAACAGCTGGGAGCAGAAATGTGCATGATAGCCAACAAAAATATGCAGGGATGGATTTCATCATCCTAGAGTTATATAGTGGTAACGGTGCGTACTGCGGTCATGTGCTGATGTAGCTACAGTAACAAAAGGCCATTTCCACCCTACACTGTTACAGTGCTATTATTCCACTTTTAACATCCCATAGAAACCTGGGGTTTGTAGTTTAGGGAGGGACATTTAGAGTTCTCAGCCAGAGAGATCTTTGGTCTCGGTAAGCTACAAACTTCAGAATTCCACAGGATGTTGAAACTGGAATAACATAGCTATAACAGTGTAGTGTGGAAAGGCTCAAAGCCATGTTAGTCTAAATCAATATGCAAAGAGATCTTGAAGCACATTTGAGACTGAGAGAAAGAAGTTGGTAGCATAAATTTTTCTAAGCTTAATTCTACGTCATCAGCCACATGGAGTGAAGTCCCTTTGTAACCCAGCTATATGTGTGAATAGCAAGTGAAATGCAAAATTTGTGAGTATGGTGATGAGGTGACAATTTCATTTTTATTGATGTTTGTTGGGGAACTAGTTAACACCCCCAGACTCATGCAGGCTTACCTGGCTAGTTTATTACCTGTCCTTTCTGATAACTCCCTCCAGCATTCATATGGTAATCTACTCACCTTGGCTTTAGGCAACATATTTCTCCCTGCCTTTGTCCCCCAATGATCATTGTTAAAACTGAACTTGTCACCTCCTCATCAACCCATACATTTTGCATTCCTATTGCTATTCCCAGGACAAGCTGCTCATTCATAGCTATAGGCCTTTCACTCCATGCATATGATGAAGTAGACTTGTCTATGAAAGCTTATGCTACTAATTATTTTCTCTCAGACAGTCTCAAAGTTACTGCTGCAAGATCTCTTTGCAAACTCTCGAAAGGAAGCAAGACAGGTTTATTCGCCTTTAATCCTGCTCTTTATTGGAAATATCAAAATATAACATGGATTCCCCAAAATCCATTCTGTCAACTCCACTTTGTCATGCCTATTGCACATAGCTGAAACCGAGCGATTATTACCCATACCTTTGCGGCTAGGCTACTTCTAACAGAACAACTAATGGTGACAATCTGAAGCTTCAACACTGCAAAATGCTTTGGTCCAACTTTTGAATCAAAAATGCTGCTTTGTATCAGTGTCTGCACTGCACTGCAGTGTCCCTGCGGTCTTCTGTATCAGTTCAGTGTTGTGGACAGTTTAAGATGGATACCAAACCAATCACCTCAATTGCTATGAGGAACCACTTCCTCTGAGATCATGAAGAATACTCTTAAACATTCCATCTATGTGCTGTAGAAGATAAGAAATTATTAATGCATGTAGAGAAGACTTTCCACTAATTGTCCTTCAGTGTGGTGGCACTTCTTTCAGGAGATTCCCCTAAACTTTTTTTCTTCTTAAAGCAAAACAAGACTCTGTTTATTCATGCTGTTTGTTTGTTTTTTAATGGCCAGTGAGATGGGATAGAGAAAATACTGTGCTCATGTGCCAACACAGCTACAGTAACAAACTCCGGGAATTCAAATACAAATTACCTGTTGTAAGATAAGTACACTTACATAGCCTGTTATGTAGCCAACCATGCCTATCTAGTCCAGAATTTTTCATTTAACAGTAACCACTGTGAAGTTGGGATGTGAATGTGGTAACCCTCTTCTGCTGTCCCCTCCACCCCCATATTCAAAGCTATAGAGCCACTTATTCATTCAGCATTCAGAGGTATTAAGCCTATGAATGTGGGCAAAAGTGAAGATAGCAAATCCATGAATCTAGGATGAAAGCTTTAACTGATTAGGTTTTTAAATTCTAAATTTAATTTCCTGTATATTTAATCATATATATTCAATCCTTATTCCTGTTAGGATCCCTGTGCATTCAAATTCATGACACTGAATTAGAGTCCTATTTCTCCTTTTCTTAGAGGCTTCTCATCTTCATCAGGTTCATAAAAAGTGAGTGAAACACAGGCCCTTTCCACACCAGGCAATTAGAACGGGGCAGTGTGTCCTCTCATGGAGATCGTCTGCACCTTGGAGCAGACTAGGAATGGACTACTTACCAGAGATCCACACCTCAGTCTGCTCCAAGACGACCCCAAGTGGTCTTCCAGCATGTTTTCTAAAGACCGCAAAAAACAGGTCTTTATTTTCCTGAAATGCGCCATTGCGTTCCTGCTCCCTTGTGCAGATTCGCAGGCTTGCACCAATGCGAGCCTGTGATCTGCGGAGAGCGGGCTTTAGGCGTGGTGAGCTTCAGCGGTTGGTCGGGATGCACAACCAACCGGAAGCTGCCATTTTGGAAGCCAGAAGCCGCCATTTTGGAATCCGGAGCCACCATTTTGGAAGCTGGAAGCCGCCATTTTGGAAGCCAGACCAGTGAGGATCTACAGACCTCGCACTGCTCCAGTTCGCCGTGGACCAAAGAGGAGCCCTGCGGAAGGGCTTCAGGGATAGTCCAGGTTGCTTCGGATCCCAGAAGAAGCGGGTAGGTAACGGCACAGAGCAATTCCCTCACCTCGTGTGGAAAGGGCCACAGTCTTCTCAGTGCTGGGAACAGCTGTACCTACTGAATTTGACCAGTGTGGATAGAAGAGAATTTCATTTGCTTTGTTTGTGATAATGAGGTACTCAAATTTTCTAATTTCTACATAAATGGGAAAGAAAGTGAAACTAGCAGATTCATATTTTCCTATTTGTGGGTTCTTTGGCCAATATGGTAAGCATGCAGAATACATTTTTAGGTACGACAAGGAAATCTATGTGCCTCATTAGTCTAGAACATCAGCCTTCAGACAGTGTTAGAAGTAATCCTGAGATTTCTTGGAAGCTTATTAAGTGCTTTCAAGTAAGGAGATTAGAAGTGATGGCTGAGTTTCTCTGAAAGACAGCTTCTTTGGAATACCTTCTCCTTCAGTGTACATTTGATAGTAACATCTTTGATCCTTAGGGGTAGATTCAGTGAACTTTGATAGTACCCTACATAAGCTGATTTTGCAACATGCAGAAATTCAGACATAAATGTTTAGTGGTTCCTCATCCTCATGTCAAGACTAGATGGAAAATTGAGGGAAAGAAAGAATGTTTTTATTTAAGATAAAAACTGCAGTATGTCCAAAGCATGAGGACTAATTGCTGCTGGGTATGTAACTTTACAAGACCATATGCTATGAGACCAGTTGAATACATGAAAAATAAAAAGCCAGGAAGATAAAACTGTCCTTGATTACCAGGCTCTTTCAGAGCTCCAACAGACTGTTAACAAATCTACTGATGAGGTCACATAACTCCAAAGAGCAGTAAGACATTATTTCTTGCAAATCTGTATTCCAGATTTCTTTGATTCATTTGTGTGTGCTTCATGCACAAAAATGTGCCAGCAATGTTAATTGATTCAGCAGCTTGACCACAGATATTGTAAATCAAGGAAATGGGAAGACATATGTACTCGGATGAGTTTGTCATAATTTTTTTGGGCTCAGTGGATGTCATCTCCCTCAGTGCCAGATGGAGGATGAGCTTCAATTTAGAAGCTCTGTTAGCTTCCAGATACTTTCTATTGTTTTTTAAAAAGCCCCTATGCTGCTATTTAAATGAGGGGTCCACCATTTTTTATTTTTTATTTTATTTCAGTTTTAAAAGTTTTCAATGAATCATGGAGCACTGAAAGTGTCTAGCAAGTAACAGAGTCCTTGTCTGTTCTTCCTGACCCATTTGACTAGGTACCATTTTCTAAGTTTTTAGTTTTCTTCTGAGCTAGGTACATCTAATATAGCATTATTCTTGTTGCATTATTTTAGCAATATTTCTTTCATCCACAAAAGCTCATGCTTGCATATCAGTATGACAATTTCTTTGGTTTAGTTCTACACAGAGACAGGCTGCAGGTAGAGAAGAGCCTGACTTTTCCACAGTGAGGGTGTGAAGATCTGAAACAAAGTGTGGTCAGAGTCAGGCTGGGGAATTCACCTAGGAAACAGAAGGACCAGGCACCTGTTCACATTATACAATTATAGCACTATGATTCTAGTCTAACTGCCATGTTTCCATCTTATGAAATGCTGAGGTTTGTAGTTTGATGAGGCACTAGCCAATTCCAAACACTGCACTGCACTGCAAATCCAAGTATTCCATGAGATGGAACCATGGCAGTTAAACTTGAATAATAGCATTGTAATTGTATTTTGTAAGTGAGTTCCATGAACAGCAAAATAGTCAAAGTCATACTGGAGGGAAGGGCAGCTTTAGACACGAGCACTCAGACAAATGAGTTCATGATTGGGCTTTTTAAAGGGCTTTACATATGTTCATTATTTTTTGGTGTCAGCTGACAGTATGACAAGTGAATGGGTCAGGTGGCTCTTTTTATGCTGGAGCTTGAGTTGTGGATGTCTGAAGCATCATATGTTTGAACTCCTATGGTACACAATGTTAGTACCATATGAAGAAAGGCACCAGAGAGTGACTGTTGGAACTGCACAATCAAGCTTGTACAACAATTTATGGTAACTCGCAAAATATGTTCAGCTGTTGTTGCCATGCTTCCGACCTTTCCTGAATTGGAAGTATGAAATTCCAGGTCCTCATATACATTCTTGAGTATTGATGTAGTGGCTAAGGTAGCAATATAATACACACTTCATTGAGAACAAGCCTTATTGAATTCACTGGGACATCAACCATAGGATGCTATTGTATGAGACTAAGTCCCTCGCTCAAACACTGCCTTCACCAGGTATTCACAAGCTATCTTTAGACAAACAGTCTTGTGCTAATAATATTTACCCATTTAACGGGATGGTTATTTGCCTTCCAACTCAGAGTTGGTAGTGTCCAATGTGAGAGGAACTCAAGAAGGCCTCCGTCATCACTTACATAATTTGTAGACACTGACAAGGGGTTAGGATCAAACTCTTCCAAATTAAGGATTGGGTCAGTCTTGCCTTGACTCTGACCATAGAATCATAGAGTTGGAAGAGACCACAGGGCCATCCAGTCCAACCCCCTGCTATGCAGGAACACACATCAAAGCACTCCCGACAGATGGCCATCCAGCCTCTGCTTAAAAACGTCCAAAGAAGGAGACCCCACCACACTCCATTGGGGCATCATATTCCACTGCTAGATAGCTCTGGCCATCAGGAAGTTCTTCCTGAAGTTCAAGTGGAATCTCTTTTCCTGCAACTTGAATCCATTGCTCCTTGTCCTAGTCTCTGGAGCAGCGGAAAACAAGCCCGCTCCCTCCTCGACGTGACATCCCTTCAAATATTTAAACATGCCTATCATGTCCCCTCTTAGCCTTCTCTTCTGCAGACAAAACATCCCCAGCTCCCTAAGCCATTCCTCATAGGGCATGGCTTCCAGACCCTTCACCATTTTGGTCACCCTCCTCTGGGCATGTTCCAGCTTCTCAATATCCTTCTATCCACCAGATGGTCTCAGCAATTAAATAACCCCACACAAAGGTTTGGTGCTTTCTGTAGATCTTTTGATTGATACCAGCTAAGTAGGGGTGTGAACATCCTGGTTTCTGATTCATTTCTCTGAATTTACTCCACATTTTTTCCTGTCTTTGGTTGATGATACGTTGCAAGACTTTGTTTTTAGTTTCCAGAGGTAGATGAGTGTATTTTAGCACATACTTCCTAATGAATTATACACATTTTTCTTTGTGTGCACATTTAATATATTTTCCCTATTGAGTCAGTGTGCTCATGAACATTTTTCAATGATGCATGTTATAAGTTGTGCGCATATATGTATGAATGATCTAAAAAGATTAAAAAGAACCTGATGCTTGCGGTTTCCTCACGATGAAAATTATACACTCACATTTATTAATAGTCTCACAAACTATGAATTAGAGAAAATTATTTTTAAAATTAGTCAATCCATTTTTTTTCTATTCCTATTACAAAATATGATCATTTCTGAAAAGGCAGTGGTCATGCTTATTATGGCAAATGCAATCTTGTTCCTATAATAATTAGCTGTCCAAAGTGGACTTCTACCTGCATGGTTAAACAATATAGCATTAATGATATTGATTAAACCTAAACTTTGAGTGTTCTAAGGAGTGGTGTGTGTTTTCCCTACTGCAATGAACACTGCCAAGTAAATGATGCCTTGTGGAAAACACCTTGAGATGATGTAGCTTAATTTCCCCAAGGAAAGTTTACAGCTATCCAGACAACATTTTTTTTAGATGCACTAAGATTTAATCTTCAGTTTCATAGCTACCCATCAATTCCTAACACAGAGTTTAGATTTTTGTCTGCGCATTTTTCCTCTCCACAGTGTTTTTATGCTATCCAGATATTTAACCTGTCCTGTCCTGAGTTTCAGATCAGAAAGTAACATTTACAATCTTTTGTTACCATCCAGAGTACTTTTCCAACAACAGAGAACATACCATTAAGTGCTTCAGGGAGAAGAAAGGAAAAAAAGCCGAGTGAGAGCTGGCTATTACACCGCAGCTGATTACAGCCTGGGCTGGATTATCCACAGTTCAATTGGTGCAATTACCCCGGGCCCCTCTCTGGCCAGAGGTGCAGCGTTGATGGGGAAGAGGGTGTAGTTTGCTTCTTCTCCTTCTGCTGACACTTTTGAAATCCTGAGCTTTCTGTTATCATCAACAGTTTGCGTGTCACTTGAGTAAATGAGCAAAAATGAATGGTATCGCACTGTTACTCTCACTGAAGTTGCAGGGTTGAAAAGAAAAGTCACACATGAAGAGTTTTGTGCGATTGTCTATTGCACTTTGTGTTTAATTTATTATTTATTTATTCTTTTAATAAATGATTTTCTATGCCACTGCTCAGACAAGAGGTCACCCATGTGCAGAGATGGGCCCCGTTTTGGAAGGTACTTCAGAGATTCCAGCACCTTAGTCCAGGCAATTTCTCCAGGCCAAAAAATTTTTGCTACTTGCCAGCAAATAGTGCTTCCCCTTCAAATGTCAAGGGTATCCACTGCTGGTCAAGTTGTTTTGGTACCTGAGGCATAAAACGCCAAAGCACTAGCAGTAAAAAGTCAACAATAATGAATAAAACGGCAATTTGCTGCCTTTTTATGACATCCAGAATCAACTTCCTGAAAAACTTATTCCCTGTACCTATTAAAATGGCTTCCCCTGCTCTCCCCCAACCAGACAGTTGCTGCTTGAAAAACTATCTTGCATGGCAGGCAAAAGTTGATTGACAACAGAAGCATGACAAGAGATATATTTATCTAGACTGTCAGCCCATGACAAGCAGGAAAGGCAGATACTGAAAATCTCTTTAGATGGTGATTTGAATTATTTTGCTAAATTCAAAATATGGATAGCTGACCTCCTACTCATTCATTTGACTGCCCCTCCACCCCAATACCTTGCCCTGATAGTATTATTTATTATACAACTCCTGTGGGAATGGGTCTTTGTAAGCACATCAGAACTCCTTCCTTTCTGGAGTGAAAAATCCACAGAGTAATAGCCTTCCTATCTTTAAATCAACTGCAAGCAGTTTAACCCTCATGCCCCAGGATGAAAAAAAGAAATGCAGTGAATGAGTGAGTTGCAGGAATGTTCTAACCTTCCTTGGAAATTCTTCTGTAGTGAGGGCTACTTATAGGGCTAAGAATGTAGTCAGAGTTATGAGGCAGTGGCAAACCCTATTCATAGCAAGTGGCTGAAGCGAGAAGATATTTTGGTAACAATCTTTAGATAACAATGTTGTAGAATGTCTACATTCCAGACTGAATTCTGTGTGTATTCTGAAACAGAATGGGAATCTTGTAGCCTGAAATGTCTCATCTTATTTCATTAGGCTTTATATTTTGCATGTCTACTCAGAAGTAAATTCTATAGTATTCCAATACCCAATTAAGTATGTTATCACAACATACTGAGGCTTGGCCTTGTGTGCCCTATTGAATGAGATTGGTCAACCATTTTGGTCCAGGGAAGTATTCCAGCAGTGGGCATAACCAAGGTTTGAGGTGAATGACAGATCATGCAGAGACAAAGCAATGAGGACATAGATGAGGTAATTCTTATTACTTTAGATATTTCCCAACCAAGGTTTTTAAAAAATCAGCCTGCAAACTCCACAGCTGAATTTCATGCAATACTTCATGATGTGCACAGCTGAGCTCTCTGTACTGATAACAAATAACAGCTGGAGAGGCTCTGCACCAGATGGAGAAACCCTGGGGGCTGCAGCTCAGAAGTTCTACATCCCTGTTCTGACCTAGAGAGTAACCAGGAAGAACCATTTCTAATGCATGGAGACATTCTTTTGTGTGGAGACATTGACTTGTTTACTACAGAGACTGCAATGTGGCAAAATAAAGAGGAAAAATTGTACGGCTAATCAATATGGAATAAGTGATTTTCCAGATGTATAATAACAAAATCCATCTAACTTAGCCGGTATAGCCAATGCAGAGGGAGGTGATAGGAAACCTACATGTTTTCAAGAATGATGAAGGACCACACATTCCCCATCCCTGTTGACTATGTACTCTTATTTAAATGCATTTCTAAAATTTTCCAGATTGCCTCATCGTGTTACTGAAATTAAACCGCAGGGTCATCCACAGGGCAATATCTATGGATTTTATGGTGTACTATGCATTTGACCTTTGTTGTAAGTTTCAGTTCCTTGTATCTTTTCCCCCTCTCTACATTACCATATATGTATACATATGCATCTGTGTACAGACACAGTGATTTGAAAAGGTGGAGTTCAGTGTATTTATGATTGCATGAAAGTTCTTTTTTTATGATGTTTAAATGCACTGTGCATCCATACAACAGGGAAAATCAATGGGGGTGTTCACAAGAGATGTATATTTGCTCAATCCATTTTTATTTTATTAACTAGAAATGAAGACACTACAAATGAAGCTCTCATGAAACCATGAAACCATTTTAATTCATGTTTGATTATATTGTTTGCATATATTTTAGTATATACTTTATCGTTCTGGTTTTCTTCCCAGTAAATTACCTGAGATACACATTGTGACAGGCAATATTTGACAGGCTAAACACACACACACACACACACACTTTTTATTCTTAAAATACAAAGTATAAATAATCTTTATGTATTTGTATAATAATCACATCAAGATTAGGAAAATACTACATAACTATATTTGCATGGATTCATCAATAAAAGAAGGGAGAAGAAGGGAAACAAACCATGAACTGAAAAAATTATAGAAAATTCAAGTGATGAAAGGAATCCTTACTGGAGTAAAGGGAAAAGAAAAGAAAAGAATGGCAGAAAGCAAAAAGAGCAAGATACACTATTCAGGTGTTCTTTAAGCAATAAAATTCTAAGAAAAGGAACATTTTAGCCCCTCTGTCATTATTCTCCCCATGTGAAATGCAACCTTGAAGAGGGGAGGGATTTCTCTAATTGTTGATGGTCTCCAAATGGTGTGCGACCCTGTAGGGTTCTGATTTATTCTTTTTTAAAAATATAAAGAACAAATATACTCCAAGAACAGATTAAAATAATCCTCAAAGCCAATCAGCTGAAACTGTTTTTCAGAATTGAAGGCCACATGAAACGCTACTGTCTTGGCTGCCTGTTGGAAATTCAGTTGGGATGAGGCAAATGTGACTTCCTTTGGAAGAGAGTTCACAAAGGAGATGCTACTTCAGAGAAAGCCTTCTCCAACTTTTGTCATGGTGGAAAACACAATAGGGCATGCTAGATTCCAGGCAGTCTCATTTGGGAACAGATATCCTGGCTTTAGGACATTTAGGGCTTTGTTATATTCAGCATCTTGAACTGATCTGAGAAGACAGAGGGGGTTCTCCTCTTCAGAAAATTGTCCTCTACATGAGAAGCAAAAAAGATGAAGAGAACAGTTCTAGTGTGATCTGTTCTAGTGGCAGTTGATAGCTTCCGTGGCAACAAGATGATCAATCTGTTCTAAATTTTAGACTCAATATTCAAGCTAGCCAATGTGCTGAACCATAAGATTGCTAAACCTATTTGGGGACAGAGCTCAGCATTTTGGATAGTTCCTTTATAATGAGGATTAAATGTAGATGGAATCATGGTTCCACTGACATGATAGTGATAGAAAAAAATATTCAAAAATAGTTAAGAAAAAAAAGTAAAAAAATGTTTATCAACTGTTGAGAAATCCTAATGAGAAGAATCCTGCATTGATGAGAATCTTTGCATTTCAAGATTTATTCTGTACAAAACTTGCATGAGATTGTTTTGTGCAGAAAACAGGATTGCCTCTGCAGAAAATATTTCTATGCAGAAATACTATTTCCTGCGCAGAAAATTCTGTTTGCTGTACAGAAAATGCTATAATTGGAGGATTATTCTGTACAAAATTTGCATGTGGTTGATTTGCATAGAAAGCAATATTTGCTGGGCAGGAAATAATATTTCTGCTATTTTCTATGCAGAACAACCACACTTGAATTCTGGATAGAATATAGTCCTCTTTCCACATTTGTGGGTTTGACCTTCACAAATTTGATTATTCATGAGGCATGTGCTTGCCTCCACCTGCTCATTTTCTTCCTCCCATCCCTTGCATTTCTCACCTCAGGCTTGCAAGACTTGTGTTTAAAATGGATGTTTTTTTTCTTTTGGGTGAGCAAAGCCCTCTCTCACTACTGCAGGTGCAACCTCTCTGCCATGTCATTGCACATTCTTCTATGTATTGGTTGCTGATTGGTAAGGTGCTCCCTTCACAAGATGGCCACCGGAGGTAATTAGAAGTAATTAGAAGTCTGGGGCCATTCCTGTGCTAGACTGTTATAGTGTTGTTATTCCACTTTCAATATCCTATGTGTTACCCTTGCTTCTGGGGGTCCCCTGGGGGACACCTTGATTCGCTCCAAAAATGGAAAGACTGGGGAAATTAGCAGAGTACTGGCTATGGCAAAGATGAGGAGCAGGGTAACCCAGCAGGATCTTCTACCCAATTTTTATGGGGTCAGGCCAAGCAAAAAGCCAGACAATTGTACCAATAATTGGATTTTATTAATAAATGTGTTCTCATGCATTAACACACTCACTGACTCACTCTCACACAAGGCCTATTGAGAAGAGAAAAAGGTGAAAATTGATAGGAGATATAGCAGAGAGGGTGTAAAGACGGTGATACTGCGCCTATCGAGAAGTCTTCAATCCAGGAAGTGGTGAGGAAGACAGAGCTCAGTGAAGAGAGGTGGCTGAGGGGATCACTCAACTAAGATAGTGTTGGTCCGCTAGCATGGTGGGGAGTTCTCTGAAGAGACCCTCAAAAACAGGGACTATTTATAGGGCAGAACGTGCCTCAAGGGCAGGCCCATTCCTGGGAGGAACAATGGCCAAAATAGAAGAAAAAATGACACACAATAGCAACTTGATGTCTTGCATGATTGGTTCATGTAAATGGACCCCACCCTTGTAGGATTTTCCAAAGCTGGAGAGGCTCAACCTGGGGAAAACCCAGTAATTCCTTCAAGTTGGCTATTTGTGGCTGAGGACCCTTTGTTTGTACAGATGTGTCTAGCCTGTGGTCTCCTTGGAAAACGTGACTGGGGATTTTCTGGCCTTGACCAAGTTTTGGTCGTTCAACCTATTTGTCTACGCACCCACCCAAGCAACCTCTATGTCATGGCGGGCATATTTGATATCAATTTTATATCCCCCCCAGATGGGGGTCTACCACTGGGGTAAAATATGGAATCTTGGGGTTTGCAATTTAGAGAGAGGCATTTAGAATTCTCAGCCAGAGAGCTCTTGGGCTTCAGTAAAATGCAAACCCCAGAATTCCACAGGATGTTGAAAGTGGAATAATAGCACTATAACAGTGTGGTGCGGAAATGGCCCAGAACTCCTATCTTCTTTGTCTGAGGGGAAAGTACAGTAAATCTCTTAGGTTTTTTTTCTCCCCCTGCCCAGGGCTGGAGCCAGAGGTGAAGGAATTGGAGGGGGGAAGCTCCAGAGGGGAAGGGGAGGGGAATTGAGAGGTGGAGTTATTTGTGGTTTTTCCACTTCTGCAAGGGTTCTGTGCCCCCAAAACTTGTGAATTGGAGAGGCTACTGTAATTGCAAATAGGCTTCACAAGTTGTGTGTTTTTTGAAGATTTCTTGCAGCAGGACTATGATTGTTAAAATAACATCTTGCTTCCTTCAAGAAAAAACATAGGCACTTTCCGCATGTGGGGAGGGGAAGCCCGAAAAGGGCCGAAAATGGAGCTTACCAGCGGCTGGGCAAGTCTGTCGCCACACAGAGCAGCACAAGTTCACTGCTCCACATTGCTCCGGTGTCCCAAATGGTGGCTTGTGGTTGGTGGAGGCTCTCCACCAATCAGAGAAGCTCGCCAGCCAGAAGCCCACCCCCAGCAGATCTGCAGGCATGTACTTGCACACTCCTGCAAATCTGCTTTAGATCCGGGCGACAGAGCAGCATGGGGTTGCGCGCTCCGTGCTTTTTAAAAACCTCTAAAAAGAAACATGCTGCACGACCAGTTCCGGTTGCTCCTGCATGGATTGAGGTGTGGAACTACAAAAAGTAGTCCACCCAAGTTCACTCTATGGTGCAGAAGAACTCCACTGGAGGTTGCTCTGCACCATTTTAAAATACTAATGCGGAAATGGCCATAGTGAAGAATTGCATTCCTATGACATGGAAACCATCAGCCATTACTGGTCTCTTCCTCACATATTTACTTATCCCACTTTGAGAATAGCTGAATATTTCTTGAGTGAACCAAGTACAGGAGATCTGCTCATTTGTAGTCAATCAAGGAACTCGGCAAGTCTAGGCTTAGTAGCTTGTTTGCTTCTCTGGAAAGCACAGCTGCAGCAAGAACTATACAATTTATGTAGAACTAGCAATTAAGTCCTGCCTCTAACAACTCCTGACCTTTAATCCAGAATATATTGAACTGCCTAATCTTTGAGATTGTAACTGAATGTTGAAAATGTAAGACATTCCAAAAGACAAACACATCCCAAGAAGATAATTATTTTTTGGTGCAAATCATGATTTTCTAATTACTCATGTCAGCTGGGATAAAAAGCCATCTAATTGGCCACGTGTTCTGATCCAAAATTTAGTCTTGCCACAATGGTTGCTCATTCTGATGAACACTTTGAAATCCCACCCTTTCTTTTCCCACACCTAACGATATATTCTGATGCTGTGGTTGTCTCTGGTATTTTTTTTAAGTGAGTGTAATAGTTTAATCTTTGTACGTAAACAACAATTTGTATTTCAGCAAGATACCATTTTTAGGTAAAAACCGATGGGAAGCTATTAAGATACCTAATCTGACTAGTTAGTTAGTTAGTTATTCTGCATTCAGTTTAATGGAGGAAGGATTATGGGGAATGGGCATTATTTTCAAATATGATTTGTTGAGGCAAAAATAATTTTGTTTTGTTTTATTTTTTGAAATCTAAGATTGAATGCCATACCCTCATCATTCATCTAGAGGAGGAGGAGATAGAATATTTTTGTTGGTTTAGTTGTTTGTTTGTTTGTTTGTTTTTGAAAAAAGATTTTACCAAAATTTATCTATTACTTCATGTTCAAGAAAGAAGGAACTTGACATTTTTTTTAAAAAAAAATGAGAGAAACAGAAACTCACAGATTTGTTCATTCAAGGTTAGGGTCTTGAGGACACAACAGTAAGAGGTTTAAGTCCCCAAGCATTCAGTTATCTAAGTTGCTAAATCAGAGTTGCTACCTCTCTTCTGAGAGACTCCTCCTATAGAGAGGTAAGCTCAAGCTAGTTCTTGCCATGCTTGAAATTAGTCGTTCCTATGGAAGTAATGAGGAGAAAAATTGTTTCTGTTCATTTATGGAGTGTGCACATCCCTTCATAAAAGCAATCTGAATTCAGAATAGGGACAAATAATTCATTCAGATGGTATATGAGTGTTGTGAAATGGGCTACGAACAGTTTATTTAGTATTAAAGTATTTATATTTGTAGAAAATATTACATTTGAAAGAAAAATGGTTATGGTTATTACTAAAGCAAACTGCAGAGAGATACACCAAGGGATGTTACAGATATTTGGACTGCAAATTTCAGTTCATAATTGGGTTTGAATTGGTTTGGATTTGGCCTACACTGGTCCAAAAAGAATTAGAACTGAATTCAAATAATGAACTGGACCCAAAAACAAATAAGAGATCCTTGCTCAGATCTTGTTTCCAACCCACAGAAATGAGAAATAGCATGAAGGCTCCTACTATGTTGAAGAAGTTTTTAAATTTTGTAAAATAATATTGAAACCAATTTCAACATCTCACAGGGATGAGGCATTCTACAGACTCAAGCCATATGATGCCTTTTGGCTCTTAAGGATCAATGCTGTCAAATCAGCAGCAGCCGCAATGTCTTTTTTCCAGTCTAAAATAAGTTGTCATCAAAAGAGATTAACCAAGCAATTGGGAAATGTTCAAGAGACATAGTTAAAGACTGATGGAGATGAGCAATTAATTTCTCACACCAAAGCCACTGTATGCAAAACTTAGGGATTTTTTCCCCTTTCTCTCAGAATCTTTGCTTAAGTGCATTTGGTGTTCCAGTCCTGTCACACATCTCAGGATGGTTGCTAAGCAGCAAGATAAATGAGACAGATGTGTATTCAACTCACCACTGTCTACAAGAATCTACATACACTAGTAGTGTTGGTGGGGTGTAGGCAGGGTCCTCTTACTATTGATGACAAAAAAAAAAATGTTCACAGGAAGAATATCCCACAATGTAGTATGGGACGAGTTTGTGGGCTGGGTTGGTGCAGAATGATGGTTTCTCTATAAACTTGTGCAATTTGTATGGGCTTCATGAAGAAGTGGGCCAAAGAAGGTTACATTCATTGGCTGGTGGTTGGGACTAACAAAGCCTGCAGACAGATGCTGGCCAGATGACGGAGTGCTTAACGTTGCTTCCCAGTGCCGTAGCCTCTGTGGGCTTCAGGGCTTCACTGGGAACAGCAGAGGCCAGCAGAAGTAGCAGAGGTCAAGAGTGGCAGCAGCACCGGGGAAGGGCAGTGCAGCAACAGTGGTGGCAACAGCAACGTCAGCAGAAGAAAGACAGCAATGGCAAGAGCAGTGGCAGCAAAGGAGTAGAAATAATGATGGTGGCAACAAGGCAGCAAAGCTCTGGCAGCTGAGCATCTCTTCCTCCTCTAAAGCTAACGCCAGCAGGCCTTTTAAGGGTTCCTTGAAGCTGATCATAAACCCTATGTTAAAGGGGTTTTCACAGCCGATCACAGTCTTTCTGAGAGTTTTCCTGCAATGGCCCTTGTAAGGATTCTCATATCACATACCAGCCCTTACAAAGGCTGTGGAACTAGATTGTGTGCGGGAGAATAGAAGCCATGATCCTTTGAAGTTTAAATGGGTTTGTCTGTGGGTGTTTCTCTACTTCTGGTAGCTGACAGGATAACCAGGGAAGCTGCTGTAACTGGAACTTCCATATACGATGATGATGATAATGATGATATACAGATTTGTGACTTTTGACACAATTTAACAGCAATTTAACAGCCTATCACGTTAGAGGGTTTCAGGTGCTAGGTGAAGGGGGGATTCTTTGCATGTTGTATCAACATGACTAACCCCTTTGACTAACTCCCCCAACTAATGTACTTTTGAAGGCAGCTGAGTCACTGGATCAACATGTTTGCATTTAACTGGTCTTGGTTGGATTAGTGTTGTGCCTCTGGTTGTTTTTGCCTCTGCTTAAGTTTCAGGTTATCAATACAATACTCCCCAAAAGTAAGAAGGCCCACCAGGCACAAGAGCAGAAGTAGTCCTTGCCTTGGACTGGGGGCAGGCAGACAAGGTGAGGAAAGCATGGGCAGACTGGAAGCTTTCTGGGGGGAGGAATAAAACACATTTCCACACAGGAGGTACGAAAGACTGCAAGCGGTTGAGATGATGCACTTACCACCTCAATTTTTCATGGCCTTTCACAAATTCTTGAGAAATTAGTGGGAAGGGCTGAGCTCCTTGAGTCACAAGCAGGTGCTTTAGGTAGTGTTGCCAGATCTACTCAACAGATTAAGAGAAAGACCATGCAATAATTGTAAGCTGATGGGAAGAAGAAGAGGAAATGGTCCAGGTCACAGTGACCTTTCAACAGTTTTAGCAGCTGCTCTTCTAATACTGAAAACAACAAGCCAGTAAGAAGTGAATCAGCCAAGAAGAGGGGGGAAAGTCAGGTTTAAGAAAGAGTCACAGTACAGCCAGTTCATTTCAGGATTCAGATAGTACAAGAACATCAAGTGAGTCATTTGAGGGTAATTATCATGACTGGGGTTACTATTGGAAGGACACTGCAAAACAGAAGTTTATTGTAGTTTAGCAATCTGCTCTTACACACAGGTAAGTTTCAGAAAAAATATTCATTAAGGTGTTATAGAATTTATAATTCTATAAATTCCCATGAATCATCAGATTTTTAGGTAATTTTCTATACAGCCTTTAAGCCTTGTATTATGCAGCTACAAAGCACTGACAAGAAATTTAGATGTTCTGAAAGATACATAACTATTAACGTTAGATAGCAGAAAACAAACTTTCACTGATATGACCTTCCCTTCATTGATTTTACCAGTCGGTGAGTATATTTATTTCTAAGATCATTATAGCTGGAACAATTGATGAACACATGAATAATATCTTCTACAGACAGAGAATCACAACTGCATACTCTATCATACTTAGGTGTCCCTTTTTGCCAAACCATCCAAACTGCCAAAGGGAGAACATTTAATCTTGCTTGAGTAAACATTATTCTCATCTTGATAGTCGGCAAACTTACCAGTACCTTGGAAGTGACAAATATGAAAGAATGAAAGAGGCATACGAAGTATTAGATCAACAATTCTTAACCCCAAACTGAAGTTGCTTCTTTTTAAAATTTTATTGATTTTAATTGTAACATTATGCAACAACACTACAAACCAACAACTATACAACTGCGACTACACATAAAATTATCACAAAGAACACTTAATATAAAATTAGTTTCCAGCCTCCCCAATACAAACTATAATTCTTGATAATACTTCTACTAATCAAATATCTTCTGGGGAAAAAAAAAAACTTCCATTGCTATTTTTGTCATAAGGCAGTTATTAAAACTAATGGTTAATACATTGTTCTTTTTATCTTGCAAAAATGTATTAATGGATCCCGGTCTTTGACAGAGCTCACTAGTGATTTCTTTTTTCTTTTATCAAAGCTGTTCACATCTCAGAGTGATATCCTTGAATCTCTAGACTAAGATTAGTTTAGCTTAATCATATACTTGAGCTGAAAGAAAAAAGGCAGAGAAACTCGAATTCATGGTCACCAGCTGCATTTTTTTGCTTCCATGGATTTTGGTCCACGTCCTCCAATACCAATGAAATAAGTTCTGAAATATGCTTAAAATAATTTTAGCTTAAAAAGCAGAGCTAATCCTTCAGCTCTGATAGTCTTTACAGCCAGTTCTGCATGAACTAATTCTAATTTGGTAGATTTAGGAGCTATAAGAACCCTACATAACAATTTGTTCTGAGCTCTTTCTAATGAGTCTAGATTACCCATGACCAAAGAAGAGTCTCATATAGCAGTTTTGGGACAACTCTCATCCTATTCAGTTCTGAAGTGGATTGAATCAGCTTTCCTTCTTTTGTGTCACAGGTATCATATTAGGGCCTTTCCACCCTACCCTGTTATAGTGCTATCATTCCACTTTCAACATCCTGTGGAATTCCATTATTATTATTATTATTACACAAAAAAATTAAATATGACATACATTATCTAACGTTCGTAACAAAATAAACATAATAAACATACCAAAACAATAGATACAAAAATATATAAATGATACACATACAACATACCTTGTTAGATATCTGAACAAAACATAAAGAACTTCCCCTTTTAGTGAGATACAGCCTTATAATATTCAAACAAAAAATGTTACCTCCATATATCAGAAGGGGAAATAACAATATTCCTTTTAACACCATTATCTTCGACTTTACTTACATAATAATTATATAATATTTTAATGTTACTATTTAATATTAATATTTTAATATTAACTATTTTGTTTTGTTCAGTAGGTCCTTAAGTTTCACATAGAATTATCAATATACTTTCACATCCCAATTCTTCCAAAAATAGCCTTGTTATGTCAACACATCTTCTCTTATTCCCCGCTCCCCGCACAATATTACCTAAAGATTATCTCTCATTATTTTAACAATAGATTATCACTTTCCTGCTTATTCCTTATATACATATATATATATATATATATATATATATATATTACTAGGATTGATATTTAAAATTAGAAAACTTTAATTGAAATTTCCTTATTTTCCAGAAACTCTGTAAACAGCCTTATAAAATTTACCGTCCATTTTATCATCCAATCTGTAAGTCAATTTATCCATCTGTGAACATCCTGTGGAATTCTGAGGTTTGTAGTTTACTGAAGCCCAAGAGCTCTCTGGCTGAGAATTCTAAAGCCCCTCCCCCTGGACTGCAAACCCCAGGACTCCATAGAAGGTTGAAAGTGGAATAATAGCACTATAACAGGGAGTGCAGAAAGGCCTTAGTCCATTAAAGGTTCTAGTGGCTAGCAGAGTACTTGAACTTTTGTGGACCCTGCACCAGTCCAGTGAAAAATCATACCAACATACTTAGAGGAAGGCCCTTGCTCTAGTGCATTTCCATCAAGTGACAAATTAATGATTTGCTTAGACTTGCCAAATATTTTTTGTTTGTTAGCAGTTAATAGAAAGGAATGCATGTCTATAGTGCAAAATGAACCATTTCAACAACTTATGCAAACCCAGCTAAGTACAAGAAATCAGAAGAGCATCATCTGCAGAAAGGAGGACTGAATATTTCTGGTTTCCCACTTTAACTGGAAAGTAACAGTTGCCTTTTGAGAACATTACTGCATCATTAATGAATAGGGTAAACAAAAGTGGAACATGTAAGCACTCTTGCCTTGCTCTCTTTGTGACTGGTACAGAGTCTAACAGATGTCTACCATTGGTTCTAACTTGGAAGGATGTCCTAGAATATAGAGATCTTATATATTTTAGAAGTTGTTGATCAATGCCCATAGACTGTGGTTTGCTCTTAGATGTTGTCAATTAATAGAGTCAGAAACAACTTTTGAATTGGTAAAAGCCAAATATGTTTAATTTACAATAACATTTATCAATAATACATTTCAATATGAAGTAATTTTCTAGAGTTTTCTAGACAGAACTGTTCTGGATCAAACACAGCATGGCCCTTGATTCAGTTTTCCAATTTTTTTAATATAAAACTATTTTATTGACAACTCACCAGTATTTACAATTTACAATACCGGTAATATTTTTTTGAGAAGAGACCTAGTATGGAACTTCTTTTTTACATGTAATAGGCTAATTGGTTATTACGTGCTGGATCCTTCCTAGGTCGTTTTTTATAAATTGGAACTAAAATAACTGTAGACCAGCTAGGAAGTAAAATGCCAAAGATGATAATTAAGGGAAATAATCATGCAAATATTAGAGCCTGCCAATCAGAGAATGCAGTAAAAAGTTCTAATGGAAGTCCATCTTGTCCCGGAGCTTTTTTTTTTTTTTTTACTTTTTATTATTGAAACTAATAATTTCGCATTACCCACTGAAGTTCTTTCCCAACAGTGTTCTCAGTTACAAGCAATGCAGGTTTCAAAAGAAGAAGTAAAGAGGCTGAGCTCATTAAATATCTTCCTAAAATGGTGTTCCCATTTAGATTTTAGCAATATGGCTTTCTAGAACAGGAGCAAATCTCTTTTCTGGCCTTGAAAGTCCATTCCAGAATTTGCTTGCATTTTTTTCCCAAAAGTGCAAGGCCTAATTCCTTTCACTATTCCTTATAACAGACCCCTCTTTTTTCCCCTAATGACTCTTTTGTACCTTTTGTGCACTTCATAAAATTGTGCACTTCTGAAATAACCTTATCTCTTTTGCTATCTGCTTTTCAGTTTTCAGCGGTCTTCATCCAACCATTTGTTACCCCTATTAATTTGATAGTTTCTTTTACAGTGATACCTTTTTCATAAAAAGAGGCCTAAGAAAATCTATTGCTTGTTCATATAATTGTATCAATAACTCAGTACTGGACACTTGGGTTAGATTATTTTTTAGCTATAAGAGTACTTCTGAATAGAGTGTCTGTTTCAGATCTAACAAAGGATTCCATTAGATCTGCTTATCTGAAGTCAATAGTGCTTGATTAAAATTTAAGTACCAAAAATTGTATTAGTGATGCTTGACCACTACTAGCCACAGCATCAGCTGAAACAGATAGCTGTTTTGCTTGTCATTGTTGTATTTCTGTCCCAATTTCCCTTGCCTTCTCTTCAGAAATTATTGAAGGAATTCTGAGCATGTGCCAGGTCTCTCTACTTGGGCTGTTAGAAAGTGGGCAGACAAAACAGCAAGTCTCCAGGCATCCTGAAATAAGGACAATAAGGCCAGTCCTGAGTTGGTTTATTCTACTTTTGAGGATCACAAAGATCCTCTGCGTATTTATCTTCCTCCCAATAAGTCACAAAGTCTGAGGTGTATGATTGTTGTAAGATTGTTAAACATCTGCCCCGTTAGATCCCAAGCACACTCCTTCCTGATAAATGCCAAACTATTGTCAGAATTTTCCAAGGGCTTAGATAGAGGCTCATTTTCTATATCCAGAGCCAAAAAAATGGTTAGAAGTATGAATTGCAAATACTGTGTTTAGGGCCATTTCCACATGGGGGCAAAACCCCGCGGTGCGACGACTGGACACGGAGGTCGTCTTCACCATGGGGTGCGCTAGGGCGGACAAAAAAGATGAGGTTCTAAACCTCACACCGCCCGCGCGCGGCCACGTGGGTGGCGCTCCGTGTTTTATAAAAATCACCTTTCAAGTGGTTTTTATAAAACCTCGCGCGCTGCTCCGTTGCAGCACCCTATTTAGAACTGCAGGGACACGCTTGCGCGTCCCTGCAGAACTGCCCGGGGGCGGGCTTCCAGCTGGTGCACTGCCCTGATTGGCAGAGCGCCGCCGGAAGCCGGCAGCCGCCATTTTGGGTGCTGCCGAGCGCTGGCGAATGCCGATGTTTAGAGCAGTGAACTCGCGCTGCTCCCCAAGGGGACAGAGCCTCCCGCTTCACGGTAAGCTCCGTCCCCACGTGCGCCACCCCATTTCTCCTCGTGTCCACCTCCCCCATGTGGAAAGGGCCTAAGTTTGAGATACTCCCAGTTTCCTCACAGATAAGCAAGTTGTCTGTCTTGAGCTGTTTGCAGGCCTCGTTATGCCTAGCTGTCCCTGGGCTTGCTCTGGCACATTATTGCTACTACTATTATTATTATTATTATTATTATTATTATTATTATTATTCCCAATTTAGAGATTATTCTAATTGTGCAAGGAGTGGGGGGGGAGTTCCAACCTGTTGTTACTACTGTGAACTGGCCTGGCCTTTGGTAACCTTAGATATCATTTTGATATCATAATTTGACCCTGCTCTGCCACCAGCCAAGTGCTTGTGAGGCCACCGAACAAGCGCGAAGCTAGGCATGGCTATTATCTGCTGAGTCACCTTTGTTTACACCAAGGCAAGCCAGAAACTGCCAGATCTACTTTAGGGGACCTCCTGAAACAAACACCTTCATTATAGACAAAGAGACCTCTGCCCTGAGAGGGCACCCTGGCGAGTTGAGTGCTTAAACTGCCAAGCTAGCCGCATCTACATACTGGTCATACCATTGTCAATTCAGTCCATAACTCAATCATGCAAATTCTGACCTTTCGGAGACATTGTCTCCACCCCAAAACTCATTGTTTTCGCCCGAGACCAGACTAGCCCACGGTCATGCCTTCCCCTAATAAAAATCCCCAGTTCCGAGAGTTCCTCAGACTTCGCTGGACTTTCACCCTGCCTTGCTGCCGCTTCTTCTGCAAATTCCCCTTGGCTGCTGTGCTGAGTTTCCTTTTCTCCATTGGCTTCTACAGGACTTCGAGAAAGGTGACGCATCACCCACTTCCCCAAAAAACTCTCTTTCCTATTTCTTAGTAGTAGTGAGGTTGTGTTTTCTTATTAACTTGCCTGCTTGCTAATAAATATTCTTGTTGCTATTTTAACTGGTTGTCCGCTCACTGACCTGACGCTGTGTACATTGGGTAAAAGACCCCCGCTAAGTTATCCTGCCTCTCATTAGCTAAGAGAGTGCTCAAGTTAATTTCCCCATCTTGTTTGTGTTGGTTTTGGTTATTTGGCCACCCCTCACAGGACCCCCAAGTCACAGGGTAACACTGTGAAATGTTATATTCCCAAAGGTTTGCAGTTCATAGCTTCTGTTTTCAGTCTAGGAGAGTTGCTGGCAAGATAGCCGGTGACAAACCCAGAATCCATGGAACAACAACAACAACAACAATAATGATGATGATGATGATGATGTAGACAAACAGTCCAAAAGTTTCAAAACAATAAAAAGAAGAGGTGACAATGCTGTACAACACTAAAGTTCAATAGCAAGCTTAAAAAAAAAAAAGGACTAAATGGAAAAGAAAAGCAAAAACAGAGATATCAGGTTTCACTAAAATGCCTCCTGTCATGCTGGCACCATCTTCTCCCCTGAGCCTGAGAAGCTGGACATTGTCACAAGGCAACAAAGGTGACTGAGGACTTAGATGTATCTTGGGAGGGTGGATCAATGATCATAAATCTCTTTCAGAATGGATGTTTTGTATCACTACTCCCTCAGAAGGCACAGAAACTTCCTGAAAGCTGGTTCTAGAGGGTTTCTTGGCCTTCAAACCAGGTTTCATGGGTTCACAGGAAGGACCTCCAGTTAGAAAAGACGATTGTCCCTTTCAGCTTCCATTGCATTTCACTGTTCTGTCAACAGGAAGTCCTGTACTGGATTTTGTCCACAGTTTTAGGAGGACTCCTGGAGGTCATCTATTCTGATTCACTGCTTACTGTAATGCTAGATGCAGTTACAGCAGTTCTGACAAATGAATACTGAACTCTAATGGATCAAGTCCACCTGGTAGCTGCTGCTGAAGTATCAGAGGTTAGATGAGACATTTAAAAAGGAAAAGATTGCCCGAGCCTGGTAGTCTTTTAATGAGCAGCTGAATACTGAAATAGGTTGTCCAATCTATTGTTATATACTGTTGTATTGCTTAATGTATCTGCTATTTAAATTCCTTTTAAAAAACTTTCTGTTTTATTGCTGTGTAAACTGCTGCTTTATTGTGTTTAGCTGTTTTAAAAACTTATCATTTTGTACTTTTATTTGTTTGTAGCTGTCTTTTAAACCTGACCAGTTTTGCTGCCGTGCAATACTTGCATATTTAAAATTAAGTGTGTTCAGTTTTTTTTTTCTTTTCTTGCTATGACTGACATTCATAGAAACTGTATTTGGGACTTCCATTGTGAGTTAGAACTGGACCTGTTCCCAAATCATTCCTTTGAAAGAGAAACAGAACAGAACAGCTCCACTCCCCGTTGAATCCGTATCAGACCAAATGTTTAATGGGCTGACTCCTGCTTGCACAAATGTTGGAATGAGCCATCTGGATGTGTCCTAGTAAAAGCAGCTGGCAGCAAAAGCAGAGTTCACAAGCACTAAGGAAGGGTATTCATCTTCAGTGTAGCTTAAATGAAAATCCATTTCCACATATATGCCCATTCAAGGATTTGGGTCTCTAAGCACTTGAGGTATGTTTAAGCTTCTAAAGTGGTGCTCAGCCGCAGTTATGTTAGTAAATTAATCCCCTGAGTAGGTGCTTGTTCAGCAGCCCCAGCCGGGTACTGAACATAGGTTATCCTGTTATTGTCAACAAGCTGGCTTAACTGCCCCTTTCCTATCAATGCCTAAAGGTCTGTCACAATTGCCCTTTCACTACTTGTACAATAAGCTGAACATCCCAAGGTATTCAACTGGTTAATTAAATATCAAGTAATTGCTAAAGCTACTAAGTGACATTTAATTAGTATGTTAATTGATATCAAATTTGCTCACGCTATCTTGTTTTATGTTAATAAAATCCCTAAACATTTATCCCAAGTAGATTAGGAAACAATATGCTCCAACCGCATTAGCACTGACTTGCCTTAAGCAGATGATGCTGCCTCCAGCACGTGCTTACAGCTTACATTAATCCTTTCTCAATTCTTCCTAATTTCCAGCTTTGGTATTTTGAGGGTGGAGGGAGTTTAAAAATCAAAAGTGGCTTCTGACTGAGCACTAGTGTCTTTCAGTAAGGGTCAGCTTGCTTGGCAGTAAAACCATTCTATCTGTGTCTATATAAACTTTTCCTTCATGCCTCAGTGATTTTTTCTATCTTTTTCTGTAAGTAAGTTTCACTGGACATGTGCAAAAGCCCTGACCCACAATTGATCCCTGGGTTTTTCTGGTCTTGCTGCTTCTCGTTCTTTAGTTGCAGCTTGCCTACCTAATCTCTCCAAGTAAGCAAACAATGAAACAAGGTGGCAAAATAACCAGCAAAGCAGAAGGATATGGGCTTTTCAAGGAAGGAGTAGTATTGAAACCATGTTGTACAATAAACAACCCAAATGTGGAACCGCCATGGATCTGTGTTGCGGCTAGGGTCACCAGTCTAGGGTCACCAGTCCTTTTGAGATTGCCACTTTGCCAACTGTGCACTGTTTATGATCTTTCATAACCCCTGCGCTTGTAAGTGGTCTTAATTGGGGCGGAGCCATAAACTAAACCAAGGCTTATTTTAATGTTTCAGAGGATCAGGAAACAAATAACTTATTCAGATTAATTAGCAAAAAACTCCAAAGTAACTTTATTGGAAACCATGAAAAGTTGACCTAACAATTTTTGGACCACAGTTTCCAGAATCCTCCTCTAGCATGGCCAGTGGTACTCCAAGAGATACTGGAAGCTGGTAGTCCAAAAAATAATTTTCTGAGCTCTGCTTATAAACCACTGACATTGACAGGATTTAACCAACGTCTAATTTTTTTTTTAATGGAAATTGAATTATACCAACATAAACATGCAACCCCACATCGATATATCTCAGGCTACCTGATGTGGGAGACTGGCATTTTTGTTTAACAAGCCAGAGACTAGAGAAGGGGAAAAAATTGAATGCTTGAGGAAAAAACACCGAGAAGTAGACTTTCCTAGTGCCCTGCCCCCCCCCCCCGGGAAAGAAAAGAAAAAAAGAAAAGAAAAGAAAAGAAAAGAAAAGAAAAGAAAAGAAATCTTCCTCAAGCCCCCTCCTTTTTTTTAACCTGGTCCTTGAATAAACTTGCCTCCAAGGTTGCTCAATGAGTAGGTGAAGGAAAGCCAGGAAAGGGCAGCATTGAAGGTTACAGCCTCTACATCCCTGAATGCCTTCCCCACGAGCATCTCAACATCATGCAGAGCTGGGGAGAGGGGAAGGCAACTGAAGATGCCAGAAGAATATAGCCTTTCAGATCCTTGATCACCCCCCCCCAATCTCATGCAGGGTGGTTGAGGGGGTAGGAAGCAGAGGATCTGGAAAGACCAGACTTCCAATAATGCTCCAGCCACTGGCCATGCTGAGTGAGGAATTCTGGGAGTGTGGTCCAAATAAGTTTTTCCAAGCTCTGTGCTTTTCATACTAAAGGTGTAAATAACAAAAATTCACAGAAGGCGTATGGGAAACCACATTGCAGAACAGGAATCTGGAGACGTCCCATTTGTTTCAGTCCCAGAAATTCAATTTATGAAGGCAGAGGAGTTGTTGAATAACTTTGCATAGTGAACAGATTAAAGGAAATTGCAATCTATTTATTCTTGGAAACGTCAAAGATCGAGAAAATTAATTGAATCAATTATTTAGCAAGTGTGAATTACTCAGCTCTTGAATTCTGTCATCTTCACAAGGCTGGAAAAATGTAAAATTACTGAAATATTTTCTTTAGATGCTAATAGAGGTCAAGGATTTATTCCGGTATGATGAACTAGACCACCTTCCTATTCTCCTTATATGTAAAAAATCTGAAAAACTCCTAGGGATCATAGGCTTTTCTTCAAAACTCCATACGTGCTTTGATGCAAACTGAGAGCTCTGTTGCATTGAGCCTTCCAGATTCACTCCACCATTGAAGGTATCTCCATGTTGAAAACTGAAAGATCTGTTTCTGCGTGTTTTGCCAAAGCAGGCACACGTGTCTTTGTGATAGTTGTATGGTATTTTTTCGGCAACTTACCAGACAATGCTTCACAATATGACAACCTGTACAACTAGCCAAGCACAAAATGCCATGAAGTTTTGGGCAACAAGGGTCTCCTATGTATGACTGAAGCTGTGCAGGATTTTATTAACCAAGTTATTAAAAATTAGACTGTAACAATGGCCATTTCTGCACTAAACTGTTATAGTGCTACTAGATATAGTTTTAATTATGGCCCTTTCCAGATGTCGGGGGGGGGAATGACCATAAACAGAGCTCACCGGATTTTTCTTTTGTCCAGGTGAGTCTGTCACGAAGAGCAGCAGCATGAGTTCGTCACTCCACAGCTCTTCAGCATCCCAAATGGCAGCTTGTGGTTGGTGGAGGCTCTCCACCAACTGAAGAAGCTTGCCAGCCAAAAGCCCACCCCCAGAAGATCTGCAGGCATGCACTTGCGCGCCTGTAAATCTGCTCCGGAGCTGGGCAACGGACTTACCCGGCTTTGCGTGCTCCATGCTTTTTAAAAACCTCAAAAAAGAGGTTTTTAAAAACCACACTGCACGACCAATTCTGGTCGCGCAGAACTGGACTGAGGTGTGGAACTACAGAAAGTAGTCCACCTCAGTCTACTCTACGGTGCAGAAGACCTCCATTGGAGGTCGCTCTGCACCATTTTAAAATCCCAGTGCGGAAACGGCTTATGTTGTCTTTTGAGTTTTGTAAGCTGCTTTGAGTCCTTTTGGGGAGAAAAGCAGGGTACAAATAAAGATAATAAGTAAATAATAATAATATTCCACTTTCAACATCCTATGGAATTCTGGGGTTTGCAGTTTAGGGAGGGGCCTTGGAGAGGGTTTAGGCCCCTCCCTAAACTGCAAACCCCAGGATTCCATAGGATGTTGAAAGCGGAATAATAGTGCTGTAACAGTCTAGTGCGGAAATGGCTAATGTTTCAAAACATGCATTTCACTATGTATGCTTGGCTGCAGAACTCTAAATTGCCATCAGAAGGAAAAGGCCGTGGCTCAGTAGCAGAGTGCATGATTTCCTTGCTGTTGCTTCTGTGGCTGTTTTACTTCTAGGGAAGCTGTGGGCCAGATACTCCTCTGTGTCTGCCTCAGTATAAGGTGAACTCATATTCATAACATCGTATTAAAGAGATAGCTGAGAACACCACTTTCTGTTATTATCTATGTTCTCAAAGAGCTTGAAAGAAAGCCTAGACTTACAAAGGGCTGGTTGCCTGCATGCCAGCACACCACCCGTTTTTTAAAGGGGTCATTTTTCAAATGTTCCATTTCCAGTCTAAGTAGCTATACTTACATCGTGGTGATTTATGTGGAAAATTGCTGCAACCGTTGCACAGCTATTGATCAACATGATGTAATTGCCACAGCGAGGCTACAGCTGTGCCACACGCAGCCTCTGAGCTTCCAGGCACTCACCCTACAACACTGCAAGTGCAGGCAGGCGGGCAGCATTTTCAATGGACAAGCACACTTTTTGGACAAAATTGTTGTTCTTCACTTTCTGTGGCAGAGAAAAATTCCAAGAGTAGAAGCAAAGGCTGAATGGGAAAGAATTTTTTGTTCACTCTGCATTTCAATAATGAGACTTCACTTAGTGAGTAGGGAATAAATAAATCTGTCAGTTTTGTTTGTTCACAGATTTTTTTTTAAAAAAAAAAGATCTAAAGTTCTTTCTAGCAAATTTATGATGGCATTTGCAAGTTCTAATATGTTCTTAGCAGAAATGAATCAAACAAAACCTCCAATCAACTGTACAGGTTAAATTCTCAGTAGGTGCAGCTATTTCTTATAGAAAATCATTGCCTGCAATGTGCCTGCCTCCTATGTAGCTTTTAGAAATGACAAAATCCTTAGAAAACAAGAAACAGCAACCCTAATTCAGCACCGCAAACATGAGTGAATACACAGAGATGCCAGCCTGAGTTCTAAGAGACAAGATAAACCCTGCTCAGTGAATTGGTTTCTTTTTCCCACATTTAATTTTTCCCTTTTTTCTGAATTCTTTTCACTGCATTTCTTCAGCAAGAACAACAGCAAGAACAAATTAAAGACTAAATGCAGAGAAGCAAAGACCCTTCTTTCCTGTTGTCTAAAATGTCATGCAATGCTCCATGTTATTACATTTTTTTAAAAAAAAAGTCATGTATTTATCATGTTATCACATTATCAATTCTCTGTATTTAAAAGAACAGCAGCTGAAGATTCAGATGACGAGGCTTGTTTCAAATAAATGCTAAGAGGTACAGGAGCAATTCCAGCATGTGTCAAGAGCATTATTGGTATGGTCAGATTAAGAGGTCAAGTCCAAGATAAATCACTCTTTGGGGTAGTTTGCCACATTTGCATGCCTGTGTTTTAAATGGTTCTGAAAAGGTCAGGATCTATGTGGGACAAATGTAACAAACGGCTCCCCTTAAGTATTATATTCAATTTGTGGGTTAACATACTAGATGGCAGAAATAGGAATTTCATTACCCTGAATGCCACAGTGCCTTGGAGACAGTTTATCTCTTAACTGCTAAGGATGGCCTACCTCCGATTGGTTCATGGATTGGTTCAATTGCAGCCCTTTTGAAAGGAAAGAAAAAAAAAACTGTCAGTTCCACAGTAGGCAAGAAAAACTGGGAAACACAAAAGGCTATCCTTCTGGACCAACTTGTTCCCCTTTCCTATTGAACTTTGGAAATGAGTATCATCTACCCCAGGGAAAAACAGAGCTAAAAGCACCTGTAGAATGAACCAGTGATGGGAGAAGTTAATTTACTAGCATGCAACTCCCCAGATCCCCCAGCCAATCATGTGGTTGGAGGATTCTGGGAGTTCTTTTCTTCTAAAATGGAACATTTCCAAGGTCTGGAATGAACATCCGAAAGCACAGGGCTACTTTACAAAAAACATTTGCAGAAACAAACAACAAAGGGCATATATGGGTACCTTCTCATTGTGACATTACAGCAGGCAGAGCACTTTCTTCTTATGGGTGTTTCCTTGCCTTCAAGTATCCCATGCTTGTTCCACCTTTTGCATTTTCTTACATTTGAGTGAACTAAGTATGCTCTGAGGGTTCTTTTGAGGCTTCCAAGGCTCTCTATCACTCCCCAATTTTAATAGGTTTTTTCTTTCTTTTCCTGAGCCTGTCCTCTAGAGTTTGGTGGTAATTTTGCTATATTTTTGTCCCCCTGCCAACTGTTTTAGGCTCAGGGAATAAAACAGTTGTCCACCCCATCCTACAGAGAAGAAAATGAAGGCCCGCATGAGAACAACAAGCATGCTGCTTAGACTACTTCCTTTGATGTTGAAAGTAATGTCCCTGCATTTTGAGTAAGTAAGCTCGTCTTTGCAATATTGTTGATTTTGTTGTTGTTGTCGTTATTGTTATCCTGATTTTCCCCTCAAAATTGGGATTCAAAGTGGCTGACAGTTTTTTTAAAAAAAAAATCATTGGAAAAGGGAAAAATTAAAACAGAATTAAATTAATTACATTATTAAAACAACCACATCTCATCAGAGAATAAAAATGCAATTAAAAAGAGATAAAAAGCTCTTAAAAACAGTTTGGTTGAAACATATGAATGGTTTTCATGGGAGACAGATCAAGAAGTTTACATGCTGCTGGTTACTAGGTGTGCCATGGGCATTCAAATAAAAGTGTTCCTTCTATGAGTACCCACTGTTAGAACAACCAGTGTTGTTGTGTGCCTTCAAGTGGTTTCTGACTCATGGTGAACCTAAGGGGTTGAATCATGGGGTTTTATAGGGGCTGAGATGGTGTGATGCACCCAATGTCACCCAGTAGGATTCCATGGCCAAGTGGAGAATTGAACCCTGGTCTCCAGGGTCATAGTACAATGCTCAAACTACTCATGCTCAAAATCTCAAGTACCTCAAGCTCCACCTTCCTCAAAGTCCCAGGTACCTCAACCTCTACCTCCCTCAAACATGACAAAGAGGTCTCATTGGAAGATTTGCCCCCACCCCAAGAGAACTGGGACTATTTGTTGGCTTAGCAAGCGTTGATCCTCTGGGCCAAGCTGCAAGACATCACCGCCCAGGAATTGCAGGTGGGAATGATTTCTCAGAGAACACCAGATGATGAGAGCAGTGTTAAAAATGACTGATGGCAGCACCTAGACAGCTTCACAATTTATGTAAAACTCCAGGGCTTCTGCTGCTTTCCAATAATTCCTTTTCTTCTACGTTTTAAAAACATTTTATAGGTAGCCTAGAGGCAGCCATCTGGACATGCATTTGGTTATATTTGCTCTTTCTTTAATTTTTACTTTAACATAGATATTATCCTTTCCTGCAACCAAACATTACTTATTCTGAAGCAAATATGTTTACTGTGAAGATAGGATTTTATTCCTGTGACCATTGTGGTGCTGTGATTTTTTTAAAAAAAATCAATTTTTAAATCCTGCATGTATTACAAAGGTCTCAAATTACCTAGCTTACATTGAAGCCATTACCAGTACCATAATCTCCACTGAGAAAATGATGGTAGTTGCACCATTTTCATAAAGTTGGAGACAGTTCAAGCACTCCCAAAAACATCCTGTCATTTTGGAGACTAATGAAAATATGCTTGTCCTCCCATAAAGGTCTTACTTTGATGCTTAAATGGGCTTTTCTGTGCTGTCAGGGGATGATGGGATTGGCTGAGAAAGTGTGCACTCAGAATGAGGAAATATTATTGTAATGAACTGTGATAAGGATTTAAGGGCAGTCAAACAGACCTAGCTGTGTGGTCAAACTGTTGGCAAGCTGAATGGGAAAAAAATGAGAGGTGGACAGAAGATAATTCCTGGAAAAGGAATTATCATGATTAGCTATCAAACAGAATGCTAGTGTGCAATAACTGGAAATATTACAGCTTATAATATGCTGCACTTCAATGCTTCTTTAGTCTTGGCAGTTGCCAAGGTGTGCAGTTGTTTATTCAAGGCTCCTGAATAAAACTTTTTGAAACCTTTAAGCCTAATTCCTAGAACTTGGAGCTATCCTGTAGACCACACTACTTTTTATTCTCATGTTGGAAAACACATTATGTTACTGCATTAGAAATGGTATACTTTTGAGTTATCTAATTCTATATTTAGCAAAGTGATAGATGAAAACTGATAAGATACTTCAAATGAACTCCTGAGAGATGAACACTTGACCTAAAGAGCAAGGAAATGGATTCTCACCACATAATTTGAGAAGGTTCACAGATGGGTGTTTGTCAGCCAACTATTGCAACAGAAAGCAGCAGCTTATAGATATGAATGAGCCATCACAGATGGCTCAGGAAAATACTCCTCAAAATAGTAGGGATGTAAATATTTCAGTATTTTATTCTTGCATGAAAGGATGAAAAATATCTTCAGCTTTCTCAGTGCATAGAACAAGATGGATTTACATTCCCCACAAAATGGGGTTATACTCCCCCTGAAGATGTAGGCTCACAGCCTTGGGGTACTCCTGGATTCAGTTCTGAGCCTGGAAGCCCAGGTTTCAGCAGCAGCCAGGAGTGCATTAGCACAGTTAAGACTTGTGCACGAGCAGTACCTGCTGTTTGAGAAGTTGGATCTGGCCATGGCGATACATGCCTTGGTTACATCCCGTTTCAATTATTGTAGCATGCGCTATGTGGGGCTGCCTATGAAGAATGTTCAGAAACTTTAACTGGTCAAAGAGATGCAGCCAGATTATTAACTGGGGATGGATACAGGGACCACACAGCTCCCTTGTTGCAACAGCTCTACTGGCTGCCGGTCCCTTTTCAAACACAATTCAAAGTGTTGATTATTACCTTCAAAGCCCTATACAGCTCAAGTCCAGGTCATTTGAGGGTCTGTATTCTCCCTTATGAACCTGTCCGGCCTTTGAGATCTTCTAGGGAGGCCTTTCTTTCTGCTCCACTAACCTCACAGAACCATCTGGTGGGAACATGGTAGAGGGCCTTCTCAGTTGCTGCCCCCAGCCTCTGGAACTCCCTTCCTAAAGGAGTCAGAGTGGCACCCTTCTTGCTATCCTTCCTCAATCAAGTAAAGATTTTTTTTTTATTCTGGCAGGCATTCAGTGTGTGATTACATGTGCCCCATCTAGTAGAATGTTTTGGATACTGTTAATTGTGTTACTGCTGCATGAGTTTTTAATTATCTATTTTAACATTGTTTTAATTCTTTTTGATTGTTTATTTATAATTTAATTTTTGTATTCTGTGGGCTTTAATTTGTCTTTTTAATTGTTATAAGCTGCTTTGTGTCATAACCTGTAAAACAGCAGGATATAAATAAAGATGAATATTTAATATTTCTGTGCAGCTTTTAGCTCACTATTCCTAGATCCCAAAATGTCTTGGAGAATTATTTTGTTCAAATATACATGTGCACTTCTTCACAAACATCATGTTTTCTGTGCAAAACCATATTTTCACTGCAATAAATAAATAAATATTCTAGGGTGTTTTTTGTACAAAATTGGTGTGTTCTGTGCAAGAGGCCTCATTAATTTTGCACCAGAAAAATATATGCTTTTCTGCTTTTTTCACAGAAATATGTTTTTCATGCAACTCCAACCCTGCATTGTAAGAAACAGACATGGGTGTTTTTGAACAAAATTTCTCTCAAATTACGCCAATTTTCCACCGAAAAAATGGCTTCTGCACATGTGTGGATTCACAATATATATATAAATATACACACACATACGTGTGTGTGTGTGTGTCCATATGATTTTCACACAAAATACCTATTTGTATTTCTGCAAAAATCAATTGTCAGAAACATCTCAGGATGTGCAAATACTGCATCTAAAATGTATAAAATGTAAATTTAGAAATGTATAAAATATGAAATGTTTAAAATGTAAAAAACATATACAATTCTTGCTCATATGTTATTCTTTCTCATCAGATTTCCAGGAAATATTCTTTGCACCCCCACCAGAGCACTCAGTTTACACGTACGGCTTCCAGGCACCAAGGGCTAGTCCCCATTTGCACACTGGTCACTAAACCACTTCAGCATCACATAGGTAACACTTTCTCATGCTAAAAAGCTATCATAGGTCAGGTTTACAGCAACGGACCATAAAAAAATCAACATGAATGAATCAGCCCCCTAAGAAACCTGCTGGCTTATCTAGGGACATTTGCACTACGCTGTTATAGTGCTATTATTCCATTTTCAACATCCCATGGATCCTGGGGTTTGTAGTTTCAGAAGGGACCAGAGGCCCCTCCCAAAACTGCAAACCCCAGGATTCCATAGGATATTGAAAGTGGAATAATAGCACTATAACAGGGTAGTGCGGAAAGGCCCTAAAAGTACTTTTAAGGGGACAGAATACTGCTCCATTGGTGCAGGACACAGATTCAAACCAAATGGCCAGAAGACAAAACAACAGGAGGGCCAATGTTATGAAGTCTAGTGGTATATATCAGCATGTTACTCAAGCATTCTATATACGTTGGAATAAAGCATAAACATTTCATCAACACATTACTTAGGAATGCTTTGTGTGTTTGGAGCAGACAGTGACAGACAATCAAAGGTAATACACCTATCTAATTACACGTTGTTCTTTTCAATGTAGGACAAATGATGACAAGATGGTTTTGCCAAAGTAGAGAGAGTTCAGGTGATTAAAAATTAATGAATTCCCCATTGCACTTTCCTCTCAATGACATCTAAATGGGAATCAGATTTCAGATTTTGAGTGCTGGAACATTTCTACCATTTTTCCCTCCCCACCCCTACTAAAAAAAAATGCCCAATGAACTTTTAAAATGTCAGCCAGCAGGGCTTTCAAATGCATAATTTACTACTTTGTTGGCTGCTTATAAATGCATAATAAACTTCTGTCCGAATGCAGACTTGTAAATGCTGGATCAAGAATGTGGGAAAACACTATAAATTGATAAATGCTAGAGTGTTATGGTACTAATTTTCACCTAAGTAAGTGCAGCATTAACAGAAAATGCAGTCATAGCATTAGATGACACACAGAAAGTTGTGGCTGGGATGATTCTGCTAATGAAAGAACATAAAATTTGTCTTGCTGGATTACATCACAAGTTCATGTGGTTTTGTATTCTGTGTCTAACACTAGCCAATGATGTTAGGCATGGCATGGCATGGCTGTAATTAATAGTGAACACAAGGTAAATGTGTTAAAGGAAAGCATAAATTTGCACCACCATGCCACCATGACTGCACTTCACGTCATCTGATTTTGGAAGTAAAATAGGGTTATACTTGGTTAGCACTTTGATGGGAGATCACCACATACTAGAACAGTAGCAGGATTGTCATGCCTCACCTTCTGAATGAGTCTGAGTCAGACACAGACCCAAAAATTGCAGTGCCTGGGGGTGAAGACCCCAAACCCCAGCAGGAGAAGACCCCAAACCCCAGCAGACAGATGGAGATTCTACCTCCCAACAGGGGAAGAAAGATATTGAGAACATGGTTCCTAAGTTTATGGAGTGAAGGAAAAGCAAAGAGAGTTTGTGTAGGTTACCAGTGGCTCTTAAGTAAGATACATTAATTAATCAAGCACCAGCTGTGTGAAGACGACCAGCTATAAATATCCCAGCACCTCCCTGGCAGACTGTTGTTCCCAACCAACCTGTCTGGCTAATTACCAATCAGTCTGGATTTGTGTTTCCTTCATGACCTTGGACCTTGCTTCATTTGACAAACACTGCTTTTGGATTCCCTTCTGGCTTACTACTTTCAATTTCTACTTTGCTGTTACAGTTCAGACTGGCTGATGACAAAACACTTGCTACTCCCTTCATTGCAGTGAGACACCTGTGACTGACTGGGATAGGATAACAACCTGATAGCTCCTCTGCTCCCTCCCCTCACCCCCCAAAAACAGGACAAGGAACCCCAAAATAGCTGAGTAATTCATATGACCTATGAGCCATATGATGCCTTCCCCTAGTTTACAATATCTATTTGGATATACAGAGCCTCTGAACATGGAAGAGCCATTCAGCTATTATATCTAATAGCCGTGAGCCTTGTCTTCCTCCCTTAAGTTGTTTCCACTGGTTTGAGAACATTTACTCTAGGACCATTTCCACACTAGGCTACTATAGTGCTATTATTCCACTTTCATCATCCTGTAGAATTCTGGGATTTGTAGTTTTGGGAGAAGCATTTAGGATTCTCAGTCAGAAAGCTCTTTGGCCTCAGTAAAGTACAAATTCCAGAATTCCACAGGCTGTTGAAAGTGGAATAATAGCACTATAAAAAAGTCGTGCCAGGTCATTTCCTCACTTCACTGTTATAGCGCTATTATTTCACTTTCAACCTCCTGTGGAATTCTGGGGTTTGTAGTTTACTGAGGCCAAAGAGCTCTCTGGCTGAGAATTCTAAATGCCCCTTCCTAAACTACAAACCCCAGAATTCCACAGAATATTGAAAGTGGAATAATAACACTATAACAGTGGAGGACAGAAAGGCCCTACTATTCTTCCTTCTTCCTCCTTCTTTTTCTTCTAATACTAAAGACAGTTTCCAACAGTTTTTAAAAAGTTACAATATTTTTAAGACAAAAATAGTCAAAAAAATCACACAATGCAAAAGTGGTGGTAATCAAATTATCAAAAATTAATACCAGTTAAAAATCTAAGCCATAAAATCACAAAATTATAAGAACAATATTAAATCAAAAGTACAGTAGCTTTTGTAAGGCCCATCCCACCTAAATAATCCGTCCTCTAAATCCTATTGTAATGGAAGGATTTTCAACTGTTGAAGGAAAACGAATAGGGATGGTATCAGTCTAGTCCTTTTGGGAAAAGTGTCCCGGGGCCTAAGGACACCCATTCAGAAGGCTGCCTCTCACATCCCCACCAGGTGTACCCTGTGAAGCTTTTTGCACAAAAGTTAAAAGTTGTTGCAGTTCTTTAAACAAGTTATATACAAGACTTCTCCATGACAAAATATTTATGTTTATACAGACAGGGCAGGATAGAGTAAGCACATCCCAGTGAGCCGTCTGTACTCTGGGAGAGGAAGCCTAAAAAGTGTTCAGGATGTCCTTGCCTTTACATGTCTCCTCCTGGACTTACTCCATGATTTTTACGCGTATATCCATTGATGACACAGGTGACATAGATCCAGTCCTCTTTGCTATGTGTGTGATTGGAATTGAAAGTTTCCTATCATTCTTTGCAAAATAATGCTGATGTGAAGAATATTCACAAACTTTCCTGTTCTCAGTGAAAGGGGCTGTCTTCACACATGGCGACAGTCCGTTGATAGATCAATTGCCTCTCCTTTGTCAAGAATTCTACAATTTTAGCAAAAATGTCTATACAAATATACTGTCTTTGTGAAACATGTGACAAACACAGAAGGCCTGGCTGACTGTGAAAAAGATTCAAACAAACCATTTGATGCTTCACTCAGTCCTTCTTATCAGTGAGTTGATCCTCGGCCATTTCTGCACTAGAATGTTATAATGCTATTATTCCACTTTCAACATCCTATGAAATCCTGGGGTTTGT
This sequence comes from Iguana delicatissima, assembly GCA_948472985.1. Classification (NCBI taxonomy): domain Eukaryota; kingdom Metazoa; phylum Chordata; class Lepidosauria; order Squamata; family Iguanidae; genus Iguana; species Iguana delicatissima. The sequence goes on from CAOKZL010000065.1 coordinate 564,740, forward strand.
CGTTTAGGGAGGGGCCTCAAAGACTGTAACAGTCTAGTGTGAAAACGACCCAAGAAAGAACACTGTTCATTCTTGAGCAAGGACTTATATCCTCCTTGGATCTTAACAGTGAGTACAGGTATAGGAGAGAAGATACTTGTCTTGGCAGTATTACATCTGAAAAAAGGCTTTGGGATCATTGTTGATCATAAATTGAACATGCCCCGGTACTGTGATGCTGCAACAAAGAAAGCAAATACTATTTTAGTTTGCACTAGTTCAGTCCAAATCAAGGGAAGTAATAGTCTCAGTATTTGGCATTGGTCAGGCCTCCTCTAGAGTACTGTATTCAGTTCTAGGTGCCACATTTTAAGAAGGAGCAGGTTCATACAATGACAACAAGGATGATCTCAGGAGAACAAAACATATGAGGAAAGCTTGAAGGATCTGGATATGTTCGGCTTGGTGTAAAGAAGACTGAGAGGTGATAGAAGAGTTAGAGTGACAGAAAAGTTATGAAATGGTTCTTTGCATGTGACCTTGTAGTCTTTCCACACACGGAAGTGTCTCCATTAGCTATCTTACCAAAAGAAAATTGGAAATACACCTTGTGGTGTCTTTTCCCATGGCACACAAATTATAGTAGGAAATTACTGTCTTCACTACCGAAGTGTTGTGTTTTTGTGTTTTTTTTCTTTTTTTTCTTTTTTTCAGTTTATTTCTCTTTGAAACAAGGTCACAGCTTGCTATTCTGTGCTGCATTCTGCAGGGGAGTTATAAGCTGTAATTTAAACAAAAATCAGTGACATTCACTCAGGATCTTGCAGGCTATTCTTTTGCAATCTGCGGGCTGTGTAATGAATAGCCATGGCCTAAATATTCATAATACTACAATTAAGCCAAATTGTAATACACCTTATTTCAGAATGTTCAATTTATATATACCTATTTTTAAAAAATGGAATTAGTAACTCAAATCTTTTTTTTAAACAAATGCTAAAAAAAAAATGCCTTAAACCAGATGTCTTGCAAGTTTTTGTACAATTTGAATTGGGCAAATTGCTTCTTTCTCTTTGTTTAAATAAATGGTGCTTTATGGAACTCCTGTGGTTGGATAAGGTCTATAAAGTTTAAATCTAGATCAGCTTCCATTTAGAATATGCTGTCAAAAGAAGTTTCTGTTGGAAATGCTAATTGACCCTGAACTATAGGCCTACATCTAGCTGCACTTATTCATCAGTAATAATATTTCAACCTACTCTAGCTTTTCTGGAGCTGTAATTCATCATGTTTTAAATTATAGATCAACCCATTCTTCAGAGAGAAGATGCATTAGAGCGAAGCATAAAATGCAAAAGCAGTGACTTACGATGTATTTTGAAGCGACTGGAGCTTGGGAAAGTAAATTTTTGAACTACGAAACCCAGAGGCCCCCCAGCCAATGTAGCTGCTGGCCATAGCACAAAGAGCAGCTCCAGGCAGGATCAGCCACCGATGGAAGGAGATTTATCCTCAAGAAGAATGCATTGCACTGAAAACTCCATCTTCCTTCAGTCACAAAGTATCACTGATAATGTGGTTTCAACTGGGGGGTCTTTGTTTAGTGTAATACTGATATTTAATCTCCATCTCTGCTGAAATGTGGATTGCCATATTGGTTGGTGTTGCTGGTCCAAGCTGATACAAAATCCATATGCAAGGCAAGAAAGAATTTGCAGAGTGCCTGGAAACCCTTTGTCTATACAGAAAGGCAATGGATTCCGCATTTCCATCATACCTCAGTTTGATTCTTCCAAACTGCAGTTCTGATCATGGGTCTTTGGACTATTGAGCCAAGGGCTTTAACATCTGACTAGGATGACTTTTGAACTTTCCTATTTCTCCCTCCATCTCTAGCTCTGCAACACCCTGCCTGATAAAGAGTTATGAAGTGCTCACAAGGTCACATGTTAAAATGAAATTTAATAGAAATTTATTTGTTGCTGCTGCTGTTGCCCATGGAGCACATGGCTGCAGGTTGTTGGGTTTTTTTTTGAGGGGGTGGGGAGGGAGGAGGGAACATATTGTTGCTGAGATCCTGTGTGGCATAGTAATTTGAGCATTGGAGTAGGACACTGGGAGACCAGAGTTCAATTCCTTGCTGAACCAAGTAGACTCACTGGGTGACCTTGGGCAAGTCACACTCTCAGACTCAGAGGAAAGCAAAGGCAAGCCCTCTCTGAACAACTCTTGCCGAGAAAACCCCATGATAAATTATTACCTTAGGGTTACCATAAGTCAGAAAAGACTTGAAGGCACTTAGTGTGTGTGTGTGTCTGTGTTTTTCTTCATATGTGTGGGTATGCATGTGTATGTCAAAAAGGCAGCTATTCCAAGTTCTGGAAGGGATACAGAGCACTCTAAAGATGCCAGTTGCGTACAGGATCTTAAACTGACCCTTTAAATTATGCCCAAGGGCTCTTTTCTGATCTTTAGAGACTATTTATTTATCTGTCTTATATAGACTTTCATAAATTCCACTGACATAAAAGTTTAGGAAGATGACAGAATGTATTTGGGATATGTACATTTGTTGCATGGCATGATGCAATCCAATCTTTACATCTCTTCCTTCTTGGAAGAATGTAGATAATAAAGCTTTTCTGTGCACATCTCCAGGCTGATTCAGCTTTTGATCTTGGAAGTAATTAGTTAGAAACAGCTAATTTATGACTATGTTAGAGCCATTACTTTCTGAAAAAAAAAATCATCTCACTCCTTCACTAAATGTTATAGAATGTGGCATCACTAAATGGTGGAGGATGATATCGTTACCACTCCCTACACCCTATCACTTGGCATAGCATGATCATTTAATTGGCAAAAAATATCATTTTTCATATAAAACCATAAACTTATGACTGAAAAGCATGTGGGAAAGGTCTCTGGCTGTAAGCCTCATGCTGAGACGGATGATCTCAGCATGACCAGGTCGTAAATTCAAGAAGATTAGCTGGAGAGCCCAACTTGATGTGTTTGAGATGATCCTCTCAACTACCCAGACTTAGAGAACAATGGCAAACAAGACTGCCCTGGTGAAACAACCATTGATCAGTATCCTATAATCTCTCTCCCCCTGGAAACTCCCCTTTGTCCCCTCACCTGTCCAGACATTAAGAGACTATCATGACCTCCATCAATGCTTTGTCACCTGAAGTTAAGACCATTAGTCTGTTCCAGGCCCCTTTTGTTTGCTCTGCCAGACAGTGATTAACACATTCCCCATCAGACTGGAAAGACCAAACTTAAACCCTGGCTCCAAGCCCAGTGACTCTTAGTACATTGGACATGGTACCAAAGATGCATGTTAATGTGTTACACTGTGCAAGTGTTCCCAGATTCCTGTTCACTGTACTATCCTTGGAACCCCAGCCTAAGCCACTCTTCTCTGACCTCCTCCTTCTTCTGGAACAGTAATTGTCTCCTGCCATCCAACTTTTATCTCATTTCCATTTACTAGCCTTGTAAGGTTCATGAGACCGCTTGATTTCTTGCATGCATCTGTGAATCCCCCAATAAAACAGTCTTTTGGCTCTCAACTGGAATCTTGCAGTTAGTGCCTATAAACATAGGTGAAAAGGTCCTGTAGTTACCCCTCTCTTGCAGGCCTCCTTTTGAGCTATAATTCCCCACCTTTTTAAGGGAACACTGGCACTGCTGGTGGACCTCAAGGGTCCCCACCTTTAGAAGTTACAATATCACCTGGCTAAAGTAATAGATTCTGTTGTGCGTCCTCATCTGTTGTGGATATTAATAAAGTATATGGCAGGAATTTTGTCATACACTATAGGCCAGCAGCTTGTAACATCAGAGTTTTAGCGCAATAGCTTAAAGGTAGCTGTATTATAAAGCCAAGGTGGTTTAGAGGTTTGAGTGTTGGGTGAACAAGATTCAAATCTCTGCTTGGCTCTGGAAACCCTTTTGGTGTCCTTGGGCAAGTCACACTCTCTCAGCGTTAGTGGTAGGCAACAGGAAACATCCTTTAAGTAAATCTTGCAAAAACAAACAAACAAACATTATGCTAACATCTTTTTGACTTATGGCGACCCCTAATGTGAACCTATCACAGGATTTTCTTCACAAGATTTGTTCAGAGGGGGTTGCTTTTGCTTTCCTCTGAGGTTGAGAGAGTGTGACTTCCCCACGGTCACCCAAGCAGGGATTCTAATACTGGTCTCCAAAGCTGTAGTCCAACATTCAAGCCACTAGACTATGCCGGTGTATACCACGGCTGTGCTCAAATACAGAATCAAAATTAAGACAAGAGCAGGAAGGGGAAGTAGATCTGCAAATCTATGCCAAATCTGGAATGAAATACACTTGTCTGGCACAAACATGAATGTGCGGTCACAGAGACAGGATCCATTTCCACACTAGACTGTTATAGCACTATTATTCCACTTTCAACATCCTATGGAATCCTGGGGTTTGCTGTTTTGGGAGAGGCCGGCTGACCATAGGATGTTGAAAGTGGAATAGTAGTGCTATAACAATCCAGTGAGGAAATGGCCAGAGAGAGAAACAAAGGATTGACAATAATTGGTCAGTGCAGAAACTAGTCTGATTCTGCTGAAACTGGTCTCATTTCTATTCAGCTGTTAATGAGCAGGTAGAGATGGAGATGGAAACATAAAGGCAGCAAAAGTGAAGAAATATTCACAGACATCCAACACACTCAAAGAGAGAGAAAGAAGAAGGAAAAAACAGGAAGGAGGAAGGGGAGAAAGAACAATGATAAGAGAAAGCATAGAGGGCAGAAACAGTGACCATGCTCATTGACTGTCGAGAAGTTTTAGAGTTACAGCCTTTGTATAGCTATGCTCACTAACTGGTAGCTTGCATGTTTGCTGATTGTCTTCATTCCCTTCCTGTGTCACTCTGACCTGCTGATATTTTTTTCATCTTTCTTTTCCCCTTTTGACTATGCATTTGCCTGTGCTCAAGTGTTGTGTGAGTACAGCTACTTTCATATGTTTTACAAGGAAGACTGAGCATATTTCTCTTCTCTGCTAGACCTTGTGGGTGGGTTGGTGGGCGGGCATGGTATTGCTTGTTCTGCAGCTTCTGTCTTGTCAATTGCTTACTTTCCATGAGATATATGCTACTAATTCTCATATCCCCTCCCCCCCCCCAAAAAAAAAGACATGGAGGGGAGTAAGAATCCAGGTAAACAGGCTCAGGATCCAAGTAAATTCCAGCTAACAAAATAAGTTGGCAAACATAGGCCCTTTCCACACGGGCATATTGCCCGCGCTGAGGCGACCTCACCAGGAGGTCTTCTACACCGTGAGGCACGCTAGGGCGGTTTGCAAAGGGGAGGTTCTACACCTCAAACCGCCCTCGTGCAGCCGCGGGGGTGGCACTGCGTGTTTTATAAAAACCACTTTTCAAGTGGTTTTTATGAAACTTGCGCACGCTACTCCGTCGCAGCACCCTATTTAGAACTGCAGGGATGCGCTAGCGCGTCTCTGCAGAGCTGCCCGGGGGCGGGCTTCCGGTTGGCATGCTGCCCTGATTGGTGGAGCGCCGCCGGAAGCCGGCGGCCACTATTTTGGGCGCCACTGGGCAGTGCCAAAATTCACCGCCATGTAGATCGGCGAACGTGTGCTCCCCATGGGGACGGAGCAACCCGCTTCCAGGTAAGCTCTCCCCCTGCGTACGCCACCCCGTTTCACTGCCCCATGTGTGGAAAGGGCCATAGTCCAGTGTTGGGGGGCAAGCACCTTTTGGCTGAACATTATGACCAATACTTTCAGCTCGAGTAGGAGTACAGTAGGAAATTACAATGATCTCCAAAGCACAGCACAAGATGAGAGTTCCCTCACTTCTCTTCAAGCTGGAAATAGATGGCAGGAGTACATAGCATCCCAAAAGTGGTAGTGCATCTTAGAAATTATTTGAGTATACCTTACCATAGATGACCAATGTCGTGGTGTCATTCTTGATCTTTTCTTGCACTTTCGAAGTACCCTAAGGTCCGCCAAATTTCAGTTAACATGGATGAAAGTCCACTATCCACTTTTAAGTTGTACATAGGGAGTGGAAGTGTGTGTGTGTGTGTGTGTGTGTGTGTGCGTGTGCGTGTATAGGCCACTCAGCATTTCTTTTGAAGAAACAGACTGTACCACAGAGAACAAAATGATGAATATTTTCATAATTAAAGCATTTCTTATTATACACAAGTCCAAACATACATTATTTGACCTCAAGTCAAAATAGGAATCTGTATTTCTATGGACATCGTGTTATTTTATTTTATTTCATTTCATTTTGGAGTAGAGCATAAACAATGCTGATCATCATAATAGCCCAGGTCTTTGGGGTTTCATAATAATTTAGTTCACATTTCATGGCAGCTTTTCCAATGTGTTGGCTTTCCTAACAAAAGGAAGATAAATGAATACAACTTCACAGGCTCTCTAAGCAACATTTTCAGACCAGAGCTCCCTTGCTTGAACATACCCTGGTGACAAATCACAGCCAATATGTTTACGTTCAGTGAGAAAGGAGCAGAAGAATGGAAGAGGATTTATTTGGAAGAGTGCCTTGTGGCACATGTAATTGGCTGGTATTTTTAGTACCCTGTGAGTTGGTACCAGCTCCAGTGATGCACAGTTTATCTCCTTTGTCCTTGAGTATTTCAAGAGTGTGTTGGAATCCAGCAGAACCTAGCAAAATTTACATCTTAATGAAAGATGGCAAATCTTTGTAAACAGAGCGTCTTGGAAACAAGCTTGCCAACTGACCAGCAAATAAAATGGACAAAATATTATTCTTTTGAGCCAGTAGTCAAAGAGAAAGGACCCAGACTGCTCATTCTCCTCTGCAGTTATGGCTCATAGCAGCTGTAGCTCAGTGGGAGAATGCAACCTTTGCATGCAAAAAGTCTTGAGCTCAGTTCCTAGTATCCTTTCTCCCCCAGTTACCACCAGCAGTGAATATGGCAGCTCTAGGAACAAAAAGACTGTCATAACAATATAGAGTATGGTTGTTTTCCAGCATGGCCATATGGAGCTTTTGCTTCTGATTTCAATTAACCAGAGCTGAGTGTTAGATTTGAATCCTAAACTGTGGTTAATCTTTACTGTGACTCAGTGAAACAAACCACTTTCATACTGAGCACAACAAGCTATGACTTACATCGAGAGTGGGCTAAATGTGGTAGGTCCCACGGGTATTTTCCTGTTGTTTAGAACTTCTGGGGTACGCACAGTCTACCAAAAATGCCCATCTCTCAAAAAAGAAAAAATTAAAAGGGAAAGGTCCACTTCTGGTTTTGAAAGAAAAAAAATGCATTTTCATGTTAAATAGCAGAGGTGCCCCCTACACATTATTTTAAAAAATTAACTGCTATTCCTGGAGGCTTCCAGTAGAGGCAAATCATGTTTTGCCAAAAACGGTCAGCCTGGGAATCTGAAGACTTGAACTCTGCTAAATTGTCCTGGGAGCCACATGTAGCTCAAGGGTCACGTTCTTTATCCCCTAATTTTTAATGATGCTTAAATACAGCCCTACAGAATACACTTGCCTGCTCTGTTTTTTGTTTTTGTTTTTGTTTTTTTATGGCTTGCTCATCATTTGAGGGCTTCATTGAGAAGTTTCTTCCACATACCATCAAAATAATTGCAAGATTGCAATTAGATCTTGACAGTAATGGTTAAACACACTCCTCAAAAGATATAATCAAAAGCCTGATTAGGAAAATCTTCAAATATGTGGTAAAGCAAGCTTTGCCCAGACTTTGTGTGATGGCAAAATTGTGGGTCTCAAGAAACCTTAATTGGTGTTCTTGAGTTTTTAAAAAATGTGTGTTTGTGTACAAAAGGGCAGAAAACAGCAACATCAATGTCAAGTAGTCATTACAAATATAGGATGGGGGAAGAAAGTTGTTTTCAAGACATATATAATGAATATGTTTGTCATAATATCTCTGAAAAGCAAAATTGCTGTATATAATAGTAGGCTGTAATGACCATTAGTTCCCTGTTCTACTCTTAACTAAAATAGCTTAAGAAGATGTTACTGCATAATTATGCCTGGCCTCACTCTTACATTATATACATTTTTCTCCAAGTTTTTAACAGTCACAGTCTGTACTGTCCATATTCCTTCAGATTAAGAAAGTGTGGCTAAGATTCTATATTGTGGTGGCATAAAGTAAATATTCCCATGTGGTGTCATGCATTGATTTGGCTCTGCAGCCCTTGTGGAGCAAAGTTGCACAATGGAACACACAACTGAATGTGGATGGACTGAACATGGACCTTCTACATTGCACAACAATGTCCATCCACTTCTATAGCAGAATTTACACATAAGAATTCCAGCTGATTCTCCATTCCCCCCCCCGGCCGAAAAATGAATTCTGAAGTTCTGCATCAGAAGAACCACTCAAGGAATTCTTAAGTAATAGCAAACAAGCAAGGAAGGAGTGATGAAATTTCCCTAGGTATTCTGGTATTGTCTATGTATAACATTAATGTAAGTCATGGGGTTTTATTTTTCTTTATCCTTCCACTGATCAGCACTACTGATCATAGGGGGCTTTTTAGCATGCACTGTTTTTGGTGTTTCTCTCTACATACATGAATATGTGTCAAACATATAGGTCTGCGATCAAGTGTAGCCATCACAATGCATCTGTTGAAGTGGGATTTAGCTTATGAAAGGTTAGTCCTCAATAAAATTGGTCTCTAAGGCACCACACATTCTCATTTTCAGCTCACCTTAAGTAACAAGATCCTGTTCACTAGTTATGTAGCGTATTGATGATCAACTAGGAAATAACAAGACCAGACAGAGAAAATTGAGTTAAATAAGGGCCACTTTATTTGACCCAACCTATTTAAAATATGTTGGTGTGGAAATGGAGCAAGAGGGGAACAACCTATTGGAGGTGCAGCTGATGCCAGTTATCACCCCATGGCTCCCTCCTCAGCCTTCCTTGGGTGAAACACCTCAACCTCAAGGGCAATCCGAATGCTATTGATTGCTCCGGCCAACCCTAACTGGAAGGTAATCCAGGGAATTCTCACCCAAGCCACAAGTCTGTACGAGTGAGAGCCCAAATCCCAAGTTAGCCTCAAGGTTAGCCCCCTTCCCCACCTCTGGAACACAGGGCCCTATAGAGAGAGTTCCACAGCCCTGCACTGCAGTAAAAGGGTGAAAAAAGGTGTCCACCAAAGTCTTATATTCTCCTTCCACTACTTGCCTGTGGGAACACCTATTTAATCACACCACCTTAAACTAATTGTCCCACAGGCACAGTATGGGATGGGAAGGGGGGAAACAGGAAAAAGGGAAAAAAATCCTATCCAGCCTCAAAGTGACCAGACAAATCCCACAAGACACTGAGGGTGGGTGGGGTGGGGAGGGGAATCAGGCTTAAATCACCTCTTATACCACCTCTGTCATATGCTGTTATCTGGCACCACGTGCCAATCACCCATCACACTGGTCTTTATAATAGAAACCATCAAATAGTTGCCTTCTGTCCCAGAGTCGCTTTCATCACAAGTCCAGGTAAGCAAAAATATATAAGTGTAGCTATGCTACACTACTGGATTGTGCTATTGTGCAACCATTGTGAAAAGGAAATAAACCCATTTGGTCTCCTCTTGTGCAACAGTCATTTTAGTTTCCTTCTCACTACTGCCTTACTGAATTTTTGAGGCAGTGCTCCAAGGCTTGCACAGTGATTCACAACAGTGTCACGGGGCTTGCATAGAATGCCTCCCATGTGCAACCTCCAAGGAACACCTGCACTATGGTATTTGTACCACCTTAACACCACAGCTTAGACCCACCTTCCCTGGAAAAATACTAGATTCTATTCCAGCTATGTAGGAGAGAAGAATCACTGCAAGACAATCAGACCTACAATCATAATTGTGTATGAGTTTTATAGCACTCTGTAGAATTAGACAGGATTATCAAGGTTTCCCCCCTATGGACAGCACAATTGTTTCATAGATGTTAGCTTTTGGTATCTTTTGCTATCGGGACCTTCTAATACTTCTGTGTGATACCTGGTCTAGGCAAACCACTGAGATAGCATATGGAATAAATGCTATAGAAGTAGAAGCTAATTCTGTAGCAAAAAGAGATTAGGAAGATGCAGATATCATGAAAGGTAATTAAAATGAATTCCAACTGATGAGGCTTACCCTGATACCAACTATATTTGAGGCAATAAATAAGTGCCAGCTTCTACAAGCCTTTGTATGAGATAAGGAAGATTGCAAAGGATTTTTTTTTCTCAGCTGGTTGGCAAAAGTTAAAAACTTAAGTATTTAAATTTTCTTTTATCATGACTTCACGCTAGATGAGGGAGGAAGGAGTGGCTTAGAATTCATGCATAGTTAGGAAATGATACATAGCATAAGACTGACAGAGGGTGTGAGCTTGTTCTTGTTCTTATAAAGAAATCTTATAATAAAGAAACTGCTTCTTCTTGCAGTTGAACTGCCCAAGTTATTTCATCAGGAGACTGGTCGAGTCTCAGTTATACACTATCAAGAATACTGAAAACAAATACATACACTTGTCCATTGCTGGAGCCAGTTTAAGGCTCTGATAGTGAAACCCAACCCACCAGTGCCATTACTATTACAAAGTGGTGGGACTGTGTGCTCTCACGAGGCAAGAGGCTGTGCTGATGGCAGCAGTGCTGCCAGTAGTGTTACCCCAAAACATGGGTGACTCAGAGGTCCACCCGCAATGCCAGTACCTCCATGTGACAATGGGGAATTAATTAGCTCACCTTAGGAGGCCTGCAAGAGGGGGGTAACCTAATGAGATCTTTCCACCAATGTTTACGGGGTCCTCGCAGGAAAGAACCAGCCAGAGATTCAAAAGTAAACTAAAAATGTGTTTTATTGAGGGGAATTCACTCATGCATGCACACAAGATACGAACCATCACACATTCACACAAGAGCTAACCAAAGGAAAGGAAGTTTTAAGACAGTGAGACTTCAGGGTAAAATCAGCAACATTTAGCAATCCAGAAAAGTAGTGAAAAAGCAATGGTGTGGCTTAGATTTGTGTGTACAAAGGGCAGTACACAACCAGAAATCAGAGCGGCAGCATGGCCACCATCAAGCTAAGTAATGCATCTTGACTGCTCAAAACCAAGGGTTTATATACTCTATTTCCCTTCCTGAGGGGGAGTGAGTTAATTGCTTTATGGCAGAGTAAACAAAAGGGGTCTGGAATGAACTGATTATTTCATTGTCTTGCTTAGGTAATGTGACTGGGGAAGATTTTGGTAGGAAATGTGCACAGCAGGGGTGCTTTCCTGCTGCATCTTGGCTTAACTATTGTTTTCTGTAGGCAGTTGAGAGGATTAGCTTGGAGCCATTAAGTCAAGCTTTCCCAGCTAAACCACAGTGAACTTATGAGCTGGCCATGCTGAGGTCACCTCTGACCTGCTTTTGCACATCTTCTCAACTAGCAGCTCTTCCACTCATGGCCTTTCAATCATAAGTGTATATAACTTAACTTCACACCAATTAATATTTGCCAATTAGACCATACGAAAGCGTGACAGTGTATGGCTGCTATAAGTAGGGTCTTCCATGTCAGACAGGCTTTTACTGAGAAGCCAGACTAAGTGTACCAAACAGCTACTTGGCAGCAGCAGTAGGGGGGGGGGGGGGGTGACACTGGTGGAGGATTTCTCAGAGACAATGGCAGTGGCACCATAGCTAACAATTGTTAATACTGTGCAGAAGGAAGAATGGTAAATGTCTTCTGAATTTCTTTTATCATGAAAAACTTATTGTGAGACAATGCAAAATGAAACAAGAAAGAGTGCCAGTGTTACCCTGTTTACTGGGCGTCCCGCGAGGGACTCCAAATGTGCTCAAATCTTGGTGGGGAAAATTAGCTCAGAGCACAAGTTAGCAAAACGAGAGGCAGGGCAACGCAGCGGAATCTTTAAACCCAATGTCTACAGGGTCAGGCCAAATCAAGAAGCACACCAAATATGAAATAATAACAGTGATTTTATTAAATACAGGCAAACAATGAATGCAACACACTCTCACAAGTAACTATAGAAAATAAAGATGGTAGCGGTATAGAGGAATTTTTGAGAGGGGTTTGTTGAATTGGGTGATACTACACCTGTCCGAAGCCCGGGGTGGATCACAGCGGAGGTCTGTAATTGCACAGTCTTGGACTGAGACTGAGGGGAAAGCTCGGCGGACGAAGCAGCAACAAGGCAGGATGGAAGTTCAGAGTGATCCGAGGAAGGTCTCAGAATCAGGGGTTTTTATAGGGAAATTATGACCGTAGGCTAGTCTGTACTTTGGGAGAGAACAATGAGATTTGGGCGCTAGACAATGTCTCCGAAAGGTCAGAATTTAGCATGATTGAATTAGTTCCAAATCGACAATGGAATGGCCAGTATGCAGATGCAGCATGCTTGACAGTTAAGCGTTTAGCTCATCAAGTTACCTGCTCAGGGCAGGGAGTTCTTTGTATTAGCATGCATCTTTAATGAGGTGTTTGTCTAGGGAGGTCTCCTAAAGCAAAGATCTGTCTGAGTCTGGCCTGCCTGGGTGGAGAAAGGAATGTTCAGCAGTTAATGGCCATGCCTAGCTCTGTGCTTGTTCGGGGGCCTCACAAACACTTGGCCGAGGGTGGCAAAATGAGGCCGAATGGTGATATCAAAAATGATATCTAATATCTTCCAAAGTCAGGCTAGTAAATGGTAATAACACCAGAAGATGAGACTCCCAGGTTGAATCACTCATTGATCTACTGGGGTACAGCAGAGGACAACTATAAATAGCTCTGTGGCTAATGATGCAACCAGATGCAAGATGAAAGGACATTACGTTGTTGACATGCTCAAAAGTGAAAAGAAAATTCAAAGCTGCACACCATATATTATATGAACATGGAACATGAGAAGCATGAATCAAGTTAGACATAGTAAGACAGGAAATTGAATGTATAAACATTGCAATACTTGGAGTATGAGCTAATGTGAACAGGAAATGAATATTTGAGTCACATAATTATACAATGTTTTATTCAGGAAATGGAAAAAAATTAAGAAAAAATGGAGTGGCATTAATAGTGAAGATTTGATGAGAGCTGTGCACTGGGTTTACTGGTTTAGGGGAAAGCTCTCCCAGTCATTAACTCTCTTTCTTTGCAGATGCTTACATGCTATACATTTTAAAAATGGACAATTAATCAGAGTAGCTCCAAAAACCAGGAAAGAAAAAGAAATCAAGCTGAAGATAACCTGATTTCAAAACACATTTATTTATTTATTTATTTATTTATTTATTTATAGACAGAAAGGCACAGAAGCAAAATGCAACAGAACAATCTGTGTTCAATACAAGCTGTTTCTCAAAAGAAAAGAGTGAGAGAATGGCACAGATGCTAAAAACCCTACCAGCTAAGCTTAAGGAACTACAGACTAAGATGCGCATAGGAATTCTCCCCCCCTTCAATGGGAAGAAGTGTCCAGTTGGCTGGGTGGCTGAAGACCAGTGCAGTAGGTCCTTTGCTTGGGGGACTCTCTATGATCCTTCCAGGCTCTTTCAGGTCTGTCTCCACGAGATCTCTCCTCTGGCATTCTTCCAGGTTCTTTCAGTCTTTTTCTATCTGGGGTACATATCTACAAGTCTGTGTTTGCAGTCAGGCTATTTTCTTCTCTTAGGGGAAACAGCTCCTCTCCAAGTCTGTGGCCATTTCCGCACAGGGCGAGGGAATCGCCCCGTGCCGGTACTTACCGGACTTCTTGGCTCCACGTTTGGGTCCAGGCGAGTCCAGAGCAGTGCGTGGCCACCGTTCCGCACTGCTCCAGGGACAAAAATAGCAGCTTCCGGTTTGTTGAGGCTCTCCACCAACCGCTGAAGCTTGCCAGCCTAAAGCCTGTCCCCGGCGGATTGCAGGCTCGCACTGGTGCGAACCTGCAAATCTGCATTGGAGTCATGGAGTGGCGCTCTCCGTGCTTTTGAAAGACCTGTTTCAAGCGGTCTTTCAAAAGCACGCTGGATGACCACTTCGGGTCATTCCGGAGCAGAACTACACTAAGTAGGTCTGGTCCAGTCTGCTCCCAGGTGCAGACGTCCTCCCTGGAGGACGCTCTGCACCGTTTCTTTAAGCCCATGTGGAAATGACCTGTGTGTCTGTATTTAACCTTTTCCTAACTTGGGGACTTTTCACCTGAATTCAGGGGGACACCTTCTGGGAGGGACTAACATGACCTTAATTTTATTCCCTGGAGGCTCAAAAGTTTAGATTTCAATATGACCTCTCCTCATTACCGTCTGGGCACTAGTAATGACTCTTCATAGTCTAAGGAGATGCAAACCATAGATTTCTCACACATAGGACAAAGCCAGTCCAATAGAGCCATTTGCTTTCTTTCAAGTCCAGATGGGATTTCCTAACATCTGTAGATAATGCACATTACCTTACAATGGCAGTTATACTAATCTGAACCGGTTGACTCGAACACTCTTAAAGAAATTGATGTGCCACAATATTTGATTGTGCTGATGCATAACTTGTATTCAGGATAAAAGACTATCATCAGCACCAAGGGGGAAATGCAGCAAAGAAGGCCTGTATACCAGGCTTTTTGATTGCTTGTTTTTGTCTTTTAAGAGTTTTCAAGACATCATGATGACTCACTGCCTGCCATCACTCAGCCTTGGTCTATGGACCTCCTCCTTTAGGATGCTGGAGACCAGGTAATCACGCCCCTGGGGTTGTGGTTTCTTCATTATTCTACAAACTGCAGTAGATGTTGCTTGACTGTATTTTTAGATAGGAACAGGATTGATTCATAAATACCAGATAAAGCTTTCCTGCTAAGCAAATGAGCTAAGGATGGAGGAATTTAACAAATTAGTTCTGACAGAACAATGAATAACATATACAAACATATAAAAGAAAAACCTCTTACTAAAATAAAATTTGGACAAAGTTAGGATTTCAATCAAATATGAAAATACAATATCAAATGTGTCTAAAGTCCCAGGAGACCACTTGACAGTTGGGGAAAACTTGATTTTTTTCTTCCTCTATAGATTTGGCTTGCTTGATTGAAGATTTCCAGCTCTTTCTGGCCATTGATCCAACTGATTACAGCTGAAGATGTTGAGTAAACAAAACAGCACAGCACGCCATACTGACAAGGGCTCAGCTAGTTTGTAATCAAGACTATAATGAGGGATTTATTTGTTCCTTTCTCACTGGGCTTGCCTGTCATTACATGTTCATTAAGGAATAATTGTCATTGATCAACAGCCCTAAATATGGGTGATGGTAAGAGAAACGGGGCTATTAGACCTTCACCATTTGAAACAAGTGCATACCACAACCAATAAGGTAGATTAATGAGAAGAATTAAACTAAAGGAGAGATACATTGTAGACCATTTTCCTGTCCTATTTTATTTATGATTACTGTCAACTTTGTAGCATCGGCAGAGACCTTCAGAATACAGAAGATAACCAAGTGAAACGTTTCCAGGACCTCAGGCTATGCTGCTTGGATATTCCAGCCCTCAGCAGCTGATGGTCATAATTTTTAATGTGGCAGACATAATTGGGCTAAGAGATTTAAGATTACAATGATGCAATTAGTTTTATGACCTTTCAGTTTCTTGTGTGTCCTTAAATGCTACTTCCTCAAACTCTGTTTGTGCCCAGGAGTATTTTTTTTAGTTTAAATTTCTTCATCTGATTAAATAAATAAAGTCCAAAGCTGTCCCATCCCAGAGATTCAGATCTGAAGCCTTGCAAACTGCCAGATCTATTATGGCAAATAATACTTTGAAAATTTAAATGAATAGATAATCGAGTCATACAGAAGTATTTCCTTTTTTGTCAGTTGGGCCATTTGCTTTTTATGAAGCTGCATGTAATTCAGATCAATAATACAAGAAAAATTTAATTTGTGAGGCTTGAAAACACAGAGCTTCCTTGCAGCCTGAAACTGTTTGTTAATGTCTTTATTGCCTTTTGAAAAAGAATCTCACAAATCAGGGTTCTGGAATGAGACTCTCTAAGTCATTGTTATTCTGATTTCTTCCCCAAATTGGGCTCAAATTGGGGCATACAATTTAAGAAAAAAATACAAAAAGAATACAAAAAGTGAATAATTAAAATAGAATTAAACTAGTTACAGTATTAAAACAATAACGTAAATAATAAAAATGCAATAAAAAAAAACATCAAAACAATACAGCATCCCCAAGATTCTTTCAAGAAAACTGAAACAATCAAACTGGTATAAGATTAGTATGCTTTGTAAATAGTGACTAAGCAAGGTAATGCTACCAAATGGCAGTAGTTTTTGCGGCTTTTTAAAACAGAAGCCTTCTAATGTAAGGGTAGACAAATGCAATCCTCCAGAAGTTGTTGAACTACAATGTCCGCTGGCTACATTGTCCAAGACAGAGGGAAACTGCAGGCCAATATCATTGGGATGGCTAACATTCCCCACACATGTTATAGAACACATTCCTTTCAGTCTCTAGGGAAGTGATGGGGAAGATGCCATCCTCTTGAGGTTTTTAGGCTGCAACTTTGATAAGCCCTATCTGGTTGAGGAATTAAGACATTTGCAGTCCAACAAAATATGAAGGATCACCCATTCTCCATCATAACTGTAGGGTTGTAAGTTCATGGATGTGGCTTCCTTGCTTGTACTCATAAAGTGTTTTTCCTCTTTTTTACCACCTTCAGCTTTACTGATGGGGAATGGAAGATTATCTATTACCCATTGCAAGTCAGAGAAACTCATAGAAAAGCGTATTCTATAACATGCTCATTTAAACAAGAAGTGTGCAAAGTATGCTCCACCATATGTCTCATGCATTCCTAAAGGTGTTTTTTCTAGCCCCAGGACCCTCCCAGACTCCCTGATCCTCCCATTACTCCTCTCCCCTGCAACAAACCATACAGGGGGGAAAATGCTTTTGTTAGAAGTTTTCAGTACCAACACACTGCTACCACCGTGAACTGGCCTGGCCTTTGGTAAACTTCAGATATCATTTTGATATCACAATTCGGCCCTGTTCTGCCACCCTCAGCCATGTGTTTGTAAGGCCTCCGTACAAGCACCGAGCTAGGCATGGCTATTATATGCTGACTCATACTTGTTTACACCAAGGCAAGCCAGGAACTGCCAGATCTGCTTTAGGAGACTTCCTGAGGCAAACACCTTCATTAAAGATGCACGCTAACACAAAGAGACCTCTGCCCCGAATGGGCACCCTGGTGAGCTGAGTGCTCAACTGTCAAGCTAGCCGCATCTGCATACTGGCTATCCTATTGTCAATTCGGAACATAGTTCAATCATGTAAATTCTGACCTTTCGGAGGCATTGTCTCCGACCCAAAACTTACTGTTTTCGCCCAAGACCAGACTAGCCTATGGCCGTTCTTTCCCCTATAACCCCCCGCCCCGCTCTGAGAGCTCTTGGGAACTCTCACCAGATTGCTCTGGACTTCTACTGTGCCTTGCTGCCACTCAGTTCAGCAGATTCCCCTCGGCCGCCACGCTGGGTTTCTTGTACAATTGGCTTCCCCAGGACTGCAGGACAGATGACGTATCACCCATTACCCTTGAACTCTATTTTCCTTTTCTAGTTAGGAGTGTGTTTTTGCCTTTCTTTAATAACTGTTTAATAAATCTAATTGCTATTTGAACTGTTTGCCCACTCACTGACCTGACGCTGTATACATTGGGTAAAAGATCCCCACTAAGTTACCCTGCCTCTCGTTAGCCAAGAGAGTGCTCCAGCTAATTTCCCCATCTTTGCTTGTTGTTGTTGGTTGTTTGGGCATCCCTCCCAGGACCCCCAAGTCACAGGGTAACAACCCCCTGCCCAAATCCATGCAGTCTTTCCTCTCTCCCAAATTCAAAACTTCTGGTCACTTCCAGCATTGATTTTCAGGACTGACTGTGGTACATCCTAGTGTTAGAAGACTGGCCTCTGAACCTAGCAAAGTTGTCCACTCCTGACTTAAAAAGATATACAGAGAATGTGTTACACCGAAAAAACAGAGAGAAGCCAACATTTCTTCAGAAATTGCAAAGGATTTTGAGCATGAATCATGCTGGAAGAGTATTTTTGTACTGTTTCTAGGTATATACTCTAGTGAGAAATGTATTTACTAGCGTAGCATGCAAGAACATTGTTGAAACAAGTTTAATCCAAGTTAGAGAAGCAAATGTGGAGGCTGTTAGTGATCTTAGTGTTGGTCACATAGTACTCAAAGTTCTTTTCCATAATCAGCTTTGCAAGCTTTGAGAGTTTAACTGACATCATTAGTGGCAACACTAGGAAGAGAATGGTACAGAGCAGCAAAGTTTGTAAGTCTGTATTACCCAGCTTGCTTGAATTCTGTTGGAAGCCCTAAGCAGAATATAGCAGCTGAATTAATTACTGAATGGAGAGTGAACATGTTAAGGCCCCACGCACCCCTCCAATTGATATAATTTAATTGGGAAATATTATTTAATTGGTAAGTACATTAATTGGCATTGATATAAAATGGAACCTGAGGTGATTGGAAGGTCAAGCTGGAAAGAGGAAAATTACTAATTGTAAATGTATGATTGCATGATAGGTCAGCCAACACCCCCTCCTAGGTGAAACCAAAGTCATTGTCAGGTAGATTGCAAGGCAACTCTAGAGACAATAGAGTTATGCCAAAAGCTGGACTTCTCTTTTCAGAAAAGGGAAATTACCACCAAACTCTGATTGTTCTAACCCTGATCCCTCACACATGGACGCTTCCATGCTTTGTCTTCCCAACCTCTCCACAGTACAGAGCTATTATGATAACCATTATCCCTTTGTCACCCAAACACTAAGACCATTAACTCTGTCCAGACCTCATTGTTTGTGTTGGAACTCCCATTGTCAACTCATCTGGCAGAGTGATTCACACCTATACCTGTACTGTAGATTTTGGGTATAAAACTTCTCAATTTCAAGTAGTCTCTTGCAGTGTCTCGACTTACTGAACACCAGACTGTCCAGTTGATTCCTGAATGAAAACTGTACTAATGTGCCTACCTAAACCACATAACCACTTTTATTCACTTCCCTCTGGAGCTTAAAATTCCTCTAACCATAACTTTCCTCCCTTGTCCTTCTTTCAGTCCTTATGTGAGTGCATGACTGTTTACATCCTTCGTTTGTGGATCTTTGAATAAAAACACATTTTTAGTTTACATTTTGGATTCTCTGGCTAGTTCTTTCTTGCAAGACCTCATAAACATTGATGGAAAGATCTCATTAAGTTACCCCACACACACACAGGTCTCCTAATTTTTGAACTAATTATTTCCCTTCTGTCACTTAAAGGTACTATCCTCTGAGTCACCTACCTTTTGGGGTAACAAACACATATATTAGATAAGCCCTACTGATTCCATGGGTCTACTGTTTGGAACTGCTATTGGTGTTAGAAGTACCTAGTCCAATGAGGAAAACAGTGTGGTAAAAGGAAACAAGTGAAAATGGGGGTGAAAACAATTGTGGTACTATATGCAGAAATCTGGGCTTGAACAGAAATTGCCCTGTTTCTGATTGTTGCTTCCATATGAGCAGTCAAGATTATCTAATATTTTGAAGACACAATATTATCTAATCAGTCACCTCTTCAGATTTCTAAGCTGAGAAGGTACTACTAAAACAATAAAATAAGACCAAAGCGAGTATATTTCCTCATGCGTGCTAATGACACTTGACCTCAAGTTATGAAAATATTGATCAAAGTTTTGTTTCCCTGTCTTTTCTTATGCCCATAAATGTTATCCAAAATGCTGCACTGTTATTTGTTAAAAAGATATGAAAACAGAAGGAATGGCTTAAAACAGAGTCAGACTGCATTCAAGATTTCCAATGTAATGGTCTCCTGTAAATCTTCAGGGCAGTCCTTGAATCCTAAGAGGTCCCATCTGCCAGGTTCTGTTGTCTTGTCCAGATGATGCTTTAACTCAGAAGCAAATATGGGTTGTATGAAAGCCCAGATTGTTGTCTGGAGAGACAATAAAAGAGAAGTAGACATACAGATAACGTAGGCTGGATATAATTCACTTCAAGAGACACAGTGGTCCACCCCACAGCATGTTATAAAGCAAATCTAGCTCTGTGGAAAATGCCACATTACATGTATTTTCCCCCTTTTGAATATAGTGTGTATCAACCCCACATAGCTATAGAAATTGCATATCACTTTAATAGCTATAGCTCCATCCAATGAAATTGTGGGATTTGTCATTTGGTGTTGTTGTTAATTGTTCTCAAATTACCTTTAACTTATAAGGATACTATAAGAGCAAACCCAAACACTCTGTCATTAGACGGTCTGTCAAAGTCTTGCGAATTCAGGAGTGTTGGCTTCCCTGATAGAGTCCATCTGCCTGGAATGTGGTATTCTTCTTTTCCTACTGAATATTACTAGACATTATTATCTTTTCTAATGAATTGTGTCATCTCATGGTGTGACCCAAGTCCAATAGTTTCAGTTAAGTTATTAGTATCTCAATCCCACACTTCAAATTAGCTGATTTTCTTCTTTTCCGGTTTCCTCAATGTCCATCTTTTGCAACCATACATAGAAATTGGAAGTACAAAGTCATGGATGATTCTGACTTGAGTAATCAATGATATATGTTTACCCCTGAGGCTTTTATCTAGTTTCCTGACAGCTGCCCTTCCAAGTTCTGGTCCTCCTTTGATTTCTTGCCTTTGGCTCCATTTTGATTTATGACTGAGACAAGGTATAGAACATCTTTATTTTGATATCTTCATAATCCCCTTTAAAGTTATATAATTCATCTGGGGTCATCATTTTTGTTTTCTTAATATTCAGCTGTAAATCTTTGGCACTTTCTTCCTTGATTTTCCTCAATAGTCATTTCGTGTAATATGGTGTTATCTGTATGTCTTAAACTGCTGATGTTCCTTCCCCCAATTTTCATTCCTCCTTCTTCAGAGTCTCATCCCACTTTCTGTGTATTTTCTGTGTACAATTTAAAAAGATAATAGAGATAGGATGCAACCTTGTTTGTCCTGACTTGCAGTTGGAAACTGTTCCGTCTCTCTGCATTGTGTCCTGACAGTGATCTTTTGTTCTGACAATAGGTTATATATCAAGACAATCAAATATTGTGGCCCACTTTTTTTTAAAGAAAAGAGCAATCTCTATTTTTCATGGTCTACACAACGGATTTAAATCTATAAAGCATAGTCTGGTTTTCTTCAGAAAGCCTTTGTTGTAAAAATCTTAGCGTTTCTTTGCCTGTATGGAAAAGTAACACAATGGTCCAACTGTTATTGCAGTCCTCACTGCCCCCTTTCTTGGGAGATGTCAAGACCATTTCTGCACTATACTGTTATAGTGCTATTATTCTACTTTCAACATCCTGTGGAATCTTGGGGTTTGCCATTTAGGGAGGGGCCTTTGGAATTCTCAGCAAGAGCGCTCTTGGGCCTCAGTAAACTACAAACCACAGAATTCCACAGGATGTTGAAAGTGGAATAATAGCACTATAACAGTGTAATGCAGAAATGGCTGAAGAAGTAGTGTGGTGAGCTACTAGAATTCTCTAGTATTATAAAGAGTTCTGTTGCACTCCACTGAACTATAGCTTTAGAAAATTCTAAGTAAATCACCGGACTGCTTCATGATGCTCCCCTAGTTTCTGGTGGTAAGTGAAAACCAGTGGATTCTGATCAGCAGCAGGTACATGGTATGGAGTTCTGTTTCCTGGTGTCCACTGACACACATTTAGCACAATTTCAAGTTAACTTGCGGGGAGGGGACATTTCATTGTTTACTCCACTTTTACCTGGAAGCTAGACGAGAGTTTAAATCCCCCCATTTGTTTTAATTTTCATTGAAGAGATTAAAATAATTAAGTGCTTATTAGCTTGGGGCTTGCCTTTTTCTAAAGAGCCTTCTTATATAATTGGCAGGCTGCCATTTCCTCCTTTCCAGGCTGCCACTCAGTTTATATGCTCTAAAGGAGAATAAAAGGCCATTGCTTTAATCATACAGGGAACAAGTCTTGTTGACCCAACCATCAATGCTGAGAACGCTAAACACTCTCTTATGACTAATCCTTCATCATAAACAACAGCTAATAAATTAACTCGCGATAGAAATACCAAGAAATACATGGCCAAATGTAGGGCAATGTTCTTCTTCCCCTTGAATTTGACCTTACCTCTTAATAACATAATTCATTACATGAAATGTCTTTATTGATTTTTTTTTTTAAGGCTGCACAAGGGTTCCATGTAAAATCCAGTCAACTTTAATGCCATATATATTTGTAATTGTACTCAGGTATCAGGCTATCTGTCTTATGGGGGGCGTGCAGCCTGCTTTACCAGAAGCAGTCCTCCATTTGAATCGCTACCACAATGACATTTTTCTATATGAATGTGTCCTCTGTTTGATAGTCTTATGCAGCCAAATTCGCATTTGGCCCAATGAAATTCCATAAGAAGATAGGGCAGGAGATTTGAATACTCAACATAAAAAGCCAGCCATCAATACCCTGCCAGCTAACTGAGCAGGCACACATTACTTGGTCATGGGCCATTTCCGCGCTAGACTGTTATAGAGCTATTATTCCATTTTTAACATCCTATGGAATCTTGGGGTTTGCAGTTTCATGAGGGGCCAGCTAGCCTCTCCTGAAACTGCAAACCACAGAATTCCATAGGATGTTGAAAGTGAAACAATAGCTCTATAACAGTCTAGTGCGGAAATGGCTACACTCTTCCTTATATGGTGAATATGCTGTATGCACATCTAATTTATACTGATTTGAAAAAAAAAGGCAAGGGAAGAATGCAAACTGGTTGTAATTCTATGTCCTCTGTAGTCCACTTTTTTACAATGTGTTTCCTCGTGGTAAGAAGTGATTGACATTATTTACTTATTATAACCATCAGCTTCAAAGAATTCTTTTCTAACCCTACTAATGCCAGTTTATTATGTTTAGATGGATGGAACTGAGACTAGCTCCTTCCTGGAAATAATGTAACTTGTTTCTGAACTATAATCTCTTTATACACTTTGTTGTTAATTTGTGCCTTCAAGTTGTTTCCAGCTTATAGTGACCCTAAGGTGAATCAATAACAGGGTCCTCTTAGCAAGATTTGCTCAGAGGGGGTTTGTCTTTGTCTTCCTTTTCACTCTTCTAGTGTTCTTACTCGTCTTGATGGACAAAATTCTGTGCTTCTAGAATAGTAGCACTGGGATAATAACGTGATTTGATAAAACACCAACTTGGAGTACGGAAGATCTTGGGTTCAGTTCCTGACTGTAGGGACTGCCATCTGCTTGTCTGAGCCTTGGTTATCTCACGCCTGGATTATTGTAACAGCTTACCAGCAGGTTTCCCTTCCTGCTTCCTTCTTCCTTTGGTTTTAATTCATAACAATGCTGTCTGGGTTATTTTAAATCTGCCCAAATATTCACCTGTTTCTTCTCCCTATAGATCCCTTCACTGGCCTGTTCAAACTTTTGGTCCTGGTATTTAAAACTTTGCCCTCAGTACCTTGCAGCTCAGTTTGTTTGGTATGTTCCATCCAGAAATTTGAGATTTGCAGACAAAAGATTAATGTTTTTTTCCACCAACACATATGGATCTGTCAAGGCTGCGAGCTTTTCAAGATCTGGCTCTGCATTTGTAGAATGGTTTTCCTTTGGATCTCCAGCTAGAGGAGGATGTCACTCGTTTTCTTAAACAGTTGAAGACCTTCCTCTTTGAGTCTTCATCTTAAGTCATTGAGACGTGTTTAAGGTGCTGAGATGGGTAGCGGCTGGTGGGGTGTTGGGGATTCCATGCCATGTATTGTCGTGTTTTTTGTTTTAATGTCCTTGTCCCTGATTGTATATGTCGTTGTTCCACCCTTTGGTGTAAAGGGCATTATAAATCAATGTTGTTGTTGTTGTTGTTGTTGATATTATTATTATTATTATTATTATTACTATTATTATTATTATTATTATTCCAGAGCAAAACCAGCAATCTGACTTGTGGAAGGAAGGAAATGAACCAGCAGCCAGTAAAGCTGTTTCACCAAGAGAGTTACATGATCCCTATAATCAGCACCAGTCAGCATTCTAGGTGAACCATTTTGTACCTGCTGAAGTTTCCAACCACTTTCCAAAGGGCAGCTCCACATGGAGTGCATTACAGTACTCCAAGTGGGCAGTAATGAAAACATGGCTATAATGATCTAACATGTGATCGATAAGGCTTTAAACAAAATCCTTGGGGGGCTGGAAATGATGGCTCAAACATTTATTCATTGGTAAGCTCTAAAAACAAGAGTGTGAGTTCTACAGGAGAAGCTGAGGGAGATGAGGAGAGGACAGTAAAACTTGCAGTACAATGGAAAGTGAGAACAGGGCTTTAGCTGTCTTTAGATGTTTGGCATCAAGTTACTAATTTAGTAGATGCTGGGAATGCTGTGCATGTCATTTATCTGAATTTCAGCAAAGCATTTGATAAGGTCTCACATGGTATTTTAATTAGGAAACCAGTTAACTATAGGCCCTTTCCGCATGTCTGAAAATAACCGGGCGAAAACGGGATTCACCAGCTCTTTTCTCCATCCAATCAAGTCCGTCGGGATGAGGAAGAATGTGAGCTTGTTGCTCCACACTCCTCCGGCATCCAAAATGGTGGCTTCTGGCTGGTGGAGGCGCTCCACCAACCAGAGAAGCTCGCCAGCCGAAAGCCCGCCTCCGGAAGATCTGCAGGCATGAACTTGCACATGTCTGCAAATCTGCTGTGGAGCGTGGAGATGGAGTCACATGCTCCATGCTTTTTAAAAAACCCTAAAAATGGTGCGAGACTTTTATGGAGAACAAAATTGCTGATATAGTATCACAAAGACTGAAAGGGAAAATAGATGATGAAATTCAGAAAGAATGGCAAATTGTCGAGTTGGGTGGGGAAGCGAGTTTAAGAAGTCAGTAATTCATGGTTTTATGTGGAAACTTAAATGTATGGTCTTATATTGATATCATGAAGCTTGATGAAAATGAAATGCAATGTACCTACATAATAAATGGAAATGCAGTACTAGGGGAGAAAACTAAGTAAAATGACAATGAAGATGGAATCAGGATCAGTTAGGAAATAGCGAGAAATATTGCATATGAATTAACAATAAGAAAAATGTTTGTTTTATTCTTTTGAAATTTTAATAAAAATGAATTACAAAAAAAAAAACCCTCTAAAGAGGTTTTTAAAAAGCACGCTGCACAACCAGTTCTGGTCACACAGAACCGGACTGAGGTACGGAACTACAAAAAATAGTCCAACCCAGTCCACTCTATGGTGTACAAGAGCTCCGTTGGAGGTCGCTCTGCACCATTTTAAAAGCCCGGTGCGGAAATGGCCATAGAATAGATGCAAACACTATCAGATAGATCCATAATTGGTTGACAAATCTTGCTCAAACAGCCATCATCAATGTCTCCTCCACAAACTGGAAGGAGGTCTCAAATGAATCCTGCAGGTTCTATCTTGGGGTCATTGCTCTCCAACATCTTTATTAATTGCTTAGAAGATGAGGCAGAGGGAGTTCTTATTATGTTTGCAAATTACACAAAACTGAGAGGGCTAGCTAAAGTCTTGGAAGATAGAAACCAAATTCAAAAGTACTTTGATAAACTAGAAAACTGGTCATAAATTCATAAAATGAAATTTACAAGTGACAAATGAAAAATTCTGCATTTAGGCCACAAAAACCAAACACACAGATATGGGATATTGAATATTTGGCTTAGCAGTATTACATGTGAAAAGGGCATTACAATTATTGTTGATCATAAATTGAACATTACCCACCAATGTGATGCTGCAGCAAAGAAGGTAAAAATTATTTTAGCCTGCATTAAGATAACTACAGTTTCCAAGTCAAGGGAAGTAATAGTGACACTATATTAGGCACTGGTCAGACTTCATTTTGAGTACTTTTTCAGTTCTGAGCACCAAATTTTAAGATGTTTTATATAACCTTAACATGACTAGCTGAACATTCCTATTCTATTTTTGTGCATGATACAGATGGTATTCTGAGTCTTTAGATGGTCATGCGAAGCTGGTATACGGACCCCTTTGGCCAACCTACAACCAAGCTTCCCTAGGCAGGCAGGCACCTCCTCTTACTCTCCATCAGTCCCAAAGGTAACTTCAATGACTCTGAAGATCTTTCAGTCAGTCAGTATTGTGCCTTATGGCACTTGTTTTATAACCTCTCATATTTCAAATATCTCAGAGCTGCCACATTTCTTCCCCAAATTGTCATCCTCATTGGCAAATTGTCACTCATGTTCTATCTTGTTCCTATGTGATGCTGACCCCCAATAAGTGTCACCTAAAACCATGTCACCATTGATCCTTCATTTAGCTGCAGGAGAAACTGTAGCCCTCAGCTGTCCTGCCTCAATAATGGGTGACCCCCAATATCACAAATGGATGGAGACAAGTTGGAGTGTGTTCCGAGAAGGCCAACATGTATGATAAGAGATATGAGAACAAAACATATGACGAAAGGATGGAAGACACAACTGAGAGGTCACATCATTGCACATATTAAATACCTCAAGGGTTGTTACAGAGAGGAAGGGGAAAGATTATTCTTTGAAGCTTCAGAGATTAGAACCAGGTCTAATGATTTTCCATTGTAGGAGGGTAGACTTAACTTGAACATTAGAATTAGAACATTTGAGCTTAAGAGTGATTTAGCAATAGAACCAATTGCTTACAAATGTGGCAGGGTCTCTTTCTCTTGATATCTTTAAAAGGATGCTGAGCAGCTATATGTTGGGGATGCTCTAGCTGGAGATCCTGTACCGAATAGGGGTTTGGACTTGCTGCCCCAAGGGACACCTTCTGACTCTATGATTCTATGATAGATTGTGTGATGGAGCACCTGGTGAGGGAGATGGAATTCCAATAGACAACTCTACCTCCCTGTCCAGGCCTTGCCTACTTCTATATAACAAACCCTGGTGGATAGAACTGAGATAAATTAACCACTCCAGCCTCATCCATCCAGGCCTCTGTAATACTAACTAGGTCGGCATTCTCACCCAGGATCAAGTTCTGGGTCATAGCTGTTTCTTCATTTAGCAGTCTGGCAATGAGCAGCAGCATTTGCAGCCTGAGGGTCTGTTGCCAAGGATATCCAGACTCTCTGAAGTGGAGAACATTTTTGGGGTAACCAAGAGTCTGTGACTTTCTCTTCTCTCATGGTGATATAACTGTCTCTTCACTCTGTCTCTCCCTCTGCTTATAACCATGCCTATGGCTTCTCCCTGACTTACCCTACTAAATTACTGGAGTCTCTCAAAACCAGGGAGCAGACTATGTGACTATTATGATGGACAGCACCTTTATACGAATTAACAAATTAATTCTTAGTTTTAAGGTTATTAGAGTAAAACCTGACAGCTTACGGCTAATGAGAAGGTAAAGATCAAAAGTACCTACTGGCAGATTTGCTGTTTCTTTGTTGTTTTACTAAACCCTTCCATTGATAAATTATTTTTAATTCAGTCCATATGTTGATTGAGCATTGCATTATTGCACAGGTGCATGCCACCAGCTGATGAAATCCCAAACCTCTAAAGTCTGAAGATACTTCATCAGTCTTAAAGCTGTGTGGAGTGGGATGAACATTTTTATTTCTCATTCATTGCATTTAATTTGTCAAGTAGAATATAATAAATAATACCAGTAATACCAATCACAACAATTTTGTTTCAAAGGGAAAATCAAGTGAAATACAACTGCAATGATCAAACTTGATGTCTATGACTTATGTCTATCTTTAAGGCCATTTTTGCACTATACTGTTATACTGCTATTATTCCACTTCTATTCTATTTTAGGAAGTGACATTTAGAATTCTCAGCAAGAGAGCTCTTTGGCCTCGGTAAACTACAAACTCCAGGATTCCACAGGGTGTTGAAAGTGTAATAATAGCACAATAACAGTGTAGTGTGGAAATGGCCTAAGGCAGTCTATAGGTATAAGGAAATGCTGTAGTTCAAGGATGAAGCATCTGCTTTGCACGTAGAAGGTATCAGGTTCTACCCCCAGCATTCCAAGAAGGGCAAAGACTTGTAGAGTTGCTGCCCAGCACCATCGGCAATAATGGTCTAGATGGTTGACTCAATATAGGCAGTATTCCATGTACAAACTTGACATACTGAATGGAGAACGTGAGAGCCTAGAAATAAATTTCACCAGTTGTGAAAATGGTAAGCAATTGTGAATCAGGCCCCAAAGCCCTTAAATTTTGGCTTCCCTTATAATTGCTACTTTCCTATTAGTCTGTTGGAAGGGAAAGCATTGGCTGAAAATTATGGAGGGCTTCTGGAGCTATCATTATGGGTCATTTTTAGGGCCTAGTTCTTGGCTATTTCTTCTGATCTTGCTTCAGTTACTGTTAAGGATACTGGGGTTGAGTCAGCTGGGGCTTGTTACCCCCAAAAGTGGGTGCCACAAGGGTCCACCAGTCACTTCAGTACCTCTGTTCAATAATGGGAAATAATTAGCTGAAAAATAGGAGGCCTGCAAGAAGAGGGTAACTTAGCGAGGTCTGACACTTATGTTCTATGGGGGTAACTGCTAAAAAGATATCTATCAGAACACTTATGGTACAATTTAAATGTGTTTTATCAGGGGGAAATACACATGCAAACACACACACAATAGTCACACACAAGCAATCACACAAGGCTAACTGAAAAAAAGAGATAGAAGAATTGGGTTATATTTACCAGAAAGAAGCAGAGAAGCAGAGAAGCAGTGATGTGGCTTGGACTAGTGCCCAAGGACAGCAAAAGGTCTAAAGCACAAAGGGGATCCCTGCAATCTAAAATGCTGTGAGGGGAACCCAACATTAGAGTCCCTTTATACCCAAAAATCTGCCCTGGAGGTGTGAGGCATTAGTGACTCTCTACCTGTGTAAACAAAAGTTTTGCAGGGTGGACAAAAGGTGACAGGATGGTTTGATGGTTTGTTAATCACAGAAGGAAGTGAGTTGATAATTTGAACATGTAGATGGCAAAAGGTTTCAATGGCTGTGACTGAGGACCAGGAAGAAGTCACAGATGGGAGGATGAAACAGTTAGTGATTTGGGAAGAATCTTTCTGTTTTTCTGGGCCAACTTTGTCAAAACAAACAAGGCTCCTTATGCTTTGGAGTTTGTAACAAATACTCTTGATATTTAGGTGCTAGAGAGTTGATAGCTTTTTATGACTTTGCCTTCTATAGGCACCCAGCAGGGGTTCTTGCTCTTCTTAGAGCTGGCTATTGTTTTCATTGAAAGAGTCATTGTTTTCCTTAAGTGAACCTATGAGTTGGATCATGTTGGGCTCATCTCTGACCTCCTTCCAGCCAGCAGAATCCTTTTCACATGGCCCTTTCCATCCACAAGTCTGTATATGATTTTTATTTTATGCCAATTAAACATATCTGCAAATTAACATATTTTTGCCAATTAAACCATTGCACAACCCCAGTTACAGGTTCCTGATGCCTTCTTAGCTTAATAAAGAGTGAGTCAAAAAATGATGGGATCTCTTTTTCCCAGGATATCAAGATCAACCTTGTCTTCAGAATTATTTCACTTCTTTGTGACAGTGGGGAGGGATGGTGGTGGAACAAAACATATTTATGATACAATCTAGGAGTTTGCTTGTCATTCTTGGAAACATGGAAATCTTAGAGAATAAGAACCTTAACATATATTATGAGGACCAACTTTGCTTCCTTCCTAAAAAAAATTGAGAAAAATCTAAGCCAATCCTGTCTGCTTCTCAATATCTTCTCAAATGAATACTTGCTCAAATAAACATTTGGAAATGTCCAAAGCAGCATGTTTTGTGATGTACTATATACATATCTATTCAGAACTAAACTGCTGTGAGCTTAATTTGAATTATTTCCATTTAAGTATAGGCTTTTAGCTCTGATAAAACCTGAAAATGGAAGCTATAGAGAGAGGACATCATACTTTAGGACATCAAGGCACTTCACTATTTACTTTCATATATTAGACCTATCCTGAAACAATAGACAATTTTGATATCAGTCTTAGACACTGTACCAAATGGTTAAGGTCTGTGGTAAAGCATATGAGCCTCAAGTAACAAAGACCCAATTAATTTCAATTTTAATTTCAATTCATGCATTACCTCAATGGTGACCCTTTAGTGCCTCAGAACATAATCCTTCATCCTTAGTTTGAGCTACAAGGCTGCAAATTGGTGGAACATCATGGAAGCATTATTAAGACTTAACATATCTAGTAGAAACATAAAAGGGAAAGAAGTATAGTATATTTTAATGTGGTGGGCAAATCTCTAGTGTCCTTCTTTTATATGCTAAAGAGCCAAAACTGGGTCCAGCTTCATTTCAAAATGATGGAGCAATAATTTATTATTCACTTAGATCCCTTAACTTCATGGGCGTGCTCAAGCAGTTTTGTAAAGCAGTTTTCATTCAGTGTGATGTAAAACTGTAATTAGATGTTTTCAAACACTGGTAACATGTAATTTACCCCTGATCAGGCCAGAACACTATGACAGAGAGCAAAGTATGGTCCTCCACATGTTGAATGACTATAACTTTCAGCATTCCTTATCACTGGACATTCTGGCTAAGGCTGCTGGGAATCACAGTCCAACAACTTCTGAGTTTTATCATTTTTAAGATTTTTCAAAACAGCAATGTAGAAGAAAAAAGAAAAAAAACAGGAAATAAAGAACAGGGAAAAAAGAATCAGATAAAAATGAAAAAGATGTAGATGCAAATAAGGATAAGAAAGAAAAGTGACTTCCAAGCTTCTCTTCAGCGGTTAGTAAAGTAAATAATCAATCTATACCTCTCTCATCTATCACAGTAAATTCCTCATCCTCCTTTTTATAACATATATCTACTAATATCTAAATCCAAACTTGTAAATTCTTAAGTATATTTTCTACAGAAAGTCAATAAAGGGTTATTACTCTTTAACCAAAGCTACTATTAATCTCCCCTAAACGAATTACCCCCTTTCACTCTAATTTAACAGCAATCTATCATAATGCAGAATAACAAATGTTAAATCCTTTCATCTTCATCAAAACAGTTTTCTCCATTCTTTTTCAACTCAGCCTTTCAAAATTTAACCTTGCTGTACTTTTTTTCCTTTTTCCCTTTGAATTTTCCATAGCTATTTCTAAAGAACACATCTGTCACAATAATGCTTTTTGTAATTGTCTAATTCACATATAGATCAACCTTAATAACATTTTCATCATTTTCTTAAATTTCATCAATCTCTCCACAAAAACCCTTATTTTATAACAATTTTCTTTCCACTAAGACAACATTGTAGATCAAGCAACAGAATAGCATCTACAATCCAAGAAACCCAATCATTTTTAGACCCATTCATATTATAAATTTAACCTTTGTTTTCTGCCAAACCTCTGCCATTGCACAAACCGGGCATCAGTCATCAAATTCCATAAGAACTGGGGTAGGAGACATCCTTCCATAAAAATCCTTTCCACTAGTCTTATTATCTTTGCCCTCTTTGCTGTCTTTTTTCCCCTCCTTGCTGCAGTCTAGCTGAAACTCAAATACCATCAATGTCTTTCCAGCACTCCCTGCACTCCATGGTACTATTATCTCCAGTGATGGTACTGTAGATCTCAACATTCCTCCTTCAACATCTTGATTATCGCTAAGGAAAAACATCAAATTTCTGATTTTCAATTCTCCAATGTTATTCTTCTCTCCGTTATATGTAATAGGTCCAACGTCTCCTTTGGTTCTCCTGGAATCACCTTGGGCTGGTTGTATATCACCATCTATAATTGTCTCTCTTCGCTATAATATCTCGTCTTCATCTAATTCTCTAATTTCCATCATATTATCCATCCTTAATCTAGAACTTTTAATTTTTCATCCGTTCAAATTCCTCAAGAATTTGCTGCCAAATCACTAGGCCACATTCATTGCCTAAGGCATATATTAGGTTAACACCTTTTTTCTCTATAGCAACTTTTCTGCTACACTGCTGCCAGACACCACCTGGCTAAATAAGAAGTCTCTCTTGTCATTCAGATTGTTTTCAATGGGATACCTCTCCCAGGCAAAACGCATCCACTTTCCCATAGGAAGCCAACCCCTTTTCCTGGCCCCTTCTTGCTCCCCACTTTAAAAAATACCTTTCCAACTTTTAATATTACTATACCCTTTGTCCACCTTCCTTTTTTTAAAAAAAAAAAACTTTTTCAAGTTCACACTCCTGTTAAACTTTCTGCTTTCAAAATGCAATCTTAAAAGTCTTTAAACTATTCCTTAAAGTCATTCACATTAGTATGGAAAGCAGGAAACTCACCAAGGTATTGATGTCACCACTGAATCAAAGATCTCTTTTTGGTTTTGAGTCAAATAATTCCAATTGTTATTTTTTAAAAAAAAAAAAAAAGAAATTAAGAAAGTGAGATGTTGTGCTTTGGGCTCATATACAGTAGCATGCACTTGATAGAATTTTCCTGTTTACCTCCCCCCACCCGCACACAAATACACACTTTGCTTGCATTCAATTTCTACAGTCCCTGCAAGCTTAGAGAAGTTCTCAGACCCTTGTGGGTAATCTTTGCTCTGTCCCTTCTCCAGGGACAAAATCACCATCCAGAACATGCCTCCAAGCTGGTGATCTCTGCCACTGTAGCTTTCTCTTTCATAGATCTCCGTGAAGGGCTGTCAGCCAATCACAATCTCATTTAGAAGATCCACAGTCCAACAACTTCTGGAAGGCTACACAGTTGCCACCCTCACTTCACACATCATGCATCAAATAGAGGGGTTGGATAAGTTTGGCTCTCCAGATGCTGAGGGACTCCAACTATGGTGTTCCTCACTTTTGAGTACATTGGCTAGGAAAGGGAACAACAATCCAATATGCGAAGGGGCACCCATTCCTCAGGATATATGTAGACCACGCTCACTGAAATTAGTGGGACTGGTCACCGATTTCATTACAAATTTGAGTCCTACTGTTTTCAGTAGGTCTACTGTAAGCACATCTGAGCCTGAATCCAACCTACGGGGAGGAACTCAGGGCAAAAAGAAAGAAAGGTAATAGAAGCGAGTGCATGTCGACTGAAAATCATCAAATTTTTACATATGTAAAGTTCTGAAATCTTGGAACTAGCTCCAGAGTGAGGAAGCATATGGAATTATTATTGACCACATTTAGGGCAACAGCAGAAAAGTGGAGCAGTGTAAAGATAGATTTTTGTGTGGGTGAGCTGTGTCCCAAACGCAAGATTTCTAAGGGAAACAAAAGTATATTTCACAGTAGGATTTCCAATCTGGACATATTTTCTCTAAAATAAGTCCTGCTGATTTTCATGGCATTAAAGTTAAGTAACATATTGTATTAAACAGCCATTTTTCTAAAAGGCACATATTGTAAGCAGCTTATTCACAAAAGGTAAATTGTATTTATATCTTCTCAACAGTAAAAGCAACAATTAAGTCTATTGTTATTCTTGTTGTTGTGTGCATTCAAGTTGTTTCTGACTTATGGTAGCTCTAAGGCCAACCTATAATGGGATTTTCTTGACAAGACTTGTTCAGAGGGTGTTTGCCTTTGCCTTTCTCCAAGGCTGATTGAGTAAGACTTGCTCAGGGTCACCCAGTCAGTTTCCATGGCTGAGTGGGGAATTCGAACTCTGGTCTCTGTAGTCCTAGCCTAACACTCAAAATGCTATATCATGCTGGGTCTGCATTAAGTCAATAACTATAGATGTGTCTATCCTGTATTGTTGGGTGTAATTTGTGTACGTGTCTACCCCTTAACTAATGCATCCTGCCCTCATGTAATAAATATATTCACTAGAATAGTTAAGTCTAAAGAACCCAGCGTTAAAAAAAAAAAATCTAAATCCTTCCCACCTCAAAATAAGGGGAATCTGGAAAGCCAATAAAACATATCAACCTTTCCAAACTAAAATAAATTTCTATTTCCCTTTCTTTTCTCCTATTGCTCTAAAGCAGTGGTTCTCAACCTGTGGGTCCCTAGATGTTCATGGGCTTCAGCTCCCAGAAGCCCTGAGCATTGACCGTAGTGGCTGGGGCTTCTGGGAGCTGAAGTCCATGAACATCTGGGGACCCACAGGTTGAGAACCACTGCTCTAAAGCAATCGAATGTAAAAGTTATTTAGAAATTAAAGGGTTACCCCCCCCCCATTCAACTGAAATAAGAAGATAATAATACAGGCTGTTAAGCATGGGTGGGCAGATGGAAGATTAGAAACCACTGCTGAATTGTCCTGGAGATTCATGGTAGACTAGTAAGCTTTTCTTAGTCCCAGTTGTTTAACAACATGAACAATTTCAGTGACTCCTTCTAACAGACATGAACACAACGGGTTGCTGAAAATGAATAAGTTTAGAAGAAAAGCAGAAGCAGATTTCTTAATGAATTGGTCTGCCTAAGGAGGCCTCCCTGATACTGGAAACAAATTATTGAGCCATTTCCACACTACATGGTTATAGTATCATAGAATCATAGAATCATTAATTTGGAACAGACCTCGGGGCCATCCAGTCCAACCCCCTGCCATGCAGGAACACGCATCAAAACATTCCCAACAAATGGCCATCCAGCCTCTGCTTAAAAACCTCCACCACTCTCCGAGGCAGCATATCCCACTGCCAGACAGCTCTGACCATCAGGAAGTTCTTCCTGAGGTTCAGGTGGAATCTCCTTTCTTGCAGCTTGAATCCATTGCTCCTTGTCCTAGTCTCTGGGCAGTGGAAAACAAGCCAGCTTTCTCATTGAAATTACACCCCTTCAAATATTTAAACATGGCTATCATGTCCCCTCCTTATCTTCTCTTCTACAGACTAAACATACCCAGCTCCCTAAGCCGTTCTTCATAGGGCATGGCTTCCAGACTCTTCACCATTTTGATTGCTCTCCTCTGGACACGCTCCAGCTTGTTTATATCCTTCTTGAATTTAAGTGCCCAGAACTGGACACAGGATTCCAAATGAGGCTTGACCAATGCAGAATAGAGTGGTACCATTACCGCCCTTGATCTAGACACCATACTCCTATTGATGCAATCATTGGCTTTCTTGGCTGCCACATCACACTGCTGCCTCATCTTGTGAGCTTGTGATCTACCAAGACTCCTAGATCCCTTTCACACATACTGCTATCCAGCCACATGTCCCCCAGCCTATATTTGTACATTCCATTTTTTCTGCCTAAGTGTAGGACCTTACTTTTGTCTCTGTTGAAATCCATTTTGTTAGCTTTGGCCCAGCTCTCCAATCTCTCAAGGTCATTTTGAAATTTGATCCTGTCCTCTGAGTTATTAGCAACCCCTTCCAGTTTGGTGTCATCTGCAAATTTGATCAGCATGCCCTCTACTCCTTCATCCATGTCACTGATGAAGATGTTGAATAGCACTGGGCTCAGGACAGAACCCTGTGGCACCCCACTAGTCACTTCTCTCCAAGATGAAAAGCAGCCGTTGGTGAGCACTCTTTGGGTTTGGTTGGTCAACCAATTACAAATCCACCTAACAGTAGCCCTGTCCAGCCCACATTTTATCAGCTTCTTTGCAAGAATGTCATGGGGAACTTTGTCAAAGGCCTTACTGAGGTCAAGATATGCCACATCTACAGTATTCCCTTCATCTATCAAGCTTGTAACCCTATCATAAAAAGAGATAAGATTAGTCTGGCATGACTTATTTCTTTGAAATCCATGTTGACTTTTAGTGATTACAGTGTTGCCTTCTAAGTAATTACAAAGTGACTGTTTAATGATCTGCTCTAGGATCTTTCCTGGTATTGATGTCAGGCTGACTGGGTGATAATTAATTCGGTCCTCTTTTTTCCCCTTCTTGAAGATGGGGACAACATTTACCCTTCTCCAGTCTGCTGGGACTAGTGCTATTATTCCACTTTCGACCTCCTGTGGAATCCTGGGGTTTGCAGTTTAGGTAGGGGCATTTAGAATTGTCAGCCAGGGAGCTCTTTGGCCTCAGTAAACTACAAACCCCAAAATTCCACAGGAGGTTGAAAGTGGAATAATAGCACTATAACAGTGCAGAAATGGCCTTAGACTGTGTGGGGGCTGTGTTATCTTGTCTGTACAACTTCAAGCAAGTATTTTGCTCTTGATTCTGATAGACCTTGGGAAAACAGTAACAACAAGAATAGAGATCTCTGAATCTGAAAGACCATCCTTCCCTATATGAGCCTACCTGAATTTTAAGATCCTCAGAGGTAGAGTTTTTCTAAGTCCCACCATTGTCAAGGGCACAAAAGGACAGTGCCTTTATGGTGTGTGTTCCCACCATAGCTCCTTTCTACAGAAGGCCAGTTTGACCAACTATCTGCTGTATTTCTGGTGGAAGGCATCTATTATTATTATTATTATTATCATCATCATCATCATCATCATCATCATCATCATCATCATTTAGAAAGGCCTGCTTGGCTATTAACTGGTTGTGTGCTGCACCTTTATCTTCATTTACTGTGCTTCAAATATTTCAAATAATTATAAAATAGTTATAAATGGTGTTTTTAATAGGATTAAGTAATTGTTCTTTTTATTTTTTTATTATAAATTGTTTTAAACAATTTTGTAAGACACCTTAGGTCACATACTGGAAGAAAGGTGGGATATGAAATAAGTAAGTAATAACTGACTATCTTTGCTATAAAGATTGGTAAAATAACGTCTATGAAATAGTCTGAATACACTCAAGTCTACAGAAATGCTCTGTGATAGCAGATAAGAGGCAGGCAGACAGGCAAGCAAGTAAGCAAGAAAGGATTAGTAATGAATGACCAATGGAATTTTCATGCAGCCTTTCTGGACAAATCTGACAATGACCCTCTGAAAAGGGCAAGGACTGAATCAGTGATGAGATAAAACAGCCACCGCATGGAGCTCAGGTGGCCATTTAGGATTAAGAGAGGTGATGCAGCCACATGACAGCGGGAGGAAGCATCATGTGGTGCACTGTGCCTGTACAACGATGATTGAGACCACAGGGAGCCAAGAATACTTCATGCACACATGCATTAAGATGCATTGGCTCAATCAAAACCTGTGTGCATTCACAAGGTGAAAACAAAAGCCGTCTGTTTTGGGCATGATTTTGCTAATCTTCCTAACTGCAGCCTATTGGCACTCCTGGCCTCCACAATTAAGACACAGAGAAATTATTCCCTGTCATTTCGGCTAACTGTCGGGTTTCATATTCTCCTCAGTTAATGACATAACTGCACCACAAGGATTCTTTTAAAAAAAAATGCAGTGCTCTTTGTAATGCAGCTGACTGTTTTGCAGCTCGCTTGCATTGTTCTTTTATTTAAAGGGAAATGGCACAGATATGGTTCAATATCAAAGTGTCTCAGCAATAAATTTGGATGAAGGCACGATCAGCTTACAGGGTGCCAGAGAGCTGATGTCATGCAAATTACTAGAGCAAATTCTTGTAGGTCTGCTTCAAACCAGTTCTGGACTGATAGTAGGCTGGTCTGGTCCACAAGTAGAACAGGATGAGGGGGAAATGAAGGGCTAGAATGGATTACAGCACTCCAGGATAAAACTGAGTGAATCACATTCTATCACTTTAAACAACTCACTGTGAACTGAAATATAGCACTATAAGAAAGAACCTGGGCTTGATCCAGTACATTTTAACTTCAGAGAGTTTATTTGTAGCATGATGGAGGATTAAACAGAGTATCTGCAAGAGAAAATGGAGGATTACAACGGGCAGCCTATTCCGTTCTGTCACTGCAACATTTTGTTCCTTCATTCTATTGCCTCAGTCCCCAGTGGTTGCCTTTTCAACCACGGATGGGGAAAGCTAATTATGCAGTACTTGTGATTATCCAGAAAGACTTCACTAGTAAAAGAGCCTCTTCTTTTCTGAAAGTTGTCTTTCAAATGCAATGAAAACAAAGATAAGCAGAGCAGGGCATATTTAATACTTCCTTTGCTTACTTCATTCTTGACTGTAAGAATTAATAATTCCAACATTTGTTTCCCTGTTCTGTGAGAATATGAAAATTTTTGTGCAAGTTTTGAACATCGTTTATATTGCTGAACTTTGTTGAGGAAAACGTTTGTACAAACATACACAGTTTTTTCTGAACAGAAAACATGTTTTGAGTGGAACAAACCGTATTTTCTGTACAAACAGCATTTTTGGTAAGAAACAATACATTTTGCATAGAGAAAAGTGATCAGACATCTTCTATTTTTCGTATAGGAACTGGTGTACTTGCACAATTTATGCAAATTTATACCATTTATAATTTATAATTTATACCAAATTTATACCATTATACCATCCTCACTCCCCACATACCAATGTATAAATTGTTTACATTTTTCACAAATGCACTGATTCTTGTGAAGAAAGTATTCTTTTTGGGGGGCAGAAAATGAGTTTTCTGCGTGAAAAACAATATTTTTTGCACAGAAATAATTGTATTATTTGCACAATACAGTGTTTGCTATGCAAAAATACTTTTTTTCTTGAACAGAAACATGTTTTCTGAGCAGAAAACCTATGCTGATTTCACTCAAACAAATTTTCCCCAGTGAAGACGAAGTGTGAAGAATTTTCTTCTTTTCCTTGCTGGGATTTCTTGCTTGACAAAACACTCCTTTTACATTCTGGATGTGGGTATTAATGAGTATTCTTCACACAGCCAACTTGTAAGCCTGTAGCCTCAGTTCAGAGCAAACACTGACCAAATCTATGAGCTCTCACATTTCCCTTGAGTGAACAGAAAGAGCTTTTCCCAAAAGCTGCAGGAGATGTGAACAGTTGTGGGAACACCACAGTTACTGATTTCCAGAAGACACAGTTCTGAGATTCTTCAATTGGTGTCTGCGTGCAGCGGACATAAGGTGACACTGGATCAAGAGAGATCATGAGGTCTTCAGGGCTCATTCATCACCTTCTGCTACCTCTAATCCCCACCACCCTTCTTTTTTTGCAGATTAAGCATGTTATGAATCATCTCTAAGGACATTCTTTTTACACTTTGGAATGCCTCCATCCCGAACATCTGGAGAAAGAGGGAAGCAAAGCATTGCAGTCTAATAAAAATCGGATGATGGTGAAATGGAAACAGTTTTGCATACAGCTGTGGTGCTGATGACATGGGACAATTTAATTCTCCTGACTATCAAAAGAGTGAGGGGGGGGAAGAGAGAGAGACTTTTAATGGGGAAAAAAGGAAATTATTTCCCATTGCTGATTTCTCCATCCCTTACAGTCATTTTATTAGCTTGTAACACATTGTTGCCACAGTGGCACCAGATGGGTCTGGAGATATGATAGCTTGTTAACAATATTCTGTCATCTCTGACTGCTCTTCTAAGTGTTCTTCCCTTCATTCAAAAGTTAAATGGACTCTCAAAGCATGAACAAGAATAAATATGTAACATTTGCTACAAGGACATTAACAAGAGCGAACATGATAACAATCAAATATATTCCAATACACTGCAGAAATATAAGATGTTTCGTTAAAGCTTTTTAGGTGGGAGTTGTCGCATTGATGACTACTGTTCCTCTTAATGCATTAGAGACACTAGACATTTTCTTCTTCTAAATGACAGATTTTCCCCCCGGTATGTTTGTGTCACTCAGAATATGTTAACCATTTCAAAATGAGAAATGAATAATCACAATAGCTGCAATAGTATGCATTAAATCAGACCTAAGATGCCCCAAGTTGAACAAATATCCAGGGTGGCCTGATGGAGACATTACAAGATCTTGCAGCCCTATAGCAATACAAAGTGTGATGAAGGTCTACTGTGCATGATTGCTGCTGCTGTGATTGGTTAAGTGGATCACAAATTGTTCAGGTCTCCATTGGACTAAGAGTTGCGGTGTGATATGAAATCTGCTCATATTCTTCACCGACCCAAAGTTGAAGACTCTTCATTGGATAACCCCTCCCCGTTCCCTACACACAAGGCCTTTCTTTCTCCTGTGTGAGACTATGGACTGAGTGAGACTGTGGAGATTCCCTCTCTCTTTGCAAGTTGAGAAAGATTGACAAATCCTGTTGGTTAGTCCCGATGAAAAGAGACTTCTAGAATGGTGAGTCAAGGAGTAAGTAAATCCAATTGACTCAGTGGCTTTATTCTAATTGGAATTAACAATAGGATTTAGGCCACATTTTGTTTTGTGTGTGTGTGTGTGTGTGTGCGCGCGCGTGTGCACAAGACATTGTGTTTTTTTTCACAACAACAAAATGCGATGATCTGTGCTAAAATAAAGAAAACACAATTTTTTAAAAGTACTGATACTTCAGAGACTGACATTTCCACAATAATTCGCTTTTTTCCCAGTAGGATGCCAAGTCACTATGTTTACTTGAAGACAACAAAAAAATTGCAAATATTCTTCACAATTCTATTCATTGTTTGGCTGCTTCTTACCATATATGGTGTTCTGAGACTTGTTAGTAGGTACATGAGATCTGAACCAAGCATGAAGCTTTCAATCAGTTTGGTGCTTCGTGACGGGAGCAGGGATTTCTTCTAAAAGCTTGACTGTTAACCTTACGTCATGTGGAATTTAGGAGACAAAAAGGAAGAAAATAAAGAAAGGAGAGGAGACAACTTTTATATTTCCCTATTGATCACTGTCAGAGAGGGGTGCGACAAAAGTTGCCAGCTGAAAATTTACAGGACCAAAAGGCAAAATAAGTAAAAAATAAAAAACGTCACCATTTATACTTTGTACCAGCACTGCCGTCAGTGCTGCACGGTGATGCAGCTTCACTCTCAGAGAACATCTTAGCAGAATGTAGTGGAGCAAGTTCTCACCATATCAAAGCTCCAAGACTCTTTGATTAGCAGCAATCATCTGCCACTCCAACCCCTTATTTCTTTTTAATTTCTGAGGTTGGTTGTCATCTCTACAGTAGCTAGATGAAGGGTGAGGGGAGGAAACTTTTCTCTTTCTTAAAGCAAAAAATATTGTTGTGAACAATCCCATTCTAAAGCAGACTATTCAGCTCTGACTTCACTTGAAGCAGCCAATTACAACCCATCCACATTGCAGAAAGACTTGCTCCAGGCAGAGGTGGAAGCTCCAAGAGTTTGTTTCATCATATGAATCAGCATAACTTCCTTCATTTTGAAAATCTTTTTGCAGAAATAAGCTGTCATGATGCACATCTGTGCACACATGCGCATGCACACACACAAAATTAACAAACAGAACTGAAAAATGCTATACGAGCAAAACATTTCAGCTTCCACTTTCTTCAGTGGTTAATGATGAAACTGAGCTACATACAAAGGAGGTGGTAGTTTAGAACATTCTGTTTCCAGTATTCGTTAGTGGGTGATGTGTGGCTTTATGTGTGGCCATATTAGGGTTTTAAGTCCA
Source organism: Iguana delicatissima (assembly GCA_948472985.1). Taxonomy (NCBI): domain Eukaryota; kingdom Metazoa; phylum Chordata; class Lepidosauria; order Squamata; family Iguanidae; genus Iguana; species Iguana delicatissima. Next base: position 606,264 of record CAOKZL010000065.1, read on the forward strand.
TAGATTAAAACATTTTCCCTTTTGTCCAAAGGAGAAAAGCTTGTTATCTGCTGCTCCAGAGAGTAGGGACCTTATCACACTACGCTGTTATAACACTATTATTCCACTTTAACTTCCAGTGTCAACATTGTATGGAATCCTTGGATTTGCAGTTTAGGGACATTTAGCTTTCTCAGTCAGAAAGAGCTCGTGGGTCTCACTAAACTACAAACCCCAGAATTCCACAGGGTGTTGATATGGTGGTAAAAGTGGAATAATAGCACTATAACAGTACAGTGTGATAGGACAGTAAAACACAGAGCAATGGCTTCAAACTACCGGAAATTACAGGAAAAGAGGTTCCATCTAAACATTAGAAAGAACTTCCTGACAGTAAGAACAATTTCACAGTGGAATACACTACCTCGAAGTGTGATGGAGTCTCCTTCTTTAGAGGTTTTTAAACAGAGACTGGATGATCATCTGTTAGGTATGCTTTGATTGTGCATGGCAGGGAGGTCTACTGGATGGCCTTTGTGGTCTCTTCCAACTTTATGACTCTATGATTCTATGAGAAGGCATCTCAATATCAAACAAGGGCAAAACAGAGGGGCTTTGATGTTCTGAGTTGAAATGCTTGGCCACTGGTTGCTCTAGCTTCCTGATCAGGATTTTGGACTCATGGTTTCTGAAATATGTGCATAAGTCTATGGCTGCTTACCCCACACACTGCAGATGCTATCCTGTATGACCCCATTCAACCACATGAACAAGATTGCAAGAGTGGCATGTGATGTGGAGTTTCATGTAGTAAGTGCTGCCAGCCACTGTGCTTCTAAAAGTGAGTCTGCTTAAAGTATTTACAGGTGATGCAACACTGTGAATCACAATGGTGCAATCCTGTATTTTTGACTAGTGTTTTCAGGACAGCTTTTACTAGAAATCTCCTTAGGATCTGATGGCTGACTGAAAGCTATAACTGGAGACTTTCTGATGGCTGTAGCAAGACGTTCAGAATTTGTTATCAATGGATAGCTTTCTGTAATTGCCATGGTAGTTAGTAGATGCTGGATGGAAATTTACAACAATTGTAATGCATTATTGGTTGTTACCTAACTCATGTCTTTTGTGGAGAAGATTTTATCTTGAAATGATGTTGTTGTCATCAATAACATGAGGGGAAACAACCAAATAATTATTAAAGTATTCTCCATTTTCTACCAATTTGTATTATTTATCACATTTTTATCACTCCTATTTAAGGAAGTCAGGTCAGCATGATTGATCCCACTCTCTTCTTTATCCTTAAATCAACCCTATTAAGGTAGATTAAACTTAAAAAATAAGGTGACAGAAGTTTACCTAGACAAGCTTAGTTTGTCATCTGAACCAGAACCTGATCTTTCACTGGACGTTGACTCTGCATGCTGCAACTTATTAATTAAATCTCTACTCATATCCATTTATTTTCATCTACCAGTAGTAAGGTTTGGATGACAGACTAAAACGTGGAGGTGAGTGGGGAGAGATTTCATGAGAAGCATGTTCTTTTAAAGGTCTAAATTATATGCTAGCACTGGAGGAATTTCAAGGAGAGAATAAAGCATTTTTATCAAAATCAGTATTTAAAAGTATTGACAGGCGTATAGAGTGGTTGTTCTCTCATGTACACTTTCTTTTTTCTCTCTTTCTCTCTTTTTAAATCATGAATTTAGATTCCACAGCTGAGTTTGCTTTGATCAAGGAATTTAGTGTTGAATTTCTCAGCATATGCTGTGTAAATATAGACCAGGTTTGAGGCTGGAAGTTGCTTTTAATAAAACATCTATGAGGATTATTTATATTGAAAGGAAAGCTGAGAAACTACATCTATAATATGCTGTGCTTGTGGCAGATAGGATCCAAAAATTGATTGACTGAAGAAGTAGGATGGTATAGAATACTCATGATGTTCCAAATTCTGAGGGAACAAAGTTTTAGAGATATCTGCAGTGAAAGAAAGTTTTCATGGCCTGTAGAAGGAGGAACTCTATCTTGCTCCCTCTCCAGAGGAACTATCATCCAAGTCCTAGAAAGCAAGTCCCACAAAGACCTACTCCAAGACAGAGTCCAGAAAGAACCATTACTCTGAGGGTTGGCAGCAGAGGATTTCCTCTCTCTGAAGGAGTGGGCTTCTGCTGCAGAATCAAAAGCAGAACTGCTCTCAGGTTCTCCAGAGTGGTAATGCTTAAAAAGTCAGGATAGAATGTCCCTGTCTAGGAGAAAGATAAGGCTGTAGCAGAGAACTCACAGGGTGTGAGGAATTCCACATACGCAAGCCTTCTGCTATGTAGCCTCTGATTAAGTGACACCTGTGTCACTAGTTGTACATGAGTGGAAGTTTTAATAAAAGTGTTTCTGGTGATGTGAAGAGCTGTGGAAACAAATTCAAATTTAATATATCTCAGCTCCTAGCATACTGCTGGTTCTGGTGGCATCTCACCTTGGATTGACTCCATCTCTGTCCTGGCATGAATAATGTCTATTGTTTGCAACTTTAGCAATACTTCTTATTTTAGGGCAATGAAGATCACATTGGATTTTGCACACCATACTCATATTATTTTCTTAAAAAATAAGCACTCCCTCTCTTTTTTTAATTACCCACACAATACCCACACAAACACAAACACTTCAAAGGCAATTTTCCCACAATTTTTCATTAGCCTGTTTTTTGACCAAAGAGAGGTCTTTATTTAACCAGGAAATAAACCAGAAGTTTACTGGGGAGGTATTTTTAAGAGAAATTGGTCCTGGGGGGGGGGGGCGGTTCTTAGCAGGTAACAACTCCATATAGCCTATGTGCCATACTTTTTACCTACATTTGTTTTATGACATTCCCTTTCTTCATGGTTTCCTTGTTCTATGCAATTAATCTTGATTTCATTTTCTGGAAACTACTTTTGGATACTCCTTACTTATTGACCTTGGCTGAGGATTCTCCAGCCTACCTTAAAATTACTACCAATGTCATATGTATTTGGCACTCTGGGCACCCCAAAATACAAATTTCAACTAAATCACCAACCAAAGTTTGCTTTTCTGTGGTCTTTAGGGATTAGCAGAAGCAACCACTTCTAGTTTTGTGACTGTTGAAGGATCATGATGTCCATTTAATGCCACTCTGACTTAATTCCATGTACAAAATTCATTTAAGAATGTAATTGATTGGAATCTGTGGTTCCATTCCTACGTGGGGAGCTTTTCCAAGAGAATAGCAGAGTGAGAATTCCTGTTCAGCATCATAAACATTAAGCTGTGGGATACCTCAGAGTTCTATCTTCTCCTCAGTGTTGTCCAATATCTATAGAAGACACTGGGAGAATTCATAAGGAAATTTGAGGTCAGATTCCACAGTATGCTGTTGATACTCAGATCTACTTCCTATTGTTGTTGCAGACATTTGGGGATATGCAGGTGTTAGACTGGCTGGATGCCGGCTAGATGAGAATGGAGGCTCTATGGCTTGGCTGTTCTCAGGTACAGGAATGGGATAAGCTATCTAAATGGAGTGACATTACCCCTGTGAGAACTGGTATACAGTTAGGAGTACTTTTAGCTCTGTCTTCATCACTGGAGGTCCAGGTAACTGTGCTTGGGACCCCCTTTGACTGGTCTACCAGTGATGGCCTTTCCTGGACAGGGATAACTTAGACACAATATTCCATGGACGAATAACTTCCCAATTAGGCTACTGCAGCACACTCTATGCAGGGCTTCCCTTGAAGACTACTAGAATGCTGCAACTGGGGCAAAATGTTGCAGTTAAACTACTGCCTGGAATGCCGTACAAAAACCTTAGAACACTGGTTTTATTGCAATTGCAGTGGCTGCTAATATATTTCTTTTGTGAATACAAGGTGCTGACAATGACATTTAAAGCCCCAAACAGCTTGGGACCAGTGTCTCCTCTCTCTCAATCTCTCTCTGTGTGTATTTGCCTATTGTTGTTGTTGTTGTTGTTGATATTGTACAATGGGGGAAATTCCATCAGTTCATATTTTCAGTTTAATTTTTCCCTTGCAAAAAAACAGTCTCTGCTTTTTAGTTGTTTTTCACTTTTACTTCAGTGACAATGATTTCAACTTCTAATTTCTGACACCTCCTCCTTCTCTTTGCCCCCTCTGCCTCAGGTGCATTATGTCCCATCTCCTAATCTTTGAAAGACCTAAACCTGACCTGTTCCTATCAGTTCTGAAACAAGAACATTCTTTTTCATGCTAAGGATCAGCCTCTAACACAGTACCTTTTTCTTCCATCAATCTTTCCAGCCTTGCTGCTGTCACTTAACTGGGATGATTCATCACCTTTAGTGGGAAATTTGCAGGGCTTTCTTTTAAGTCTTCTCTTTCATCTGCCAAACAACTTTGTGAAACTGGTTTTGAAGCTTCTTGGCTGCTACGGTGGGGGCTTGGCTACCAAATTTGTCTGTTATCGCTGCAGGTGATATTTGCCTTGCTATTTTAATTATTTGTGCCATCTCTTTGTATGGTCTCTTTTCATCTTCTCTTGGGCTTCTGCATTTGGAGATAGGACTTTTCTGAATAAAGGCTTTGTCAGAGTGTCAATTGCATTCCCCTTTACACAGCTGCAGGACCAATACAAAATAATTTGAAATGTTTCAGCTGAACACACTATCACTGTATGAGATACTGTCCATTCTGACATTTCCTCAGGGTTCAGGAAGAGGTAGCAATATGTTTTATTTATCATTCTAGTGAATATTAACTTACTTGTCTCTCAGTGGCAGGCCTCTGGCCTATACTGGCATCATGTGTTAACTAAAACCACCTCCTTGACACATCATCTGTTGCACTACAACTCTGGAGATTAGGGTTCAAATCCCTACTCAGCCATGGAAACCCACTGGATGACCCTGGGCAAGTCACACTCTCTCAGCCTCCAAGGAAGGCAAAATCAACCCCCCCAAACAAATCTTACCCCATATTTGGTTCACCTTATGGCAACTCTAATTCAGAATTGACTTGAAGGCTGACAACTACAATAACACTGTTGCCAGACAAGAGAACCACTACACTTGTGATGAAATCTTTTAGCTAACTTACTTAAAAATAGTTGGGATCTATGTGACTAGACACAGAATCATAAAGATGGAAGATACCCCAGAGGCCATCCAGTCCAACCCCCTGCTATGCAGGAACACACTTCAAAGCACTCTCAACAGATGGCCATCCAGCCTCTATTTAAAAAACCTCCAAAGAAGGAGACTCCACCACATTCTGAGGCAGCATATTCCACTGCCAGACAGCTCTGACCGTCAGGAAGTTAGGAAGAGATTCAGGTGGAATCTCCTTTCCTGCAGCTTGAATCCTTGTCCCAGTCTCTGGAGCAGTGGAAAACAAAGCTGCTCCCTCCTCGACATGACATCCTTTCAAATATTCAAACATGTCTATCATGTTCCCTCTTAACCTTCTCTTCTACAGACTAAACATCCCCAGCTCCCTAAGCTGCTCCTCATGGGGCATGGCTTCCAGGCCACTCACCATTTTGGTCACCCTCCTCTGGACACGTTCCAGCTTGTCAATATCCTTCTAGAAATGAAGTGCCCAGAACTGGACACAATATTCTATATGAGGTCCAACCAAACAAAATAGAGTGGTACCATTACCTCCCTTGATCTAGATACCATATTCCTATTGATGCAACCAAGAATCACATTTGCTTTCTTAGCAGAAGGATTCTTATCAGAAGGATTCTTTTCTCCCCATTAGGTGGAAAGCAAGATGAGCGGAAAATTACTGCTCTTAGAGGATGCTTTGCATTATATAAATTTTTCAGAATGTTGCAGTCAAAGGTTTGCAAATATATTTGTCCAGAAGTAGTAGTAGTTTCATGTGTTAAAATCTCTTTCAATTCATATGGTTTTTCACAAACATATGTTGTTCCTCCCTTCCTTACTGGTCTTCCTCACAATGGACCTGTTCTCTAGAAATCCTAGCAAGTCCAGATGCAGGAAGAAGACACCTTGGCTGGCCTTGGGGAAAGAGGGCAGGTGAAAAGGAGTGGGCATTTTGGTGTACAACACCAAGATGCAGAGAAGCCAGGGCAGAGGTTGTTGACTGTTCAAGCCTCCAGTACCCTGACTCTCCCACTTCGTTGTCTGCTGGGCTGCCCAACCATTCACTCACAGTTAGTATAGCCATTTTGCTGGTCATCTTTGGGTCTAGACAATTTTTTCCTCCCTTTCCAGGGGGTTTTCTGCCAACCCTGTACTGTTTTGTTTGGAATTTTGGGTGTGGTGACCAGTAAGTAGATGAAGGGAAAATGAATGGGTGATGATGAAGAACAACCCGGGGTATTTCATGAAGAACATGGGTATTTGGTGAAGAGGAGTCTCCAGGCTTCCTCATATCGGTCACAAGTCCTATGGGTGGGAAAGGAGATTATTTTTCCTTTATTGAATGGAAAAGAGATTCACAAGGAAGGTCTCTTTTGTTGAGGTATGATTGGGTGCCAATTCAAAATGGTGGCTGACATTCAGAGTCTGGTTGCTCCACCAGGGGTGGTTGAGGAGGATATCAGGTTAAGACCTCTTGGCTTAGCCAGAACCCATTTAGTCCCCACCCCCAGCAAATCATTAAAATTAAACTGTTTAAATAAAGTAGTTCTTTTAATACACAAGCTTGTTGTCTGGTCTCATGATTTCCCTCCGGCTAAGTATTTACAGGCATCGCAGTGTCTTCTTCGTTGTCATTTGGTGGAAAATACTTGTATCCACCATGTCAGTGCTTGGCTAGTTTAGGAGGAAGAACAGCAACAGAAATAATTTCTTATTGGACTCTCCTCATAGACAAACTGCTGAGATCAACTGCTGCAGTGGTTCCTAATGGGTAGCAGTTGTCCAGATCATACATACCATGTTCAGATTCAGCAGCTCAAAGCTGGAAGAACTGGATCTCTTGGTAGATGGCTTCTCAGTGACCATCTTGTGCTCCACTGTCACCTCTACAACAATGATGAAGGAGCTCAGAAGAGTGTTGGCAAAAGGAGAACACTCAGACACTCACACCAAAAGCCAATGTGGTTCCTCTTTGACAAGATTAGGGTTTTTTTGTAGGTTCCTGGCAGTTTTTTGGTAGGCTCCTGACAGTTGGAGCAGTGTGATTATGGTGGCCCTCTTTGACTCCCTTTGCTCAGCCTCACTCCTTAGATTGTCTTCTTTCTCCTTGCCTGCTCCAGTTGCATGAAGCTAGGAAATAAAACTACCTATATTAATATTTCACTTTGTTTTCCAAACCAAATCAGCCTATTAAACCATTGCTTATGTCCTCCAAGGGCTGAACTGACACTGAGTTTTGTTTCCTGTCCAGACAAATAGTTATAGGTTGATCACTAAAGGGGTGTTTTACTTGGAAATCAAAACTCTCAGACCCATTTATGCAATCAATTGAAACCATGAAAAGTCAGTTTAGGGTCAACTTGCCATTGCTGTCATGTTTACCCTCATAAATTTGCCAATATTAAACCACTCTTCAGAATCTTGCTCAGATGGAATGGCCAGGATATAGAAACAGGTGAATTTTTCCTAAAATGCCCCCCTTCTTTTTATTGCAAACACTGTCAACCAATGGCAGCTAGTGGCTTCCATGTTCATGGAATGGTAAACCTGCTCCATGTTTTAGTCTGAATGTTAAAGGAGTTCGCCAAGGTTCTGAGTCTTGTCCCTAAAATGGGCTCCACACTTTGGATTGCCCCTTTAATTTTCAGACTAATGTTACCCCACTGGCATACCCTCTCTTGGGAACTATAAATTTGATATCAGATCTGCCTGCCATGCCAGCGAGGTTGGCTGGGTGAGCACGTAGGCAAAGAGGTTGAACAACTGAAAACAGGTCAAGACCAGAAAAATCCCCAGTCACATAGCCCCAGGAGACCTCAGGCTATATACATCCACACAAACAAAGCGTCCTCAGCCAGGAGTAGTCAACAGGAGGGGATTAGCATGTTTTCCCCAGGTTGAGCAACTTTGACTCTGGAAAAATCCTAAATCAATGCTGCAACCCTACTTGATTGGAACCCAACTTGATTGCTATCTGATTTGACTGCAACTCACTTGCCATTGTATGGCATTCCTTTCTTGTTTGGGCCATTGTTTTTCCTGGGAGACGGCCTGCCCTCAAGGTACATTCCAACCTATCAGTAGTCCTAGTTTTTGAGGGTCTCTTCAGAGAACTCCCCGCCACACTAGCAGACCAGCACTCTGTTAAGTTGAATAATCCCCTCAGCCATCTCTTCACTGAGCTCCATTCTTCTCACTGCTTCACAGACTGAAGACTTCAGATACGTGCAGTATCACCACTTCTACAATCCCTTACTATATCCCCTATACATTTTTCACCTCTTTTCCTTCTCAATAGGCCTTGTGTGCTTGAGTGAGTGAGTGTGTTGGTGCATGAGAACATTTTCATTCAATAAAATCCATTTATTCAATATGTTTGTCTGGCTTTTTGGCTTGGCCTGACCCCATAAAAGTTGGGTAAAAGATCCTGCTGGGTTACCCTGCCCCTTGTTTTGCTATAGCCAGTGCTCTGCTAATTTTCCCAACCTTCATAACTTGGAGCAAATCAAGGTGTCCCCATGGGACCCCCACAAGTCAGGGTAACACTAAAACCAGGAGCACATTCACTGCTTCACTAACATGCAAGCCACAGGCTGCCACTGCTATCAACTCTTTTTAGGGATGGAAAAAATATTCAAATATAATCACAAAGTGCTCAAAAAACAAGTGTGTGTGTGCTCATTGAACAACTCTCATAAAAGGAATCCTGGACTGAGAGTCTTCACAGTTCTGCTCAGAAAATGATGTGGTTCTCAAAATCTTTCATGCAGTGGGAATCAAAAATGTTAAAATTTACTGCTTACTTCGAGAAGAAACTTAGTGGAGAATTCTATCCCTAACTCTTCCTAGGGTAAAACAAGGAAACTCCCTCATGTGCACTCTTAACAAACACATTCCCTTCTATGAATTAAAGACAAATAAAACAGAAACACAGCCTCCAAGAGTAACAATAAATGTTTCTCATTGACCTGCTAAATTATTATCTTTACTATTAGCAAAAAGGTGACCCAAGTGGTGAATATACCCTCAGATCTAAAGAAGGAGGAGAGAGAGAAGAGAAGAGAAGAGAAGAGAAGAGAAGAGAAGAGAAGAGAAGAGAAGAGAAGAGACAAACAAAAAGTAAGACAAACACAGACAGACAGTAACTGTTGCATGTAACTTGCTTGTAAAGCAGTTAACTATTTTCTTCCCACCATCCTGTGAATCATGCAGTTGTCTTCCCTCTTCTTGGCATGAAGTCTGCTTTTTACCAGTGATGCAAATAGGGCTGAGATGTGGCTGAAGGACTGTTGTAAAGACATAAACAACAAGTCAGATTTAACTTATTCTAATGCAAGTCTATTCAGAATTAAGTCCCACTGAATGCCTGATAAATGTGCATAAAAACTTACAGCCGAAAATTTGGTATCTGTAAAGAGGAAGGAGAAGACAGTCTACCCTATGAAACCTCCAGAGAGAAGAGGTATTTGGGAATCACATGGGAAGGGTGAAGTTTTGAAGGGTCCCACCCATGGCCCTTTCCACAGGGGGGGTAATAAAACGTTTTAGCGCATTGTAGCGCAATAGCCCTAGGGAAAGGCTTCCAAACCTTTAGAATGCGCTGAGTCGTCTTTAATTTTTCAGTTCCACACCTCAATCCGCTCAGAAACGTCTCCAACTGTGCTTGCACATGCTTTTTAAAAACCGGAAAAAAATGTTTCTTTCCCCCTGAGCCACGCAATCACGTGCTTGCTCACTTGTGTGGAAGGGGGAGTTTCCCCTTTGATTCGACCCTGAGATGAACGGGGGGTGGGCCGTGGGCGTGGACAGGTTCGGCAGTTGGCCCACCCCACAAAGAGCTGGACGGCACCATTTTTTAATCCTCGCTAGCGAGAGCCCACAGCAGGAAAAAGAAAAAGCATTGCAGGTACACTAAATTGATCTTATTTCTTTACTGTCTATTTTTAAAATCGCCTTTTGATGTTTCCGTGGGGATGTTGGAGCTTCAGGGGACTGTGGATTTATTGCTTTCATCTGGAGTGGGCTATTCGGGGGGGGTGAGGGGAGGAATTTTTTGGGAAAACGCCTCCCTAGTGACACCACCATTTCACAACCCACCACAAACTGGGGGATGTGTAGGGGGAAGGGCCAGGCGGGGTGGGTGGGGGCCCTTCGGCGCCCTGCCAAGAGGGCGCTGGACGGAAAGGGCAGCATGGTGGCCGCCAGGGGTCCCGCGGGAAGCCTCGGATTAATGGCGCCTTCACTTTGAAGAAGCGCTGCGGGGATATCAATTACAGGTTTGGTAAATTGGGTTTATTTCTTTCAAACCCCCCCCAAATGCCACCGTGGATGAAAGAAAAAGTTTCCACAGCCACCTGAAGTTTCAGTGGGGGTCTGGAAGCTTCAGAGGGCTGTGGATTCTTCCGGGGTGGCATATTGGGGGGTGATTTTTGGAAAGTCTCCTCTCTATCAATACCGTCATTTCACAACCCGCCACAAACCGCTGGATGTGTGAGCCAGGGGGCAAGGGGGGCCATAAAAAGCCCGCCGTCATAGGAATTAATGTCACCTTCACATTGAAAAAGCGTTGTGGGGCTATCATGACTCTCCCCCGGAAATGCCCAGAACATGAGGGAAAAGGGGGCAGGGGGCCATGTCCTGCATTGGGCAGAATGGACCAAAATGTGTGTGGTGGGGTGGCTGACTGACATCCCTTGCTCCAACAGAACTAGAGCCTGATTGGTGGGCGGTTGGTGGGGGCCACGACAGGGACGCGGTCTGACAGGATGGGGAGGGGGGGGCTAAGGGGGGTGTCCGAAAAAGATGACCATCTGCTTTGTGTACACAAGCCTCCCCAAAACCCACGATTTCCTTGCAGGTGAATTCCCGGTGGCCCCCCTTCGAGGCTGAGAGGGGATCAGACAAGGAACACTCCGTGGCAAAAAATCCAGCTTCCAGTTCTCCAAAAAGCCTGCAGCCCAAACTGGTCGCCTGGCTTCTCTTTCAAAAGAAGCAGCTGCTTCAAGTACTAGCAGGATAGACCATAAGCTGTATGCGCGTTCCTTCAAACCATGGATTTCAGTGGTGGTCTCCCATCCAATTTTAAAATCCTAACACACCCTGTTTAGCATCCTAGGTTAGCATGGGATTTGGGGCCTGTTCACACGATCTTTAAGTGCTTTCCACACCTGTGTGGTATGGTGATGCCTTGCTACGGCGGGCGGATCCAGGTCAAACTGTAGACTGCTTCCAAGGGTGAACTGGTTATATGCAACCATTGAAGACAAGTTACAGGAACGCTTGGAGAAATATATTTTATTAAATAACAAGATAAAATTGTCAGCCAACAGAACAGAAAACCAGCAAAGAAAGGTTGCAAAAGATTATAGGAGGTTGCCCCTCCTCATCTGTGACTTCAGATCCCGTAATTCCTTCCTTATTACGAATTATCGAGGGCGGATGACACCTCAAGAAGGCTTCTCTGTGCAGACTCATCTGTGGGTGGGAGAGCAGATATTAGGATGCTGTGCTGACACGCTCGCTGAAAGCACCGTAGCCAACCTTCCATCATGGCCACCCATGTTGCTAACTTACACATCTTCGCTGTTTTCCTTTCCAGCGTCGTCATCCCCGCCATCAAAGAATCCGCAAGGGACCTCAGCTCCGGGGGGGATGGACCTGGGAAGAAAAGATGACATTGGCGACCATCCACTCCTTGGGGGGGTTCCGTGTGTGCCACCTTCCACGGAATAATTTATTGATACTTGCCAGCTGAACGTGAGGATGGGCCAGGAATGCTTCCGGACATTCCTGTCTTTCCTCCACTGCGGACAGTGTGCCAACTGCGAAAGGAAGAAAACTGTTCAACATCCCGTCAACAATTTGGGCATTAATCTCTGCATTTTCTCCCAAATAGGTGGTTACTGTACCTTCAGCTGCTTGTTCCTCTTCCCCTGGCACATCAATCACCAGATCGCCGGGCCGGGGAGGAACAAGTGGGGCTCTCTGCTTGTGCGTCTGTGGCTGAAATAAAAATAAGCGGGGAAAAAGATGTTACCCCGAAACAGATCAACTTCCTAGCTGTGAATAAAATTTTTACGCCAAAACTGTTGCACATGTTTTACCTATATCTTCCCCAGCACCTCCACCATCACTTTCCTCCCGGGGCCCAGGTGTCAACCCAGCAGGATTGTTTTCCCGGTTTTGGAGAACAGGAAAAAAGCAAAGCTCTTAACCTTTGCAAAAAAGCGGGGAAACCTTGAAAACACACCTGTTCCCCACGTGTTTGCATACACAGGGACAGGGCTGGAAATTTCATTACAACTGGAGGTATTGCACTTGCCTTCCCTCTCTGGGGTCCCGGCGACATCAAAATCTTGCCTGGTCGCACGGCGTCTGGCACCTGGGAAGTGGCACATGCTGTTGTGTGTGTGCTTACATAATGGGGGAACCAGGAACCCCCACCGTTTGATTGACCATCACTTGTTCATTGGGAGGGGGATGGTTGTCAAGGCTACTCACGTCCTCTTTGCGGCCACGCCCGGAGGGGCGCCCGGCAGACTTCCACAGCCACAGCATGGTGCCAAGTAGGGAGGCTTCGCTGAATGGGGTGGGTGGCCATTGGAAACGTTCCATGAGACGAGAAACGCCCCCTTAATGGCTTTGAATTTTGAGTTACCTGTGCTGGCGTCCTGTCAAACCCCTGCCATGACAACCCCCTTGCAATGGTCTCATAGAATTCCCCATTTGGGGGCATTTGTACTACAGAGTAGTACATTGACCCCTCCGCATCACTTGACCATAGCCAACATCTCCCTGGTTTCAAAATCACCCCAGAGGGCACCCTCACGCTCCATTTTCTCTCTCTCCCCCTCTCTCTCTCTATATATATATATCTACCTTTACACTCCTATCTATTTATCTATCTATCCTCTATCTACGTATCTATCTATCTATCTATCCTCTATCTACCTATAATATCTATCTATCTATCTATCTATCTATCTATCTATCTATCCTCATTACCTATTTTAAAAACCCACTAGCTATCCTCTATCTACCTAAAGGGACAGCAGGGTAATAAAAGGATAAAAAAAATAATAAAAACTAAAAATCCCACGCTCTACCTCTACCTGCCTCCTTATTTTCCCCCCACACGCCCACAGGAAGGGTGCAGTTCTACCTCCTTCCTGTGGAGGTCCCGTGGGGCCAAGTCCCCGGTGGCCGCTGCGCATGTGCGAAGCATCGCCGGAAGAAACTGCACTGGGGGGACCAGGAGGAAGCCATTACTTGGAACTAGCAACCTCGTGGTCAGCCAAACTTTGCGGAAGAGTTTTGTTGAAGGTGGCTATGGAGACCCAAGATGCAAGCCAGGGAAATGTGTCTAGCCCTGGAGAGGGAGATTTCAACCCGAGGAGAAGCAGGGCAAAAGGCAGGGGGGTCGCGTGGCAACACTCCGAAAGGGAAAGGATCTCCTTGAAGTGTGGGGCGAACAGAAGTACCAGGCAGATCTTCAGGAAAGCTACCGCAATATCGAAATATTAAGAAATAGCCAGGGAAATGGAAAGAAGAGGGCACAAAAGGACAGCGGAAGAATGCCTCCAAAAATAAAAGGCTGCGGCTGGACTACCATCATGCGGTTGCTGCAAATAAAAGGACAGGCTCGTCCTGGGTTACCTGTCCTTACTTTGAGGAGCTATCTGAATTTTGGGTGGTGACGCGGGTGCACACCCACCAAGGGTCATCGCAAGCTTGCAGATTGCAGAGGATGGGGGGCATGGAGTGGAGGAGGCTGCAGCACCAGAAGGTATGAATGTTAAAAAGGGTACCCTCATTTTAGTTTTGTATCACTAACTCATCTATGCATGGAAATTCCACCCATTCATTTCCCTTTTTGTGCTCCAGAGCGTGCCCATAGCCAGGAGCTTTTTGGGATCCCAAACCTCTGATGCGGAGCATTAGGTAAAGGGAGGTTGTTAGTGTGGCAACAAACGTATAATCTTCGCTGTATCTCCCTGGGTCGCAATAGCGCTTGGGCATGGCTGCTATGAAGCTGGGCATCAACTTGTTGCCCTCTTTAAAGAATGCTTTGGCAATGTGCATGTCCCAAAATTCCTGTATCACTACTTAATCACTAACTCAATAGCAAACTGTTTTGCTCCACAAAACGACAAGTTGTCTAACTCTTTGATTCCTGTGGGTCTCTGGGTATGCTAACGGTGTGGGAGCATGCAAATGGCGCGCAGTATGTGCCTGGTCCCTTCCAGCTGGATATCAATGTGCATAGGTCAATGGGGGGGGGGTTTAAAGGCAGGAAGGGGGGGCCCCCAGGGCCATGCAGAATGCATTCTCAGCAGACCTGTTCTTTCACACCTCGTAACCTGTCCCCCAATGCAGGCATAGATGACACCAGCAGCACGCCAGTTCATCCTGGAACATCTAGAGAAAAATACAGCACCACTGGTACAGGTGAGTTTTAACCACCACCCTTACTCCACACCTTGTCACCATAGCACTAGAGGTGTTGGCCGGAAGGTCAGGAACCTTCCTGCTGGACCTTTTGCACAACAGTCAAGCCTGGTGTCTTACGAATGAGCAGGATTCATGGAACTAGACATATAATTGTTTACATGCACAGTTTCTGTTGCATCCCTTCTCCCTGCCCACATTTTTCCCTAAGTTAGGTATTCACTGTAGCGGGCACTCCTCAGTGAGATGTTACATGAGAGATGATGTTACATGAGACGATGAGAGATGTGATTGGTTTTGCTGCTGCCCGGCATGCAGTTTTGTGCGGCCCTCACAGGAATGTCACTGACAAATACTATGTTACATTTCTGTCACTTCAAAAATCACATCACAAGCAGATATCACTGGAAGGTAGTTCTTCTCGGACACGGTTAGGGGAGCTGAGAGGCAGCCCCACCGTGCCTTGAGCCTTCCAAAGGCCCACTCCACCACGTTCCGGCAGCGGTTGAACACCCTGTTGTAAGCCAACTTCCTTGGGTCCATGGCCCCTCCATATGGCTTCATCAACCACCTTGACAGGGGGTACGCCGCATCTCCGAGGATGACTGGACCAATGGAAACGCCATGTATGGTGATGGTTGGGTTCCCAGGAACATACCATCCAGCCTCCATGGCGTGCAACAAGGAGGAGTGACGGAAAACAAATGCGTCATGTGTTCTGCTTGTAAAGCCAAGGACAATATCCAAAAACCGTCCTTCATGGTCCACCATCCCCTGCAGGAGAATGGAGAAGGAGCTCTTGCGGTTTATGAACTCTTCCCCTCTTCTTTTTGGTGGCCGCACAGGAATGTGTGCACCATCAACCGCGCCGATGCATTGGGGAAATCCCATGCGATGGAATCCATCCATGACCTGCAATGGGTGGCAACACAAAAAGCAAACATTACTCCTTTCAAAGTACTCTGTAGGCTGAGATAGTGTCACTGGGGGACGTTGGGGTGCAGGGGAGGGAGGGAGAGAGGGAGGGAGGGGGAAGGGTGGATGGAGGTGGGGAGGGGGGATGGAGGGCCGCGGATGGCCACGCGCGTGGCATGGCCAGTGCAGGGATGGTGACCGGACCGGTTTGGGCTGAGATAGTGTCACTGGGGGATGTTGGGGTGCGGGGGAGGGAGGGAGAGAGGGAGGGAGGGGGGAAGGGGGGATGGAGGTGGGGAGGGGGGATGGAGGGCCACGGATGGATGTCGAGTACTCACTCTGCGATAGTCTCCAAGGGAAACGGTGGATGACAGGAGGACCTGCTCTATCGCCAGACACACCTCAATGACAATCACAGCGACTGTGGAGATCCCCAAGCCGAAGGTGTTCGCCGTTTTGCGATATATAAGTGGCGTTGTCAACCACCACACGGTAATCGCCACTCTCTCCTTCACAGATATGGGTTGACGCATTTCTGTGGCTTTCCTCTCAAGTGTGGGACGCAGAGGGTCAGCAATCTCGAAGAGGGTGGCTTTCGTCATACGAAAGTGGCAGAGCCACTGGTCATTGTCCCATTTAGCAAGCACCTCCTTGGCCCACCATGTCCTCTGCATCCTCTCCCTGACCCACCACCTTCTGGGGTGTGAGAGACACCACGAGTATCCTCTCAGAAGGGGTGCATAGAAAACGTTCTCCTCCTCATGGTCACGATGGAGCCTGGACCTCCTCGCTCGATCTCTGGCCCACTGTTCTTGCATGGTGGCCACCACTACACCCAGAACCGTGACAAAGGGCCCCAGGAACCTGACCAGGTCATCGAGAACCTCGTCCTCCATCACAAAGCCACGAACAAGCCAGAAAATCGGCGAAGCAGGAAGCACAACGGCCGGCACCGACCAACGCACTAGCCCAAAGTGGGGGGTGGCGGCGGAAGGCGGGAGGAGTTGGGGGAGGACCTTACATACACGCGTGCGTGCGTGCGCATGTACGTACTGGCGCATGTACGTACTGACGCAACGCGCCATTTTTTTTAAATCGAAATCAGCCTATCACAGCCATAGTGGGCGAGTTTATGCTAATAGCAGGAGTGGTCAGGACGGCAATGTGTGGATCTCTGAAACCGCGCTAAACTGGATCAAGCATAAGACGTATGGATTGAGAGCGCGAATTAACACGGATACAAAAAAACCCGGAAAAAACCAGCCGGAACCGTCACTACGCGAATTCCTCTCCTCGTGTGGAAAGGGCCTTAGCTGGATGTAGGCTTCTGGGATCTTTAGTCTAACAAAGTAACTCTCCTAAATTCTGCATTGGATGAGCCTCCCAAGTGACAATTTGCAAGTTCTCCCAAGCAGTATATCTCTCAGTCCTCTTGTGAGGATTCCTGCTCTTACTGTTATGCTAAAACATTTTAAAAGAATGAGTGAAAGCTGATGGAAATCTATGTGAAAGCATACAGAGAATGTTCCCCTAGCAATGCTACCAGAAGGTTGAGATAAATATGCTTTACAAGAGGGATAGGCAACCTGACACAGTCAAGATGTGCTTGATGGCAAGTCCCATTGGCCATACTGATGGAACTTGTAATCCTAAACATATGAAGGTCACGAGTGGTCTTCTCCTGGCTTATCTGATCCACCATAAGTAGGGTATTGAGATTTTTGGAGCTACAGCTTTCAGTACTGAGGATCCCACAAGAATGAGGGAGTGAATGGAAATCAGCACCATAATAACTGTTCTATAAGCAAGGGACTAAATGATTCTGGGGGCTAGGTATGAAATAGCATATGCAACCCTTGACTTTCCATTACTTCTTTACTCAACATATGCTGACTCTGAGATAAAATTGTGAACTGTAGATCTCCACAGGAAATATATATATATATATATATTTCCTGAGACAACATGTACCTTATATCTATGCAGTCATGTTCACTTGTGCAACTTGCCATTGATGCTACAGAGATCAATGGGTTAACAAGCAAGTGTGAACTATCCATAGTTCCACCATTTTTATCGTTAAACTAAAATAAATAATGTCTACCACAAAAATACAGTCATTCATATATGAAACTAGTTGCTGCTGTTGTTGTGTGCTTTCAAGACATTTCCAACTTATGGTGACAATATTAGAGGGGTTTCTGCTGTTGAGAGTGTATGATGCACCCAAAAGTTTCCATGGCTGTGCAGGAAATTGAACTCTGGTTTCTAGAGTCACAGAGCAATACTCAAACCACCACACCTAGCTGTGAATAAAAAGATACCTGACATCCTCTACTATTTTTGTGGCACTAAAACTGGGCAAGCATTTCACTGAATTTTTCCATTTATAGGAGAGATTTTCTGGCAGTTTCTTGGGAAATGTTATTTCCTATTACCAGCTGTAGCATACTGCTAAAAAGTGGGGAGAATATTCAGAGAAAGTTCTGCAAAGCGGATTTATTTTCTAGGGGTATATACATATGAAAAATCTCAGAAATGTTCTCTTCAAAATGTCTTGTGAGAAATTTTGGCGTATATTTAGTGTAATCAAAGGCACAGCAGGCTTATAACTTCCAGATATTTCCCCTTCCTAAGTCTGCAAGGGATCTCTGCACAGCTAATTTTTGATTTGTGGTCTCAAGGGACAACTAAACAGCTAATTTTTTTTTTCAGTTCTCTCAAGAGATTTTTGCAGAGTTAATATTTGAATGAAGTATTCCATCAAACAGTGTTACCAACTTGTAGAATCTACATCCACATCCTTCAGTCTAGCCTAGCCAATATTCTATTTCTGGGTAATATAGTTAGCATCTGTCTATGTGTCAGGAAACTTGAGCTCTCAGTAGAAAAACTAACAATTTGGGGATTCGCTCTGTACAATACCATCAGTCTCTGGACAAAGGAAGAGGCAGGAAAGAGAACAGATGCACCAGTCAAAGGAACCTATTAACTGCAATTGGCTAGAAAATGTCAGGTGATTTTCCATTATCTGTATGGAAGATTACAGCTCAGTTTTTCTCACTGGCCTGGGTAACTAAGAAACTTACTAGTCCACAGATACCCCCATTCCTTTGTTCCAACCTCCTTAGCTATGAAAGAGACTGGAATCCCACTGGCGTCAGGCCATGCTATCTTTCTGCCTGAGGCAAAGCAGCACATAAAGAGTGCTTTCTTGCACTCACCCAAGTCAAGAGCCATTGTACTCTAAGCCAGTCAAGTTAATTGGGTATCTCAGGCAGAAAATCCCATAAGCGCTTCCCCACATTCCAGCTGTCCCTGTGTGACTAGCACATTCCAACTCTCCTAAATAATTCTGTTATCCCACTTTTTCAGATTCTTTTAAAATGTGCTAGTTTCTCTTTCCTACTTCCACTTCCTCCGTTTGCCCTGAGCTTTCTTAAGTTGCCGCAAACTGAATTCAAAGTGCAAAAGTAGCCTGTACTCAGTTAACTCAGCAGAAGTGGGAGAGGAGGGGCAGATTCTTGCTCTTCTCTGCTGGGTAAAGCAAAAGCCAGCTGCCGCAGCCTCTCCTAACTCATGTGTTCTTCCTCATTAATAACTGTTGCCATCTTGAGCACACTCTGATGTTGCATGGTTGCACATCTCCTGATTTTCATCTATGAAATGTTGGGAAGTATGGACCTCTCCAAGTGCCATTATGGTGTGGTTGTCTGTGTGTGGGACTACAACCCCTGAGTTCAATTCCTGCTTGGCCATGGAAATCTATCGTGTGACTTTTGGTGTATCATATACTCTCAGCCCTAGAAAAACCCATGATAGGTTTGCCTTAGGATTGCCACAAGTCAGAAACAACTTGAAGATACAACAACAACAATGTACTGCTTCCAATCCTTGTTAATAGAAAATGCAACTAAATAATAAATAAAAATAAATAAATAAATTACTAATCATTTATAACCCTTTCATAACAACCCATATCCCAATGGTGGTTACCTCACTCATTTAATGGTAGAACTGGTCATGAAATTCAGGCACTTTCTGGTTTCAGCATTACAATGCCAAACTAGGGAGTATATTCAGTCCCCAGACAATTAGACTCACACAGCTCCATCCCAATGTCTGTGCCTATGTAAGTTTTGCTATGGAGTCAGTCCCCACAGCTCCTAATACAACTGCTGTCTATTAAACAAACAAACAAAAAACAGTCGTCAGTCAGCCTGAAGATTTCACAAATTAATCCCACAGATTCAGTCCATCTCAGCAGTTGTTTACATCATCCGGTTTCTTTTCTTCTCCTCCCACCCTGCCTCCTGTTGCCAACAAATTATCCTGATTGCACCCTTGCTATTTCCTTCGTGTTTCAGGTATTTGGCAATATATTTCCTTTTTCTTTATTGTTTCCATGCCCAACATTGATCAAAGCTACCTACCTCTGGTGCGTAAACAAGAAACCGAACTGTAACGGGGATTTGGAAAAGCTCTCTTGGCTTGTTCTAGCTTTGTCAATTATTATATGCAGTCCACAGTTCAGCAATGGGAAGCTCCAATCAAATGAAGACAAATTCTCCTTCATTTCTCCTGTATTCTTTGTTTTTAAAACCTGAGTGGCATTAAAAGGGGCGTACTCACAAGGGGAATGAAGGGGAATGAGAAAGAGAGATTCCTTGACAGAAATAGATTAAAGGAACTACTGCAAAAGAGGCAATCTTAGTGCTCATGCAGGTAGCAACTTTTTATTTACTTTAAAAAAATGGAGAAAGAGGATTTTCTTTTCAGACCATTGCACTTCAAAGAATTACCCTCCTCCCATTGCACAAGATATCAGTTATAACTTAAGATTAATTTGTATGAGATCATACATGTTCTTGAATTCTTGCTGAGTCATCAATGTTGTTATCATTTCTGATTTATGGAGATCCCAAGTTGGCCCTATCATGGGGTTTTCTGGGGCTGAGAGCATGTGATGTGCCCAAGATCATCCAGTGGGTTTCCATGGCTGAGCAGGGCATCATACCTTGACAATCCAATGCTCAAATCACCACACCATACTGGGTTTCATAATCAGATCTGGTCAGATTCTTGAGAGACAACCTGCAACACAATTTCAACTATCCAGATCTAACAGATACAGCACAAATAGGGTCATATTCTATAGATGTTAAAGATAAAGATCATGTCAGAGAAAAAATGAAGTGGTAACATTTATTTTATTTTATTTTATCTTGCTGTGTGAAGTTTTCATTTACAAACCAATTACTATTTATAACAAGTGGGGTTCTTGTGTCTAATTGTTAAAACAATTAAATCTAATAGCAATGTCTAGTCACATCAACAAAGAAAAACTTATTCATACAGCTAGCAGTATACTAAAATTGTTGTCCGGATTTTCCAAACTAGATTTAAAAATGTTGCAACCATCTGGGTAATTCTGAATTTTCTTCCTTTCGTATATATGGAAAGAACCAGCAGCTTGGAAAGATGGTCAGAAATGAGTGGATTAGTCCTCCCTTTGCCCCTTGATAAAATTTACAACAAAGGACTTACATGTCAATGGCCATTTCTGCATTAGACTGTTATAGTGCTATTATTCCACTTTCAACATCCTGTGGAATCCTGGGGTTTGCTGTTTATGGAGGGACTTATGGAATCCTGGGGTAAACTGCAAATCCCAGGATTCCATGAGATGTTGAAAGTGGAATAATAACACTATAACAGTCTAGTGCGGAAATGGCCAATGCTTCAATGCCCCCAGTAGCACATGGGCAGAGGCACATGATAGTCTTTGTTTTGTTCCTATTAGATAACACACCATGTTTTGTGACTATGTGATCCAACTTATAGTTTTGTATAACAAAAGAGACAACCTACCAGAGAAAGACTTTAAATAATGGTATAGCAATAATTTCATATAGCATTGTTCTCCAGATGTTCTGCACTAGAACTGACCAGTGCAAAAGGCCCCATTGGGTCAGGTATTCTGGACCTGTAGTCCAAAACGTATGAAGAAAAACAGATGCCCTAACTCTTTTGATAAAACAGTATGGTTTAGCAGCTGGAACTGCACATTTACCAATTTGGAACAGAGGATTTAGTAAATAATTCTTTGTGTAGGAATTATAAAGACACAAATTGCTTTCCGCTACCCATTGCATTGTGCAGCATCAGTGAGTGGAGGTGCTTTGACCGGTCTCACATGAATAGAAGCCAGTGATGATATCATGGCACAGTGTGCTGCTTCTGAGATATTGGAAGTGGTGTGAGAGGCTATTTAAGCCAGAACCATTCCCCTCCTTTTTCCTTTTCACTTGATTGCTGTGACCTACTCTCCCACTTCTATCACAGTATAAGCTTCCTGGTTGTTTTGAGGCTGGGTAATATTTTTTCCTCCTTTTCCTTTTTTCCATGTTGCAGGGAAATTGTCAACTGGTGGTGTCTTAAGTAGGCTCTTAATGGCAGTTAGTGGGAGGAGAAAGTAGGACTTTGGTGAAGACCTATGGCACCCATTTGAAGAAGGATGAGCTTCTGGAGCTGCCCCTACATATTCTGAGGTCCTAGAGCATGGAGTGGGGAAGAAGACCACCCTTGGGGCTGGCCTGAGGATTTAGCCTTCATTTCAAGTCCTGTGACAAGGAGTTGGGGGAATGTGTCTTTAGGTCCGTCTTCCAGTAAATGACTGGGCAGGGTAGCAACCCACTTCCTGACTTCATCTTGGGACTTTGATGTTTTGTCCAGGGGAAACTGGAGAAGAGTTCTGGAGGGACCATTTGCCTCAGCTGCTCCTGTCCAAGATCTCTCCCATTTTTGCATTCCTCAGAGTATAAACCTAAAGAGGCAATAAATCAAATAAAGTGGCCTGTATTTAACATAAGCCTTGTTGTGTGGTCTCATTATTTCAGCAAACATTATCAGTACTTGTGATAAAATAGGGACACCTCCCCTTGACTAGGATGAGAATATTCTCCAACACCCTGTTTACAATGCAATAGCAGTTAGCAGTTATTTCTATACCGCCTATCAACTAGTGTTATCTAAGCGATTTACAATGTATTTTTAGCTAATTGCCCCCAACAAGCTGGGTACTCATTTTACCAACCTGCGAAAGGATGGAAGGCTGAGTCAACCTTGGAGCCTGGCAGGATCGAACTCACAACCTTGTGGTTGCAGTACTGGCATTTAACCACTGCGCCGCCAGGGCTCCTGCAACCCACAAATGGCATTTATTTTTGTCTATGAAATGCCCAAGGATATAGTGGTTATACAGTTTGAAACTGTATGTTTCTGAGAAGCTGAGAAGGAAATTATTCAGTTGATCCCATGACATAAGGATCATTGCAGTACCATTTAGGTATTCTTTGAAGTCCCCTAGAAAAGAATGTCTTTCTGCCATTTGAACTATTTTGCTAATGTGTTTATTGCACTCACTCATTAATATTTCATAAAGACACTGATTTATATATTTTTTACTCCTTCCAGCCAATATGCTTGGCCTCATTCAAGCTTGCCCTCAGCAAACCTGTCTTCTAATTAAGCTATTTAATGACCTGGCAGACTATTTGGAAGTCCTAAATATTAGCTGTGCCCTTGAGTTAACTTGATTACCAGAAAGAGTCAAGAAAATTACTTTTTTCTAAAAATGTCATCCCTTGTTTTGGTTTTTAAATGCAGCTTTGAAAGGTGATGAAAAGAAAAGGAGATATTCAAAGAACAGACTAGTACAAAAGCAGCCTTGCTTTTAATACTGACATAGGTTTTGTGTACAAAACTTTCTGGTTGAGGATAAGTGCTTGCTCAGAGGCCACTCCAAACCTCCGTGTTCCAAATTCTTTCAAGCTTCATTTTCAACGATAGGCAACGTTGTGAAACTTGTCAGATGTTGGACTGCAGCTCCCAGCCTTCTCAGCCCTAGCCAGCATAGTCAGTGTTTCAACATTTGAAGGGACTTAAATTGCAAATCCTGGGTATAATAGCAACAATGATCCTACAAAATTCTCTTTAATGTGTTCAGATTAGTAAATGGAAACAGGGCTCTTCTAGGAATCTCACACATTAACACAGGAAGCTATTTTATTTGTCCATCCAGCCCAGTCATACTTATTATGAATGGCAATACACTCCAGGATTTTGCTAATCACTGAGTCCTTTGTACTTTCAACTGTAAATGCCGCAGACCAGAATCTGAGATCTTCTGCACGCAATGTGTGGACATTTCCACTTACCTCAGGCCAAATCATATATGCCATTCCATGACTATTTGCTCTTGGAACAAATGGGAACATTTCTTCCTTATGTAAACAGCAGGTACCAAGAAGCACTGCTGCCAGATCCAAAGTTAGGGAAGAAATGGTTAAGTCTTCCCTTCCCATCTGTTGCAATTGTAATAATTACCAGTTGCACCTTCAGGCCTATTTGTATCTCAACGAGTGTATATTAATGTAAAGATCTATGCAATATTATATACAGTTTGCCCTTGCAGACCACCAGACTTTTCCTCACATATACAAGGAGTTTTTTTTCCAATTAAACATAAGATAGAATCCTGTTAATGATACATGCAGGGATAGCATCAAATTACAGACATACCCAACATTTCAATGACTTGTTTTTCAGTCTTCTACTGTTTTGACTGTTGTAAATTACAGGCATACACTCTTTTGATGTAAGTTCTGCCTTTTTTTTTTTAAAGTTCTTCTTATCTTGCCTTCTTCCTATAAGAAACAAGTAAAGAATTATGGAGACTCACTCAGGACCACAGGCAAAGCTCCACAATTCCCTTTTGTTCTGTATAGGCAGAAGGTAAGTGGAGTAGAACTGATGAGACTAGGGCCATTTCCGCTACTTACCGGACTTCTTGGCTCCCTGGTCCGGTCTGCGCTGCTCCGGAGCAGCCTAAAGCCCGCCCCTGGCAGCTCGCAGGCTCGCACTGGTGTGAGCCTGCAAATCTGCACCAGAAAGTGGGCATGGAATGGCGTGCTCTGTGCTTTTGAAAGTTCTGTTTTAAGCAGTCTTTCAAAAGCATGCTTGATGACCACTTGGGGTCATTCCGGAGCGGGGTGAGGTGTGGATCTGCGTTAAGTAGGTCCGACCCAGTCCACTCCCAGGTGCAGACGTCTTCCCTGGAGGACGCTCTGCACCATTTCTGTTAGCCTGTGCAGAAATGGCCTAGGTTTCACTTTTCAACCAAATCTACTTTCTGACTTTGCTGTGGTCTCTAGCCCACCAAACATGCCTGTACAACTATGTATGTGCCCTTGTGGTTGTTGCAGATGGAGGCATCCAGCTACTCCCAAGTAGAGTTGGCGATGAATTAACTGCTAATTATTAATAAATAATGCAGTGGCCCTATCCTAGTTTAGACTATGTTTAATAAACCATTTAGGCCCATATTTAATAGATCATTCTATTGGGATTCCCAATCTACCTGTCTCTGTCTCTGTCTCTGTCTCTCTCACACACACACCTTCCCATATCATTTTTTTTTAAAAAAATATATGATTATGGAAGTAAAATTCAAATTGTAACTAAGAAAATGAGGGTTAAATGGTTTGCTGACTAGCTTAATTAAGTGCAATTTACATAGCACATCAATGTTGCATAATTTGCAAGGAAAAATTCCATGTTCTTAAGTTCCCTGTGGATGGGCGAAAAAAACTCATGTGTATTTGTCACAAGAGACAGAGTCATGTAGAGGTTTGAGTGCTGGACTACGATCCTGGAGACCAGGGTTTGATTCCCTATTCACCCGTGGAAACCCACTGGCACAACAACATTTAACATGTGCATTTGTCTGTCCGAGTTTGCCTTCCAGGTGTAGTTCAACTCTAGTTCCCATTATCCCTAGCCAGCAAAGTTAAAACTAAGGAATCATTGGAGCTGCAATGCAACATCTGGAAGGCTACAGCCTGGATCTATGCCAAATGGGGAAAAAAGTAAAAAGTCACAGAACTTCACCAGTTTGTTTTGAAGTTTTAAATAGCTAATGCTTTTCTAACAAATTTATAGCACTATCGGAGTTATGTAATTTGGGTAATGTCATTAGGAACTTTATTAGTGGCAAGTCATTATTGCTAGTTGGGACTATAAGGAGGGCCATTAAGAATGAATGACCACCCCAGATAGGAAGCAATCTAATAAGTATAAAATTTCTGATTACATTATTCCCCACTGACAAAAATTGGTATTTTCTCAATGGCTCACAACAGGTTTAATGGATAAAGAGGAAAGACAGTTAGTGGGCAATAAAGTGTGAAGCAAAACATTAGCTGCAAATAAATAGCTGAATTCTTCCTCAGTTGTAATAGTCTTGGGGTTTTAAACAGCTGAGAATTTTCAGTGCTTACTGTCATAACGGCAAAAGGTGTGATCAAACCTTAGGATTGAAGTTCTTTTCTGGTTTTCATCTCCAGACAAGTGTTAATGTAGGTGTCTGTCTTTGTACATTGGCATTTTGCTACAAAGAACATTTATTTAAAAAGCAACAGAGCTTGGAAAACTTCCAGAACACAATCATCTGTTTCAGAACTGGAAAACTGCAGATGAAAATCTGAATTTGTGAACCCAGGAAAAAAAATAAAGTAGCATGAGAAAATACAAAGTGATCATAACCATACCATGAGAAATCTATTTCATACTGTTATGTTCTTCCCAGTTTCTTGAGTAGTGAAAAGCTCCAAGGGGCTGGTGGAAGGGGAGAGCGCTACTCAAGTCAGGTGAAGGATAGTCCTGGAAACATATGACATCTTGCAAGGGAAGCATAACCGTGGAGAAAAATAGCAGACATTCCAACAGATTCACTACTACACATAACATTCCCAGTGCCTGGTGAAGGCTGCAAAAATAGGAGGATATTTACTTTCTTGAAAGGCAGGAGCAGGGTACAATGCTTTGGAGAGCAGTAGTTTCTCCCCACCCACCCCGCTTACTTTCTCTGATGCTTCTAGCAGCGCAGAGCCTCCCAATCTGCTACAATCACATAAATCAGCCTTAGCCCACCCCTCATGTATCCTGCTGGATGCATACTCTTGTCCACTCCACCATTCATCAAGGAATATTATCAGGCCTTTCTTTTATCCATCCATGGATTAAATGTGTTTTTTCCCCTATCTTTTTGCACAGAATGTGTATTTCTGAAGGTGCACAAAAAAAGAGAGAGAGAAAGAAAGAGAGAGAGAGAAAGGAAAGGAAAGGAAAGGAAAGGAAAGGAAAGGAAAGGAAAGGAAAGGAAAGGACAAGACAGGACAGGACATGGGTGGTGTTGAGGTGAAGGATTAACAACTAAAATTACAATTTGAATTGCACTGAGATATCTTCTGGCAACCATTATAAAATCTATTTGTTTGCCAGATATCCTACCATTGGTGCTTGGGTAGATGAATGTATTATACATACATTGAGGATTCTAGTGTCAAATGCAGGAGGCAGGAGATTTTGGAGAAATAAAGCAATAAAGTGTCAATATTAGTATTCTGTGAAATGTGCATGTGTGAAAATAAAAGCAGAAGAGAGTTTAATTGTCAAGGAAAATTTCTGGACTTGATATTTATTATATTATGTTATTATATTTTATCGAGAGCTATGCTGCTTTCAGTCATTCCAAAGAGAGTAGTGCTAATAGGTTGGCATAGACCTTAGATTATGTTCAGCAGGTCTTCAGTCCATGACAAAATTGCACTATAAATAAGGCACAATATTCTCTTCAGGAGTGTGTGTGTGTGTGCGTGTCCACGTGCCTCAGAGTTTGCCAGGAGCAAATCTCAGTGGGAAAGAAAAAGAGGAGAGAAAGAGATGGGTTGATTCAATTGCAAGGCACTGGCCTTTTGATCTCATCTGCCTGACTCATAAATGCCTCCCTTGCCACCCACACAGGGGTACATAACATTTAATTTATTTATTTTTTAAAGAAGCGTTTCTGTAACTTTCTGCCAACATTTTGGATGAATAATGATGCCCACGGATTCTACACCCATTTCTTGGTCAAAAAGGGCTTTTGCTTTGTTAGCACATGGGCATTGTTTTATGGCAAATGGATTCCATTTTGGATTTCTCTGGCATCCCAGGATCAGATGAGAAGGAAAGTCAAGTTGATTCCACAGCATGAGGAATCAGAAGAGGCAGCCCTCCTCTGAATCACTGAAGGATGGGGGCAAACCACAATCCCCTCCAAAGGGAACCGTCTTCCCATTAGGCACAGAGGGAGTGCACAGACCCCTGAGACAGAGAGACCTACACTGCCCCAGGAGAGACAGTGTGATTTTGCACAACATTTTTTTGTGGTGCAACGTTGCTTTTTTTATGTAGAAAACAGTAAAATTGCACAGCAAAACTATGCATGGCTGCAGCTTCAGTCAACTGAGGTTCTTTTTCTGCTCCATAACATGTGGGTTGCACAATTTTCAAACTGGCAAAGGCTGCAGCCATGAAGTGGAATGCTTCATCATATTGTTTGTTTGGTGCAGTGTTACATTTTCTGCACTTTCCCCAAGGATATAGTGAAAAGCATTGTAAGCAAGTAAGCTTTTTTTTTCCTCCTTGAGAAGCTGCACAGTTTTCTGTGCATAGGAAAAAGGACTGTGAGCGTAGATGTTGAATGCAAAGCTGTGTAGTTCCTCAAACCCTTGTCCAGTTTTCAGAAACTCTGCAGTTTATGTTGTGCTGGGAACAATTTCCCAATTTGCATGGCCTTTTGACATGCCAGTTCTCTTCTCTTATAATTTTCTTGAGAGATTGGGGTCTCCATATTCAACCCTAGTCAGGTAATTGACAATTTTCCATGCCATCCTTATTTCCTGATAGCCCTATTTGTAGGGCTATCCATTGGCCACTTCTAATATATTCTAATATATATTCTATATATTCTATATATTCTATATATATTATAATAATTATATATATATATTCTATATATTCTATATATTATTATATATTATTATATTATATATTCTGTATATATTCAATATATTCTAATATATTCTAATATAACTTCTAATATATTTCTCCCTCTTCCTGGGCCATGTCCTTTGGCAGGGCAAAGGAATGAAGAATACTTCCACCCTCACTTTCACACTGACATTGCCAACCTAAGTTGAAGTTCCTACAGGTGTGATAAGGTAAATTGGCAATCTTCTCCATGCCAGAATAACCTCCCAGAAAAGCACTCTCGTTTTGCTTCATTACAACACCTGCTTGCAATAAGATGGGATCTTATCTATTTCTGTAATAAAACGCCATGGTAGAACTGTGTCCTTAATTATCCTACTAAATAATGGGACACATTTAAAGCTTTTCCACTCCATCTCCCACCACTCATTAGCGTCCTTTATGAGTTATTTGTCTGAACGTTATTGCATTTTGGGTTTTTTTTTTAATCTGTAAAAAGGGGGTTCAAATGTAAATTCATTTTGGTACACGCATATAACAAATGCATAATTAATGGTTCTGTTTGATACATTTTAATAAGCCCAAATATGCCAAATGTTTCTCAGAAAAATCATACAGCAAGTAATCCAAATATCTGTGTTTGGGCATACTTTATATTTCTGGGTATTCCAAAAAAGAATCTGCATCTGCTTAATCCATGATGTTATGGAAGAATGCACAGTTGCTGAAAGAATTCATCTGGCAATAGAAATGGTCTGGCCTGGTAACGGAAAGAGAAAGAAGACTGGATGGTCTATCGATGTCAGGAGGCAGCCTGAAAAAGACCATGAGGGACACTGTTACTTGTGGAGGACCAGCCCTCAGTTGGGACTAATGCTGCCGGTGTGTTTGATAACTGTCACTGCAGGATATGCATCAGTAAGTAGTTCAAAAGTCAGAGGCCATTTTCTCATAAACTGGAAAAAAAGGACATGATGTCCTGACCTTTTGATTAGATAAGTCTTTGTAAAGGGAAGGAGAGGTGTGAAAGTTGGAAGCAACAGCTATTTCTAATTAGTTCTTTTCCACAAGAACTACATTTTTAATGTGACCTAGCAAGATACAGTTTCAACCCATTTGTAGTGTTACCATAACTTTTTTTATAGTTAAGGGTTGTGACTTCTCTCAATGTGCAAACATAGAATATCACACAGTTCAAGCAGTGGTGTGTGCTCTAGAGGTGATGCTATGAAGTAGTGTACTGCACCACAAGCCAGCAGCTTGTAGCATTCAGATTTTTCAAAGTAACTAAAAGTAACCATTACTGTTACTTCTGAGAACTAGAAAGTAAGTAGTTACTTTTTAGAGATCATATATATACAGGTAACTAAATATTTCCAGGGACTTTGGATCTACAACTACAACCAGTTGTTTATTAAAAGTAACCTTATGAGATCTACACAGATATTAGTACAACTGACAAACGTAAAGAATTCTTGCAAAGTTACTCATTCTCCACTAGACAGGCTATTTCAAGATGCTAAGACAGCCTACCAAGAAATCACTTACTCCTGCACAATTTTTTGCAGAAATGCAAAAGAGAACTTTTTTTTTCCTACTGAAGTTTCTGCAATTTGTGCAGAACATCTCTAAGCAAAATGGGTCCCTTTTACCATTGTCAAGCAAAGTGCATGGGCACAGTGAGCACAGAAGGTCATTTCATCAAAACAATGCAAAACAAGCAATTCTAATTTTTAAAAGTTTACACAACAAGGCGGCTGCTATAATAGTTCTGTATCATTTGTTTTAAATATTTTGGCAAATGCAATAAAACTCATTGATATCCACAGAAGATACCTTGCTGTCTCACAGGAGGAAAAAATGGCAGTTTCTCATTCTGTATATGAAAATAATAGAAGCAAGAAGTTACATGGCTAGTGAAATTCTTAGTGCAGACTTTTTCAATGATCTGTGTATTGCAATCAAAAGAATAATGAATTCTCAAAAGTAAAACATTAAAAGTTTAACATAAAAGCTTTAAAACTGAAAGCTTTAAAACTTTCTGAAAAGAAGATGACTCGGGAACATAGCTGCCATAGTAGAATGAGATGAAACAATAGGATATTCTGGACTCTGGAGATGGGAGGAGTGGGCTAAACAGGATGGGTGGCAATTTGGATTGGGAAAATAGTGTACTGAGGAAGATATTACCCACTTCCCAACAATGCAGCCTGAATCTGAAAAGGAGGGAATTCTATTTGATTTTCCGCTTGAGATTGAGGTGGAATTTGACGCACTTATTTAGCCATTTCTTAACAGCAAGAACAAAAAAGATTACACGTTGTTTAGGGGATGTAAAACATTGCATCTTTTGTTCCTGCAAATGAATAATTTCTAGAGGATTCATCTTGCTTGATGAGAACAGGAAGATTTCTGCACAGTTCTCAATCACTGTTCATAACTTAGGAAATATCTGTCTATACAGAAATATCCTTTGCTCACCCAATCAGAAGAGACAGAAACACATACGTATAAGTAAACTTATGGTGATTTTATCAACTATTCGAACCTGATCACCAGTAGGGCAGAAGCATGCTGAACTGGAAGTATATGTACTTCCTTTTCAGCACATCAAGGGCAAGCAACCCTAGATATAAGCCAATAAATGGCAGCCCAACTCCAGAAAGTCTGAATATGCTAACCTCCCCCTCAAACCTTGAGCACTAAAGGAGAAAACCAGACAAATACAGTTTCAAATGTTCTTCCCTTTCCTGCTTCTGGATCTCTCGATCCAAAAGACAAGTCCAAATAATCTCCTTTGAGAAAAAAGGTACCTGGTGGTGCTTACTGACAATTCCCAAAGGTTTCACTTTTTTCTACCTGAAGTGACCATATTGCTAATTTGATTAAATTATATGTCAATGGAACAAACAGTTTAGAGGGGAAGAGCTGGGTTTCATACCTCCATGCACTTTTCGTCTTTAGATGTTTTTAAACAGAAGCTGGATGGGCACATTTTAGTTGTGTATTCTTGCATGGTAGGAGGTTGGACTATATAGTCCTTGAAGCCCATTCCAAGTCTAAGGCCCTTTTCGCATGGTAACTTGATAGCGCGATAAACTAGAGCCCTCACGCTATTACAAACATCACAAAGAGCCTGTTGCACTCCGCACACAGTAGGGCATTTACGAGAGAGCGCCGTTCCCCGCCCAGTGCCTCTTCCGCATGTCAGTGTCCTGGGCCACGCCTAGGTACCACCCTGGCCCCTCCCCACCAGCCCTGATTGGTCGGTGGGTTTTCTTTTTTTAATTTTTTTTTTCTATCGTGCTAAGGCCCTTTTCGCATGGTGTTTTTAAAGCGTATTAACCATGCTTCCTCCCCCCTCCACGAGCCGCTGTACTGCATGATGTTCTGGCAAACCAGGTGCTATCACAGCCCCAGGTAGTGCTGATAGTGTGTTTTCTTATTTTCTCCTGAAAGGCAAAAATAACCTCCCTTTCACGCATCGGTCACGCGACCAGAGGGCCTGCGGAGCCGTCGTCCGGTGTGCTCCCGGGAAGGACCCAGGAATGGGTGGGGTGTGGGCAGTTCCTGCTGCCTGTCCCTCATGCCACGGCTCCCAGGGACGTTCTACCCAGCAGCAGGCTGACCGCTGCCCCCAGCGCAGCAGAGAACACTGCTCAATGCGTCGCCACTCACACTCCAGACGACAGCAGCCCCCGGGGTCCCGGCGACTGTGTTTTTTTTTTCAAACTTGGTGCTATCGTTAGCATGTTATCAACATAGTATGAAACAGCCTGTTGGCAGGATCTATCATGCTAACGTTAACACGATAGGCCGAGAAAAAAGAAAAAGAAAACCCACCTTCCAATCAAGGACGGTGGGGCGGGGACAGGGTGGGACCTGGGCGTGGCCCAGGACACTGACACGCGTAAGAGGCACCGGGCGGGGACCGGTGCTCTCTCGCAAATGCCCTATTGTGTGCTGAGTGCAACGAGCTCTCTTGTGATGTTTGTAATAGCATGAGGGCTCTAGTTCATTGCACTATCGAGCTACGGTGCGAAAAGGGCCTAAGAAAATGCGCTATCAGCACTATCCGTGGCTGTGATAGCACCTGGTTCGGCAGAACGTCATGTGGTACGGCGGCTCGTGGAGGGGGGAGGGAGCGTGCTTAATACGCTTTAAAAACACCATGCGAAAAGGGCCTAAGATTCTGTGGTTCTGTTCTCCTCTTCCATCCTGCCATGACACATAGCATTATGATGTTTTCAGCCTCCTCTCCCTCCTCCCGCTCTACAACTACCACTTAATTTTTCCATGCAGAAGCACATTTTCTGTGCAACCCTCCCCCAACACTTTCTCAGCAGAAATATATTATTCACATTTTTTTGGTTTATCTGTACATAACTACATGTGATTGCCATGTTTTAAAGAAGGCTTTCCATGCATAAAACAGATTTCTGAGAGGAAAAATCACATGTTTTTTTGATCAAATACTTGCCAAGGTTTTGATGTTTGTTTTTTAAATCACAGAATACTTGTGGCTGGCTAGAGTTCTTGATCATCAGGAAACACCTATCTCAGCTGGAAAATAGACACCAAATGAATATTATTTCCATTCTTAAAGTGGCAGTATTAAGACTATTGTGAAATAAACCTTCTTGGACTAGAGTTCAATTCATGAAATGTGTGCAGTGTATCCTCAGCTGTATGTAGTAGTAGCAAATATGTAGTAGCAAATGAGTACTGATTTATACTCTGTATTATAGAGATGTATGAGAACCAGCATGGTGTATGGTTTGAACATTGGACTACCGCCCTGGAGACCAGGGCTTGATTCCCCACTTGGCAATTGAAACCCACTGGGTGACCTTAGGTGAGTCACACACTCTCAGCCTCTGAAAACCCATAGTAGGTTTACCTTAGGGTTGCAATAAGTCAGAAATGATTGGACAGCACACAACAACAACAAGTTACAGAGATGTAGGAAAAACAATTTAAAGCCAGTGTGGTGTAGTGGTTTGAACACTGGACTCTGGAGACTTGGATTCAAATCCCACTCAGCCATGGAAACCCACTGGTTGACCTGGAGTGGGTCACATTCTCTTAGCCTCAAAGGAAGGCAAATAAACAAATATGGCCAAGAAAACCCCTCTAAACAAATATGGCCAAGAAAACCCCACAATAAGTTCACCTTATGATCACTGCATGTCAGAAACAACTTAAAGGCATACAACAATGACAACAACAAGAAAAACATCAGCAGTGTGCAATAATTTTAAGCACTCTCAAAAGTATACCAGTTTAGTGGAATGTTTACAACATAGCAGGAATGAGCACTGTATCTGCTTCACAGATACAGACAGAGCTATAGATGTGAATCTGTGGCGAGAACACTGCAGTTCATTTCTCTGAAACTATTAAAAAATTATTTGTTGTATCAGATGAAATAGACAGACGGTTGTCACGTGCATAAAACGAAGTGAGTAGTAGCATGAGTAAGATTTTGCACTCACCAAACAGGCAATAGCATTTGCAAAAGCTAGATATTCTCACAGTTGCAGTGACTCAAGGGGAAAAAAAGGAGGAAACAGCAAGAGACCATAATTAAAGCCTCAAAGAGCCATATACTAAAGCTTAATGTCAAATGTGCAGAATTCTAAAGTATAAGATGCCCTTGCTAAAGCAATAAAGAGAGTTCTGCAATTCTAATGGCTTTATTTATTTTCTTTCTATTCAATACGAAGCAGGAAGAAACCCTGGTATCTGTTAAATGCACAACATGTGAACTTTTGGAACAAAAAGTCATAAACGATGCTTTTAATTTCAGGGCTGCTATATTATAAACAAAAGCACAAAAAATGCAGCAATAAAAAATCAGGAGAAGCCAGTCCATCAAGGAAATGGGCTAAAGTACAATGGTAGAAAATCATCCTGATTAAAAAAAAAAAAAAACTAGTTTCAAATATTGGTAAATGTTTCCTAATGGAATCAATGGCTTCCACCATTGTTTATTGAATGAGCAACTTTCTCCATAATGGAGAAGTGACACTTGATATACGAAGGCGTAGATTTTAACAACTTATATATAAAGGGTCAGTATGTAGAGGAATTTCTGCTGAATCAGATCAAAATCTATCTAGTTTTGTATCCCGGTTCTCACAGTTTAACTAGAATCCTGTTAGAAGTCCCCAAGCAGGACTCCGGGGCAATATCCCAATCTCTTTGTTGTTCTCCTGTAACTGGTTTGCAAAAACATGCTACCATCATCATCAGTTCTATATGTTTTACCTGTAGACATTTTGAAAAGTTAAAATAAACAAAACAGGTACTATACATCTATACTCTAAAATAAATCAAAAACATTCCTCCTCCTTGAACTTGCTTCAGGACGTATAGAAGGGGAGTGAATATTTCCAGTACTTCCTGGAATGCATTTTACACATGGTAGTGTGGCAATGTTTAAGAAAGTATAAAGATTATTAGTGAGATCAGAAGGAGAAAGCAGAGGCAAAAGGCAAAAATTAAGAGTTAACAAGCAGGGATGTAAATTTTCAGAGATGTTGTTTCCACCAGAAGAAAAAATAATTTTACTATTTTTTTTCCTCCATACTGAAAGAAAGGAATCAAAAATTGTGCGCTGGACCTATCCTGTGCAAAAGCAAGCTGCGTGCATTTTTATGGTTTTTGTGGTTTTGCACAGGAAGAAACATTTGAGTGCAGAAATCAGGTTTCTTGAACAGAAATGTTGTTTCTTCTCCAGAAAATCCTGTTTTCTGCATAGGAATTCCTGTGAAGAAAACAACATTTTCTGTGCAGAAAACACTGTTCTCTGCAGTGGCGAAGCTTGGAGGGGGGGGGAGGGCGGCTATGGCGGGAGGGGCGTGGCCACTGTGCGTGGGGGTGCAGCTGCAGTGCATGGGAGCGTGGCCAGGGCACACGGGAGCATGGCTACGAGCTGGGATGCCCCAGAAACATTGCCTCCCGGGGCGAATCACCCTCCTGTCCCGATGTCCCTATGCGACTCGTTCTCTGTGCAGAAAACTAAGGTGCTTTTGCAGCACCTGCCCCTTTCTAGGTTTCCCTCCATGCTTTCCACACTCATGAAATTGCATGAGTTTTATACCATAATCTTCTACTACTTAAAAGTCGCTGTTTGTCTGTGAGTTTGTCTGTTTGTCTATGTCAGGCAGGTGAAGACCTCATACAATCGGCTGTGTGAGGCGAGAAGACCTCATAGGATTGGCTGGCTGTGAAGATTCCGTGGAATCCTGGGGTTGGCAGTTTAGGGAGGGGCCTTTGGAGTTCTCACCCAGAGAGCTCTTGGGCCTCAGGCCGGTTGCTGTGGAGATGAGGCCTACCATTGATAAGGATGCCAGAAAACTTTTGGGAGGCATATGTGGGAAAAATTAAAGTGACACACACAATATAGCTACAAGGTCTTCTTGCCTCACACAGTAGATCAGTGGTTCTCAACCTGTGGGTCCCCAGATGTTTGTGGACTTCAGCTCCCAAAAGCCCTGAGCATTGACCATAGTGGTTGGGGCTTCTGGGAGCTGAAGTCCACAAACATCTGGGGACCCACAGGTTGAGAACCACTGCAGTAGATTGTATGAGTTCCATACATGAGGAATCTTAAACGTGAAATTCAAAACAAAAAATGCTTCCAGAAAAACATAAAGTCATTGCACAAATTCAACAGAAAGAAAAAAAAATCAAAAGCTAGTACATCAATGTCACCAGACAAGACAGATTGGATTGGGAACTATGGGGAAAAGTTATAGGTACCGGAATAGGCTGGCTGCTATGGAAACAATGCCTAACAGCAATGAGAAAGACAGTGTATTCCCGCAGGAACTCAACCTCTTTATGTTAACTACAAATGCAGATTGGATTGGGGAATCTGGGGATAAGTTATGGGCATTGAAATAGGCCGGTTGCTATGGAGACAAGGCCTAGCAGCAAGGAGAACAGTGGCCCTTTTCGCATGCAGTTTCTTTTGCGAGAGGGCCCCTTGAGCATCGTGTAAATGGAAGCAGCAGTCCGTACGATGCACTTCCATTTATACAACTCTCAAGAGCCGGACGCAGAGTGGACACGCACCTTTTTATTTTCAGCTTTAAGCCAAAAATGTTGCGCAGTCGCACAATGCTCCCGGGGCCCGTGCACACTTACCTGTTGTGCGGTGCGTCGGGAGCCGGCCCGGTCACGCTTCCTGCCGCAGCGCTAGCCTGCAATTCCCAGGTTGCACTGCGGTAGGATGGGGTGGCGTGCTTGCACAACCAGGAAGCGCTGCAGAACTCAAGCAGCAGGGAAGTGGCAGCATTCCTACTGGAGCTTTTTGTGCGAGATGCCCCACCCAGCTGCGCAAATGGGTAATGTGCGAAAAGGGCCAGTGTATTCCCCCAGGAACCCAAACTGTGTATATAAATAACTCCGAATACAGAAGGCATTGGGAAATATGAAGAAAAGTTACAGGTACGGAAGAAGACAGTTTGGTGAGTTCTTAAGAGGAAAATAAAATCTCAGGCAACGCTGGGTAAATATGCTAGTCCTATATATATCTATCCAGAAATAATTCCCATTGTATTCAATGAAGCATCAACCCAAGGAAATGAGTATGTAGTTGAGTGCTTTGTTGTGAGTAGAATTAAGTGAGTATATAACTGAGTGAACATATAATTAAATGAGTAAGCAGATAAGTGCTTCCTCAATTGTATATTTATTTATTGAATTATGTAATCTATATCCCACCCTTGTCCAATAAAGAGACCCAAGACAGCTTAACTACTACCGTGCATCATACCTGAACATATTTCATAGGCTGAAATCTTGAACATGCTTGCCCAGGGGTAAGTCAATGGGAAATAATGGGAACTACTTATGAAATGACCTGTATATGGGTGCCTTGTTGTCCGCTTCTACCATTTTTATTAAAACACAATGAAAGCTTCTCTTGTCTGAGGACAATTTGCAACTGACGTGAATGTGAAATTGTCCATGCATTTCAAAGTCTGATTTCTTTGCAACAAAAGTCAGCCAAGAGTCATGGCAGGTAAGACAGGAAAATTGCCGTGGGGGGAATATACCACTCTGCTTTCAAAATGAATAAGGCTTGTTGCTATGTTGATTATGAGGAGGTGAAATGATTCACAATGTACCATGACCTCCCCTCCCACGCCCTGTCACAGCTAGATGTGAAGGCATCATCATTGTGCTCGCATACTCTCAAGGTTTTCTGAAGAGATTTTTATACCTTCACACTCTAAAGCTAAGTCACTCCGAGAACACTTGAAGTAATCACAATGTGCTGGTACAAAAGGCAGTGTTCAAACATACTGGTCTGGAGGCTGGTTTCCTAATAATGAAAAACCAAGAGCTCCACAATGAACCAGAGGATAAGTGGAATTACATTGTCTGGGCCCAGGTATGGTGGCAGGGAGATAGATTTTCCCAAGCACCACAAATCCAGAGGAATGCTAACAAATTAATGCGAAGGGACAAATGAAGGGTAAATAAATTGTACATTGTGTTTCAGAGATATTTCACGCCCTCTTCACTTGGAAAAAAAAAGGAGTAGTTAGAAGGAGATATATATATTTAAATATACGCTGTTTTCAACTGAATTGCTCAGTGCTAATTAAGATGTTAAATTCCACCCATTTTCCATGTGCCATTTGGCCACAGGAAGGGGCGTGGTACAGCGCACAAACACCAGACCTTAATTGTAAATTGTATTTGAAAAAGAATGTGCGCCAAAATCCTATATCACCTTTTACTTATGTATAATTTGCTAAGTAGCAGAGGAAACCCTGCCAGTGAATTGTGAATATCAGCAAGAGTATGTGCACAATGCACATTGGACGTTTTGTTGGCTCTGCACAGCAGTCCTTTACTGGATGTGGGCATTATGAGACTGACCAATTCTAATTCCCATATGCATAATTCCCATACAGGATCCAGGTAAATTTCTTAATAATGGTCAAGATCGAAAAAGATCATTATGCTGACAGAACCCCTTTTCCTTGGAAAACCAAGAAGAAATTGATTCCTTCCTGCTCCTGGCCTTCAGAGATTGGGAACATATTGGATAAGGTTTTCAGAAGTGGAGAGGAATACAGTGGGGGAAAGAGATTAATGTTCCATTAGGCTTGAAGCCAGAGGCTAAGACAATGTTGGATTTAGCCATATAAATACAATTCACTGGCTTTGACAGTGTAAAACCACATCTATTTATATTCTGGTTGTTTTCCACTGATTCCCACTCATTGTTTAAGCTGTCTTAGTGTAACATTTCTGGTTGTACCTTTCAAGAAGTCTCAGAGTTGTGATCTTCATCATTTCCTCATTGCATTGGACATAATCCTTATGTGGTGGTGCTTAGCATTCCTTGGGGATCCTTGCTTTACTTGCTGTCCCTGGAAAGGCACCTAGGGCCTTTCCACACTACACTGTTATAGTGCTATTATTCCACTTTCAACATTCTATGGAGTATAGGGAGAGGAATTTAGAATTCTCAGCCAGAGAGCTCTTTGGCCTCCGTAAACTACAAGCCCCGGAATTCCACAGGATGTTGAAAGTGGAATAACAGCATTATAACAGCGGAAAGGCTCCTAGCATCTTCACTAAACTTGAATATGTTCAGGAAATCATTCTGGACCAATCCAAGTGCAGGAAATGGAATTCACATCCATCCTTTCCCTGTCCAGGAAATATGTGGTTGTGTGCCTGTACATTGGGTGGGTCAAAAGGTTGAAAACTCATTTGTCAAAGAAAAAGCAACAATGAAGTGAGCACAGAAGAAAACAAAACACAGGGAAGACTTTGGTGATTCAGAAAAGGAATTTTTTGTGAATAAAAACTCCCTACTTCTTCTGCTAAAATGCTTCATTCCTTAATACTGAGAGTTGAACTAGTAGCCTTCAGTTCACCTTTCCAATTTTGCTGAGCTGGCTGGTGCTTTATTGCCCTTTGCATTTGGATAAAGTATTTTTACCTCTCCTCTCTGGTTGTTAATCCTGTCAAATTGGCATGGACATTAATTTCCGTCATGTGTAACAAATAACATTTCTTCCCTCAAGAAGACAATGGAGCCTCTTCTGCCATTAAGTGTCCTTTGTAGATGGCACAACACCATTTGTGAAACTATCTTTACAAAGTCCATTTTTGTTTTAAAAATATTGATTTATCCAGTCTGCATGGTGATGTTTTCTACTTCAAGTTCATCTTAGTGTACGAGTTTAGAAAGTTTTTCCAAGGTCATTCAGTGGGTTTTCATGACTGAGCAGGGATTCAAACCAATGAAGTCCAATGCTCAAACCACTACAGCATGTTGGCTCTTTTTACCTGTGTATATTACTGCACATACAACAAAGAGATGCAAGTTTAGATTATTAATGTAAAGCCACCTCACTGGAGAGGGGGAAGACAGCAAGAGTGGAGTCTTGAAAACAATGTTTATTCCAGAAATAGTTAAGGAAAGAGATGTGGAACTCGCTTAATTAAACCAGAAGTACTTGGATTAAAAGGAAGGTGGGTGCCGGGGCAGATTAGGTGAAACAGAAAGGCAGCAGAACATATCTGTAGTGAAGGTGAATAATCTCTTTTGTGTCAACGGCTGAATTTAATTCCATTGGTGTGTGGAACAAATGCAAAAGGGTGGGATCAAAACCCCCAGCATATTAGCTTAAAGCTGTTACTGTCAGTAACTAAGTTTTAGAGAGGCATTTCAACCTCTAAATTGAGGGGACAGGATTACAAACTTGGCAAAACACCAAATGATGGGGGACAGAGTATGATTATCTGAACAAGCCCAGAGGGTGAGACTTTGATTCCAGGAGGTCTGGATTCAGCCCCAGGGACTGATGTTCCCCATTTCTGATCAACAGGAAGTCTGAAAAATGCCCGCCACATGTTATTAGATGTGTGACCACGGTGGGGACAGTCTAAGACAGGGATATTGTTATAGCTCTAAATCCATAACTTGTAGGGCATTTTAAATTAAGCCAATGGCTGCTTGTGGCCCTACCGTTTTACGTTTCCTACTCTCAATCCTCAGAGCGAACCTGTTGCTGTTGTAGGAAAAGAGAATACATCAGATGGTCAAGAAGACAAACTTGAAAAAGGTGCCCAAGTGGCTGTCTCCTTCGCACATTTGTACAGCTCCCCCCAAAGCCATTCAAATAATTAAAATGAACTATAGGAAGGAGGGAAAGAGAGAGCAATGGCATTATAAATTACACAACTTTGAAATTTAATATGGTTAACAATAGCAATAATGTCTCAGATATGGTTGTATCATAGCCATTCCCTCTCTTAGGGACTCCCCCCCCATATAAAGCTACTTGCAGAAATAGTATGAATAGTATACCAGCAGTGCAGAAAAAAGTAGGTCACCTGGGGTTTTCCTGTTATCAATAATGTCTACAGAATCCACAGTTTTTGTGTGGAGTGGGGAATCATTTGTGCACAAGTGAGATGGAACAGTTCATACCATGAGTATCCACCAATGTAGCAATTCAAGATCTAGCAGCACTTACTGATGAAAATCTATTGTTCAGAGCTATGCCAGTGGCAAAGATCTAGATAATTCAGTCAGGATAATACAATGCAGAGAAACCACGTATGGCTTGTGCACTAAGCCATAGCACCCTTGTACTCCAAAACAGTTGTCAAGTTTGCTTACTCAGAAGAATTGCAGATGCCAAGGACCTTCTTGATCTCTAACATACACATTCAGAATCTCTTTTTTTCCCTGCTTCCAGTAGTAGTCTAAATACCAAAACAAACCTTCAAGAAAATTAAACAATTCAAATTCATAGTATTAGTTGGCATGAAATTGGATAATTTGGATTTAATTGCACTGCTGAAGTTGTTTTTTTTTATTTTTTGGCACAGTTCTTTATACATTTTATTCTGCTAAGATTAGATAACAGTGCTTCTTTCTCTTATATATGTTTTTTTAGATCGCTGCTCCCACTTTTTGTGTTTCAGACCTTGAGAATTTTGAACCACTTTAGCTACGCCTTGGGAAAATACCAGGAGCAGTTATTATAGTACAGCATATATATATATGCGTGCCATACTATAGCAACAGAAATGAAGAATTAAGTTGCAGTGTGCTGTAACTGCTAGTGTTACATACCAGAGAATAATCTGTTACCAGCTTCTTAGCATGTTCATATTACTATAATGGACATAATTTAGTCTAATATTAGCTAATGCAGACATTTGGCTCTCTGTGAGAGTATACGTGTGTTAAAAGAAAGCTGGCCACAGTACAGACCATTCTAGAAAGAGAGCCAGATGCTCTGGAACGTAAATAGATAAGAAATCCCTATACAATTGTATACTAGACACCAGGCATCAGATGATGCTAGAGAGAAAACTAACATTATGTGTAGTCACTAGTCTAGGTGTCACAGGGTGACAAGATAAGGGACGAATTGTAAGATAAAAAGCTTTGTTGATTGGTCAATGGACAAGATGAGTGAGTGTAGAGAGAAGATAAAAAGAAGACCAGATAGAGTTATTATCGTGTATAGCCCCAGAAGCATATCTATCCAACTGACACTGCCCTGGCCTTGGAGGGAGAGAAGAACCAGCAATATCTGCTGGACGTAATCACCTCCTCCAATGACATTGCCTTTTCCTCCTGTGTCCTGTCTTATTTAGATTGTCAGCCTGAAGACAGAGAACTGTCAAATTAATAATTTGTAAGCCTCTCTGAGAGACTTTGTGGCTGAAGAATAGGGTAAAAATACTAGGAAGGAAGGAAGGAAGGAAGGAAGGAAGGAAGGAAGGAAGGAAGGAAGGAGGGAAGGAAGGAGGGAAGGAAACCAATTTTAAATCTGACTGCAGAAATTTCTGAAACTGAAAATCTCATTCCATTTGCTGGACAAAAGGAAACATGAGAATTAGGGTCAAGGCTTTTTTTTTATTTTAGCAGATTGTTAGCAAGAAAAAAAAAGAGAAAGGGGGATTTAGATAGCCTTCATGGATGTTTCAATGCAACTGGGCCGAAAATAGCTCTGGGTGAATTTGCAGGAGTTGTAGAAGATCAAGATCATCACCTACTCCTTCAAGAGTCAAAGATTTTTAATTTTAATATCCATTCTACTTCTTTCTTCCACATCTGTTGAAGGATGATGGTATTCCAATAAATGATTTACTAAAAAAAAAGAAAAAGGACCCCTCATTGTTTCTTATATTTGAAAGGTTATTTCCTGTACATTTCTGAGAGGTGTTGTTTTTACCACACAAATCTCTGTTTGTTAGTATGGTCTGTGAACTCAGTCATTTTGAAAGCATACCTTCAATAGACACAATGGCCACAGGGATAGTGTCCTGTGGGTTTGATTGCACCCATCAGAGTGTTCCTGGATATGTGTTTCTGTTCCCTTAAGTTGTTTTTCACCGAAATATCTGTAATGTTTTTGGTTCTTTTGATGAAATCTGGGGCTTTTCTTGGCAAACTGGTATGTCATGAATTATATGCCAGTGCTTGAGTAAGGGTACCTACATGATATGATGGTTCAGGATTTACATAAGTTTCTTTGGG
Source organism: Iguana delicatissima (assembly GCA_948472985.1). Lineage (NCBI taxonomy): Eukaryota > Metazoa > Chordata > Lepidosauria > Squamata > Iguanidae > Iguana > Iguana delicatissima. The sequence goes on from CAOKZL010000065.1 coordinate 649,139, forward strand.
AGTCAGCTATTTGAAATGCAAGGACAACTTGATGGCTCTAGAGCCTTTGTCACCTATATAGAGAACCTGCTAACATCATTAAGGACTGTATTAAGTCTAGCTGGCAAGAATCGGCAAAGAGCACAGAGAAAGCAAAATACTTGGTATGATCAGAAAGCAAGGAAAAGATTTTACAAGCGAGGAGATGAAGCGCTGATTCTCATACAAGTGAAGAAGAACAAGTTGCAGTTTACTTAGACTGGATCAGTTGAAACATTGACAGATCTAAATGATGTGAATTATGTAGTGGATCTAGGATGTGTTGGTAACAAAGTAGTGCACACTAATATGTTAAAGCCCTATTATACAAGGGAAAACATTATATTATATGTGGTTTCTGAGACTGGGGAAGAAGAAACCTACTTACCTTATTGGAGAAGATAGATTCCATGAGTTGCAGGATAGATGAAATTAGCCTTGATGGATACCTTTCCAGAGAAAAGAGAAATGAAGTGTATGCATTATTAAATAAATACAAGAGTGTATTTTCAAATATTCCAGGAAAAGGAGTAGAGCATTGCATTAAAACTGGAATGCTGTCCCTATTGCAACCTCACTGTATAGAGTAGTAAGAAAATATGCAGAGAGTGCTGCAAAAGAGATTGAAGAGATGTTGAGGTTCTGAATTATAATACTCCTGGAGAGTCTGTCATTTTGGTGGAAAAGCCCAACCACACAATTAGATTTTGTGTGGACTACAGATAGTGAAATAGGATAACACAAGCTGATGCCAATCCAATGCCAAGGATAGATGATCTAATTGAAATGATGGGTAGCGATAATTATATTACAAGTCTTGATTTGACTAAAGCATTTAGATTTTGATGTTTTACACATCAGAAGCCAGAAAAATATTGTGGCAGATGCATTATCAAGACAATCTGAGGATTTAATTGATGCAAGTATTGATTTGTAATGTAAAACTGATGTTTGATATTAAAATGGACATGTATTTATATCTGTGTTCACAGAAGAGACCAGAGAAAGAGGTTCAGAGAAAATATGTTAAGCATAGTTGATGGTTAATGTATGATGTCTTTGGATCTCACCGTGTGTTTTTTCAAGACCCATTTGGGGCCTCAGTAGAGCAATGACTCGGGCAGGGGGAGATGTGACAAAGTTGCTTTGAGAGTCAGCTATTTGGAATGCAAGAGCCGCTTGATAGTGGCTTGCTAGACAGCAGCAGTAACACCTTCAGAGTGCAGCCCAACACCTTGGTGTGCATCGGAGGGGTTTATGGAGGAGACAAACTATGTATAAGACATTCTTCTAGAAAGAGACCCTTCAGTGAGATCTTGACCAGTGAAGGTGGCTGAGTTGTGTGTAAGCAGTTGAGAAAAAGACACAGAGAGCAGGGGTCTAAGGCTGAGCGTTATTAGCATAGACTGTAAAAAATTGAAACTTGTTAGTGTAATGATATTGTACTTTATATGACCCTTAAGAAGCTACTTTATTTCTAATGTTACTATAATAAAAGATGAAGTTTGGTTTATAACTACTGAACTATAACTTCTAAAGTCCCTGATTTGATATATAAAAGTCAAAGTTTATCAGTTTGTCTGTGTCAGGTGAAGACCTGACCTCATATGATTGGCTGTGTGAGGAGAAGACTTCATATGACTGGCGGCCTAAGAAGATTCTATGAAACCCTGGGGTTTGCAGTTTAGAGAGGAGCCTTTAGAATTCTCATCCAGACGGCTCTATAGGCTGGTTGCTATGGAGAGGAGACCTAGCAGCAAGGAGGAGGGCAGTATATTTCCCTCAGGAACCAAACCTCTGTATGTTAATAACTCTGAAAACAGATTGGATTGGGGAATATGGGGATAAGTTACAGACACTAGATAAGACAGTTTAGGGAATTAGAGACACAGGATCTTAAATCCTTCAAACTATTACCTATGAGAAAATAGAATCCCGGGCGACACTGGGTATATACACTAGTAACAAATAAGAACACATTACCATAAATAAACAATTTGGTTCTGAGAGAACACTTAGGGCCCCAGCCTTTTTACACAAAGGTGGTGTTGGAGGGTGGAAAAAGAGCTAAGTGAAAGTTTCAGGATGCCTTACTAGGTTGGAACTGCACAACCAATGTGAGGGGAAAGAAAGCCCTGATTATGTATTGTCTTTTAAATTTATATACGTATATACATACATACATATATACATACATACATACATACATATATATATAAATATAGCCTCTGAAGAAGACCATGAAATATACACATACATATGAGGGAGAGGAGCAAATTGGGCTATATCTGTAACAAAGCAGTCATGTATCAGGCACTTTGAGATGTGTCTCCAATTTTTTTTTTTTAACGTGGATTGTATGGAGTCATACCATTTTCACATCTATCTCAGTATAGTCAACTCAGCTTTCTAAGGTCTGGGTCAGATTTTTTTCTTAGCCCTATCTGGAGATCCTTGATAGTCTAATTGTTAACCATTCCTAACCTTAATAGGCTTTTAAAATTAGATGAGACTGGATGTTTTCATGGTATAATAGTTGTATATGTATATAAAATACAGGGTAATGATATTCCAGTCAACATGTGGGAATTGTATGGGAAGTGTGAATTAGTCTTGTTCAAGTGGAGTAAATAACATTCTCCAGCATCCAGAAACAGGATCATGAGTCAAGCCACCCTTCCACCACTAAAAGGGACAGCAGTAAGTAACTTACCACATTGCCTTGGAAGCCTTGTCACCTATCCGAAGAACAACAGTCAGATGCAATGACAGATTTACGTGACCAGGAAATGGCTTTTCTGAAGCAGTGCACCAATGTCCTCCATCCTTGCCTCTGATAATGCTGAAGGAGATATCAGTTTGTGCATATGACTCAGGCATTTTGTGGCAATGAACAGATAAGGGCATATCTGCCACTCCCTTCAACATAGATTAAAACAAATTACAGTTTAAAATTGTTCATAACAGTACAAAACAATTAAATGAACTAACCTATTAAAATCAGCAGAATTTTAAAACAACTTAGGAGCATTTAAAATATGAAAATGATAATAAAAGTTCATGCCCTTAAAAGACCCTTCAGCATCAACCTGTTAATAGCCAACAGCCAGTCAAAATAAAAAAATATATTTGTCTTCTAATGGAAGCAGGAGACCATCAGCCAAACAACTTGCTCCCCCAGCAAAGAGGCCAGCTTCTTGGGGGAGAAAATATCATGGACTGGAAGAAACCACTGAGAAAACCCTCTTAATGTCTTTCAAATCTTTTTTGATTAATTGATTGATTGATTTTTAGCACTGATAATCTAATATCCAATGAAAGTTACAATTAAAATACAATCAAAGAAACAGAAGAAAAATAGAGGAAGAGAAGGGGGTGGAAAGGGAAAAAACCATATAACTAAAACACAACAGGGCTCTTCTCCCCCCACTCCCCAATCCTGACAGTAATAAAAAGAAAAAGAAAAAAAAGAAGAAGCATTATTCTATCACTATAGATCCAGCTAAATAGTCCTACTAAAATTACTAATAACCATAACGTCAAATTATTACTTTGTTAGATTTCTTATTGCTCAAAAAAATCCATAAACGATTTCTAGTCTTTCAAGAAGTCTTTCATTGGCTTACCCTTCAAAGCCCACATTAATTTGACAATTTGGACCAACTCAGCAACCTTAACAAATCCATTCATCTGTCATCAGTGCTTCGATCCATTTCTAAGTTTCAGCAAACAATATTCTTGCTGCTGTTGTCAAGTGCTGAAGAAGTAATTCATATTTACTATCCACTGGTTTATTCCAAACGCCCAACAAAAGCATTTCTGGTAACATTACAAAACCTAAATTTAGCTTTTTTTTTTTCTTTTTTTGGATTAACATAAATCTCAGACTATTAATTTTTTGCCTTCTTGTAAGTCTACCATATATGAAAAAAGAACCCTCCTTATCTTGACATTCCCAGCATTGGTTTGAAACATTCTAGGAAATTTTCAGTGGCTTGTTTGGAGTTAAATACCATCATCTTCTACAAGTTTTCTTTTAAATTACTACACAAAGTGTACTTTATGTTTTTGGAACATATTTTTTTCCTATGCATTAATATGGACATTGTGCCCAAAATGTTGGGCCTTACTTATTGTGTACTCTTTTACAGGCTTGTCTTCTGTCTCTAGTTTCAAAAACAATTTATACACTTTTTTAAATTAACACGGACATCACCTTTGCACAATTCTTGAGTTTGTTTGGAGATTTTAGCAGGGGATTGCAGCTATCGTATACCCTTGACCAAAGAACGTAGACTCCTTCTATCTAGGATGGTTGTCCTCTTCCACCAAGCACACAACTTTGGGAGGAACACACATGGAGCAGTGAGGGAGGAAGGGGACACCCCCCTAGCCAGCCAAAATGGCCAAATCAACCCTGGCAATCAACAGAGTGACAGAGGTCACAGCCAGATTACCCTCCCATCTGAGGACATTCCTTGTGCACAATTCTTAGTGTATGTCTTCTAAAATGATCAAGAAGCCATTAAACTGAGTTTCATGGTGGGGGAGACAGTATTCCAGAGGTCAGGAGACATTAAGTACAAGGGAGAATAGCCTCAAAAGGGAAATTGGGCCAACAGTACAGTAACACATCAGTGGGCATTAAAAACAAGAAAAAAAAGAGGCAACTGGAGAAAATGGCTCATGGTCTTAGATATCTATATAGTAATGTACAGAGCATGAGAAACATACAAGATGGATTTCAACTTTTAACATAGGATAGCAAATATGATTTAATAGGCATCACTAAAACCTGGTTGCATGAGTCATGTGGCTGGGATGAACTAATAAAGATATATAACTTACTCCAAAGAGATAGGCTACACAGGAAAGGAAGAGAGTTAGCATTACATATTGACTAGGGTCAGAAAGATTATTCAAAAATATTCCAGAAATTATTTAAGAACATGTGTTTTTGTGCATTGAGGAACCATGGTTAAAAGAATCCTGGGCTAATGAGAATCTTTGCAGTGAAAAAAATATTCTTCACAAAATTCACACGTGTTACATATGTTTCTTTTGGTCAGAAAACAATATTTTCTGCAAAAGAAAGAGATTTTTTTTCAAGAAAATAAAAGCTCTCCATAGAACATTTGTACACAGAAATATTATTTTCTGCTCAGAAAAAGCTGTTACCTGGGCAGAAAATGCTATGATTGAAGATTTATTCTGTGCCAAATTCACATGTGATTGATTTGCTAAGAAAAACAGTACTTTCTGTGCAGAAAGAGGTTTTTCTGCTCACCCTTTTTTCCTCAATCTTCTCATAAAAGGAAAACAGGGCTTACAGTGATGAAAACAGAAGGAGTAGTACAGCAAAGTAACTTCAGTCTAGAACAGCTGAAAAGGTAATAAAGGAATATCCATCTACTCTAAATGAATTCAAGTCTCCAGGCCCTGAAGAACTGCATCCAAGATCCTTTAAACCTTGCAGAAATAATCCCAGAACCACTGTTCCTCATTGTTAAGCGTTTGTGGAGAACAGGAAAGATTCCATCAAACTGAGAGGGGGTGGATATTGTCCCTGCCTTCAGAAAAGGGGGAAATGAAGACCAAGGCAACGATTTACCAGTGAGCTTGACATCAATACCAGGAAACATTCTAGAATAGAAGATTACCCGGACAAATACAGTTAGGAATGCTGTGATTACTAAGAGCTGGTATGAGTTTTTCAAAAGCAAGCACTGCCAATTAACCTTATCCCTATTTTGATAGTTACAACCTTGATAGATCAGGGAGTGCTAAGATTGTAGTATATCTTAATTTCAGTAAGGCTTTTGACAAAGTCCCCATAATATTCTTGCATGTGAGCTGGCAAACTGTGGACTGGACAATGCTACCATTAGACAGATCTGATAGACTAAATCCAAAGATGCTCAGTAATGTTTGCTCTTCAACCTGGAAAGAAGGGACTAGTGAGATGCCACAGAGTTCTGTCTTCAGCCCAGGGTTGTTCAACACCTTTATAAATAACTTAAATGATGGATTAGAAAGCATGCTTGTCAAGTTTGCAGATGACACCAATTTTGGAGGGTACCTAATACCCCTGAGGGCAGGATCAGGATTCAAAATGACCTTCATAGATTGGACAACTGGGCCAAAATGAACAAAACAGATTTCAACAGGGATAAATATGAGATACTAAACCGAGAAAGGAAAAATGAAATGTACAAATATAGGATGGGTGAGTCCAGGCCTGACAGGAGTTCATGTGAAAAGGGTCTAGAGGTTTTAGTAGACTAAAGATCAACAAGAATAATAATTTGATATAGTGGCCAAAAATGTGACTGCAATTCTAGGCACCAACAGGAATATGGCTTCCAGATCAAGGGAAACCATAGTGCCTCTTGGTTCTGCTTTGGTCAGATCTCATCTGAAATACTGCATTTAAATTTTCCAAGTTCCTGCATCAAGTACATTAAGGCCCTTTTCGCACCTTACTGCTGTATGGTGCGGCCGCGCGGGGATCATGCAAGCAGCCTTTTCCATGAGGCTTTCGAGTCCCCACTGCTTTGGCTCTACAGGAGCTGCCAGCCGGCCAGCAGGCAACATGAGGGCTCCGCCTCTTCTTTCCGCAGTGCAGCCGGGTATTTTCTCAGCCTGCGCTGGGGGAGGAAGCACAGGGGCCATGGCTCCGGAGCTCTGCAGGCAAGGTAAGTGCGTGCAAGGCCCCAGAGCGATGCGTGATCACGCACCATTTTTGACTAAAAGTCAAAAATGATACAGTGTGCGATTGGCACCTGCCGGACCCGGCAGCATCACGTGATTGCGAGGACATCATCTGAAACACTGCTTGCAATCGTGCCACACTCCAAAGGCCCTTTCATATGAGAAATGCCATGCGAAAAGGGCCTAAGTATAATGCTTCATACAGCTCCATAGCTTTCTTTCCTCTTGCAGGGTGCTGCCACAGCCATTAAATGGCTATTGAGAGAAAGGGAGGGAGGGAAGCGACCAAGCTCTTGGGACTGCCTCCCATCCTCTCTGAAACTTTCACAATGGTGATGGAAGAGGAATAAGACTATTGATCTTTTTATTGTCTCTCTAGTAAATGCAGTCGGAATGGAAGGTAGTCCTCACTGCATTGTCACCTCCTGTCATAGTGGACCAACTTCTCAGCCCCCCAAGACTGACTTCTGCCCTTGAATAGGAGCAGGAAATTACCCAGCGTTCATTAATTCTTCACACTACCACTACCCATTGAATTCTGAATTAACTGATCAGTACAGTGGGACTCTGCTCAGTGGATTGCCAATCTCTATGCCTAAGTTGCTTTCCCTTCCCTCACCTCCGCCTTCTGAGTGAGAGAAGTCTTATCTAAGCATGTGCTGAAGAATGGCATGGGAATGGAGAAGAAACAGAGGTTTTATAAACAAGTATTTATTTTATGGCATGCAAGTAAACAAGAAAATAATACTTATGAGAGGCTCCCCCCCCAGGTACGCTTAAGTTACAAGTAGTTATAAAAACAAGTACATTCTCCAGATCAGCCAAACTTCCAAAATAATAAAAGACCTAGTACAACTAACTACTTAATATTCTAGCTACTCACATTGCAGATCACAGGCTTAGATGGTCTAAGAGAAGAGTGAGTCCAGGAGGTGAGACCTAGGCCTGCAACCTGCTACTGGCATAGATTTTATCTCCAAGACGTTTCTTTGGCCATTTCTGCACAGGGCGAGGGAATTGCCCCATGCCACTACTTACCGGATCTTATGGCTCCCTGGTCCGGTCCAGGCCTTCCAGAGCAGTGCGTACTCGTCGTTCTGCACTGCTCCAGTGTTGAAAATGGCGGCTTCCGGTTGGTCGAGCGTCTCGACCAACTGTTGATGCTCGTCAGCCTAAAGCCCACCCCCGGCAGATCGCAGGCTTGCATTGGTGCGAGCCTGCAAATCTGCACAAGGGAGCAGGCTCGCACTGGCGTGTTCTGTGCTTTTGAAAAACCAAAAGAAACAGGTTTTTCAAAAGCACGCTGGACGACCACTTGGGGTTGTTCCGGAGCAGACTGAGGTGTGGATCTACGTTAAATAGTCTGGACCTAGTCTGCTCCCAGGTGCAGACATCCTCCCTGGAGGACGGACTGCACCATTTCAAATACCCCGTGCGGAAATGGCCTTTGTTGTCCCTCTACAACATGGTATCTCAAGGATTTTTATAACTTCTCCACCGAAGCATCTCGAAGATGCTCACCTTTTCCCCCTTGATTGGGCGATTCTTTCCCCGTGACCTGTGAGGCTGACCCACAATAAAAAGTATAACCTAACCCCCACATCTCATTAACCCTTGGTTTACCTAGAGTGGGAAGTATCCTTCTTCAGCTAAGTCTAGATAATGGGAGGCCCCATTATCACACCTCTTACCCTTCCCTTCCCCTCCACAGTAGGAAGGGTTTTAGACAAAGACCGAGGGGCTGGCAAATTGCCTCTCGTGTCCCATCTAAAACAAGACATATATGTGTGTGACTTCATGTTACACATGGTACAAGATTCCAGCCCCAGTCTTTCAGATAGTCCAGACAGAAGCCGTTCATCCTCTCAAGATAGAACAACCCAAAACTGGGGTCATAGAACAGAAAACTATTTAGGAGAATGTCAGAAACTTGCGCCATCATTGCCTGCATTTGTACCAAATGCTTCATTTTAATGAACATTTTCAAAAAGTTAATCTGCTCCAGATGTAAAGAAATAGACTGTGGCATACATTATAGATAGAAAAGTGACAAAACTGAAGAGCTCATTTTTACACCTGCCTTATGTAGCAAAATGCCTGATTTGCAGACACCCTCATTACTTCACTATGACAAAATAGCTCAGATCAAACACTTCAAAGCAACACAGAAATAACATGGAGAGAAGTTCCTTACTTTTATCTCTTTAGCCAGAACTTTGCACACATACAAAAATACCTGTTTGTTTGCCACATTGTTGTTGCTTGAGATAGAATTATTCATGGCTGTTGTTTGTTGCAAACAATTCCTGCAAGTTAGTGTTGAAACATGCAGAGACAGATAGGAGCCATTGGAAGAGGGGTTCTGGGCTTCAATTTATGTAGACTGTTGGGGAGTAGCATTGCTGTGTTAATGAGAGATGATCTTTTGTCTCAAAATTACACCTGAACACCATGGGAAATGTGGTCTCCAGATGAGACTTAGCTACCTTCTAATTTATCTGACAACAGAATATTTATTAATTTATATTTTCCTTGTTCCTCTGATAAGCTCAAGGCAGCTTTCATGACTCCCTTTTCCCCCTGCTAATTTATATTGACACAAACACTGTGAGATGGATTCAGCAGACTGAGAAAGAGAGAGAAAGAAACAAGATCATCCAAGTAGTTGCATGGCTAACGGTACACTGAAAACTGGTTCTCCCAAATCTCCAGCCCAATATTCTAACCATTACAATACACTGAATTTTAAGATGAAGGAGAGGCTTCAATGAGCTCAAGGCAGCATGTGTAGCTCTCCTTGTCCCTGTTTTATCCTCAAAACAACTATGTGAAGTGGGTCAGGCTAAATGAAAGTTATTGGCCCAAGGCCACCCATTGAGTTTCATGGCTCAAAGGGGTTAAGACTTGGATCTTCTGAGTGCCAGTCTAATGCTGTAACTGCTATGACATGTTAACTCTCCAGAGTAAGTCTACAGCAGTGGTTCTCAACCTGTGGGTCCCCAGATGTTTGTGGGCTCTGGGTTTCTGGGAGCTGAAGTCCAAAAACATCTGGGGACCCACAGGTTGAGAACCACTGGTCTACAGCGAGCTAGGTGGTTTTTTGTTTTGTTTTGTTTTTACTTTGCATGATCATGACTAAATTAATGGAGTTGTTCAGTTCACTCAGAGCACCATATGGATCTTTGAGTTGTACGAAGCTTTTAGTGATGGTAATGAAAAAAACTCAATGGGGTTAGCGAAAAAAAATCAGGCTTTGGAACTGGAGATCATGGATGTTTAATTTTGAAAAAAGGTCTTCAAAAAACCCCTGGAAGCAGTTACTACAGGACTTGGTATCCCATACTTTCAGGAAGGACTAACCTACAAGAAAATGAACTTAGAAATGTATTGCAGGATTCCCCATTTGTCCCAGACCACACAGAGCTTTCAAATAAGAATGGGGAAATCTGCCAGTTTCACATTCTTGAACATTAGTTTGTGGGTAAGTTCTCATTAAAAAATAAGTAGAACAAAATGTAAAGTTTTTTGGAATAAAATCAGCAGTGCCCCGACTGACATGGAAGTCACCAGCCACCACTGCCTCTGAGGTCAGACGCTCAACCTTGGAAGGGGAGATTTGATCTCACATTCCTCCTTACATGCACCACAGAGGTTTCCACAGTGGTTTTGGCTGAGGAAAAGAAGAAAATAATGCAACTGATGTCAGTAGGGCAGGGAAGAAAGACATGGACCTACTGAAACCGTGGTCCTGCTGGCCCACAAGCATGATCACATAGAACTAAACAAATACACTCCTGTTTCTTAAAAGGGGTTGAGACAATTTTGTTCTCTCCCTCCCACCAGCTCTCCATGATTAAATTTTCCTTTCACCTGTTAGCCTGAGTCCAGCAGATCTCAGGGAAGATCAGAAGCGCCAGTATCAGAACATGCCTCCTCCTCATGCAATTGTTCTCTATTTGGTTTCAGTTGTCATGACTTTATTATAACAAGACTGAACACTTGAAATTATAGGCAACAAACATATTTCATTTATCATTTCTGTGAAGAGTGTAAACTTGACCTTGTACGGTTAACTGACTTATGGATTGTTTTCCTTAAATTCAGCAGGACAGCTGAAGAAAGCAGCATTTCATTGTTGATGTCCTTATATACCTGTAAAACTATTGACAATGGTAGCAAATATGTATGAATAAGTAACCTCGAAAATGTCCTTTTCACATATGGAAAATACCTGCACTTAAAAAAAAAAATGCTGCATTGACCTGCAATTCCAATAATGAATACATAGCCTTGATAAAATCTACAGAAAGATAAAGACACACAGCTTAGTGTGGACACAGATCATGCCAGTTGATTGCTATTGATTTTTCATGATCCAGCTGAAGAGAAAGAATGCATGTTCTCTTGTATTTCTAAACATTGTCTCAGCCTGGAAATAGATAGAACTTGAATGGAACTATAATTTTAAATTATGATAAGCCTGAGCTGAATAAATAGCAGTGACTGACTTTTGTATTCTTTTTTTCTGTGAGTCCAAAACTTGTTCTTATTTTCAGCATGCAAGTATGTCTCTCTCGCTCTGAGATAGATAGATATATATATATATGCGCATGTGTGTGTGTGTGTGTGTGTGTGTGTGTGAGAGAGAGAGAGAGAGAGAGAGAGAGAGAGAGAAATTAAAAAGAAAACTAACAGGATCCAATAAGGATGAAGTTAATCACTGGAGAGTGCCCCTTCTCTCTCTCTCATTCTCTCTCTCTCTCTATGTATATACACATACTAGTGTATATACCTGGCATTGCCTGGGATTTTATTTTCACATAGGTAATACTTGTTAGAAATATTTAAGATCCTGTATCTCTAATTTCCCAAACTGTCTTGTCCCGTACCTGTAACCTTTCCCCATGTACCCCAATCCAATCTGTATGCAGAGTTATTAACATACAGAGGTTGTGTTCCTGAGGAATGGACTGCCCTCCTCCTTGCTGCCAGGCCTTGTCTCCATAGCAACTGGCCAGGCCCAAGAACTCTCTGGCTGAGAATTCCAAAGGGTCCTCCCTAAACTGCAAACCCCAGGATTCCATAGAATGTTTTAAGGCAGCCAATCATATGAGGTCTTCATCTCACATAACTAATCATATGAAGTCTTCATCTGACACAGACAAACATACAAACTTTGACTTTTATATAGTAGATACACATACACACACACACATATACATACATACACACACACACACACACACACATATCCATTTGTTGTTCTCCTCACCACTGAGAATCACAACTTGTCACAGATTTCCACAGTAAGCTCTCTGATACTTATGCTTACTTGGATTAGAGATCCTGCCACTACAAGAACATTTGAAAAAAAAATCTACAGTTTGGCTCCAAGAGTCGGTTGTAACACTGAACAAAAATACTTGAAAGGACCAACAAACTCAAAGTACTTCTGCTTCATAAGAAATATCCTCCTCATAAAACTGATGACTACATCAGGAGAGCCACCACCATTTTGACAGAAAATCTTCTCCACAAAAGACAACCAACAATGCATTCCATTTGTGGTAGATTTCAAGCCAGCATCTCCTCTTATATGGCAGTTACAGAAAGATATTCATTGATAACAAATTTGGAACATCTAGCTAGAGCCATCAGCAAGCCTCCAGTCTAAGGAGATTGCTGGTAAAAGCTGTCCTGAAAACACCAATCAGCAATCCAAAATCTCACCCTTGTGATTCAAAGTGTTTCATCTCTTGTGAATACCTTATGCAGACTATCACTTTTAAGAGCACAGTGAATGACAGGATGCACTACAGCAGTGGTTCTCAACCTGTGGGTCCCCAGATGTTTGTAGACTTCAGCTCCCAGAAGCCCCAGCCACTGTGGTCAATGCTCAGGGCTTCTGGGAGCTGAAGTCCAAAAACATCTGGGGACCCACAGGTTGAGAACCACTGCACTACAGTCATCGCTCCACATTCACTAGGGTTAGGGGCACAGGAGCCCTGGGAAAGTGAATAACTCTAGGCCCTCCCAAACCATATTTAACACACAAAAAAGTACAATTACCATATTCAACCCACTGTGGATTGCTTTGAGGCCTCAGGGTTCCCTCGCAAGGCAGAAGTGGCTGGCTGGTGGGCTTACTGCCACCTCCACTGCTGCCCCACATCATTTTTAATAGGGACTTACAGGCCTTGTTTGCAGTCTCTCAGTCTCATGAGGCTTGCAGTCCCTTTTAAAAATGGCATAGGGAGGCAGCAGAGATGGCAGCAAATAATCCATGAATAATCAAATCTGCAAAAGTGAAGCCTGCAAATGTAGAGAACTGACTCTATTGCCTTTCCTTCAAAGAGCTCAGAGTGATGTAAATGGACACCCTCTCCATTTTTATCCTCACAACAACTTCATCCAGCGGTTCAGAGAGAAAGATGGAGGCTGAAATCCAACTTCTACTCACAATTAGAAATAATAATAAAGAATTCAATAATAATTTGCACCAATGGGATTTACATTCAGTGGTAATGGCTTTTACTATTCAGCAGTTGAATCAATGAGTGTACTCTCAGTGGGACTAGAAAATGGATTTAAGCAATCAAATGGCCAAGGTCAGCCAGTGGAGATTCATGCCTGAATAAGTATTTGGCTATAAGGCCTACAACAAGACTCTGGCTTTCATGTTGTGCTGGCTTTCTTAAAAACAATACAAACTTCTGTGCAAGCTTTTTTTCTCCTAAATTCCATATTGACGTGGAAATGGGATGGGATGGACATAGAAATGACTACTCACAGGACTGACAAGGACCTGACATAGACTGAGCTGTTCATCCTTAATTGCAAATACATGTATATTGCTTCTTTGCTTTTTTCTTGGCATTATTTTCCATTATCTTCGTTTGCATTCATTATATATGACATGAGGATGTCATAAGTGCCAGTGAGAGCAAAATAGGGTAGGGTGTCCCAGTCAGATTCAAAAGCAAATGTGGACAGATGGGGCCAAGGTGTGAAAGGACAAAGCAGAAGAAGAAAAATGGTGACAAGGAAAAGCAGAAACCAACAAAGAAAATAGTGCTGAACAGCTCCAAATCTTCTATCTTCTTATGCATTGATTATATATGACATGAGAATGTCATAAGTGCCAGTGAGAGCAAAATAGGGTAGGGTGTCCCAGTCAGATTCAAAAGCAAATGTGGACAGATGGGGCCAATGTGTGAAAGGACAAAGCAAAAGAAGGAAAATGGTGACAAGGAAAAGCAGGAACCAAGGAAGAAAACAATACTGACAAGCTACAAAACAATGTGAAAGAAACTTCTATAGATAAAGAAATAAGACTTTAAACTTTTTGCTTTTATCCCAAATGTTTTGCACATTTTTCAATTTTTCTCACACATAGGGAAAAAAAATCATAAAAAGTATCTATGCACCCCCACACACACTTTTAAAAATCAAAAACCACATTCTTTTCCACTAGGTGCACAGCTTTCTGTATACAAACAAGGGTTTGTTGCTGTTTTGAACAAAACACTTTTCACACACCATTTATTTTTTAAAAAAATCAAAAGTAAACATAATCATTAGTAGGTTTCTCAAACCTGTTATTGAGTTAGTGAAAAAAATGTGCATTCTCACATGCCTCCTAAGTAATAGTAAGCCATAGAGCTGAGCATATAGTTCACACAAACAACAAATAAATGATAATAATGGTATGACCTCACAGCAGTGGTTGTCATGTTTTGGTCTTTCAGGGTTTGGGGCTTCAGTTCCCAGAATCCCTGACTGTTGGCCAACCTTTTATGGGGTTTTTGACATCTTAAACACCTGGGGGAACAAAGTTTGAGAACCATTGCCTTACAGTATTCACCAGGTACTGTGCTAGATAAAGAGATATCAATAAGGGAATGAGGAGTAAGCTTTGAAGTCGAATTCAGATTCGTTCCTCACAACATCTGAGCAATCCATGAAGGCAGATTAGCTATTTTAAAAGTGTCCATTTCCCCTTTTCAGGAAGGCCTGGTTCTGGAACTTGGAACTGTAGGAGAGCTCAGCAATGATGAACACAACCTGTAGGAGATGGAAGTACTGTCACTTTCTGGTTCTCAGCCATTTGCTGATCTGAGGTAGTGCCTATACACTCTTTCCAACTTAAGTGGTTTTCAGATTGTTATTGCATGCCTTCAAGTTGTTTCCAAATTATGGTGATCCTATGGCAAACCTATCGTGGGGTAGTTTTAGCAAGGTTTTATTCAAAGGGGATTTACTATTGCCACGTTCTGAGGCTGGGAGACAGTGACTTGTCCAGGGTTACCCAGTGGGCTTAAATGACCAAGAAGAGATTCAAGCCCTGGTATCCCAGAGCTTGAGATCCAAATAGATACACCAAGCTGCCTTTGTTGCACAAACAGCTAAGCATTTTGCTTCTTTCCTATTCTATGGTCAGGAGGGCATGATGAGAGAAATCTAAGAGCTAGGACTGGAATGTGAAGAATGGCATGCAGACCTTCCATCCTCCTCTATATAGCCCAATTCATTCTCATTTTCTTAATTCATTTTCAGCTCTGGACAGGGCCAAATCTCTCACTTTTAACTATACATTGAGCACATCCAATCTCATTTCTGAAACAAAGCAGGGTTTGGTCTGGGTGGTGATGAGATGGGAAAATAGTCAAAGAATACCAGGAATCTCCTGCTAGGAATAGGGAGAATCTTGCCAGATATTCTAGACAGCTGCTTTTAGTGAGTTCACAGGATTAGGCTAGATCAACTGGTAGTCTATCTCGGAGACTCATACAGTTGGAAGGAGTCCCATGGGCCATCCATCCCAGTTCCCTGTTTAATGCAAGAAATCCAGTTAAAGCATCCATTTAAGGCAGCTTCCTGCGTTACAATAAACTATCTTGAAAACTTGAAAATCAGCCAGAATTTTGTTGAGGACTTAAGTCTTTGTAAGCAGACTTATATCTGTGGGAATTAGAACTGGGCAGTTCTCCGTATCTAGAACATCCGTTCTGTAACATTCATATCTGCTCTCACTTTACTACACAAGGAACCAGCAAAGTGACTAAGAAACATTGAGACTGATGAGCATTGGTCCTCTTGTGCATTAAGACACCAGCTAGGGAGTACCAATGTATATCGGGATACTCTTGCTGGTGTTTCATTATGCACCTTTGCAATTTACTAACTAGGTTTCTCAGCACTTCTGCTACATAGCTAAACATACATAAATTTATGTAATGTACACTGTGACAGTGGATTCCAGCCACTGTAATTTGTTTCCATTTGGAAGTGAGAATAGATGCAGGGTCTTCTAGGCTCAGTGCCAAACCTCAGAACTGGCCTCTTTTCCCTTCAATAAAAAGCAGCAAACATTCCTGAAAATATAGAAAATTTCACTCCTTCTTATGCATGCATCCAGCTTTCATTCCAAAAATGTTTTGAGAAATCAGCAACAAAAATGTTTTGAGAAATGTTAAACAGGTGTGTGAAAAAGATGCTAGCTTTCCAATTCCAATTTAATGAGAATGTGCACCAGCGACACACCTGCAACCTCTTCATCAGCTGCTGGAGAAAGGTGAGCAGCCTGGATTTATCTTTTGTTTTTCTTTTTTTAAAGAGCCAACCACCAAGAGTTCTAGGCAGGCCAAGATGAGTTTGGGATTGTACAGAACAAGCTGAGCCAAACTATGTGATGAAACAAAACTCTAATAACCTCAACAAATCATAGACATCAAAATGGTCTTGGCTAAACAAGTAAGCAAACAAACACACCACCTTTTATATTTGCTAGTTCTGGTTCTCCCTCAATGTCTTTTGAGCCAAAAAAGAAGATTTCATTATGGGGAAATCAGTTTAGAAAGAAACTTTCACAGCTTGGGGGAAGCCCAAGTCCTTCATATTTGAGGAAAGCTATGGAAGTCTACAATGCAAGGCAACTTCTTTCCTTGAAGATTTTATAGCATATTTCATTGGGTGGTAGTGGGATGATGGATGGATCTTAAATGTTTGCACGAATATGGCAAAAATGCAATAACATTTGGCATTTTTTTCAGAATTACAAAAGTTTAAATCAATCTGAATGTTACATCTTTGCTGGTCTGTTTTTCTTCTGTTTATGTTATTGTTCTACTTATGTAGGTACATATTTTTCTTGTTTCCAAAAGTATATTCAAGGTTCACCTAGCAAAATCTGAAAGAAGAAATGCAGGTACTGAAACAATAAAAGTAGGAGACCAAGATGTTAATGTTATATTCACCTTTTATGTCTAATGCATACATTTTTTAAATGCAAAGCACATGTCCAAAGAAGTGGGGATGGGGGTGAGAACGTGATGCAGAAAATTTTAAATCATCACTTCTCTGCCACAGTCTTCATGAAACCCCTCTTCTGAAGCTAGTGTTGCCTTTGGGGGTGAAATTTCAAAGTGACACCAATTTACGGTCAACTCCACAATAATGCGGTACGCATTTTCTAACACCCTGCACATGAAAAAGATTCACACACATACACATACACACAGAGCCAGCCTTGGAATGGCCACACCTCTCCCATTCCCCCCAAATTTAATGTTTTTGAAATAAAGTAAAAAAAAAAAATCCCCTTAGATCATCTAGGATACACAGAGAGCACTTGCCATTTTTTCTGGGCCTGTTTTAAAAAGTGGAGGCCGCTTCCTTAGTTTTTTTAATGGCAGGTGAGGCCATGCAGACCTGAAACAGCTCAGAGGAAGACACCACCTGACGAAATTCCCCCTCCCCACAGACCATAGAGTAGTACTATTCAACGTGGTGGTCCAAAGACTGGTGCCAGTCCCCATGCTGTCTGCTGCTGCTTCCTGGAAAATTTCCTGGGGAGGGGAAAACAATGGACGTATTTGTGCACAAATATGATGCTGGTCCCTGGCACGCAGAGGGGAAAAATTGTTGGTCCTCTATACCAGATAGTTTAAGAAGCAGTTCCTTAGAGAAAGCAAACAACTTTTTCAGGATTTTTTTGGGGGGGGTATTGAGGGTGTGGCATGGTGTGGCAGGGCTACTCTGGGGTCCCTGGGCAGCTGCATGAAGCCTAAAAGGGACTCATTGTCCATCATTTCCTTAATGTCACACTTCAACCCTAAAATCACAATATATAGCTTGGTCCTAAAGTTAGACCTAGATCTATCCTAATTCAGATTAGAGAAAAAGACTCAGAGTTAGCAAAAATATGTGAAGGCAGAGACCAAGAGGAGGATAAGGGGGAATAAAAATCCAGTTGCCTGCTGATGACAAACAGAAATGGTGGGATCAGGCACACTTCCTTGGACAAAGGGTCCTAACGTATCGGCAGCTGTATAGGAAACCATTACCACCCAGTGCACTTGAAAAGGCAGGAAGGCATAGAGCAGGTTAGACAATTTTGTATGATTTAATTAATGCTGAATGAAAAATGTGTGGTAATGGCCACCTTTAAGCACATTCACTGGAGTATATGTACCAGAGAGTGGCATGGAAGCACAGGATTTTGCAAGTCATGTGCTCCATGTGCATAATATTAAGATGAAAGATACTGTAGGATATGTACAACTTCCTCATTTTCAGAAGTCCACTTATTTCACATACTCTGCAGTTGGGCAACATTGATCTGTCAAGGGTAAGCTTTCACCATCCTTGACAAGATGGTAAATGTGCAGAAAAGATAGATATACTGTACATTTTCCATTCAACTTATTTTAACTATGGGGAAGATCCATTTTTTTCCTCTGAGTTTCCAGCAGCTCCCATTTCCTGAGTCTGCGTGTTCATGTATTCACTTAGTAGCTGTGGACTGGTTTCCAAAGGCAAAGAAAAAGCCTTGCTAATTAGCAGCAATGACTTCAGCTCTGTTCCCATGGGGACCTGATTCCTCCAGAAATTGTGAAGCAGTCATAGAATCATAGAATCATAGAAATGTAGAGTTGGAAGAGACCACAAGGGCCATCCAGTCCAACCCCCTGCCATGCAGGAAAACCCTCAAAGCACTCCCGACAAGTGGCCATCCAGTCTCCGCCTAAAAGCCTCCAAAGAAGAAGACTCCACCACACTCTGTGGCAGCACATTCCACTGTCGGACAGCCCTGACTGTCAGGAAATTCCTCCTGAGGTTCAGGCGGAATCTCCCCTCCTGCAGCTTGCATCCATTGCTCCTTGTCCTGGTCTCAAGAGCAGGAGAAAACAAGCCCACTCCCTCCTCGACATGACACCCCTTCAAATATTTAAACATGGCTATCATGTCCCCTCTCAACCTTCTCTTCTGCAGACTAAACATACCCAGCTCTCTAAGTCTGTCCTCATAGGGCATGGCTTCCAGGCCCCTCACCATTTTGGTTGCCCTCCTCTGGACCTGCTCCAGCTTATCCATATCCTTCTTGAATTGGGGTGCCCAGAACCGGACACAGTATTCAAGATGAGGTCTAACCAATGCAGAATAAAGTGGTACAAATACCTCCCTCGATCTAGACACCATACTCCTATTGATGCAACCAAGAATTGCGTTGGCCTTCTTGGCTGCCGCATCACACTGCTGACTCATGTTCAGCTTGTGGTCTATGAAGACTCCTAAATCCCTTTCACACGTACTGTTAGCCAGCCACGTGTCCCCCATTCTATATTTCTGCATACCATTTTTTCTGCCTAAGTGGAGGACCTTACATTTCTCTCTGTTGAAATTCATTTTGTTAGCTTTGGCCCAGCTCTCCAACCTGTCCAGGTCCTTTTGAATTTTGATCCTGTCATCAGGCGTATTAGCAACCCCTCCCAATTTGGTGTCATCTACAAATTTGATCAGCGTGCCCTCTATTCCTTCATCCAAGTCATTAATGAAGATATTGAACAGCACCGGGCCCAGGACAGAACCCTGTGGCACCCCGCTAGTCACTTCTCTCCAGGATGAGAATCTGCCATTGGAGACCACCCTTTGGGTACGGTCAGTCAACCAGTTACAAATCCACCTGACAGTAGCCCTGTCCAGTCCACATCTTACTAGCTTCTTTGCAAGAATGTCATGGGGAACTTTGTCAAAGGCCTTACTGAAATCAAGATATACTATGTCCACAGCATTCCCTTCATCTATCAAGCAAGTAACTCTATCATAAAAAGAGATAAGATTAGTCTGGCATGACCTATTTTTGAGAAATCCATGTTGACTTTTCGTAATTACGGCATTGTTTTCTAAGTAATTAGAAACTGACTGTTTGATGATCTGCTCCAGGATCTTTCCAGGTACTGATGTCAGGCTGACTGGGCGATAATTATTTGGGTCCTCTTTTTTCCCTTCTTGAAGATGGGGACAACATTTGCCCTCCTCCAGTCTGCCGGAACTTCTCCGGTCCGCCAAGAGTTTTCAAAGATTATAGCAAGAGGTTCCGCAATGACCTCTGCTAGTTCTTTTAAAATCCTAGGATGCAATTCATCTGGCCCTGGAGACTTGAATTCATCCAGTGTGGCCAGGTATTCCTGTACTACCTCTCTATCTATTCTGTGCTGCATTTCCCCCACTTCCTCACCTGCTCCCCAACCGCCAGGTTGAGTGTTTTTATCCTTTTGGGAAAAAATTGAGGCGAAGAAGGTGTTGAGGAGTTCTGCCTTTTTTCTTCCTCCTGTTATTAATTCACCATCTTCCTTGCGCAGTGACCCTATCGTCTCCTTCTTTTTCCTTTTGCTGCGGACGTATTTAAAAAAGCCCTTTTTATTGTTTTTAATGTCTCTGGCCAGCCTAAGTTCGTTCTGTGCTTAGCCTTTCTGACCTTCTCCCTACATCTCCTGGCTACTTGCTTATAATCTTCTTTGGTGATTTCCCCCTTCTTCCATTTCCTGTACATGTTTTTCTTAATACTTAGCTCAGCTGAGAGCTCTTTAGTCAACCATTCCAGTTTGTTCAGATGCCTTCCATTTTTCCTCCTTAATGGCACAGTTTTAGCCTGTGCCTTCAGTACCTTCCTTTTAAAGAACTCCCATGCATCCTGAACTCCTTTCTCATTGACTATTCTTGACCACGGGATTTCAGCCAGCAGCTCCTTCAGTTTACAGAAGTCTGCTTTTTTAAAATCTAAGACGAATGCCTGGCTACACTTGCCTTCTCTTCCCCACTGAATGCCAAATTCTAATAGGGCATGGTCACTCTCTCCTAAAGATCCAACCAGTTCTACATCATTAACAAGGTCTTCCCTGTTGGTCAGGATCAGATCCAGAATATTTGATCCCCTTGTCGCCTCTTCCACCTTCTGGACCATAAAATTGTCTGCAAGACAAGCAAGAAACTTGCTGGACCTTGCCGCCTTTGCAGAGTTTGACTGTCAACATATATCCGGGTAGTTGAAATCTCCCATTATTACTGTATCTCTCCTTTTTGAATGTGCAGTCATTTGGTCTACGAAAGCGCCATCGAGGTCCTCAGTCTGGCTTGGAGGTCTGTAATAAACCCCCACTATAATATCCCTGTTGTTTCTCGCTCCCTTAATTCTTACCCAGATGCTCTCGACCTGGCTTCCGGTGTACAAGTCATGGATCTCTTCACAGGTGAAAACATCTTTGACATATAAGGCTACTCCTCCTCCTTTCTTATTTGGTCTATTTCTACAAAATAGGCTATACCCCTCTATTCCTATATTCCAATCGTGACACTCATCCCACCAGGTCTCAGTGATGCCTATCAAATCATATTTATTTTGCTGTACTAGGAGTTCAAATTCATCTTGTTTGTTTCCCATACTCCGTGCCTTAGTGTAGAGACACTTAAGTCCCCGTGCCCTTCCTGCAAGTCCCATAGCATTGTTTCCACCCCTCCCACGATTGGATGCTATTCCTACTTGGCCAATATCATTTGGGCCTTTTTCCCCTGCACTTGCCGAGTCCTTGTCCTGAATAATCTTGTCTCCCTCCCCAGTTGTACTTAGTTTAAAGCCCTCCTAATCCTCCTTGTGAGACTGTTTGCAAAAACATTCCTGCCAAGTTTCGTGAGGTGCAGCCCATCCCTTGCCAGAAGCCCATGTTCCTGGAATTTCAAGCCATGATCCAAAAAGCCAAATTGTTGGTGGTGGCAAAATGTGCAGAGCCAGCTGTTGACCTCTACTATTGTCCTTTCCCTTTGTGCACCATATCCTTGAACAGGGAGGATTGATGAATTGACCACCTGCGCACCAAGGTCCTTAAGCTTTCTCCCCATAAGCTCGTAGTCCTTTGTGATGTGGTGAAAGCTGCGCTTCACTGTGTCGTTGGTTCCAACGTGAACCAAAACGAGGGGCTTACGGTCAGTGGGCTTGACCAGCCTGGCTAGCCTCTCTGTTACGTGGTTTATCCTGGCCCCAGGAAGACAGCAGACCTCTTGGTTGAGTTTGTCCGGTTTGCAAACTGCTGGTTCGGTTCCTCTGAGCAAGGAGTCCCCAACCACCAGAACTCGCCTCCTCTGAGGCCTGTCCGGGGTTCTTCGACAAGCAGATTCTTCCAGGATTGCCTGGGCATTGTGTTGAGGTCGGGAGTGCTGGACTTCCCGATCTTGGATGCTGTCCTGTTGGTGTTCAAGTTCCAGTTGGCGAAGTTGGATTCCTTCTTGCTGATGTTGTGTTCCCTCCTTCTGGTGTTCCTCATCATTCACAGTACCAAGAACGTTGAAGCGATTCTGTAGTTTGAGAGTCTCTGTTTCCTTCCTGGCCCTTCTACTTCTCCATGTGACATTCCTCCAAGCATTGCTTTCCTGGCTCACGGAACTGATTTCCTGATCAGGCAGCTCCTCCGCATATCCGGTCTTCAGGAAGGTCCTCTCTGCCCTATCTAAGAAGTCCTCACCTTCCCTAATAAGACGAAGATTAGAAACCTGTACCTCCAGCTGCTGCACCTTGACCTCTAAGAAGGTGACCAGCTTGCACTTGCTGCAGGTGTACCCGACCACATCTTGCGGCAAGAAAAGGAACATGCCACAAGTGCTACAGGTGACAGCAGCAGCTCCCTCACCTTCCATACTTGATAATACAGAGAATAGAAAAAGAAAACAAAAACAAAAACTGGGCCTCCTTTCTTAATTTGAGCTGTATAAGCTATGTCTGCTCAGCTAACTACCAAGCTCAGTTGAACTCTTCCTAAATTTGTTCAGTCGCTATAAGGATCGGTTGTTCCTGAACTTGAATGGTTGAACTTGAAGGATTGAAGTAGATGAATGAAATTGCGTGCACCGTAGGCGCGCACCGCTGGGAGTTCCTAATAAAGCCTCCTTCCCCTAGCTGGCTCCTCCCCCTAGCTTGATCAACTCTCCCTAGTTTGATTGACAGTTAACTGACTAACTAACAAACAATTAGCTGACAATTAGGCTGTTTGCTCAGGGAGAGCACACGGCCAGCGCAAGCAAAAAAAAAAAAACAACACAGAGGAATAAGCAAACAAACTCAGCCCCACAATCCTGCAAAAACACCTATCAAAGTTGTCTTTACAGACCCAGCTCACCTTCTGCTCTCTCCTCTGGAAGTCAGCAAGAAGACTACTGGGAGTTCCTAATAAAGCCTCCTTCCCCTAGCTGCCTCCTCCCTCTAGCTTGATTAACTCTCCCTAGTTTGATTGACAGTTAACTGACTAACTAACAAACAATTAGCTGACAATAGGCTGTGAGCTCAGGGAGAGCACACGGCCAGCGCAAGCAAAAAAAAAACAAAAAAACAACACAGAGAAATAAGCAAACAAACTCAGCCCCACAGTCCTGCAAAAACACCTATCAAAGTTGTCTTCACAGACCCTGCTTACCTTTTGCTCTCTCCTCTGGAAGTCTGTGGTTAGTCAACCAATGAATAGTTCACATGAAGCATTTGGAATTGCTAAACATTTTAGGGTCTGGAACTAGCCTATAGCCCCACTTTTGGCTCATGTGTAGTTATTTTATTTTATTTTACTTTATTTTTTTGTCATGTTGTGTTTGTTCCTTTGGTCCTAGCATCTTATTCTAGCAAGAGTAATACCTCAATGTGTGTTTTGGTATCAGCCAAGCTTTCTTCTTTTTGTCTGAATGTATTTTTTCCCAAATGTTCTATGGTTTGCTGCATATGCTTTCTGGGGCTAAGAGTGTAAGGTGTACTCAAGGTTACCCAGTAGATTTCCATGGCCAAGCGGGGAATTGAACTCTGGCCTCCAGGGTCATGTTCCAGTGCTCAAACCACTACACCTAGCTGTGTTATGCTCTCATATGTGCTAGCTCTCATAAATAAAGCTACTTTCCTGTAAAGTTGTATATG
Source organism: Iguana delicatissima (assembly GCA_948472985.1). Taxonomy (NCBI): domain Eukaryota; kingdom Metazoa; phylum Chordata; class Lepidosauria; order Squamata; family Iguanidae; genus Iguana; species Iguana delicatissima. The sequence continues at coordinate 673,095 of CAOKZL010000065.1, forward strand.
GTTAATTTCAATAGTTTTGCTACTAAATCTAGTGTCTTCCTTCCTTCCTTCCTGCAATTTTCTTGAAGGTTTTGGCCTAAGACCCCAGAGAAGAATAAGCCCTTTCATTTCTTAGATGAAAGGAGTGTCCTTTACGGTCTAGAAGTCTCCTAACCAAGATTAAGTTAAGTGAAAAGGAATATCAATCTACCTTGCAGGATTGGTACTAGATGCTGGGGTACCTTTGTACCTTTTTGGCCCTGTGCACCTCAGCAAACCCAAATCTAAATATGAAGCTATCTTCACATTAAAAAAAAAAACAAAACAGGTTGGGTTCAATTTAAATAAAAGTTAAGTTCAATCAATTCACAAAACCATAACCTTATCTGTTATAATGAAATGATTAATAATTTAAATAAACAGAATTAAATATTTATGGAATATTTACAAACAAAGCAGAATGCATGTATTCAAATAATGTATTTTTCATTTATTTTATTTCATTTATTACATCAAACAGCCATAAATGGACACACTACAGTCAAATTAAAACGTGATGCCTTCTGCTCCATCCATGGGGGACAGGACATCAAAGCCTTCAGTCTCTATGGTTTATGAATGAAACACAACCACAAATTCCATCCCTCAAAGTCTTTTGTCCCAAACACACAGCTTTCAAAAGGCAGCTTTCTCACCTCTTCATTCATTCATAGGGTCAAGTTAGATATGAAACCTTCCAAACCCCACAGGATTAGCATTTTTTTAGGTTGAGCCAAGATCAGCTGCCAGGAAGATTATAGATAAGGCCTGAGGAAGAAGATGAGTCAGTGTAGAATAAGTCCTTAGAGAACCACTTTTTACATCTGAAATAACCCAAAAGGGCCTCTGGACTGCAGAGTCTTTAGAGCAGTCAGGTCCCTACTAGCTTTGAGCAGAGATTGTCCAAGCTCTTCGAAACTGCTCTGGAGGAAGGGCCCAGGTAAGCTGGGTCTCATGAGGTTAGAAGCTAAATCCCAAGGTAGAACTTCCTGGAGAGTTTTGTTTTGTTTTCTCTTAACCTCTATCCCATCCCTCTTACTTCCTAGGTGTGGTGCTCTCTCCCTTAACCTTTTGCCCTTGCCTCCTTCAATAGCAAATTTTCAAGGACAGGATAAATCCAACACACTTGGATCACTTCTTCCATCCTTCTCCCTGCACACTGACTCAGATTTTATATCTGTGTTGTCCCCCCGACCCGACACACATACTTGCTGCTGAGTCTCCAGCATTTCCCTGTAGCCAAGAGATACAACAACTGCACAGCTGCCCACATAATTCTCATCCCTAGTCAGCATAGCAGGTTCCAAAAGAGAAGTAGCAGGAGAGGATGCTGGTAAGGAACAAGTCCTTGATTGTTGTCATTGTTGTATGCCTTCATGTGATTTTTGGTTTACTTATGGTGACTATAAGGTGAATCTATCATGAGGTTTTCTTGGCAAAATTTCCTCAGAGGGTGTTTGCCTTTGCCTTTCTCCGAGGCTGAGAGAGAAGACTTGCCCAAGGTCATCCAGTGGGTTTCCATGGCCAAGTAGGGATATGAAAGTCTCCTTGTCTCCTAGTGCAGCTCTCTCAAATCACAACACCACTCTGGCTATCTCCTTGATACCCTTTCACAAATGCCATGGGCAGAAGGGAGAGGCCAAAAAAGTAAAATAAGATCCAAAAAACTGAAGGACATTGGAAATCCACCAAGATCAATGTACTCCTTCCAATTTTGCCTAATCCATTAGTATGTTTCTGCCACTCCCTAGACTAGGACACAGAGCAATGGATTCAAATGACAGGAAAAGAGATTTCACCTAAACGTCAGGAAGAAGTTCCTGATGGTAAGAGCCATTTGACAGTGGAATATGCTGCCTGGGAGTGTGGTGGAGTCACCTTCTTTGGAGGTTTTTAAACAAAGGCTGGATGGCCATTTGCTGAGGGTTCTCTAAGCAAATGGCAGGGCATTGGACTTGATGAACCTTGTGGTCTCTTTCAACTTTGTGATTCTATAATTGTTATGGTCCATGGACAAGGTGTTGAGGTGGAGGTGGTAAACCATGAAGTAAGGTTTCTGCCTAAAGAAACACCTTCAGTCTTTGTTGGAAGCTTTCAAACAGATATTAAATAGGGTGCTGTAGCAATGAATTCCTGCATCGTTACTGGATTAGACAGCCCTTGAGGTCTGCATGATTCTTGGATATTTTCCCCAGTTCACTCCAATGATCAGTCATAAGTGCCGTTTTCCAAAGTTTCATACTTGGATTCCCTCGTCCTAACTGAAAGTTCATAAATGATCATAGGCCTCAATGTGTTTTTGTTCCCAATTGTAAGTAATTGATATACTTCAGAACTATTTCTTGCCACAGGGTTTTCATTCTCAAATATACTTCTTTTCATTTCATATTTGTAAGAGTTTACCAAAATTCAGAAATGTATGCAAATTCAAAATAAGAATTTTATTCTTTTTAAAAAAGCTTGATTGAAACCAGGACTAATAGACCCCTAGCCTTTGAGAGCTTACTTCTTAAACTAGCAGAATCACTGTGTACTCAGCAATGTCATGTGCTCAGACTTGAAGAAGAAATTGTATTTCATATTCTGTTTGCTTAATAATGTCTTCATTAGGGCTATGCACAGGGCTTCCGATTTGGTGTGCAACCTGATTTAATAATTCAAAGTTGAAACTCTTTTGATCCGTCTCAAAGGCAGATAGCAATCCTAGGATTGGTTCCAACATCAGACTAGTTCCAGACAATGTTCTGTCCTCTGTGGCGATTCAATTTCCGGTATTGTTCTGTGCCTTCAAGTCATTTCTGACTTACAGCTACCCAATTGCAAACCTGAGGCTGAGAGAACATGAATTACTCAAGGTCACCCAGTGGGTTTCTGTGGGTTCCCAGTGTCCTAGTCCAACACTCAAACTACTACACTATGTTGGCTTTCAACCTGTCTGCATTTCATCTAATACTTAAGAAGAACAAGAGGAAGAATAAGTCTGCTACCTGGAAGACACACAGGCTCATAAACATATAAGGTTTTTTGAACAACACCCCCCCCCCCAAAAAGGCAAACAAGATTGTGGAAGGAAAAAAAAAAAAGAAAGAAAAAAGAAGAACCCACAAGGAAATTAGAAAGAGACAGAACTGCGACACTTTCATGAGCTGTTCCTAAGAAAGTTAAATGTAGCAAATGAACAAAGAGATAATTGTGGGTACAGCAATGAGTGGCATTGAGGGCATTTCCCTCCATATCAGAATCCTGCCATCAGAATTCTGAAATTTTCTTAGAGTCCCCACATTTCTAGTGTTGCCGAGATTGAAATATTGAACACTGCTCACACCTAGAACTCTTACATTTACCATGTTTGCATATACTTGATAAGTTTGCCTGCCATTTTCTTTCACTGCTTGAACAATCTAAATGCTCAGTTGAAATTTTAAGTTATTGAAACACTGACCATTTGGGGGATAGAGGAAAATTTTGTGAGGGGGGAACTCATATCTTGAAAGAAATGTCCCATTTTACGTTTTCCCTGTAGCTGCAAACTTGGATGGACCAAAGGAGATAACTGACAATATAACTTGAATGACCTCATATAATCCTTTCCCATAAACAGTGTAACTGGAGACATACACATAATTCTCATGAGATTCTTTCAATGAGCAAAGCCAACCTTTTCTTCTCATCTGCTGCCTCATACCTCCTTGACATTAGTCTATGGCTGTGTTGGAGACACACTGTCTAGATTTCTTTTTTCCTGTTTAATTTTAACATTCAGACCTTGGTTTGAAGTAGTTTTGGCTCTGGGGCCATACTGGGACAGCCTGACTCAGTGTGGACTTGATTGGTCTTGAACTAAACCAGAACTGAAACAGTTACACAGCTCCAATATTCATAATTAAATCTGCTTGTGTTTTTGGGGGAGGGAGAATTTCTATCAAACATGTAAAACTTTTTTTTTTGTACTTTGGAAAAAGACAGGGATTTTTTTTTTTTTTTTGCTTCTTTTCCCAAAGATACTGACCTTGTATTATGTATAATTCATCAACACAAAGGTAAATATTAAAGTTTAATTGAGCAAGAGAGGGTGATGAAATAGTCTGTGAATCCAAATTTTAGAAAGAAAGGGAAAAAATCCCACAAGATTCTTTTAAAGATATGTACATATTATTTCTGTGTGTCTGTGAGAGAGAAAGAGAGACAGAGAATGCTGATACAACAGTCACTTCAAGGTCAATCCGACAGCTGCAAGTCTTCTATCATATTACATTTTTATTCCAAGATATTGATCCAAGCTTTTTTTCACAGGGTGAATGTTTCAGGTGAGATTTGGAGTTCTTGTCATCTTTCAGACAAACATACCTTGTTGCTAGTTATGTATGGCCAACACAACATTGATTTGAGAGGAAATTCTTGGATCTGTGTGCTATTTGCTATATGTTTTGCTGCTGCTCTTTCCTGAGACACCAAAATTTGCTGGCTCAGGGAGCAGGTTTCTAGGGATCATTTGGAAACCATAGAATCATAGACTTTTACAAACTGAAGTGTTCCCAGTGGTCTTCTAGTCAGCCCTTTGGCATTGCTGGAATCTGTATCTAAAATATCTATAGCAAATTATGACCCATCCACTCCTTAAAACCTCCTACAAAGGAGATTGCTGTTGAATAGCAATTGTTGAAAAGACTCCCATTGTGATTTGAATGCATTATTTCAGGTCCTATTTTCTGGAATAGCAGACAACAAACTTGCTCTTCCTCCCATGTGACAGCTTGTCAGATATTTATAGATCTGTTTGCTTCTTTAGTCTTCTCATGGCTAAACATATCAGCTTGCTCAACCACTCTTCATAGGATTGGTTTCCAGACCTTTTACCATCTTGGTTACCTTCCTCTGATTACCGTTAGTTGTTGTTCATTGCCATGAAGTCAAGTTTGATTTATGGAAGCCCTATGATTGAGAAATTCTAACAAAATTCTTCCAGCAAATATGGAAAACAAAACAGTGGCCCACGGATTGGAAAAGCTCGATATACATTCTAGCTCACAAGAAACAGGACAGCAGGAATTGCAATAATCATCTGACCATTGCATTGATCAGCTATGCAAATGAAATAGTGTACAACACTTTTTTTCTTTCAGTCTGACCATCTTCACAATTATGGTTGGAGGTCTTCTCAGTGGCTGCCCCCTGGCTTTGGAGCTTCCTCCCTAAGGAGGCTAGGAAGGCCTACTCTTTGCTGGCCTTCTGTCAGCAGGTCAATACAATTTTAAAAAACCCATACAGACTTTTAGAACTGAAGGCTTTTAAGGAAACAGCTTGCAAGAGGATGCTATATTGTTTTAAACTGTAGCTGTCCAAACTGGGTTTTAAAAAAGGAACCGATGTTAGGGATCATATTGTAAACATGTGTTGGCTAATAGAATCAATGAATTTCAGAAGAAAATCAATCATGGTTTATAGATTATAAAACAGCCTTTGATTGTACAGATCATGAAAAACTATGGATTACTCTAAATGAAATTGGTGTTCTACAACATTAGGTTGTCCTGATATATAACCTGTGCCTAACGGGACAAAATATGGAGAAACAGAATGGCTTGCCATGAACAAGGAGGTCAAACAAGGCTGCATTCTATCCCCTATCTATTTAATTTATATACAGAACCCACCATACAGAAAACTGGAAGAGACACAGAGGAATGATCCATGAAAATTAGAGGAAAGTACCTCAATGATTTAGGACACACAGGTGAAACCATGTTACTAGGGAAAATTAGTAAAGACCTGGAATCACCACTAATGGAATTTAAGGAAGAAAGTGCAAAAACAGAGTTACAGGTGAATGTTTTTTTTTATGACCACAGAAGATTTGCATAACTTTAGATTACAATTTAGAAAAAGGTTTACAGCTGAAGATTAAGAAAACAAAAATTATGATCATTGGAGATTTATGTTACATTGGTGACTGATGAAGACATTGAAGTATTAAAGGCTTTCTATCCCTTGGCTCACTCATTAATCAAAGTGGATACTGTTATCAAGGTATCAAAAAGAAGATTAAAACATGGAAAGGCAGTTATGAAGGAACTAAGTAAGACCTGCAACTATGAAGACGTATTGTTAAATGCCAAAGACAGATTCATTCAAGGTATAATATTTCTGATGCATGATTGTGAAAACTAGACAATGAAGCAAACTGAAAGAAATATGAATTCCTTTGCAAACTGGTGTCAAAATATTAAATAGAGAGCAACTTGAGCCTGAATGCTCATTAGAAGCCAAAATGTCTAAACTGAGGCTATTGTTCTCTGGATATACTATGAGACAATATGACTCACTAGAGAAGACAGTATTGATCACTAAAATGGAAGGCGGTAGGAAAAGAGGAAGACCACATTACAAATGGACTGATTCAATCAAAAAGCCATGGCCCTCAATTTGCAAGACCTCAGCGAGGCTGTTGATAACTGGAGTTCTTGAATGCCTCTTATTCATAACATTGCTATAAGTCAAGGATGACTTGGTGGCAAATAACAACAACTGCAAACTCTGCTGGTGAGTGACAACAGAACAATAGCCAAAATGAAATGTGAGAAGTTTCATCATATGCCAGGGAAATCCATAATCTGCATGACAAAAATCTTTTTAAAAAATTGGGAAAGTGGACTGGAAAGCCAATACCGTGCAAATAAAATTAGTATCCTAAAGGATGACATGGCTGCCTAGAGATCTGGGAGTCTTAGCAGACCATAAGCTAAACATGTATGAACAGTGTGATGCAGTGGCAAAAAAACAAAAAAACAACCAAACAAAAACAACATGCATCAGCAAGAATACATTATCCACATTAAGGGAAGTAATCTGTTCTGCTCTGGTCAGATCTTCCCTGTAATACTGTGTCCACTTCTGAATATCACGGTTCAAGAAGGATATTGAGAAGCTGGAAAGTGTCCAGAGGAGGGTGACTAAGATGGTCAGAGGGCTGGCAACTAAGCTTTATAAGGGATAATATAGGGAACTGGAGATTTTTAACTTGAGAAGACTAAGAGGCAACATGATAGCCATCTTTAAACATGTTGAGGAATGTCATGCAGATGGAGCAAGCTTTTTTTCTGCTGCTCCAGAATCTAAAACATGAACCCATGGATTCAAATTACAAGAAAAAAGATTTTACTTAAGCACTATAAAGAACTTCTTGACAGTAAGAGTTCCTCAACAATGAAATCGACTGCCTTGTATGGGAGTGGACTCTTCTTCTTTCATGGTCTTTCAACAGAGATTGAATGGCTATCTCTCAGAAATGCTTTAGTTGTGTGTTCCTGTATGGCAGAAGTTGATTTAGAAGACCCCCATGCTTCTTTCCAATTGTACAATTCTATGATTTCTATTGTATATTATTATATAATATCATATGTGCTGATCTGCAATGTGCCCCATAATAGTTGTTTAGTGCATTACCGACAGAGGACTTTGGATGGGAAGAATATACAAAGATTCAAGAAAAAAATAAGAAGAAGGATTCATGATTGTCCAAAAACGCCAATGTGGAGATTCTTCCTGGAGCCCCTGTCTTTTTTCCCCCAATCCATGAATAGACTTGAGGACTATTCCCAAACCCCCAGCCCACAATCACCTATTTCCTGTCTCCCCAACATGATCATGTAGTGGATGGTACAGGAAAGGAGGGGACAGCTGAATGAGAAAAATCATTGCAGGCTGTGGTCTAATCACCAGTACATGACAACAATAACAATGGGATATAAAACAAATGTTGGCAAATTCTAGCATTGTCTCCCCTCCTCCCTTGTTCTAGGACAAATGTGGCTTAGCTACCACAGGGTTAATTTTCCTTTGCATGTAAAATCCCTCTGGTGTCTCAACTGTTGCTCTATGTTATTTAAAATGTGGCCCAGGATATACCCTGGAGTCTGTCATTGACCTTCCATGGAAGACCACACCTCTCTCTTTTTTTTTGCCCCTTTTTTGCAATCTTGCTTCTAGCACTTTCTCTGTGCTATGCTAGCCTCTCCACCAAGAAGTTGGTAAGTTAAGAATGAGGCTACTATCTCCTCTAATCCTTTTGTAAGTTAGTTATGATATCTCCTTATCTCCAAATGCATATCTCCAATGCATATGTAATTCTAAAGTTTATTAGTAAATCTTTTAAGTTTGGAACCTGAATCTGCCTGCCTTGTTTTACTTCCCAAGTCAGTCTCAGTTCAGAGAAGCCCCACAGAGATAGGAACATGCTTTTTCTGCAACTCTGCTACAAGAAGGCTCATTCCTAACTGCTTTAGTTTTCATAGAATTTCCCCAGTGGGCTAACATCCTGGGAAACTCTAACTCCCAACAACAAATAAGTAAATAAGTGGCAATAGCAATCCTTCCCACTTGTCTGTCCCCCTCCCCAATGGCATTAGGATGAAGCCAAGCCAGGTTCAGGAAAGGCTATGTAGCCTCTACACGTCCTTGCTCAGCACCCCATATGACAACACTTCCTGTGTCATATGGGGTGCAAGTAGGTTTGAGGGAGATGAATCAGGCAGAAGCCTATATCCTCCACAATCTTCTCTTGGCTTCCCTCCCCACCTACTCTCCTGATATCATGAGGGGACAGGTATAGGGAAGCTGAACCAGGACCTTCAAATACCACAGCTTCCATGATAACATGCTTGGTTTTAACCCAACCCCACTCTCTTCCCCTGCCACCAGCCACAGGAAAAAGCTGAGCTGCGAGAATTTCTTCTTCTTTGAGGACTATCCAAAATTGCATAGTTTTTGAAGATGCTCCTGCAGGGAGGAGAAAATTAATTAAATTGTTCATTTTCCCCTCAAGAACACATCATTTTAAACAGTGTATCCCTACACAGTGCTAGACTATGAGATGATTAAAAGTTTTCCTTAGATCCATCCACACACACGGCTTTCTTTCTCTCGTCTTTCTGCATCCTTCCTATTTTGCTTTCCCTGTCCCCTCCTCCTCACCCTCTCCCTTTTAATTGTACAATTATGGTAAGATGGCTGTAGAGAAGAGTAGGTTTATTAGAGAGTTAACCATTAGAATTGCATATGCCACAGACTATATGTAAGATCACTCCTGACAGCAAAACCTGTGCTGTGCTACTGATTGTTGCAGAATACACTTCTTGAAAGGGAGTGTGGAGGCGGTAAGGATGTTTTGATGTAATTGTGCAGAAAGATGTCTGCATACGCTCAGAAACTCTCAACAATTCAAATTAAAAATTCTCCACCCTTTATTAACCAACTGATCTTTGTAGCTATCTATTTATTGCTTTGCTGTAGTGGATCAGTGCCCACTAATGGAAATAAATCCTTCTCTATTAAACTTTAACAGGCAAGGCATTTGGAAGTGAGTTAAGCGTACATGTTGATGGGGGTAAGTAAAAAAGAGAAATACAGATGAGTGACTAACAGAATCAAAGAGGCTGTTAGATGAATTCCATACTTTGGGACAACATTTCCCTACCTGATAGTTCCCAGAGGAGTGGGACTCCCATCAAACCCAGGCAATTGTTCTATTATGAGCTTTGTTGTACATGTGAAAGAGAATTTCAGGCTGGAAGTAAGAACTTTAAAAAGTGAAAAAGAGACTATCTGAAGGAGCCAGTAACAAAATATTATGCAAACAAATAAGGTCAACAATGACAACCATCATGCCATTCTCTGTAAAGCTGTGCTCTAGCCCCACGCTAAGAGTTTGACCAACAAGTAAATGAGTGATCATGCAACAAATTAAACAGTTTTGGTCATGGGTGTTAATGCTAGTTGATTAATTTTCCAATTTCTAACATTTAATATTATAGAATTAATTTTCAAACTTAATATTCCAAGCTCTGGGCCTAAGATGATCTTCTCCATAATGGAAAAGCCGTACCTGTTGAATATCAGCAGTGCAGATTGTTGAATGTTTTATACAGCTCATGCTTGATCAAAAAATCCCCCCAAAAAACTTGTAATTTTCTTCATTAAAAGGATTGAAGGAAAGCATGAAATGTCTTAAAAATAAATATGGAAGAAAATGAAATGGATAGATTTGCCCATCTCTCTTACTACATTCCACTTGGTAACCTCTATCGTGTCATTCCTCCCTCCTCTGCTTATTTTAGCCACCTTAAACTATATCCAGGTCAGTTTGCATCTCCGTCATTGCAGATGTCCCTCTCTGTTATGACAGATTCATAAGTGGCTGCACCAGGCAATCAGCACACACATATACATGCACTCCTACTTTGTGGATGTTGCTAGGAAACAAGAGTAAGTGTGTGTGTGTGTTTGTAACACTCCAAATAAACATGGCTAATAGTGAGTTCACAAAATAAGTGAATTGATTTATACCAAGGAGAAACAAGTAGGGGCACTGGAGTGGAGGAGGGAAACATCTGTGTGAGTGTGAAAGCCTACGTGTGGATAATTGTGACATGCAAATATCTAAGAACAATTTTGACGCTACTCATTTCTTATAACTACAGCAATTTGCTTGTTTAGTTTTCAACATTACTGAGTAATTCAAAGCAATCATGACTGAAACAGCAGTTCTGAGGCTGTGCATTAGCAAGAGACATTTTAGAAAATAAATATCAAATCAGAATTGGTGGGGAGGGGGTAAGCCTTTCTTACATCCTCTGTTTTCTTTCTTTTCCCTTTTTTTTTTTTTTTTTAGAGGTGTGTGAATATTGGAAGAAGACTTCAGTTGAGGATAATTTATAGGGATGTATCATAAAAAAAGGAGAAAAACCTCTAATGCATTTCGTTTTGCACATTCTGTTTTTGCAAATACAGAAGTCTCAATTTGTGTTGTCCTAATTTACAAAATTTCAAATTTGCAATATTTCTCCGTAAATAAGTAAATGGAAGTCTCACCCACAATGCATCTCTCCCAATACAACTGTGCAGTTGAGTGAAGTGAGAGCAAATGGGGAGAGGTGAAAGAATGAGGGGGATGAGGTGACAGCCTAAGGCTATTTGGAGTTTTGGCATGGAGTTTTGACTAACAGGAATATGTGACTTGGCTGTTTTTATTTTACCTGCCTCGGTTGTGGGGGCAGGAGAAGGGAACAACTGCAGTCTTGGTGTTGCTGGAAGGAAGCAGTTTTTTTTCCTGTGATGGGGGGGTGTAATGGGAGAAACTGGAATCCTGGAATTTTGGTGTGATTGGAAGGGATCTCCTCTATTTGCTTAGGTGAGGAGTAAATAAATGGAATCTACTTTCTTCACTGGGGACACTGGGCTTCCCCCCTCTTGTTGTGCTCTCTGCATCTATGGTAAAAAGACACAGCAAAAGATGTGCCGCCTCTCTCTCTCCTGGTACACTTTCTCATTCCTGCTGGCAAAGAGTAGAACACAGTCCTTATCAGTTGTTTTCAGTCCTTATGCTCTCTGAAGGGGATCTGTCATCTAATGGCAAGCCAGTTTAGGTCAGCAATTGGTGTACGTTCCGGCTTCTCTGGACATTTTTCTAGCCTGGAAAAACTCTTATGAGTTATGCCTTAAGGCTCTTTAAAAGTGGTGGTTGTTGAGTAAAATCATTAACTTTGTGGTTACTCTGATAGAACACATCCCACTGCTGTCTGGGAATCCCCTATGACTTGCTCCTGAATTTATATCTGTTTCAATTTACATCATGGGCTCAGTATCAGCCCTAATGTAAATTGAGCCACACCTGTAAAAATACAAACACCCACAGGAATGTAAGAAAAGCTATGGTGTCTCCGATCAACGGCCTATCTTGTTCAGCATCCTGTTTCACAAAGCAGCCATCCAGATTCCTTTGAGAAATTCATATGCAAGAAATTAATGCAGTGGCAACCTCCCATTCATGCTATTTAGCAGCAAGTGTTTAGAAGCATGCTTCCTCAGAGCCTGGAATACAGCCATTTACGTACCTTATTCATCAGGATTGTTTCAGGCATTAACTGGCCACTCTGTTGGGGGATGGAATGAAGGATGGAGTCATTTTTCACTTTCCTTGGTGTAGCATCTTAGCTGTATACATATCAATCTTATTCTGCTCATCATGGTCACAACTGAATTGTGAAAAGTGAGGGGAAAGTAAAGTGAAAAGAGAGTGAGGTTGCATTGTACATCTGTTTCCAAAATGTTCCGTGTATGCAAAGGGGCCCTGCCAAGGTTGGGGGTCCATCTTTAATAAGAGCAAGAGTGGACAGGAATGGGAGAGGGCTCTCTGAGGGACTGCTGTTAGCATTCATGAAGTTAAAAAAAAGAAGTGGGAGCAGGGAAAAAAGGGCCCTTGGAACCACTATTGAGGGCATCAATTATGTCCCAGGAAGTGCTTGTTATATTTGGTTGTTGTTGTTAACTTCCATCAAGTAGAATTCAGCTTACGGCAACACTATGAATTAGAAGCCTCCAAGTTACCCTATCATCAACAGCCCTGCTCAGGTCTTGCAGATTCAGGGACATGTCTTCCTTAATGGATTCTATCCATTATTTTCCTCTTTTCCTACTGCCTTCTACCTTACCAAACATTACTCTCTTTTCTAGTTAGTTATGTCTTTTTCGTGATATGGCCAAATACAACAGCCTCAGTTTAGACATGTTGGTTTCTAGGGAAAGTTTGAGATTGATTTTCTCTAGGACCCATTTATTTGTCTTTTTTAGCAGTTCTAGGTATCCACAGAACTCTTCTGCAGAGCTACCTTTTGAATGAGTTAATTTTCTTCTTATCAGCTTTTATCACTGTCCAGCTTTCCAACCGTACGTAGAAATTGGAAACACAATGGCATGGGCAATCTTAAATTTAATAATCACTGATATATATTTTCACTAAAATTATGTCTATGTTAAACTCTGCATCTGGTGTGTCTGTCTCTTTCTTGCTGGGTTTTTTGGGGTGATTTGCTTCCCCTTGTGCTCACTGGGCTTGAGGCTAATGCCAATGCTTGACACAGAAGCTGAAAAATGTTATCCTATCTCAAGCACCCTAGTAGAAAGTAAACATTTCTCATTTGGAATTCTGTCATGTTCTCCTGAATCCCAGTCACATTTTCACCCCATCTAATCTTCATAATCACGTTGTGGCATTTTGTCCCCCGCCCTTGGAAATTTGTACACATTTTCTGTAGACAACTTCTGAATATACTTAGTTTTGCAAGTATTTTCCTAATTTATACATTCTATACCCTTTTGCCTTCTAAAGGTAATATATTTCTAAGTATTCATCCATTGTGCACATTTTTAGCTGGCCACATCTAATAAGTGCATTGATACTTCTGGATGTAGCTTGTTTTCCTGGTGTACATTGAAATCTTGACAAATGTGCCAAATTTTGAGGCGAGATTCACTTTTGGCATTGTACAAATCTCAAAAGGGGAAAAATGATGCTTTCATCAGGAATCTTTACTCATGAAATTGTCTTCCTTCCCTGCCCCAGCTTCTAAGGGCCCCAAATTTACCAAATCTGCCTATCAGCCATTACAGCATTTGCAGCCATTTTATTATGAACGTTTCAGATGGCAGATCCCCCTGCACTTACCTGAATCCCAGCACTTTGCATTAGCATTAAACAAGCTGCCTAGCTTTCCATATCATAGTAAACATGTTCTGCGTCAAGAAGGATAAACATGTCATCTTTGACATGGCACTCAAGAAGTCTAGCTGGGTGAGGGAGAGGTTAGCCTGATCCTAGGGATAAATTTTTGTTCCCTGTCTTCTTTGCCAAGATTACTGTGGAACTTCTGCTTAACAATTTGCATTCATAAATAAGGTCTAGCAATGGCAGTTGAAAGACAGCTCCCATACCAAGGCAAGACAGGAATGTATATAAATAGCAGATATCTTTTCAGTAAGATCCTTTTCCAGTATAATTACAGTGTAGAATCTGAAACAAAAAGATGCCTGCTGAGACAAAGAGGGACTTAAGAAATGAGTAAGACTAAGCTATTCCCTTTTTCTTCTGTTTTTGTAACTGGCAGGGAAGCAGCATTAGCCCACTCCCTCCCTGTCTGCCCCCGCCTGCTAATGTTCAATCGGAGAGTCCTTGAACAATTCATATTTTGAAGTGCAATTGCCACTGACCCCACAGCTGGAGACATAGGTTTCTCAGAAAGTTGAAATATGATTCACCATCTTGGGTGTGTTTCCAGTGCATTCAACTTTTGTTTTGATAAACAGGTTTTGTAAATTTGTGTATTTTAAAAAACAAAACAGCTTGCAAAATTTAGGCCCTTTCTGCACAGTATCACTAAAACGTAGTAGCTACCGGTTGTATTCATCTCGGGGATGCAGTTTCGCACATCGTCGTAGCAATCCAGTAGTCGTCCTGTCTAAAAGCGGTAGCTAGGATGCATTAAGTGAACTATGGGAAAAATCCGTTTTCTACCGCCTAATCCACATATATCCCATATGCTGCCTCAATGCAGAAACATTAATGCGCATTAAGAAAATGGTGGGGCCAGCAGGTGACCAATCAGGGCTGGTGGGGCGGGGCAAAATGCAGAAGAAAGACACTGCTTCACTTCTTATTAATGCTGAGAGGTGCAGCAGTGTTGTTGCTGCGTTGCTACTTCATTTCAAGAGAATCCGCCTTTACAAAAAAAATCCATTTATAGCATCTTGTGCATGTTTAATAGCATCTCATGTGGAAATGGCCTTATTTGACCATGAGCCATATTAGGACAAAAGAACTGGATTCTTGTTTGTAACTTGAGATTACATATATGTATATCTTGCTTTGGATGGAGCACAAGAGGCCATTCACTAGCCTGTTGTGCTCCATGCAAACTCTTCCCCCAGCAGCTGTCAGGTCCCATGAAGAGTTTCTATGGCTGTCCAGTGACTGGGAGGGACTACGTAACCTCCCATTTGTGGTTCTCTAAAGAGGGAGACAGACAAGGTTGCGTTTCTTTGTTTCCTTTCTTGCTTCTGGAAACAAGTTTCTCCTCTCATCTCCATTTCCCCTTACCCAGCCATTTAATGACTTTAGCAGCAGCATCCTTGGAGTGCTTGGCATCTTCTGTGGTGTGACTGTATTTGCGTACACATACATGGGATTGATTCAGGACCTTGGCCATTCAATATGCATAAGTACAATGGGAAGTGGTGCTTTCCGTATAATCCTTTCAGCTCTCTTAAAAACTGTGATCTCTCTCTAGACTAAATGAAGCTGAACACCTTTATTATCTAAAGACACTTTTGGCTTCTTGGTCTAGTGGCTTTTATACCAAATTTTGCTCTGTCTCTACAATATGTCTCGTCTACAAATCATTTTTTTTTTTTAATGTATATAACATCTCTCCCTCCCGCACCAGGAGCTCAGGATCTTCCTATTTACATTTTATCTTTACACCAACCTTACAAGGAAGGTTTGGCTGCAAAAAGGAACTTCTGGCCCACTATCACGTTGTGGGAGCTTTACATTTGAGTGAAATTTTGAGGGTAGTCTTCTCCAATCTCAGCCTGACACTCAATCCCAATATACTGACTAAAAACATTGCAAAATTATTATTTTGTACACCTTATTCTTTGGAATTTGTTGTGATTTCTGAAGTCCCGTCCATTTGAGGGCCAGTTAGATGAGACATGGGATATTTGTGATCATTAATTTATTTATGCTGAAATAATATTGACAGGGAACAAGAAATAAAAAGAAGTGGAATAATCAATTAGAAAGATTAAGCCAGCAAGTAATAAACCAAAAGAACACCAGTGGCAAACTATTAATGCATAAACATTTAGAGAGGAAGAGAATATATTCAAATATGCACCTTCCAAAGTTGACATCTGTCTGTCATATGTTCAAATATTGAAAGGGGTTATGAATTCTGCCATTCACTGAATAATAGTTGGTGGGCATTTGTCTCTTCTCTGCTGCAGTATAAGTATGGCATAGAAGGGCATAGAAAGCCCATTTCTGTTGGTCAAAAAGGTAATTTCCAAGAAGCAGATAAATTGTTCAACAGCACATGCAAATCCACTGAATCTGAAGATATTTGGAAAACAAAATTAATTTGACTGATGCCATTTCCTCACAATGAAATTAACATAGAACATAAGCAAATTGTGTGTGTAAGAGATGCATGAGGAGGATTACAACATTATTAGGCCATTTCCATACAGGGTATTTAAAACGGTGCAGTGAGTCCTCCACGGAGGACATCTGCACCTTAGAGCAGACTGGGTTTGGACTACTTACTGTAGATCCACATGTCAGTCCACTCCAGAACGACCTTAAATGGTTCTCCAGCGTGCTTTTGAAAGACCTGATTTTTCTGGTCTTTCAAAAGCACAGAGCACGACACTGTGAGCCTGCTCCCTTGTACAGATTTGCAGGTTCGCACCAATGAGAGCCTGCGATCTACCGAGGGTGGGCTTTAGGCTGGTGAGCTTCAGCAGTTGGTCGAGACCCATGACCAAACAGAAGCCGCCATTTTGGACGCCGGAGCAACGCGGAGCAACGACCATGCACTGCTTCTCCTCACCCCAGACCAGACCGGACCGAATCGTCAGAAGATCCGGTAAGTAGCGGCACGGGGCGATTCCCTCACCCAGTGAGGAAATGGCCATAGTTAGAAGATGTATTCTGTATTACAAGAAGCTGTGAGATTTGGATAAATGAGAAACAACATATGAACCTGTTTGGTTTTTTCTTCCTCCTCTAGAAAAGAAAGGAGTAAGAGTTAGCAGATTTCTGTGATCTAAGTTAAATTATCCCAGTTTCTATGAACTGAAGTGTGAATACAGTACCTGATTTGTGGGTTTGGAGGCTGGAACTTTGGTTCTATATATGAAGGGGTATTTTTTTTTTCACTGTTGAACCAGGGAACATATTTGTGTGTGTGAGAGAGATGGGTGTGTGTGCTGAGATACTAATTCAAGGAACAAAAGAAACAGTATGGCTCATCAGGTCACCTGGTCATACTGCTTTGGGAGAGATGTAAATCACATTTTGAGCTGAATCATAGTAATTATTTCCACGTGAGTGTCTATACCAGTTTTCTTATGTTGGCATGACTGGGGGTGATGGCAATATAACACATCTGAAAGGTGCACCAGGTTGAGGAAGGCTGACCCATGCATATAAATTTGATCATGTAAATATTATCGAATCCCATAACCTGTTCTTATGTTGCAGAGCATCTCTTTTTGGGAGGTGATGTGTAAGTGCCTCCTAAATATCTAGGCCCCTTTTACTTCAGTCCTCATCATCTTGATCATCCTTAGAAAAGGAAAAGAGTGTCCAGAATTTCACAGTTTTACTGAAGAATTCCACTTTAGTCAGACTTTCTGCTTTACCTTTTTTCACCTGGACTCACTCAGTAAATCCTGGTTTCTCATTATTTCCAGATTACTTTCTACCGTATTGAGTGGTATTACTGACAGAGCTTGTCTCTGCAGTTGCTGATGAGGTAGGCTTCTGTAATTGTACTAGAGATCTTGGGGAATGTTTAGAACAAAGTACCAGTTTTGTTGAAAGCAAGGACAGAGGAACAAAGTTAAGGTTCATTTGAGAAGGAATTTCATACAGAGTCATGCTTCCACCCAAAGGCTGACTGCTCATTGCTAGAATAGCAAGACCCACTAATGCAAGGTCTACTACTGCTGTGTGTGTACTTGGCTGACAGCAAAATTATTTTAGTAGGCATCAACATGGATAAAAGTATCCTCAAATACTCAAATTTGTTACTTAAAAAAAATCCTCCTCCACAGTAGAATTATTTTCTATTATGACTACATGGAAAATTTTAGAGTATTCTTTATTCGAACACCATACACAGTTAAACACAGTTTTGCACTGGAGGTCTAATTATAAGTTTAAAAAGGTTGCAACTATTTTACCTTTTGGTGTTAACAACATACTATTGGGTGTCGTCGCTTGGACAGGAAGATCTTTGTTTGTTTGTTTTACTTTTTATTTTAATGTTTAATTTTAGAGTGATTAACACTGACATACATACAAAAAAAATTATTCCAGCAATTGATACAAAACCATCAGTGCTCCACCCACAACCAACAAGTTAGTTGTCACAATAAATATATTACTGCTATAGCCTTTCTCCCTTCCCACACATCTTCAGGGAACAAAGTCATTTTTTTTATTTAAAACCCGTTTCTTTCATGTGGAGCATCATATTAATTGAATTTTTTATAATTATGTTCCCTTTCCTTTCTTTAATTGTTTCTATTCATTTATTCCACATTCTCAGCTAACCATCTTCTTTCAACTGACTCATATACCCCATTCTTTTTTCTAATATAAAATCAAATGTTATATATTCCAAAGTAAAATATTGCCATCTATCCACCTTCCATTTTCTTTTGTCTTTCCAACCTTATTCATGCTTCCTGTTTGTTTCAGCAAGTATTCCTCATCTCTATAGAATCCCAAATTTTTTTACATTTAGTCATACATTTTTCATTAATTATTAATTAATTCAGTTTCATTAATTATTTCCTTCCAAAGTCTCTGTACCTTACAACATCTCCACCACACATGTACACATGTGCCTTTACTTCAATTTCCACATCCATGTCAACAGTTAGATAGCATTTTTTTATTATATATGTTAACTATTGGGGTGTTCTGAACCATCTTCCAGTTAATCTTAACTGTTGCTCCCTTGTCTTATTATTTTTAATCCTGATGACTTCATTTTTCCATTTTCAAATTTGTTTACTATGTATTTTAAGATCTCTTTCCTATAATTCTAATAAACTTTCTTCTGGTTTAAATTGGCTTTCCAATAAAATTTTATAAATCCTCCCCCTCGCTCCCCACACATTCCTCCCCTCTCCAATCTTTCTTCTCATTAAATCTTCTAGCGGGTACTGACTTGTTCAATGCACCATTAATTCCAGCAACCTTTAATAAATCACAAGTAATTGAAGCCAAAATTGCTTCCCAATTATATCAAGTAACTTCTCAATTTTAAACGGTTTCCCTGAATTCTCAGATAACTGCCCTATTACTTAGGCTCTTTCTGCACTAGACTGTTATAGTGCTATTATTCCACTTTCAACCTCCTATGGAATCCTGGGGTTTGCAGCTTAGGGAGGGGCATTAGTAACCTTTGGGTCTTTCCACAGTACATTGTTATAGTGCCATTATTCCACTTTCAACATCCTGTGGAATCCCAGGGTTTGTAGTTTACTGAGGCCAAAGAGCTCTCTAGCTGAGGATTCCCTGAACTGCAAACCCCAGAATAGCATAGGATGTTGGAAGTGGATTAACAGCACCATAACAGTGTAGGACAGAAAGGCCTCTTATCTTTTAATTACTCTGCTTAATCCCTGATCTCCTCCCCTATTCAAATATTCTATTGGGTACCATTTATAATTTTGTGCATACAGTTTCTTCTTCCATTCTTCCATACCACCCATGGTAAGGACCTAAACACGCTGTCTATTATACTATTAAACTTTCCTCCTGGTTTTCTTTCCAAGAATTACATAAATTCCATATTATTTAAATATTTATCTATTGTCACCCATCTTTTATAGTCAGATTTAAAATCTAATGATCTCTTCAACTGAAAACCTTCATAATAAATTTCTAAATTGAAGAGCCCCCATATACCCACTTTTCCTTGACATATATATAATAAACCATTGTTAATTCTTGATTTTTTTTTTTTCCTTATCTGATACTCATTCCTTAAATTCCCCATCCCAGTTCCTTAACACCTTAACAGGAACAATTGCTGGGAAAGTCTCAGATAAATACAATGCTCCCAGGACAACAAGCATTTTCAAAGCTCTAATTGTTGTCAACTTGGGGAAGATTGTTTGCCAGTGATTTGAACTGGAGGAATTCATGTTCAGACTGCAGGTTCATGGGAAGTATTGAACATGCTTATAGCCTAATTCAATCATTTAGTTGTGTTTCTATTTCCTTGAAATTCATTCAGAGTCCAAGGAAGTGGAATTCAACAAATGAGTATTTGTAGACTGGAATAGAGTAGCAAACTGTGCCTCAAGTTGACCCTTAAGTATAAATTATATTCCAGCCCTACAGGATGGAGCCTATTGAGGGACACCTTGTGTCATGCGCCAGGCTGAGCCAGCCACCGACTCAGACGGGGACTCTGAGTTGGACTTGGACTCCCCCCAGGGGGAGGATCCCTTGGAGAGAGACGGGGCTTCTGCAGAGGCAAGGGAGGACTCTACAACTGTCCCAGAGCTGGTGCCTGAGCCAGTACCTGCAGCAGAGGAGACCAATGCTTCTGGCTCGATGGAAGTTGCTGTTCCTGACCCCAGCCTGGAGTTTGCTGCAGACCCTCCCCCCATGTTCCTACAGAGGCGGCAGGAAAAGGAGGGGGTTTACCGGTTGAGGCGGTTGTGTGAAAAGCGTTTTAAGTCTGAGGGCCTCCAGCTGTGAGCTGGGCCCACGGACGTTTGATCAGCCCCAGCTGGGTCCAAGACTCTGTATTTAAGACAGACGCTGGGGGGAGTTGGGCACGGGGCAACAACCGTCCTCCATCCAGGGAATCCTTGTCGTTGAGTTTGCCGCTTCTGTTTGTTTTGGGTGATGCAACCTCTTGATTATTTTACTACTTTATTACTAAAAGCCATAAAACCCGGCTCCTGCCTCTGTTTGCTGCTTAAGCCACCGCCTGACACTGACACCTTGGCCATTTCCACACTGCACTCTTATAATGTGATTATTCCTCTTTCAACATCCTATGGAATCTTGGGGTTTGCAGTTTAGGGAGGGACCGGACCGCCCTCCCTAAACTGCAAACCCCAGGATCCATAGGATGTTGAAAGTGGAATAATCGTGCTATAAGAGTGCAGTGAGGAAGTGGCCCTTGTTGGGGTCACCTCAGTGTGGAACTGGCCCTGAAAATGTATTTTTGTCCATCAAATGGATGTGTCAAATGGTATGACTGTATACAAGATGGGGATGACTGTTAGGAAGGGGTTAGAGAAAAGGAAAGTTGAGCAGGGGCCGAAGTTGATGTGTATAGAATTGTGTATAGTAAAGAGCAGGAGCGAGCAATTTTGAAATATCCAGGGGTAATTTCTCATTCACCACTTTCCACTGTGGGCCACAGCAGGCCCTTCCCAACAAACAAAAGTGACTGACAGGTAACTTCCAGTTTTAAGAAGTAGCAATTTATTTTATTTTATTTTATTCTATTCTATTGTTAAAATTAGGGTGCAATTAAAAGAGAGCCTGAATCCTTCTCAAAGCCCTTGAAAGCCACTGCTGAGCCAGGTGGATAAATGGTGTGAGTCGTTATGAAAAAGCTTCCTATTATCTCTATTAATAGAGGTAATGTGCTTCTCAGAAACAGTTGCTGTGGAACATAAGCAGGAATCAGTATTATTCTCATGTCTTACTTTTTGACTTCCTATGGGCAACAAATTGACTACAGTGGGAATAGAATGGTGCAACACACACACACACATGCAAACATCTTAGATCTGATCCAGTTTGCCTATTCTCATGTTTGTAATACATCAGGGTAAGCATCCATTTAGGGATTTTATTGGAGAATCCGCACAATGCTTTTCATTGTTGCTGCTGCTGCTACCGCCCTATACGGCTTAATGATCAGTAGAATTCTTCAGATGTTTTATATGAAATGTTGCCTTTCCAACTAACACAGGTGTTCCAAATGCTAAATCATCATATGATCTTTATCTTACTGAACAGAGGCCCAAGACCTGACAAGATTCAAGTATTGTCCTTTCAAAGATGCCATAGGATATATCACTATCTCATTGTTGTGTGCTATCTCTGCAGGCATTTGAAAATGCTGCCTTACATGATAAAAGGATTTCTGAGTTTTGCACAGACTGGTTTGGTACAGCACTATCTGTGAACCGATTAAGGTTTATTGTATCCACTTCCTCTAACTGTAAATGAGATTCTTTTCTCTTTAAAGCAAGGGGTATCTGAGTCCCTTCCACAGATGTGCTACACACACACACACACACACACACACAGAAGAATATATATTTCCAGATAATTTATATTTCAGGAAAAGCTAACAACGGTGTGCATCATGTGGCTTGAGTGTGTTTGAACTGGCATTAGTTAACAAGGATGTAAGATGCTACAGTTTGTAGAACTAAACAAATTAGATGGCTTGCATCAATAATTGAGCAACTTTCTTTTCCAGGAGGAACAATTTTGCTTTCCCAAGATGCTGCTACAAAATGCAAAATAGTGATTTTAAGAAAATGAGGGGGGGTGTAATTCTTTTATCTTTAGTGCAAGCTTGTGAAATTGTAGATCTGATACAATGGTCCAATATTTAAAGAGATAAGAGACAGTGTTGCACAAAATGTTGCCACGTCCCATGCCTCTTTAAAAAGACCATGAAAAATTACTGTGGCTAATTAAATGGACACTGTCCTCTTCCTCCCCCACTATCATTTTAATAAGCTGTTCTTCAGAACAAAATGTTGTATTCATAATGGATGATATTCAGTTATGATCAATACTCATGCAAGATTTAGCATCCGATTTAAAACAGACTGTTACAATGCTCAGGAATAAATAATACATAGAGCAGACACTCCTTGCATGACTCAGAGCAAAGAGAGAGGAAGGAAACAGAGTTCTTTCCAGATGAAACACCTCCACTACTTAATGTCTTCATTCTTTCCAGCAGTTGGGAATCTAACTTCAAGTTCACAGTGGCTGGGTGGAATTTTGCATTCCTTTCTTTCTATTCCTGCAGATAAGAGGCTAAAAACTTAACATTATGGAAGTCTGTTAGTGAGAGAGAGAGAGGGACAGATAGAGACCTTTGAAATCAAGATCTTGACTATGAAAAGAAACATCTACTTTTGAGAGACTAATTGAGCATTTATGTATACATGGCAAGACTTCTGTTCGACAGTCTTAGCCCTCGTGCAACCTCTGAAGTAGCACCAAGACATGGAAATGAGTAGAGATCTGGATGTTAGGTATTTCTGAACTAGTCATTCCTGGCTTAAATTGACAAATTTAGTTTGAATGGTATAAGGCACCTTTTTAAATACTCCTTTATCAGACTGTAACTATTCAGTATCTATTGTTGCAAATATAGACGCATGAATTGGAAGTTCATCTGATTGAACCTCCTGCCAATGGAGGAAATCTGTTGTTATAGCATCCCTGATAAGTGGCCATCAGTCTTCTGCTTGAAAAACTCTAAAGAATGCATCTAAAGCTTTAAAAAACATAGAGAGGGGTAGATTTTACAAATTGTGTTAGGTAGAAATTCTCCAACCAGGAGAGAAATTACTCTTCCATGAATATAGGTGGCTTCTTTGATTTAGGCAGGTAATAACTGGTATAATTATTTCTGCTTAGAAGTATTTTGTGTTCAGCGTCAAAAGGCAGACTTCAGTCTCTCCTGGGAGCCTATATTCAGTGCTACTTAAACAGTTTTTCTCCCATCCCCACCCCGTTCCAAGTTAGTAGAAAGTAATTGCTTGCATCCACTGGCCATCAAAGGGTATTAAAGAAACATTTTCAGCAATTCACTAAGCAAAAGCCTACTAACAGTTACCCCTTTCACTTCATGGCCTAATAGCATTTAAAGAGTTGAAGGAAACATATTTGAGAAAGAAATAACTCATATTCAAGAGCAAACTGTATGGCTGGCTGGCTGGCTGGCTGGCTGGCTGAGTAGAGAGCTATTGTTTTACAGAGTCTCTTTTGAGACTGAGGACACTCCTGATAAATTGGATATTGGCTTTTTGGCAGCATTTCCATCCTCAGCACGCACACAAGAGAGGCACAGGGGGAGAAATGCACACAGCCCTTCAGACTTGCTCATGGGGCAACTCTTTTGCTTTTAAATCTTAGAATGTGTAACCCGCAAAATCAATGAGCATGATCCGTCTTCCTTTGTAAGAAAAGCTACCACCTGCCACCTTCAGGCCTGTGGACATATTCTCCTTTTGTCTCTTTAGGAGATCCTAATTTGGAATGCTCCTAACAATGCCAAAATATTGCAGAGAAATGATAGAAGACTGTAATTGGATAATCTGGTCCCACAATCAGTGCTGTAGCTTTTGTGGCATGCACAGTAATTGCACCACAGCATCTAAAAGAGAGGTCTTATATGTGGGAAACAGAGCTCAGATTTCAGCTTTCTAAGTCCTATGTAATATAATCCTATTTACTTCCTTACTGCATTAATATAAATTTTCCTGCCAAAGTAATAATTGTGGTTTACAATTTAAAATACTGTCTTTCAACCTAAGAGATTTGGTACAAGAGATAGTGGGGAAGGGAGGATGAAGAGAGAATCAGAAAAAAAAAATCCGGGTATAACTCCACCACACCATTCCACAATGTATTACATCAAGGATGGGGGACGTCTTACAACCCAAGGGCCAAATTCAATTTCAGAAAGATTTTAGAGGCCAAATACCAGCGGCAGACAGCTCTGAAGGCAAAATTGATGAGGCCAAAAGTGTCTACCTCTTTCAGCCTTAATCAATTATTCACAGTAAGTAAGTATTAGGAGACAAATTTCAGCTTTCTAGAATGAAAGACATTCTAAATAGACAAAAGCTAGGAAACCATTAAGTGTTTGTTTCATGAAAAATGGGGTCTGATCGTCTAAAGCAATGCAGAGGGACATACTGACCCCACAATGGACTGAGTTGACTCCAGAGCCTGAGGTTCCCAACCTTGTACGGCATAACAAAGAGGTAGAACAGCTGTTGGAATAGATGTCTCTGGAGGAGAAAGATCAAATGGCAACTGGACCCGATCAAGCTGCTGAAGGAAGTCATATTGTCTCACTCACCTTTCTCTCATAGGCAGCAAGTGGGTAAAGTGCTGCTGGAAACAGGTTCTGGGAGGATGAAATAGACATTTTGTTACATCCAGGCTGCAGAGTCAGGATTTCACCATCTCACTTTTCCCACTGTTGCATCCAAAGAGATTCCACTCTTACTTGTTTATAATCCCCATTGCTGAGCACTTAAAACTGTTCCATGACATTTTAGGAATTAAAAATATACACGTGAACATACTATATGCTCAGTACCAATTAGTGTGTTTTTAAGCTATCATCTTGTATCAGCTCAGCTTCTTTTTCATTTCTGATGAACATCATTTATTCAACAGAAGAAGCTTGTGTAATGATTCTAACTTGATTTTTTGAAGCTGGCATGTCACCTTACTATAGACTGCAACTTAGAATTCTCTTTATTAAAGTTTTACTATCAAGCTCCCTGCAATCGTCTTATGCAAAAATATAAAGAGCCTTGTGCTTTGAAAAACTCTTACCACGATCACTACGCATGAGGAGAGATCAATGGATAGTCTCAAAGATTCCTGCCTTCCAGCTTCAAAGGAACAAAGGGTGTACAAATCAAGTCTGCAAAAATCGAATCACCCCAACCCCAAAGGATTCACATTCAACCAAGCTAATCAGTTCTTCTAATGTTTTAGCACTGATTAACACAGATGTCTACAGCTCAAAAGGTTCGCTTTACAAGAAGGCCTTTTGAATTCTTTGTTGTCATGCCACAGTAAAGGGCTGATGTTCTGGTTTAGGAGGAAGTTACAGAAACCTTATTCATACGCTCTGACAATCCCAATTAATGAGGGCAACCTGTACAGTGTATGGGGGGGGGGTTGGGGGGTGATGGTATTTGTCCAAAATAACTTACAGTCTTTTGTGGGGGTCCTCATGTTTGACTTTCAATGATTCTTGTAAGTCTTCAGAGTTCATTTCCACTATTCTTCAAGTCCCTCTATACAGTATATACTCAACTATAAGGGGGGGGGGGATCCAGCTTAAAAACCTGGATTGACTTGACCACTTATCAGTACCACTCCATAGGGGTTGAACTGGCCAAAAAGCAGTTTCAAGAGGTCCCTGGAAAACCATCTGGACTCCTGGTGATCCCATGATGTTGAGGGGCAGGGGTGAGAAGGTGGATCATCACAAATTCCTCCCAGCTTGAGGAGATCCAGGACTTTTTACTTCTCCCTCAAGATGGGCAGCTGCCTCAAGCTGGGAGGAGTCTGCAACAATCCACTCCCTTGACCCTCCTCCCCAAGCAGCACAGGCTCCCCAGAAGTCTGGATAGTTGTTCCATGGATCATAGCAAATTGCCTACTTTTGGGCACAAAAACTGTCCTTGATTTATCCAAGTAATTGATTTATAGTTGAATATATATGGTATGCTACATTTATGGGTGTGAAAAGATGCATCTTCTCTGTACTGGTACATATAAATGAATATGCATGTAAAGTAAGGAACTATCTAGTACATACCCTGGTATTTTACATAGTGGAGGTGCAGACTTATGTTTACTATAACCTGTGACAAAGAACATCACTGCTCTATGTCTCAGAATCTCCCAGCAAGCTCCGCCTGGCTTACTTTGTCCATGAGCTTTTAAGGAGGGGAAATGGTATTTGTAGATGCTTAGAGTGCCTGCTGAATGCTTTTGTGGGCACTCTACTTGGTCTCTTGCAAAGCTTGAACCTTGTAGGAGGGCTGAACATAAGGATAGTTGTATATACCTTGTTACAAGCATGTTCCTCTTTTCACCTGCAAACTGTTGAGAGATCAATTCATGTTTAATATTCCGTTTTTTCAAGTATAGGAAGATGTTAGGGCTAGAACTTCAAATCTATGTGTTGCTCCCTCATCTAAAAGCCACAAGGAGATGTGAATAGCAGAGCTCTCTGGGCCATGATACCCTTCTAGGCTAGATTGGCTCCAGTTTCCCATCCAGACAGCGGACTATTAATTTATCTTGAACCATCATGGCTGTAAAAGTTGATGGGCTAGGCTTTATCTTTGTTTGGACAACAACTGGTGTTCATTGTGGTACCTGGCTAATACTTTTCTGTGTGAAAGTCTGCATTTTTTTTGTGTTTTTTTTTTTAAAACTTTCCTTCTGTTTCATTCCTTCAGACTTATGCTCCCATTTCTTGCACTGCTGGATGCAAGACAGTCCATCAAGACAAACTGGGATTGATGACCTGTACTGTGAGCTGGGAAAGTAGCAAAACAGCTCATGTGAGCTCTGTGTGCTAGTTCCTTCTACTCAAACCAGTCAAGGATTACTATTCTATAGAGGATAAATACAGTGAGTCCACCATATTTGTGATGGTTCCATTCCAAGAACCCCTACATAAAACAAAGTGCTACATCCCATTATAGTCAATAGATACAATGTGCAAGTGCACATGGCAGTACAAGCACACACTCACCACATCCGTTTATTATAATTCTACCTGCCTGACTTACCGGGCAATGAATTTGTGACTCAGGTCAGCTCCAGAGGAACACATGGTGTCACTGAAATGCCCGCTGAGGAACAGCCACTTCCACCTTCCTAGCAGCCTTTGTGGTACTGGAATGGCTGGGGGAAGGCTTTTTTGGCTGGTAGTCAATGAGTTTAACCTGGAGTTTTAAACTCATTGGCTGCCTCTTCCTGGGCCAGAGCTGACTAAAGTCTTTCCTATAGTTGGGCAAGTGATATTTTTTCCAGCTCCTTTCAGCTGGAGCACAGTCTTCTTTGGAACATTGTCTCACCCACCTCCTCCCATTGGCTGATGTTTTATATTTGATCTAGAGTGGGGGTGAACATCTGTTGTCACAACTTAGGGTGGTTGGCATGAGTCCTGGATCTGGGATATCTCTTACCAGGGCCTTTGGGCCATGGTATCTATGGATGATGCAAGGGGTACAGGAGGGAAGACAGTGTGCACAGCATGGGAGGTGCATACATCCCCTGTACTCCTTGGTGAACAGTGGATATCACACCTGGCACCACAGTGGTCCTGGTATAGGCCAGAGGGTTGGGGTCATTGGTCACCAAGCAGGTTGGCTGATGCCTGGATCCAGATCCATGCACATGCCAGCCCTGTAACATCTGTAGCCAAATAAAGTTGTAACCATTTTCCTTCCAATCCTGAGTATGTGATCTTTTCTCACTGAGAGAAAATCTTGGCCCTGAGCAGACAGTGGGATGTAATGCTTCATGCAACCTCACATTTGTGCATGCAGAGGTTGCACAAGAGGTGGGTTCACTGTATTTATACCTGATAATCTATAGGCTTAATTGGTGGAGACAGCAGACCAGGGATTAGCAAACCATCAGCACCAGGACTGAGATTCCAAGAGCAGAAAACTGCCAAAGTTTTCCACCCCCAGCAGAAATCTACAATCTGAGTTTCTTGGAGAGAAAACTAGTAATGCTGATGTATGAGTATTTGTCTTCAGGTTTTTGGTTTTTTTTGACAGTGAATGTGGGCCTGTTACTTATTTAAAAGGCAAAATTTGCCCGCTTTTGGCTAGAAAATTGGGGAGTACAGGGATGGGTCAAAGGCCCCAAAAACTGTCTTAGGAGGCATATGTTGCCACAGTCAACTGCTGCAAGATTTTTTGGCCTCACAATAAAGTGTGGGGGGGGGACAGCTTTTTTTGTGAACCTCTGGCCAACATCTGGCTTGTGTTATTCCTGAACACAGAAAGAGGGAGGAAGAAGTCCAAATATCTCCCCTCATTGGGCAACATAGTCAGAATTTTTGCACATTCTTGACTTTGATTGTTGTTACATTTGGAAAACTGACTTACATGAGGTTTTTATGTAACATAAGTTTTTTTACTTTTTGCACAAAATACCATTGCAGCTCCTCACACACACACACACACACACACACACACACTTGTTGTTACTGTTGTTTTCCCACTTTTATCTCAGGTCAAAAAATCTTGCAGAAGGAGCCTTTTTTAAAAAAGTGTAGTATCTTAGTTTGTCAAGGCATCCTTCCTTGTCAGTGATGAAAAACTCACCAAATATTCTTTGCATGCCTAGTTGAAACATTTCTTTACTTATACAGAAGGCATCACAGGACTGGAAATATATGGATTTCTGACAGCAGACTACATCCATTTCCAAGTTCATTCTAAGAGTTGAGGGCTGAAGAAATCTGTAAATCTGTTGTTTAAGTGGGGGAGGGAGCCTTGACAGAGCAAGCATCTTATGTATCCCTAGAAACAAATTGCCTTCTAAAAAGAACCGGGGGGGGAGTATTATACAGGAGCATCTATTGCATGGGTGGGCAATTGTAGATGGCATGGAAACCAAATTTTGTTTCTTGGGCTCAGCCACAAAAGCTGAACTTTGGCTTAAAATCAAGCTAAAAAATGAAACTGGAAGCAATGCCTTGTTTTTGTTTTGGTCAAAATGGGTACCTTCACCTTTGGTGATCAGTTTTGCAGGTTAGAACATCTAGCTGGAATTCTGGTAGCCATAAAAATGAACAAACAAATCCTGGGGCTACATGCACAGTTTTCTCCTTATGTAAGACATTGCACATTGTTGTTAAGGTTAACTTCTTATTATCCCCAGCAAATAAATAAACAAAGTTCTCCAGATGTTCAGGATGGAGAGCACATGCCTGTCAAACTAGGCACTACTGGACTAGATAGACCAACAATCTACTACAGTAAAGCCTACGTGAACCTTTCCTTCCAGGCAGAAGAAAATAAACACATGAATCCCAGTTCTTGTAGCAGTGATGTAAGGCCGTGCTTTGGAGGTCCCTGATATCAGTATGGTTTGGATGGGCACCATACCCAATTGGCATTTTGTTTAATTGGCAACTGTATTAATTGGCATTGATATCAAAAACAAGCCTACAAAGTGACTGGAAGGTCAAAAACTGGGCAAGGGATCACTCTGACTGAAAACGTGAGAAGGAGAGGAGAGTCAGCCAAAACATCACAAGGTGAGATTAGGTCGCTTGCCAGGCACAATAGCTGTTGTTCCTGTGGATGATTGGCTTAGGCAGAAGTGGGATGTCTCCCCAGAGAACACAAGGCAAGAAGCCCACTAGGTTAACTCCAACCCTTGCATTCTCCAACCATCATTCCTGATCCCTGTAGCACCCACAATAGGAGACTATTGGAGAACCCACCACATCTTTGTCAGTCAAGCACTGCACCCATTAACAGGTGAATAGACCATTGTCAAAACAAAAGTTCCCATTGTCTTGCACATTAAACCTTCAATGCCACAGGCTATTTTTAGTGTACATATACCCCAGATCTCAGGCTTGCAGTGTGCAGCCTCTTGCCCTTCTGAGCATCACTCTGTCCATCCAGTTCCTGAACCGAGAACTTCCCATGGGTCCCATACCTGTGTTACCACCGTGAACTGGCCTGGCCTTTGGTAAACTTCAGATATCATTGTGATATCACAATTCAGCTCTGTTCTGCCACCCTCAGCCACGTATTTGTAAGACCTCCGTACAAGCACCGAGCTAGGCATGGCTATTAAACGCTGACTCATACTTGTTTACACCAAGGCAAGCCAGAAACCGCCAGATTTCCTTTAGGAGACCTCCTGAAACAAACACCTTCATTACAGATGCGCATCAAAACAAAGAGACCTCTGCCCCGAGCGGGCACCCTGGTGAGCTGAGTGCTCAACTGCCAAGTTAGCCGCATCTGCGTACTGGCTATCCTATTGTCAATTCGGACCTTAACTTAATCATGTAAATTCTGACCTTTTGGAGACATTGTCTCAAGCCCAGACCTCATTGTTTTCGCCCAAGACCAGACTAGCCCATGGTCATACCTTCCTTAAATAAAACCCCCCAGTTCCAAGAGCTTCCTCGGACCTCTCCGGAGTGCCATCCAGCCTTGCTGTCACTTCTTTCTGCGAGCTCCCCTCGGCTGCCACGCCAAGCTTCTTCTCTCCAATTGGACCTCTTCAGGACTACAAGAAAGGTGGTGTATCACCTATTTCCCCTAAAACTCTCATTCCCTATTTCTAGTTAGCTGTGTGGTTGTGTTTTCTTAATATTTGTCTGCTTGTTAATAAATATCATTATTGCCATTTTTAACTGTCTGACTGCTCACTGACCTGAACCTAGGGTAAAAGATTCCCGCTAAGTTACCCTGCCTCTCGCTAGCTTAAGAGAGTGCTCCAGCTAATTTCCCCATCTTTGCTTGGTTTGTTTGGTTATCTGGGTGCCCCCCCAGGACCCCCAGTTCACAGGGTAACACCTGAACCACCTCATCCTGCTTCTCCACTTCTCATCAGAAGGTAAATATCACCTGCATCCCTCACAGTTTCTATCCTGTCTTCATCCCTGTCTTTCAGTTAGCTCTGGTGTGATTGTGTGCGTGGTTGAATCATTGGGTGTGTGGGTTAATTTATCTCAGTTAAACATATTTTAGTTCATATTTCTGCTTGTTGGCTGAGTTTTTCCTGTGTGAGCCCATAAACATTGGTAGTCAGGTCTCGCTAAATTGCTTCCCTCTCATCAGCCTCTTAACCATGAGCTAATTTTATTTCCCATTTTTGGACTCAGGCATTGGCATTGCAGGGTGACCTTTGTGGCACCTACATTTTGGGGTAACAGTGAGGTGGGGTTTTTTCCCTATTATCTATTGGAATTATATTTTAGTTTGATTTTGATAAGAATTTATTCTTCTGCTGTCTAATCTAAGTGAAATGCAGTTCATAGAGTTATAGATTTGGAAGGAACTTAAATTGCTGTTTAATCTAGTCACCTCCCATGCATGGATACACAGCTAATGTGTCCTGAGAGACGGTCTTCCAACCTCTGTTTAAAGATCTTCAAGGCAGTCTGTTCCACTGTTAAACAGTTCTTACAATCAGGAAAGACTTCCTAATGTTTAGTTGGGATCTCTTTTCTTGTAACTTGAATCCATTGGTTTGTGTACTAGTCTCTCAATTAGCAGAAAACAAGCTTTCTGTAGCTTTTGCACAACACCTGTTGAAATATTGAGAGATGGCTATCATGTCCTTCTTAATCTTCTCTTCTCTAAGCTAAACATACCTAGCTCCCAAAACTATTCCTCACAGAACTCCTCTTGTTCCTTTGTGAAACTCTGACCAATGTGGTTGCCCTGCTTTGTTCCACTTGACATATCCTTCTTGAACTGTACTACCCAGAACTAGAGTTGTATCACAGGTGAGGTCTGAGCAAAGGTGAATATAGTAGGATTATTACTTCCCTTGGTCTGGACACTATAGTCCTGTTGATGGAGTCTAGAATTGCATTGGCTTTTTTTAGCTGCTGCGTCACACTCTTGACTCGTGCTTTTGATGAATTAACACACACACACACAAGGAACTCAAGGGAGCTTCCAAAAATTAATACAGATACAGCTGAAAATATTGTCATTGTACAAATTTTAAAAATATGATTAAACTATCAATATAATTTTAAAGAGTGAAACACAAACCATTAAAACGATAAACAACAGATATATGAGATATACGCAAACACAGCAAATGAGAGGCCCTTGCCATTTGTGAGAATTTAAGATTTTAAAAGTTCAGATTTAAGAGAGGCCTGAACAAATAGATTCATCCATCTAACTCCAAGGCCATGAATACTTAAATCTTCAAAGTCCCATTCTGAATGCCTGCACCTGTTGTGCCTATACAACAGGTAGTGTAACATAGTCCTGTTCATTCTGGCAATAGCTATACATTTGGCTGGTTCAAATTCAAGACAATTTTGATTCTTTTAACTTTTAAAGAAATTATCACAGTTCTCCTAGTACCCATTTCAATGTCATTTTGCATATTTGGCAATGTCGGGATGACCATGATGTAAGAGTGTGTGTGTGTGTGTGTGTGTGTGCGCATGTGTGCGTGTGTGTCAGTATTTAACAGAACTTCGAAGAAAGCAAAACTGGCACATTTTGCCATTGCTATTGATGCTCTACCATTTTAACTGTTCATCTTGGTCAGTGTTTTTGAGGTATCTGCTACACTATTATATTTATTTTGA
The DNA here is from genome assembly GCA_948472985.1 of Iguana delicatissima. Taxonomy (NCBI): domain Eukaryota; kingdom Metazoa; phylum Chordata; class Lepidosauria; order Squamata; family Iguanidae; genus Iguana; species Iguana delicatissima. Next base: position 705,833 of record CAOKZL010000065.1, read on the forward strand.
AGCTGGAAAAAAAATAAAACAATCAATCAAAACTTTCTTCTGCTCCAAACTCGTTCAGTAGGGTGCCTTCAGAAGGTGTAAAAATATTGATGTGCCTCACACTATGGGCAAGGGTGTGTGCGAATACATTCACAATTAGCAGTGTCCCCAAATCCAATTTCCTGCACTGCTGGATGTCCTTTCTCCAATTCAACATGAGGTCTAATTTTAAGAGCATAGGGAGACTTATCAGAAGTTTTCTATGGGTCAGAAAAAAAGCCTTGATTTTAATAAATGTTCAACTTTTCTTTTCAGGGCTAATTGGACCTTTTGATATTTGCATTTCCTTTAATTTGCCCCAGGCTTTATACTGTTTATATATATCCAGTATTGCTTATTAGTCTCCACTTCTCTTTGTGGAAGGAAATTTCAGGGTGCCCTTCTAGTGGGCGACTTTTAGAAAAATGGGTACTGGATACCAACATGGGAAAAATGGCCTGCCAAAATTATTTGTTGCATTTTCAGACAGTAAAATTAACTGAATTCCAATGCAACTAGAATTCTTCAACACTGGAGGGTGGGGAGAGAAAATTATTGTGACAAAGTTCAGCTCCTCTCCATCTTTCAAGGAAGCTTAGGTGTCCAGGTCTTGGAGTCTAGTGATAGCTACTGCCCTAAGGGCTGAAGACTTAGTGGGTATTTGGAAACCATCTATGGATATTTTCACAAGAGAAATCTAATAATGCAGTAATCTGTGGTTATGGTTACTAGCACTTCAAGCAAGATCATTAATCTGGATCTGTAATGGATTTTTTTTTTCTTTCATTACAATTTAGCTTGTGTGGGTCAGAGCCCTAAGTGTTCACTGTTTTAGTTTAGTGTTTTTTAGTTTCAATTTAATTTTAGGGTTTTCTTTCTTGTTTTCTTCCTGTTTTTTGTTCTTTTTCTGAATGTATATTACTTTGACTATGAATTAGATTGTGTTAAAATTAATAAATAAATACCTTTAAAAAGAGAGTCAGTGGGTACTGACAGAGGACATCAGGCTCACATACTAGTGCTGAACAATAAAACCTAGGAGCTCTAGATGCTGGAGACTCTGAAGCCATCAAGTCTGGAGATCCCTGTGCCAAGTCATCAACAGCTCCTCATCTGCCCTTAGAACACTGGCCCACACACCTGTCAACAAGAATACCACAACTCAATTAGCACACCACTTTGCACTTATTTTGTATAGACAGAGGACTGGTAGATCACAGGTCAAAGACCTGTCCCATTAAGTAAGGAGCTGTCCCATTAAGTAAGGGCAGCTTAATGAAAGGTGGGGAAAGGTTTCTCACTATTTGGAAGTGTCAGCATCTGAGAGAGAAGTTCAGGGCCCTTTCCACATCTTACCTGATTCCGGCATGGGCATGCGGGGATCACACGAGCAGCCTCTTGTGAGAGGCACTTGCGTCCCCTCTGCTCTGTCTCCACAGCAGCTACTTGCTGGCCAGCAGGCAGCATGAGGGCTCTGCCTCTTCCTTCCACAGTGCAGCCGGGTACTTTCCCAGGCTGCACTGGGGGAGGAAGCACGAGGGCTGTGTCTCTGGAGGCTCTGCACTCAAGGTAAGTGCATGTGGGGCCCTGGAGCAACGTGCAATTATGCACCATTTTTGGCAAGAAGCTAAAAATGTTGTATTGCACGATTGGTGCCTGCTAGCCCCAGCAGTGTTGTGTGATTGTGAGGCTATCATGTGGAACAGTCCTCGCAATTGCACGATGCTCCAGAGGCCCTTTCACATGACAAATGCCATGTGAAAAGGGCCCATGACTTTTTCAAATCTTACTTATGAAATTTGCACCTTTTGAACCTAGACATGAACTGAACTGGAGTCTGTGAGCAATATTTACATTTTCCTCCATTTCGTGATAAACACAGGAGAGGAGAGAGAGAGAGAAAGAGAATAAGAAAAAGTCCACACAAAATGCATTGGTTGAGGTCCTAGATGGTTTATTATTGAATACTGAAGGTGGGATTGTTCATGCCCTTGTATTTCCAATTTCTATATATGATTGTGAAAGCTTGACACTGAACAAAGCTGATACAAAAAAAAATCAACTTATTTGAAATGTATTGCTGGAGGAGAGTTCTATGGATACATGGACTGCTAAAAAGGCAAATAAATGGGTCATAGAGCAAATCAAATCTGAACTCTTCCTAGAAGCCAAGACGACAAAACTGAGACTGCTGTACTTTGACCATATCATGAGAAGACATGACTCACTAGAAAAGACCATGATGCTCAGTAAGGTAGAAACCTGTAGGGCGGATGCACTCAATCACAAAAGTTATGGCCCTGAGTGTGCAAGACCTGATCAGAGCTTTTGAGGATAGGGTGACTTGGAGGAATCTCATCAATAGGGTCACCATATGTCAGAGTAGTCTTGATGGCAGACAACAGCAACAAGCGCTACATTCATTGCTCTGTGGGCTCTCCACCAGCTGCCAGGTCTCATGAAGAAGGAAGGAGAAGGGGAATGTAGCTATGGAGGGAGGGGGCAAAATGAGGGCACTGACCTTCCAAAAAAAAAAAAATCCTGCCTGCACAAATTTCTAGCATTGCAGAGACAGAGACACTGAAATACATAGTTTTGGACTCTTATATTTGCTGTGTTTCCTTTCTTTGCCAACTTTGCAGGCACTTACCTTTGGATGACTAAACGATATCTCTAAATGCTCTAGTGAAGTTTTAAGTTACTGAAATGCATGGAATTTAGTCACTGAATGTAAATTCTCCTCAGTGGGGCAGAATCCCCTCAGTGGGGCAGATAGTATCTTCATTTTACCTACCTTTAGGTGTATTCCTAGGCGAGGGAAGAGAGAAAGGAGTGACAGGAAAATGAAGATATACCCACCCCCATTTGCTTCAGAGACAGGATGTAGAATGACTACCTCATTCCACTGCTTCTCTCTGTAGAAAACTGCAGGGGAATGTGAGGCCAGCCCAACTGCCCAGTCACTTTGCTCTTTTCCTCGTGCCCATAGAAGGTGGGCTTGGCCGCTGCCTGGTGGGTGGTTCTGAATTTAGGCAATAGCCCTTTGTGTCTCATCCATGACAGGAAATACATGCATGTACAGTAAAAAAAGGATTTTTGTCTGCCTTTCCTGAGTGCTGGGCCAAAAAGGCATAGCCAGGCTACAATGGTAATCACAGAAACATAGAGTTGAAATAGCCACAGAGGCCATTGAATCCAACCCCCTGCATTGCAGGAACACCCATCAAGCATTCCCAACAGATGGCCATCCAACCTCTGCTTAAAAACCTCCAAAGATGCTCCGTGACAGACATATATACTATGAAATACTATTATTCTATGAGGCAAGCACTGACAGGAAGGATTTACAATAAGAGACTTGTCTGATTCAGGTTTGTAAAAAAGATATTCCTGAGCAGGTCAAGAACCACCATTTCATACTGGAATTTGATTGCTATAATACCCCTGATCCCAGCAGCAAATGAGAGGTATGTTGTGATGATACAATGAGGGAGTTGAGGTCTGCAGAAGATAATGGAAGCCATCCTGAGCTTCTTGATAGAAAAGTGGGGCATACGTAAGAATCAGATGCACTGATTGTTGTTGTTTGCTGCTTAACTGAGCAAAGGAACTGAAAATGGAGAATTAGTACTGGTGGTGGCAGTTGTCAACAGCCATTACAATTGGGAGATGATGTAGATGAAGGTAGTCTTTCCACTACTTAGTGGACAACGATCAAAGCATGGAAAAATTTTTGAGTATACCTCCCTGAATCCCCCAGTTGTTGTTGAATTCTGAGAACTGTAGTCTAGAAGTAACTTTTCCAAACTGAGAATAATGCGAGTTGGTGAAAATTCTCCTGCTTTAGCACTAATAAGAAATGGGAATTGTTTCTTGCAAACGTTGCCCACTTGCTCGGATGTGATAGTCCACTAGAGGTTCAATGAATTCCTTATGTTTGTTGCTTTTTCTAAAACTTGAAGCGAGCTACTGTCAACATCTGTCAGACCAGGATAAATATGAAAGCTGCATTCAGCTTTATGGGTGACAAGTTGGGCAGACCCATTTTAAACAGATGGATCATGCTATGGGTAAGATTGTATGCATCAAAAGTAATATTTGTGAGAGCAGCAAAATACAGTATTCCTAATCCCCTCATGGCTCGTGAAATTTCTGTCTTAAGAAGTGTGATGCAAATGGGATAATTTCTGACATTTGCTTCTGCCATTAGGAAATATTGATTTTATAACATTTTTTGTTTCTTATTATGTGACAGCAGGAACTCTGGCTTCAGAATGTTAATCTCTAATACCCTGGGACCACTTAAATTCATTCCAATTGTTTGAGTTGTGTGCAGCAATCATTTCAATGAATCTCCTGTGGATAATATTGTCATTCACATATAAACAGCAATTCTATGAGTTCTAGATGAAAATAAAGGGTACATTCATGTATACATACCACATGATGAGTGAGACATCATGGGATGAACTTTATGAGTGAAAGATCCATTAAACAGTGCAAAGCTTTATTATCATTTAACACCAACTGAAAAAAAAACTCAATCAATCATATTTAATTTATATATCACTATTTGCCCCCAAAGTAGGACTCAAGGTAATTTACAGAATAAAGAGTGATACAAGTAAAACTACAGATAGCATAAAAATACCAAAAAAAAGTTAAGATCACCATCATCGTCATCATCATCATCATCGTCATCATCATCATCATCTACTGTTGTTGATGACGTTGTGCACCTTCAAGATGTTTCTGATTTATGGTGGCCCTAAGGTGAACCTAAGGATTTTCTTTCAAAATTAGTTCAGAGGGGGTTTGCCCTTGCCCTCTTCTGAGGCTGAGAGAGTGTGACATGGCAGACCAGGAATTCGAGCCCTGCTCTTCCAGTATCCTGGTCCAACTCTCTATGCCATTCTGGCTTTTGTCCTGTGTCACACTCTCCCATGTTTCGTAGATGAAAACCAGGACACATGTGACGGCTCAACTTTAGTGTGGTCAAAAAGGTGCAGCCAGGCAAGAAGACAGCAAAAGTTTTTAATGAGGAAGAACATTAAAATTACTCTTTTAAATATGTATTGAATTTAGAAAAGCCTGAAAAAAAGGTGGGGATCAAATGAGCTTACAATGGAAAGACAATGGCCCACCATCTCTCTCTTTCTCCTGCTGAGTTAATTGAGTGCAAATTACTGTGGCACGTTGCAGCGACTGAACTAAGGGGAGGATAAAAGGAAAAAGTAAGAGGAACCATCCCAGCCAAGCAGGACAGTTGGAAGGTACGCTACATTGCTACCAAATGTGCCTATCAGGGTGCTGAGACTGATGGAAGTGCCTCCCTTGAAGAACTTGGAATTCTTTTACAGAAAAATGAAGTCCTGAAGCTCTATAGGGTTTCATAGATCATAACTGGAACTTTGAACTGTCCCAAGAAACGGACAGGTGTTGCCACAAAGAAATAAACCAGCTCCCCTTAACTAATATGATATTTTCCATAAAAACTAATGACAAGGTAAAGATTAATTGTGCAAATCAACCTTAAGATGACAATCTCTTGAGAAATAATACTGTTAAAGGAACAGCTCCCTTTATTATGAGCTCATATTGATTATGTACTGATTATTAACTGATCATTGCTTTCCCCAGATAATTCTGGAAAGTATAGTTTGGTAAAACACTGAAAATGTCTGTTAGGCTGGATCCACACATATACCAGAATGAGGATCAGAATGAAGTTGTACAGTAATGAGTTGTAGACTGGGGTGATAAGAATATTTATCTTTGTTTGTTCCTTCTGGAGAAAAGGCTTTCTTGTCACTCAAGAAACCCTGTCAGGAAAAAAAAAAGCAACAGTGAGATTTCTGCACAAAATTTTCCATGGAATTACTCTGTGCAGATATATACACAAGTTTTCCTCACAACAAGTGGAAGGAAACAGCATACCTTCCTGCTTAGAATAATTCTCTGGAAGACTTATGCAAGTTGTGATTATGGGAGAATATTTCAGTGAAATCTTTGTTCACTTAGTCATCCTTACATATGTAGATGATTTATTGATATGATATGTTTATTGAGTTTAAAACGAGATACATCAACCAAAAAAAAAACAACAGTTATCCTTTACAATTGGAACAGGGGAAAGAGTTTGGAGAACTGGATGGCAATTTACAAGTTGTTATGATTATAAAGAAAATCTGCTTAAAATGGTGTATAGATGGTACCTAACTCCAACTAAACTAGTGAAAATATATAAAAAGGTTAGTAATAAGTGTTGGAAATGTAAACTACAAGAAGGGATGTTTTATCATTTATGGTGATCATAGAGAAAGGCTGAGAGATATTGGTTACAGGTGAATGGAGAAACATAGAAAATCGTGAAATCAAAACTTACACTGAGGCCAGAATTATATCTGTTGAATATGTTAGACTACGAGGATAAAGTAGAAAAGGAAAATAAAATATTGTTATATGATAACAGCAGCAAGAATAACATTTGCAAAATATTAGCACCAAAAATGCACTCCTTTAATACAAGAATGGTTAGGAAAAGTGATGGAAGTGGCCAAAATAGATAAGTTATCAGGATGGTTGAGGGGGAAATCTAAGCAATCTTATCTTAAAATTTGGAAACCTTATAAATGTTGTATGAAGAATAGATTGGGTGATAAATTACAGTGGGGATTTGAGCTTTAGAAGAACACTATAGAGTTAAATATATTTCTACAAGGGAAATTCCTTTTCTTCAAAGTGAGAGGATATTATATGGTCGGGTGAAAACAATCAAGGTCAGAAAGGGTGGGAAGTCGGAGGGTAGGGGGATTAGAGGATAGGTAGCCACAACGTCCTTTTTCTTATCTTCCCTTTTCAATGGATATCTTTTCACTCACTTTTTTAGTGTTCGCTATGTAGACCTTTCTTTTTTTACTCCTTTTCAAGTCCTATCTAACTCTTGAACTTTTTTCTTCTTATTATTACTCTTTGTTACTTGTTTCTAGGTACTTTATCTTTTTTTTCTCTTCTTTTTTTTTTCCTCTTCTGCCTTTTCAGCTTTTTGTTTTGTTTGTTCATTTGGCTTTGTAAAGGAATGCTTATTTCTTTTCTTTTCGTGTGTAGAAGATTTAGGTGAAAATTTACATCTCTGCTGTATGCAAACAGACAAGCTAGGTCAAATTTTCGGGCTGAAAGATACTCACTCCAGCCAAAAACTGCCTGTTCCCTCCACTACGTGGAAAGAGGAAGAGGGGAGAAGAAGGGAAATAGTGGCAGTCCTTGCACAGTGAGATGGAAGGACTTCACCTCTGCTACCTTCCTGCACTCCCTCTTCCATGCCAGAGAGGCTGCAGAAGCAGAGGTGTATGTCAGAACAAGACTACTAGCCCTGAAGAGTGACCGTGAAGAGCTGCCTTTCAAAAAAAGAAAGTGGGTCCTTCTGGGTGATGGCAGCAACCGTGGGAGGAGGGGGCAGGACTTTTTGCCTCTAGGCTGCTGGCTGCTAAGCTTTTCCACTGGTGAGATAATTGGATGGTGTCAGCAGTCCAAGGACAACCAGGAGTTTTGGTCTGGGTACCGTGGGACAAAACTAATAACTGGAACCACAGGTCAGGATTCCCAACATGCTCTTTGAAACAAAAATCAACTACAATCCTCCCTCCATGTTCTCTAGGGTTAGGGGCACAGGACCCTCATGAAAGTGGAAAGACCATGAATAACTCTAGGCCCTGTCAAACCATATTTAACACAAAAAAAAGCATGATCGCTATATTCGACCAACCATGGATTCCTTTGAGGCATCAGGGTTTGAGGCAGAAGTGGGGGGCTGGTGGGGCTGACTGCCACCTCCACGGTTGCCCCACACCATTTGTAATAGGGACTTACAAGCCTTGGTTGCAGTTTCTCAGTCTCATGAGGCTGGCAATCCCTACTAAAAATGGCACAGGAAGGCTGCAGAGGTGACAGTAAATAATCTGTGAATAATCAAATCCGCAAAAGTGAAACCCACAAAGGTAGAAGGCTGACTACATGACATGGATTTTTCCAAAAAAAGATTGATTTGCACATCCTGTCTCATTATCTACAAATCTAATGTTTGTAAGGGTTAAGCTTTCCCTTGCTTTGAAAAACAGAGACAGAATTACTCAGTTTCAGGAAGTATTCATTTTATTATTTACCTATGAAGACGTTGAATCCCCTTTAAAAAAAGAAAGCAGCTCTTGAAAGCAAACTTTAAGGACGAGCTTCTCATGAGAAGAAATAGCATCCTCCTCATACGTTGGCAGAAATATGATTAATTTATATAATATATGCAGTTTATGTCAACATTCCCTTGTATCAAAAATACGCAAGGTACATTTTGCAAAGCTGCAAGTCAGAACTTAACCATGCATTTATAATGAATGTTTCTGCAGTTTAATGAGCAAGTTTTTAATTTAAGAGAAACTTTGTGGCTTGTTTTATATGAGCTATACTATGCATGAGTTGAATACAGTGCCTCTTCCTTCGAGTTACAGCATATGGCTTTATTTATTTCAGTTTCTTGGGCTCTAAGAGGAAAGAACCTTTGGGTGTGTGTGTGTTGGAATATATATACAACTGCTCAATTACTGCCCATGTCAAAAAGGCATTCAAATAGTGTCAAGTGTCGTGACATATTCTCTGATACTGTGTAAACTAAGCAAACCAGGGATCTGATAATCTCTCATTGTCAATTTTCTCTCAATCCCATGTGCATTTTATTGGCATCTTGTTTTCTTTCAGGTTGTGAAAATTTGGGGAGCAGGGACTGTTACTGCAGTCCCTGAGCCACACTTGGGGTGACATTAGATATCACTTTGATATCAATAATTCGGCCTTCCTCACCCATTCCTTCCCACGTGCTTGCAAGGCCCCCGGACAAGCACGCAAACAGGCTCAGTCGCTAATTGCTGGAATATTCAACAACAATACAGGCTGGCCAGAAATAGCCAAACTGCTGCTTCAGGAGACCTCACGGCAGGTACCCTCATCATATATGCACGCTACTTACAAAGACCTCCCTGCCCCTAGCAGGCAGCTTGATTAGAAGAATCCTCATCTGTCAAGCACTCTGCGTTTGCATACTGTCTACTCTATTGTCAATTTGGACCTAATTCAATCGTGCTAAATTCTGACCTTTCGGAGGCTTCGTCTCCAACCTGAAACTCATTGTTTTCCTCAAGTACGGACTAGCCTGTGGCTACATTTTTCCCTTTAAAAACCCCTGACTTTGAGAGCTTCCTTGGATCGCTCCCAACTTCCATCCAGCCTTGCTGCCGCCTTGCTCGGCGAGCCATCCCCTCAGTCCCACGTACTGAGACCCCATATCTCCGAACTTCTGCTGCAGACTCCCCGGGCTTCAGGACAGGTGTAGTATTACCCAGACCAACAACTCCTCTAAAAATCTCTCTATCCGACTCCAACCTTTATTTCTTTAGTTCTCTGCGTGAGTGTGTTGCATACACTGTTTGATTGTATTTTAATAAAAAAACACAATTATTATTTCATTCTGTGTGCTCCTTGACTTGGCCTGACCCTGTAGGTGCTGGGTGAAAGATCTCACTCCGTTGCCCTGCCTCTCATATTGCTAGCTTGTGCTCTTGGCTAATTTCCCTAACTTGTATAATTGAGAGCGCATTTAGGTGTCCCTTCCGGGACACCCAGAAAACAGGATAACAGGACATTTCCATGTAGAAGCTTGTGGTTCTGATTTTCTTTTTTTAAAAAAAATCCCTTTCCTAATGTGCATTTTTCTCAATGTTTATGTTTGTTTAACACAGCTTTCTATTTATTGCAATGTTTGTGTCCAAAAGACACATTGGCATTCCATGTATTTATTTGAATATAATTCAAAAAAAGAAAATGGAGGAGAAGGAGAAGGAAATCAGTAATCTCTGCCCATTGATGGGAAACTATGTGGACACTTTTAGTTATCAAACTGAATACACCCATTTTCCAAATACCTTTTCCATCCTTAGAGCAAATCTACCACTTCTTTTAGACCAAAATGTTCCACAGAAGCCAGAATGTCAGAAGCAGTCCAAGATCTCTGGCTGTTGAAGATGAAGAACAAGATGGAAGACTCACCTCATTGTACAGTGCATATGATAGCTGACTGGACTAGCAGATGAATCATGCTTCAACACTGGTGAAAAAATAGTACTCTCTGTCACATTTGAAACAGCAGACTATTTGTAGCACAAAAGCCAGGAAAGACTACATAGCAAACATAACCCTATCATCCACCAAACAAGAACAAAAACCGAAGGCGACCCAAGAAAAACAGTCTGCCAGAATTTTCTGCTTGAGGCAATCACTTCAGTCCACCTAAAGTAGTTGTTAGAAGTGATGTAGACTTGAGTCAATCAACTTGGACTCAAGTTGGACTGAAGTCTCTTCAGTCACTGGACTCAGACTCAACTCGTCAATGAATGATGGACAGACTCAACTCAACTCAAGACTCATCTTTTTTTAGTGATTGACTTGCTGCCCGCCTTTCCCTCCAGGCTTTCCCCAGTCAGCAGTGAGGGAATGTTATGCTGATGACCCAATCAGAGCTGCACATGCTCCTTATCCCCATCAGTCTGCCTTTCTTTTGTTTCCCATCTTTCTCCAGAAGCTGTTTATGGGAAAGCTAATGAGCGATGAGAGTTCAGAGGAGGAAAACAGGGCTTTGCAACTTTTTTTTTTGGTGAGTGTGGGTAAGGAGTGTTTTCTGCATCAGGGCTGAGGAGAGGGTTAGGAGTTGAAGTCCCACCAATGTTAAAGTGAAATCTTCCTCCTCCATCTCTCATTTCCCCATCTAGCCAGCTCCTTACTCAGTCAGAAGCAGTTTCCTTCAGTTTGCCTTTCCTGTTCCTTGATGGCTGACAGCGTCCTTCCATTCTTGCTTGCTCATGAGTAAACAGGAAAGAAATGGTTCCTTTACATCCATAGGAGAGTGGAAAGCAATTTCCTTCAGTTTGCCTTTCCTGTTTTCCCATGGCTGAAGGCTTCCTTCCAATCCTGCTTGCTCACAAGTAAATGGGAAAGAATGGATGTCCTTTATAGCCATGGAAGAGTGGAAAGCAGTTTCCTTCAGAAGGGTTTTCCTGTTTTTCCAGTGGCTGAAGGCTTCCTTCCAATCCTGCTTGCTCTCAACTTAACCCCTCGCGCCCCCCAGAGCACAAGCACTTTTTTTTTTCTGTTAAAGTTGGCTCCTATACTTGAGACTTGATTTGAATTATCTTGCAAGGACCTGAGACTTGGAGTAAGAGACTTAAATACATCACTGGCATTTTCCAGTTCAGTTCTGATTGCCTAAGATAACTGGTAAAAGTATATTCAGCCACTGAAACTGCACTCATCAGTGGTTAGGCACCATGGACCTTCTGGAGGGTTGAAGTCCACCCAAAGCAAGTTTTCCTCTGGTAGACTCTTCTATGTAGTAGGATCTATTAACAACAGAAGGTCACCCAGCAGGTTTACTGTAAGAATATAAATCTTTGTTAGTTTTATTCTCATAGGCAAGAGAGATAACAATTTAATAAATTTTCTGTTCCTTGAGATAAAGTAATTGAAAACTCTGTAGTTTGGAATGTGTTCCATAGAATATTTACAGTTCTAGATGCATTTTCATAGAACAAAACAGAAAATAATTTCTCTACAGAGGAGTATTTTTTTCCCTGCTTAGAAAAGCATGATTTTTCTCTATAGAAAGCAAGTTTCTAGCAAATGAAATATGTTTTTTTATGCAGAAAAGAAAAAAATTCAATTTTCTATGCAAAAACAAACAAACTTGGTTTTCCTGGGACTTGTACTGACCCAATTTGTGAAGATAATAATCATGTCCTTTTATTTTTTTCCTCCCTGCAATTTGAGCATCTGTGAATACTCTTTCTCACTCCAGTTTCCAAGAGTGGGATCAACAGCAACACATCTGTCTGGGGGTGTATGCAATCTCACACTTTTTTCAAATGCTCAGAGTACTTTGATGTAGATTTATTCAGGGTCTGTAGAATTTTAACATTGTGAAAGGCATAGAGCTACACACTAATTGGTCAAAACAGTCAGGGATAATAGGTGAGCAGGTGGGGAAAAAAATCTGAAAGAGATAATCATCAGATTCCACAGTTAGTAGGATCAGTGCCATCTAACAATATGAACCACTCTTTTCTGAAGCCTTTGCATGCAGGGATATTTGAGCTATTTCATATACATTATATACTTTGATACACAAATGTCACATTAAAAAACTCTCAGTCTCTCTTTCTTTCCTTAGCTCTCTGTTTCTCACAATGGAAATCTAAGTGCTTATTTTCTGTATAAGCCAAGCAGTAGCAAATCTTTCAAATTAATTCTTGACTATAAAGTGCTAAACCGCTGAGGACTCTATACAACTGCTTTGGGCCAAGATTGGTTCATAGTTTCTCAGGTGATCAACCCTGATCTAGTAAATTGGACAGACATACACATACCATGAAAGGCTGTTCAAAAAGTCTTATTTTTCTCTTAAAAAGAAGGTGGATCTTCATACTTGCTCACCTATCATCAAGAGGGTGATTTATAGGTAAAACTTCCTTTTCCTCATTAAAATTCAAACTCAAAAGAGATTTGTTGGCATGACCAACAGGCATGCTACCTTGGGTTGCGATCTTGTCAGATCTCATAAGCCAAGCAAGATTGGGTCAGGTCGACGCTCAGATGGAAGACCCCCAGGGGAAACCCAGGTGTTGCAAAAAGTGGCACAGTTGATTCATTAGATGTCATTTTTTCCTTGGAACCTGTATTTGAGTCAATGCACCAGCTTGGCATAAGGGAATGCTTTTTCGGCAAAGTGCCACCCCTTAGATGAAATGTATAGTCAAGGTCCTGACCACCTGTCATTAAGAGTCCAGTGGCACTTTTCATGAGAGCAAGGATGTTAACCTGGTGTCATGGCCAACTTCCAATCTCATTACATTCAAAAGGTCTATGTTTCTTCTGCTCACATCAGTTTAAAAGGTAATTGTCCCCAATGCAGCTCAAAGTATTTAACAGCAGCTGTGTTCAGTATTGTTATGGCTTGAGTAAGTCCTTTATAATATTAGTTTAAGGTTACTTATTAGAACTATATCCACAGTGGGTATTTGATAGTTTAGTGCATTCTATTTGCGCTATAGAGACTTGCATATTATTCCAAAATTTACTACAGTTGATTTTTTTAAAAGACAAATTGCAAAAACGAAAGCATCAATACTATGAATTTTTATTTATTTCCCTGTACTTTTATCCTTGTGTTTATTGTTGAACCTAACATTCTTTGTTTTATTTTTATCCTTGTTTCTTAGCCGAAGCATTGAGAAGTGAGTAACATCTATTAAACATTTCAAATGTAAGGTTATATTAAAGTTACTGATGTAACATACAACTTCCTAAAATCCTTTTAAAAGGTTACAATCCTATACTGCCGCTCTGGGCATGAGGTTTTTAAAGATCTAGTAAGAGCTTCCCCAGAAGACATGGAGAGAGTCATATAGGAATATATAGCCATCAGATAACTTGGTCCTGATCTGAAAAGGGCTGTGTGTGTGTGTCATAACAAGCACTTTGAATTGTGCCTGGAAAGAGACTGGTACATGGTGGAATTGTTGCAACAAGGAATGAATCCAGGATTACATCTAAGCATCTCTATTCCCAGGTCTGCCTGATCAGAGTACCTACATCTTCACTGGAAAATCTTTCCATTTGTTCATTCTTATCCTTACATCCATGATAATTTCTTTGGATTGAGTTGTAAAGGAATAGGAGAGGTAGATGTCGTCTGCATACTGATGGCACCATATCCCAAAACTCTGGACAACCTTTTCCAGTGTATGTTAGATAGCTTAGGAGACAAAACTGAACCCTGAACCACAAGTCAATGGTAAAAGAGTCAAACAGGAGTCCCCCAGCAGTGTCTTATGGGTTCATCCCTCCAAGAAGGTACCCATTCTTCTCGCCACTTCCCGGACTGAAGACTTCAGGATAGGTGCAGTATTACCGCCTTTATACCCTCTCCACTGAATTCCTTATCAATTTTCACCTCTTTCCCTTCTCGATAGGCCTTGTGTGCATGAGTTGGTGTTTGAAAATATTTTCATTAATAAAAACCATTTAGGAGTATATTTGTTTGGCTTTTCGCTTGGTTTCACCCTGTAAAAATTGGATTAAAGATTCTGCTGGGTTACTCTGCCTCTCATTTTGCCATTGCCAGTGCTCTGCTAATCTCCCCAACCTTTGCATTTTGGAGCGAATCAAGGTGTCCCCCAAGGGACCCCCAGAAGACAGGGTAACGGGGCACCAAGGGCCCAAGTTTCATTCAGTGGGATCTGGATTTATTACACTTTACAAGTCTTAGAGGATCCAAATGATTTTATCTACAAAATGTTAGCCAAGTTGTTCATTGTGAGCCTGGATTTTCCTCTTGTCTAGAAACTGATTTGGCTAGCAGTTTAGTCTCATTGTAAAACTGGTGAGGGGTCAGTATCTTACATTGGACAGCAAACATTGGCGTTTTGCTTAGGAAGCCCAGGACAGGTCATATGACATACACAACTGTCCTGGGCCTCATTAGGAAGACCATACTATGTACTGCTGGGTCTGCCAGCTTTCCAGTTTTTGCCACCTAAACCAACTGCCTCACCTCGGCATAGAGTGTTCTGGACCTACTGTTACAGAACTGTGTTCTTCTGCACTGTTGTTGGTTGCCAACTTAATTTTAGCCCTTTTCAGATGACCAATGAATGTGTGGAGTGGTTAGTTAAGTTATTGCTGTTCCTGATCACTGCTGTTCTCTAATCTTTTGAACAGATCTATAGCCAAGATCCAACATTCCTTCAGCATAGTGTAAATATCCACCAGTGGAATTATGTTATACTGCCACTACATATTCCCTGCACTGAAATGTCATAGTAAAATGTCTGAGAAACGGTAGATGTGCCTAGTTATCACTTCATTGCACAATCCACAAGACACAGAGGCAGTAAACAATGTGCAGTGCATAATGTACACTGACATATTACTCTAGATGCATCATTGCACATCTGAAATGGTTCTGCATATGGAACTAATCTCCCACCACCAATAACTGCATATACCAATTCTGCATTGTATAAAAAATCACACCACGTGCACAGTTCTGCTTATGTCTCTATTTGTCACAAACAGGATTTCTGGACTTGGTGTGTGTAATTTTGACCTAACCTACATGTTTCAAATGCACAGAAGACATAAACACAGACCTACACTTTAGAGGTATATGAGAAACAGAAGAGAGCGGTCTTGTGTTTTGAAGTCAAGATTAATTGGCTGGCTGCACTGTTTGGGGGTTTGTATGCATGATTTTGTTTGTTTGAGATCATGTGTTTTTCCTGAACACATGATCTCAGGGGAAAGGGCTTGTTCTGAATCACCAACCTGGCAGAGTTAGCAGCCTCTTGCAGTATATACTGCTCCCTCAGTTCCTGGAGTTCAGTCTCTGAGGAGAAAGAAGGTGAGCTTGTGTTTTGGGGCTCAGAGTCGATTATTCAGCCATGTTGTTTGGAAGCCTGTGTAGCTGTTTTTGTTTGTTTACATCTATGTGCTCTCCCAGGGCAAATGGTCTGAAAGGGTGTGGCTTCTGCTGAGTCACAGACCACATTGGAGCAGACTTAGCTGCTCCCTTAGTCATCGGGGCTTGGTAAACAGGAAGAGAAAAACCAGTATTTTGTGTGGCCATTTCTGGGGGAGTTTGAGAAGAAGATCCTGAGAGCTGTGCAGCTGCCAATATAGGACAACAAACATGAGTGGTAGGAGAGTTGTTGCAATGACCTGCAATATCTGTGCAATTTTTTTTTTTTTTTCACAGAGGATCTGGGATGCTATTCCTGCAACAAGTGCAAGCTGGTTGTCCTAATGGAAGAGTAACTAGAGAACCTTGAGGTCAATTTGTGTACTTATCAGAAAGAATTTCATTTTTTTAAGTTTAGTTTAATTTAGAAAGGGTAGAGCAGGGTCTTCTGGAAGGGCAAGATATGGGGGTGCTTCTAGGGCAGGGAACAATTCTCAAATGCAGGAAGCAAATATTTGGTCAATGTAACATAGAGAACCAGAACCACCAACAAACATGCTGCACATCTGGAACTACACAATTGATTCTAAGCTGTCCTTTTAGTTCTTATGAGGCACAGGAACAAGGAAAACAGCCTCATTCCTAAGAAGGCATAGAGGTGATCATGGACAGTTATATGGAAAGAAAGGCTCCTGATGAATATTGGAAAGGAGAAGGGAAACATAGCCAGAAGTACTCTGGATTTCAAGGAATCTGATATCAGAAAGCTTTGGGAAATACCAGGTGAGATCCCATGGTCATAAATGCTCAGAGGGGAGGGAGTTCATAATGCATGGGGGTTTCTTAAAAATGTGATTTTAAAGGCATAGTTGCGAACAGTTCCAATGAGGAAGAAAAGTGGGAGGTGTCTATAAAATCGGAGTTATATACAAAGAATTTTCAGATGAGCTGAGGTTTAAAAGATATATATATATATATATGTATATACACACACAAACAGACATATATACACAAAAGATGAAAGAAGGAATAATTGCCAAAGAGGAATACAAATAAATAGCCCATACTTCTAGAGAGAAGGTCAGAAAAGTTAAAGCTCCAAGTAAGCGCATGTTTGCTAGTCAGATTGAAACAATAAAAGGGAAGGATAGCTATGTTCAGATCAAGAAGAAAGCAACGCATAGAGAAGATCGTGCAATTACAAAATGAGACAGATTGAAGGTGGAACTATTCAAGACTATTTTGCCACAGTCTTCTCCCAAAATAAACACAGACCATTTCTGCCCTACACTGTTATAGTGCTATTATTCTACTTTCAACATCCTATGGAATCCTGGCGTTCACAGTTTAGGGAAGGGCCTTTAGAATTCTCAGTTAGAGATCTCTTTTGCCTCAGTAAACTACAAATCCCAGAATTCCACAGGATGTTGAAAGTGGAATAACAGCACTGTAACAGTGTAGTGAGGAAATGGCCACAGTGCTCTTACTGATGGAAAATAGAACAAAGGATACAGTGAGGGAACTGCAGCCTGGAATAAGTAAAGAAGTAGTAGAGAAATACTTAGCTTATCTAAGTGGTTTAGAGTCAGCAGGACCAGATGTGTCCATGGGGACTAGAAAAACTCACAGATGTAATTGCAGAGCCATGGTCCATTGTCTTTGGAATTCTTGGAGAACAGGGAAGATCTCATCAGATTGAAGGAGGTTCAAAAAAAGGCAAAAGAGAACATCCAAGCAACTACCAACTAGTCAGCTAGAGATCAATACCAGGAAAGGTGCCAGAAGAGGTCATTAAACAACAAATTTCCAAACTCCACAAAACAGTGATACCTTTATTGGGCCAACTAAAATGCACAAAATACATGACACAAGCTTTCAAAGTTCCACAGGCTTTTTCATCAGGCAAGATGTTAAAAATCATACAGAAGGAAAGTGATTTAGAGTCACAGAACTTCATTTTGTCTCAGGTGTTACTACTATTGTCAGTTAAGATACTCCGGAGGGATCTCAATGCAGTTAGAGACCTTTCCCCTTCTTGGCCATGTGAGGACCTGGGACAAGGGAGCAGTAAAATACAGGCAATAAAATCTCAATTTTATTAGCTACAGAAAAGTAACTTTCCATGAGATTTAGGCTGTGCCTGCTCTGTGTGAAGCTAACTGCCCCTTAGGCAAAAGCTGTTGAATTTCTCAAGAATTGTCTGTATTGTTACATCTGGATAAACGTTCGGGGTACTAGGTAAAACTTGCCAGTTGTAACCCAAAGAGTTAAGTCCCTTCAGAGAGTTAAGTCCCAGTCCATTGGCTCCCTCTTGTTAAAGTTTCAGCTGTTGCAACACAATTCAGTATATTCAACTCAAGAAATATATTCAGAGGTAGCCATGATGCAGCAAAATATTACAGAATCCCAAATCCACAAAACAGTGATCCTTTTATTGGGCCAACTAAAATGTACAAAATGCATCATGCCACCTTTTGAAGCCTCACTAGCTTCTTTATTAGGCAAAGATGTTAAAAATCATGAAAGAGAAGAAAAGTGACAATGTTATACCTTTGCCTAGACTACATTCAAATTACAAGAAAAGACATTCCACTTAAACATAAGAAAAGTAAGAGCTTTTTAACAGACTTTTCGCGTACAGTTTCTTTTGCCAGAGGGCCCCTTGAGCATCACGTAAATGGGAGCGGTGGTCCATATGACGCACTCCCATTTACGTGACGCTCACGAGCCTAATGCGAACCGTGCACACATCTTTTCATTTTCAGCTTCAAGCCAAAAATGGTGTGCAGTTGCGCAAGACTCCCGGGGCCCACACACACTTACCTGCGATGTGGTACGTCATCTTAGGTGCGCCGCTCACGCTTCCTCTCCCAGTGCAGCCTACAGCTCCCAGGCTTCACTGTGGAAGGAAGGGGGGCGGTCGCGCGACCAGGAAGCCAGCTGCGGGATGAAGGAGCAGTGAAGAGAGCACCTCGCGTGAGAACCTGCTTGCGCGAATGGCACCCCCCACCTCCGTGATAAGGTAACGTGCGGAAAAGGCATAAGAGTGGATTAGATTACCCTGGAAGGCTGTGGACTCTCTTTCCTTGGAGGTCTTCAAAGACAGATTTGGATGGGCATCTCCCAAGAGTGCTTGTGTCCTGCATGGCAAAGATTGGACTAGATGACTTTTGTGGTTCTATCCAACTCCATGAGAACATGACTCTGTTCCAGAAAACCAAACGATGGTTTGAACAGAGTTGTGGTGGTCCATTCATTCATTACTACCTGTTCTTCTGGGAATGATTACACATTAATTGCAAAGCAATTGTCATATCATGTTCACTCCATGCCAGATAAATGAATGCAGAATATGCCAAGTTTGCTGTTGATACATATTGATGTAATATAAGGTTTGTATGGACATAACGTGTTATGAACAACCAAATAGTTGATATTGAATATTGTGTATTGCATTGTTTATTATCTGGAGTTGTAAGTGGGTATTTAGACAGACTAGTCAGGAAGGCTTTGTTTACTTCGGAGTGATAGCAATCAACTAATGATTTAATATGCATGGGCTTTAGATTGCTAGAGTCTGGAATGCAATTAACAATGCGTAGCATATCAAAGAGAATGTCCTGGGATCTCAGCCCTGTGAAGAGGGATCAGAGAAACTAAAGTGGGGGAAAGAATGGCTCAAAACACCTCTACACGGTTAAGCAAGATACTCAGAGGAAAGGTAATAAAGGTAACATAGGGGAAGCAGAAATGCTTTAGGGTCAAAGCATGTGGAGTTAATGCCTTGGAAAAAGCTAGAAGTTTAAGAGAGGCATAAACATGGAAAATCTGTCCTAACTCTGTCCTGCACAGCTGATAAATCAAACAAGCAAACTGAATATCTCCCAGCTTGTTACTTACTTCCAGGCAGTAAGCAAAGAGTCATAAATAAAGTCCAACATAAAGTCCAGCAGGGTTTCACTGGCAAGGGAGTGTCCAAGGTCAATCCGAGCATTTTTCAAGGCATGCAGCAAGATAGCAGGTCAGATAAACTTTGGCAACTCCTAGAGGATTGATTGTTGCCGGTTATAAATTCTGAGACAGTGACACTGGGTCTCTTTTTGCTGCCTGTGCTGTGTGAAGCTGGGTCTAGGTTAGTGTTCCTTTATATCTGAAGAGGCAGGACTCTCTGTTGGAGCTGGCACTGCCCTCAGTTCTGTTTCTGGCACTGTAATCTCTCTCTGTACAGCGGGCCCTGGCATGCCTTCTGTTTCAGCCTCTGGCATGCCCTCAGCTTCAGACTGTGAGTCAGAGTCTATGCTCTAGAAGCAGAGCATGACAGAATCAATAATTTATTACAGTCATAGACCGGCATGAACCTGGAGAATCTACCAATGAGCACTGTGCATGAGTGATAGTGGACTTCCCCATATAACCCAATGTGTGTTTTAAATTATTTACTCCAGCAATTGTTGTAAACTTAGCATCTTGTACCTCATTAAATGCAATGGAATATACCTGTGTGTTTTCTTGAGAACAATAGAGTAGCAGGACACAACAGAAATATCTGAAATATAGTTTCTCCAAAAATGTGTTCTGTTAATTTAAAATTATGTTTTATAGTCTGTGATGTAGACATATCATATGATATGTTGGTTGGCCATATTGAACCAATAATGGTATTACGAAAATGTAACAGAAGCATAACATTTTTACTTAAACAGTCAAGTAGAGTTAGTTACAGACTGTCCATGCCTGAGGTCTTCTGCTTCCTTTTCACCCCACCCTGATTTGATTTTATTTGGTTCTGCAGATGAAATGTTATTACTGAAAATCTGGAATGCAAGTAACTGTTGAATGGTAATGAGGTCAAAGGTTTCAAACGTAGGTACATTTCATGATGAAGAGAAACTATTTTGGAATTTCATCAGCTTAAAAATAATTCCTTCAAGTAATCAGAAACATTCAAACTTATCAGTCCCAAGTGAGGTCTCTGAAATGCATTTTTGAGATTCATTTTGTAAAAAATACTCCTTCTACAGAAAATTCTAAAAATTGGTGAGCAAGCTGTCTTTCTATATTGGGAACAAAGCACCAGAATATAACATTACAGCAAATTTTAAATGTGAGATATGTGTGTGCGTTACTTTTCCCTCTTTCTTTTAAAAAAGAAAAGATTTCCTAGGTTTTATCTGATTTGTGTAGTATAATGTATTATCCCTTCTTCTCCCTTGTTGTAACAATAATCCTATAAATATTTCATGTGTTCTTTTTTTTTTCCTTTCCTTTTTTTCTCAACATAAATGCCTTATTTTTTTTTTCCAAGATCACAATTTGATCTGAGTGCAAATAACTTTTCAACAGCAGGGGTTTAGCCCAAAAAAAAAATTAAAGATATTCAGTTCTGAAGCTGAGGAGACAAAGGTACTTTAAACCAGCTTATGTCACTACTTGGTTGAGGGCAAAAGCATTTAAAGTTTATCATTGTGCATATGCATACACATAAACTGTGTATTTGTGGTTTGTGTCTCTCTATCTCTCTGTATGTTGAGAAAAAAATTCGATATTTAAAGATCCCATCTCCTCTTTTTTTCTTTTCTTTTGTGCTTATGTGCCTTTAAGTAACTTCTGACTTATGGCAACCCTAAGGTTCTCTTGGCAAGATTTATTGGAAAAGGGTTGGCCTTACCACCCATTGTGGCTGAGAGAATGTGACGTGCTCAAGGTCACCCAGTTGGTTTCCATGGCCAAGCTTCAAACCCTGGTCCCCAGAGTTGTAGTCAAATGCTCAGATCACTGTACCATGCAGCACATTTCAAATATGAGCATTGAGTGGAAGGAAGAATTCTTTACCTATATGCATGTAAGTCAATTTATAGAGGCACTTTTGAGAATTCTAATGTCGTAGAGAGTGGGGAAGCTGATCAGGTTGCATGTAAAGCAAAAATACTAGCTGGCATGGTGTACTGTTGAAAGGGGAGGTACTTTTCTGCTGTAATGGAACGGAGGAAGTGGATTGAATGGAGGAAGAGACGTTAGGCAGATTTATTGATTTAGTTATAGCCCACCTTTCACCTCATATAGGACCCAAGGTAGCTATAACATAGGCCCTTTCCACACGAAAGAGGAATTCGCGTAGTGACTGTTCCGGTCGGTTTTTACCGGGTTTTTTTGTATCCGCGCTAATGCGCGCTCTCCATTCAAACGTCTTATTTTATCCGGTTAGCGCGGTTTCAGAGATCCACACGTTGCCGTCCTGACCACCCCTGCTATTAACATAACCTCGCCCACTATGGCTGTGATAGGTATTTCGATTTGAAGAAATGGCGTGTTGCGTGGGGAGTACCCGCGCATGCGCCCCAGGGACGTATGAAAGGGGTCCTCCCCCAGCCTCCCGCCTTTCGCCGCCATCCCCCACCTCTGGCTAGTGCGTTGGTTGGTGCCGGCTTTGGGCTTCCTGCTTCGCCGATTTTGGCTTGTTCGTGGCTTTGCGATGGAGGGCAGGTTCTTGATGACCTGGTCAGGTTCCTGGGGCCCTTTGTCGCGGTCCTGGGTGTAGTGGTGACCACCATGCAAGAACAATGGGCCAGAGATCGAGCGAGGAGGTCCAAGGCTCCATCGCGACCATGAGGAGGAGGAGTTTCTATGCGCCCCTTCTAGAGGACACTCGCGGCGTTTCCACGCCCCAGAAGGTGGTGGGTCAGGGAGAGGATGCGGAGGACATGGTGGGCTGAGGAGCTGCTTGCTACGTGGGACGATGACCAGTGGCTCTACCACTTTCGCATGACGAAAGCCACCCTCTTCAGATCGCCGACCGTCTGCGCCCCCACACTTGAGGGGGAAAGCCACAATGGTCAACCCATATCTGTGGAGGAGGAGTGGCGATTACCGTGTGGTGGTTGTAAAACGGCGCTTATATATCGCAAAACGGCGAACACCTTCGGCTTGGGGATCTCCACAGTCGCTGTGATTGTTTGAGGTGTGTTGGCATGAGCGGTCCTCCTGTCGTCCACCGTTTCCCTTGGAGACTATCGCAGAGTGAGTACTACATCCATCCGCCCTCTCCCGTCCTTCCCCGCACCCCGACGTCTCCCGGTGACGCTATTTCAGCCCAGACCGGTCCGCCACCATCCCTGCACTGGCCCGCCACGCGCGGGGCCCAAATCCGCGGCCCGCCTCCCCACCTCCATCCACCCTTCCCCCTCCCGCCCTCTCTCCCCTTCCGTCTTTCCCGCGCTCCAACGTCTCCCGGTGACGATCTCAGCCCAGACCGTCGGCCACCATCCCTGCACTGGCCACACCACGCGCGGCCATCCGCGGCCCTCCGTCCCCCCTCCCCACCTCCATCCACCCTCCCCTCGCCCTCTCTCCCCCCCTTCCCGCGCCCGACGTCTCCCGGTGACGCTATCTCAGCCCAGACCGTTCCGGCCACCATCCCTGCACTGGCCACACCACACACGCGGCCATCCGCGGCCGTCCCCCCTCCCCACCTCCATCCACCCTTCCCCCTCCCACCCTCTCTCCCCTTCCGTCCTTCCCCCGTGCCCCCACCTCCCGGTGACGCCATCTCAGCCCAACCGGTCCCGCCGCTATCCCTGCACTGGCCATGAAAGGAGTAATGTTTGTTTTTTGTGTTGCCACCCATTGCAGGTCAGGGGAGGGGATTCCATCGCATGGGATTTCCCCAATGCATGGGCGGGTTGATGGTACACACATTCCTGTCACCAAAAGGAAGAGGGGAAAGTCCGGAAACCGCAAGAGCTCCTTCTCCATTCTCCTGCAGGGGATGGTGGACCATAAAGGGGGCGTTTTTTGGATATTGTCCTTGCTTTACGGGCAGAACGCATGACGCGTTTGTTTTCCGTCACTCCTCCTTGTGGCACGCCATGGAGGCTGGACGGTATTTTCCTGGGAACCCTACCATCACCATAAATGGCGTTTCCATTGGTCCAGTCATCCTCGGAAAGGGACCCGACCCCTGTCAAGGTGGTTGATGAAGCCATACGGAGGGGCCATGGACCCAAGGAAGGGCTTACAACAGGGTTTTCAACCGCTGTCGGAACGTGGTGGAGGGGGCCCTTTGGGAAAAGGCCCTAAGGCAGGGGGGCTCCTCTCAGCTCCCCTAACGTGTCCGAGAAGAACTCCCTTTCCCCGTTATATCCGCCTGCGTGGTCCTCCCAACTTTCCAGTAAAAGGGGCCACATCCTGCACCCCGACCTTGCTCCCCCCCACCTCTGCGCCTCCCACAAACAGGGGGATGATTCACCACCTCCGCCAGGAGGCTCCGTGAAGGGAAACAGTTAGGAATGCCATTGCAAGCCTTATCGCTGAGGACAATGTTCAGTCCTAGATTTGTAGTTTTCTCCCTGTTTGTAATTGCAATTAGAAGGTGTTTTGCCCCTCCCTGTTGTAAATACTTTCCCCTTTACAAATAAACTTTACACTGCTTTTGTTGCAAAAATAACAGGGATTGCTTTTATTATTTCAAAAACACAAAAACAACATGAATGGCAAACAATAGTACTGACTTAAAAGGGAAAAAACAAGATATATGGCAACTCCCCTTTCATAGGAGAAATAGGAAACATATAATTTTAAACAGTTAGATAATGGATACTGCTAACAAGTAAACGGGGCCATATTTGTACCCATCCAAATGGGCAGGTAGGTGGGGAGATGCTTTTCTCAAGGGCTGTACCTGTGGCAGGGTCTCTTGACCCTTGGGAAATGTCGTCTTGCCACCTGCTGCTGGGAGGAGGTCGATGGGTTCCCCCATTGCAAGGCTCTGGCCTGGTTCGGCTCAGTTTGTTCGGAAACCACACTGCCATCATTCCTGGGGAGGATGGCAGCATTTTCTTCAGGGCTTTCGCAAACCCCCACATAACCCGAAAAATTCTAAGCAGGAGAGCAGCTCCCTGCGTTCTTCTGTCGCTGTGGTACTCTCATGCTGGAACTCCCTAACGCATTCCCTGTTGAGCTCCTGCTGCTCCCGTATGAGATCCATGGTAGCTATGGTAGCAGCGGGAAGGTTCTCACTACGCCCCGCTGCAGTGGTCCTATGGCGGCATGCGTAGTCTGGACCGGGGAGACAAGCCGCGGGCGAAGGCCCCGCCACCTCTGCTGTACCGTTGCTTGCCTCATCTAGGGAGAGTGAAAGCAAAACGGAAGTAGCATTGTACTGGTTAATGGGATGTGATTTTAGAAACGCAACACGACATTCCTGTGAGGGCCGCACAAAACTGCATGCCGGGCAGCGGCAAAGCCAATCACATCTCTCATACCCCATGTAACATCACCTCTCGTGTCACATCTCACTGAGGAGTGACAGCCACAGCGAATACCTAACTTTAGGAGAAATGTGTGCAGGGAGAAGGGAAGCAACAGGAACCGTGCATGCAAACAATTATTTATATGTCTAGTTTCATGGATCCTGCTCACTCGTGAGACACCAGACTTGACTGTTGTGCAAAAGGTCCACAGGAGGGTTCCTGTCCCTTTCCGGCCAACACCTCTAGTGCTATGGTGACAAGGTGTGGAGTAAGGGTGGTGGTTAAAAACTCACCTGTACCAGTGGTGCTGTCATTTTCCGCTCTAGATGCCCCAGGATGAACTGGCGTGTTGCTGGTGTCGTCCATGCCTGCATCGGGGGATAGGTTGCGAGGTGTGAAAGAACAAGTCCGCTGAGAATGCATTCTGCATGGCTCCCGGCGGCCCCCTTCCCGGCCTTCCCCTCCCCATTGACCTATGCACATTGATATCCAGCGGGAAAGGGGACCAGGAACATACTGCGCGCCGTTCGCATGCTCCACACCGTTAGCATACCCAGAGACCCACAGGAATCCAAGAGTTCAG
Source organism: Iguana delicatissima (assembly GCA_948472985.1). Classification (NCBI taxonomy): domain Eukaryota; kingdom Metazoa; phylum Chordata; class Lepidosauria; order Squamata; family Iguanidae; genus Iguana; species Iguana delicatissima. The sequence continues at coordinate 731,235 of CAOKZL010000065.1, forward strand.
ACAACTTGGCCGTTTTGGGGAGCAAAAGGGCTTGCTATTGAGTTAAGAGTAAGTATTTATGCAGGAATTGAAAGGTAGGTAGCATGCACATTGCAAAAGCATTCTTTCCGCTTCATAGCAGCCATGCCCAGGCCTCGCACCCAGGGAGATAAGCGAAGCTTATACGTTTGTTGCCACACTAACAACCTGCCTTACCTGATGTCTCCCATCAGAGGTATCCGGGGAATCCCCAAAAGCTCCTGGCTATGGGCACGCTCTGGAGCACAAAAAGGGAAAGGAATGGGTGGAATTTCCATGCATAGATGGTGACAAAACCAAGATGAGGGTACCCCTCTAACATTCATACCTTCTGATGCTGCAGCCCCCTCACTCCGTGATCCCCGTCCTCTGCAATCTGTAGGCTCGCGATGACCCTTGGTGGGTGTGACCGCGTCACCACCCCCAAATTGGCAGCCCCCGAAGTAAGGACAGGTAACCCGGGACGAGCCTTCCTTTTTTTTTGCAGCGACCGCATGACGGTAGTCCAAACGACCGCTTGGTTTTTGTGCGGCATTCTTCCGCTTCCTTTTGTGCCCTTCTTTCCATTTCCCTGGCTATTTCTTCAAATATTTCGATATTGCGGTAGCTTTCCTGAAGATCCCCTGGTATTTTTTGCCCCCCACTTCAAGGAGATCCTTTACCTCGGAGTGGCGCCACCCCCACCCCCCCGCCTTTTGCCCTGCTTCTCCGGGTTGACCTCTCCCTCTCCAGGGCTGGACACATTTCCCTGGCTTGCATCTTGGGTCACCATAGCCACCTTCAACAAAACTCTTCCGGGAAAGTTTGGCTGACCACGAGGTTGCTAAATCCCCAGTAATGGGGTTCCTCCTTGGGCGCCCCAGCGCAGTTTCTCCCGGCGACGCTTCGCACATGCGAGCGGCCACCAGGACTTGGCGCCCCGGGACCCCCACAGGAAGGTGGTGGAACTGCAGCCTTCCTGTGGGCGTGTCGGGGCCGGGGGGTGGGAGATTAGGAGAGTGGAGGAGCGTGAGAGTTTGTGGATTTTGGTTTTTAAGATACTTTTATTTAGATAGATAGATAGATAGATAGATAGATAGATAGATAGATAGGGAGATAGAGAGAGAGAGAGAGAGAAAGGTTAAAATAGAGAGATAGAGAGATAGATAAAAGATGATACATAGCTAGATAGCTAGATAGAGAGATAGAGATAGGAGTGTTAGAGAGAGGGGGGGGGGGAGAGAGAGAGAGAGAGAGAGAGAGAGATGGAGCGTGAGGGTGCCCTCTGGGGGAAAATTTGAAACCAGGGGAGGGATGGTCGAGTGGTGCGGAGGGGTCAATGTACTCCTCCGTAGTACAAATGCCCCAAAAAGGGAGTACGAGACCATAGCCAGGGGGTTTTCACGGCAGGGGTTCACGGACCGCCGCAGGTCAACTCCAAATTCAAGGCCATCAAGGCGGCGTTCTACGAATGCATGGAACGCTTCAATGGCCCCCCCCCCATGCAGCCAAGCCTCCCCTCCGCACCATGCTGCGGCTGTGGAAGTCTGCCCGGCGCCCCTCCTGGCATGGCCGCAGAAGAGGACGTGAGTACCCTTGAACAACCATCCCCCTCCCAATGACAAGTGATGGTCAATCAAACGGTGGGGGGTTCCTGGTTCCCCCCATTTTGTGAGCACACACTGACAGCAGCATGTGCCACTTCCCTTCCCAGGTGCCAGACGCCGTGCCCCGGGGGAATTTGATGTTTCCCGGGGGCCCCCGAGAGGGAAGGCAAGTGTAATACCTCCAGTCTATGAGATCCCAGCCCTATCCATGCGTATGCCAACACGTGGAACTGGTGTGTTCTAGAGGTCTGCCTGCTGTTTTGCAAAGGTTGAGAGCTTTGCTTTTTCCTGTTTCTCCAGAGCCTGAAACAATCGTGCTGGGGGACAGCGGGGGGCCCCGGGGAGGAAAGTGGCCGCGAAGGCGCAGGGGAAGATATAGGTAAAACATGTGCAACAGCTTTGGTGTGAAAACTTTATTCACAGCTAGGAAGTTGATCTGTTTCCGCGGCAACATCTGTTTCCCGCTTGCTTCTATTTTAGCCACAGGCGCACAAGCAGAGAGCCCCCGCCCGGTCCCCCCCCCGGTCACGCACCTGGTGATTGACATGCCAGGGGAAGAGGAGCCAGCAGCTGACGGAAGTAACCACCTATGTGGAGAAAATGTGGAGATTAGATGCACAATTGCTGACAGGGATGTTGAACAGTTTCCTTCCTTTCGCAGCTGGCACACTGTCCGCAGCAGAGAAGCGAGAGGGACACTTTTCCCGGCGCATCCTCACACACAGCTGGCAAGTATAAAAAAATTACTCCGCGGAAGGTGGCACACATGGAGGCCCACTCCAAGGAGTGCCTGGCCCCATGTTACCTTTTTTTTCCAGGTCCATCCCCCCCGGACCTGAGGTCCATCGCGGACTCCATAATGGCGGGGATGACCACGCTGGAAAAGAAAACGGTTGAGATGTGTAAGTTAGCAACACGGGTGGCCATGATGGAAGGTTGGCTACGGGGCTTCAAAAAGCGTGTCAGCACGGTGTCCTGAAAATTACTCTCCCTCCAAGAGGGTCCGCACAGAGAAGCCTTATGGAGGTGTCAGCCGCCCTAGAAAATACGTATGCGGACATAAGGAGGGAACTGAGGGAGATAAAGAGACAGCTGAGGAGGGACCTCTATGATGTTTTTTAGCCTTGTTTTCTTTTTTTCTTATGTTATGTTGGGTTAGTTATATATCTAGTAATTTAATAAAACATATTTTTCTAAACTATCCTGTGACTTGTTTTCAATGGTTGCATGTAACCAGTTCACCCTTGGAAGCAGTCAGTTCAACCTGGATCCACCTGCCATAGCAAGGCAGGTGTGCAAAGCACTTGAAGCTTGTGAACAGGCCCCAAATCCCATGCCAAACCTGGATGCTGAGCAGGGGGCATTGGGGGTTTAGACCCGGATGGAGTCCACCACTTGAAATCCATGGTTTGAAGGACTGCGCATACAGCTTATGGCCTATACCTGCTAGAATAACAAAATGGATCCCTTTTTACAGAGGAGCCAGGTGACCAGTTCGAGCTGCAGGTATTTTGAGAATGGATGGAGGTTTTTCGCCACGGAGTGTTCCTTGTCTGATCCCTCTGTCCGCCTCGAAGGACGGGCCACCGGGGATCCCCCTGCAAGGAAATAGTTGGTTTGGGGAGGCTGGTCATCTTCTGTCCGGGGCACCCTCCTCCCCATCCAGATAGACCGCGTCCCTGTCGTGGCCCCCCCCAACCGCCCCACCAATAGGCTTTTTTTCTGTTTTTCTGTTATGTTGGGTGATAATTTTATCTAGTTATTTAATAAAATATATTTCTCTAAGCTTTTCCCGTGACTTGTTTTTAATGGTTGCATATAACCAGTTCACCCTTGGAAGCAGTCTACAAGGTTTTAAACCCGGATCCCCCCCGCCATAGCAAGGCAGGTGTGGAAAGCACTTGAAGATCATGTGAACAGGCCCCAAATCCCATGCTAACCTGGAATGCTAAGCAGGGTGCGTTTGGATTTAAACCTGGATGGGAGACCACCACTGAAATCCATCTTGGGAGAACTGGATGAGGTTTTTTGCCACGGAGTGTTCCTTGTCTATTCCTCTCTCAGCCTCGAAGGACGGGCCACCGGGGATCCACCTGCGAGGGATGGTGGGTTTGGGGAGGCTTGTGTACACAAAGCAGATGGTCATCTTTCTGTCCGGAGCACCCCACTTAGCCCCCTCCTCCCCATCCTGCCACGCGTCCCGTCGTGGCCCCCCCCAACCGCCCACCAATCAGGCTCTAGTTCTGTTGGAGCAAGGGATGTCAGTCGGGTCACACTCTCGGCCTCAGTGACACCAACTGCAAATCAATCACGCCGTTCAGGGAGATAACTGGTCGGGCTGAATGCATGGGGTTTGCAGGCCCCCCAGCTAGCCACCCCTCCACACTCATTTCGGTCCATTCTGCCCAATGCAGGACATGGCCCCCTGCCCCGTTTTCCCTCATGTTCTGGGCAGCATTTCCGGGGGGGCAGTCAGGGTAGCCCCACGACGCTTTTTCAACGAAGCAGGTTTCTCCCCTTGCCCCGGCTCACACATCAGCGCTTTGTGGCGTTGGATGAGGAATTTTGGGGGCTCCAAAATAACCTCCCCAATGCGCGGGACCCCCAGCCCCCTGAAGCTTCCAGGCCCCCACTGAAACTCCAGGTGGCTGTGGATCTTTCCTTTTATCCGCGGTAGCAATGGGGGGGGGTTTCAAAAAATAATCCCAATTTGCCAAACCTGCAATTGATATCCCCGCAGCGCTTCTTCAAGTGAAGGCGCCATTACTCCGAGGCTTCCCGCGGGACCCCTTGGCGGCCACCATGCTGCCCTGTCCGTTAGCGCCCCTTGGGAGGGGGCCCCAAAAATCCCCATCCACCGCCGCCGCGGCCCCTTGCCCCCCGGCTCACACATGCAGCGGTTTGTGGTGGGTTGCGAAATGGCGGTGTCACTAAGGCATTCCCGGATCCCCCCACCCCCACCCCCACCCCGGGGTAGGCCACTCCAGATGAAGGCAATAAATCCACAGTCCCCCTGAGCTCCAATATCCCCACGGAAACATCAAAAGGCAATTTTCAAGATGGACTGTAAATAAATATTCAATTTAGCGTACCTGCAATGCTTTTTTCTTTTTCCTGCTGTGGGCTCTCGCTAGCGAGGATTAAAAAAAGCGCCGTTCGGCTCTTTTTGGGGCGGGCCAACCGCCAAGCTGTCCACGCCCACGGCCCGCCCCCCCCTTCATCTCCGGCAAAAAGCGCGTATCCCGCGCTTCCACACAAGTGAGCAAGAATGTGATTGCGCGGATCACGGGGAAAGAAACACTTTTTTGTTTAAAAGCACGTGCAAGCACAGTTGGAGACGTTTCTGAACGGGTTGACGTGTGGAACTTGGAAATTAAAGACGACTCAGCGCGCTTTAAGGTATGGAAGACCTCCGTCAGATCGCGCTACACTGCGCTAAAACGTTTTATTACCCCCGTGTGGAAAGGGCCATAGTTTAAAACACAGTATAGCTAAATAAATAGATAGATAAATAACCAGTTAAATTATATTAGTTTAAAGCAAAGTGTAACTCAAAACCAATCATAATGGTATAAAACAGTTGAATGAACTATCCTATTAAAACAGCACTAATTTTAAAGAATTTAAAAGCATTTAAAATACAATAATGAGCATAAAGGTACACCTCCTTTTTAAAGACCCTTTCATAATAGTCAGTTAATATAGGCACCATCCTCACTAAATCAAAAGTCATCTGCTTGTTAGCAGGATAACAGAGAAGGAACCAGGCTCTCCTCTTGTGGGAGAGAGTTCCATAGCCTGGGAGCTGACACTGAGCCTTTAATATCTTTTCATCAGACATGCCTATGAAAGCAGTAGGATAGAGAGAAAGATGATCCAGCACTGTACAGACACATGGCTACTGACTCTAAGGTAAGCACTGATAGTATAAGCACCCTGTGCCTATGCTGATGTCACCACTCTATCAGCAATTGGTGAACCTGGTTTTGTTTTTATCCATCCCTCCACTCACAGGAGGGACAGGAAGGCTCTTCCCACCTCTGTTGCCACATCATGGCAGCCAGTGGTTCTCCCTGTCAGTGGGAGACAGTGGAGCTGTGTCTCACTTGTGCTTCCAGCAGCACAAATTGAATGCTCACTTGGTGCTCACTTGAATAGACAAGAGTCCCTGGCTATATGGCAAAACACAGGTTCAGACATTATGCCGAAAGAATACAAGAGGTGGTGGCAGAGCTAATAAGCACCATTCAGTCATACCCATACAAGTATTCAGGTTACCTCTGCTTATAGAACCTCTGTGTGTACCTGAAGGCGGGTGACCAGGTCAGATTAGGGATTCTGTTGGTGTACCACCCACCCTTTTACTCAACTGTCTTCCTCTATTAACTAAACAGAGTGGTACTGGGGCTGACATTGGAGTCACCTCATCTTGTACTCTTGGAGAATTTCAGCATCCATGCTGAGACCGTCCTGTCAGAGTGGCTCAGGGACTCCATGTCTGCCATGACAACCCTGGGTCCCAGGTGGTATCTGGTGTTGTTCATGCTTCTGGGTGTACATTTCCTGTGCTGTATGGTGTGATGTGACCTGGGAGTGGAGGAACTGTCTACAGTTTCATAGTCATAGGCAATTCACAACCTGCTGGGACTTAGAACCTCTGCAGGCATGAAGGATCCATTAAAATGATCCACCCCAGGGGATTTATGGATCCAGATAGCTTCCTGATGGCTCTCAGGAAGTTCCCTGAAGGTAATTCTGTTAAACTCTTAGACTTTCTCTCAAATAGGGAAATAGTGAAGGTGGTGGACACAATCATTCCCAAGCATCTCCTCTAATGAAGTGGAGTAAAATCAGCCCCCTGGTTTTCCAAAGAGCTGGCAGCAATGAAACAATTGAGACAGTAACTACAGCATAACAGATAACGAAGACATTTTTGTATCTGTTGTGTGCAAAGAGCTGATCAGCAGAGCTGGTATTATTAACATGGGTGCAGTACATGTAACTTTGGTTCCTGCTTGTCCAGTAACAATAGATATGTTTCAGTTAATGCAACCTAAGGATATTGACAGGATTTTTGGAGAAGTGAGAGCCACCACATGTGTCATTCATTGCCTGTTTAAAAAAATAATAATAATACCTATGGGGGACTGGGTGAGTGGATCGAAGGAGTGATTAATGCCTTACTAAAACCAGGCAGAGTTCCAGCTTGCCTAAAGGAGACAGTTATAAAACCATTACTGAAAAAGCATTCCCTAGATCCCACTGTATTAGATAATTATCAGTCAGTCTCCAACATTCCATTTTTGGGCTAGGTTCTGGAATACATGGTAGTCTTCCAGATCCAGAGGTTTTAGATGAGATAGATTATCTAGATATGCTTTCATATTTGATTATGGGCACAAACAACTTTAGCCAACTTGGTGGCTTGTACCAAGAATGGGATGGGGGAATGTGTCCCTGTTGGTCTTGCTGGACCTCTCTGTGGCTTTTGATACCATTGGCCATCTGGGCCACTTTGCTGAGATGGGACTTGTAGGCATTGTTTTACAGTGGCTTCCTTCCTTCCTGGAGGGATGAAGCCAGAAAATAGTGCTGAGGGAAGGTGAAGAAATTTGCAATGTTTTCTGCTCACGATAATGCTGTTGTCCTTGGATACTTATGTATCACATATGTACGATGACTTTGAACAGGAAGAGAGATGTAATTTGGTAGTCTGTCTCAGGCAGCAAAAAATCTTAGGCCAGGGAATAGAGAAAGGCAGGAATTAATGTGTCTGAATAACACAGCAAGACTGCACAACACAGCAAGATTATTGTCCTAGCAGGCAGACAGACATTTGGACAGGCACAACATATTTGACTGGTACTGGCTGAACCTCAAAGGAAACTAATAGAAACTTTCTCAGCCCACTCCACCTCTGTCCCTGAATCTTTCCATTCAGGCAAGATTCCATTTGCATGCATTCATTTTGTATTCTCAGCCAAGTGCCTGGCCTTGGTTACAACTCTGACATCACTCACCAGAGAATTCTTAGAAGCCATTTTAAGACTTCAATAGCAAAGTCCCTTAGAAAAGCACAGCTTGATCAACAGCCCTGTGTGGTGCTAACGTTTTGTGGGGATTTTTTTAAAAAAAAAATAACAAAACTGTGGGGCCTACTGACATGCTTTAAACATATTGTGATCCTTTGAACAAACTATTGCTGTGTCGGAGACCTTTAAAATGATATAACTCCATTTTTCCTTATTTTTAAAGACCTGGTTATCAGGGCTGGCAATCAGAAATTAAACAGCTGAATTAAAAAGTTGTTAAAGGTTAAGAAAAAATATACAAAGGAAAGCAAATGGCAACTTTAACTTGAAAGGAGATTTTGATTTGATACAGAGGAAGCAAGAGAACAGAGCAGAAAAAGGCGGGGAGGAATGGGAACTAAAGCTCGTTATTTTAAATGGGTTTACTAACAGATCTCTTCTAACAAAGGCATAGCATCTGTCAAAGCAGATGAGAGGGGACTGATTTCCTTGTTAGCATGCTCATCTTCAGACAGACTTCAAAAGAATAAAATAACCCAATATTCCTATTTGTTCTGTTTTCCTCCTTTAACCTTATGGTATCTATTCCAGAAATAAAATGGGTAGAAAAAAAGACAAAAATATAACACAATCTTATCTTATTGCTGCAGCAACATTTGAAAGTCTACTTACAGAGGACATGGACAGTTTGGCTGATGTTCTATATTACATAAATTTCTTCATGCAGAGTTATACATTGGTTGTGCTATGCTTTGTGATGAATGGCAAGATTGGGCAACTCAATGCACAAATGAATGTTCAGCTGAATGCACAACACAATGTGCAACTGCATGCTCAACCAAGCAGCCACCACATGTACAAGGGCACCACATCTGCAGCTCCAGTTCTCTGACTTTGAAATGCGTGAGGATGTTGCATATCTGACAAAAAGGATCAACCTCTTCTGTTGGGGAACATACGCACATGAGAGATTCCTACAGAATTCTGGGCATTGCATGATACCTTTTCAGAGAAGCCTTGAGGGGAGATGAGAGACCTCTTGCTGCCCTCCTGAAGCACCTGCTCTGCCTTCAGCTTACTTATGATGCTTGCATGTGAAACATCCAAGTTCTGTATTCATAGGCCAATTTTGAGAGGCTGATTTTTCACTTCCTTGAATATGAACCTGCAGATTTGTTACAATTATTTTCAAAGCCCTACACTATTAGGGATGCAAGTCTTCATTACTTTTCTTCTCAAGCAAAGCAAACCAAAGCAAAGTTATTTTCTTCCCACTACAAGAAATTCTCAAAACTACATGGTTTTTTTAAAGCCCATTTGCAGTTTAGGGCTTATTTTGTGTAATATTTGCACCTGGTTCATTTGCACAGACAATAGCTTTTTTGGTGCAGGAAGCATTCTAATGTTGATGTACAGAAATATTACTTTCTGCACAGAAATTCAGTTCTAGGCACCTCATTATAAGAAGAATTCAGACAAGCTGGGAGGGGGTTTGAAGAAGCAACAATGATGATAAGAGGTACAGAGAACAAAACATATGAGGAAAGTTGGAGGAGGTGGCCATGTTCATGCTGGTGAAGAGAGGACTCAGAAGTGACATGATTGCATTCCTTAAATATTTCAAGGGATGTCACAGAGGGGAAGGTATGGTCTTTTTTTTCCTCTGCTGCCCCAGAATCAGGTCTGAGGTGCAGGAGGCTAGATTTCAATTGAACATTTGAAATAGCTTCTTTACAGACAGAGTCGTTCAGCAATGGAGTAAATTACCTGGAAAGACAGTACATTCTCTTTCTCTTGCCATTAAACCAAAAAAAAGAAAAGAAAAAAGAGGCTGAGCAAATTACCTGTTGGGGATGCTCCAGCTGTTTTTCCTGCATTGAGCAGGGAATTGGACTCAATGGGTTCTGTGGGCCTTTTGAACTCTATGATTCTACAGTTCTAAGCATGAAGATTTTTCTCAGTTCAGGATTCTTCTTGTTAGGCTTTCCATATACCCAAAGAAATATTTTTCAACCATTTCTGAATATTTTTGAATAATTTCTATCCCTATACTCCATTTCCCAGAGTCAAAACATTTCCAGTTTCTGGAAGCACAGTGCCTTTTGCATAGCAGCAGCCATCCCATTTTGAACATTCCACTTCCCACCTCCACCGTAGAGAACTAATGTCTTCATTCCTTTGGTAGCTACACTTCTGAATTGCAGAAATTATGTTTGCATAATTTCATAGAATCGTGGAATCATAGATTTGGAAGAGACCCCAGGGGCCATCGAGTCCAACCCCCTGCTATGCAGGAACACCCATCAAAGAACTCCCAACAGATGGCCATCTAGCCTCTGCTTAAAAACCTCCAAAGAAGGAGACTCTACTGTTACCACCATGTACTGGCCTGGACTTGGGTGAACCAAGATATCATTTTGATATCACAATTTGGCCCTGCTCTGCCACCAACCAAGTGTTTGTGAGGCCACCAAACAAATGCAAAGCTAGGCATGGCTACTATTTGCTGCTCACACCAAACCAAGCCAAAGATTGCCAGATCTGCTTTAGGGGACCTCCCGAAACAAACACCCTCATTACCAATGCACAATAAACAAAGAAATCCTCTGCCCTGAGAGGGCACCCTGGCGACCTAAGTGCTTAACTGCCGAGCTAGCCGCATCTACATACCAGCCATACTACTGTCAATTCAGAACATAACTCAATCATGTAAATTCTGACCTTTCGAAGGCATTGTCTCCAACCCAAAACTTATTGTTTTCGCCCAAGACCAGACTAGCCTATGGTCGTTCTTTCCCTGATAAAAACTCCCAGTTCCGAGAGCTCTTTGGAACTCTCGCCGGATCGCTCTGGACCTCTACTCTGCCTTGCTGCCACTCGGTTCAGCAGATTCCCCTCTGCTGCCACGCCGGGTTTCCTCTTCTACAATCGGCTTCCCCAGGATTACAGGAAAGGTGGTGTATCACCCATTCCCCTTGAACTCTATTTTCCTTTTCTAGTTAGGTGTGTGTTTGTGCTTTTCTTTAATAACTGTTTAATAAATCTTAATTGTTGTTTGAACTGTTTGCCTCATCACTGACCTGACGCTGTAGACATAGGGTAAAAGATCCCCGCTAAGTTACCCTGCCTCTCGTTAGTCAAGAGAGTGCTCCAGCTAATTTCCCCTTCTTGTTGTGTTTGTTGTGGTTATTTGGGTGCCCCTCCCGGGACCCCCAATTCACAGGGTAAAACTACCACACTCCAAGGCAGCCCCATTTCACTTGCAGCCCCAATGCAAACAGTTTTGCTATGCCAAAGTGCTATCACACACAACCCAAAAGCTGTAGTCCATGTTTTCTTATATGAACACAAAAGGTTCTGAAGTGCACACTTTAAGACGCATTATCATGGAAAGCTTAGTGGGAACACTATTTGGGAAGCTAGATAAGCACATTATTGTTCTTTCCCTCCCTGTTAACATGGGACAGCAACAGGAAACTTCTCATGTTACCCAGATACAACTAAGCCTAGTGCCACTCAGTGACCACACTATGGCCATTTCCGCCCTAGACTGTTATAGTGCTATGATTCCACTTGAAACATCCTATGGAATCCTGGGGTTTGCAGTTTCGGAAGGGGCCAGCCGGCCCCTCCCAAAACTGCAAACCCCAGGATTCCATAGGATGTTTCAAGTGGAATCATAGCACTATAAAAGTTTAGTGCGGAAATGGCTTATGTGATGACACTATCCACACATGCGCTCTGTTCTATTTGCCCCACACGCTGTCAAATCCACTACCCTGAGCAATCAACAGGGAAGCTTTTGGCTTCCTAGCTTAGTGGTGTGATACCATTCTTGTTTAAGGCGTTTACTGGCTTGAATACAAAGGAGGGTTTTGCTTTGTTTTCTTCCAGCAGAGAAAGAGAGATGGTGAGCTGCCTCATTTAAATGAAAGACTATTCTGTGTATCAATAACTGTGAGAAGGCAGAATTATTTTCAGCATAAAGTCTAAGAGAGAAAAATAAGACAGGTATCTTATGCGGTGCAAGTAGAGAGAGGATACATAAAGACAAAAGAGCTAATTCAAAATTGAGATTATTTGTATTCTTAGAAAATGTCATATTCCAGTCTTCCATATCTCTCATTTTTCTCTCTCCCCCCTCCTTTTCTCCTTCCTTCCTTCCTTCTGTCTCTCTGTTTCGTTCTTTTTGTCTCTGTCTTTGCTCTACTTAGGCTCTATGTGACTAAATGTTTGGTGCAGGAGATGAAAATAAGTCAATTAAGCCTATCTTTCTTTAGTGCCCCCATGCATCTTGTGTATTTCCTGGACACCCTGTGATATAGGATTGTCAAAATCCAGAGGTAATGGATGGGAAATTGTCTCAGGCCCCAGTGGTTCTGGTATATGATTATGTTACAGGCTAGCAATCATAGAAATTGCCTCAGAATGCCATATACAACTCACCTATTCAGTAAGCAGTTCATGGAAGCCTGGGGAATTAGTGTGCACTGGTAAGGTAGATGTTATACAGGAGCTATTTATAAGAAATTCTTGCAGATGAATCTCATTTCTATAACTCCTCCACATGTATTATAGCTTTGAGGACAAAGAGAAAGAGTTATATTTAACTGTTCTGTAAGTCATTAGCCATCCCTGAAGTGGTACATTTACTTTAAGGAGAACATTCTATCACTGTACTATTCCATCCTAGCTGAAGACATTGTAACTTCCAATGGCTTTATTACCAGTGGGGTATAATTAGTTATGTCACATTTCTCTTATTTATTTAGAGTCCAAAAATAGCTCATGGTTCTCTTGCCTGTAGATCTGTAACTCTACATGCTCCAGTCAATTCAGAGGCCCAGCAGCAAATTGTTCACCCATAGATGGTAAGGCAGGTGGCTGGAGAAGAAGAGTCTTTTGCCCACCCTGGGGAATGCCCTCCTAACACCCCAGTGTGATCCCTTCAGGCACATGATTAAAACATGACTGTGCATAAATGCTTACAGATGAATATTTTTGGTCTGATATTGCAGTTTGATAAGCTGGCTCCTTTAGCTGTATTCTCATCCCTTTAGCTAAAGGCTTTAGCAAAGATTTTGTACATTTGAAATATGCACATATATTTTTATCAATACTTCCCCTCACCCCTCAAATATATTTATTTTGTGGGACATATTCAGCCATCCATCAGTGCAAGCATTCAGTAGCACAGTTTTTTGTCCACAGAGAGTACTGGACATGTGGAGTGCTATAAATCCATTGAACATTCGTCTGACATTGGATTCCTGACATATTCCTTCTGATCAAAGATTGTGTGTTTTACAATAAAGCTGCTTCCTGCATTTTGCAAATTATTTATTTGTTGAAAGACCTGAAAAGGACCAGGCTACTTCTTTATATGACCAGTTTGCAAGTCTAAATTACAGGCAAAGAAACTGCAGTATGTTAGACTCCTTTGTGGTCATCATGAGAAAGCTTTAGAGCCAGAGAAACAAACAAACTCATAGAACAACAGTTCTGCCATCAAAAAAAGCATTGCAAAAAATTTCAAGAATGGGGAGAAATCTCAGATGTAAAATAATGGCCTTGAACAGCATACCATTAGAACATCTTGGTGTGACCATCTGACCCCATCAGCATCTTGAGTTTGATTGCATTACAGTCCATTAACTGCCTTGATCATGGTAAATATATCTTAATCTCAGACCTTAAGTGGTGAATTAAGCAAAGTTCAGTGCAGCCCAATGTGAGTTTTTTTCCCTCTGGATTTTATAGTGCTTTCTTATTACAAAATCAGCTTAGATGAAATTAAATCTCACTGATCTTCTAATACTTTCCACCCCCAGCCCCCACTCCAGAAAACACAGACATACAAAATTTGACTTTAAAAAATAAGATTAATGGAAAGCACAGACTGATAATGTTTTTTTCTTTCTTTCTTTCAGATTCTGATTCAGAACTATAGCTGCAGGGAGGACCTCCTGTCCCCAGAGAGATCAGAATATCATTCTATAAATGTTTGGTTCACATTTTAGAAATAAGAAGCAAGTTTCTAATGCTTTGGAAAGCCTATAGATTAGTTTGTAGTCACTTGACAACGACTGTAACTAAACGATAATGCACATATTTCTCATCCAGAAGGTAAAAGTTTCAATCCTGCATAGCTCTGAACACTGCAAAGGGGGGAAACCCTCTTCTCTAAAAACCAGGAAAGATGCTACAAGTCCTTTCTAGGGATTAGTGGACAGTTTAGCCATGTTTTCCTTTTTCTTAATTTCCTTGAGAAGATGAACCCGTGTTGATTTTACACGTGTATTTGTGAGAAAAACTAATTTTATATACTTAACAAAGAAGACAAAGTTTGATTTCTTTCTCTGCTAGATCTTGTAGATGTAAAGGAGTGGACTGGTGAACTGTTCAACATCTGCCTAGCTCTTTTAGTTACTCTGTGAGAGAGATCCACCACAAATCTCTGATATTTTCCAGTAAGAACACTTCCTTATCCTCCACCCCCAGAGTTCTCTAAGGAAGGACACCAGAAACAAAACTGTGAACAGTGGATGGTCCAAAGCCAACATCAGTGATGGGCCAAGTTTGGGATCTTGCGTTCCAGCAGATGCCTAAATACACCAACCATCCTGCCTATAGATTTTCAGTGGCCTGCTTAACTTCTCGCCAAAAGATTTAAAAAGAAAGAAAGAAAGAAAGAAAGAAAGAAAGAAAGAAAGAAAGAGAAGAGAGAGAGAGAGAGAGGAAGAAAGAAAGAAAGAAAGAAAGAAAGAAAGAAAGAAAGAAAGAAAGAAAGAAAGAAAGAAAATTACCTCAAAATGTAGTTATAGTTATAGCACCAAGGTCTGAAAGTAGATTGTTCTAGTTTAGTTTTTTTTAAAAAATAACTTTACCTTTTTGAAAAGTAACTTAAATAATTGCTTTTAATAATTTTTAAAAATTTGAATGCAGCATGCTGCTAATCTTTGGTATGAAGCACACCCTGCTCCCATCTGCCCCACTGTTATCTCAATACTGAAGAAAAGAGCATGAAGCAGCATGACTGTCATGGTGGATGTGCTCCATGACATAGGAATGGTACAGCTAACCCACAATTATGTATGACTGTAGAATATGCTATTAATGTAACATAAGGTTTGTACGAATATAATATGTTACAAGCCATCATTACGAAAAGTCAACATGGATTACGAAAAGTCAACATGGTTTTTTCAAAAATAGGTCATGCCAGACTAATCTTATCTCTTTTTATGATAGAGTTACTTGCTTGATAGATGAAGGGAATGCTGTGGACGTAGTATATCTTGATTTCAGTAAGGCCTTTGACAAAGTTCCCCATGACATTCTTGCAAAGAAGCTAGTAAGATGTGGGTTGGACAGGGCTACTGTCAGGTAGATTTGTAACTGGTTGACTGACCGTACCCAAAGGGTGGTCACCAATGGCAGATTCTCATCCTGGAGAGAAGTGACTAGTGAGGTGCCACAGGGTTCTGTCCTGGGCCCGGTGCTGTTCAATATCTTCATTAATGACTTGGATGAAGGAATAGAGGGCACGCTGATCAAATTTGTAGATGACACCAAATTGGGAGGGGTTGCTAATACGCCTGATGACAGGATCAAAATTCAAAAGGACCTGGACAGATTGGAGAGCTGGGCCAAGGCTAACAAAATGAATTTCAACAGAGAGAAATGTAAGGTCCTCCACTTAGGCAGAAAAAATGGTATGCAGAAATATAGGATGGGGGACACGTGGCTGGCTAACAGTACGTGTGAAAGGGATTTAGGAGTCTTCATAGACCACAAGCTGAACATGAGTCAGCAGTGTGATGCGGCAGCCAAGAAGGCCAACGCAATTCTTGGTTGCATCAATAGGAGTATGGTGTCTAGATCGAGGGAGGTATTGGTACCGCTTTATTCTACATTGATTAGACCTCATCTTGAATACTGCGTCCAATTCTGGGCACCCCAATTCAAGAAGGATATGGATAAGCTGGAGCAGGTCCAGAGGAGGGCAACCAAAATGGTGAGGGGCCTGGAAGCCATGCCCTATGAGGACAGACTTAGAGAGCTGGGTATGTTTAGTCTGCAGAAGAGAAGGTTGAGAGGGGACATGATAGCCATGTTTAAATATCTGAAGGGATGTCATGTCGAGGAGGGAATGGGCTTGTTTTCTCCTGCTCTTGAGACCAGGACAAGGAGCAATGGGTACAAGCTGCAGGAGGGGAGATTCCACCTGAACCTCAGGAGGAATTTCCTGACGGTCAGGGCTGTCCGGCAGTGGAATGTGCTGCCGCGGAGTGTGGTGGAGTCTCCTTCGTTGGAGGTTTTTAAGCGGAGGCTGGATGGCCACTTGTCGGGAGTGCTTTAAGGGTTTTCCTGCATGGCAGGGGGTTGGACTGGATGGCCCTTGTGGTCTCTTCCACCTCTACATTTCTATGATTCTATGATTCTAGGGTCATATGGATGATGTTGGACATTGGGTATTATCTGTAGGGTAATTGTAAATGGGCATTTAGTAAGACTGGCCAGTCAGGGCTTTGTTTACTTAGAAGTGATAACAATCAACAAGTGGTTTATTATGGATGAGCTCTAGGTTACCTGGGTTACAACTGCAGTTAACAATGGGTCGCATATCAGTGGAAAGGGTCTGGGACCTCAGCCTAGTGAAACGGGATCAAAGAGGCTAAGTTGGGAAACGATGGCCTCAAAGCTCTGGGACGGTGTCAAGTGAGCTACTCAGAGAACTAAAAAAAGATAACACAGGAGGTGAAGAAATACTTTGGATCAAAGTATGAAATGTAGAGTTAGTTCTTCGAGAAAAGCTGGAAGTTTGGAAGAGGCATAAACCTGGAGAATCTGCCAATGGACATTGTGCGTGTATAAAAGTGTGTACCTCTATGTAACCCAGTGTGTGTTGTAAATCATTAACTTTAGCAGCAGTTGTAAGCTAAGCGTCCCGTACCTCAGTAAATACAATGAGAAAAACCTGTGTGTTTTCTTGAGAGTAACAGAAGAGCTACAAACGACAATGACAAGCCAGCATTTGAACCCTGTGATATTTCTTTTCCATATTTAATGAAACCACAGACATAGTACTATAAAACTGGTAAAAATGCCATTACTCCTATCAGTCTAGATGGGAGGCCTGACAGAGACAGAGTAGCTTTTTATCATCCAATCAGCCTGGTCTGGGGGTAGCTCAAAATTACTCAAGATACCCTTAAGATTTTAAGAGTTAAAGGGACAAGCTTGCATCCTCTAGTCTACAGTCTATCCCCAGCACAAAACACAAACACACCAACTGAAACTGATAATTTATTGACAAGGAGTCCTGGAAAGGACATTGTTGTGTGCCTTCAAGTCTTTTCCAACTTATGGTAACCCTCAGGCAAACCTATCCCACGGTTTTCTTGGCAAGATTTGTTCAGAGGGAGTTTGCCTTTGCCTCTTTCTGAGGCTGAGAAAATGTGAGTTTCTAAGATCACCCAGTGGGTTTCCATGGCTAAGCAAAGATTCAAATCCTGGTCTCCAGAGTCAAGACAACACATAGACCACTACACCATGCATAGTTACATACCAATTAAGAGTAAGTCTTTGGGAATTACACAACAGGGCAAAATAATAACATACAGCTAAGCTGACTATCATCATCATCATCATCATCATTTACATCCCACTTTTCCTCGTAAGGGCTCAAAGCTCCTTACAGTAACTTAAAAGAGCATAGTTAAAAATCAGAGGATACAATAGCTAAAACACAAATTAAACTATCAGATATGAATTAAAAACAAAGCTAAAGGACATAATTAAAATACAAACATTCATAAATTCTTGAATGGCCAGAACCTTTCATCAGCCAGGCCATAATCACGTATTAAATATCTATTAATAGGATGATGCTGCTAAAGCAAAATCCAGTGTCACAGGAACAAGACCATAAGCAAAGCACAGGTCTCTAAACCCAACACAAACACAAAATTGTTGGAAAGATGTGAGGCAAAACTGCAGCACATGAGCAATACATTTAAATTAGGAACCTATGGCAACCAAAGTGGTTTCCAGTGATCAGTCACAAAGCCTATGCACAACTTTCCAGTATTTTGTGGAGTTTTCCATGTGAACTTCCATGTTAAATCATATC
Source organism: Iguana delicatissima (assembly GCA_948472985.1). Lineage (NCBI taxonomy): Eukaryota > Metazoa > Chordata > Lepidosauria > Squamata > Iguanidae > Iguana > Iguana delicatissima. The sequence continues at coordinate 749,006 of CAOKZL010000065.1, forward strand.
CACGTTTTCCCCACAAGAGGGGACCCAAGGCAACTCATAGCACAGTATTAAGTAGACAAATAATGGTTGCCATCCTGTATTACTCAGTGTAGTATAGCAGATCCACATGTGGACTATTCTAGACTGAGCCAGATACCAGCCCCTGACTTATTAATCTCTGAAGCCCCCACATAGATGCTCATTTCACGGGGAGTTGGCAAGGTTGTAGAAGCATCTGGCTATGTCCTTGTGTCCAGATGCAAAATGATTACACAGCACTGAGATCATAGATCTGGCAGATCTCAATACTGATGTCATCATTTAATGTCTTTCAGTGTTTGGCTAAAGGGATGTAGCCAGATGCTTCTGTGTTTCTGTTCACCCCTATAAAATATGGAATGGCCATGTGGGGGGAGGGGGTGGCTTCAGAAGCTGTTCAGTAGGGGAAGGGCTTTGAGATTTATAGAAAAAACATGGAAATACTAACTCCTGCAGCATCTCCAAAAGGACATATGCATATGTAACAGAAGCTAATGTTTATGTATGGCCCTAATAGGATGCCAAGCTGTTTCTTTTTTCTTTCCTTCTTTTTAAGAAAAAAATCACTTTTATTTATTGGAATTATTGCAAATGGAATGCAATCCAATAACTAACAAACTGAGGATTAATCCAGGAAGTCCCTCAATCATCTGTCACTTCTGTTATGAGCTTGATACTTAGTCTTGTGGAAGTTTCTATATTGCAGCTCCCATTCTCTTCTACTTATATTTGAAGGATTTTCATAGGAGCCTATGTTATAGTTCAGCGTTAATCCTCTTAAAAGGATTACTGAGATAATATACATGAAACTCTTTGAGCACACAACAAAACACTCTATAAATGCTAAATATTTTAAAACTATTTATTATACTACCAAACTAGTGAATCTGAAAAGTACTTGTACACAAAAAGCAAACAAGTCATTGCTATATAAAGTCAAACAATAAAACCAGGTCCACTGCAGACCAGGGGAATCTAATTAAGGATAATTCCAGACATCAAAGGGACAAGCAGAGATTTGGTATCTAGCATCCCTTTAGGATGTAAAGAATGCATACAAGTATTCTCATCCTCAATGAAAATTGGTTTCTCGACACATTAGGAGCTTCTGTCCGGAGAACAGTCAATCCTCACCAAACTTTTTACATTTCCTAATCCACTTGTATGAGAAACTTGAGCTTGCAGGGGGGAAAAAACCTTTTGGGATTAAAAAAGCCCATCAATATACTGCATTTAATGTCAAATGTTTGGTTCAGTCAAAGAAACCTTTCATCATTTGTAAATGTGACATTCAGAGATTTGGACTTCTATGCCTCCTTTCAGTTGTTAATGTCAAAGACACAACTAGACTCAACTTTTCCCCTCAGTTTAAAACTAGAATAGGGGTATTGTCCTCCATGAACTCATCAAGGTACAACATCTCACTGTTGTTTTGCCACCAACCAAATCCCCCACATTTTCCTCTGAAAATAAGGCACTTGCTAAGGTTTTTAAAAAAGTGATCCTGCTTTAAAACAAGGCACAGGCACCCCATTAACCTTATTTTTGCTAGTGTTTCCAGAGGTTTGTTTTGTAATTGCTCCTGATGCTATAATGCTGCCAAAATGGTGATATTGGGCAAATTCAGATGTAGAGGAAGATTGTCAGGGCCTGAAAAAAATAGTGGGAGGACTATCATCATCATCATCATCATCATCATCATCATCATCATCATCATCGTTTATTGATTAGTCAACTGACCATATCATAGTGGGAGGAGATACGTGCAGGTCATGGGTGATATGTTGCCCAACACTGCACCTGGAAATCCATTTTCACATATCACCTTGTGTTTTCTTTCCTGAGCCAGATAACAAAGTACATAAGTCACCTCTTATGGCACCATATCTGATAGTTAGTACTGTGCAGGAGGAGGCATGGTAAATCCTTTTTGAATGTCTTTTACCATGAAAATCCTATTATGAGACAATCCAAAATGAAACAAGAGATAGTGTCAGAAGATGAGACTCCCAGGTCAGATAGCCTTCAGTGAGCCACTGGGGAACAGCAGAGGACAGCTACAAGTAGCACTGTTGCTAATGATGCAACTGGAATCAGGTTGAAAGGATGTTCAGCTGTTGACATGGTCAGAGGTGAAAGGAAAGTCTGAAGCTGCACAACACACATTATAAAAAAATGAAATGTGAGAAGCATGAATCAGGGGAAGCTAGACATTGTAAAACAAGATATGGATTGTATGAACATTGCATTACTTGGAGAGATTGAGCTAAAGTGGACAGGAATGGAACAACTGAGTCAGATAATTACATAGCATTTTTACTCAGGAAATGAAAATCTAGGAAGAAATGGAGTGGGATTAATAGTGAGGAGAGATGTAGCAAAAGCAGTTAAAGGGAGTTAAAAAAAAGGGCTGACATAATATTAATAGGACTTCAGTGAAAAGCCATCAATATAATGATAATCCAAGTTTAAGCTCCAACTACAGAGGCAGAAGAAGATGAAACTGAAAGATTATATTCTGAATTCCAGGAGGAAACTGATGATACACCAAAACAGCACTTGTTCATCATAGGTGATTGGAATACAAAAACAGGAAACAGAGCAGAATCAAAGATTGTGGGAAAATTTGGCCTAGGGTCAAGAACTGAAGCAGGAAATGACTGATAGAATTTTTTAAGACCAATAGCCACAAAGACATTATTCAAGCAACCAAAGAATTGACTACATATATAGACATCATCCAATGGCCAATACAGAAATCAAATAGACTACATAATTGGAAGCAAAAGGTGAAGAAGTTCCATTCTCTGCAAAAACAAGATCAGGAGCAGATTGTAGCACTGACTATGAGTGGCTGATATCAAAAGATAAAGATAAAGAAGAACAATAAACCAAACAGCATGCCAAAATACAACATGAAGAATATCCCTGTAGAATTTAAAGATGATGTTAAAAAGAAATAGACTTGAAATTATTAAACCTAATTGATTAGGATCCAGAAGAACTCTGGACTGAAACCAGTAACATTGTCAGAAAGGATGACAGAAGAAACTCTTCAAGCAGCTAAGAATAGACAAAAGGCAAAAGTAAAAGGTGACAGAAGTGGGGCCAGAACCTTGAATGCAACTATTCAGTGACTTGTGTGTGGAGACAAAAAGAACTATTATAGCAATCAGTGCAAAGAAATAGAAAATGACAGCAAAAAAGAAGAACAAGAGACCTCTCCCATAAGATCCAAGAAATATTAAACTTTGAGTGGGGATGATCTATGACCAGCAGACGAACAGGTTATATGACCAAGTACATATAAAAATCTGATAGAAATAAAACAGTGAAGAACTATATAAAAGAGATGAAAGAATAACCTATACATTCAAGGAAGGCCCACTTGAAGACAAACTTAAAATTTTAGAAAGTGAAGTGGAAGCTGTGCTCAGAACACTTAGGAGAAATAAATCACCAGGAACAGATGGCAAACCAATAGATCTGCTTCAAGCTCCAAAGGCAGAATTTACTCTAGTTCGAAGTAAAATTTGTCAACAAATACGGAAAAGAAAACAATGGCCCACAGATCGGAAACGCTAAATATACACTCCAGTCCCCAAGAAAGGGGACACCAGGGATTGCTGTCACCACAGGACCATTGTATAAATTGTCTGATGCAGGCAAAGTGGTGCTCAAAATTTAACAATGAAGACTTTTACCATACATGGATTGATAAATGTCAAATGTTCAAACTGAGTTTAGGAAAGGAAGAGGCACTACAGATCATATTACAAATTTCAGAAGAATTTCAGAACATCAGCCTTTGCTTTACAGATTATAGCACAACCTTTGATTGCATAGATCATGAAAAACTATGGACCATTCTTAAAGAAATGGGTGTACCACAACATTTGATTACGATGATGCATACCCTGTATTTAGGACAAAAGGTTACCATCAGAATAGAATACAGAAATGCGGAATGGTTTCCAATTGGCAAGTGGGTCAGGCAAGGCTGCATTTTATCAACCTACCTGTTTAACTTGTATGCTGAACATATCATACGTAAAGCAGGATTAGACACAGAGGAAGAGATGTTAAAATTAGAGAAAGCAATATCAGCAGTTTAAGATATGCAGATGACGCCGTGCTATTAGTAGACAATATCAAAGACTTGAAAAGCTTACTACTTTAAGAAAACAAAAATAATGACCATGGATGATTTACGTAAATTTAAAGTATGTGATGAAGACATTAAGATAGTTAAATATTTTCCATACCTTGGCTCAGTCAGTAATCAGCCTGGAGACTGCCGGCAAGAAATCAGAAGAAGAGTAGGATTTGGAAGGACAGCTGTGAAGGTGCTAAGCAAGATCCTGAAGTGCAGACATATATCATTGAATACTACAATGAGGACTGGCCACATCTTGTATTTCCAATTTCTATGCATGGTTGTGAAAACTGTACAGTGAAGAAAAGTGATAAGAAGAAAACCAATTTTTCTGAATTGTGGAACTATTGAAGAGTTCTTTGGATACTGTGGACTGCTAAAAAGACAAATAAATGTGTCCTAGGAGCAAATCAAGTCTGATCTCTCCCTAGAAGCCAAGATCACTAAACTGAGACTGTTGTATTTTGGACATATTCTGAGAAAGCATGGTTCACTAGAAAGGACAATAATGCTTGTAAAGCTAGAAGGGAATAGAGAGAAAAAATATCACATTACAGATGGAGGGGCTCAGTCAAAGAAGTCACATCCCTAAATCTGCAAGACCTGAGCAGGGCTGTTGATGACAAGATGACATGGAAGTCTCTCATTCATAAGGTGACCATAATTTGAAATTGACCCAATGACAGTTAACAACACCAACTTTCTCAAATATCCCATAAAACCGTACATCAGCTTGTTATTATAATTTTAAAGTACCATATTTATGTGCATTTACTGAAATGGAGTTTTGCAGTTTCTTTCAAGGGCACAAGTCTTTATTAGCAACAAATTTTGCAATAGAGTGTTAACAACAGGAAAAAAGATGTATGACAAATGTGATTCTAGCTTACCAGTAATAGAGGAGCACCATTATAGACTGTGAAGGATCTCCTGTTGCTACTTATCTTTCTCTGTTCGGATATTTATTTCAAGTACCCTTAATCACAAGCTTTGTCTTTCTTAACCCTCTATCATGGAAACACGAACATCATAAACAACTTTACAGTGAAAAGAAAATCAAGATTCTCACTATTATGATGCACTTGATAGAAATATTGTAGACTATCTTATTCTAGTCTAAAATCTAAATAGATAGGTAGGTAGATAGATAGATAGATAGATAGATAGATAGATAGATAGATAGATAGATAGAAAGACAAAGAGGCAGGCAGACAACTTACCAAATTATTGGCAGCTAGATAAAGGATGGGCTTTACGTAGTCCTTTAGATGTTGTTTGGATTTCCACTTCCAGCAACGTTAGCCACTATAGCCAATGGTATAGCCAATGCTGAGAGCTGCAGTTCAACAACATCTTGAAGGACTGCATGATTCCCACTCCTGCTGTAGAGTTATCAACAGTGATGTAGTAGAAGAATGAGGCCTGAGAAATGTTTGGAAACTTTGCTGCTTTCTAAACTTTATTCTTTTATAGCAGTAGTAAAATAGATACTAATTAGGGAAATTCAATAAATACATTGCCCAAATCCTCCACAATCAGCAGCTTATATCTTTACAACCCACACTGACCTTACATTTTAAGCCATTGTACTCAGAAAGTGGTGTAGTGCTAGGTAGAAGACAGAAGGGAGTAGAGACAGGGAGAAATAAAATGTGATTAGAAACCTCAAGAAAGAAAATATTGGAGATCTGGACTTCATCTCCACCTCTGTCCTTGGTGGCTATGAGTTTCACAAGCACCTTTGCCTCTGTAATATAGAATAGAAATTGACTGATATTGATGTCAATAGTAACCAGCATTGATACTGAAATTAATCTCTTCTGATATAGAACTTGTATCAGCTCTAAAAATGAATCTTTGGCCCTTTCCACACGGGCATATTGCCCATGCTAGGGCTACCTCTCCAGGAGGTCTTCTTCACTGCGGGCTGCGCTAGTGCAGTTGGAAAAAGTGAGGCTCTACACCTTAAACCGCTCTAGCACAGCCACGGGGGTGGCGCTGAGAGTTTTATAAAAGCCACCTTCCCAAGTGGCTTTTATGAAACTCGCCCACGCTGCTCCGTGGCAGCCCCCGGTGAAGAACTGCAGAGACGCAGTAGCGTGTCCCTGCAGATCTGCCCGGGAGCGGGTTTCCGGTTGGTGCGCTGCCCTAATTGGCAGAGCACCGCTGGAAGCCGCCAGCCACCATTTTGGGTGCTGCTGAACGCCACTAAGCGCCGCCGGAATTCAGTGGTGTATAGAGCGGCAAAACCACGCTCCCTGCAGGGACGGAGCAACTCGCTACCAGGTAAGCTCCGCCCCTGTGTGCGCTGCCCCGTTTCCCCCCCTCCGTGAGGAAAGGGCCTTTAACTGTTAATAAGATCAGCAACTGCAAGAAAAACAACAGCTGAAGGGCTGACACACAAGATGGAGCAGATTTGCTTGTGTTGTTCTACATGGCAAGATTAAAATCATGGTCAAAATTGTGAGGAAGCAGATTTCAGCTAAACATTAGGAGAAACATCCTTACAGTAAGAGCTAAGCATGGAAATAAATTTTGTTGGACTCCATTTTTTTTTCTTCAACAAAAATACTAAATTTATTTCTTGCCCAAGACTTATTGCAAGAAAACTTGTACCTTACATCAAGCACAGCATACCTCAAGCGTTTTAAAATTTGCTCAGCTAAAATTCATATAATTGAGAAAAATTAACAGAACCATACTTTGGTGAGTGGAGGTGAGTTGTCTAAATCAGGAAAATTGCTGAAATCCATGCATAATTTAGGGAATATATACAAAATAAATTTGCACAGATGTCAGTGTGGGGTGAAAACAAGGTCTTGCAACCTGATATAAAATAAATATGAGAAGACACTGCATATAGAATTTGGCAAAACAGAACAAAATAAAGAATCAATGATCTGTAGGCAGAGCTTCTTAATATCAGGACAGTGTCCCTTGCAGGACATATGGAGATCTCCTTCATTTCAGTTATTTAAGTAGAGATTATATGAGCATCCATCACGAATGCTGCAATGGCAGATTCAGCGTACTGCAGATTTTGTATGCTTGCATAATACAAGGTTGTGCACGTGCATATCTTTTGAATAGGAAGCAAGGGGCTGTTCCCTTGAATTTCAACCCAAACCTCAACCTGGTAGCTGCCAGGTCACAGAGGGTGGTGCTCCAGACATCAATATCTGTGGAAGAGGGCAATATGGGAACCACTGAGGAGCAGAAACTGTGTCCTATCTCCACTGTAGTTCCCTAGGCAGAAAGAGAAGATGAATGATATTGATACAGAATCTCAGCCGATGATGATGATTGTGATGAACCTGATGGGAGGAGGTCTTGACAACAGAGCCTCCTTGGCAACTGAGAGGGTTTAAGCTGATTGGCTGGTTAAATGGAACCTTGGATAGCCCAGGGGAGGGGCTGGTGGAAAGAGGAAAATAACGGATTTTAACGGCCTGGTGTGTGTTTGAAGAGGAGTGTGATTTGTGGTGTGTTTGGGAGAGGTTGGAGATTTGAAGAGCTCTGTGGGAGAGAGACCTGAGAAATTGGGTGTACGAGAGATAGTGAATGAATTGAAAAAGAGAGAGAGAGAGAGAGACAGAGAGAGAGAGGAGTGGTGTGCTGTTTATAAACATTTGGATACAAAACACATTTAAAGCAACAGTGTTACAGTAAGTGTTTGAAGTTCTGTGTTCCTTAAAACAGTGTCACAGAGCCTTCTTTTGAATCCTGGAATATACACACTACCAGTAATATTATCTTGACCTTAGCGCCAACAGTACCACAGTCTTGGAAAATATAAATCACTGCTGATCCTTACATCTGGGAGAAGGGCAGATTTAGGGAAGGCAGTAAAGGGGGAGAGTCCTGAAAGGAAGAAGCCAAGGGGGGACAAGAGTGAGGAAGGGACTGCATTCTCAGAGAGGGAGAACTGAGGCAGACCCGTTTGTCCTGGCCCTGGTTTGATTCAGAGATCTCCCTGGCTGTTCAGATCTGATCACAAAGAGGTGTCAGACTGGGCAGGCCTTGAGTGCGAGGCTTGGATGCGCCTTTTGCACTCGGCACTGATGGCTGGGGGTTTTATTTTTCCCTTGTGTTTTAACAATGATTAAATAGTAATAATAGCAGCATTGATTATAATATTGTTCCATAAATTACACAACACTTTTTGAAGTGTAAGAGAAAGAAGAGAGAGAGAGCAGAAGAAAAAGACGGAAATAGAAGCAGGGATAAATGCAAGAAATAGTATATGATTTCTTCAATTACATCTGCTTAGGCTCAATTACAGCAGGATATATAGAGACCAAGGAGTTGCTCCAAAGGCTTCACAGAAAAGTTCAGTTTTAAGAAGGGATTTGAAGAAAGTACAAGTGGCATTCAAAGTGTTTGGGGAGATAGTCTCAGGCATAATGGGCCAGAAATGGGAAATTAAACCCCCTTGTAAAGTTCTTGTGAGAGTAGACACAGAGCTGATTACTAATTGCTTTGCAAATTAGACATAATATAGATATGATTAATAGAAGCAGTAGATCTTTTCAAACATTGGCCATTAAGGCACTATGATATTAATACTCATTTAAACTACATTCTTTGGTTATTAGATGAAGTTGTCATAAATGCAGGAAAGAAGTAACATCAGTCACTTTTCAGATTACCTCTATTTTCATTACAAAAATGTTGTGCAAGGAGAGCAAGGTAGATGACCTTTGAAACCTTTCAGGTTGGTGTTTTTTGTTTTTGTTTTTTCCAACAGAGAGCATTCACTCTTAATTGATTGGCTGCCAGGGACTGGTATATGCCCAAGTCATGGGAAAGAACATGGTGGATGCCCTCCAGAGCTCTGAACTATAAGCCTCAGGACAACCCACAGGCTGCTATCTTTGAAGACAGATCTGTAAGTAGCTACTAGTTGACTTCCAGTTTTGTGAGCTGTCCTCACAAAAGGCAAAACAAGATACAAGACCCATCTGTATGTTGCTTTAAGCTAAATCTCACAGTCATTATTCACCTTAATTTATTTATGAGTGGTGCTTTGGGAAGGGCCCTAAGGATACAAATTTAGCCTCCATGCCACAAAATGTCCATTTCAGGGATAGAAGGTCCAGCCCTGTCTTGCAAGGTACTACATTCAGATAGGAAAACTAAAATGCACAAATATAGGTTTGACATCTGGCTTATATGGTAATACAAGTGGAAGGATCTGGGGCTAAGCACTAGTCAGACTGTGGTGCAGTGGTTAAAAAGCCAGTGCAACTCCAGGCTTCATCAACAGGAATAAACTGTCCAAACTGAGTAGAGTAGTAGTACTACTCTGCTTTGCTTTCATCAGAATTTACCTGGAATGCTGTGTCCAGGTTTGTGCATCTCAGTTCAAACAGGATAGTGACAAACTGGAATGTTCAGAGGAAGCCAACCAAGAAAGTGAAAGGTATAGAAACCAACTCCTGCAAGGAATCATTTAGGGAGCTGAGTATGTTAAGCTTGGTGAAGATAAGATTGAGCAATGATGTAATAGTCATCTTCAGATATCCAAAAGGAAGTTGCAGATGGAGCAAACTCGTTTTGTGCTGCTCCATAGACTGTGACAGGAACCAATGGATTCAAATTACAAGATTAGGAAGATATTAGGATGAACTGTAGAAAAGGAAAAGCTGTTAAGCAGCAGAAGAGACTGCATCAGAGAGTGGAGGACATTTCTACACCGGAGATCTTTAAACAGAGGTTGGATTGTCATTTTGGACGGGAGTATTTTAGTTGTGTGTTCCTTCATGGGAGCCATTTGCACTAGAAGGCAGTGGCAGTCCATCCCAGCTCTGTGATTCTATTATTCAATTGTTGTTTGGTGATCTTTGGGATAAAGGGTTGCACCAGCAGTGAGCAACAGAAGAAAGATGAAGGGAGAGGAAAGTACAAAATAAGAAGCACTGGAGAGAGTGATGTCTGTCTGTTTGTTTGTCTTTCTATACCACTGTTCATTTAAGACTTTCAAAGCAGTTTACAGGTACAATAAAATCAGTACCTAAATAGAATGTAGTGGACATCACATGCTGCCCTCACTAAAGTGTGGGATTTAGTCCATTTTACTGGAAATTAGGCCTGACTCAATAAGACACACAGACACTTAGCTCTAGAATAATTCTTCAGTCTGCCCTCTTTTAAGAGATTTCAGTAGGGATATCTAACCTACAGTCCAGATTTCAATTTAGGAGTTTGGAAGCCCACATAGCTATAAAGCATGAGGATAACAGCAGGGCCAAAGAAGCATTTGAGGATACTTTTGTGTGCACAAATCTTACCAATTTAGTCCACAGCAAGAACTTTCAGAAATGTAAAAAGAAAAAGCACATTAGCTACCATTTAGAATAACTGATGGACTTCAAGACAGAACAAAGTAAGCTTCAAGACCTACCTGCTCGAGAAGAAGCAGAGTGCAAAGCGGGAAGGGACAGGAAATACTTGAGAATCCTCAGACAACAAATATTGCAAAGCAAACCTCTTTCTTGATTACAGAAAGCAATGAGTAAGTAACAGTATAGTTAACAGAAGAAACAGCACCCTTTTGGATCATCTTTGGCAAAGGGTGATTCTAATGTTTGTTCAAGTTCTAGGAAGACAATATGCTTTACATGCAGAAAATCTCATGTTCAGTTCCTGGAATTTTTTGGTAGATCTGGGAAAGTCCCTTATCTGGAAATCTGAAGTGTTGCTCCGAGCAGATGCACAACCGGTATTGTGAGGATGTCACACTTGAAAGTTTTTTTTAATCTTTTTCTAGGACCTTGAGATTCACAAGCTAAATTCTGGTGCAGGACAGACTTAGAATTAAATATTTCAAAGTTAGGAAGGCCTTGAATGTCAGTATTTTTTTAACCAGATGAAATGTTAAAGGTATAATAATTTTAGATATTGAAGCAAGCAAGTGTTCCACTGATTGAGTTATGTAGGATGTTCTTTCCCATCATCTTCCCACATCTCAGGCCCTACCCTAGTTTGCTCATTCACTTGACTTAAATCTCATCTTTTTCCCAGAAACCAGAACTGAGGCTCAAAACAGTTGTATACTAAAGTAGTATGATTTAGGACAGTGGTGAGTAAGAACCATTTTGTTTTTATAAGTAAACAGCTGGGAATCAGAAACCATTGCTGACCCACTACAAACCACCCAGAAATTTGCAAGTAAATCCAGATCTCTCTGACTATGTCAGCGTAGACAAAAATAAGACCATCTATTGCAGACCAATAGGTGGACCAGGCTGACCATTGGCAAGCTTCCTTTTCTTCCTCAAAATCCAAGAGAGTAGGCTCTAAGGAGAAGCTTGAATATGAAAACTAAGAGAGTTATGTAGACAATATAAAGAAATTCAAGTGGAGAATACAGTTAATAGTCTGATCACGAACAAAAATAATGTCACCTATAGACTAACTGATTCAAATGGAGCATACTCTCAGAGGTGAAGAATGTGTTCTACAATGGACAGCAGCTCCCATGACCCTTAGCCAACACTGTGAGGGATTATGGGTTCTGAAGTCCAAAAACATCTGGAGGTCCACAATGTAGAAAGAGATGAGAAGCAAGAGCTAGAGGAGCAAAACCATGAAGATTTTGGAAAATAAATACAAGAATCTCAAAATAAAGTCAAGAATCAAAAGGAAGCCGGTGAAAAAATGTCCTCACTTCACCACTCTTTCTATTTGTTTAATGCCACTGCTGTGGTCATCCATATCCTTTGCACTCCAGACACTGCTAACATTGGGACTGGTGATGTACAGCCTCAACATATCATTGGTATATTCTGAGAGCCCATTATATATCATCAGAGATCCATCTCTCTCAAGACAGATTATGATTATATATCATTAGGAGCAGTGTCAGGATGGAACATGAGTCCCAAAAAGAGATTTTGAAAGTTTTATAAGAAGAAAATATATTGCTTCTCAGGTGAGAAGAAGATTTTAATACAATGGATAAGATGCTGATAATTAATCTATGCTTGGCATTTCAGTTCACTGAGTTTAAAACCAATGGTTTCATGGAATATAACTGATGAGAGTTGGAAAGATCAGAAAGGTGGGCTATTAAATAAATAAAGGGAGCAGAGTTGTACCTCAGTCAGGGAACCAGAAGCCACTGGGAGTTTGCCACAACTGCCTCCCAAGAAGAACATCATGGTATGGGAAAATTCATTCTACTCCAATGTTCATGTTACCATGACGTATGCCCCAATCTGTGATACAGCATAATTGGCTATAAATCTTGTTTAATTGGTGTGAAATAAATATAAATCTTGCACTTGTGGTTGAAAAGCTGTGTGGAGACAAAGCACTCTGACTGGAACTTTCCTGAAGCTAGGACAAGCCTTAGCATAGCTAGGTCATATGTTTAGACAAATCAGTTGGGAGGAGATTTAACCTGATGGGTTTTTAGATGGTTCTCTAATGTACCCAAACCAAAGACAATAGGAAACAAAGCTGTTAGAAGGCTCATATCCTACTGTCTTTCTTACCATGGAAACAGTCCTTTTATTTTTCCATCTCTCCAGTAATTAAAGAAGCTATTGTATTTCCTTCTATGTTTTTGTCTCCTGACTGCAAAGGCAATTAGATCCTTCTAGACCCCTTTGTCAGCTATACTAGAGAGCAGTTCACACATTTCCCTCAGGGCAGAAAAATGATATTTAAATCTTGGATCAGCCATTAGTTGCTTAGTGGTACTTTGACCACGCATGGCATGTTATGCTATGTGAGGACCCTCTCCAAGATTTCAGCTCATTATACAGACCTCAGACTTCCCCCAGTATGAGAAAACCTCATTCCAATCTATTGCTGCTTCAGAATTGTTAAATACCACCCACTTCATCCCAACTCCTCACTGTCCAACTTTTCCTCCCTTTCTTTCAGTTAGCCGTGTGTGGTTGTGAGACTGTTTGATTGTTTGTGTGTTTGTGAATTTTTTCCAATAAAAATGTTATTTTTGGTCTCCAACTGGTGGCCTACAGCAAGTACTGATACACACTGGTGAAAAGACCCCATAAAGTTACCCCACCTTTCGCATGCCTCCCTATTTGAGCTGGTATTTCCCCACCTTTTCATGGAGGCACAGGTCCAACTGGAGGACCTCAAGGTCCTCCACCTTTTGGGGTAACAGATAGAGCAGAAACAGCTATAGAAAATGTGCCTCTCCACTTTCTGATAGAAGGGGCACTTTGCCCTAGGGCAGAAGAAAGCCAACTCTGCCCTATCCATGAGTCACAAGATGAAGTGGTATTGCTATGAAGGTATCTATAATTTTCTTGTTTTGTTTCCTTTCCTTTGTTGTAGGTCACCTTGAAGATCAATTGGATTCTGATTGAGAAGCAGATGCTTAGTCTTCAAAGCTACCTCAAGTTTAAATCACCAAGGTTTCCTGGAGGTAACAAACTTAAAAGTCATGGTACTGATGCAACATGTGACATGGTGGTAAAAATGGTGCTAATTAGGAACAGACTGAAATACACTAAATCCATTTACTGTTCTGTTAACAGGCAAGGAAAGATAGAGACACTGCGGTAATTGCTTGAAGGAAAAGATTCTATCTATCTATCTATTAGTACTAATGTTCTAGCTCTCTCTCAAAATTGGGATGGACAACAGGTTTCAGTGAAATTAAAACCAGGGACAAATTTCTTCTTTTAAAATGTTGTATTCAACAAATTATATTACATTGCTAATGAATTAAAAAGCAAATTTAAATCACTTTGGTAAAAAAATATGTGAAAGACCCTTGCCATTCAATTGGCCAAAGTCCACCTAAAGAAAAGGACTTTATCTGACAATAGGAAGACAACAGGGAGGATGCCAGTTCTACCTCCTTTGAATGGAAGTCCCAGTTCCCAGAAATGGCTACCAAGAAGATCCTGTCTCATATCTTCATCATATATACCTTTAGAGGGTGATGATACTGAGACCAATACCTCTCCCAAAGATCTAAGTGCCTCAGAAGATTTGTAAGTGAGAACACAGTCCTTCAGGCATCCTAGACCCAAGACATCTGTGTGAAATAGGAGCAATAACAGAGTTCTTTGTATCAGTTGTGAGCAGATAGCTATCATGTTTTCAAACGTGAGAGGGCTGGTGGAACCACATAATTTATAATACATCCTTATTTCCCTGTTTTTATAAGAGCTGCTCCAGGGCCTATTTTTAGTGCCAAAAGCAGCATATAAATAATTTCAGTCAATCAATCATACAATCAACCGCATGATACCTTTCTCAGACGCTTTGGGGAAGGGGGAAGTTGCTAGTTGGTAGCAAACAGAATGATGTTGCCCTGATTTCTGGGGTCCCTTGGAGGACACCTCAATGTGCTCCACGTGATGGGGAATGGAAACTACTCAGAGCACAAGCAATAGCAATGCAAGAGGCAGGGTAACCTAGCAGAGTCTTTTTACCCAGTTTTTATGGGGTCAGATCAAGCCAAAAACCAAACAAAAATGTCTAAGAAATGATTTTATTGAATAAAAGTCTTGTGCACCAACGCAATCACTCACACACTCACTCAAGACCTATTAAGAAGCAAAAGAGAGGAAACTGGATAGGGCAATATTGAAGGGGTGTAGCTGGGGTGATACTGCACCTTTATCTGAAGTCCTTGGTCTGGGAAAAACAGCAGAGAAGTGGGGCTCAGCACGGAGAGGTCTGAGGAGATCACTCAACAGATGGAGAAACGGTCTGCTGGGATGACCGGGGGTGATCCAAAGAACGGCTCAAAAACTGGGACTATTTGTAGGAGGAAAAATTCCTGGAGGGCTAATCCCTTCCTGGGGAAGACAAGGGGTGTTGGAGCAATAACGAAGCTCCACCATGGAAATTTCCTTCATGTGATGGGATTGCAAGGTGTTGCCAAAGTCTCAGGATCTTCGGCTGTGTTAGTTTGTGGTGTGACTTCATGTAAACGATCCTCACCTGATGGAATATTTGCTCAACTTGTGACAGACACTCGAATCCTCTCAAGTCGGCTTCTCAGGGGCTGAGGACCCTTTTGTTATTGTGGGTTTGCACAGCTTGAGGTCTCCTGGGGCTACGTGACGGGGGATTTTACTGGCCTGACCTAGTTTTTGGTCATTGACCGTTGCTGCCTAAGTGCCCATCCGGTGATCTCTCAGGCACATTGAATCATATTTTAATATTAAAATTGTAGACCCCGGCATAGGGTTTACCAATGAGATAACAATGAGCACTGCTTGTCACTGCCGTTAGTGAAAATCCAGCAGTGGAAAAAAATCAGTGTTGCAAAGCGGTTTGAACATTGGTTTGAGACCAGAGTTTGATTGCCCATTCAACCACAGTAACCCAATGGATGACCTTGAGTGCGTCATTCACACTCGACCCCCAGAAAACCCCTGTGATAGGTTCACCTTAGGATTGCAGTACATTGGAAACAACTTGAAAGATCTTAACAGTGGGGGGGGGAGAACAGGGGAGATCTAGAACATGCTTCTATTTCTCCTTTTACCCTTTGGTAACCTCCCCCTTATTTCTAGAAGAAAATTCTGAGACTTGGCCATTTCTGCAGTAGACTGTTATAGTGCTATTACTCCACCTTCAACAACCTATGGAATCCTGGGGTTGGCAGTTTAGACAGTCTAGTGCAGAAACGGTCTTGTTATTACTCCCATCAACCCAACACAGCCCTGTTCATATATATGGAACTTCTTTATTCAGACAAAATCAAAAAGGCACAAAGTATTATTTTCTCTTTTTTTCTGTTATTTTGGGTTTCATTATACAGCAATGCACTGCCTGAACAATACAGGCTGTGAACAGTCTCTAGTGATATTTTGGGGTTTTTAATTACATCTGTCATAATGAGTCTTTACGCAGATTGATAAGGCATCATTATGGAGCTTAATCTTTGCCAGGTAGCTAGCAACATATTGGAGTCATGTGAAATTGTTCAGAATATGATTCATAACAAGATGGCCTGGCATAACTTTGAAACAGTCCACCTTGCTTCGTTTCTTGGTGAGATATCTCCAAATACATGGAGTTCATATTTAAAACTGCCCAAACCAAAGTGTTTCCTTTTCACTCCACCATAAACCTTGCTGACTTTATTATCTCTTCTTCCAAGTTCTGGACAGTGATGTATTTAAATCTTTTACTCCAGGTCTCAAGTCAAGTCTCAAGTCAAGACCTTCCAGTCTCAAGTCAAGTCTCAGTCTGGGAAACAACTTTATACCCCAACCTACATTCTAAAATTTCTGGACAGAGTCAAATAAAGTCAGTTTTAACAATTTAAGCAGAATCAGCCCTCTATATTTGCGATTTTACCATCTGCAGCTTCAGAAGTGGGAATAAGATCCATCTTACTCCCCCTTCCTGAAGCTGGAGGCTTTTATGCCAATGGGCATGAAAGAGTCTGCAGCTTCAGAAATGGGCAACAGGATCCTTCTTACTTCCCATTACTGAAGCTTCAAATGCTTTAGAAGGAAGGGTTCTTCCCCCTCAAGCCTGTTGCCTAACACATTTGCTGATCCCCTCTGAGAAATCCACCCTGCACTCTGGAAGCAAGTCTTCTCTTTTGCTTTGAGGAGAACTTTTAGAAGGTTCCTCTGAAATACAGCAGGGAAAAGTTGCTAAGCAAACCTTAAGCCTGCCCCAAGCCCATTGCCTAACCCATTTGCTGTACCCCTCTGAGAAATGCAGCCACAATTTGGGCTTGAGATGGATCAAAAAGAGAGGGAAGTGCTGTTCTGGATGAATGTGCTATGTCACTGAACCGAGAGCAGCAAGTCAGTCACTAAAAATATACAAGTCTCAAGTCAAGTCAAGTCAGTGCCTCATTTATTGCTGGGTTGAGACTGAGTTGAGTCACTGAAGCGACTCAAGTCCAACTTGAGTCTGAGTCAGTTTACTCAAGTTTACATTACTGGTTCTGGACTTCTTCTTGATATCAGAAGAGATGTGGAAGTTTCAAATCCAATGGCTTTTCAACAAAATCTTCTTCAAACTTCTTTTTCCTTTACTTTCTTTATTTTCTGAGGGGTAATAGATTGACACCTAAATCTTTCAAAGGCAGCCATAAAAAATTCCCCTTTATCCTCAATAGAAGAGCAGAAAAAATCCCATTTGATTCAATATCACTCTTTTAAAAATTAATTTTGTTTCACTATGACTCCAAGAGTACATACTGTTCAGGATTTGCTGTCACTTGGTGACAGCCACTCTTGATCTAATGCACAACTCGAGACAGCACTGATAAACTGTAAAACTTTTTTGCATCCCTACAAATTGATAGTGAAGGAGACAAAGCCTAGGAAAATAGGAAGAGAATGATTGAAATCAGGGCAGGGTGTTATCTCT
This sequence comes from Iguana delicatissima, assembly GCA_948472985.1. NCBI lineage: Eukaryota > Metazoa > Chordata > Lepidosauria > Squamata > Iguanidae > Iguana > Iguana delicatissima. The sequence goes on from CAOKZL010000065.1 coordinate 766,515, forward strand.
TCACCTGATCACTTTCTAGACATTCAGGAGATATATGTGGTTTTGCACATTGAGTATCACTTTGAATTTATATACCTTCTTGAATTTGTATGGGTCTGTTTGATTTTCTTTCATTCTCTCCATATATGCCTATAGATCACTGTAGATTAATTTTGGTCGATGCCCTTCCCTGTGATATCTGAACAAAGCAACATATCAGCATGGACTTTGGGGGTATATTAAAATAGAAGACTTTAATCTTTTCAGACCTACATTCCATATTTAATCAGAACTTTTTACCTCTTATATGACTCCTGCCTTCAAAACTTTTGTGTATGACTTGCTTTTCTGTGTTTCCCACCCCTCTGTTTCCTCTCATTGTTCTCTACGTTATCTTATAGTTCTATTTTATCCCCTTTCATTCCCCCTTCTTGGGTCAGATTGGATGGCATCTTATAAGGTGTTTCCTTCCCACAGTGGACGTTCACATGGCTACCTGTTCATGTTTCCCAGTCAGTGGTGTTCAAAGGCATAGTTCTTCCAACAGGGAAGTCTCTCATAGTCCTGTGTTCTATACTTTGTCAAATACACTCATCTCAGATTTTTCTTTTTTCTTTATCCATGACATAGTGAGAATAGGGCTGGAACTGGTGACCCCGTGCCTTCTAACAAACTGTCTTCCTGAACATGAATGTTGTAAGCTTTTGGTTATTAGTGGCTACCATTCTCTGTTAATGTTTTTCTCCAGCCTAATATATAATCTTTATTCCAGGATCCACATTTTTTCTATTTACTTATCTGTTTATTTTAATACTCCACGATTTGCTTTTTTCTCTCCAGTGCACATGCTGTTGTTTTGCTCTTTATGGTATAACTAGAGTATATACCTAGCATTGCCTGGGATTTTATTTTCTCACAGGTAATACTTGTTAGAAAGATTTGAGATCCTGTGCTGTAATTCCCCAAACTGTCTTGTCCAGTACCTGTAACTTTTCCCCATATTCTGCAATCCAGTCTGTATTCTGAGTTATTCACATACAGAGGTTGGGTTCCTAGGGGAAATACACTGCCCCCTTCCTTGCTGCTAGTCCTCATTTCCATAGCAACTGGCCTGTTCAACACAAACCCAAGACTTCTCTGGCTAAGAATTCTAAAGGCCCCTTCCTAAACTGCAAACTCCAGGATTCCATAGAATGTTCACAGGTCTTTGCCTGACACAGACAAACAAACTTTGACTTTTATATAGTAGATATGTGCATCTAAAAATGCTCAAGTCAATATATTCCTTTACCTTTGCAACCAAAGCAGAAAAAAGAGACATAACCTTTTTAGTTATGGCACCACAATTCTGGGACAAGCAAGATACAGTAAGCACCCTTCTATAATAAGGATTCGTTTTACCATCTCAGTGAAAATATTTCCCCTCAGTTCAAGTTTCACTTTGAAGCAACATTGTATGACGGCAATTGATGTGGATTAATTTTGAAAGAAATTTCATAACACTCTATCATAACGGTAACTTCAAAACAAACAAATTGCAGCTGCCATTTTCAATGGAAGCAACATTTCTTAATTCAATCAAGCAGAGAGAGAGAGAGAGATGTGTCCCATCCTTGAAAATAATGACAGAAACAGAACAGTGCACTCATAAAGCTCAAAAAATTTAACATTCAGCAAGCCGTTACAAATACAAGATGTTTACTCATTAAGTGTTAATGATTATGGAGATAACCTTAAGATGAAGTGACGACCTTGGAAATGTATGAAGGTGGGTTCAATATGAGCTCCCCTAAAATGGATCATGTATTTGTTATGGCATGGTCAAGATAAGTCCTTGTCACACAACTCATTCTCTGTCAGGAAGGATTTGCACCAGATTTATCTACAGTAATTGGAACAGAACGATGCTGGAATAATCTGCTGTTATTACCAGAGACTGGGAAGTGTTGTAGGTATGTCTGGCCCTCATTACACATGAGAAGGATGTCCTTAAGGTGTGACATCATACCTCCTAAGCTGTGAGAACTTGAAATACAATGCATCCTCTTGTACTGCAACCTCAGCATACACGAATTCAAGGTTGCACAAAGTGTCACATCCATTGAAAATAATGAAATACAAGCATTCACTTTTTTTGTTTAAACAGAGGCTTCTGAAAAGGAACCCCTGCATATATGGACGGCACACTGTGCTAGGGTCAACATTGCCAGGTTTGCTTTTCTTTAGACTATAGGCTATATATATATAGAGAGAGAGAGAGAGAGAATATAGACTAGGGATGTAAAATCTTCACGTATCTCATTATACAATGCAAGAATGAAAAATTTCAAACATTTTCCCCTGCTGAGTGAAATGGCAAAAGAGAGTTTTCCTAAAGTAAAACTGGATCACATTAAAATCAGCTAAAAAGCTGGAGAGAGATAGGCTTAATCAGGACTGTCCATGCCAAATCAGGACAGTTAGAGAATGTACATCTAGTGAAAAATAATGGCCTAAGGTACTCTTTTGTTCCCGCTGTTGTTAAACAATTTGAAATTAGAACCTATTGATGTTCTACTGAAAATTTACCAATAGATTATTTTTAATTCATTAAAATATTAATCTCACACCCTATATTGAAGTGCCTCTGGGCTACATACAATAAAATCAATTTAAATAGTTTTAAGCAATTTAAAACTGTGAGAATGATTTAAACAGATTAAAATAACATTAACAATTTAACACTTGAGACAAGACAAATACAAAAACCAATTAAAGCAAAGGAGGATAATGTAAAACTATACATATGTACATTTGGATGAAATCAATATTATTTCAATATGCCTCCTACCCACCACATTCTATAGCCCAAAGGAGGTTGTAAAGAGGAAGAGGAAAGCCTGTGGAATTTAACAGGCAGGCTGGATGGAGAAGACGGTCATATTCAATAAGGTTACTACTACAGTCAGCCCTCCACTTTTCTGGGTTTCAATATCATGGATTTGATTATTTGCAGATTTTTTCAACTTCACAAAGACACTTCTTCTCCAGGGGAACCTTCCCACTTAGCAACTCTGATCAGGCCACAGAGTAATTTAAAAACCCACCTCCGGTCCTCTTCCTTCACCACCACCAGCTGCCTGACCAGCTAAGGATGGCTCACAGCTTGATTCCTGAGCACCCCAAAGCGTCTCCCCATGCCCCTCAAAACCCAAGGAAGGAGATGGGTGACGGAGGAAGCATAGGGCTGCCCTGCCAACACACTACCTTTCCCTGACTTGGGCCATTTCCACACTACACTGTTATAGTGCTATTAGTCCACTTTCAACATCCTGTGAAATCCTGGGATTTGCAGTTTAGGGAAGGGCATTTAGAATTCTCATCCAGAGAGCTCTTGGGCCTCAGTAAACGGCAAACCCCAGCATTCCACAGGGCGTTGGAAGTGGAATAATAGCACTAAAACAGTGTAGTGCAGAAATGGCCTTGGTTTGGACCCTGGGTGACCACTGTCCCACTGTGTCTCAGCCCCCTCCCCTCCCCCCACATTTTCGTATTTGTGTTTTTTCTCCTTTTGCATGGGTCCTGTACCACTAACTCTAGCAATTGTGGAGGGCCAACTGTACACCAAGTAGGTGCCTTGCATATAGATGAATATCAATTGTTCATTTCTGTGGAAAACTCAAGTGCTTCAACACTGACGGCTGGGGGGCGGGGGGATGGCTGGAATCCTGCCAAGAAATCTAAAACGTGTCTGTCCACAGCACATTCAGAGATACACACTTATAGCAATTATAGCAGTTCTATGCCACTTTAACTGTCAAGACATTGTCTAATGGAATCCTTGGATTTGCAGTTTTGTGAGGTATTTAGAATTTCCTGTCAGAGAACTCTAGTGCCTTGCCAAACTACAAATCCCAGAATTCCACAGGATGAAGCCCTGGAAGTTAAAGTGGTGACAAAATGCTCTATCTGTTTAAGCACGAAAGAAACCACAGGGTCTTTGCAAGATCCAAAATCCCCTCCCCACTTTTTATAATGATGGACTCTTTGCTAACGAGACATAAAGATCATCCCTGTAGCAATCAGCATTCCATAAAGCTTCTCTGCCATTACTGGACAAGAAAAATCCTAAAGAGATACACACAGAGGTCAGGTTCATTTTATGCATGCTTAGCCACCAAGAAATATAATTTTTACAGCTTAATTTAAAAATCAATTCTTAAAAGGGAGAGTAAATGGCAGGCACCAGAGTGGGCTCTTTTGGTATCCTATCTTTGTATAATTCCTATGGCTTTCCAGCGTTATAACACTGCAGGTCGTCGTCGTCTTCTTCTTCTTCTTCTTCTTCTTCTTCTTCTTCTTCTTCTTCTTCTGCTTCTTCTTCAGTTCCTACAGATGTAAATGAAGGTCTTTGAGTCTTGATAAGCTATAACTCATGTTTATGCTTCCTATAAGCTGGGGTAAAGCACTCCTCAGTGTCACATGTCCAAAGGCGTCTTTAATTTCCAGTCATCTCCATTTATGACCCTTGCTCTGATTTGTAGCAAACTGTAATTCAAGCTTGCATTATTTATACCCTTTAATATCACAAGGCCATACTGGTCTTGTTTGGTTTCCCAGTACTGAAGAAACAGCTACACTTATAATTAGGATGATATCTCCAGGCAGTGAAAATTAACCTAACTCCATGCCCCTTTGCCCAACTGATCAAAGAGACAGATGGGGGTGTTATGATACCAATTACCTCATCGAGATTTTTATAAAAGCTACTGCCTTTTCTATGATATACCCCAAAGACATAGCAAATGTAGGGTCATTTTCATAACACAATCCTGTTGAAATGCAGACTCAAACCTTTCTGAATGCTCTTTGTATCTTATTTTCCTTCTTCTTGTATTTTTAGCAGAATTGCCATCAGCTTTGTAGCAAGCAGTTTGATGTGGACGGGGATCAGAATTTTAGGAGCCCACAAATGAAGGAGCATGATACTATTGCTGGTTATGTTACCCTAGACAATAAGGGATCACATAGGAACGTAAAGATATTGAATGCCTTTCATTCAGCACTGGTGATACGTGTAGAAGGTGAGGAAAACAGGAAAATGCAGTGACACCATGGTGCAATCAGCTTTGGTTATGTGAAGACCAATATAATGTAATTGCATAGTACACTGCTAAATGCTATCAAGTCAACTTTGACTTCTGGTGCCCCTATGAATGAGAGATCTCCAAATCAATCTATCCTCATCAGCCCTTCTCAGCTCTCACAGACTCATGGCCATGATTTCTTTTATTGAGTCTATCCACTGGTAAAAGAGTCTTCCTCTTTTCCTATTGCCTTCTACTTTACCAAGCATGTCTTCTGGTGAGTCATGTCCTTTCACGGTATGTCCAAAGTACAATAATCTCAGTTTAGTCATGTTCGTTTCAAGGTAGGATCCATTTATTTCTCTTTTTAGCAGTCTGTGGTGTCTGTAAAAATCTTCACCAGCACCACATTTCAAATGGATTGATTCTTTTTCTGTCAGTTTTCTTCACTGTCCAGCTTTCACAACCATACATGCAAATTGGAAATGTGATGTCATAGGCAATCCTAAATCCAGTATTAATGCATGTACCTTTACACTTCAGGGACTTCTCTTGTTCCTTCATAGCTGATCTTCTAAGTCCTAGGCCTTTTCCACACCGGGCGAGGGAATAGCCCCACACCGCTACTCACCAGACCTTTGGCTTCCCGGTCCGGTCAATGGCGCTCCGGAGCAGTACGTGCTCGTCAATACACACTGCTCCAGCATCCCAAATGGTGACTTTCAGTTGGTCAAGGGTCTCGACCAACCGCTGAAGCTCGCCAGCCTAAAGCCCGCCCCCGGGCAGATCACAGGCATTGGTGCGAGCCTGCGAATCTGCATAAGGGAGCGGGCTCACAGTGGTGCGCTGTGTGCTTTTGAAAGACCAGAAAAATCAGGTCTTTCAAAAGCACGCTGGAGGACCACTTGAGGTCGTTCCGGACTGGACTGAGGTGCGGATCTACCTTACATAGATCCAACCCAGTCCGGTCTGAGGTGCGGACCTCCTCCTTAGAGGACGGACTGCACCATTTCAAAAACCCCATGTGGAAAAGGCCCTAGTCTTCTTCTGATTTCTTGACTGAAGTCTCCATTCCAATTAATGACTGAGCCAAGCTATGGGAAATCTTTAACTAATTCAGTGCTGGCTAATTCATCATGTACTTTAAAGTTTCATAAATAGCTGTGGTAATTATTTTTTGTTTTCTTAATGTTCAACTTTAAACCTGCCTTTACGCTTTCTTCCTTGACTTTCTTCTGTAATCTTTTTAAGTCTTTGTTATTTTCTGCTAGTAGTATGGTGTCATCTCCATCTTAAATTGCTGATATTCCTTCCTCCAATATTCACACCTTCTTCCTCTGGGCCCAGCAATCTTGCTTTATGAATGATATGTTCAGCATACAAGTTAAAAAGACAAGATGATAAAAATGCATCCTTGCCTGACCTCCTTGCCTATTGGAAACCATTCTATTTCTGTTTACGCTATCCTGGCAGTAGCCTCTTGCTCTGAGTACTGGAAGCCCCACCTTTGAACACCTTGTTATCTGTTAGACCCTGCTGTTTTTTACTTCCAAATTAAGGAGTTTCATTAATTTTTTGTGGAGTCCATTCTTTCATCAGTTCTTCCCTACAGAAGCTCGCTTGGGAGAATTCACATGCATCATCCCCCAGTTGTTTTAGCACGCATGTGTCAAACAAAAGGCCTGTGGGCCACCTCCGGCCCACCAGGCCATTTCATGTGGCCCTTGTACCTCTCATGCAGCTCAGCACTCCCCCGACTGGCGAGCCTGATCACCACATTCTGGGCCCTCAGCTGCCAGTATTCCGAAGAGGGGTCTAGCAGCCAGCACTCGCGATGTACTTCTACTTCTGACTGCTCCTCTTTCCAAGTCTCACTGGTCAGCTGAGAGACTTTATAAGTAGTATGTGCACATAGTTGATCCCAAACAAGGTGCCCTCTGTGTAGATGGGTTCTGCTTTTCAATCATTTCCACTTTCTGACAGTGCTCTGGTCCCTAACCTGTCAGCTAAGTGGACGAAGCCTGTACAGGTTACACATCAGTATAATCAAAGGTTGTGTCACACTCATTTCCTTAAGGTGATCCACAGTTTGTCATGATGTATACCATCAAAAGTTTTGCTGTAATCTATAAAGCACAGGCTGTTTATTCTGAAATTCTTTGGTGCACTCCTTATGCAACCTATGTTTATGTTATGCTCCCTAATGTTACCCTGAGAACTTGGGGGGTGGTCCCATGAGGGACACCCATAAGAACCAAAACAAACCAAGACAAGGTCGGGAAATTAGCTGGAGCACTCTCTTGGCTAACGAGAGGCAGGGTAACTTAGCGGGGATCTTTTACCCTATGTCTACAGCGTCAGATCAGCAAGCAGGCAAAATAGTTCAAATTAGCAATAATATTTATTAAACAATTATTAAGAAAAGTACAAACATGCTTGCTAACTAGAAATAGGAAATAGAGCTTTTAGGAGAATGGGTGATACGCCACCTTTCTCGTAGGCCTGAAGAAGCCAATTGAAGAGAAGGAAACTCAGCATGGCGGCCGAGGGGAATTCACAGAACAAGCGGCAGCAAGGTGTGATGGAAGTACAGCAACATCCGAGGAACTCTCGGAACTGAGGGTTTTTATAGGAGAAGGAATGACCGTGGGCTAGTCTGGTCTTGGGTGAAAACAATAAGTTTTGGGCTGGAGACAATGTCTCCGAAAGGTCAGAATTTACATGATTGAGTTAGGGTCCGAATTGACAATAGTATGGCCAGTATGTAGATGCGGCTAGCTCAGCAGTTAAGCACTTAGCTCGCCAGGGTGCCCTCTCAGGGCAGAGGTCTCTTTGTTTTAGTAATGAAGGTGTTTGTTTTGGGAGGTCCCCTAAAGCAGATCTGGCAGTATCTGGCTTGCCTTGGTCTAAACAAATGTGACTCAGCAGATAATAGCCATGCCTAGCTTCGCGCTTGTTTGGTGGCCTCACAAACACTTGGCTGGTAGCTGAGCAGGGCCAAATTATGATATCAAAACGATATCTAGGGTTGCCAAAGGCCAGGTCAGTTCACGGTGGTAACACTAATGCCTCTTCCTTTCCTGAGCCCAGCTTGGACATCTGACATTTCTCATTCCATCTATGGTAAAAGTCATTGTTGTAGATTTTTGAGTATCACTTTGCTTGCATGGGAAATTAATGCAATGGTCTTTTGGTACTGCAGTCTCTGGTATCCTCTTTCTTGGGAGTTGGAGTGAATATTGACTGCTTGCAATATGTGGGCCATTGTTTTGTTTTTCATATTTGTTGACAGATTTTAGTTAGAACTAGGATAGACTCAGTCTCTGGAACTTGAAGTGGCTCTGTTGGTATGAAAATGGAAGAAAGTTACCATATTCTTGGACCTAACTGCTGAAAGGTGGCTGCAGATACCCCAAAGAAGGAATTAGAGACTGGATTCAAATCGTTCTTCATGTCTCTACATTCTCCTTCTTTTGTCTCTGTTTCATACTTGTGCAGATCTTTGCTGGCAGTCTGCTTTCTCTCCTCTCTATGTCATTCAAACTCCTCAGGACACATTATTGAGGCTATAGTAATCCTCTGATGTCTATCTATTGATCTATCTATCTATCGATCTATCTATCTGTCTATCTGTTTATGCACTTCATGACTTTTTTTGGATGCACACAAAATGTGCCTCCAATTATGGTTTCATGGGGGAAGCAAAAACAAAAACAAAAGCAGCATATTTCATGAAGAAAGACATATTTTCTGACTAGGGAGAATATTAGCATTCTTCACTTTTGCATGCGAGAATGAAATAACGGTTTACATCCCTTACCAGGTTGCAAAATTGATTCCATGACTACACAAAGTTGATTACAAGAGCACCGTCCGCTGTCCCACTCATTTTGTCCCTTTGTCTCCTCATTCTCTATTCATTCCCATCAACATGTGAACACTGTACATATTATATACTGTTTATATTATATGGTGTTGATAAAAGGAAAATTATAGTCTCAGAGTAGGTTAGGACCATGAAGGTGAAATCAAAATGAGAATAATCAAAGTGATCTTAGCCAATATGCTATACTGATAACATCTAAAGAAGTCCAAAGGCAAGACTAGCCAATAGATAGCACAGGATCACTTTGCTAAGCTGGCAACTTCTAATACTGTTATCTTCATTTCCAGCAGTCATCAAAAGGAAGGTTAACTTTTCTAATCCTTTGTGTGAGTCTAATCAGTGAGTATATCATCAGATTTGAACTATCTTTATCTTGTGTTCCCAGTACAACAATGCTATCTTTGCTTTTAGTGGATTTCCTCTAGCCATTTAACACAGCAGACCACCCTCATCCAAAGACCATGGACACACGACAACAAGTGCCTTGTGGCATGGAAACAGAAAGGGATATGACTCTTAATACCTTTCGTATTAACAGCAAGAAGTTAGATATTTTTCTGGCTTCATGGCCTGTGCTCGTCTTCCAGTGGACCATAACAAATGTCCCAAGTAGATGGGACCACCCAAAACTTATGCATGGCACCTATTCCACACTTGGATCTCTCTTAGGACAATTGTCCTAATGGACTGTAAAACTGATTGCTCCTGGAACTCTCTTTTGCTGGAGATACCTGTCTGCAATACTATAATAACATGCCACATTGCAGATCCTGTGCTGTGCAGATAGCAGAACTAGATGGCTTCCAAGATAGCTCTCGACATTAATATTCCATGGTTTCTGAGATTTCAAACTTAGACTGTCCTCCTCTTTCACTCCTAAAGCGTTTGATTAGACTGCTTGCTGAATCCCAAGAGACTTTGATGGCGTCTAGCAGAAAATCTTTGCCACCTCCTACAAGCTTGGGTTTGTGTTGTCTCCAGGATGGACAACTTTTACTGTTCCTGAACCTGAGTTACTTGGAGTAACTCTTTAAAGTACATCGACAAGGATCATGAAAATGTATGAATGATCATGATAATTAATGCAGTAGTCAATTCTCTCCTCACCACCATCACATCATTCTAATTCCTTCCCCAACACTTATTCTAAAGCTCTTTATTTTATTTTTATTTTTGGCAGACATCTGGCTTATTTCTTTATGATAGATTTTTTTCTTGAATACTTAGCTTCAACGTATGCTATAAGAAATACCACCAAGTGTGACAGAAGCATAATGTACATGATCACTGGTTTTAATTGCCCCACAAATGTTTCAAAGGGAATGTAAACCAAAAAGAGTAGCTAGAGAACACCAGCAGCTGAACAGCTGGTGTTCATCTAAGAGTGCCACCACAGTTTTCATGGCAACACGAATCTCTTTCATTCTCTTTCACTATTTGGATAAAACTGAGAATGAAACAATGCTTAACGTGGTTGAAAACTACAAAAGATAGAGCCAGGGCAAATGCCAGTGGCTAAGCCTCACAGCTCTTTAAAGGCACCCACACTGACCAGAGATTGGGGGCTGATCCCCCATTTCTAGGTGAGAGGTTCCACTGAGGAAATTAATTGGAAATGGGGTAAGGAAGACAAGTGATGCAAAAATGGGCACAGACAGTTTGTTTATGAGATCCCCACAGAAACCAGATATTAACCCCTTGTAGTAGTTGAGCTGGCAAGGGGTTCTAAAGTCCAGAGGCCTATTCACGCTACAGAATTAGAATGCTATTATTCCACTTTAATTGCCATGGTTCCATCCCATCAAATTCTGGGATTGGAGGTATAGGAAGAGGCATTTAGAATTCTCAACCAGTTTTCCAATGCCTCATCAAACTAGAAACCCTACAATTCCATGTGATGGAACAATGGCAATTAGTGACACTGTTATATATCTGTGTGTGAATGGGCTCCTGAAATCTATTTCCAAGGCTAACTTCAGCACCAGGACAGATAATCATAAAGAGCACTATGGGTTTCAACATGTACGGAGACTCTGTTCCTACAATCCATGAAGCTTGATGATGCATTGAGACATTATAAAATGCTATGTTCAGTAATGGTCACCTAGACCTGCATGCCTAAGCAAACTGCACAGGGGATGGTGCAATTTGATGCCCCCTGCCAGGGAGAGACGAGGATCCTTAGCAGGAAGAGCAGGGGTACCGTGTCACATGATGAGGTGGAGCAGGGTTATTTAAGCCCGGCTCCCCCTCTACACGTGGCCATCTTCACTGATCATCATTATTTACAGGGTTTTTTTTTTCTTCACCTATACCATACTGTAGTCAAACGGGATATGAGAAATTTACTTCTGGCAATGTCAGCAAGTTAGAGCTAATTCGGCCGAGGGAGGGGGTAGAGACAAAGCTCCGGTGTACACTGTTGGGACCAATTTGGGTGTAGGGTATGGTTCCCAAACCTCTTTTTTAAGGTCATGAGACTCAGCGGAAGGGGAAGGAGACCAGGTTTAGGCTGCTCACCTGCTGGATCCTGGAACTTTGGTGGGAACTCAGCCAGTTTGCCTTACAACTAAGGAAAGCAGCACAGCAACCCAAGCAAGTCGGGTTGCCCTGCTGGGCCCAGATGTCTCGTCTGGGGGGGAGCTGAGGAGGCAGTCGAGGGAGCAACGCCTGGCCTTGGCTGGACCTGCAGCAGATGTCTTTCTCCTCTTTTGCCTCTACATTTGGCTAATAGTTTGGTCAAATAAAGTGGCCCTTTTACCCCAATGCAATGTGTGTGGTCTTGTTATTCTGGGGGTGGGGCATAGATGTACTTTTCAGCCAATTTTATTTGAAGTGATATTAGAAGATCTGTCTTCAGTGTGCCCAGATATTTCAAGACAATTTGATTTTTAAAAGAAAAAAAAAGTGCTGATTTCTTAATTTTGGCTGCCTCTCCTATTATTAAAGACCCCAAAGCACGAATCATCCTAGTACCTTGATTTTCAGCCAGGAAAAGCTCTGTCCTTTCATCTTCTCACCTCAAGACATGTGTTGTTGTTCTCACTGTGGGTGTCTCTGTCCTTTATTTCTCGTTGTGTTTGATTTTCCATCCCATAGCATATAATCAGTACTTTTGTTCCACTGTATATAAACCACAGTATGCAGTCTGTAGTTAACATCAGTTATCATGTAACCAACTGCTGACAATTATTCTGAATTTTCTGTTGCTGAAATATACTTCATGGTTGCCGCTCAGTTCATGGGCAGAACTGAGTGACAACTTTGTTCCACGACTGAGAATAATTAGGGCTTTGCAAAAAATACATTACTGTGTGTGTTAGGTTTTGTTGTTGTTTTGGTTCCCCAGGAGAGTCAGGAAGGCAAATATCTATCTTAGAGATCCTTACAAATGCTGAATATGGGTTTTACTCGATAGCTTCACTCAGCTGCTGCTATGAAGCGGAACCAGCAGCATATGAACCTCATGTTGTATATTTAAAGCAGCAGGTGGCATTGTTACTAGAAATAAAACAAGTACAAGGACTATACCAAGCGTCAAACACAGTTTTGTTGATTAATTGATTCAAATAAATTCAGAAAGATGCATTCTCTGATTATATTGTACATCTGTTGCTGCAACGCTTGTAGGATGGGCAGGCAAATGACTGAGATCAGAAACCAAAGCACAATAGATTTAATTTGAATTAAAAATGCCATATTCCAAATTTAGCAAACATGTTTCAGAAGCAAGAGAGAAATGGCAAGAAAAATAACTTAAGTGACAGACACAAAGATGTACACACTGAATAGGCAGCCTGCTCCTGTGCTGTCAAATGGTCTGACTCTCTCCCTTTGCCTTTTACAGCAGTGTCATTTGTAGACATCTGCAGGTGATAACGGTGACCTTCAAGCTGTGAAAACAGATTCAGCTGCTGGTTTCTGCGCATTAGACTGCAACTTAAAAAGACGGGACTAGGCCGGACAGTTTTTCTGACTAGTTTGCAATACTGTATGATGAGAAGCTGCAACTGCTGGTCATAAACATAGCACCACTTCTTCTCCTTCTCTCCACACCCTGGCGTTTTTTGTGTCAGGTGGATATGCTAAAGGATGAATGTATAATTCTGTGAAATCAAACTGCCTCTCTCTCTATGGCCATTTCCACAAGGGCTTAAAGAAACGGTGCAGAGCGTCCTCCAGGGAGGACGTCTGCACCTGGGAGCGGACTGGGTCAGGCCTACTTAGTGTAGTTCTGCACCTCAGCCCACTCCCGAACGACCCGAAGTGGTCATCCAGCGTGCTTTTGAAAGACCACTTGCAGCAGATCTTTCAAAAGCACGGAGCGCCCCACTCCGTGCCCGTGCTCCGGCGCAGATTTGTGATCTGCTGGGGATGGGCTTTAGGCTGGCGAGCTTCAGCGGTTGGTGGAGAGCCTCGACCAACTGGAAGCCGCCATTTTTGTCCCTGGAGCAGTGCGGAGCAGCAGCCACACACTGCTCCAGACCAGCCTGGACCCAAGCGTGGAGCCAAGAAGTCCGGTAAGTACCGGCACGGGGCGATTCCCTCGCTCCGAGCGGAAATGGCCTATGGCTCATCAAATACAAATTATTAACAAATCTTCAGGAGTATTCAGATTAATTTTTGGTCCACTTTGGGTGAGTCCCATGTCAGGTTTGGGCATCTCTGTAATCGATCCAAAGCAGCCCAATTTAGCTGTGGATTCAGGTTTTATCTAGATCTAAAGCACACACTCAGAGAGATACACAAATCCCTCACCCCACTAGAAGCCTTGGCCCCTCAGCTGGTGAATGTGGCCAACTCGCGCTTTGCTTCACCTCTATATTTTGTAGGCCTAATAAAAATCGATTAAACCAAGACCATACTCCTTTTTAAATTTTGAAAATTCTCCAGCAGTAAAAGCAGTATGATCTAGAACCATTTTTCAGTTTTTCTCTTGTCAATTAAAATGTGACATTGGACCTTAGAAATTTGCTTTTATTCAATCATTGAATTAATAACTATAGGTAGGAGAGAAGGGAGGGAGGGAGGAAGGAAGGAAAGAAAAAGAAAGAAAGAGAGAGAGAGAGAGAGAGAGAAAGAAGAAAGAAGAAAGAAAGAAAGAAAGAAAGAAAGAAAGAAAGAAAGAAAGAAAGAAAGAAAGAAAGAGGAATCAGTTGGATATATAGATGTCTCCTTGTTTGTGGGGTTTCACTGGGCAGTCAAATAGACTGTCTAGATCTGGAAAGTGCACTGAGGTCTAATGGAGAATTGGATAAAGGAATTTGTCAGTAGCGATCAAAGAATCCTGTTGCTGCAAGGGAGCTAACAATTTTCCAGCCCCTCATGCCAAGGCTTTGATCTGCAGTATTGGAAAATGAGAAAGGCAAGCCAATGACACATCACAAATGCTTCTTATCTTGAAGCACAAAACAGTCTTGTTTGTGTTTTTTTTCTTTCTGAGATGGCATATCTTGCTTTCTCTTCCATTTTTATATAATAACATTCCTTTGGCCATGATCGTTGTTGCTTTATGGTAAATGTTAAAACCTGACTGGCAACGTCAATAGAAAAGTACCTGGTAGCACTACCTTTCTCACTTGAAGTGTTTTATCCTGAGCCCTAAGATATATCATTTCCTTGTTTCTTTGAGAAATACCATCATTGATGTTTTGCCTTTTGAACAATGGTGACTTTTGAACAAACGCAACCTTTCAAACCCATTTGTTTTTGCTCATTTTTGCACATACTACCTTGGCTTGCAAGATGAAGGAGTGTTGTATCAAACCCCTCAGTCTATGCCTTGTATAATATCTACCACTATTTGAGAGTTTTGAAGACCTCTGAAGCTTTCCCACTCTTCTATGACATATTGCTTAGTCCTTTAAAAAGGCATTGCCCACTCCCCATAAATTTTATATTAAGGCTGAAAACATGTTGGTGAATTACACTTGTGTAAGTTCTGCTACAAAAACAGTAAAATATTTTTTTTCTGATGTGCAATAGCTATATTCTATTCAAGGAAGTGGAAGCAGAGTGGTGCCATTTTACATGTAATGCTGGGCATGTGTATAGATGTGTACATACATACACATTCAGTTTGCATTCAGGTGTCCATTCAATTGAACAATGCTGCCATTCAACACAAAAGTTAAATAGCAACTCTGCATGAGTTATACAACCCTGTTGATCTCAACCCAAAATGTGTTTGTGCTCAGAATTAAGAGGCAAAGCACAGACCACTGGGGGAATTAGGATCACAAGTTAATTGTAATTAGAAGTCAATTACACTAAAAAGATTTGCACATTCTAACCCTAAGCAGGAATTTACTCAATTACAGTGGCTTGTTTAATAGTAGCTATCTATGCCCATAGCCAGATTCAGCCTCAGGGTGCCCTGCTGCCTCCTACCTTAGCTACATCTGTTCAGATTTTGAGCAAGTCTTTCCTGGGGCATCTTGCCATCCTCCAGGTCTCATTGTTCCCTCTAGCTCAGTTTTGTGTGTTGTGTACAATGCCTGACAGCAGCTCTTCAGGGTTTCAGACAGGAGTTTTCCCCAGCTCTACTTAGGGGAATTAAGCCTGCAATGTTTTGTATGCAAAGTCTGGGCTCTATTATTGAGCCAAATGTCAGGCCACTATCCAACACAGAGGTGGATGGGCTTAAACATACTAAAATCAATGGATCTGAAGCATGAGTTGGCTAAGTGTGAGGAGATACTTGGTCTCAAGGTGAACTTTTGCTATTCAGCTATCATTAGAAACCCACAGAAATTTGTTTTGTGCCCTTTTACTTACAAAGATACAAGGAAGAATGTTCACACCATACACACAGGGGAATAAATATCGTTGAACTCGGGCCTTTTCCACACTAGACTGTTATAGTGCTATTATTCCTCTTGCAACATCCTATGGAATCCTGGGGTTTGCATTTTTCAGTCCCTCCCGAAACTGCAAACCCCAGGATTCCATAGGATGTTGCAAGTAGAATAATAGCACTATAACAGTCTAGCGTGGAAATGGCCTCAGTGGGATTATTGGCATAAACAGGATTGTGCTGTAAGTAAAATCAAACTACTTGGATTTTTCCTTTAGCTTTTCTGTGATAATTTTCCATATTCCTCACCACAAAATTTCTGGCTGGAAGAGTGTTGTTCATATATTGGATACTTTTAAAAAGAATCATCTTTAAAGATCACAATATAATTTCGTTGTTGTTAATTGTAGTCAAGTCAGCTTCAGTTTATGGCAACACCATGAATGAGAGATGTCCAAGACACCCTGCCATTAACAACCCTGCTAACATTTTGCAAACACAAAACCATGGCTTCCTGAGTCACTCTACCTGTGGGGTGGTTGTCTTCTTTTCCTACTGCCTTCAGTTTCAGCCTAACATCATCATATAGTCTAATGAATCATGCTGTCTCATAATATTCTAAAGTACCATAACTCAGTGCAGTAGGCACACATAACACAAGAAGGATCCATTCTGTGATCCAATACATTATGTGACTTTCACGTAAAATGTGGAACCCATTGTTTCTTACCTGAAATGAATGAGGAAGGCATTTCAGCCACTGAAAACCACCATTATTGACCTTCTGACATATCAATTTCAATAGCAAGACCAGTTCAACAGCATGAGGCAGCAGATACCTTGAGAAGAGCTTGCATCATAAGATAGCAGCATCCAGATAGCTCAAGCTGTGCAAGCAACCCTGGGAGCCAGCATATAATTGAAATAGCATAAAACAAACTCTCTTTAAACACGGGAATATTGTAGAACAGTGGTTCTCAACCTGTGGGTCCCCAGATGTTTTTGGACTTCAGCTCCCAGAAGCCCTGACCATTGACCATAGTGGCTGGGGCTTCTGGAAGCTGAAGTCCACAAACATCTGGGGACCCACAGGTTGAGAACTACTGTTGTAGAAGGTAAAATAGCCTCAGTTTGGTCCTTCTGGCCAATGGGGAGAGTTTGGGCTTGGTTTGCTCTCTTTGTATTTATATTTTTGTCTGTCCACGGTATCCACAGTACTCTCTTCCAGCACAATATTTCAGACATAGTGACATTCTTCCTATTAGTTTCTTCCCTGTCCAACTTTCACAACTATACATAGAAATGTTTAGTTATGAAAGCTGAGTAGACAGGACAGTACCTGAGAAGGGAGAAGATGAGCCTGTATTTGAGGTCAAGGTTTATAGTTGGCTGTCCTGCTTGGAGCTGTGTGTGTGTGTGTGTGTGTGTGTGCGTGTGTGCGTGTGTGCCTGTGTGCATTTTGGACTCTGTACTCCCCCTGACCACTATGTCTAAAGGAGCAGGGCTTCTGACTTGGCTGAGGGTAGAGTTAGCTGCCACTAGCTTTACATAGCAGTTGTCTCAATCTCTGGAGTTCAACAAATAGGAAGAGAAAAACAAGTACTTTTTTGTGGGAGATTTTGAGGAGGAGAGCTGGAAAACTGTCCTGCTGCCTGTATAGGAAGGTGAACATAAATGGTGACAAAGTCATTGCACTAATTTTCAACATCTATGCCATGTTTATTTTCTTGCCAGAGGATCTGGAGGGCTATATCTGCAGCAAGTGCAAACTGGTTGCCCTATTGGAAGAGAAGATGCAGCAGTGGCATATAATATATTCCAAACAAATAGATGAAACAAAAGAAGAGGAACACTATCTGTCAAGAATGTGTACACCTGTAAGAAGAGCCATGACTTGGAGCATAGAAAACAGGTTGAGAGCATTTAGGCAAAAATTAAAGGGAAGAGAAACAACTTTGACATAATTGTGTGTGGGGGGAGAGTCTATTATAAGCAACCAAGACAGACTGAACAACTGGATTATGTCATCTGAGTTGCAATGACCAAATATTCAAAAGGAGGGAGATAGTAATAATGGAAGACTTCAACCACTCTGATATTTGTTAGAAGTCAGACTTGGCCAAGAATGTAAGATCTAACAAATTTCTCACAATCCTTGCAGATAATTTAATTGTATAGAAGGTGGCAGATGCAACAAGGAGATAAGCTATTTTGGATTTGATCCTAACCAACAGAGATGAATTGGTCAGTGGAAGTAGTGGGATCCTTGGGAATGACCATGTCCTCCTGGGATTTGCTATGCAGAATAAAGTGAAAGGCAAACACAGGGCCTTTTCACATTACGCTGTTATAGTGCTATTATTCTACTTTCAACCTCCTGTGAAATTTTGCAGGTTGCAGTTTACTGAGGCCAAAGAACCCTCTGGCTGAGAATTCTAAATACTCCTCCCTAAACTGCAAGCCCAAGGATTCCATGGGATGTTAAAAGTGGAAAAAACGCACTATAACAGGGTAGTGTGGAAAGGTCCCTACTCAGACACACACTTTGGATTTCAAGAAAGCTGATTTCAGCAGGCTTAGGGAAGTATTGGGTAAGATATCATGGTAAGAAATAGTCAAAAGGAAGGAGCATGATGCATGAGAGTTTCTTAAAAGTGAGATACTGTAGGAACAATTAAAAACAATTCTAATTAGGAAGAAAAGTGGCAGATGTCTAAAGAAACCAAGGTGAATGTACAAAGAACTTTCAGATCAGCTGAGATTTACAAGACATAAATAAGAAATGGAAGTCACCAAAGAAGAATGAAAACAAATAGCCAGCAGTTGCAAAGCACATATAAACGCTATTGTTGTTTTTTTCCAAAAAATAAAAACTTCTTTTAAAAAAAGTTCTTGTCTTCTGAATCACAGTAAATCACGTTGTTTTTACCCTGATGCTTTCTCCCTTGTTCTAGAATATGTCCCTAGAGGAAATATTCAGTTTAACCCAGGGGCAAAAAAATGTACATGAGATTATTTTCTTTTCATCATAGAGACTAGATTTCTCAGTTTTGTTACTGAACGGGATTGTGCAGAATTTAAAAGTTGTATACATTGTATGAATTCATATGTGTTAAAAAGGAAAAGGCAGTTATATGGCACTGAAAAATGAGTTGTATTCTTCTGCATAAATGCATCTGTGTATTGGTTCGGTCACTCAGATTTGTAGAACTGTTTAGTAAGACACAAGTGCTTTGTTCATCTTGCCTACCTCCTATACTTGTCCCTTTCTCTTTAATAAGCTTAACTTTTTAAGTTTTCGCTACATTCTGCAATGCTTTGAAGGACACACATAGCTAGTATGTTACTAATAGCATTAATGTGAAAGGAAATGATTGACAGCACTCCTCAGTCAGTTATATATGCATGCATTCAATCATCATGGATACAATTTGATGTTTCAGGATAACATGATACAGTTGATAAGTTCCTTCAGATTTCTTGAAAGCTGAAACTATTAGGATAGTCCTTGGCCATTTCCACACTATTCTGTTACAGTGCTATTATTCCACTTTCATCATCCTGTGGAATTCTAGGGTTTGTGGTTTCTCGAGGCCAAAGAGCTCTCTGGCTGAGAATTCTAAAGGCCCCTCCCTCAGCTGCAAACCCCAGGATTCCACAGGGTGTTGAAAGTGGAATCGTGGTGCTATAACAGGCTAGTGCGGAAATGGCCTAAGCGGGATTTGTCTGTTTGAATGTGTTAAGGCAAGGAAGTTCAGCTACCAAGCAACCTCCATGCCTCTTTTCTTCCTCAGAACTAAGCAGGGAAACTGTAGAACTCCTGTGGGAATCCCCAGATACCTCAGCAACTGAAACAGGGGAACTATGGCTGATTCCTCCTCCTGCTCATCAGAGAGTTGGTCTCATTTGTAATGACAAGCAAAAAGGGAAAAGCATAGGCATGGCATATGAATCCTAAAGAAATCAAAATGCATTCGTTCTACCATTTCTCACAGTGAAGCTGTCATGCAAAAGAGAGAGACAACTTGTACAACTAAGGATGTTCTAAGTAGAAACTCTCTATTTCCACCTGCAGTGCGTATACCAGTTTCTGTAGTTCTTAATTAAAATATTCTATGGAAATGCATGCCTTCTTTGAAATCCTTCTTTTTTTTTTTTTAGAGAAAGTTTTTGTCTGATGTCAACAGGAGAAAAATCCTCCTGTTGGAACATAAGTTAGCATCTCTTACATTCTGTAATGCTATCAGTTTCAGGTGTTCATTATTTTTCCAATTTTTTTTCCTTCCAGCTGAGAGAATTCTGTTTTAGGTTTGATGTTTCTTATCAGCTACATTCTAGTAGTTCTTTTTCTGCTCTTTCTTTTTAAGTTCTAGAAGCTTTGTTAGTGTCATTAAAGACACAAAGTCTGAATAACTGCTAAAACATTGTCACTCTCATTTAAAGTTAAGTAAGTATTTTCCTTCTGTATTTTTATGCATTTTTTTACAGATTTGTCTCTGTGTATATGTCTATCCACTACACAAGAGTCAGAAAAAAGACTGCACACTTCAACTCTTGTACTTTGTCTTTTTTTTTCCCCTCTGCTCTTTCTCTTCACCTATTCTGCTCCATAATTTTTGTTGTCTTTGTCTTGGTTTTTGATGTTCTCTCCCTCCAATCTTTCAACATCTCCTACCTTTCACCTTGCCAGACAATTCCTTCACTAGGGGTAGAAAAGATATTGCAAAGTCTTCATCTCTAGGCTGAAAAATAGGTTTCCTGATGTTCAAAAATTTTATGCAATTTTCCAGATATAATTTATGCTCTTCTCTCCTCCTATTCAAACATCTCTAGTGGTTGCAGAGGAATGATTTTGTGAAGAAAAACACAGGAGGAGGTGTGTGCAAAAAAAAAAAAAAAAAAAAAAGAATGATTTCTGGGCAGAAAGTGAGGTTCTTGTGCATATTTATTCTTCTTTGCATGTAAGGATGAAATAGTTAAGGATTTGCATATCTAACTCCACCCTCTCTTGTTTAAGAGTTTGGTGACCTGCAGAAGAAAGTGTTCTATGGATCTGCCTACAGACCAACTGGAGAAAATAATATTGCAGCACTTTCTGCAGTTTCATCTTTGTGGAAGGTTGTCTTTCCCTCTGTTCTTCTATCAGTAATTTTATTGCTGATATTATCTCTGTCTGCTCCCTGGTGCTCAGTCAGTCTTTCCCTCCCCTTACTCTGCTCTCCTTCCCCACAAAGCAACCAGTGTTTGCGGACTCCCTGTATATTTAATAACATGGCTAAATTAGCATTCATTTTAATTCATTAATTAAATCAGAATTAATCTCTCTTTTTCTAATAGACTCAACTCTTTAACATTGTCATGTCCCACTGGAGAAGTACTTTTCAGAGAATGATCTAGAACTTCCTTGGAGAGACAGCCAACCAAGAAATTCTGGTTCCTCAGGGAAAGAACTGTGAGTGTCTCCAAGAATTGGGAATTTCTATCTGAATCCAGAAGAGAAAGGTGGATCACCATCCAGACACAAATCGTATTTGCCATATGACTGAGTTGCTCCATGTAGGGAAAGACTCCTCTTGAACAATGACTCCCTCATATGAGTAGAACTTCTGTCTGAGTGCCTGCTGCTGGTGGTGAATCTCTATTTCTCCATTTTTAGTGGATGTTGAAGAAAATTAATCTGTTCTTCTTTCGATTGCTGTTGGGACACTGCAGTGGTGGGAGGCTGCATAACATTCCTACAAATGCACACCTCCCCTACAAATAAAAAAAATGCTTCCCTGAAAACTGCACAGCCCTTGGGAAATGAAAGAAAATTCTCCACCCATGTTTCCACTTTTATTTTCCAATTTTCTTTCATTCCTATGAGCAGGTACAACTTGATCCTTACCATAATGTGAATATCTACACCTATTGAGCCCCCACTCATCCATGGAGACCCACTGGCAATCTTGGCCAAATCACAATTGCTCACTTCAGAGAAAGGCAATAGCAACCCTCCCCAACCCTGAACAAATATTGCCAAGAAAATCATCTGATATGTCCACCTTAAGGTCACCAGGAGTTGGAAATCATTTGAAAGTACACAACAACTAGCATTTTTTCCCCGTAATTTTGCTAATGAAGATGTCTGTTTTCATATGGTTCATGTGGTTTCTTTCTGTTGAACATGTGGTGGTTGAGGCTGCTCCAGCTATTGTTCCCCCCTCCCCCTCTCCCTTCCCCCCTCCTCTTCTTCTCCTTGTAGGTTAGGCAGAAGAACAAATGAGTAGGAGTTTGGCTAACAGGAAAAGCAAACAAACATTTTGCAGTCAAACCTCCCAGAAAGTTTCTGCACTTTCTGCCAGGAGAGGAAGCCCCAGGAAGACCTACCCAGGAGAGTCCATCAAAGGCAAGCATTTCTCCATCCAGCTACTGCTGCTGTTGCTGCCACTACCTGGCTGGGCTGTACCTGAGGAATTGTAGGGAGAGGGGAAGAACCCCCTTTTCTGTGGCTTTACACCACCAGTTGTGATTCTGCCCCAGCTCTATTGCTGAGGTTGCTGGTAGATAAAAGCTACTACCATCATCTCTTCTTGGCCTTTTGGCTAAGATAATGTGTAGTGAAAAAGCTACTACTATCATTACATTATCATCTGTAAGTGCACAGCCAGTCTACTATATGAAATATATGTTCTGAAAAGAGGAAGGGAGATACCAGACCTAAGGGACCGTCATTACAGTTGTACTGGGCAAAGGGAGATATGGAAAGGGGAGACAGTTACACATTAAACAATGGGAGAGGAATATGGTATTAGTTGTCCCTAAAATGTCCCCCAACTCAATAACCTGGGTAGTCCTGGCAATGCTTCTGCTGGGTTGAATGCGTTGCTCATGAATGCCAGGTTGGTTAATGGGAAGATGACTGCCAGTCAGGAGTTGATCCTGGATAAGTGTGCCAATCTGTCATGCATAGTAGAGACCTGGTTGGATGAGGCTGGGGAGGGTGAATCTCTCTCAGCTTTGTCCACTAGGGTTACCTGTTCAGCAGCAGATGAGACCTGGGCAGACTTGAAGTAGTCTATTGAAATTCCATCCCCTTGTACAGGTGCGCTATCCCAAAGTTTTCTAGGTTTCACTATGTTTACTTGAACCTGAGGGACTGGGACAGATTAGGGATTCTGTTGGTGTACCACCCATCCGGCTGCACAACAGTCTCCTCTCCTGAGCTAGCTGGCAAGATGTTGGGACTGGGTCTAGAATGTAATACTGGCTTGTAATACTGGGGGATTTCAACATCCACACTAAGATAATCCCATCAGGAATAGCTCAGGACTTCATGTCTGCCATGACAACCATGGCTCTGTCCTAAGTGGTATCTGCCCCAACTCACACTGCTGAGCATACTCTGGACCTTGTTTTCTATGATGGGTGGAGTGAATGTGATCTGGGAATAGAGGAACTATCTATAGTTCCTTTCTCATGGACAGATCACCATTTGGGAATCAGAACCTGTTCAGGGGTGAGGAGCTGATTAAGATGGTCTCCCCCAGGAGGCTTATGGATACACATGGATTCCTGATGGCTTTTGGGGAGTCTCCTGCTGCCTTGACAGGTGGTCCTGTCAAAGTCCTGGCTGATCTCTGGAGTACAGAAATGGCCAAGGCGGTGGACGTGATCATTCCTGAGCCAAACTGACCTCCTGATTTTCCAGGGAACTGGTGGTGATGAAACGTGTGAAAAGGTGACTAGATCAACATTGGCAGAAAACTCAGACAGGAGCTGATCAAACACAGGCTAGAGCTTATCAGAGAGCTTACTTTGTGGCAATAGAGACAGCAGAGGCAAAATTCTTTTCTGTCTGTATAGCATCTGAAAGAAGCCATTCAGCAGAGCTGTTTCGAGTGGTTAGTAGTCATTTACACACAGGCCCAAGAGAAGAAAATCCAGATCACTTGACAGCACACTTGTGAAGAATTTGCCCGGTAATTTGCAGATAAAATTGTTTGGATCTGCACTGACTTGGATGCTATGACTGACACAGATCCTGTGGATGTAACTGTAGCCTCTGCTTTTCCGGTGATAATGGATGCTTTTTAATTTGTACAGCCCAAGGACATGGACAAGATTCTTGGAGATATGAGAGTCACCACATGTGCTCTAAATCCTTCCCCTTCCTGGTTTATTAAAAAGATAGATAGATAGATAGATAGATAGATAGATAGATAGATAGATACAGATACAGATACAGATACAGATACAGATACAGATACAGATACAGATACAGATATAGTATTCTAAGGGGCATGAGTTCATCAATTGCTAGAGATAATATTCTCCATGTTGTAGAGAGAACTGGGCTAATAGTATGAGAACTCAACAGTAGGAGGGGGGAAAAACCTTTAAAAACCCTTTAAAAGACAGCTGGGAGAATGACCCATGGTCTTAGATGTCTCTACACTAATGCACAGAGCATGGAAAATAAACAAGAAGAACTTGAACTCTTAAAACGGCAAAGCAAATATGATACAACAGACATCGAATCCCAAGCCAGACTCAGGATTTGGATGATGCTTTCCTGGGACAAATGACCAAACATTCAGAAAAGAAAGAATGGGAGGTTTCAACTATACTGATATTTGTAGAAGTCAAAATCTGACAAAAAATTTAAGGCCCAACAAGTTCTTCACTTGTCTTGAAGACAATTTTATTGTCTAGAACATGGAAGAGGCAACAAGGGGATTGGCTAATTTAGATGTGAATATGATCAAAAGTAATTACCTGGTTAATGGGGTAGAAGTGATAGGATTCTTAGGTGGGAATGACTGTTTTCTCCAGGAGTTTGTTACACAGCAGAAGGGGAAGCCAAGCATAGTGAGACACCAATTCTAGATTTTATGGAATCTGGGGCCTTTCCATACTACACTGTTATAGTGCTCTTATTCCGCTTTCAACATCCCGTAGAATCCTGGGCTTTGCAGTTGAGGCAGAGGCATTTAGAATTCTTAGCCAGAGAGCTCTTTGTTCTCAGTAAGCTACAAATCCCAGAATTCCATAGGATGTTGAAAGTGGGATAAGAGCACTATAACAGCATGGTAATGGATAGGCCCTTGATTTCAGTAAACCTACAGAATTTCTGGGTGTGATTCCTTGGTCAGGAATACCAAAAAAGAAGGAAGTTTGTGATGGATGGGAATTTCTTAAAAGTTAGGTGTGGAAAGCATTATTTCAAACAGTTCCAATTAGGAGTAAAATTGGGACGTGTCTACAGAAACCAGGATGGATGTCTAAAGAACTTTCAACTGAATCATAGAATCATAGAAATGTAGAGTTGGAAGAGACCGCAAGGGCCAAGATTTAAAAGGGACATATACAAGAAATGGAAAATGGGAGAAATCATCAAAGAAGAATTTGAACAAATAGCCAGCATGTATAGCGAGAAAGTCAGAAAAGATATAATGAGCTCAGGGTTGCTAGAGAGGCTAAAAACAATAAAAGGTCTTTTTTGGTTCTGTCCATAGCAAAAGAACAAGGAAATGGAAGGACCACTGAGTGGAGAAGATGGTGAAATGCTAACAGAGGACAGAGAAAAGGCAGAATTATTCAACAACTTCTTTGCCTCAGTCTTCTCCCAGAAGTAAACAGTGCTTGATCTGGGGAAAATAGAGCAGATGATGCAGTAGGAGAAATGCAGCACAGAATAGTTAAAGATCTAGTACCAGAATACCTGGCTACTCCAAATGAATTCAGGTTCCCAGAGCCAGATGATCTAAATCCAAAGGTATTAAAAGAATTGGCAGAACTAATCTCAGAACCACTGGCAGTAATCTTTGAGAATTCCTGGAAAACAGCTGAAATTCCAGAAGACTAGAAGAGAGTAAATGTTGTCCCCATCTTCAAAAAAGGAGAAGGAAAAAAAAAGAGGAAGCAAACAATTGACCACCCAGACAGCCTGACATCAATACAAGGAAAAATTCTATGGCAGATCATTAAACTGACAGTCTGTAAGCACTTACAAAGAAATGCCACGATCACTAAAAGTCAACATGGATTTCTCAAAAACAAGTCATGCCAGAATAATCTTATCTCTTTTTTTCAGAGCTACAATCTTGGTAGGTGAAGGGAATTCTGTGAATGTAGCATATCTTGATTTCAGTAAGGCTTTTGACAAGTCCTCCATGATATTGTTGTAACCATCGAGTAAAATGAGGTTGAGACAATGCTGCTGTTAGTTGGATTTGTAACTATTTGACCAACTAGACCTAAATTGTGTTCATCAATGGCTCCTCTTCATCCTTGAGAGAAATAACTACTAGAATGCCACAGGGTTGTGTCCTGGCCTTAGGGCTGTTCAGCATCTTTATAAATGATAAGTACAGGGGCATGCTCATCAAATTTGCAGATGACACTAAATTATGAGTAGTAGTTAATATCCAAGAGGACAGGTTCACAATTCAAAATGAACGTGACAGTTAGTAGAGCTGGGCCAAAACTAAAAAAATGAGCTTCAATAGGGAGAAATGTAAAGTGCAACATTTGGGCAGAAAGAAAAAAATGAAATGCACAAATATAGGGTGGATGACACCTGACTTGACCACAGTACATGTGAAAGTGACCATTTTATTGAAGAGACAAAAACTGGAGCGTACCCAATGGAATCCACAAGAAGAAAAGGGGAGACGGATCCATTTTATTAAGTCTATTTCTATCGAAGAACTTAATATTTGTAAATTTCTTCATGAACAGAATGGAAGGATTGTGAGAAATTTTATTTTAAAAAAGACTGTGAAAGAAAGTAAAACTATGTGATACATTTTCTAACTTGAAACATTGTGCCTCCAATTGATGACTGAGGTGGACACTATTCTTCTCAATTTGAATTATGATATATCAGAACCAAGCAACATTTCACAGCCTGGAGAAAAACAAGCTTCTGTCCATGCAAATCTGCCCTTGTTATCATTATCATCTGCCAACTGTCACTTCTGAACTACCTTCACAATACATATAGGGGTCCAAATGCTAGATGGCTCAGCTTTGACTGACAGAGGATATATATGTAGACCATGAGTAAACCTACTCAGTCACAAGCTAGCAAGTGCTTCTGCTCCACTCAAGAAAATTAAAATTTAACTGTGCCTTGAAATAACAAGTTACATATAACTAGTAATCTAAAATTTATTTATTTTCAAATAAGGTATAGGATAAGTTCTCTCCTTTGTGGGGTATAACTGCCTCTTTTTATTTGAGTTCACAGTTCCATGGCTGTGAGTTAATTAAGGAGCCCTGGTGGTGCAGTGGTTAAATGCCAGTACTGCAGCTACAATGTTGTGAGTTTGATCCTGCAGGGCTCCAGGTTGACTCAACCTCCCATCCTTCCATAGATCAGTAAAATGAGTACCCAGCTTGTTGGGGGCAATTAGCTAAACACATTGTAGACCACTTAGGAAGTGCTTTGCACTGATAAGCAGTATAGAAATGTAACTGCTATTGCCAGATGGCAGAAGAGAAACATTACCTGTTTTAACTCCTGGCTAAAGCAGAGCTAAGGTGAGGCATTCTGTACCACAAGTCAGCAGCTTGCAGCATGCAGATATTTTAAAGCAATTGAATAACAACTAGTTACTTCAGAAAATAATTGTTAACTCTGAATTCAATGTTAACTTATCCTCCCCAGATACAGAATCCCATCTATTGCTCCTGTTTTGACAGTAGAAATACAGCTGTAAAGAACTCAAATGGAATATTAAAGTCAGGAGTCACATTTCTAGTTGTGGATAGCAATATGGTGGGTTTTATTTATTTATTTTTGTGTATGGGTCTAATAAATCAACATAAAGCCAACTAGTAGTAAAAGCTGGGGAACTGATTCAATACTGAGTCAGTTGAAAGAGGAGAGCTACTTAATCTCCATTAGTGCTGCCTATAAAATCTATATGCTTCTTCCAGGACTCCAGTCTAAGTACTTGCAACATACAATCTTGTGTAATTTATATAGTAGATGCAGTCTTACTGGCATTGCTATGGATATTTACAGATGAAAAGAGCCTGATCCCTCCTTGTCTTTTTCTTTTTAAATCTTAAAATTATTTTCTGCTATCCACAGAGAAGTGTAGCAGAAGAACAGCAACTACAGCCCTCCCATCACTGCCACTCAGCACAACCAATGGTCAGCGATGATGGGAGTTGGAATTATAGAATGAGCTAGTTGGATGTGACCTTGGAGATCATCTGGTCCAATCCTTCTCTCAGCTACTGCTCTGGAAAGCAAAATATAGCTGCACAACATTCTGGATGAATGCCCTTCCAGTCTCTGACTGCATACCTACAGTGATGAACTTTTGATCCAACAACTCTAGTGGCTCAATAAATTTTGAAAGAAATATTGAAATTTGGAACAAATTTGAGTAACATTTAGTCTAATGTCTGGAGACCCCCAGACACGCTGCACTTACCATGTAAGAATGACATTTCACAAGGTGCAAAAATAAGCAACAAAAATGTCTGTGTTGCAAAGCCGTACCGGAAATTCTATGAAGGGGGAAAAAAACAAGCAAACAGAAGGAGTCCAAGAAGCTTTTTTATGGAAAGAATTCTATAGGTGCAGCCATCACATTTTCCTTCTGAACGGATGTCTCCTGGCACAGCTCCCCACAACACTGGCTACCTCCCATTATCCTCTCTAAACTATAACACTTAGAGGGCAAACAAAGCCATTATCCTACAAGTTGAATATCTTGTGTTCACTCCCTTTAATATATATAACAATGCATGCCAAATACACCAAATACACCATAGCCTGCAGTCACACCTCTCCCTATAAAAACCCCTGATTCCGAGACCCTCCTCAGACCGCTCCCGAGGTCCAGACCGCCTTGCTGCCTCTTTGCTTGGCGAGCCTCCCCTCTGCTCCACATGCTGAGCCACATCGAACCCCAGCATAGCTCTCTATTCTCCCGGACTTCATGGCAGGTTTCCTATCACCCAATTCAACTATCCCTCAGAAAAATCCCTCTGTCCCACTCCCACCTTTATTTTCTATAGTTATCTGAGTGAGTTGCATACACTGTTTGGCTGTATTTTAATAAAGATCTCATTTATTCTTTCGAAACGGTTTGCTTCTTGACTGGCCTGACCCCGTAGACATAGGGTTAAAGATCCTGCTAAGTTACCCTGCCTCTCGTAACACTAAAGCAGTGCTCAGAGCTAATTTTCCCCACCTATAGTTGAGCACATTTTGGTGTCGGTAACAACAGTTTGACTTTTAATGATAAATGTGGTAGGATGTGGAATTTGGACAAAAGCATCAGTGCTCCAAGTTCTCAATTGTTTCACCTCATTCATTTTTTGCTTCTGATATGAATTGCCCTCTCCAAGGATGACTGTTTGTCACAGAGGAACCCTGTATTTTTTCTACCAAAGGATAAACAGCAGCATGTCAGGGAGGCGATAGGAGTATTCATGGGGAGGAAACTTAAACCGAAGGAACCTGAGAGAAGTCTCTTAGCACTTTCAACTGTGTCGAGAAACAGAGTAGAGGAAATACAACTGGTACCAGATCAATTTGCTGAGTATAGTGCTTACAAGGCAGCAATCCAGCTACGCAACTAGCTACAATTTCTGAACACTCTTCAAGGGCAAGTCTGCAGAGAGCATACTGCAGTAGCCTGAACAAGAGATATGGCATAGATCTGAAGAGGTGGTTTTAAAATCAATTTTTAAAAATGATACCACCCCCCACAAATAATGTGTTGAGAAATCCCCTTCAGCCCAAAATTGTAGCAAAAGGTTGCAACTGCATTTTATTTTATTTTTAAAAGCAGGCTATCCAATTGTCTGTCTCCCAAAGTCACATGTGATTTTGTCCTCAAGACGAACCAGATCTTTGGCTTAAGATTTTAGTCAAATATTGTAGGCTGTGTTTCCTTCTTCAAAATGGCCTAGTAATCAAGGAATTAACCCAGACCTTTCCTTCAGTTTCATCTGTGTACCAAAGTTTTAAAATAAGAAGATGGAGAAGGAGAAGAAAAGATGTGGACATTTCAGGCTAATCTTCCACAGCACTAAATATTCTAAAATTACTGCAAACCATTTCCTATGGCTTTGGCAGCCTGTGCAAGAGGACTCCCTGGGGCCTACTTGAACAGAAAATAAACTACCTTCTAATCCTTCCAAAACTTCAGAACAGAAACAATTGGCAGAAGCGTGAAAGGGAAATTTTGCACTGCTTTCTGTTTGGCATGGGAAAAGAAAGCTTTACGCCCTTGTATTGGTTATTAACCTTCAAATATCCTGCCCCCCCCAAAAAAAAACATACAGCCATCTTATAATAGACTCATACAGACAGTTCCAAGTAGGGTTCCTGCATCTGACAGGCTGGCCTTTCTTTTCAAGATGATAAGAAGGAATCTCAGGGCCTTTCCGCACTGCAGTGTTCTAGTACTATTATTCCACTTTCAAGATCCTATGAAATCCTGGTGTTTGCAGTGTAGGGAGGTGCATTTATAATTCTCAGCCAGAGAGCTCTTTAGCCTCAGTAAACTACAAACCCTACAATTCCACAGGGTGTTGAAAGTGGAACCATAGTGCTAGAACAGTGAAGTGTGGAAAGACCCTTAGAGGGAAAGTACTTCACTGGGATGTAAGTGTGTGTATGAGAGAAAGTGTATGTGTACATGTATGTGCACATTATTCTCCTTTATTAGAATTAAATGAATTTAAATTTTTAAATGAATTACCCTTGGTGTCAGGTTTTGGCTGAAATCTCAGGCTCAGGAGTGGTACTAACCTGGCAACCATAGCTCTAAGACATCCTTTGTGTACTCTCAGCAATAACAGACCTGCTTCTCGAAGCTGTATTTAATAAAATATGAATGCTTTTGGTTTACTATAGGACATTACCTTGACTGCTGAAATTTTGAGCTTTACAATGCCAGAGCTGGTGGGTTTGTTCATTTGTTTTACTATTATGCCAAGAGCAGGATCCACAGTACTGCAAATTCTGCATAGAAATAATCCTATATCTGTCCACATGGACCTTCTCACAGGCTTACTTCCTGGCACATGTGCTCCGTGATCTGAAATCTCATGAGTAGGCATGAGAAGACCTTTCAGCTGCAGCCATCTGTGGGGGTAGAAGCAGAATTTTCCCTGGCATTCAATGAATGCATCTTTCTCTCTCCCCCTCTGCTCCACATGCACATACCTACAGCATCTAGCAGAAAAAAGTAAACTTCAGTCTTCTTTGCAAAAAACATAATGTAGTTTTGCTTGCAAGTGACTTGTTCATGATCAAACATGGTCTCATGGAAGACAGAAGAGAAAATGGCTTCAAGTTAGAGTGAGATACAGGAAGACAGTAGGTGTGTGAACAAACAGGAAGCGAACAAATGTGCAATTAAATTGTTGTTGCTGTTGTGTGCCCTCAAGTTGTTTCTGATTTATAGTGACCCTAAGATGAACCTATCAGAGATTTGGCAAGATTTGTTTAAAGGGTGTTTGCCTTCCTCTGAGGCTGAGAGAGTAAGACTTACCCAAGGCCATCCAGTGGGTTTCCATAGCTGACTGGAAATTCAAACCCTGGTTTCCAGAGTCGTAGCCCAACACTTAAGTCCTACACCACGGTGTCTCTCAACACAAAAATAGTTAACTTTAACTATTTCCTCTCAGACTCAACTTGTTTTGCTCTTTGCAGTTTCTTTCCATCAAGAAAATGCCAGAGAAAGAACAAAGGAACTGTTTCCAATTTTCTGTGTTATTTTGACATCCTCATCTTGAAGCCATACTGGGGTAAGAGTAATGTCCCTCTGGGGTAGAACCAAGTTTAGATGAAGTATAGTAGCAGCATGTGCCATGACCACCATCAAGACCACATAAATAGGCAGCACTTAGAGACTGAAGTTTCAGCTGATATAAATTCCTTTAGGAACTTAAAAGCTCAGCTTCCATAAACTGTCATATAATTGCTAGGAGGAAGGGAAGGATAGCTACCAATTTACTCACTGTATCGAACATTATGAAATACTTTCTCTTCATGACATATATGCAACATTTCTGTCAAAATATAAATCTATCTCACTTGGGAGGGGGCGGTATTACCAATTTGAGGAGCAAGTCAATTGTCAGTTATTTAGAAATGTATTAAGTGATTCTGGGCATAAGTAATTTTTTAATGTAACTCTTCAACTATCAGAGTACCGTGCCCATAAATAACACCTGAAGACACCTCGCTACTTTATGTTAATCAGTGCCATTTTTTAAAAGGCTCCAAAATAAATTAATTCTGAGAAGGAGTAAAGGTTGGGTAGCTCAATATAGTATGTAAGACCTTTGGGGAACTCAGCATCTTGCAATTAGGATATTAATCAAAGCATATTTCATATTCATTAGGCTTATTCTTTCTTGCAGTTTGGAACAATTATATTCTAACTTGAAAACTATACATGAACTACTGTTCTTTAACTCCTCTTAAGCCTGAGATGTATGTAGCTCCCTTTAGGAGATGATGTGGGCTTCTCGTTACTTTATTTCAACACTGAGATAAATTTCATTTAGCAAATAATTTCAGAATTTCTGTCTGGTCTGTGTCACTTTCATCAATCATTTTGATTATTTTGTTTAAAGTAGCTGTATAGAAATGTATATTGACATGCATTTTTATTTGTTTACTGATTGATTGATTGATTTTAACACTAGCAATCTACTATGCAACAAAAATACAATCAAAGGACACAGAAAAAAATGAGAGAAAGAGAAATAAAAAAGACAGATAACTAAAACGCATTATGGCTCTGGCCCCCTTGTGCTAACTGTAATGGAAAGAAAAATTTTAAAGGGGAAAAAATATTATTCTCCCCTTACAGGTCCAGTGAAATAATCCTACTAAAATGACTAAAAACCATAAATTATCAAGTCATTAGGTTTCTTATAGCTTAAAAATCCATAAACAGTTTCCATCTTTCAAAACAAAAAATCTTTTGGTCTATCCTTCAAAACCCGCATTAATTTGGCAATTTGGCCCAATAGCAAACTTAACAGTCCGTTCTTTGTTGTTCGTGCTTGAGTTTTTTCTAAGTCTGGGCAAACAGTATTCTTGCTGCTGTTGTCATATATTGAAGAAGTAATCAATATTTACTATCCAATTCTTTATCCATAATGACTAACAAAAACATTTCTAGTAACATTAAAAATATACTTTTAAAATGTTTTAGATTAACATGGTTAACATATAAATCTTTGGCCAGCAACTTTTAGCCTTCTTACAAGTCCACCATATAGGAAGAAAGGAGACCTCCTTATCTTGACACCCCAACACTGGTTTGAAACATTCTGGGACATTTTTGATAGCTGGATTGGGTTTAAATAATGCCATCTGTACATCATCTTATACCCATTGTCTTTTAAATTACTACACAGGGTACATTTTATATCTTTTGACCATATCTTTTGTGAATGAATGACAACATTTTCCCAAACATCCATATGGAAATCATGTCAAAAATTTTGGACCCACTTTATCATGTACTCTTCTACAGCTTTATCTTCTGTCTCTAGTTTTGAAAGCTACTTATATCCTTTTTAAATTACACAGTCATTGTCTTTGCACAACTCTGAGTAAAACTCATTTTCTTTAACCACTGTGGCTGCATTTATCTTATCTTGATCAAATCTGTCCATAAATTGCATATAAGCAAACCAGTTAAGATGTTTACCTTCCATAGCAATCATATCTATTAGTATAAACTTCCAACCATCTTGTTCAAAATACAAAAGATCTTCATAGAGCAAACATCTCCAAGTTCTTTCTTTTATAAAAGCTCAATGTGGCCTATAATATAATATAATATAATATAATATAATATAATATAATAGGGAGTCTCTGCTTGTATTTATAACAGACTCACCGACTTTCTAATACAGTGGTCTTTAAATTCAGCATATGCCTTGGCTTTATCATACCAAAGTGAAACAAGCCAACCAAATCTTAAATTGTGATCTTCAAGTTCCAAGAGTCTCACATCTCTAAGCAATATCTATTCCTTCAGTTATACAAAACCACAGGGATTGTAACACAATTTGACATTAGGAACTCTCAAGCCACTCCTTTCCTTAGCATCACATAATATTTTAAATTTATTCTGGGTTTCTTTGCCTGCCAGACAAATCTGGAAACCTCTTTCTGTCATTGCACTATTATTAACAGAGACTGTATATTGAATATTTATGATTATGATAGTTTCTTCTTAATCAAGCATAATAAATCACCAGCTGAGCATGGGATTTCCCCGTCCCTGTTTGACATGGGCCATCCAAGGTCTTTTGATAATATGGCAAATTTTCATTTGGAGAAGTTTCTGTCTTGCCAACCTTAATGAATCTTTGTGATTCTTCAGCTTTGCAGTGTGGGGGGTATTATAATTTCCAGGGTATGCATGACTACCAGATGACTCCCCAGCCCATTCCTGAGCTAGGGACTATCCAGGAGACTGTGCTTCTACCCTTGTGGTATCATTCCATATCTTTGTATAATTAAAGATAATAAGAAATCCTGCAAAGCTAGAGCAGCATGCAAATTCTTTTGCATCATAATGCTATTGCAAGACAATAGCATCTGAAGACAAGGATAAGCAAAACGTGGACCAAAGGACTATTTTTGTCTGCTCTAATCCCCTCCAAGACCTCTCTTTTTATTCCCAAAAATTAATCTCCTCCAAAGCTACTGAGAACAGTGCTTTTACACAAGGATCCCGTCCTTTACTTTTTTTAAAAAAAATCCACATTTTTAAGGAGATGAAGGCTTCGGAATGTCCCTAGGAGACAAATTACCCTCTGGAACCATCAAAGTTGCTCACTACTGTGCTCAGACATGGAGCCAAAAATTCCCCAGGATCTCCTCTTTATGCTCAGCTCACCTACCCACCTTCATGGTCCGTATAAGTTGTAATTTGTTATTCCAATGATGGGTCGAAATTCCCACATGCACACATACACATGCACTGATTTGACAGAAGCATCTGCAGATATTGCCTATTTTTCAGTAATCGTAGACCTCCCATGCTTTGATGTGGGGCTGGTTACCTGTTGCAACAACTCCACTGGCTGTCAGTCTATTTCCGGGCCACAATTCAAATTCCTGGTGATAACATTTAAAGTTCTACACAGCTCAGGTCCAGGTTATTTGAAGGATTGTATTCTTCCGTAAGAACCAGCCTGTACTTTGACATCTACTGGAGAGGGCCTTCTCTCTGTCTCACCACTCTGACAGCTACATCTGATAGGAACACAGGACAGAGCTTTCTCAGTGGCTGCCCCCAGGCTGTGGAACTCCTGTTCCAGAGATGTTAGGCTGGTACCCTTCATACTTTCTTTTTGCAGTGTTACTGCAGTTTAGGCCACCTTGATGATAGCATAAAAGATATCCTTTTGATATCATAATTCAGCCGTATTTTACCACCCTTCTCCACGTGTTTGTGAGGCCCCCGGAAAAGCATGAAACTAGGCTCGGCATTTAACTGCTGAAATATTCTCAAACAGTACAGGCAAGCCAGAAATAGCTAGATTGCAGCTTCAGGGACCTCCCCGACAAACACCACATTATGTATGTGCACTACCTACAAAAGGCTCCCTGCCCCGAGCAGGCAACTTGACAAAGGCTGAACCATCCACTGTCAAGCGTTGCACATTTACATACTGGCTACACCATTGTTAATTTGGCTCTGATTCCATCATGCTAAATTGTGACCTTTCGGAGACATTGTCTCACACCCAAAACTCACTGTTGTCCCCGAGTAAGGCATAGTCTACAGTCACACTTCTCCCTATAAAAACCCCTGATTCCAAGACCTTCCTCAGATTGCTCCCGAGTTCCAGACCGCCTTGCTGCCACGTTGCTTGGCGAGCTTCCCCTCAGCTCCACAGGCTGAGCCATACCGAACCCCAGCATCGCTCTCTATCTTCTTCTGGGCTTCAGGAACAGGTGTCGTATCACCCAACTCAACCATCCCTCTGAAAATCCTGTTATCTTACTCACACCTTTATTTTCCTTAGTTATCTGTGTGCTTGTGTTGCTTACATTGTGTGCCTGTATTTAATAAAGATTGTTCATTACTTTCAAACCGGTCTGCTTCTTGACTTGGCCTGACCCCGTAGACATTGGGTTAAAGATCCTGCTAAGTTACCCTGCCTCTCGTAATGCTAAAGCAGTGCTCAGAGCTAATTTTCCCCACCTATAGTTGAGCACATTCAGGTGTCCCTCCCGGGGACCCCCAGTAAACAGGGTAACAGCAGACAAAACTTTTGTATTATGACTTTTGTATTATGACTTGATAAGTTCCATCTTACCTAAACAATGCACTGGATCTTGATAATTGCTGTGCTGGGGTGTGTGTGTGCGTGTGTGTGTGCGTGCGTGCGTGCGCGCGTGCACAAGCATGCACACATACATTTAATGATGTATTTTTAAATCTGGTCTTGATTTTATGGTTGTTAATCTCATATTTTTATCTTTCATGCATTTTTTTAAAATTTCTTGTAAGCTACTTTGAGTCCTGAACTTGGGGAAAAATATGAAATATAAGTACAGTCAGCCCTCCACATTTGCAGGTTTCACTTTTGCAGAATTGATTAGTCACGGATTATTTGCTGTCACCTCTGCTGCCTCCCTATGCCATTTTTAATAGGAACTACAAGCCTCATGAGACTGAGAACTGTAAACAAGGCTTGTAAGTACCTGTTAAAAATGGTGTGGGGCAGCAGTGGAGGTGGCAGTAAGCCTCACCAGCCACCCATTTCTGCCTTCTGAAGGAACTGTGATGCATCAAAGGAATCTACAGTGGGTTGAATATGGTGATCATCTTCTTTTGTGTGTGTTAAATATGGGCCTAAATATGGGCGTCACAGAGGTCCTAATCCTAGCGAATGTGGAGGGATGACTGTAAAGAAAATAATTGCAGGAAGTTTCTGCCTTAAATAGATAATACCATAGTGGGAAGGATGAAGGGAGGAAATTGACAATCATTAATGGTTACCTCCATCCTTGCCTCTATGGTCGTAGGTCCAAGAGCCAAAACAAGACAGATTTTTTTTTCTTTAAATCTGGGAATTAGGCCTTCCTTAATAGTAGATGACCAGAGAGTGACAAACTGTGGCTTGTAATTGGCCAGTACATCAGGCCTGATCCACTAATGGCATAGGTAAGAAGGAGCTCTGCTTGGAACCCCTGCCTCAGCATAGAGTTGCACACGAGCAAGCCTCTCCACTGACCTTTTGTGAATGGACATGATGAACATTTTGCCTCCTTATTTCTAGTACATGAACAATATCACATTTTAAATTGATTTGGTTTCTCGCAAACACCAGAGTGATTTCTAATTAAAATATAGAAGCTGTGTTTGTGTTGTGTCCTTACTGGTTATCAACATTTTTCTTCACAGACCAACATTATGGGAATTATACTCTGGTTCCCAACTCACATCTGTATCTGCTGCCTCAATGAAACATGCGTCCCTATAGTTCACTGCTGTCTGGAGACTAGCTTGTGATTTTGTGCATAGCATTTTACCGAGGAAGAGTTGCTAGGGAAGCATTTGGATTAATGCACTTATATATATGATTTTCATCAGCTAAATCAAAGCCTGAAATGCAGACTGTGAAGTTCAAGGACATCCTGTGGATTTGTGACATTTCCTGGAGGAATTGCTGGCCATAAACCAGAGAAAGGATTGATACAATGGGACCCACTGCAATTGCCATTGCTTCATCTGTGACAGATAAAAATCTCTCCATTCGCATTTGCCATCTTTGTTTAAAGGAAAATATGCACAATATCTCAAGCTCTTTGTTGTGGCTGCTTTTAATTCCCAAGATAAAAACAAAAAACAAAAAACCCCACAAATCTGAACATGGAATAAATTTTCAGTGGTGCTCAGGCAAACGTTTCTCCTTTCAAATAAATGTTACATTTTATGTTGCAAAGATCTTATTTATACCTGCCATGATATCTAGCAACTGCATTTATAACATATGTTATTGTTTTAAGTTTCTGAGGACTATAGGAATAGGTCAGTGCTGTAAATTCCAAGAGAACCCACCCTGTTTCCTGCTTTTTTATCACTATTTTGTTTTTCACCATCTTCTCAGTTGTCATTCTTCTCATAAAATGCCAGCTGCCTTGGACTAAAAAATCTGACAGCAGTACTCAGCTGTCCTTCTCTGTGTGCCTTTGGGACAGTTTGCATATAGAAGAGTAGACTAGGTGGATGAGCTTAGGTGTTCCATGTAATTCCTTGAATTTACAAAATTCAACGGCACCTAATCAGCCCAGAAGGAGTTAGGTGATCTGGAGAGCCAATAGGAGGTCTGCTGGCATTAAGCAAAAATCCTGATTTATGTATCCATACTGTGAACATGTTGGTGAGAAGCTCACTACCTGTACGTTTTGGAATCACCAGTCACCCAGCTTAGACCATATTCCTTTCTGGTCTTTTAGAACCATTTCCAACTGCTCTGGATCCTGACCATCTTCCTGTATGAATCCATATTTCCCTTTGAAAGAACTGAGCTCTGACATTTCTGTGCTACAAAAAAGTAGCACTGTCTTATATGGCCCTTTAAAGGCATGGAAAAACATGCGGACTCTTCCTCAAATATGAGTCAGGGACACTATGTTCCCATAACTAGTCTCGTGGTTGTTTTGTTTTGTTTTTTTGTCAACAGCACAGCAAAAATACAAGATGGTTTGTTCAGGCATTGTAAGATTAGTCTTGGTGGGCTGTAGGAATTTGAAGGCCATCTAGTCTAACTCAGATCATATCAAATAACCTTTATTGCTCTGTCTGATTTGTGCTATGTTGTCCTCTAAATCCATTTCTACACTATACTTTATAGTGCTATTATTTCACTTTCAACATCCAATGGAATCCTGGGGTTTGTAGTTTAGGGAGGGGCATTTAGAATTCTCAGCCGGAGAGCTCTTTGGCCTCAGGAAACTACAAACCCCAGATTGCACAGACAGGGGCAACAGTGCTGCAGAATGAGACACTACAACAATTTGGCAAAGAAAAAAGGCTACAACTTTATTGGTTACAGTATGCAAATGGGTTGGTACACACATGGGTCTGGATCCCAGCATCAACCTACCTGTTGACCAATGAGCCCAAGCTTCTGGCCCAGAGCTAGAATCCCCAAAAGAATGGCAGGGGTGATCTCAACTGTCAAGGACCCCCTGCCACCAGGGGGCACAGGAAATGCATGTCCTCCTGAGCTGGACAT
The DNA here is from genome assembly GCA_948472985.1 of Iguana delicatissima. NCBI lineage: Eukaryota > Metazoa > Chordata > Lepidosauria > Squamata > Iguanidae > Iguana > Iguana delicatissima. Next base: position 805,486 of record CAOKZL010000065.1, read on the forward strand.
GCCTGCAACCACCTTGCACCCTCATACCAATGCTGCAGGAACCCTCATACCAATGTCACAGCCCCTTGGTACTAACCCAGATCAAAGACCCATACGACTGCCCCAAAAGTTGTGATGACGAAGCAACTGGCACATACAAGAACAATGCAATACAGCAAAGCAACATGGGGTGGGAGGGTGGGACCCTACTGAGACATGAAAAAAGGTAGGCTGGAAGGAGTTGGGGGGATATAAACCCCCTCACCGAACCTGAGTGAAGCCTACTTCTTCAACTCAAGCTGGTCAGACTGCAGCCAATGAAATCTCAGGGGGTAGGATGCCATTGGCTGCCAGCCACAGCAGCATCCAGGAACCACACGGCCACTCCCTGCTGCCAGAAAAAGCTTCCCTAGCCCAGCAGGCTGGAAGAGAAGCCACCCTCTGCTCATGCCCCACCACACAAATGGTGCTGTATGGGGCAAGCCCAGGTAGTCTCACAGTGTGCATTCCACAGGATGCTGAAAGTGGAATAATAGCACTATAACAGTGTAGTGTGAAAAGGGCCGAAGTAGCACTAGTGTCAACAAGGCACTGTTGGCTTGAGGGTCTACCACCTAAGGACGTTGAAATGCCATTGATGCAAGCAAGTAACAATAACTGACCAGACACAAAGTTATAATGCCTCCCACATCTTGGTTTTAATTCAACTGTGTTATGCATACTGAAAGGTACATAAGGCTGCACATTCAAGAAAACTTGATTTAAGATGTGTTATCTGTATGTTATACAATGCTCCTGTATTGTATGTTATACAATACAATGAGTCACAATGAAGGTAGATTTACAAGGGACAGTTTTCTCTCTCCCTCACCACTATATCCTGAGGTACCTTCAAGTATGTTTGTGAAGTCTGACTTCTATAGCATGTTAGCAACATAGACCATGGTCTAGCAAGGTGGGCAGTTGGGACTGCATGCATGTACTATTCTGAATTAAACTAGAATTCCTCCTGGCTGCTTGGCAGCAGAGTGGACTAAATCCAGCTTCTCCTCCTAAGCAGCTGATTAGTAGAATTCCAGCTTTATTTACCACATTCAGTTTATGCACTTCAGGTTGCCATGCACATACTTTGTTGGATTGGAGCTGGAGTGAGTAATATGGGCTGTAATCCAACTTCATTCTGAAGCATCTGTTAAAGTAAGCTGTTAGGTCCAGACAGGGAGCTGCTTGTATGCGTGTCTGATTCCCTCATCCAGTTAAGGAGATATATATGTATACAGACAGCTCCCACCTGAACTGAAGCATGACTGTGGAACCAATGGTAGTTTACTTCACATTTAACTATCACAGCAGATAATAGTGAGCGATCTTGTGTGAACTGCAAAATGAAACCACCATGCATTGTGGGGAAGTGTGTGTTTGTGTAACAATTAAGTTAAAAGGATGCAGAAACTGTTGAAAAGATCTCTTTATAACATTCTTAGACAGAGGAACAAGTTGCTAAAGATTAACAGCTCCAAGAAAAACAAGTGAAACATGAATGGGCTTTTCTATTTACCCTTCTGCTTTGGATTCATACAATGAATTTCATTCCTAAAACGACACCTTCAAAGTGAAGGGAATCCAGTGAAACTTTGGTCTTGGCAGGAGCAGAACAGATTGGGTTGTGCTCCATAGATGACAAACTCATTAACCTCTGAGTTTAGTTTAGTTTGCTGTGGTCCTCCTGTACCATGACGTCCACATGCACTAATGTGAGGTTGTGCTAAGCAATGCATCCCTTTATAGTTAATGGACTCCATGAGCACACATCCATCCTGCCACAGATGCACACACATCACATCCACTGACTATGATGGGATGCAGCACTTCATGCTTTTTGTTTAACACAGAGGTTCCTGGAATGAAGTGCCTGCACATGCAGAGGGCACACTGTATTTCAGAGTGAGTATGTTTAGATTTCCCCTGAAAACAAGAGATATTACTGGAAGACGGGATGCCCAGGTCAGAAGGCACTCAATCAGCTATTGAGAAAGAGCAGAGGACACATACACATAGTATTGTATTTAATGACATAACTAGATTCAGTCCAAGAGAACATTTAGCTGTTTATATGCTCAAATGCAAATAGGAAAATGGAATATAAGGGCATGAATCAGGGAAAGCTAGACATTGTAAAACAAGAAAAGGGATGTAGAAACTTGCATTGCCCTGGTGGCACAGTGGTTAAATGCCAGTACTCACAAGGTTGTGAGTTCGATCTTGCCAAGCTCCAAGGTTGACTCAGCCTTCCATCCTTTCGTAGGTCGGTAAAATGAGTACCCAGCTTGTTGGGGGCAATTAGCTAAAATACATTGTAAACCGCTTAGATAACACTAGTTGATAGGCGGTATAGAAATAAATGCTATTGCTATTGCTATTGAGCAAGCTAAAGTAGGCAGGAATGGGACATATTCCTGTTTTACTCAGGAAATGAAAATACAAGAAACAAGATGGTATTAATAGTAAGGAGAAATGCAGCAAAAACAGTCAGGTCGTATAATACAAAGAACTGACTCAGCAATATCAGTAAGACACCTGGGGAAACCTATCAGTAAAACCATAATCCAAGTTATGCTCCAACTTGGGAAGCAGAAGACTAAGAAAACAAAAGAGTCTGTGCTGGAATCCAGGAGGAAACTCAACATACACCAAAAGAGGACATGTTGCCAATCATAGGCAAAATGAATGAAAAAAAAAGTAGGAGACTGAGCAGAAACAAACAGTGCTGGAGTACTTGGACTAGTATCAAGAAAGGAAACAAGAGATGACTTATTGAATTTTGTAACCCCAACTGTTTATTCGTTGCAAACACATTCTTCAGGCAATCAAAGAGAAAATAGTATGTATGGATGTCACCTGGTGACTAATGTAGATATCAAATAGGCAATACAACTGAAAGCAGAAGATAGAAGATCTCCATTCTTTCTGCATAAACAAGACCAGGAACAGACTGTGGCATGGACTATGACTTATTAATATCAAATATTAAAGCTAAGAGATAAATTATATCAATTATTATGCCAAAATAAATTCAAGAAGTCAAAGGAAAACTTGAACCAAAAGTGGGGATACTCTGTGGCTAACAGCACACAGCAGAGTATACTATGTTAGCAAGAAAAAAAAAAGGTGATGATGGAAGCAATAAACTGAAAAACTATACAAAAGAGATGACAGAGAGGAAGGATGACAAATGCATTCAAGGAAGAATCTTTTTTCAATCCGTTATTTTAGAAAGTAAAGTGGAAGCTCCTCTCAAAGCACTTGGAAAAATAAATCACCAGGAGCAGATAACATACCAATAGAGCTGTTTAAAGCTACAGAGATAGAGTCTATTCAAATTCTAACTAAAATCTGCTTTAAAATATGGAAAACAAAATAATATCTCATAGATTAGAAATGCTCAATACACATTCTAATCCATAAGAGAGGGGATACCATGGATTGCAGTAACAACCCGATCACTGCATTAATTTCCCATGCAAGCAAAGTCATGTTCGCACTTTTACAACAAAGACATCTAGCATATGTGAAGCAAGAAATGCCAGATGTCTGTGTTGCATTCAGAAGAGGAGGAGACATCAGGGATCATAATGCAAACATGCATTTGATAATGGAGAGCACCGAAGAATTTCAGAAATCAGTGCCTTGGGGAACTCAAGATGGGGGAGGGAAGCACCTTGGAATATTGGTCCAGCAGGCTGTATTTTGTACCCCTGTGAATTTTGCTGTAGCAAGTCTCAACAAGGGGTTGGGCCTAGACCTAAAAGTCCTCTGTTTGGTCTTCAGCCCTTTCCTCATGCGGTTATTAATGTGTCTTGCCATGGAGGTCTTCTGTACCTTGAAGCAGACTAGGTTCAGTTTATTTACCTTTGTTCTGCACGTAATTCCAACTAAATGCACCCCCATGTGGTGGTAAAGCACGCTATTTGAAAACTGGAAGAAATCGGTTTTCCAGTTTTCCAGATTGATCCAATTCGTACTTTCACAGTGGTGCAGACACATACATTCACACCAACGCGAATTGGTGGTCAGAAGAGGGCTCATGGGAGGGGCCAGGAGCTAGTATGGACTTTTGCACGTACGCACGTACACAATGACATACTAAACCATGCAAAAAAAAAAGCCAATCACAACTGACCGGGCGGGATGAGGGGAGTAGTGGGAGTGGCCATGGCAGAGGCAGTGTGGATTCATGAACTCACACTCCTCTAAATCAGAATGGAACATACGCAGTAGCTGTGGGGAAGGAAATGAGGGAAAGCCCACCTTGTTTCGAGCCCAGAAAATCTGGTAAGAAATGGCACAAACCGATTCATCAGCCTCGTGTGGAAAGGGCCTTCATCTCTTATGTCCACAGCCTTTCCTTAAGTGAAGCCTGGCCTGATCTGACATTTTTAGATTTTTTTTTTTCCTATCCTGGGGGTGGTCTGGATTTGAGCAGAGGAACTGTCCAACTCCTCTGTTCTGTTCTGATGTGACAACCTAGCCATGGTACCGATTATTAATTTGTGTACCTTCAGGTCCTCCAGTATAATGTGGCTGGTCAAAGCTTTTACCCTTAAGCGCTAAAGTATAATAGCCTCCTTACAGTACAGCATGTGACTGGGGTAGACAATGGAATGGCTGATGCTCTTTGTTGACAACAGATGGAACAGGCAGTTAGTGCAAGATGGCAGGTTGGCATCTGACCAGATGCCACTGGAAGAGTGAGGCTTGGAGAGTCATCATTTTGTCAGTAGTACCAAGTACCAGAAATAGCTACTCCTTGGCTAACCAGAAGTTTGAGAAATTCCAAAAGTGAGAAGGATTATCAGGCATTTGTCCCACTCAGATACAATATTATGCCCCAAATGGGCCAAAAAGGACTGCAGTACAGTCCATCTGGTATAGGCTTCCTATAGTCACCTACTTTATAAAGGCAAAGTGTCACCTCAATCATAAAGGAGATTATAGGATCTGCAAGATAGCAGAAGAATCATCTAGGTAAGTCAAAGACTGTAGAGAACGTATTTCTAGAGGAATTTTAAAAGGATTAAAGGACACGTGACCCAAGATCTGTTTTTCCCCACCCGAAACCCATCTGTTCATGCAGCAGCATTAATGGCTTTTTGGGGAACACTTTGTGTGAGCAAGTTGATGGTGTCAATGGGACGTTCAACCACATGGACTTTGGACCTATGGAATGAGAACCTTTTTGGATGGGGAAGTGCAGTTGCATATCCACAGTTCCAGAACAGACCAAAAGCAGTTTGGACACTGAGTAAAGATTGGCAATTGTTCAGACGTGATGTTATGACAAGTTCCTGCCATGTGAAAATATATGTCAGACCTGGGGGATTTTGTTCATGCTGATGGCACTCTCATAACTCTTGGCACTTTTTTGGGCTGTAACAACCAAGTAGCTAGATCAGTTGGGTTTGGGGAAAAACAAATTTGGCATTCATTCCTTCCACATTGGCAGAGCTTCCACAGCCATGGCTATACAGTTCAAAGTGTACATGGTGAAGTCTCTTGGGTGGTTGTGTTCTGATTCCTACCAAACATATGTTTGATCGTACTAATTCTGTTGACTTCTATAGTTAGGATGGGGTTACCAGAAAAAAGCCTAGTGTTAATCTGCAGCCATTGTACAGTCCCTTGGATAGACTCTTTGGGATAACCATTGGGTATGAGCTCCACGGAACCAGTTGAATTGTTGGGGAAACAGGGAGTAGGGTAGCATGGGTTGCTTCCAACACTTTTTGAGCAACATACAGAATTCCCTCCCCACATTGCTCATCTGAGACTTAATGGCCAAGGCTTGTTGAAGAGTAAAGCGCTAATTAGACAGGCCACTTCTATCTGCACTACATTAATGCCCAAACGCTGGAGACAGAAACAATTTAGTCTGCCTTCCTGTCATGCTAGGCTTGGTGGAGGTGAAATGAAATCATGCTATCTTGACCACTCTCAAACTTCCCAGCCAGTTTTTCACAAGGCTACTGGCTGCTGCCATGCTGTCTTTCAGCTATTTCAGAACAGCCTACTCAGGCCACTTGTTAAATGAGCTGCCTCCTACTTTCTTTAGGTTGGCTAGCTCTACTGGTCCCTCCTAACAATTATTGAAAGCTTCCGACTCATCAGCCAGCTCATCCTGGTGAATCCCTCTGGCTTCTTAGAGGTGGGTCTCACTAAACTGGAAGAATTTAGCTCGTAGCCTCCACAAATGGTTCTGAAAAAGGATGGAGGGAGAAATAAGGGGAAAATTGCAGATCCCCCTCAATAGATCATAATTTATGATTGTGAGAAGATGTGTCCTCCAATTTTCTGACAGATTTATTCTCCATCAGGATCTCCCCAGGAAATCTGAGCTTAATAGCTTGGGCATATTCCTGAGTATATTCCATATACTCAGGCTGGAGCCTGGAGGCCCAGGTCTCAGCTGTGGCAATTCCTGAAATTGGCACATCTGGCCATGGTACCACATACATTGATTACATCTCAATTGGACTAATGCACTATAGGTGGAGCTACCTTTGGAAAATGTTCAGAAAGTTCAACAGGTGCAAAAAGCTCCAGCTATACTGGTTGGTTACAGAATTGCAGGTTACAGGGACTATGCTAGTTATATGGAATGTACAACTCCCATTTTAAAATGGCTTCTCTGCCTACCAGTCTGTTTCTGGGCACAATTCATGTATTGGTTATGACCTACAAGGCTCTATATAGCTTATGTCCAGACTATTGGAAAGTCTGCATCTTCCCGTATGAGTCTTATGATCCTGAGAGCAGGGTTTTCTCTTGGTGCCACCCCCACCATAGGAGAGAGCCTTCATAGTGACTGCTCCTGGGCTTTGGAACGCCATCTCATGGGAGGCTCAGTTGCCCTTCTCTCTCTTTCCACTAGCAGGGAGATAGCTTTTTATTATGAAAGCCTTGGCTTGTTATGGCATAAAATGTTTTTAATGTGGTGTGGTGGATTTTTACCTTTCTTCTATGTTTTAATTGTGTTTTTCACTGTTTTAAATTAAGGCAGACTATCAGTCAATCAATCAATCAATCAATCAGCCAGTCAATCAAATAAATAAATAAATAAATAAATAAATAAATAACTATATCACAAAACAGAGTGCCATTCCATTTTTGCACTACACTGTTATAGTGCTATTATTCCACTTTCAACCTCCTATGGAATTCTGACGTTTGCAGTTTCCTGAGGTCAAAGAGCTCTCTGGCTGAGAATTCTAAGTGCTCCTCCCTAAACTGCAAACCCCAGGAGTCCATCTGGCAGCTTGGACTATTTTGGGAACTTATTTGCACTTGAGTTGAGTAGGAACAATAATACCAAAATATGGTCAGACAAATTAATTTATAATTATTAAGAAGAATGTGTTCCCAGAGGAAAAATAATTGTTAGAATATGGGGGTGGGGGGGGTGGAGAGAGAAAGAGATGATAAGAATGCTATATTTTTGCAAACACCAGGTGTGTGTGCTGCAACCGAGTGACATGACAGGTCGGTGCCTTAGACAATATATATTGCATGCTCTGCAAATGAATTAGGAGTAAACTTTTGAAATGTCACACTCTAGACTCTTATCAATATGTATCAACATCCTCAAGCTACTTCTCCGTAGTAAATGTCAGTTGAAATTTTTATGGCTTTTATGGCTTCTGTGCAATTTGTAATAAGCTTTGCACATGACCCATTATTTTATGAGAGGGGAACAACTGTCAAATGAATACATTTGTAATGTCAGGAGTTCCATTAGTACATGACCGGGGGCTGGAGGCAAGGGTCTGAACAACCACCAAGTTTGCTTCTTTTGACCGTACTTCTGCAGGAGAAAAAAAAAAAAAGGATGTGTATCTCTTAAATTCCATTACTCTCTTCTTTTTTTTTGGTGGCTACATTTTAAAATTAATAATTTAACTTACATTTCTTATAGCCTCATTATCACTTCACTATTTCATTAACTAATCATTACGGCTTTGCAGTTTATAGCTTTTTCTTTTTTTCCTGACAAAGGGAGCAGGCGTATTAACCAGTAGCTTTGAGTTACAAAGAGGTAGCTCTGATTTGCAAGTTCTGCCTGCAGCGGTGTGGGTTTTATACTGTTAGAAATCTTTTTATCTTTTAAAATATATTTAAAACAGAAAAGATTTTTAATTCTTCCTCCAATGATTCATTTCCTGTGGATTTTTCTTATTAAGCAATGAAGCTATGATATTAAGACTGAGTATATAAATAATTCCCATAATTCCTGAATAAGAAGAAAGTACAATTATTACCCTTGAATATTACATTATGAATGGAATTCTGTCAAAAGTTTTAGAAAAGGGCATTAATACAAATTAAGGTCTTAGGAACTCATTATTTTAAAATACATAAGATACGTATTAAGTAACTTTGACCAGGCCCATAAGAAGCTTTTCATATGCAGAATGGATTGTGTTGTTAGAAGTGGGGGACAGGGCATAAAATATTAAAAATACAAATTTGAATCCTTGCAGATGTTTTATATTTTTTGATGGTTGGAAAAGGAAGAATGAATTTGTATAACCTTCCAGGCTCTGCAGAACATCTACGATAATACTATCTGGGAAATACATATTATCATGTTGCCCTGTCTTGACTTCTCTAAGTTTCGGTGGCAGCGCTGCTGGGTTTGTTTCCATTTGGAGGTGAAAACACTGTAGACAAAGGTTATTTGGCAAAAATTGTGCCAAGTGTAGAGACACAGAGATAGAGCAGCAGATAGTGCAGCAAAGAGGCATTCCTAATAGGCAGCAAAACCATTATTATTCCACACTGGTTCCTTAGGAACATCACAACAATACTCGATAAGGCAAAGGTTCTATGACTCTAGAATTCTGTTCACGAAGTGGACATCCATAGGCATCCCACAAGCAGGACATGAGTGTATCAGAATTCTCCTTCAGGTGCTCCCCAGAAAGTGATATATAGCAATGCAAAGGTTTGTAGAGGGATCTCTAAACACATTCTGCTGAATTTGCTTATAGAATTTCCATGACTAGGAATCAATCAAATGAATTTGGTTACAGAACCCTCCACAGACCTTCACGTGAAGATCTGGAATGATATTGGGCATGTAATGACATTTGAGGCAGGGTGTTCATGTGTAGTCATTGTCATGGGAATCTGTTATGATTTGCCAAAATTAACTATGTCTGTGTTGTATGTTGTGCTCTGCACTTTAGAAACAAAAGATTAAAAGATTTACTTGTATGTGTAAAAGACAAAGAACCAGATATGCGCATTTCAGCCTCTAATAGGTGGGTAGCTAAACAAAAGTCATTCTTGGTTCCTTGAATGTTCCCAAGTAATAGTAACGGGGGAAATTCTATAAAAGGTTCTTAGAAAATCTGAGCGTAAAACTAGATTTTAAACCATATCATTTGGAAACCAAAGTTTTCAAGTTATAATTGGTTGAGAAATAGATCAGCAAATTTTGTAAAAGCTGTAAAAACTGTCAAACTACAGCAAATTGGGACCGGTTGCCTTGAGGTGTGTTGTATGCCTTGATTGTATGGCAACCCCATGAATTTCATAGGGTTTTCTTAGACAAGGAGTACCCAGAGGTGGTTTTGCCAGGTCTTTCCTCTGACATATAGCCTTTAGCTCCTAATATTCATTGGTAGTCTCCTACCCAAGTACTTACCAAGGCTGACCTTCTAAGATCAGATAGGATCATCAAGTGCCTTCAAGGTATTGAGGTACTGAACTAAACACACTCTTCTACACTGTTTGCTGTAACCTATAGAATGAGTGAGCAAACTCTGAAACTACAATACTGATTGAGCTGCTGGTTCTCTGATAGATGCCATTTCCACGCTAGACTGTTATAGTGCTGTTATTCTACTTTCAACATCCTATGGAATCCTGGGGTTTGCAGTTTAGGGAGAGGCCCCTCCCTAAACTGCAAACCCCAGGATTCCATGGTATGTTGAAAGTGGAATAATAGCACTATAACAGTCTAGTGTGGAAATGACCTAAGTTAGAAATACTTTCTGAAACAATCATTATAGTGATTCTGAATTAATGCGATGCACTGAAAATACCAAAAATCTACTGAATGCTGAAATATATGTAAATGTTCTCTATGAAATATGCAATTTCATAACAGATGAAAAGTGAAGTGCATAACACCTCATGTACTACCAAAATATTGTACAAGATAATTTTTTGCCACTGTAATATATTACATTACTTTGTACCTTATATGTATAAGAAATGTTTCTTATAATAAAATATTATAGGCAGATTAGGTAATGTATATAAAAGAGCATACTCCTAAACTAGAAATGTCTGTGTGAGATGATGAAGCTCCACAAGGTGTGCAGCAGCATATCATTTATTAAAACTGCATTTACATATTAAAAGAATTCTAAAACCACATATCTATTGTCCTGTAATATCAATTTCATGAAAGTCCAAGACTCACAATATATTAAGGGGAATGCTGATGTTGACCTGCCTGCTGGGCAATTAGTGTTGGTTGCAACAACCTTGGATTCGGGTGAACAAAACAGTAAAGATGCTCTGGGTAGACACGTGTCTAGAAGGATAAGGAAAGGAACATGAAGTCCTCTATACAGAGATACAGGCAAATGAAACACACCTTATTTCATCATATCTTTGTCTCTAGTTTTCCCTTGTGCATAAGCATTTGAACATCTTCACAGGGAATTGATCCAACCCACTTTTAAAAATGTCCACAGTCTGGCCATCACTACATTTTGCAGTATTGAATTCCACAATTGTGTTGGGTGAAAAAAACACCTCCTTTTATGGGTCCTAAATATTTTGTCATTCACCTGTAAAGTGTTTTCATTCTTCAGGCACATACTGCTTTCTCTCTAGGAGGGGTTTATTATGATCAGTCGATATTTCTTTATTTCTAGTTGTCTGTCACATCCACAGCCATCTGTATTTCCTCTGCTCTTTTACATATTTCATTTATTCTCCAGTCACTCCTATTGGATTCCCAACCTTCAGGACAAGCTTCTCAAAACTCATAGGACCCAAACCGTTCACTTTTCCCATGTGGTAGGAGTGAAGAAATCTGGAAGTTTTCAACTACCAGCTTCAGATCAAGCTGGGATATAAAACCAACTTCAGACTGTGATATAATATCAAATTTAGTATTTCAGTATTCAAAAAGTATTTCAAAAAGTTGATATCACAGACAGTAACCACAGATTCCATTTCAGACAGTATGGGGACTATGATTAATGAAAGACTTCCATTTTTATTCAGTTGCTCTTACAACAGGAACAACATAGGCTGTGTGCACAGCCAAAATGTTCCTTGGTATCTTACTGTTTTGTCAACAACACTGCATTTATACATAATTGTTTACTTCGCTTCTCTGCCTTTTCGCTAAGATCAAGTGTGGTATCTGTTCTTATCAGTTTAATATATAATTGTTTACAGCTGGCAAAGAAAAGGCAAAAAGTAAGTCAATAAGAATAAGAATGCTAAAAAAAAAAAAAAGGGAAAAAAAGGGAAAAAAAAATAGATCATATACTTGTAAATAGGCACTGTGGATAATTTTGACTATGCAAGAATCTTGGTTAATCATTGTGTTTAGTAATGCAATTGCTTAAGGTGCCAATACCTTAAAGTAACAATTGCTTCAAGGTTGAAGGTTATTAAAAGCAGATCCCTTGAACAGATCAACGGCTGGGATGACAGTCTCTTAAATGCTAACTCACTGTTGGTATATGCAATAAACAGGTAGTAGATCTTTACAAATTTGTGACTTTCATTCATGCCACTGCCATTTTTTCCCCTAGAAAAATCCTTGTGATGAACTTCATTGAACCAGGCTACTTTTGTTGGGGGATGTATGCCTATACTCACTGGTAGTTAGATTTCATCTTGCTCTCTAGCAGTTTAGGCACAGTGTGTTTATGGTTCCTTCTGTGTTGATTATGCAGAAATATTTGTGAGTAAAACTTCTTTTATATACCTTATGAAGAAGACAAAGGCCCTTTCTGTAGCTTGCCTCTGTCCCAGCAGGGTTCGGTGATCATGGGGCAGTGGCTCTCCCAGGAGAGGCGCACGATGGAGCACTCCCCTCTGCACTGGCTGCCTGTGGGAACCTGGAAGTTCGAGAGCCATGCGTCTCCCTGCCGCAGTGCAGCCGGCTACTGTCCCAGGCTGCGCTGGGACAGGAGGAACAGCCATTATACTTTGAGGGCCTCCACAGTGAAGGTAAATGTGGGCACACAGCAGGAGGATGGTGTGATTGCCAGTCATCGATGGGGAAAACCCACTTATAATTTGCAACTCAATCACACCGCCTAGAAACAGGAGAAGGACAAGTCTGGATGACATCAGGCATAAAAGTCATCCCAGTCTCTTCCTTCTCTCATCCCCATGGCAGGTTGAGTGCATTGCATAGAAAAGGCCTAAGTTTGATTCTTTTCTCTGCTAGATTTTGTATGTGGAGTAGAAAGGGCTGGTGATATGTTTCAACTTCTGCCTGGTACATTTATACTCTGCTTGGGAGATCCACTAAAATCTTCATATTTCCCGGTAACCATATCCAGACCTTCTAGAATTTTTCAGGCTTTGGTGATTCATCACTGGGCTGCTATCAGGATAATTTCTAGTGATTCTGTAGCTTTGAGTTGGCTTCATCCTTAACACATAAACATTACCACAAGTACTGCACCAGTACAGCCTTTGCCCTCTTATAAATCCAGTGGTTTTTAGAATCTCATTCTAGAAATGGGAGATCCCAGGGTTTGGAGTTGATTCACATATGCAGGAGAGAATTCTTGTTTCTCCATTTCCACAAGCAATCTCTAACTAAAGGAGCTCCATTCCTTCACCCAAATGAACTTGTTGGATATCAATGCTAGATGTGGAGCATGTTCAAGGCACTGCCCTCAAAAGCCACAGAGGTAACTGAAAGTGGGAGTTGTCCAAAGTTTGTCCAATTAGGAGTCCATAATTTCATACTCAAGATCTGCTTCCCAAATGTATTTGGACCCTAAACTTCTACCAAAGAAAATACCTAAGAACTTCTAAGAGCTTGGGAAAGTTACTTTCTTTGCAGCTCTCACAGTTCTAGAATGCAAATAGCTGTGGTGGCTAGGATATACTGGAAGATTGTTGTTGTGTTGTTTCTGACTAATGGTGACCCAATCTTGGTGAGATTTGTTCAGAGGCGGTTTGCTTTTGCCTCCCCCTGTAGCTGAAAGGGTGTGACTTGTCCAAGGTCACCGAGTAGGTTTCCATGATTGAGGCCATTTCCTCACTAGACTGATATAGTGCTATTATTCTGCTTTCGACATTCTCTGGAATCCTGGAGTTTGCAGTTTAGGGAGGGGCCTTTAGAATTCCCAGCCAGGGAGCTCTTTGGCCTCAGTAAACTACGAACTCCAAAATTCTGCAGGACGTTAAAAGTGGAATAATAGCACTATAACAATGTAGTGCAGAAATGGCCTGAGTGGAGATTTGAACTCTAGTCTCCAGAGTCGTAGTCCAGCACTATACAACTCTGGCTCTCTTGTGGGACATACAGTCTTAAAAAGTAACATCCCCAGACTCTTGTCTTTAGAATGGCTGACTCCCCGCCCCCAACTTCTTTTTGTTGAATGGGGATACCTAATGGAGGTATGTATGTATGTATGTGTTATCATGCTTTTCTCCCCAGTGGTATCCAAGGCAGCTCATGTTAATGCTGAATGTGAGTTCGCAAACCTGTATTCAGCCTTGAAATGAAACTTACTTTATCAGCATGCTGGATTAAGGAGAAGGCTTTATTACTGTTAACAAATATAAGTAGAAGCCCTAGGCAAATTTCCCTTCTTATCATGGAAAGATCAGGGCCAAGGACTGATGTGTTCAATGGTATTGCTCTTACATGCATTCCTGTGCCTAATTCAGTCATAATGCCTCAACTGGATTTCAGAAAAGTACTTATTTACAAAAATGCAATTAAAGTCTTGACAGACATGGCAATAGTCCTTGGTTTAGCTTTCATTAGAAAAGGATTCGATAGATTAATGATGGAAAAAGATCATGGGACCTATGTTTCAAGGAAGTATTTGCAAATATCTCTTGCTACGGAATGAGAGTGAAGGAGAGATATTGCCTTCTTGCCTTCCAAGTAGATTCCTAGAAACATGTTGCTGGCTGCTCTGGGAAAGAAGATGCTAAATTTGGGGCCAGTAGAACATGAACCTTTAAAAAGGTTGTAAGGTAAGGTTATGTCATTGCCTCTTCAGAGAAATCATGTATCTGCTCCATCTGGATCTGCCCCATGACAGATGGTTGGCAGGGAGGCTACCAGGTAAATTAAAATCAATTTGCAAGACTAGGTCAAAATGATAAGAAGTACCCACCATGATTAGCAAGAATTCCACTGGCACACCAAGCCAGCCAACTCATTTTGAAGAATTTGCCAGTCTTTTTTGTACAGTGCAGTGCATTTGTAATTTTAAATCTGACAGCTTCTGAGATGAGGTTGAGCAGGGTAACTAAGCTAATGTGCAGAAATTAGCTATTATAGGTAAGGTCACACAAAACCGTACAAATTAACCCCTGTAAGTGCTGCATAGCACTGCATTAGATTAGATTAGCTAGTGCTGCTAGGAGGCTGTCATTGAATGACAGAGAGAAATATTGTATTGATGTGCCCAAAGACCATATTTATGCTTGGCAAAAGTTTCAAAGATTCCCATCTTCCCATCTGAAGAGACAGAGTTTGGTTTAAGAAGAGTTTTTAAAGCATTATCACTTGTACATTTTCATCCGGCATGGAGGTTCCCTTGTTGAGGAAATAACTGTTCCATACTTTTCTCAGTGCTCTTTTAAAGTTCTTATGTATTCAATTAATGTCCAGAAGTTTAGAGTATTACCACACTGTGTAGCACATAGCTGAATTACAGACATCTTTCAATCTGCACACATACCCTAATTGTAATAACTCCTGTGAACCTGTAAAATGGCACTGAAAATGAATCTGAGGAGAGAAGAAGCTCTCAAGCAAATTGTCCCAGTATGAATTTTACTTTAAAAGATATATTTCCCTAATTTAGAACTCTGAGTAATTGATTCACACTGTTGAACTTAGGACTTTCTGGAAATATAGTATGAGTTCTACCACTGCGATTCAGTTCAGATTTAAGCTTTATATAGGGACACCATCCTTTTCCAAGGTCCTTTCCACACCTTACCTTCTTCCAGCGCTGGGGTGCGGGGATCGTGCGAGCAGCCTCCAGCGAGAGGCTCTCACATCCGGGGTCCTTCAGCTCTGCGCGAGCTGCCTGCTCACACAAGAGCCCTGCCTCTTCCTTCTGCAGTGCAGCCTAGGAGTCTCCCAGGCTGCGCTGGGACAGGAAGTGTGACCCGCGCAGCTCCGGAGGCTCCGCACACCAGGTAAGTGCGCTCGGGGCCCGGGAGCAATGCGCGATCGTGCACCATTTTTGGCTTCTAGCCGAAAATGAAAAGGTGCATGAACAGTGCCTTCCAGGCCCTGGAGCATTGCACGATTGTGAGCATGTCGTGCAGATCCCTCCTCACAATCGCAGGATGCTCCAGGTGCCCTTTCGCATGGAAAATGCCATGTGAAAAGGGCCCAGTTCTCATCTAGGTGGATGAAATATCTTCCTTCCAAGTAAAATGATATGTGGATTTCTGGTGATCCTCTGATTGTTGCCATATAAGTCTCATATGTTCTTGAGGTCCTAAGGATGAGAAAGGATGGAGGATCTAAAAGAATGTACAAAATAATGTCTTATTTCATCAAAAATTTTGTTCACTCAGTGGCCAACCAGTTGTTTATGTGTGAAAATAATCGATGTGGAACTTTGGGTGTCCTGTTTGGGGTCACTTTCCCTTCTAACCCACAAAGAAGAACCCAGATTTCACATACTGGCAAATAAAATACTACTATATGGCTCAGAGCATCCAGGAAATGCCTGCTCAGAATTGTACTTGTGTCTGAGATTCTCTTGGCTGTGATGGAGCAATAGGACTTCTCTGTCATGCTTTTTTTGGTCAAATTCTATTCTTAAAGAGATCTGAAGATATTTCCATACCCTTAGATCATTCATATAAATAAAAATCTCTCCTGGGGTGGGCTTGGGCAAGACATACTCTCTTAACCTCAGAGGAAGACAAACCCCTCTAAAATATCTTGCCAAGAAAAACCCATGATAGGCTCAATGCAGGATTGCCATAAGTCAGAATTGATTGAAGGCACACAACAACTACGTGAAAGTGATTTTCTCTATTGTCTAAGTGAATGTTAGGATCCTTCACTGTGTATCTCTGTATCTTTTTTTTTTTTTAATAATTCCTTCCTTTAGTGATCTTCTCAAACTGGGATTTTTTACAAGCTGCTGTAAGAGTGGAGGGTCTTTGTGAGCAGAACTATGAGTTAAATTTAAAATTCTTCACTGTGGAAAGCAGTTTTTCATATCAAATAAGGCTACAATGATGAGTATAATACATTGCAGACATTTTGGGGGAAAATAAAACGAAAAGATATTGGCAAGAGCTGAATGTGTTTCTGGAATGTTTATTTTTTTTGTCCTGGTCAATAAGTCATGTCAGTTCAATCCTCCTTGTTGATCAAAAATTTATGATAGCAAACTACAGAGGTCATTGAAATGTGTGTGGTGTGTATAGCCCATGTCTTTCATTATATTTCAGTCTCAGTTGAGACAATTCTATACAATCTTCATATTTGCCTTTTTGGAAAAAAGGATGTGTAACTTGATTGCAATAAACATTTGTGTTTTTGTTCTACTCCTGACTTGTGGATTTAATGTTTTTATTCCTATTTGTGTAAACTATTCAGAGGTGAACATGACCATAACTCAGTTTCTGTTCTACCAAAAGGGCCATCTGCACCCAATTAGAATCTGGATTGTGTCTAATTTGTACACAGGGGATAGTCTTTGCTGTAGTTATGCCTTGTTTCTAGAATTCTCTATCCAGTCTTAGCACTGCAAAGCTCGCTGGGAAGTAAACCCTAGTGGACATAGTGGTATTGTTGTTATGTGTCTTCAAGTCATTTCCGACTTATGGTGATCCTAAGGTGGCCCTATCATGGGGGTTTCCTGGGCTGAGAGTGTGTGTGGGTTTCCATGGTAGAATGGGGAATGGGACCCTGGTCTCCATGTTTGTTGTCCAATGCTCAAACCACTACATAAGGCTGGTATTACCTTGAGAATAAACATGAGCAGGACTAGGCTGGAATAATGTCCTCGGGACTTGCCTTGTGCATCACCAAAATGGTGCCTCAGAATTTAGAAGAAATTTTTTTTTTTCCTTTTCATAAGCTTCAGTGTTCTACTGGATGGTTGTCATGTTTCCTGTAATACTGAAGGAGGGGAGTAGTGGCAAGATTACCCATGGCATAGCTGGTATGTATGCATGTCAGTTATGGGCACGTGGGGATAGAGTCTCTCTGGACCAACAAGATGTCCTTCTTGGATCCACAGGGCACTACTATTGGAGGCAGACAAGGCATGGTGCACTTCTTTTTCTAGTCCACTCCTGGAAGGTAAGAAGGGGTAGAGGTGGCTATGTGGTGAGGTCATTTTGCCTTTGCTGTCTTTCTTACCCACCATCACTATTATTATGGGTGGTTGTGTTACCCTGTGAATTGGGGGTCCCGGGAGGGGTGCCCAAATAACAAAACAAACCTAAGCAAAGATGGGGAAATTAGCTGGAGCACTCTCTTGGCTAACGAGAGGCAGGGCAACGCATCAGGATCTTTCACCCTATGTCTACAGCGTCAGGTCAGTGAGGAGGCAGATGGTTCAAACAGCAATTAAGATTTATTAAACAGTTATTAAAGAAAAGCACAAACACACTCCTAACTAGAAAAGGAAATAGAGTTTCAAGGGGAATGGGTGATACGCCACCTGTCCTGCAGTCCTGAAGAAGCCTGATTGAAGAGGAAGAAACCCGGCGTGGCAACCGAGGGGAATCTGCTGAACCGAGCGGCAGCAAGGCAAGGTGCAGTTCAAGATGAGAGTTCTGAAGAGCTCTCAGAGCAGGGGATTTTTATAGGGGGAAGAACAACCGCAGGCTAGTCTGGTCTCGAGTGAAAACAATAAGTTTTGGGTTGGAGACAAAGCCTCCAAAAGGTCAGAATTTGCACGATTGAGTTAAAGTCCGAATTGACAATGGTATGGCCGGTATGTAGATGCGGCTAGCTCGGCAGTTAAGTACCTAGCTCGCCAGGGTGTCCTCTCAGGGCAGGGGATCTCTTAATGGTAGCATGCATTTGTAATGAAGGTGTTCATTTCGCGAGGTCCCCTAAAGCAGATCCGGCAATCTCTGGCTTGGTTTGGTGGGAGCATCAAGTAATAACCATACCTAGCTTCGCGCTTGTTCGGTGGGCCTCACAAACACTTGGCTGGTGGCAGAGTAGGGCCAAATTGCGATATCAAAATGATATCTTTGGTTCACCAAAGGCCAGGCCAGTAAACAGTGGTAACAGTTGCTATGGATACATGTTAGCTGTCAGTCAATGGGGTTGGGAAGAAGTTTTACTTAAGAGATGAAGAAAGTCACAAAAGCAACCCCATGACATGTTTTCTCCTTCCCACTGAAAGAAAACGCTCAAAAAACAGGTCTACATAATTTCTTTCATCAAGGGGGAAATCCTTCTCTTTGAAGCAATGGCAGAAGCATTTGTACAGTTACAGGGCACAACTTGTCATATTAGAGGACTCTCTGTTCCAAAATAGTTTATTGTTATCTATTGACCACCAATGAAGATAAGTTATGTCAAAATTGGGCTGAAAATCATCTGTTTCTAGTTATGCAAGGTCATTTTAAACTAATGAAATGTTTGTATGTTTTTGTTTGTTTGCTTGTTTATATGGGTCAGCCAAATCATCAATAATTAGTGTGGAAATATACATGGAAATAGCATGGAAATTACACATTAGATGTAATTTACAATAATTCAGTTGGGATTTTTTTTGGTAAAGTTTTTAAAATCTTTATTGCTAAACAAATATTCTTCTATATAGTGTTCTGTATTGTATGTTTGCCACTTTCCTGACTTTCTTTTTCTTGCTGGTTAGTGCATTTGGAGTTAGATTTTATCCCTATTTTGTTTTTAAAGAATTTTATTTGTCAACTGATTAGCTTGGGTAAAAGTGGAGTTTGCATCCTCACAGCAACCAGCCTTCTTCATTTATCACTTTGCTAGCATGAACTCTTTTGATTCATTATTCAGAGTGTTGTTATAAAATGTTATATGAGGATGGAAAGAATGTTTGAAAAAAGTGTAAAAATCATGTGGGGTTTTTTTGAGTGTTGACAAACCCTGATGAGAAGAATCCTAGAACAACAAGAATCTGTGTCATTCAGGTCTTCTACATAACTTTAGCATGTGGTTGTTTTCCATAGAAAACAGCATTTTCTGCACAATAAAAAGCATTTTCTGCACAGAATATGATATTTGTATGCAAAAGTGGTATTCCACGCATAGATAAACCTATTCCATGTTCAGAAAATGCTGTGGCTGGGGACTTATATTGCGCAAAATTCTCATGTGGGTGATTTTTATACAAAACAGCATTTTCCACCCAAGAAATGGCATTGGGCAAGATCCAGTGCAAGCTGGGTTGGATAATTCCTTGCATGGGAAAAAAATAAAGGGTCTTAGATGTGAGATTATAGAAATGAAGCCTAGCTCAGGGGTCCTGGCATGGTTTACATTCCTGTGAATGGAAGGCCCCATGTGACTGGTACTTCAGTATGCCTCAAAATTCTGTCACACCATCACTTCCCAGCAAGTGGGCTAGCGCCAGGATCACCAGCCAACTTGAAGGTTGCATGATTTCTGGATCTTGCCCTCTGCCAAGCCAAAGCCATGATTGGTGAGAGCCAGAAATACATGCATCAGACCACCTCTCAGATGATTCCCAGACCTGTGTCTGTTGCACACTTCCCTCCATCCTTGACTGGTTTCACCCGGGGAGATATTACCTTCTTCTTAACTTGCAGATACCAGGTTCCCAAAACACTGAATCTCTTCAGGCTATACTTTCAATTTCGCCCAGATCTATTCTCTCTCCCTCACTGGATACATTGTAGCAATAGGAAATAAATCAATTAGCAATTGACACTGTGGAACAAATACAGGTAAACCCTCAGTACAGATACATTGCTGCCATAAACAATTGGTACTGGATACTTTGTAGCAATTAGAGCCACACTTAGCAGAGATATACAGCAACTATTTCTGCAATGGTTAAATACATTGGTTCAATACACATCCAGCAGACCTAGCTCATTTCTCATGACAGGGGCTATGCATGCTAACATAATGACATTACCTATAATATATTGCTTTTGTGGTTAGGGCACGCTAAATGTTGTTCTTCTGGTTTTGGCAAAGACAATGGCTAACATTTTGGCACAAGGTGTAAACATTTTATTCACTGTTGAAGCTGTCATTTATTTATTTAGTGTATTCACATCTCAGTCTTCAACCACAAAAACTTTCAGAGCAGTTTACAAACTGTTAATTTGCCAAAAATGTTAATTTAAGAGCTCCCTGGCCTCAGAGATATTGCTGCTTACCCTAATACAGGGTGAGGATTCTCTATTTTAAAAAAATTAAATCCAGGGTCTCACACTACTCACACCATGTGTTAAGATAAGTTCCTTTAGGAGCCCTTCTCTTATCAGTATGTAGGGAATGATAGCACCACGTAGTATAGTGGTTTAAGCATTGGGCTACAACCCTGGAGACCAGAGTTTAATATCCTCCTCAGACATGAAAACCTTGGGTGCATAACACACACTCAGACCCAGAAAACCCCATGATAGTGTTACCATGCCATACAGCCCCACTCCATGATATGATATAATTGGCAAATATTATTTAATGGGCATGAAATATAAATTATGTACTGCTATGGTTGAAAAGCCATGCTGACAAAGAGGACTGGCTGAACATGTGCAAAAGTAGGTCAGATGAGACCTCAGGGCATGGCCAGGTCATAGTTAATAAGTTTAATAAGTTTAATAAGCTTACAAATGTCTCCTCAACCTTCAGAACTGATAGCACCCAAAACTACCTCAACAAAGCAACTGATTGTCTTCAATTAGCTTTCTCTTCCTGAGGAAATTCTTCTTTGTTTCCTTGCTTGCCTAGCCGTTAAGGATCTATCACAATTCCCATCAGTGCTTTCTCACCTAATGCTAAAGCCATTAGCTTGTTCCAGACTCTTTTGGCTGCTATGCCAGACAGTTATTAACATCTTCCCCCTCAGGGCAGAAAATGGGTATTTATATCCTAACTTTGAGCCAGATAACTCATAGCATTCTGGACATTGGCCATCAGTCTGCTGCTCCGATTCCCATTTTTGTGCTACCTTCAGATCTTAGTCTTAGCCACATTGTTTTGTTTCTTCTCCAAAGGATAGGTAATTTAGCCCTAAATTCTTGCTGTCCAATTTTTCCTTTCTTTCTTTTGATTAGCCTTGTGATGTTGTCTGACTGCTTGGATCTTGTATGTGATTGTGATATTCCCCCAATAAAACAAAATGTACTTTTAATCTCCAACTGGTGTCCCTTCGTTAGTACTGCTATATATAGGTATAAAAGATCTTGTAAGGTTACCCCCATCTCACAGGTCTCTCTTTTGAGCTAATAATTCCCCACTGTTTCACAGAGGCACTGGTGTCATGGGTGGACCTCTGAGTCATCCTCCTTTTGGGGTAGCAAGATGTTCACCTCAAAGTCACCGTAAGTCAGAAACGACTTGAAGGCAAACAACAACAACATATAAGGAATCATGTGGTGCACTTTCTGCTTACTAGTGATGCCTCATATTTTTCTCTAGTGTTGTGTTGAGAAGGATGGCACAAGAAAACTTCTTTTGAGCAGAGCTGCAGGAAAAGACAAAATTCTGTGCAGCTGTGAGACTTTGGGAACTTTGTTTATGTAAAAGACTGAACATCTTTCACCACTTGGCCACCCGAGAGTGATCAGCAACAGCAGCAGAACATATATCTCTCTGAAAAACAACATGTAAGTTAATGGGTAACATGACATATGAAGACCTGCTTGTCTGCTAATCTCAGAATACAATTATATGACCTCTTTACATAGTAAATAAACAAAGCATTTTTTGTAGGAAAATTCCAGATTCTGACACATAACTAGTGTAGCACAAATGCAGAAAATGGGTGCAATGAATCATGATGTTCCTCAATTGCTGACCAGCCATGGAATAGTGAGACCATACACAGACAACTGGACTGAATAAGGGTCACTCTATTTAACCTAGAACCCACTGAACTGTGCTAATTCTGGAAAGGAGCAAGAAGAGGGAGCAATCTAATGCAGGATCAACTGAGGCAAGCATCAGCTCTTGATTTCTTCCTTAGCCTTCCCCTGGGCAGAACACATGAACCCTGACAGCAACGCAATATCTAGGTGGCTCCCATTCTGGCCATCTGCTGGAAAGCAGACCTGAGGAAAATCCTCCCAAGTCACAGAACTTAAAGTGAGTTCAAAGTCCGCAGGTCTCAAGAGTAGTCCTTCTCCATTCTGCAGGGCTACAAGATCTAAACAGGCAATTCCAGAGCTTTCCCCTTCACCAAAAAGGTGCCAAGCTGTTCACTGTAACTGCTACTCCCCCCCCACCTGCAATGGACAAGGGACAAGTACCTGCTTAGTCCCTTTCCCCCCACCAAGCTGAACAAAATGTTGTCCTAAGAGGTGGCGAATATTGAGGTCCACCCACAATGCAAGTGTTGCCTTAAAATTTGAGTGAACTATAGCTCAAAGGAGGGCTGTGAGAAGAGGGTAATGGCTGATTTTTTCACCTATGTATGCCAGTACTAACTGTAGGGAGGACTCCAGTTAAAGGTAAACAGTATTTTATTTTAACTGGAAAACACATAATAAATTAGACACTCTTAAGAACCATACAAGGTTATATGAAAGTGAGGCAAGAAAAGTTGGATAGAGAAACTTTGGGTGGAAAGGGCTACAGTTACTAGTCCTGAAGAAGGGGTCAGACAGCATGGAGGGATTCAGACAGCATGGAGGAATGACAGCCTGGGGAATACATACTACGTCCAATGTACTACAAATGGCTGGGGTCAAAGCAAGGTTTTTTTTACAGCCTATTTCATACTCTGATGGGGTTTGTTGACAAAGCCATAATGGCTTTCCCACAGGATTGATAAAGGAATCCAGAGTGGGCTGATTGCTTAACTCCAGAGTGACAAAATATTGATGAGACTCAGAATGATCTCCTAATGTTCATTCAGGTAGGGTGTATAGAGAAGATCTCCATAGGATAAGATTGAGGGATGGTCTCTGATTGCTCACCAATCTGGGTAGTTCATCCTTCATTGTATTCAAAAATGCCAACAGCCTAAAGTGGTGAAGGAATTAGCACAAACCCATCAGCATCAGGTTTTCCATGTAACCGTATGTGAATTTTTATGACCCTGAACACATCTCCAGCTAGTGTGACTTGAACACATTCTCCAGTCAGCATAGCCTTGAACATGTTCTCCAGTCATTAATATGTCCATTTAATGAAAACTGCATATCTTGTAGGAGGGGTGGTAGGGTGTGGTAACAAAAAGGCCTCATCCCGTCTTGCGAATCCCCCAGAAACCCTTATCACCTTTTTCTAACAAATGCATGCCATCTCCTCTAGAGCTCAAGCCACTGAAAGATGATTTGTGGATGTGTGAGAAAGTACCTCAATCCTCTGTTTAAGGCATTATGGATTGCATCCCACTGTTATCCAGTTACTCAACCCTAATTAACATGGCCAGCTCATTAACAGGCAAGGCATCAAAAAAGGGCAGTCAGAGATGCTATACGGAACAAAACGTCCTCATAATCTGAGGTACACATGGCCAATCAAGTACTCCACAACCTGAGACTATCAAGAGATGATAGTTACTGGCTATCCAATACTTGGTTCTGCTCCCAAAACCAGACCTCTCATGCTTTGCAAATTCTAAAGACACCCATGTTGTCCCAGTACCTCTGGGCTCTGAAAGCAAAGGGCCAGCACTCATAAATTTGATGAACTTATTCGGCCACAAAACGAGGAAACTCTTTATGGATTTCAATTACCTCCCGATATCTACATTACAGTCCTCTCTCCCCATTCACTGGCCTCCATGAATTTGATTATTCATAAGGCACTTGCTTGCCTCTCCTGCTATTCTTTTCCTCCTATTGCTTTGCATTCCTCATCCCAGGCTTTCAAGGCTTGTATTTAAAATTAATGATTATTTTTTCCCTTTTGGGTGTGCAAAGCTTCCCCCCTCACTGCTGGAGGCATGTCCTCTCTGTCATGTGACTGCATATTCTGGTGTGGTCAGTGGCTCCGTTTACTCCTACCCTTCCCTCTAGGAGAAATCTCCTTTCTTAAGATAGTGACCAGAAGTAGATAGAACGCTAGAACTCAGTGATCTGCTCTTCTCTGTCTGAGGTGGAAATACCAGTAAGTCCTATAGCTTGTCCTTTTTCTTCCCCTTGGGAGCGCCGGGGCCAGAGGCAAGG
This sequence comes from Iguana delicatissima, assembly GCA_948472985.1. Classification (NCBI taxonomy): domain Eukaryota; kingdom Metazoa; phylum Chordata; class Lepidosauria; order Squamata; family Iguanidae; genus Iguana; species Iguana delicatissima. The sequence goes on from CAOKZL010000065.1 coordinate 830,044, forward strand.
GAATGGGAGGGGGATCATAGGGGGAGTTATTTGCACTTTCATGAGGGTTCTGTGCCCTGAACCCTTGCAAATCTGGAGGGTCCACCCTACAATAGAGAACTGGAATATAATCTGACTCACAGGCTAAAGATTCTATTAGAACCCACATGACATTACAATTGGATAAACTGAGCAAATGCACTCTGATAGATTTTACAACCAATCAGAATGAAACAAAGTAAAAAAAAAGAAAAGAAAAGAAGAAGAATGTTTTATTAATTGTATAATTTGTTAACCTGTAAAAATAAATTAAATGGTAACAGTATTAAAATCAATGTGGAATCAAACAAATATTTCAAGAGGGATAGAAAGTAATAATTATTACTTTACTAGGTTATCTCTGTATGTATCTATAGAAAAAGAGATAAATGCAATAGTTAGGTTAACAGGACTGCCTTGTAGACACCAGTGAGTCAACAGGGGAAAGATAGAAACATTTTGCACTAATGACTGTGGAAAATAAAATCTCAGATAAAATATAGGTTAACAAGAATTCCCTGCAGACAAAATAGCAGGATATGGAAAAACATATTGTCAAGTTGGTTTTGCTTTCCCTGCCATGCTTTTAGAATTGTCACCATGTTCTGATGCTTAAACGGGCTATACTGTGCTGTAAGGAGCTGATGTGATCAGCTGAGAAACTGTGTGTTAGGAATGAGGAAATGTTATTGAAATGAACTGTGACAAAGGTACATGTGCAGGTAGACAGACTCAGCTGCAAGGGCAATCTGTTGGCAAACTATATGGGAAATTGGGAAGGGAATGGAAAAGCCTAGGAAAGGAATTATCATGATTAGCTATCAAATAGAATGCTAGTGAGTGCTAATTTGAAATGTTACAGCTTATAATGCGCTGCAACTCCAATGCTTCTTTAATGCTTCTTTAATCCTGGCAGCTGCCAAGGTGTACAATTGTTTCATTTGATGTTCCTGGACAAAGCTCTGGAAACCTCTAAGTCTGCTACTCAAATACAGAGCTATCCTGTACATTACACATGTCACATTAGCAACCTATAGAAAATAAGACAAATTCAGTGGTTTGGTAAAACAGAGGTTAATAAGATTCCTCTGCAGCTACCAGTGAGCAAATAGAGAGGGATGTCAAATGTCCTTATAACAGCTACCAGTGGGACTTTTGATAAAGGGAGACTTTTACAAGAAAACAAACTTGCTCCTTCTTCCATATGAGATCCTTTCAAATAGTCAAATGTCATGCCACCTCTTAACCTTTTCTTCTCCAGAGTAAATATGCACAGCATCACATTGCAAATGAGTTAAATTGCCCACTCCAGTTTGCTTGATGGAGACATAACTCTATTTATTCCTGTTCTTATGGTCCATCAAGCTGGCTTTGACATAAACGCATGGAAAGTGGGGGGACTCCAGAAAAGGAAAGGAAAGCTCTTGGAAACCTTCATCCCCCATTCCCTTCCATTTTGTATGGGAACGGGAAGAGGGAGCCCTGGCACTGCATGGGAGCAGGACAGATGGAGAAGTTATTCACAATTTTTCCACTTTTGTGAAGGTCCTTTGCCCCAAACCTTTGCAAAGGTGGAAGGAGGCCTATATATTGTTGACTAAAAATCAACATAAAATAAAACTGATTTAAAATAAAACTGAGGTAAAATAGAACTGAATGAAAAAGAAACTGAAACACAACTGTCATAAAGTACAGCTGAATTAAAGAAGAATCACTGAAATATAACTGAATTAAAATAAAATGACTTAAAGTACAACTGAATTTTAAAAACTCAACATAATTAAAACAAAAACGACTTAAAATTCAGCAGATTTAAAATACAACTAAATTCAAACAAAAACATAATGGGCTAGATTGCATTGTGGATGAGCCAAAAAGCACTCCACTTCTACCCATTCAAACCCTTGTCGCCAAGCACAGCAAAGCACACATTTCAGGTTTAGCCACCGAAAGAGGACAAATGGGCCATAAATTTGCCCCCACCCCCGTGCTCACCATTCAGACACAATTTCACTTGACGTAAAACCACCTGGCCTTTCTCCATGGGAGGCCAGCAAAAGCAGTCCCTCCCCAACAGGACTTTGCAGCATGCAGGTCCAGAGCCACATTGTTTCTACTGTGGACATGCTAGGGGCCCTTAGCTACGGCCATTTCTGCACTAGACTGTTATAGTGCTATTATTCCACATTTAACATCCTATGGAATCCTGGGCTCTGCAGTCTAGGGAGGGGCCCAACAGTCTAGAGTGGAAAGCCCATAAGTTTCTTGGATTTTCTCATCTGAAATATAAGGGATTGCAAAGCTGACTTTACAAAACTATTATATGCATTATAGCAAGAAACTTTTGTGGGCCACTTTGAACATTTGAAAGGAATGATTGAATGTTGCTTAATTGTTGTCATTGTTGCTGTCCGTTTCCTTTTTGGCAAGCCAAAAGCCTGTTGATAAGTTGGTATGTCTGTCTCTTTCTCTCTCCTTTTTCGCATTGTTACTGCTTCAGTGTATTTTACTATTGTTCTGCTTTGCTTAATCCTGTAAACAGCACTGGATTAAGACATGTTCTGACCCTTTTATGTGTCAGATTTAAGAGGCCCATAGCATACCTCTTCCCCCAATGTGTATTACACCAGCAGCATTTATTTAGTATTTTGGATATATTTGCCTATTGATTTCAAATACACCCATTATATGAATGCCACAATTGTAATTTGTTTAGTTCATGCATTAATCTGACACTTTTTTAAAGAAACCTTGAGCACCGTACTCAAAGTTGAGGATAAAATCTAGAATATGTTTTCAAAACAGGGGAGAACCAGAGTGTATGGACTTTCTTTTCATGTGCAGAGATACATGAATGAGTATATTTTTGAGTCATGTAATTTTCATATGTATTCATCCATTAAGTCCATTCTACTTCATATGCCTCCTATGCACTAGAAGATTTGGGAAGTCCAAAAGCTGATGGACAGCTAAATTCCAACCTAAGGCCTTTTGGCTGGGTTGGCTGGTCAGAATTCAGAGAAGCCAAAATCCTGAAGTATGCTTATGACATGGGTTTATTTATTTCTTTCTCTTGGCAAGGCAGCTTCCTAATCTGATAAGGCATCCTGTCTTTTCCACACAACTCTGACTTCCCCCTTATAACACCACCTTTGTGCTACAGGGTGGGGCCTTTTGATGGTTATTTAGAACACCTTAATAGTTGTATGGTACAGTGTTTTCTGGATTACTTCAAATACTGTATACCACTCAGCCGAATCAGTATTTATAAAAATAAACTGTAATATTTATTAAGATAACACACAGAACAAAATATCGGAGTTTATATGCAGATCAAAATTAATACAGGTCTTCAGAGTATTTTTAGGCAGTTTCCTTATATCTTTATTTTTTATATTAAACGTAAATTTGTAAGAAAAATTGTAATATGCAATGTGTTATAATATTGTATGGTCAAAATTTAAAATAAAACACATTATTACAATTTTTTAAAAAAGTTTCCTTATATCTTTTATATCTTTAAACTTTCATATAAGCAGAAGTATCATAAATAGCCCTTTGGCTACACTCTTACTAAAGACTCAACCCCAAATCTATTTCACACTTTCTGACTAGATTCTATAATGGTTTAATTACTCTTCTGCCTCTCTCTAGGCCTCCCCTGAGAATTAAACCTTTTCCCACTCCTAGTCCCTAGCTGACCGAGCGACTTTAATCCAGAGCTCTCTCTGGTGAGAATTCTCCCTGTAGGTCTGAAAATGACAATCAGTGTTTGCCTTTATCTATCTTCTCGTCTCAGCCACCAGCCACTTCCACACGCTAGTGGGCTGGGTGCCCTTCCTGAGGAGCCAGTCTGGCTACCTGGCAATCTGTTTCTAGGCTGCCCTGGCACTCTGGATAGCCACAACCCCAGAACTCCATGGATAGTGCCTTACTGTGAAAATATTTCTGTTGAAATAAGGGCTCTTGCTAAAATGACTTTTCAGCACAGGTGAGATTGATACGTACAACAGTTTATCTATCTGCAAGTATTTTGTAATTACTCAAAAGGTTTAGGAGGCTGAACTGCAAAAATTAGGTGGGAACAATAAATTTACAATAAATTACAAACAATAAAGTTAATGAAACTGAACTTTTGTTTTTACCGTAGAAGAAAACCATGTTGAGGTGTTTGTATGAGAATAATATAGCAATAGCATTTATTTCTATACCGCCTATCAACTAAGTGTTATCTAAGCGGTTTACAATCTGTTTTTAGCTAATTGCCCCCAACAAGCTGGGTACTCATTTTACCGACCTACGAAAGGATGGAAGGCTGAGTCAATCTTGGAGCTCGGGAGGATCGAACTCACAACCTTGTGGTTGCAGTACTGGTATTTAACCACTGTGCCACCAATGGCGCACAAGAAACCTTTATTTCCATATTGTCTTTTTCGTAAAATGGAGTTTGCAAAAGATCCTTTGAAAAGACAGAATGATATAATGTCACTTTCTTGTTTATTAGAAATGCATGCATTTTAGTCTATTATTTTTCTGGTTTTAGACATTCGAGTCCCTTCTGCTTTCCATAAATGAGTATTCTGTTTCCTAGAAACCAGCAGAATGAGTATTTTCTGGTTCAAAGAAGCATTTCATGGCTGCTATTGGTCTTAGTAAATTTAACAAAACTGAAAGCAATGGCAAGCACAAAGAGATGTATACTCTGCTCCATCTCCTCCCGTGTTGACTGGGGAACTCTGAATATACTTTAGCTATGTCCATCAGGTATCCTGGTGGTGGCTGAGCTTCTGATAACATGGAGGGCTGTATCCACATAGGACTGTTGTTGTTTGTTCCCAGCAATACCTAGTTAATACAATAGATTTGTAGCCATGGAGAATCTAATATTACACAGATTAGAGCAAAGTCAAAAGACACCCAATCCTTTCACTATCCCATGGTAGGCTGTGAAATAAGGTGTGGGGCATTTCAGCAATATTTGTCATGACTTTATTGGAAACATCTTCAGAAAATGAATTTGAGACTAGGATGACTTGGAAAACAAAGTGAACAGCCAGGCTGAAGCCTTTTCATTTTGGGAAGATAACTTTGCAAACTGCCTACAAAGACATGTCAAGCTTTGCTCCTGTGTCAGGGGGAGGACTAAGCTACCTTTTATCCACAGTGACCACCAGGATCTAAAGGAGGGGTAACAACTGTCAGAAGTCATTGAAGGACCACATACAGATCTATTTCCCTCTGGGGGCATCAGGGCATATTTTCATATTTTTGGTTCCCCTGTCTAAGCTGTTTTAGGCCTGGGACACAGAAGGGATTTTTACAACTGCAAGTGAAGCAAAAGAGAGAAACATCTTTTGAACTTCGAGAAGGAGATCTTGGGGAGCACAAAATGGCTCTTGAGGTCATGTGTTCCCCACTCCAATCTAAAGTCACAGGTTAGACAGGGGCTGCAACAAAGAGAAGATTCTTCCTGAATAAAGGAAAAAATGAGCATGGCTCTTTTTATAATATATAGTGAGCAGAGCATCTGCAATGAAAAGAGTTTTAAGTGGGTTTCTTGAAGTTGAAGTTTTATAAGATTCCATCTTATTCAGGGAAATTGCTGGCACAGAGTCTGGGTGCCAGCTCTAGCGCCCAGTCTTCCATACTATTTAGCCCTTACTCTGTTTACACATTTGAAAATCTGTCAGACTCCAATTTTGGTGTTTTTTCTTTCACCTTCCTTTTCTTTTCATCCATGCTTGAGTTGAAAGACTTTGGGGTTTTTTTTCTTCTCATATTCAAATTTGTACACATTTTTCCTGAATGTTTCATTTTGCCTGATGTGTATCTTTTTCCCATTAGCCAAAGTATGTTTGTATGTTCTTTAAAAATTTCATGCATAGTTATGAATTTGCATTTCCAAAAATGTACATTTGTGTACTGAAAGCATCAAGAGTTCTGAGGTGAGGTGAGGTGCATTTCTTATCCCTATAGGTCCTGGGTGGCACAGAAGGGCTATTTTTATTGAGTTTCACCAATCCAACAATTTTTTTCACCCCTTTTATGTCAGAGGAACATATTACTCCCCTGTCACAGCAGCTTCACTAGCTACTTTCTATTACTGGGCAGAAGTGAAAGTCTTGCTTATGACCTTTAAAGCCCAACATGGCTTGAGTCCAGACTATCTGAAAGATAATGGCTCAGATTCTGCATTGCATGTGTTAAGTGAAATGCTCCTCATACACAGTTTTGCCATACTGCCTTTTGATTCGGTAGAAGGCAACATCCCCAGTAGGAGAGTGCCCCCATAGCCATTTAGTGGCCAGGGAAAGACAGAGGCCCTTTCTGCATGGCATTTGCCATGCGTAAGGGTGCCTGGAGCATTACACGATTGTGAGGAGCGATCTGCACAACGCACTCACAATCATGCGACACTCCAGGGGCTAGCAGGCACTGATCGTACACCTTTTCATTTTCAGCTGGAAGCCTAAAATGGTGTGCGATTGCGCATGCTCCCGGGCCCCATGCGCACTTATCTGGCATATGGAGCCTCTGGAGCCGTGCCGGTCATGCTTCCTGCCCCAGCGCAGCCTGGGAAAGTCCCAGGCTGCACTGCAGAAGGAAGAGGCAGGGCTCTCGCATGAGCAGGCAGCTCATGAGGAGCTGAAGCAGTAGGGACGCAAGACCCTCTCGCTGGAGGCTGCTCACGCGATCCCCGCACTCCAGCGCTGGAAAAAGGTAAGGTGTGGAAAGGGTCAGAATGTCTCTAAACAGTGTCCAGCTTCAGCTTTGCAGCTGGCTGATGAGAAAAAGATATCCTTTTCCCAAATCTTCACCAAGCAGACACAAATTTGATGGAGATTCCCTACTCCAGTCAAGATGCATGCAAGGGTTGTTTTGAAAAATGAAGCAGAAAAATCCCACAAAAGGATTCCTTTATCCCTGGGAGTAAAAATAAGATAATGAATGTGGTAGTTGTCTCACTGGTAGGACTAACCCTACCTGTTTCTCCAAAGTGAGAAACTGCTGTCGGCACCAGTGGTGCCATTGATAACATACTGTCCACCCATAGTGATTCTCTTCTGATGTATTTCTAAAGAACTGGGCAATGAACTATTGTCTTCATTGTTTTCAGTTTTGGAAACTGAAGCTTTTTTCATTTTGACTTTCTGTAATATGAGAGCAGGCATGCACTATCTCATTGCCACCCTCTTTTTGCTCCTGACTTTCTTCTTAATGCAAGAAGCAGTTACCAATATTGGGACACTCATTTACTGGTGCATTTAAAAGCTAATGTCAAATGTTTAAGTTGCTGTTTTCCCTCTCCAACTTAAAGAAGCAGCTTATATGACTTTGTAAGCCAGTTTTCCAATTCTTCCCTGACTGTGTTTTTGGTAGGGTCTTTCTTCATCAGTATCCTAATGAGCAATTTCATGGTTGAATTGAAAAAGCAAAGCCTATTTGGATCAGCAGCAGTAAACCTGAAGCTGAAGAGGGTCTCTGGTCCTGCTTTTAGGAGCTGTAGTAACTAGCTTTATGTAGAATAATCTAGAAAGCACACCTAATGCTCTGCTAAATGCACAGCTGAATACATTGTTGATTATTTAGGTTTCAAAGCAAAACAGAAGTTTAGCTTTGCAGAACCATTCTTAAAGTTTTCTCTTTCATTATAGTTTGGGGGTTTTCTGCAAGATTAGGGGCCTTTCTGCACCTTACCTTTTCTCGGTGCTGAGGTGTGGGGATCGCACAAGCAGCCTCCAGCGAGAGGCTCTCGCGTCCCCACTGCTTCAGCTCCACATGAGCTGCCTGCTCCCCAGAAGAGAGAGAGCTCCGCCTCTTCCTTCTGCAGTGCAGACTGGGAGTTTCCCAGGCTGCGCTGGGGCAAGAAGTGCAATCACCACGGCTCCGGAGGTTCTGCACACATGGCAAGTGTGTGCGGGGCCCTGGAGCAATGTACGATCACGCACCATTTTTGGCTGAAAGCCAAAAATGAAAAAGTGCGTGAATGGCACCTGCTTTACCCTGGAGCATTGCACAATTGTGAGTGCATTGTGCAGATCACTCCTCACAATTGCACAATACTCCAGGTGCCCTTTCACATGGCAAATGCCATGCAAAGAGGCCCTAGGATAGGACTGCTAATACAATGGGACAGTATGTCCTCTGTATGCAGAAGGTCCCAAGTTTAAGTGCAGAGACCTTCCATTTCCCATAAACCAGAATCATGTTGGTATCATATACCCGTGTGTAAGTTCTCTTTCTCTTGTGTTTTTATCTATTGTGCAGAAACATATTCAGTTCATGGTGTCACAAGTGGACAAAAGTCTCACCATTTCATCTGGCCAAAATTATCTTGTCAGATTAAATTGACCAAAGTAGAAATATTGAAACAATTGGATTTGCCTGCGTGTTGACTCACCACTCAACAACTGATTCAATGGGTCTTCTTCCCTAGTTGGGAGTACCTAAAAGGATTTCATCCATGCTGACAGACATTCTTGGATGGTGCATAACTATTCCTCAGTGCCTTCAGTGTACCACTTTATTCACTGGAGTGGCAAAAGGAGCAACTGTAAATTCCTCATTGCACATTGGGATAGTAAGCAAGTACACTGGTAGATGCACAATCAGTTACACAATTCTGAGATACAAAAAAATAAATAAAAATAAAGGTGTAGTGCGACAACTATGCAGTTATGTGATTGTAGATTTACATCCCACAGGCATAGTGAAGGATCTTAGCCATGATTTTTAGCCAAAATCTCCTGCCCTACAGTTTCTACCTCATGCTTCTGGCCTCCATATGAAGTCTGCTGCACCTTCTACCTAACAGATCTTTAGATATTGGTAGACTTCTGTTCTGTCTCCTCTTTCTGGTTTGCAGAAGTCCCCTGTTCCAATTTACTGCTTGTTGGAGATGTCAGAGAAATACAGGGGAGGGGTGATGGCATGGAGAATCCTGAAAGAAGGCATAGTTAACCATAACACACACATGTTCTTTAGCTCCTCAAATATTTGTGGTTATTCAAAAATCTCCAAATTATCCATTATCTTCCAATATTGTATTGGACAAAGAGAATTTTTAAAAAATGAAGCCATAAACGAAAATGTAAGGAATTAACATTTTGTACCTGTAGCCCCGGATGAAAGCTTTCATGGGGTCCTTTATCACTGGATCTTTGATTGACAGTAATGCCAGAGTAATTGTAGGTCAGGTTAATTGTGAGAACTGTAGATAGAACACAGAAAACCTCTCTATGGGCAGGACTGTATGGAAGGTGATTTTCTTAGGTACTCTAAACTTATTTTAGTTAGAGTTTTTTGTTTTGTTTTGTTTTGGCATCCCAGTTAGCACTTTGAATTGCTTTTATCTCTCTCAAAAAACTACCTTGCTTTGTAAAGTTCAGGTTACCTCATGAATGTGGCTTCACATACAACTATGTCAGATCAGGTATCAGTTTTTCAAAGTGTACGGTGTCCTATCATTTTCTCTTATTTCTGCAAACAAGCTTTATCTCATCATCAAAATTAGCTTTGATTTACAGACTTGTACGACTGTAACAGCAAGGCCCATGATGGCAAGCTGGTTGACAAGTCTTTCTGACTTCTGTATTTATTGTAGAAGACACATCTGGGGTCAGGGTTAGCAGAGATGTGGGTGTAACTCTGTCATGTTAGAACATAGAAAATCATGCATTGCATTTACTTCTCACTGATGTCTGTCAAGCCATTTTGCATCTGTAACATCAGAAACATTTGAGCATTATAAATTAACATTGTGTCCTCATCCTTAAAATATTTTTAACAGTGCTGATTAATTTCAGTGCAACTTTTTTTAAAAAAAATAATACGGTGGTTTCTGAATGAGATTGTAAATTTAGTGGATATTAGCATGGTAACAGTGCTCAAGAGCACACTTGAATAGAAAAAAAACACAGAAGTATGGGTATAATTACTCAGAATATATCTAAACTACACAGGCCATTTCTGCACTAGACTATTACAGCGCGATTATTCCACTTTCAACATCCTATGGAATTCTGGAGCTTGCAGTTTAGGCAGGGACCCACTGGTCCCTCCCTAAACTGCAAATCCCAGGATTCTATAGGATGTTGAAAGTGGAATAATCGCACTATAACAGTCTAGTGAAGAAGTGGTCATGGTTGCAGCAATACCATTGCATTTTAACTGCTATATTTTTTGTCCCACAGAATCTTGGAATTTGTTGTTTGCTAAAGTACTTAGAATTCTCCTATACAAAGTTCTAGTTCTGTAGCTCTAGTTCTGTGAAGAGAATTCTGAGGGTGGATAAGTTCTGTACAGTTATTTTATACCACTTTAACTGTCATGGCTCCATCCCCCAGAATCCTTGGACAACCAGTTTGCTCAGGTAACTAGGTGTGTCTACCCAGCCTACTTGACACCACTTGATACCAGCTTAACAACTCTCCCAACTAGGATGGGCTACCCATGCTTTACTGGGATGTGTCGGTGCTACTGTAGTCTTTCAAGAATGCATTATGGCTGGAGCTTCAGGCTATGGTACTTCCAATATATTTGAACAGTCAGCTTTTGCCATCTCTGTGGGGAACTTTGAATTATGGATGGGAACAAACTATGATTTCTGATGGCAATGCGTCTGCACCAAAAAAGCTCCCCTCCTTCGAACCTTTTGTTTTTGTCATACAGGAAATATCTGTAAAGGAAAGAATGTGCTATTGTACTAGTGAGAGATTGCAATGTAACAAGAGTGAACACTGTGGATCAGTTTTCTGCCCTAGGCCTCTCTGATGGCTTCATGGATTATCAAAACTGTCCCCCCTATTGAAAAATAGTCAATATTATAGGCAGCACAGGTGCCTACGTAACCTATTTGACAAAGATAATAGCTGGTTCTGCAGGATTCTGTGCCCTTTCTGCACCTTACCCTTTTTCAGCGCTGGGGTGTGGGGATCGTGCGAGTAGCCTCCAGAGAGATGATCTCATGTCCCCGCTGCTTCAGCTCCACATAAGCTGCCTGATCCAGAGCACGGAACGTGAGAGCCCCCTTCCTTCTGCAGCATAGCCTGGGAGCGCAGCCTGGGGCAGGAAGCGTGACCTCCACAGCTCCGGAGGCTCCGCATGTACGGCAAGTGCGCACGGGGCCCTGGAACAATGTGGAATTGCACACCATTTTTGGCTGAAAGCCAAAAATGAAACAGTGCGCGAGCGATGCCTGCCCTACCCTGGAGCATCGCGTGATTGTGAGTGCATTGTGCAGATCATTCCTCACAATTGCACAACGTTCCAGGTGCCCTTTCACATGGCAAATGCCGTGCGAAGAGGGCCACAGACAGGGAATTCACATCCACCCTTTCAGCCACAAAAAGTGTGGTCCAAGAAGTCTAGAGGGGTTAAAGTAATCAAAAATGTCCTCGGAAGTCAGATCTGGACCCAGAGCTCGCTTGAAAAGTAAGGATGGTTTAAATCTATACTAAAGGACTTGATCCCTGGCCTGCAACTGTTCTTTTACTGTACAGTCCTCCCTCCATATTTGTGGGTTTGACCTTCATGAATTTGATTATTTTCAAGGCACCTGCTTGCTTCCCTCCTCCCATTTCCCTCCTCCCATTCCCTTGCATTCCTCACCCCAGGCTTGTGAGACTTGTGTTTAAAATGGACCTTTTCTTTCCTTTTGGGTGAGTCAAGCCTCACCCCAGTGCTGGAGGCATGTCCTCATTGCCCTGTGGCTGCACATTCTGCTGTGTAATGGCTGCTGATTGGTCAGGTAGTCTCTTTGTTCCTAACCCTTCTTTCTCAAAACGGCCACCAGAAGTAGCTAAAAACACCAGAACTCTTGTTTTTCTCCATCTGAGGGAAAAGTACTGATAAGCCCTTTACATTGCCTTTTTTTCTTCCTCCCAGGAATGCAGGGGCCTGAAGCAAGGGAATGAGAGGCAGAGCTCTGGAAGGAAATCACAGGAGGAGATTATTCACAGTTTTTCCACTTTCATGAGGGCTTTGCACTCTGAACCCTCATGAATGTGGAAGGGCTACTTTACTCTCTTTTTACTTTCCTGCTTGGAAAGTCTCAGAGCTGCAGCTACCATCTGCCATATCATTTTCATCCCTTGTCCTTATTTAGGAATGTAAAGAATATTTGCACATTTTCTAATCCTCATTTAGAATGAGTGTCTCAGCATTGAAAAAAAAAACTGTCAAGACCCACAAGATTTTTCATTCTTAAGTGAGAGTGAGAAGACTAACGCTTTCTCTCTGGTTCCCTCTTCCTCCCCATTTTAGTGTTTTTTAAATTATTTTTTGCAAATAGATATGTATCTATATCTATATATGCAAAACACAAAGTCCAGAATGCTGTTAGGAAAAGATGTATGCTGGACACACATGCATACCCTGTTTTGAATGGGACACTAATGACTATTCTATAGTCTTTTGCATTCCATGGAAAACCACTATCTAAGCAACTACAAAGCCCCTTGGAGCCGCTGTTATGGTAGAGGGGAAGGAGGGAGGGAGGGAATTGGAAAATGGGGACAGCTTCTCATCTCCCTGTAGCTCACTGGAAAGAGAGGCGGAGGAACAATCATAACATCATTTCTCTGTTTCTCTCTCTTTAGTTAATTGACGGGGGACAAGAGGCACTCCTCATTGCCCAGTCTCTTACTTCCATTCCCTTTCTCCTCCATAGCTATGTGCTTGGCAGTTGCCTGCAAGGTAGGCGCAGAGCTGTGCTTCGAGCATTTCTTCTAGATCTCAGCCACCATTTTCTGCACAAATGCAACACATTACAGGGAATAGTGAAATGTTGTGAAATTTTCACAAAAGAAATCCTAACATTTAAAAAGATGAATGAAAAATGCACAAAAACTCTCTGGATAAAGATTTGAATGTAGGTTTAACCAATAGTCTACACTGGACCTCAGAAATTAGGAACTGAAAGACAATGTTGGTCTGAAGGGAGACTACTCAGAAACTTCATATGCTCTTCTATTATGTTAGTGGATAAAAAAGAAGGGATGTAAAATATATTAAATCAAATGTTATTGGAAAGTGTTTTCATCCTTATCCGTTACTGTGTTGCAAATCACAGAAAACAACTCTGCTACTTCTAGAAATATAAGATGTTTCACCTGGGGAAGAATTTCTAAATTAGCTTTGGATTTTATCCCTGCAAAACACTTGACAGCAACTTTTCTCTGATATCTAGGCTGCTAGTTTTGCTGGCATATTTTTTCTCTGTGCTTATGTACACCTGTAGACATGTTTCATCTGCATCTGGATAATTACCATCATCTCCTTTCTCCATGTTTCTTTTTCGTGTCTCACTTAATCTTGGTTTGCCCTTATTTACATTTGGAAAATTAAATCTAATTATTAGCCATCGCTGAAGTAGACCATGTTAACCAATGGGACTTGCACAAGTATGGATTTATTTTTCAATAGTTTTTTTTCTCCTGTGGGTGTACTCCTGTTTCCATGGGACTACTTTAGATCCTTTTGGATCTATGCCATTTAGGACATTGCAAAATAGCCAACATTGCACTTTTCATACACTTCTCAGTCAGTTTTCTTCATTTACACAAAAGGTGCCATGAACAGAACAAAAAAACAAAGTACAAAAAAAAAAAATCCCCAGGGCCCATCAGTTCTCTGGGTTGGAAGTTTATTTTCTCTGCTGTTGTAATATGTATGAAAGATGCTCCCCCCACCAAGACACTGGTGCAGGGAAGTGCTTTTAAATGCCCTTACAGAGTGCTCTCCCTTAAAAACAAAGGGAGGATGGGTCCAGAAATTATTATCTCCTTCTCCTCTTCCTTTTCCTTTTTTGGGTCCCAGATAATAGGAATTGGTTTGGTAAAAATTTCCCCATGATAAATATTAAGATCACTACTGTAATCAAATAGATCTCTTGGGGGGATATTTTATTATCCCACAATATATTCCAATACTGCTTGGGGAAAAGAAATACCCACCAGATGTGTAACATATGTCCCTATCCTGGATAACTCCACTGCTGTAATTCAGGAGCAAACCAGTAAAAGCCCTTTAAAACAAACAAGGGCCCAAGATACTATGCAAATCATTTCCTTTTTCTTTTGGATTTACCTGGATGCTGCTTTGGTCTGACCTAGTTTCCTGATTTGTTCCTTAACCAGTAGTGATGCACATTATTTGCATTCATGGTCTGACTCTGTGACTAATTGAAGAAATTTGTAATCTTGTTGTTTCATATTGGCATTACATTGTATCACTCCTTATTAAAATAACCTGGGTCTTTTAAATCTATGGCTTACAGGTACTTATGTCTTTTTGCTTTCATACTAATATTATCATATTAAAGTTGCTTGGAGCCCTTATTTTTTTTTTTATTTTTTTTTTAAAGAAGGCATCTGTGACAAGCTCTTATTTCTCTCCAGATTGGTTTTATAGTTCCAACTTAATAAGACATCCCAACACAATCTCTTAGTTTTAGCCCTCCCTTTAAATACCACCTTTATATCAAAGGGCTAGGATTTTAAATCTTCCCTCAGAACCAAACAGTTTATGGTAACATGTTCTTCTTTGTTATCAGTGACTTCAGACAACTCAGGCCAACTCAGTAGTTATAAACCAAACTGTATCAGAGTATATGTTTTATTACTGTTACACTAGAAATGAAATATCTTGTTAAGGTTCATATAAAGTACAGTTTTGTTACATTTACCAGTTTCAACTTCCAACAGTCTATTCCAGTAACTCTCAGCCTTGGAAACCTGTTCTCTATGTCTTTTTCTCAGCTGCTTAAACACAACTCAGCCACCCTTTCCGGCCAAGATCTCACTGAAGGCTCTCTTTTGAAACAGACTCTCTGCCTTATGTATAATTCCTCTTATCTGTAAGCCCTTCTCACACACACCACTGTGCTACTATCACTTAGAAGGCACTAGTCTTGTTACCCAGCAACCCACCATCAAGGTTCACTTGCATCCCAAATAACTGATTCCCAAAGCAGCTTCATCACAGGATCCTTGCTCAGTACAGCTCACATTAAATTTAACAGAGGATGCTCTCACATACACGCAACTAATTTTCCTCTCTTGTGAACAAACGGATTCTCAAAATGAGGTCACATAGCAGAGGCAAAGAACCTTTATCCCTCCAAATGTTTTCTGCTACATTATCCATTGCCACCTCCCTGTTTATCCAATGACAAAGGATGGTAAAAGTTCTAGGCCAAAATAGCTGGAGGACTAAAGGTTGATCAACACTGACATATAGGAATTGCCAGATCTATTCTGGTTCATAGTACTTTCATACTGTATCCACATTAATCTGCAAGTGTTTTTTAATTCTCAAAGTATTCATTTGAATGTATATTTTGACATGTTTAAGCTATTGAGGAGCGCACTGAAGTATTTGTAGAGATGTACTGCTTATCTAGACATTAGTCCAAAAAAGCCAGGTCATTTTATATAGCTGGGCTAGGGAACTTCTGGGCATCAGAAGCCCCCCTGGCTCCCTAGAGGACCTTGGAGACCTGCACAATGCCCCTTTAGGCCTGAAATTCTAAGGAATGTATGTGTATATATGTGTGTGTGTATCTCACCCCATATGGTTCCCCACATACCCCAGGGAGTATAAAAGGCTGTTGTTGTGTACGCTCAAATCATTTCCAACTTATGTTGACCCTAAGGCAAACCTATCATGAGGTTTTCTTGGCAACATTTGTTGAAAAAGGGTTTGCCTTTGCTCTCCTCTGAAGTTGAGAGACTGTGACTTGCCCGAAGTCACCCATTGGATTTCCATAGATAAATGGGGATTCAGACCCTGGTCTCCAGAGTCATAGTTCAGCGCTCAAGCCACTACACCACACCTGACATTTTATAATATTTTTGGGTCTTTTTCTAATCACAGAAGAAAATGGAAATCGACTGGGAAAAAAATGGGATGGAATGATCGCCATGCCCTGGGAAATGGGGGGGGGTTTGTAGGAAAAAAATGAGGGTGAGTTGGGGGCCACAGGACTGGCATTGTGAGTCTTATGTGATCCACAGGATGCCCCTTCCTCACCAGAATTGTATAGGAATCAAGTTCAACTGTGTCAATAAAGAGATTGCATCTGCTGTCACGAAATAGGTCCAGATTCTTATTAATTATTCTTATATCTTTACTCTCAGGTGGCAGAAGTGCCTGTCAGCTTTTCTTCTTCAGGTGCTAAAGTAATTTGATTAGCTGGTGATGCAGTGCACCTTGACTTGTGTGTGGGAGGGACACCCTTTGCTGCTCCACCTCAAGCAGCAAAATACCTTGGGTTGGGTCTGGGAGGAGAAAGCAAAAACAGAAACCCAGTGGCATGCTAACCTCTGCAAAATTCCCATGGCAGTGAATTGAAGCTGTGCAAGAAAATCTCATTGTGCATGATCTACAAATGGAGAAAATGATCATTAATTTGTTATGTAGGGATGGGATGTAATTCTATACATATATATATGTAATTCTATACATACACTTAGGCATATACCACATTGGGAAGCTTACTCTTTGGTGACTTGTTATAGTCTTTAAAATTATTTCTTGATGTTTTTCTGATACATCTGACTGCAGAATGCATTGTTTTAAATGTCCTAAAATTTTATCTTGCCATGCATTTTAAAAAAGGAATATGAACTGAAATATTTATACTGTTATTCAGGAATTATTTTGGAACAGATGCTCTAAAAAAAATTCAGAGTTTGACCACATTTCAAATGTTATCAAACACTGTGTTCTCCCCACAAAATCTGACATTTTGGCATCCCATAATGCCAAGCATATGCCTATAAAAATCACTTAAAGGCAAATATAATAACTGAGTTTTATTCACTGAGGGGAAAAAAAGATTATGAGACATGCCTTTAGTATAAATGAAAGGTTACACCTGATTTGAATTGTCTTTGCATTAAATATTATTTATTATTAATGACCAAAATTCAGCAGCATCAGACAAAATTATGATGACAGATTTCCATCACTATACTTGCATCTCATGAGGCCATCCTCAAAAATACTACCTGAGAGATTTCAGTGATGTTGCAAACTGGGGTACTGGTAAATGATGTCTGCAGAACTCTTCTGGTCCACAGTTAGAAGGATATTTTGTGTCAGTCGTTCCGTGAATAGTATTTAGGGCTAGAAAAAGGACACACTAAAATGGAATATTAGCCTTACCAAATGACAAGGTATCTCTGCAGATCATCTCTTGGGTGGAAAAAGGGTTATTGACAAGAACAGAAATCACTGTAAGAGAGACTTGGGAAGGAATTTTCTGGTGCAGGCCTATGTTTCTACGAAAAACTAGCTTGACAGTTTGGGTGTGAGAAGAAATATATTCTTCTGTACTCTTCTACATTACCGTGGCCTCAGTCCTCATGGTCAGTTAAATGCAACTGTAAAGAAAATCAAAAGAAACAGGACCGTGCCACAAAAAAGATGCAATTTTGTTTTAGTCTGTGCCTGTCCCAATTCACCACCATAAGCAGACCGCATTCCTTCTTACTTCACCAGCAAAGCTTATCTCAGACGAGCTGAAGGACATTTGAAAGCATAACTGTCATTCCCTTCCATGCACAAACATAGCTTCTTGGGCCCCTCAGTCAGCCTGAGAGGTCTCCACAATTTGCCAGCTTCCAAATTAGTTAGTAACATATGACTTTGAATTAGTTTGACATTCTCTAGGAATGGATAAATATTGTTACTGCGAGCAAATGGCTTCTCAAAATTCTCTACCTTGTTTTGGTCAGTAAAACTGGGGAAACAATTTCATCAAATTTCTTCAGCAATTTCTCTGAGGTAGCAAAGACTGTAAAAACATGGTTCTTAAGAGTTCTTCCGTTTTGCTACCATTTCAGCCTGGCTGCCATTTTGTATCCTATACCATTCCCTTTAGCTAGCATTGTTCTGGGATTTCCACACTGGTCTGTTATAGTGCTGTTATTCCACTTTCAACATCCTATGGAATCCTTGGATTTGCAGTTTAGGGAGTGGCCATGGCCTATGATTGAGATCCCATCTTCCTAGTGGTAGATGATGCACCCAGGGCTATTTACTGGCACAAGCAGCATCTGGTTGCACTAGCACCTTGACAATCTGAGAGGGCAACAGTTGTTCTTTTCTCCTGGCTGCAGCTGGACAGTGCCCAGGTGTCCTGCATCCTCCTCACCACTAAACGACCAAGGGAATATATGCCTGCCTTTGAAACAGCCTTGGGAGGTATTATGCAAGGAAATACTGGTTGTGTGCCTCTAATGCCCAAGCTACATGTGCTTATGACACCCACAAGCTTCCAACCTGTTTGTGGTGGTGGAGGGAGTAGGGAACCACTAACACAACTGGGAAAAAAAAGGATGGAAATTTGGGGGAAATCCTATTAGGTGTTTTTTTGTTTCGTTTTGTTTCGTTTGTTTCCTAGGGGTGGTCAAGGCTTCCAAAGGGAGGTTGTTGTATGGGTTACCTCATTTGGAGTTGACAGGTCAGCAACATCCTTTTCTCTCAGTTTATAGAGTCTTAGGGAATGGACTTCTGCTAGCCTATAGACCCCAAATAAGGTAACCTCTACAGGACTCAGAGATCCCTAAAATCCACCCACAAGAAGTTCTTTGACAGTTTCCTTTCAGTCTAACATTCAGTCTAAGAGTTTTATTTTTCAAATCAAATAATCATTTGTGGGAAAAATGTGGGTGAAATTTTCAGCTCTGCACTAGTTAATACATTGCTCTTTTTCTGTCTCAGATTTGAAATGTACAGATTAGGATTTTTTTAAAAAAATGAGCTGAACTGAAATTATCACCCATCCTGTCCTTTCCATTAACAGATGCCAGTTTATAATAAGTTGAAAGTAAATCTCCTCTCACAATTTTGGAAAGACTAACAATTTACTAGCTGGATGGAATTCCTTCCGTCCTGTTACATTTTGACTGTAAATGTTCTGCACACTCTAAACTGTACTGATGCTACCGTAAGTTAACACCATACGGATATGAAGTTTGAATGACACTATCTACTCTGACTTAGCGCAGGGATCTTCCATACGCCAATTCTGGAAGGCAGCATGTGTCACAAATGGCATGGAAACTCAGAGAATTTGGCGTATCATTTTCTCTTTGGATGCTATAACTATCTCAGGAATCTTTTATTGCCCAGTGACCTCAATTTCCTCTGCTTAACAGACCCTACCTTATCAACAGCTTAAAACATGTTTACAACTAATGGTCATGGGGCTCTGCTTTTGACAACAAATTATTCCATAATCTGCTGATCTTTGTTACAGATTTGGAGCATGTTACTAAGTATGACGGCAATTAAACAACCAGGCTGTCTACAGTGTGTGGAATTTTCTTTTGTTCTGTGCTTGATAGCTCTTTTGTTGCTGTTGATAGCTTCAGTCAAATCAAATATGCCATTGTATTCACTTGTTACATGAATCTCAATTATTCAGTCATTTCAGCTGAAACATTAAGAGCCTCACACACTGAAATCTTCTGCACAAATTAACCTTTGATACTCAGCAGATGGGTCATTAAAATGTCAAAGAACTCTCATAGGTGCAAACATGAAAGAACAGTATTTGCGAAAGGTGTCCAGTTAGATAGATAAAGCCAAAATCCTCTTGGCACCTTACATCAGCATAATGGTACACCAGTGTGAGGAACTTTCAGGAATGGTACATAGTGGTGGCATGAGGACATCAGAGAAAACCATCTCCATCACCAGGCAGGAGGACAACAGCTCTGGAACCAGGAAGTCTGCTTTCTTTCCTATCAGAGACAGCTTTCTCTTCCAACCTCTCCCCTGTTCCTACAATGCTTGTGGCCCTTTTACCCCTACCACCATGCTATTGCCAATAGATCCACTACAACTTATGCTGATATAGTTACACTGAACAACACAATTGCAGCCACTGCCTTCAAAGGTGCCAGGAACACTGAGAAAATATCTTTCTTTCTGTTGTTGTTGTTGGCTGGAATCCTGTACAGGAGTTGTATCTTTGTAAATGGCCTTACATGTATGGGAATTAACATTGCAAAGATTCATAACATCCGTTATCCAATGGAGAGTTGCTGTTATATAACTATGACCATTTCCGCACTAGACTGTTATAGAGCTATTATTCCACTTTCAAAATCTTATGGGATCCTGGGGTTTGCAGCTTAGGAAGGGGCCTCAAGGCCCTTCTCTAAACTGCAAACCCCAGGTTCCATAGGAGTTGAAAGTGGAATAACAACACTGTAATAGTCTAGTGTGGAAATGGCCTATGTAGCAGAGGCGGCAAAGGGAGTGATTCATGGAGGGACCAATACATGACAAAAATGACACACAACAAGACTGGTGTTCATCACGTTAGTCCCAAGGCACATCATGGAACCAATCGGCCTTGGGCACTCTAGCTGGTTTCTGGTATGCATCTTCACACTTCGTTAATAGGATTTTTTTATTGCCTCTGTTACATAGTAAGTGTATGCAAATTTATGTTGATTGAAAAGTGACTTTGGATTAATAGTTGAGTGAAAAGTCATATAGAATTCTGTCAATTATTGCTGTTTAAACAAATGATGAGAATCTGAAAGTCAAATATATGTATAGTAGAAAACAGTATCCTCAAGACCTCGCCCCCCAAAAAATGAATAAATACAAACAAAATAAACACAAAAGATACCAGTTTATAATGCTCCAAGTCAGTCCATAGGTAATAATCCCATATGCATTTACCCACTGAATTCCATGAGACTTACTGTGGGTAGGACTGATGTAGACAGTACTTGTCTAAATAGATAAACTGTCTGATCCAGTACAAAGCAGAATGATTCTACGAACCAAGTGAATGAATGACCATGCTTTGGACTGATACAGTCTTCAACCTGGACAGATATATTGTAAGCATGAAAGTGAGTCCTTTCACAAGTTTCCAAGGTGCTGCTTTGAGCAAATGCCCTTGAAATGTGTTAACATTCCAGACCAGTTGCCAGCCAGAGTGTAAACTTCCCATAAGTGTGTTTATATGCAGCAAATTTCCTGCTTTTGTGCAGTTCTCACAGAAAATTGTGTTTTGTGAGTTTCATTTCATTTGTAGACCAGGTTTAAATGCTTTTGTTTCTTGAATTACAGTTGAATGTATATTTTAATAAATCCAATACCATAAGAAGAATTTCTATACTGTACCTCTTGTCTGTCTCATGACACTAAGTCATTAAACTTTTAAACGTCTTCAAAATTCATCTATATAGGAAGCCTGAATATTATTAATATAATGATATCAAGCCCATTAAAATGTGAATGCTTACTAAAGTGATATCCCTTGGACATTTTAAACTTTAATAGTTAAGTTTGATTTTTAAAAATGTAAAAGCAGATTAATGGGGCAAAACACAATAAATTACCTTGTTTCAACCTGAATAAATGAAAGTTTTGTGAATATTTCAGGTACAGACATATCTACTAGAGTGGATTTTATCAAGGTATAGCACCCCTCAGCACTGAAAAATCAGGTTACAATGTGCCTTAAGTTTGTTTATCAGGAAATAGAATTAAATTCTTCAAATCTCTGGTGAATGCAGTATGGAGGGAGGTATTTCTGGACTAGTCTTCATTTTCTGGAATGAAAATCAACTTTTGTGTATACTAAGCACTGTGTGGTTTCCTAAGCTGATTTGTTAATTATGAGAAATACATTAAAGGTCTTTGGGTAGCATTGTTGCCACCACAAGACTTGATTATTCTACCTATTACAGTGGCAAAAAGTGAATCCAATAGTGGAGTTTCATAATTATTTGAGACAACATGGAATTAGCCATCTTGTTTTGCAAGTAGTTTCTAATAGCATGGGTTTGATTAGGTAATAAGCAGAATGACCTGGGGCCCCAATGAAGTTTAACAGGGAAGGAAAACATCTTACATCCAGGTAGTACAAGAGAAGAGCATGTTCATTTTACAGTACAGCTATCATCATTATGATAGAAACAGAGTTAATAGAAATTCTAGCTACGGATTTTGAGGAAATGCAAGATGTAACCTTTGACAATTCAAAAAATAAGCTCAAAAAACAAGCCTGAGTACATATTCCATTCATACTTGTATGACAGTTCTTGTTTCTGTAGCAGTCCTATCCATGGATTACCAGGGTATCCATGGTGAAGGGACTGCACCTGAAGACCCATATCTCTGAAGTCATGTTGAGGTGTTCTCTGATATGTTCTCCATATACGTTGTGGAAGTAAGCCTCTTAGAATCATAGAATCATAGAAATGTAGAGTTGGAAGAGACCACACGGGCCATCCAGTCCAACCCTTTGCCATGCAGGAACACCCTCAAAGCACTCCCAACAGATGGCCATCCAGCATCTGCTTAAAAGCCTCCAAAGAAGGAGACTCCACTACACTCCGAGGCAGCATATTCCACTGTCAGACAGCCCTGACTGTCAGGAAGTTCTTCCTGAGGTTCAGGTGGAATCTCCTTTCCTGCAGCTTGAATTCATGACTCCTTTTCCTGGTCTCTGGAGCAGCAGAAAACAAGCCCTCTCCTTCCTCTACATGGCATCCCTTCAAATATTTAAACATGGCTATCATGTCCCCTCTTAACCTTCTCTTCTGCAGAGTAAACATACCCAGCTCCCTAAGTCTATCCTCATGGGGCTTCATGGCTTCCAGGCCCCTCATCATTTTGGTCGCCCTCCTCTGGACTTGTTCCAGTTTGACCATGTCCTTCTTGAATTGGGGTGCCCAGAACTGGACACAGTATTCAAGATGAGGTCTAACCAAGGCAGAGTAGAGTGGTACCAGTACCTCCCTCGATCTAGACACCATACTCCTATTGATGCAACCGAGAATTGCATTGGCTTTCTTGGCTGCCGCATCACACTGCTGACTCATGTTCAGCTTGTGATCTATCAAGACTCCTAGATCCCTTTCACAAGTACTGCTATCCAGCCACGTGTCCCCCATCCTATATTTCTGTATTCCATTTTTTCTACCTAAGTGTAGGACCTTACATTTCTCTCTGTTGAATTTCATTTTGTTAGCCGTGGCCCAGCTCTCCAATCTATCCAGGTCATTTTGAATTTTGATCCTGTCTTCTGGGGTATCAGCAACCCACCCACCCCCAATTTGGTGTCATCTGCAAATTTTGTGAGTATGCCCTCTATTCCTTCATCCAAATTGTTGATAAAAATATTGAACAGCACTGGGCCCAGGACAGAATCCTGTGGAACCCCACTAGTCACTGCTCTCCAGGATGAGAAGCAGCGATTCGTGATCACCCTTTGGGTTCGGGCAGTCAACCAATTACAAATCCAACTAACAGTAGCCTTGTCCAGCCCGCATTTTACTAGCTTCTTTGCAAGAATGTCATGGGGAACTTTGTCAAAGGCCTTACTGAAATCGAGGTAAGCTACATCCAGAGCATTCCCTTCATCTATCAAGCTAGTAACTCTATCATAAAAAGAGATAAGATTTGTCTGGCATGTCTTATTTTTGAGAAATCCATGTTGACTTCTTGTGATTACTGCGTTGCTTTCTAAGTGATTAGAAACTGATTACTTAATGATCTGCTCCAGAATTTTTTCGGGTACTGAAGTCAGGCTGACTGGGCGATAATTATTTGGGTCCTCTTTCTTTCCCTTCTTGAAGATAGAAAAAACATTTGCCCTCTTCCAGTCTTGTATTAATGGATATCATGAGGATTTCTGGGGGTTGAGAATGGGTTACCCAGTGGGTTTACATGGAAGATCAGGGAACTGAACCCTGGTCTTAAGGGTTGTAGTCAAAGGCTTAAGCCACTGCAACACCCTGGCTCTCCCAGTGGAGATTATTTGGGTGAAAATAAATGGAGAAAGAAATATTAACAACATTATGGTAGGAGTTTACCACAGGACACCAAACAAAGACAAGGTGGTTGTTTGTGCTTCTCTGAAACAAATCTCAGAAATCTATGAGAAGCAAGAATGGCTATTATGAAGGACTTCAGTTCTTCTGATATCTTCTGGGAGACTAGCTCTGCTAAGCATAGGGCCTTCAACAAATTCCTGATGTGCCTTGCAGATCATTTCCCCTCTTGAAAGATGGAGGGAGGAACAAGTGGATTTGCATTCCTGGACTTCATCCTAACCAATAAAGAGGAATCAGTCACTGGAGTCAAAACAATTGATTCTTTAGGGAGGCGTGACCATGAAATGCTAGAATTCATGATTGTGACAAATAACAGAGAAGAGTATAGTCAAATACAAAACTTTGATTTCAAGAAAACTGATTTTATCAAGCTCAGGAAAATACTGGGCAGAATCCCATGGCTTGAGATGCTAAAAGAAAAAGACATCCAGTGTGGATTGGATTTCATGAAGAATGAAAAGAAAAGAGCGATCACAAGTAATTGCATACAAGAAGGAAAATAGGAAACATCTAAAAAAGCCAATGTGACTGCATAACTCAAAGAAGAAATGAAAACAAAAAGGAAATATATAAAGAATGGAAGGACAAATCACCAAGTAAGAGTACAGACATGTAGTCCAAACTTGTGGAACAGTGTAAGGTAAGCTAAAGCTCAAAATGAGCTGAGAATGGTTAGGAAAAGTGTGTTGGAGGGGGGGTTAAATATATTTGAAGCAAGAGTGCGATGGAGGAAATGATGGGACTGCTGCTCAGCAAAGGTAGTAAATTTTTAAGTGATCACAGTGAAAAAGCCGAACTATTCAATACCTATTTTGATTTTTTTTTCTTCTCCAAAAAGAAGACTGTGTGCTTCCACGTATAAGTGTGCAGATCTTGCCAAGGAATCTGGGTTGCAAATCAAGAATCATAAAGAGTTAATTAGGAATCACTTCATTAACCTAAATGAGTTCATATCTGAAGGGCCAGAGGAACTGCATCCCAGAGTAGTAAAGGAACTTCCTGACATATTTGCAGAACCATATGCCATCATTTTTTATAAATCTTTGAAAATGGGAGAGGTGCCAAGGGACTGGAGATGAACAAACATTGTTTCTCCCCCCACTGCCCCCCACTTTAAAATAATAATCCATAAAACTGATTTTGGGCAAATCATACTGTCTCAGCCAGAAGAAGGCATAGGAAACCCCCCTCTGAACAAATTTTGCTAAGAAAACTCTGTGATACATTCAAGTTAGGGCCTCCATAAGTAAGAAACAACTTGACAGCACACAACAGCAAACAAGATGGATAGCGTGAAATTGTGTGGAGTCAAACAATGATCTTCCAGGGTGTATATCCTCTACTGATCTATTCCCTGTATAGTGTAGACACCTATGTGTTGGCTTTCTGTTGCATTCAATACCTGCTCTTTCTGGTGGTTTCTTGCCCAGAGCTTACAAAAGTAAGATTATTTTAGGTGGTTGATGCCCAGAATCTCCCAAACTAGTATTTTTGATACCTGGGGTATTCTGAAAGTGTATTGTCTAAGCTCTTTCTTTGCAGTTTCACATTTGTCAACTATCTCGTTCCATCCTGCAATGGTTCACATGTACAGAGGGTGAATGAAGTTTTCAAAGAAACAAGAATTGTAGTTTTGACAGGATGTCACCTACAGGTGACACAGGGTGTCTCCTGTGCTATTTTCTTCATGAAGGCAATGAGCTTTCATGTTTATTCCTCCCAACTGTGGACACAGTGATATTTTTTTTAATTCTTGGAAAAGATCAAGAAAAGTGCCTGAGACACTTTTCTTCATTTTACTTTACTTACAGATAAAACCTCCAATATTTTAACAGCAGCAAGAGATTTATAGAAACAAATGAACTGCTGCAGACAGTTGTTTTAATTTATTGGAAATAAGATTGGCATAATCGCCTTAATAAAAGACTACTTTGATTAATAAACCACCAACAAATTACATGAGATTACAGTAGAACCTCCACAGGTTTCTTAACTGCTTTTTGTGTGCATAATGAAACCAGCTGATGTCTAAATCTTGAGAATTATTGATAAAGTCACATTTCTGCACAAAGGATGTAAATGTGGTTTCTTAGATGAAAATGTATCCATTGCCAACAGAGCTCATTATCTGAAGAAGAACTTCAAATCTTTTAACGGCAAAACCAAAACATTACATAAAGTTAACCCTTATCACTATCACCAAAAAAAGTGAGATTTTTTAAAAAAATCTAAAGCATTTTTCCGACACTTTTCACTCAGAAAGAGAGGCCCTTTCTGCACGGCATTTGCCACGCAAAGGGGCACCTGGAGCGTCACATGATTCTATGGAGCGATCTGCATGATGCGCTCACAATTGTGCAACGCTCCAGGGGCCAGCAGGCGCTAATCGTGCTCCTTTTCATTTTTGACCGGAAGCTGAAAATGGTGCGCAATCATGTATTGCAGTTACCTGGCACACAGAGCCTCTGAGGCTGTGCCGGTCGCGCTTCCTGGGAAAGTCCCAAGCTGCACTGCCGAAGGAAGAGGTGGGGCTCTCGTACAAGCAGGCAGCTCATGCGGAGCTGAAGCATCAGGGACACGAGAGCCTCTTGCCAGCGCCGGAAAAGGTAAGGTGCAGAAAGGGCCTCAGTTTGCATAAGATCAACTTATATATAAAAAAAGAAACAACAACAGATAGTCTGGTCCATATCTGTAACCTAAAAGTCATTGCACAAAAGGAAAATGCGATTAGGAAGGAAGAGGAAAACAAGCTGAGGGACCAGTTTTAGGGTGATTCCTATAACGGCCTGCTTAAATGGAGACAAAGTGAGGGAAAGAGGGAGACTAATGAAGTGAGTCATTTGTTTGAGATAAGGCTGATTTGTGCAGTACCATCCCCTGATGTGCAGTACCATCCCCTGAGTGCATTTTGAAGGGGAAAAAAATACAGCTAGGTTTTATTTGCAGAGGTTGATTTGTCCAGGAGATTTAAAGAGGTTAATTAACCCGGATCTCAAGGAAATACTCCAGGACATAAACACTCCAGTGTGTGCTGGCAGAAATCCTGAAAAGGGACACAGGAAGCTTTCTTATACTATCTCAGAGTATGTACCTTCTTTCATAGTATTAAAGGGATGTATTAGCAATTCATAGGATTCTTCTATGACACAGATGTTTCAGAAGACACTGCAGGACAACATGAAGCATCCTTCCATCTAAAAAGAAAGACCAATGTTCTAAAAGACCAATGAAAAATGGGCATGCATGATGAGTAACTTGCATGCAAGCACAATTTGTGACAATACGCAACATTTTGATAGACCTATTAAGACATCTTTCCTAGCTTCCAGCATCTCCACTTTGTGTAGAGATAGAAACTTCAAAAAGTTAAGTCCTAGTCCTTACTTCCCTTTTGTTTAGGATTTCCCTGTTTTTCTGGTATCTTCAAATGCAGAAAAAAAATACTTTGGTGTAGCCATGTAGGCCACACGACAAAATAAAGCAAAATCTATGATACACAAAATATCGATACCTTTATTGCCCAGCAAAAATGCATAAAATACATCATACGAGCTTTCAAAGCTCCACTGGCTTCTCCGTAAGGCAAAAGATGTTTAAAAAATTATACAGAAGAAGGGGGGAAAGTGGTTGGGGGGGAGGAGACAGTGTTGGAGTTCCTTTAATTTGTTTCTGAGTTATGGTGACCCTCAGGTGAACCTATCATGGGGTTTTCTTGGCAAGATTTGTTCAGAGGAGATTTTGCATTTGCCTTCCTCTGAGACTGAAAGAGTGTGACTTGTTCAAGGTGATCCAGTAGATTTCCATGGCTGAATTGAGATCTGAACCCTGGTCTCTAGAGTCGTAGTCCAGTGCGCAACCCACTACACCTCCAAAGAAGATTACATGTTTGTATAAAGTAACATGTTAGCATAAATAAATCTGATGCAATGCAGACTTAAAAATCTTTAACCTCTTTTCCCCAAGGGTCTCTAATCTAAACCAATAGTGAACATAAAATTCTGAATCTCCAAGACAAGGCCCAGCACTTTCCTTTAAGCTTATTTCCTTTACATCAATTATAGGAGAGACAAAATATGAAGTCTTTGCAATTCACTTTCTATGCAAGATGGGTATCTGATAGATTAGCATCTCATGGATGAATCTCCCTGCACATCTTTCTAAAATCTCACCTATGTATTGTTCTTTCAGCACATTGTACGAAGGACAATATACAATATGTACAAGGTCTTCCACTATGTAGATAAGTAAGCTCAGAATATGGTCTGCTCGTGGATCTTCCTTCCAACACTAGTGAAGACATCACATTTCAACCAGCTTCAGTGGAGGATGTTCTGTCTCTGAGGTTCTGCAAGTCTTTTAAATAGCAAAGTAGGATAAAAGGACTATAAGGGAACATCTCATACAATTGTTATGTTTTAGAAGCTGATACGCCTGATCTGTCCATCAATAAAGATTTGTCAAACAGTTCCTAACTCACGAGCCTATTAATGAACTCTGTCCCCAAACTCTTTATGCATGGACCACAAACATAATTTCCCCTCAAGGGATGAGGGACAGTCTGGAGAACATATTTAGAATCACTTGTCCCTCTAGTGGTAAAATATGTCTATTACTCTTAGAGCAACATTGCCCACCTTTGTTATCTAGCAAATTAACTTGCTTTGTGTTGTAACTCATCATTTTGCAATAAACATAGGCTTAACTTGCAAGTCTTATTGCAGAGGTATGTTTCTCTCAAAAGAAGACCAGTTTTAGTGAACCAAAAAGACATGCTGGCTGGCATCCTGCTCAATATTTACCATGTTGTAAAGCTGACTTTTGGCGTCATAAATGTTGAAATTAACTTTTTGAATTCATTTCAGCAACTTTAGAAGCCAGGTAGCACAAGCAACATAGGGATTTCTGAGGTACTGGGGAGAGGGGCACTGAATGAAGGAGCACCTCACTTCTGGGAAAGGGCTGGACACTTCTTCACTTGCCACCTTGCTTCACAGATGCTCATAAGCTTCTGGTGCTGCTTGTTGTTGTTTTTGTTTTTTGGAGGGGTTACCATGCCGTACACCCCAATCCGTGATACAGTATGATTGGCTATAAATACTGTTTAACTGGAATGAAATAAATGTAAATCTTATATTTATGGCTGAAAGCCATGTGGAAAGGAAAGGACTCTGGCTGGAAGCTTCAAAGTTAGGACAAAAGACCTCACCATGGCCAGGTCATAAGTTCATGAGGATCAGTCAAAGAGCTCAAACTATAGGTTTTAGTTGGTCCTCTAAAGTACCCAAACCTAGGGAACAACATTGAAGTTGCTAGAAGGAGCATCCAAAAGATCGACATCCTGTTACCTCTTCCCATGGAAACTGTCCTTTTGTTCCTTCACCTTTCCAGTCATTAAGATGCTATTGTGATTTCCCCCTTTGCTTTCTTACCTGCTGCAAAGACAGTCAGAACCTTCCAGACCCCTCTTGTCAGCTCTGTCAGAGAGCAATTAACACATACAGCTCAGAGTAAGGGTTTTTACTGGTAAATTTTAGCCTGAGCCTAGCTCTTCGCTAGTACTTTGGACACAAGTTGGCATGTAACTCTGCAGGAGAGCCCTCAGATTCCTGTTCATTGTACTGCCCTCAGAACCTCCACTCTGTGACACCTCACCACAATCCTCTTTTGTTTCTGGGATGGTAATTATCACCCATATCACCGCAAAATTCTTGCTGTGCAACCCTTCTCTCCTTTACCTTGACTAACCTTGTTTGATTCATGAAATTGGTTGACCGCTTGAATAAGTGTGTGAATTTCCCCGATAATGACATTCCTTTGACTCTCAACTGGTGTCCTGTAGTTATTAGTGGTATACACAGGTGAAAGGGTCCTGTGGTTACCCCTTTTCACAGGCCTCTTTTGAGTTATAATTCCCCATCTTTCTAATGAGACACTGGCACTGCTGGAGGACTTCAAGGTCACCTACGTTTTGGGGTAACAGGGGGTGGGCAAGGGATCACATCAGAAGATGTAGCTACAATAATGGAAATCTGCCATCATAGCTCCATCTTCTGATTTGGGAATTTTGCCCCAAAGTCTGGTAGCTCTCAAGACAAAAGCTTCTTAATCAGGGAAAAATATTTAAAAACCTATGAGGGAATGGAGGCGGGGGAGAATGTGCTACAGTCACACAGTCTACATGTCTTGAGATGGTATGGAGGAAAAGGTTTGCAGACTTTCAGATAAAGGAAAGAAGAGAGCAGACTTTGCCCGACAGTTTCAAAAGCTGGCATGCTGGAAGCTAGCCAATCTAGGTTTCATTTGTCACCAGGATGAGTAATTCAAGGACTTCCACTCAATTCCACACATGTAGGGATAGAAAAAAAAAATCATTGGATGCAACAATCTTGGTGAAAACAGCATCTATGTACACATGCGGCTTGTGAAAATACCCACTTTATTGTGAGTATTTACACATCTGTGAAGCTTACAGGGCATTTCCAAGAAATGCACACAAAGCAGTTCCTTTTTTAAAAAATGCTAATAGTTAATATGTTCCTATGTGGGGAAAAGTGCGGAGAAACAAGCTATAATCCAAAGATACAAATTGTTACTGCAGTTTCTAGCCAGACTTGGAGAGCCCAAGATACCATTCTGGTATCAATAATTTGGCCTTCCTTACCCATTCCTTCCCACGTGCTTGCGAGGCCCCCAGACAAGCACGCAAACAGGCTCGGTCACTAATCACCGTAATATTCCACAACAATACAGGCAGGCCAGAAATAGCCAAACTGCCACTTCAGGAGACCTCCAGGCAAGTACCCTCATTATGCATGCACTCTACTTACAAAGAACTCCCTGCCCCGAACAGGCAGCTTGACGAGCCGAATACTCAAGCATGAAGCACTCCGCGTTTGCATACTGGCTGCCCTATTGACAATTCAGACCTAACTCAATCATGCTAAATTCTTACTTTTTGGAGGCTTTGTCTCCAACCCAAAACTCATTGTTTTCCCCAAGTACGGACTAGCCTATGGCCACAATTTCCCCTATAAGAACTCCTGACTTTGATAGCTTCCTCGGATCACTGCCAACTTCCATACCTCCTTGCTGCTGCTTTGCTTGGTGAGCCTTCCCCTCAGTCCCACGTACTGAGAGCCTTCATATCCACGAACTCTATCTTCAGACTACCCAGGCTTCAGGACAGGTGCAGTATTTCCCAAACCAAACCTCCTCCTAAAATCCCTCTATCCCACTCCAACCTTTATTTCTATAGTTATCTGTGTGAGTGTGGTGCATACATTGTTTGATTGTATTTTAATAAAAACAACAATTATTATTTCACTTCTGTTTGCTCCTTGACTCGGCCTGACCCCGTAGACGCTGGGTAAAAGATCTCACTCCGTTGCCCTGCCACTCGTATTGCTAGCTTGTGCTCTTGGCTAATTTCCCCAACTTGTATAATTTGGAAAGCATTTAGGTGTCCCTCACCGGATCCCCAGAAATCAGGGTAACAAAATCATGGAGCCCTGGTGGACTACAGCTCCCCGCAACTCTAGCAAGCATTGGCAAAAGAAAAGAATGCTGGGAGTTGCAGTTCAGCAACATCTGGTGAGCTACACAATGCCTACTTTTTCTCTTGATGGTTGTGGAAAGTTATGTAAATGAGGTTAATTGCACAAATATGTTGTGTGAATAAGGGGAAATTCCTTAAAATATGCACAGATATCATGGGGTAAAGAAAGGAATAAGTCTCATGAGTGATATGAATGAATGATATCAGTATGAATGATATGAATCAAAGTGAGGCTGCAGATGGGATTCAGAAAAACTCAACAAAATTCAAATTGGATTTGAACGTTGCGGTCAAATGGAATCAAACTGCAAGAAAAGAGGTACCACCTAAAAATTAGAGAAAATTTCATGAAAGTAAAAGCTCTTTGATGGTGGAATGATCTGCTTTGGAGCTTGGTGGAGTTTCCTTCATTGGAAGTCTTCAATAGAAATTGGATACAAATGCCTCGGAAATGCTTTAGCTCTGTTTCCCTGCATGTGAAAGGGTTGGACTCAATGGTCCTTGAGGTCATTTTCAATTCTATAATTCTTTGAAATTGAGACAGAGGCCATTTCTGCACAGTGTCACTGCCTCCCAGTGGGGATGACCCACTGCCAAATCATCCCCACTTGTTGCAATCACGGGCTATTCTATTAATGAAAAAGATCCACTAATGGCCTGTGAGTGCATGATGCTCCTGTCCCTGGCAGCCATGTGGATGTGCAGAAGTGCAACCTAGGTGCTTCCTTTCCCAGTGCAGCATGGGAAAGAGGCTGGCTGCACAGCAGAAGGAAGACACACGTCACTTGCGCCCTCATCTGCAGGCAGCTGGCAGGATGAGGAGGGAAGCATTTGCATGGCGCACCCATCTTGGCAGCGGCACTGCTGGGATCGTGACAGGAGGCCAGGAAAAGGGTAAGGTGAGGAAATGGCCTGAGAGATTTTCACTGCCCTACACATATGTCACAACCTGGATTGTATTCCAGTGGCAGCCATAGAAAAACTGTCCCAAGCAACTCCATTTCACAAAAAAAAAAAAATCCCCATTAAGAATCAAATGTATTTTTCACCCTGGTTCTTGGCTTCACATTTGAGATTCCCCATCCCAGTTCCATGCATATATTATACCTCTAGCCAGAGGTCTTGCAGTTGCAAAGATCCAATTTCACAATAAAATGAGTGGGCATCCCAGCAGGAACAAAGCTCTGGGTTCTCCTTTTTATTTATTATTTTGTCATCTCTGATCTGGTCCCAGATTTTTTTTTCTCATTAGCACCTGGAGGTTTTTTCATATTTCCATCAGTGGTCGCAGCACTGCTGAGGTAATTGGGGTTGCCATTTAAATAGATTAGCCGTGATATTGTTCATTATTTCAAAAAAAGAAAAAAGAAAAAAACAGAAAACGAAAGGGGGAAAAAGCTTCCTCTACCATCCTAGGAAAATGCACCCTTCATTACTGAGTCCACTGCTTCTGTTCTGGGCAATGTCATGGCAACAGCAATTCTCTTTGATTGGCAGCACACCCGTCTGCAGTCTCCTTTATCTGCATATTTTAAGTCTGTTTTCTTCGCAGGCATTTATTTTCTTTTTGGCATGGTAACATTCTCATCTCCACCTACTGCAAGACAGCAAAGGAAAATTGTCTCTCTGATTTCATAACTTGCTTTTTCTCTCCTCACCTCAGCCTGCTCTTTTTAAGTCATGCATGATTACAGCCAGGAAGCAATGAAGCTTCTTTAGGCATGCCCAGTGGGATTTGGGACATGTTTTTTTAAAAAAAAAAAAAATCCACAGAAACAGTACATCCCTTCTATCCAATGCCATCAAACAACTTTCTTTTGAACCTCTGTTCCAACTCTCTCTCCCATTTTTCTGTTTCTTAAGAAGCATGGTTGTTGCTGTCACCACTATGCTTAAATGACGGCACAGAGAAACCTTGGCCCTCTAGATGTTCTGGTCTTCAAAACCTGCAGCTCCTTACCACTGATGATGCTGAGTGTAGCTGATGGAAGTGGAAGCCCAAAACACCTGAAAGGCCAAAGTTTTTTCACCCCTAATTGAATGTGTCAGCTCCAGCATTACCTCTTAATACTTTTGGACAATTGTTGGGACCCTCTGGCACTACGAATCACCATTTTATAACCCTGACAATGACCAGAAATGTCTAAATTAGCATTGGTCTGGTCGTTGTCAGATACTTTAAATTGTCATTTGCAGCTTCTTGCAAGTCTTCCCATGTGCTACTACCACTAGTAAAGTTGCTTACAAGGAGCCTTTTGTTTGTGAAAAGTCTTCCTCTGTAAGGAGCCACTCCTTTGCATGTCGACTAGTCTATTTCACGATGCTGTGTGGAACCAAGATATGGGTCAACCTTCTCCACTGTGGAGCAAAATTCCCTATCTCTCTGGGAGTGGGGATCCACACTTCTCTGTTCTGAGTATAGTACTAAAATAACCTCTGGTTTTTACTATTTTCCTCCCAGGAAACCTCAAAAGAATGTAACTTTTCATGAGAAAGAATTCCCACATGTCCAAGTGTGTTTGTGTGTGCCTTCCAGTCACTTTCAACTTATGGTGACCTCATGAATTACATAGGATTTTCTTAGGCAGCGTGTCATGTCCTGCTACTCTGTGTCTCTCAAGAAAACACTGTCCATGATGTTTATTGGAACACAAGAGGCTAGTTACTAACTGTTGCTGGAATCAATAATCTATATCAACCATCTGGTTATATAGTAAAACTCAATAATTCATTGCCATCCATGCCCATGCCCATTGGTAGCTCCTCCAGGTTTATGCCCTCTCTACCTTCTACTTTTTTTAAAAAAAAAATAGCCCCTGTCTATTAATCGTAATTTCCTGACTGTCCTTTGATATTATAACTACATTCCTTACCTTAGTAACCTACACGCTACTCCTAGTAAATCACCCATTGATTGCTATCACTCAAGCACAAACAAATGTTTCCTAGCTGGGCTGATTAAGTGCTATTTACTGCCACAGCCATTAAACAGTGCTGACTATTTGGTAACACCTTGAGTCTGTAAGAACTTTCTGTTATGTTCCCATTCATCCCTGCCATACCCAGCACATCCTACAAACATAGACATTTCCCACATCCCATATACAATAACATGGGATGGAGACAGCATGCCATGACATAGGGAATACTCATAGGTGTTTTGTCATTTCCTTCCTCTGAAATATAGCCTACAGCAACTGGCATTCATTGCAGTCCTCTATTCGAGTACTAACCGGAGCTGACCCTGCTTAGCTTCCAAGATCAGATGAGATCTGGTGCCTTTAGGGTATTTAAGCCATTGTGTATATAACCTGAGGGATGATGAAATCCTTATCTTCCTTGTGATGTTACATTGATTCTTAAGGAAGTTTTGATCAGTTGGATTTAATAGCCTCCTGTCATGGCAAAATGGAACAGGTGAACTAGAGAAGAACATGCTTTAGAAAGCCTTTAACATGTCCACTTAGTAAGGTCTAAGAAAGTTTTCTGCCTGGAGTCTCAGAGAGCAGCTGCCAGTCAGAGAAGAGGATACATGATGCAGTGGACCAGTTTTATTGTTGTTTTTTTCTCTTGAAATATTCATATTGGTCTCTTGATATATTTGTCTCCACTGTTTTTTGTAGTAGTGCTCAGAGGGGAGACAGGACTAAATCACAGAATACTAAGGGGAAAAACACACAGGGGACACACTTCTAAAGGGACAAACACACAGTACTATGAGCCAACTATGACAAAATCCTGAGCATCACGCGAGAGAGATCTTTGTTCAGTCTTCCTACGGAAGGGCTAATCTTACATAAGGCAAAGTGAGGCAGTTGTTTCAGGCAGCAGACAGTGGGAATTGGCAGCAAGGTATTGAAGAAGATACCTGTGTCCCATAAGGCATCACAGGTGCCCCTCAATCCAGCTTGCTCCCTTCAGGTTTGGTAGAAAATATCATTGAAGAAAGATTTGGTTGGCATTTAAGTAATCCTTTTTGAACATGAAATAAAAAGTATATCCTACTAATTCCATAGGTTTACTCTAGTTAGGACTAACAATAGGATGTGAGCCAATGTCTTTCACCAGTCATGTTCTAAAGAAAAATGTAGAACAGGGGCTAGTTGAAATACATGATATAAATAATGGTGGAGAGGTGGACATCTCTGGGAAGAAACACAGATTAATTTAGCTGCCTTTCCTTTACCTAACCAAGAAAACTCTAGCTTCCTGCCTCTGCTTAAGAGCTGCTTACACACACACACACACGCGCGCGCGCGCGCGCGCACATCTCCATAAATCAAAATTCACCAAAGGCAGCCATGCATAAAGTGACAGCTGTTTATTTAAATTATCCTAGCCTTGGCGTACTGGCGTCTCTCCTTGACAGACGTCTGTTAAGCTATTGCATCAGAAATAGAGGCACATATTGTTTGCCATGCTGCTGTAACTAAAGACTGGACAGTACCAGTTGTTCAGGCAGTTGCTGCATGCCTGCAACAGATTTTGCAAGACTTACTTTAAAAAAAAAAGCATGTTCCCCCACAAACAAGGACTGCATATGTTTTGGATAAACATTTTGACTACATTTCTCTCAAGTGATTCTTTAAATCACTTCCCCCTCCTCCCCCTCCATGAAAATGTGTTAGCAGAAATAAAAGAAAGCTCTCGAGTTTACTGAGGGGCCAACAACCAGTATGGCTCGATGACAGAGATACAAACAAAACTCCTACAGTCTATTAGATTTGATGTTACAGAATCATCAGGGCCATCTTGATTGCTAGGGAATTATACTGTAAATGTTTATTTGTATAGGAAGCTGCCTCCTACAGAGACAGGTGATTGGCTTGTTTGACTGGCAGTGACTATTAAGTGCTCAGTGGGGCAATCTTCCCCAGGCCTGCTTTTGAGATCTTTTCCTTAAGATATGAGAAACAAGATCTTGGGCTGGAAATGGAAGAATGTGCAACCATGCTTACACAAGCAACTATGTGCCTATTGAGAGCAATATTGGTATAGATAGGTATTTAGGATTCCCAAAGGTATTGTTTCCTGTCATCTATTGCTTCATTGCCCCCAGGCAGATAATCTCAGGTATAACCTATCTTCCTGCAGACTTTATTTCAAAGAAAACATTAAGGGAAATGCATGTTTTATGAAATTAACCTGTTTTCCCTTCCAAAGTGATATTTGCCTTGGTAGTCAGATTTGCATTTAAGCTCACACATATTTCCCAGTGACAAATCACAATTCAAAGCATTAGAAGTGCAAGCTATGTAGGTGAGAGAAATCATATGCTATGATAGTCAAACTTTTTTACCACTTGGGGGCACTCTGCCCTGCATTTAAAAAAAAATCTTTGAAAAGTGTGGTGTCTGATTTGACCCCTTTTCTTAGGCCCTTTCTGCATTTGAAAAGTGTGGTGTCTGATTTGACCCCCTTTCTTAGGCCCTTTCATCCTCCTGCATTGGGGATGGGAGAAGATGGGACCCGGACGATGCTTATGCATGATGTCATCCAGCTCGTTCTCCTGTCCCCAGGTGGTGCAGTTGCACTGCAAATCACTGACAGGTTTTCTCCACCAATGACTGGTGATTGCGTAACCCTCCTGCCACCCTCCCATGCTTATCTGAGCTGTGGAGGGTCAGGAAGCACAAGGGCCATACTTCCTGCCCCAGTGCAGCCTGGGATGGTGCCCGGCTGCACTGCAGAAGGAAGAGGCAGGGCCATCACGCCTCCTCCATTCCCGCAGGCAGCCAGTGTGGAGGGACCGCTGCTGTTGTGCTCCCCTCCCTGGAGAGGCTCAACCAGGACCCCTATAGGACACCGCTGGGATCCGGTAATCAGCAGAAAGGGCCTCAGCAAAGTAGCCATCGCCAGCAGACTTCAACCTACTGTATTTACCAGACATAAAATTTCCTCAGTTAGTGCTTTCTTTTCACATAAGGCAGACTTTGATTCCAGGCAGATAATTTCCTGACTAAGAACTTTTCCACACTACGCTGTTACGGTGCTATTATTCCACTTTCAACATCCTACAGAATCCTGGGGTTTGCAGTTTAGGGAGGGGCCTTTAGAATTCTCAGCCAAAGAGCTCTTGGGCCTCAGTAAACTACAAACCCTAGAATTCCACAGAATGTTGAAAGTGGAATAAGAGCACTATAAGTCAACATGTTGAACTGAGATCCAATGCATTTAAAATGCTTGCCCTGCTAATATGTCATGGGCCCTTCCCCAAGGCCTGTGAATCAATATGAAATTGAGTTTTGAACCACTGCAATCCAGGTTGGAAGGAAGAAAGGGCTAAATATGCATGATGCAAATAGATTTAGAATCTTAACAGGCTATTTCACACATCTTCTGTTTTGAGTGGTTGTGTGACTCAGCTAGAAAATGTCCTGGACCCAGGTCATTTCAAAATGAGTTTGCACAACCACCTGGAACATCCATGATCAGTCTATACAGTTTTCTAAATGTTTGTTATACACAAAAAAGAAACCAGTGAAAAGAGGTTGGCAAGACTTTTCTCCTATATATCCATCAGAGGTTTTTGGACTGGAACACCCAGAATTACTTTTACTTAACAATTTGCTTTTGGGCCACAACACCCAGAATTACTTTTACTTGACAGAATTACTTTTTTTTAACTATAGAACCCAGAATTCCCCAGCGAGCTTGGTCATTGGACACTGGCTAGTGGATGCAGGGAATTTTAGTCCAAAGAAGTAACTTTCCAAGCTCTATGTGTGATATCAGTTGACCTGTCTGTTTCAAAAATTGTTATTTTTGAATTGTTGAATTTTTAACAGGATATAATGATTTTTCAGGTACAAAAAGAATATTTTCTGCAAGCACTGTATTTATAAGTAACAGATTAAAAGGAGAATGATTTCTGTGAGTCAGAATATGTAACAAGAGGAAAAGTGGGGTTAAGATTAAGCCTCACAATTTTGATCTATTATTCTTGGAATGAATAGATGAACAACCTTGAATTCTATACAAGGTGCCACAGGTGCATGAATTCATCCTTATTTCCTGTGCACTAGCTCTGATAGCAAAGCAGAAGCAGTGTATTCAGTTCTGGTTTCCTAAATAAATAAATAAATATGGGAGCAAAAAATGGCAAAAGCAGAAACAAAAATTTTCAGAAGACTGGAGTGCTTTCCTTCTAATGAAAGACTGACTCAATACAGACTTCCTGTTGGTAGTTCCCAGGCTCTGAAATTCCCTAGCTGCTAGATGTGACAGCTATGTAAAATCTTCCATTTTAGATGCAATGTATCCCGCAATAACAGTCAAGGGAGATCTGATGCTTTCCTATCCTTTTTTTAAAGTTTCCTAGCGACATCTGGCTGACCACTCTGAGAAACAAGATGCTGGACTAGTTTGGTCTTTGGACTGATTCAGCAGGGCTCTTCTTATACATCATTAAAGAGTACAAGTATGAAGAATTTATCAGACCCAATGTAAGTGCAGTGAGGGATTTGGTTTTGTCTCCCTACAGTGCTTGGCCTCCTTTAAGCACACAACTTGCCTTCCAGCTTGCCTTCATCTTCAGGAAGTTGAATTGCCATTTGAGAATCCAGCAGAGGTACTTAAACTACAGCAGAACATAATTACTTTCCATTCAAAGCGCTTTGAGGCAACCTAAACAATAATAAACAGCGAACAAAGAGAAGGTATTTTTAGACCCAATCATGTTATAAAATAAAAATTATTTTTCAGACATTGACAGAAAAGAAGTGGAAATGTCCAAGGGAGATATTCTCAAGGAGAAGACTTATACAGCTTTCTCCCCACCCCCTGCCTTTTAATTTATAGCACAATATTTCTTTTTCTACTAAAGTCATTAGCCAATTTTTGCCTATGACATTTTTCTCCATCCCTCTGGCATTGAGTTCATACCTGAAATAACTGATATTGGCTCACAAACAAAAGAAACTAAGAACATAGTAGCCATACAACATTAGATCAAAGACCTGTCCAGTTCATCCTTCTGTCTAGTTTCCTATGGGAAGCCAATAAGCTGGACATGAAAGCAAACACACATACGCGCGCCTAAACAACTATTAAACAACAATATACTGCCTCTACTACTGGAGGTAGTATATATAGGTAGTACTCATTGATAGCCTCATCTGCAGTGAATTTGTCCAGTCCTCCTCTAAAGCTGTTGAAGACAGCAACTGTCACTATCTACCGCTTGAGCAGTAAATGCCACCATTGAACTGCACACTCTGTAAATTTGTGCTTTCCTGTATCTGTCCCAGGTCTTCTGCTACTCTGCTTCAGTGGATGATACAATGTTCTTGGATTACGAAAGCGCAAGAAACCCTTCTTCTCGTGAACTTTCTCTATGCCACACATAAGTTTATACAGTACTGTTGTGTCCCATCTACTCTACCTTTATTGTCTCAGCTAAAGAATCCCAGCCATTGCTGCTTTCCTCAGGCATTTCAGTTTTTTGATACTTTCAGGCCATTTCTGCACTACACTGTTATAGTGTTATTATTCCACTTCAACATCCTATGGAATCCTGGGGTTTGCAGTTTAGGGAGGGGCCTTTAGAATTCTCAGCCAAAGAGCTCTTGGGCCTCAGGAAACTACAAACCCCAGAACTCCCCAGGATGTTGAAAGTGGAATAATAGCACTATAATAGCATAGTATGGAAATGGCCATAGTTGTCCTCCTCTGTCCGTTCTATAGCTGCACAATATAATTTTTCAGATGCTGTGTTCACATACAGTATTTTAAGGATGGCCACACCATCGCATTGTACAACGACGGTATGATGCTGGCAGCTTTAATTTTTATTGCTTGTCTAATAGAACCTTGCCTTTTTTTTTATGGCAGCTACTCACTAGGTCAACATTTACCTCAAATTATCTACCACAACTATAAGATGTTTTTCTTGTTCAGTTGCTGCCAGCTCAGATCTTATTAGTGAATATGTGAAGCTGGGCTCTTTTTCTCCCAGTGTGCATCACACTGCATTTGCTTTCCTTGTATCTCATTTTCCATTTTAATTTACATTTTCCCTATTTGGAAATATCCTTTTGAAGTTCTTTCAGAATCTGTTTTAAGTTTCACCAGCCTAAATAATTTATTGTCATCAACTTATTTGGCCACCTCACTCCTTCAGGCAATTTATGAACAAGTTAAAAACCATCAGTCCCATTACTTATCCCTGAAAGAACCTATGGTTCACATTGGACTATAGAAAGAATTATTTTCTTCCTTATCTGTTTCCTGACTTAACCTGCTCTCAATCCATAGAAGGACTTATTCTGAGATCCCCTTCCCAAAAGTATCCACCACTGTGGAGCTCCTTTGACAAAATGCAGCTTTAAAGCCCAAGGTGATGTTCCTTTGTTATACAAGGTAGAAATAATGGTAGCCTCATGTTTTACAATAACAGAGTGGGTGTTCTAAAATGTACCCCAGAACTCTTTTGAATGCACTGTGGTTCTGCAGTATGTAAATCAGTGTTGAAAGTGGGCTAACATCAACAAATAAATGTCTAAAAGCAAGTGAATGATTTCCAAGCCACGAAAACAAAGACCATCAACTCTTAAAAGTGTTTAAAAACATGACGAAGCACATGGTTAAAATGGAGTCAGAGCTGCGATAAATTGATAATAAAAAGTCAACATGATATCTTAAAAGTGCATTGGGTGCAGAAAGTCTGTCAGAAAATTGGTAGGACAAAGCTGTTGAGGGCTGTCCGGCAATGTCAATGTTTAGCTCTACCCTTCAGGTTTTTTATGTTTAATTTTATAGCTTTCAGTAAAAAATCTATTCTC
The DNA here is from genome assembly GCA_948472985.1 of Iguana delicatissima. Lineage (NCBI taxonomy): Eukaryota > Metazoa > Chordata > Lepidosauria > Squamata > Iguanidae > Iguana > Iguana delicatissima. The sequence goes on from CAOKZL010000065.1 coordinate 871,275, forward strand.
CTCAATTGGTGAATAAATACTGTAACTATCTGTCATTTCCCTTGATTTGCTAGTCTTGCTTTTTCACTCTGTTCCCTTTAATCTTTATTGAGTAGGGCATTAAGAGCGTGAGACCTTCTCTCACCTCGTCCTCATGGCCTCTGCAATTTGATTGAAAAAAATCAATATGCTGTAACTAAAGAGACTTTACTACCTTCTCTTTGAAAAACTACTAAGGCAAAAACTATAACTACCATGCAAGTAATCAGCTGTATTTCTTTTTTAAAAAATGTATGCACTATTCGAGTGTCCATAACCAGATGAAGCACTGATGTCTAACAATGATACCTGGTTTGCAAGAGATAGTGGACAAAATGGTTTTCTCTGGGAAATCTCTGGGAGCTCAGTGTTCCCTCCCCCCCCCCGGTACACACAGGCCACTTCTGCACTAGATTGTTATAGTGGTATTATTCCACTTTCAACATCCTGTGGAATCCTGGGGTTTGCAGTTTAGGGAGGGGCCTCAGAGGCCCCTCCCTAAACTGCAAACCCCAGGATTCCATAGGATGTTGAAAGTGGACCTGATAACTGTTGTTTTTAGCACTCCCCAGAGAATGCTTGAACATTAAAATAGTTACAGTCATCATTTTCGTATAGATTAAAAAGTGATTAAGCTCTGTACACAGTTTCTAAAAAGTGAAGTTTAATAGAATCTAAGACAGCTGTAGCAAATAATCCAAAGGAGACCACAATGAAATGTTCAGTCAAGTAGCTTCTAACCAGGTTTCACAAACAAGCAACCAGTACTAACAAGGCCTTTCTCTAATTAGCCAATTCTCTAATTTCCAAATTCTCTAATTTCCAAATGATTCAAGTTAACAGAACCAGGTCTCTTGGGAGGGATTTTGACAACAATCCAGCTTTGTATGAAAAGTGTCTTATTTCAGATACAGTAACTAGATCTCAGACTATTAGAGAAATAATGTTTTGTAAGGGAGAAAGAGATTAGAACTAATTGTCTCTAAAAGTGTGTTCTTGTCAGTCTGAGAAAACTACAGCTCCCATGATTCTGTGAGGGGAAATCATGACTGTTAAAAACAACAACGGTACATCCACCAAATCCGAGCTATTTTTTGAACCTATGTTGGTTTTATATAAGAAAAATAGCTAGGCCTTGGTACGATGTTGTTGTTCTTTCTTCTTGAGTCAAGACTGTACTTAAAAGTGGGAATGCAGCAATTGTATTCATATTCTGGTGATCTTTCTCTCATTGTCCCTTATGAAACTGTCAGGATTCTGTGCAGATCAGAGCCCGCAGAAGTTAGAAGGACCAGAAGGGAACACATACAGCCTTTTCGCACCTTACCTTTTTGCAGAGGTTGGGGGCAGAGCTCGCGCGAGAAGCCTTCAGAGGAAGGCTTTCACGTCCCTGCTGCTTGGGCTCTGCAGCAGCTTCCTTCCGCAGTGCAGCCTGGGAGCTGTAGGCTGCGCTGGGGCAGGAAGCGCAACCAACCTGGCTGCAGAGGCTCTGCAGGGCAGGTAAGTTTGCCCCAGACCCCTGGCCGGTGCGCAAGCATGCACCATTTTCAGCTAAAAGACAAAAATAAAAAGGTGCGTATGCGCTGCGCATCACACTCTTGAACATCACGTAAATGTGAGTGCGTCATGCAGACCGCTCCTCACATTTACGCAATTCTCAAGGGTCCCTTTCGCTTCCAAAACACTGTGCAAAAAGGGCCATAGTTGAAATCAGGTCAATTTTATAAACACAAGAGGAATAAACACAAGTGTGTAGTTAAGGAAAGACAGATGGTCACATTCCAAAAGATGGTGGCCTATGATAGGAAGAATCTGTTAGTTTCCCTTCATTCTACATTCATTAAAAAAGAAAATCTCAGTTTTCTTTCTCATTTATGAAGAAGCTAACACAGTTTGGCTCATTCTTATTGAACACTAGCTTATATACCTGGCATTGCCTGGGATTTAATTTTCTCATAGGTAATACTTGTTAGAAAGATTTGAGATCCTGTGTCTCTAATTCCCCAAGTTGTCTTGTTCAGTACCTGTAACCTTTCCCCGCATTCCCCAATCCAATCTGTTTTCCGAGTTATTAACATCCGGGGTCGGGTTCCTGAGGGAATACACTGCCCTCCTCCTTGCTGCTAGGCCTCAGCTCCATAGCAACCGACCTATTCAAGACAGATACAGTTGACTGAGGTCCAAGAGCTCTCTGGCTGAGAATTCTAAAGCCTCCTCCCTTAACTGAAAACCCCAGGATTCCATACAATCGTCTTAGGCAGCCAATCATATGAGGTCTTCACCTGACACAAACAAATGTACTTTGACTTTTATATATTAGATGAAATGAGTGAAATTCTCAATCATCTGCACCAGCCAAATTCAGTACAGAAAGTATAGATATCACCACTATGACGATAAAAATAAGGAAGGAAAGGGGCAGGGGAGAAATGTAGCAACACCCTTAAGACTAACTGGTTTTTATTTTAGCATGAGCTTGTGTGGTTATAAACCCAGTTCTTATACCCACTTTTGTTATCTCCATGAAGCCCTGCTGCTGGACACGAACAGCAGTGGTAGCAACAGGGACGTGACAGCAGGGGTGGAGGTGCAGTTGCTGAAATGGCTTCTTTGCTTGCAAGCAAGGGAGCAGTTTGGGCATATGCCTGCCGCTGTGTACCTTTTGTCAGAGATGCAGCAGCAGCAGGGGGTGTGGGTACTGAGGTACACAGTGACAGGTCTGTGCATATGCCCAACCTGTTACCTTGTTTGCAAATGAAGGAGAAGTTGAGGCCTCTGCACCCCCTGCTGCCACTTCCCTGACAAAAGGGACATGGCAGCAGGCATCTGTGCACACTCAAACTGTTCCCTCACTTGCAAACAAGGGAGCAGTTTGGGCACCTGCATGCCCCCATGACAAAAAGGGCATGGCAGCATGAACTTATGACTCTGGAGACCAGCATTTGACCAGCCATGGAAACCCACTGTACTTGGCCCTGTGGAAACAGTCTTAGGTTGAGCTCCTGCAGTTGCATCCACGCTAGCTCTCTGTACCTTGATGTCCCCAATGTCTTTCAAGTTGAAGCTGTGAAGGAGTTGTCATCTGGCCAATGGCCATCTCCACCCTCAGTCACCATACCACTGCATCTATGGGGTTCTCCAGCTCCTGGTTTCAATTAGAATCTTGGCAAGCTACCATATACTGGCTAGCTTCAAATTCAGAGAACAGTCTTAAACAGTTCTAAATCTTTATGCAAAGCAGCAAAGAAACATCAGCATATTTTGACCATTTCCAAGACAAAAGAACTATTGGATTGTCAGTACCTTATAAGCTGTAACATTTCAAATTAGTGCATGCTAGAATTCTATCTGACAGTTAACTTTTTCCCAGACTTTTCCATGTCCCTCCCATTTTCTCATTCCTCCTGGTAGCTGTGTGACCTTGCAGCCATGTCTGTTCATCTTCATCAGGGATCATTATAATTTCCTCATTCCCAGCACTCTGTTTCTCACCCTATCCTACCATCCTCTCACAACACAATAAAGCCTATTTGTTAAACATCAATACAAAGCAGCTACATTAAGCTTGGCAGAGAGAGCAAAGCCAACCTGACACTGAGCAGTAGTACCCTGTCCATGGCTATTATCCGGCGGTACTGCAACACAACCAATATCAGGCCAATAGCTTCATAGAATCACAAAGTTATAAGGGCTTTCATAGGCCATGCTGCCTAAGCCCTTCCCCAGTGTTACAAGAAAGGCCCTTTCCGCACAAGGCACATGAAGCGGTCCATGCTGTTTCTTACTGTGTCTTATCAGATCCAAATAATGCAGGCTTTCCCTCATTTGCTTCCACACAGCTCCACCATATGTTGCCTTTTGATTTGGAGGAGTGCATCTGTGCTACTTTGGCAGTGACCACTCCCACAGCTCAAATGCAAGAGGGACAGCGAAGCAAACACCTGGAGGGCAGCAGTGGAGCCCAGAAGACCCCACTGCAGAGACACCCTGCCCCAGCAGCTGTGATTGGCTTATTTTTTTTCTCTTTTGGGTTGGTACATTTGTATGTACCTATGCAGATACTTGTTTGCCACTGTATAAAGGGCATCCCCCCTCCCAAATGCCTTCTGAAAATGGGTTATGGATATGGTAACTCCCTCTACCCAGGCAGATCACCCGGCAGAGCAAAGTTGGGAGAGTGACCTCGCGCTCTCTGCTCATCTCTGCCCCACCACCGGCACAATCCTGCCCCAGAGAGGAATGGGGGGATGAAGCTTCTTACACACACACACACACACACACACAGCCTCTTCTTTCTGCCTGGGCGTGGGGGTCCCTCCACCCAAGCAGATAGGACAGGAACAGAGTACTAAAATATATTGTCCTAAATAATATAGTCCGAAAATAGGGTGCTCTTATAGGACAGTGTGTCTAATGCCAGCAAATATGGTAAAACATTTGCAAAATAGAAAACAGCTCTCTCCTTTTAACATGACTGTGCTGTGTATTGTCCAGTGACTCCATTTTCTAAAGTTTGTTGAACAAAACAAAAAATGGTGCCTGCCTGTCCTTTGGTGGGCAGGGACAGCTGGAGAAAGTGAGTATGCCACAGCCCACCCTCTGCTGCCCACCAATTCTCATTGGTGCCAATATATGTATCTGCACCACTGCAAAAGTATGAATTGGCTTGATCTGGAAAATTGGAAAACTGATTTTTTTTTTCCGTTTTTCACATAGCACACTTTACCACAACATGTGGGCGCATTAAGTCGGAATTACGTGTGGAATGAAGGTAAATAAAGTGACCCTAATTTGCTTCAACGTGCAGAAGATCTCCGTGGCAGGACACATTGACCCACCTTAATAACCATGTGTGGAAAGGGCCAAAGACTCATTAATCTGAGCCTTATTTTCAAAACCTCAGTGAAAGATGGGTTGCGCTGCCAATCGCACTTTAAGAGATCTGTAACCTCATTTCTGATAGTCTAAAAATGTTTAAATATATTGGCAGATATCTTTAATTGACACAAAATAGAAATCACATACAGTGACTGGATAAGGCCGTGTGAAAAGAGAATTGACTGGAAAAACAGGTCAGAGATGATCTCAAAGCAAGGCTGAGTTTAACAAAAGGCATCTCTAAGGGGACCAAAAACACCCTGTGGTTTGCATATCCTCTGGAAAACCAAGCCAGAAAGACTGGCTACCCACTTAATCTGACTCCCAGTTGTGGAAAACTTCAAAGAAAGAGTTTTTGATTGATAACTCTGGTTCAGGAAAACAAGAAGACTTCAAATTCCTAACTGCACCATCCTCACACCTATCTTTTTCCTGATCTCTGATTACACTGTCATAAAAATCCTTTATCCCATCTACCTGATTCAGCCATTTGTCCTTTCCCAGGAAAAGGGTCGGTCTCCCTCGGGAATGTTTTTGTCATATAATGGAGTTCTTTGTGAGGCTCTGGGTCTTTTTCTTTTCTCCTTTCTCTCTCTTTCTCTCTCTCTCTCTCTCTCTCTCACACTAGCGCTGGCTAGCTCGTACTCTCTCCCTCTGTGTCTGTGAATCTGTTCCTGTGTTTGTCCTGAAACAGCAGATCAGGTGTAAGTATATTTGCTTTTGGCCCTTTAACTCTTTCCTCTCTTAAGAACTTCAAATTCTATAGTCCTTGTGTGCTTGCATGAGTGATTGTGTGTGTGTGTGTGTGTGAAAATATTTGATAATAAAACACCTAAATTGAACATTTCATCTGGTTCTTTCGTAGTCTGACTCCATAGACACTGGGTAAAAGATCTTGCGAAGTGTTTCCCTGCCCTCCGTTTTTGCTAAGCAGTGCTCTGCTAATTTCCCCAATTTTAAAAAAATTCAGGTGTCCCCTCAGGGACTCCCAGAAGCTGGGCTAACAGCTCAATCCAGGCTACTTGTACTAATTTAAAAGGTAATTAGAAGGCTTATACATAAGCCCATTTTTAACCTTGCCCTGCAGTGTTGGCTTTCCTAATCTGAGAGAGGAAGAGTGATCTATTGAAGCTAGTTGTTCTACATAGGATAGTGTATAGAGAATCCAGTGTGCCTAATTCAGCACACTGCATGGGCTAGAAACAGTTTTGCTTTTCTTCATATTCAGATTTTTTTTTTTTAAATTTCAAGTACTTTCTACCACACAATATGAAGAAATCTGTGAATTTTGGTATTTCATTGTACAAGAATGGGGGGGGCCTTCCTTCAATTTTCTGGTGAATTTACAGTAGCTAAATTCAAACTATTCTCAGTATTTATTGGTTCATGTTGTTCCTCCCTTCTATACAGGTGTGAGGAAGAAGAGCCTCTCAGGAAGAAAAAAAAAGTTCCAAGCCTAATTCAACATAATTGAATACACAGTGCTTCAAAGTCAATTTTTTTAGCAGTAAACACTCAACCTCTGAGTCTAAAGCAGTGGTTCTAACCTTTAAACATTGAGACATTTTGGACTTCAGTTCCCAGAAGCCCCAGGCAGTAAGGCCAATGGTCATAGATTTTGGGAGCTGAAGTCCAAAACATCTGGAGGACCAAAGGTTGAGAACCATTGGTCCAAAGGACCAAATCACTCAGTACGGATTTCTTGCATATTTTGGATTTCTTTACATGGTTCAAGTTTTTCCATCCTTAATATGAAGAAATTCATGACATTCATAAATTCTTACCAATAACGAAGTGAAATGAATGTTCACCCACCCATGGCTCTGCCTAAACCTCCCACTGGGCCAGGAGCAGGAAACTTTTGGCCATTTCCTCACTAGCTTCTTATAGTACTATTATTCTAGTTTTAATATCCTATGGAATCTTGGGGTTTGTAGTTTAGGGAGGGGCTTCAAAGGCCTCTCCCTAAACTACAAACCCCAGGATTCCATAGGATGTTGAAAGCGGAATAATAGCACTATAACAAGCTAGTGTGGAAATGGCCCAAGGTTCCTGCAGGCCTCAGGCAATCCCCAAAGGTACCCTGTGGCCTCCAGAGGCTGTTAGACAGGAAAATCTTCCATTTTTTTTAAAAAAGTGGGAAAACGTAGAGGCCACAATTCTTCTCTGAAACAAAGTGTGTTCCGTCTCGTTTAAAGCCAAAATCCCATTAAAAATAGAACTTTTTCAATAATGAAAAAAACCTTTCAGTCCTTTCTGGCTTCATGTTGAGGGACCAGCAAGATGGCTGGAGAATTCTAAGGATGGGAAAATGGCCTTGGGCCCAGAGAGCTTGCCAGTATTCCCCCTGAGCTCCAGTTCGTATCTGCTTCAGCTCCTGTCTTCGTCCGCTCTGTATTCCCAGTCGCCCATGGCTTAGCACTTTTGCCTGCCCTTGGGAGACCCACTCTGTTTTGCCAGAGGTCCAGCCATAACAGTTACAGCACAGCAAGGGGAACGAAGCTGGGAACAGGGGAAGATTTAACACCTGCTGAGCATTTGTCAGCATGACAGGATATTTAAAAGAACTTTGGGTGGAATAAAATACATGACAGCATATGGCAAGGCAGGCTACACAACTTTCTGAGGAAACAAAAAGCGCGAAGAGCTACTGGCGACAGTTGCTAATAATTATGTGTTTAGCTCAACTTCTGAAGTGGAGATTCCCCTGTGGAGCTCTGCTACTGTTGCTGCAACTGTCTCTGAGCTAAAATGGCTACGCCATACATATTGGGAACAGAATGAGGATGAGGACAAAGGATCACCCAGCTCAGTTTCAGACAGCTGCTCATCCTTTCACATTTATGTCTAGGGTTGCACAGTGTGAGCCACAATCTGCAGTCTCCTAACAAACAGGCAGTTTTATTTCCCTTTGTGGGGAGTCCTACCTGGGTAAAAAGGGGAGAAGGGAGAGTCTTATCAATACACTCAGCCCTCTGCATTTGGGGGTTTAACATTCACAGATTTGATTATTTGGCCGATTCACCAATCCCTGCCCACCCCACCTTAAGTGCCTCTTTTCCCAGGGAATCTTTCCCCTCAGGAGTCTGATCAGACTGTGCAGCCCTTTAAAAACCTGCCTCTGATCCTAAGACCTAACGGATCCTACAAATAGATCCCAGTAGTGGTGAAGTATATTGAGTGAAGATGCTAGGCCAGGGCACGTCTGGTACCAAAATATCCCCATGATTTGCATGTGAAAAGCAGCTCTACCATACGTAAACAGACTTCTAAATTTAGAAACTTCAACTCCCAACAAGGTCTGCTGTGACCTGTGGCCTGTACCTAGCTACATCATCCCTCAAGTGCAAGGCCTGTTAAGTTAGCAGTTATGCATTTTTAGCAGAAGGATACCACTCAATAAAACTTTATTGCATAAGAAACAGTACAACTAGTTTCATATTCTCTTGCACAATTGGTTGTATGGACAGCTATTCAACTGTTCTTGCACAATTTGGCACAACCTGATTGTGCTTTATGTAGGCCAGCACAGCTTCACCAGTGGGAATTTACATTCCACAGAGTTACTGTGAATTTTGGCCAGAGAGTCTAACCTGTCTCTCCTGATGAACAAGAAGGCTGAAAAAGAAAGAAGGAAAACGCAAGCAGAGATTAATTGTGGATTGCTGCCTCTAAACAGCCTGTATGGGCTACTGAAGTGCATTGGGGATTGTGAGAGATGAAGTGGAAAATCAACATTAACAGACTGAAACCAAAAATAGCCTTGGGATTCTTGTTTCACCAACTGCCTGGGCTTGGAGAATCCTGAAAATCCCACTTAATGCACTGCTGAGCCCTATACAAATCTGCTTCGAATTAGCACCTGCAAAAGACTAGCTTGTTCCTGAACTTACTACTATATGTTTGAACTTCTATGTGGCTGAGAAGTTTCCTCCTCAGAACTTGGAAATAATACGGCACAGGTAATGTTACTTGCATTGCATTCCTTTGGGTGACAATGAAAGAATAATAACTTTTTTGTATGTTTGTGAAGGAGGGAGTAACATAAACATCTGTATCACCAACATCTACCTGTTGGTCTATACCAACATATTTTAAATATTTTTTAAAAAAATTTAAAATTACCAAAATTCTCCCCTCATTTCCAAAATGGACCATAAAAGTCTCCAACATTTTACAAGTAAAGAGACATTTACTCTAGTAACTATAGTAAATGTCTCTTTACTTGTAAAATGTTGGAGAGTTTTACAGTCCATGTTGGAAATGAGGGGAGAATTTTGGTAATTTAAAAATATTTTTTAAAAAAATATATTTTTGTTTTTAAAAATTGGATAACAAACACATTTATTACATGTAACTCAGCAGCAGAGCTACCAGCAGATTAATCTCTTGCCTTACATTCCCATCACCATGAAAAGGTGTGAAGCACTATTGATGTACCAAATTCAAAGTAGTGATTGTGGTGATATTTTTAGTAGGCAAATCAGAATGCACAAAATTAATCTAGCTAGTTTTCAAACCCATTAGCCTCTTCATCAAACAAGACACTCAAAAGTCATGCAAGCAATGAACAGTGATGTTTGTAGAGTCACATGTCTGCATCTTAGTTGCTTGAGATGTTATAGAAAGAGGTTCTACAAATACAGAAAATTCAGATCCTGCCTTTCCCCACCCAGCTGTGAGAAAGCTGTGAACAACAGTGCAAAAAGACAACAAAGTGACCTTTCTGGATCAACATAGGGCTCTGGCTTTGTCCTGTAGGAGACCACAGGGCTCTATGTTAACAAAGTACAATGATCACATCAGGATACCCCCATGTTTGTCAGGTTAGGAGATATATTTACATGTAGTCACAGGCAAAGCATGCCAATAGGGACTATAGTAGCCAAATTAGCTTGCTTTATCTTGTGCTAGAAAATCAGGTCTCAATGAAAGATGACAGAGAGTCTACTCTCCGTAATGAGTCTCTGATGAAGTAATGACTAATATCAGCATGCTACTCTAATAAAATGTTGCAAAACATAGATGTTCTTTTAAAAATATGATATCTTGTTAAACCATGCATTTTTTGTTAGCCATACATCCACCATCAATTGCTAGAACCTGGTAGGGATTTAGGGTGGTAAAACTCATGTACATTCTCCATTTGCATCAGTCTGTGAGTGTATGTACACTATAGAAGGATAGCAACTCAATGCCACTTTGATTGTTTTCATTCTATCCTATAGAATCTTGGGTTTTTACCAGTTCTCTGATATAGGTTAGATGAAGAGATGCTGACCTGTTTAGATTATTGTATGGTGGTGAGAGCATTCTTGTTTTATTTGCAGTCTGTTCCATTGGTCCTTCAGACGTTAGAGAAGCTATACAGACAACATATACTGAAATGCAGCAGCTGGACAACTGCCACAACACCTACATGAGCTCTTAACACCAAGGACTATTTCTCATTACACAACGACAGCACTACAATTACACATTAACTGTCAAGTTTCCATCCTGTGGAAACCTGGGCTTCATCAATTGGTGAAGCATTAGCGCTTTCTCGCTGAGAAGTCTAATTGCTGACCGACCATGGAATAAAGAGACCAGACACACGAAGCTGGGTTGAATAAAGGTCACTTTATTTAACCTAAAATCTGTTTAAGGGTCTGAACCTGGAAAGGAGCTAGAAGGTGGGGCAGTGCAGACATCACCCCTTCACTTCCTCCCCAGCCTTCCCCTGGAAGAAACAGCTGTGTCCCAAGGGCAATCCAACAGCTGGGTTGCTCCCTGGTTGTCCCTCTGCCACAAGGCAGACCTGAGGACACCCATCCCCAAAGTTGCAGGACTTAAGGTGAAGACAAAATTCCCAGGCCAGCCCCAATGGCTGTCTCCTTGACCACCCCCAAAGGCACAGGAACTAAAGAGGCAATTCCAGAGCCCTCCCCATTACCAAAAGAGTATCGAGGTGTCCACTGGACCTGCTAACTTTTCTCCCCCCTCCAGTTTGGCAAGTGACCTCCTATTCAAGGATTACCCTGTAGACAGTTTTCAAACTCCCACAGACACAATCTGGGATAGGCAAAAAAGAATGAAGGGTAGAAGAATTACTACCTAGCCCTGAAGTGACCAGCAAAGTTCACACTACGCTGGAGGTGGGAGGCTGGTTCAGAAGGGGACAGGATGAAACAAAGGTGGCAGGAGGACCTTAAATATCCTCTGGCTCTGCCCCCATTGCTTGATTCCTAGGCATGATTGCACCTGAGATAATGGCACCTGGTCCGTCTCCCTCGGAGGTCAGCAAAAGCAGCTCCTCCCATACAGTGCCCTGTGCTGTGCAAGCAGAAAGTTGCAATACCACTTCCCAAACTGCAAATCCCAGAACTCCACAGGATAGAACCATTTAAAATGAAATTATAATGTTAGAACTGTGAAGTGTGAAAGAACCTAAGAAGACATGTGGAGGAAACTGGCAATAAAACCAAAACTGGGATCACCACCTCACCATAACTGAGCCACTGGCTTTGCCTGATGAGAGTTTAGGAGGATCCTGTTAGTTACAAAGAATGAAGGACTGTGGAATTGGATGATTGTTCTCTTCTGAAGAGGGTGGTCCTTCTTGGTGTTATAGATTTCCCCTTCACTACCAGTTACTTGCAATGTATTCTGGAAGAAAAGAAAGTTTTGTTTCAACAGCATAGTGTGCCTAACGGATAGTGTAATATAACAGAGTGTAACTACAAGCAGTGTGTTCCCCCAACGCACCAATGTTCCAAGAGCTGAGGGAGGGGGTAAGCAATGTGATTGCTATGTCAAAGTAAGCTCAGCTTTCAGAAGTAAACAAGTTAGTTTCCTCTGTTAAGATTGAAAACAATTTCAGTCATTCTCAAGTACCTGTCTCTTTTGCTCTCATTTTTTTACCCTCTCTCTTCAAAGTAAAACTGACAAACTAGGGCTTTAGTGCTTGTGAATTACCTTATTCATCCCCCTAAGAATCATGGGGGGGGGGAATATATGTGTCATTTACATCCTTTTTGCAAGTTGCAGTATTCTTATCATTTTTTTTAGAAAGCATGGAATATGCAACCACATTGTCTCTGCCCTATGCTGTCCATTTTCAAAGCAGCTAAACATTCTAGTTTTTAGAAATAATCAGTTCAGTGTTGAGCTGGGCAGATTTTATGGTTCACTTTTCACATTGGTGTAAAATGTCAATACACATTCTAAGTTCTACCACCAGGGGTGACTTCCATATCAATGGGGCAATAAATCCACCCAGGTTTTTGGCCCAGAACTTTAAATGAACCCTTCAGAATCTTGGATAACTCCTTTAAAATACAGACTGAAACCTGGAATGATTCATTGCTCCACTGACATGGAAGTCACTAACAGCCACTGATGACCGCATCAGTGTAGATAGTAGTCATAGGCGGCTAATAAAGCAGGGGAGAGGTGGCTGGCATCCTGTTAGTTAGTCCCACTTAGAGCAGACACGTTCAATCAGTTGTTGAATGGCAAGTCAACATGTAGATAAATTGAATAGATCACATGGATTTACTCTAGTCAGAACTAAAACAGGATCTCAGGCAATCAGCTTTGTGTTTGTATGCATCCAAACTACTCACATTTAGATTTGAATACTTTATAGACTTCTATTTCTAGATAATCTGGAGTGAGCATATGTGATTCCTATGGAGACTGAAAGGTGGACTGCTCTGCAGGTAGCAGTATTCTAATACTAAAATTAAGTTTTTAGTATAGATCTATCAGGGATTTACTTTAAATTAAATGAGAAGAATAAAACTACACTTTATGCCTCCTGGATTTCACACTGAGTAATCTTTCCACTCAAAAATGAACCACTGTATATTGCTATGTTTATAAATGAATGAACATTGGTGGAGTTCTCCGTTGCCTTCAGAGATTGTCATGGGGGGGGGTCAGTTTAGCCTGTCTGTGTGTCTGTCTGTAAGAGCCACTTCTTCAACATTACATCGCTTTGTCACACTCTCTAACCGTGTCACGCTGCAGTGTGACATAGAAAAGAAATGTTGAGAAAGCAGCTTCATGAAGGATGAGAAAAAGAACAGCAAGGTGTTGGAAGCACAATAGTTACAGGTGTCTGTAGTTGTAACGGACAACTGTTAAGATGGTGAACAGCCGATTGGTGTGGGAGGCACGTCAAGCAATGTACTTGTGTCAGCTCTGGGATGCTGCCACACCAGGGTGAAAGTGTAATTAGATGAAGTTAGATGTAGAAGGCACCTTGCAGATAGTGTCCTTAGCTATCTTTGCTTCAGAGGCCACAACCCTAATCCTTGGCTTATAGAAGGTGGTGATCCTGTTCTAGGAATGGATGCATCTGTAAGTTTTGCTTCTTGTGACTGTCAATTTTTAAGATAGCAGTCTCCAGTTATCTCCAATTTGTTTATGAACAAATTCACAAATTTTAGAAAATTCTCATCAAAAGTGAATGGAACAAAATTCCCACCTTCTGTACTGGTCAATTTAAATAAATTAGAGATGAGACAAATCCAGAATTTTCTGAATCTGAATCCGGATCTGAAACCCTGGAAGTCTCACAAATCTGAAATCTTTTGAATCCTTTTTTAAGAAAGGGTTTAAAAAGCAAGAGAAAGAAGGATAATCTTGAGCAACGCACACTCTCTCAGCCTTAGCAAAAGCTTAGGCAAAGACAAACCTCCCTCTGAAGAAATCTGGCCAGGACAATTGTCATAGTTTTGCCTCAGGATCTCCCCAGATTGAAAATGACATGAAGGCCCTTTCTACACTGGCAGGAAAATGTGGATTAATCCCACATTTTCCTGCCTGTGTAAACAGGACCACATATTACAGTACAGAGACAATCCAAGTCAAAACTAGCTTTTCTTTGCATAGCTCCTTCTGGCATCCTGGGGTTTGTAGTTTGATGATATGCCAGCACACTTTGGCAGAGAAGGCTGACACCTTGTAAAACTACAAACTCCAGAATTGTGTCTGAAAGAGCTTTGCAAGGGAGTGATGCAAAGAAATGTTCAGCTGTCCTTAAAATCTCAGGAAGACTGTACCTTCCAGTCAAGTCTCAAGTCCTGCAACAAGGAAGGCACTTAAAACACACACACAAACAAACAAACAAACAGTCTCTAGTCCAATCTCAATTCTGCACTCTGTAGTCTCAAGAGTCAAGTATCAAGTCCTGCAACAAAGAAAGCACTTAAACACACACACACACACACACACACACACACACAAGCCTCTAGTCCAGTCAATTCTCCACCTTCAAGTCCTGCAAGAGACACTCAAGTCTAGCCCTATCTCAACAATTCCCAATCCCTACCCTCCAGTCTCAAATCAAAAAATAATACAGATTAATGCATGCTGAATAAACGATTCTGGAGGCAGCTACTGTTCACCTTGTTTGTTGTAGACAACACACACTCCTCCTATAGAATCAGCTAGAGTAGAATCCCATCCTTTCCCAGCTCAAGTTTTTTGACATTCATTCTTTACCACAGACATGCTGCTGCAACACAAGACCAAAAGTCTGTGTTTCTCCAGCTCTCCTCTGCAACCTTTCCAATGGCAATGCTGCTTATAAACTTGCAGCTAGACAGAGGAAAAAGAAGGAAAGGGGTTGAGAAGCATAAAAAGACTTTCTAAAAGGGAGCTTCAAAATGGGTTAGCTGAAGTATTCATGTATTCAAGACACAGAAACTAAGAGAGGAAGTGACATCATGACAATCTTAGTCCGAGAATTGACCAAAGAAAACTGGTGAAGGGGAAAGTATGGCTAGCATGGCTTGCATGGAACCCCTGAACCCCTTTTTGCAGTCTTTGGAACCCTGCAGGACATTCCCACAAGCTCCTAGACCCCCACACAAACTCAGTTTTGCTCCTCTGTCCCTCACCTCCCAATCCCTATCCCAAAATTACCTTGCAGAGGGAGGCAGCAGCAGGGAGAGGCAGCACGAGGGGCACAGGCAGCAAGAGGGAGAAATAGCAGCCTCCAAGGTGTGTCAGGCTTTATGCCGGTCTGCCAACCAATCACCCGTGCCCACATTGGGTGGGGAAACATGTGAGGAGCGAGATCCCATCCTGGTCCTGAGTTTTCAGGCGTCCTGATCTCCCTTGTTTTCAGGTGTCCTGCTCGCCCAGGTTTTCAGATGTCCCGGTCTCCAACAAACTGAGTGGCAGATTCGAAAGATTCCGTTTGTCTATTTTGACACAATGATTTGGATTCCTGAATCTTGAATCCCTGCCAAAGATTTAACGATTCAAGGATTCAGTTGGCCAATCCCTAAAATAAATGCTACTATTCCCAGCCTGCCATGTAGATGATGCAAAAAAGGGAGCTGCTAAAGAAGTAGAGAATTGACAACCCTAGTTCAGAACCATAAACATTGGTGAAAACACAGGAATTCAGACTTTTAAAAGTTTATCATTCTAAGCCGAGATGTACCATTTCTATTTTACATATATTCCTTTATTTTAAAAATATTATGCTTTTTGTCATGTTTATTAGTGGTATTGTTTACTTTGAACAATGAGATACAGATTCATTCAGATTTAATGTAGTCTGCTTTGGGTCCCAAATTGAAGAAGTGTAAGAAATGTAAACCATTGGTCCTCCCATTGACTTACACTGGAAAACCAAAATGGTTATAACTTTTTTCTAAGGAAGGGGTGAACAAGTGCATGGCATTTAATATATGGAACCTTTTTAGAGTAGATTTGACAGAACATGTGCAGCCTCAAGAGAAGATAGCCTGTGTCATGAGCCCACTAGTGGAGTTCTCATTAAATAATGACTCAAAAGCCCAGACAGCAAACCCCTTCAGGTCTTACCAGAAATTAGGAGGCAGGAGGACATAGGCCTGTGGGTGAACAGCTGAGGATCCACTACTTCTAGAGAAGGGGGGTTCTGTATAAGAATCAGAACCATATTTTCTTCTGAAAGTAGAGATTTTTAATGCGGCAAGGCAGAATGGCCTGGCCTAGAAAGAGGACAAGGCTGTAGCAGAAAGCAGGGAATCCTATATGTGAAAGTCTTCTGCTAAGTAGAGCTGATGTCATGGGTGGAGAATGAGCAGTGTCTGTATACGGGTGTGGCTGCAGGAAGCATATGTTGCTGGAAACAGCTATGCCCTATGTTTCTCAGCTCTTTGCTTTCTCAGAATTCCTATTGCATTTGGCTCTGCTGGCATCTGACCTTTGGACTAACAGTGGACCTCATCTGTGGATTCTTTGCACTTGACTCCATGAACAACCTGGCAGGACTTAATCAGTTATGAATCTGACTCCATTTCTTAGACTCTGCTCTCATCTGCCTCTTTGTTGTGTTTACTCCATGTGTACCTTGATTTCAGTTCAGGTTCCTGGATGTTGCATTGGCTACACATGATTTGCTTTGAGCCTCCCTGTAGGGCTACTGGCTTGATGTGGGATCATCTGATCATCTGTGTAGCGCTTGCTGCATAGAACCAGGAAGCCCTGCCAAGTTGCAGACACATAACTCCAGGGTGTTTTCTTTCTAATGTTAGCCAGCTTCAAGGTTTCCCTGCTGAAAAAAATGAAATGCTTTTTAAAGAAAAGCATATACAGTTAGTTGAATAATCATTCCTGCCAGTTCATGCTGCTTTCTGCACTCTAGTGTCATAGATGTAGATCTGCTGGTTGTGCAGTAAGAAACTGGCTGTGTGTAGTGGACATGGGCGGGCGCACACACACACACCCAACTACAGGTAGAGGACAAAAGGTAATGGGGGGAAGTATGTAATTCTCTCCAGGTGGGCCCTTCCCCTACCCTGACTATTGAAGAAACTGTGCTACAGCCCCTAAAAGCATCTCTAAGGTTTGGGGATCAATTACAAAAGCAAGAGGGTGATAGTTACCAATCCTGAAGAAGGTAGAAGCGGAGTAGCTCAGACAGCATCTGAGGGTACACAGAAGCACAGAGTTTTGGGGCACCATGTGCAGCATAACACCCAATATGCTATGTCCAACGTACTAGAGTTTACTGGGGCTGAAGCTAGGGTTTATATACTCTATTTCCCACCCTGAAGCAGATGAGTAGACAAAGATGTGGAGGGATGGTGAATGATGGGAGCTACGCAAAAACCGTGACAGCACTTCCCTCCTGCTCTGAGCACTAGGAATAACAGCTTACCAGAGTGAAATGTTTCAAAAACCACCAAATAGCAGAGACTGTACACACAGCTTAGAAGCATGCCCAGCAGAGTATAAACACTAGCAGCATTGCTCTGAAGCCAGAAAAATACTCCCACACCTTCCTATCTTCCAACAGGAGGCTTTTACTCTTCAGTTACGATACATACATATATACAGTACTCCAATGGAGTTTCAGCATTCCACAGCAAGATGAAGATATGCATCCAACATAGCCTCTAGCTGCTGCATCGGACAAATGAGAGGGCACGGTTGACTAGAACACATACCCTTATATACATACATTTCTGATGCAACTCTAGCCAATTTTGCATGTTCCCATGTATGATGCAACCCTCTGCCCTGGTTACATATTACAATGTCTCAGCAAGAGTTACATAGAATTACATCATTCACTGTCATTCCCAGGTGCAAACCTCAGTGTACATCATACATATTTTATTTGGACTACAGGTCATGTCCAACCTTTCCTCACAAAAGAGGGAATGGCTTTCTCACAGAACTTACAAAGGAGTTTGGAATGGGTTGATTGCCTTAACTCTAGGTGACAAAACATTGATGGGAATCATGACAATCTCTTAATGTCTTGGTCGAGCAGGGAGTATAGAGAGGATTTCTGTAGGGTAAGGTTAAGGGATGGTCCCTGAGTGCTTCACCATTGTTTACTGGTGTTACACAGAGCTTGAGGTGTTGGAAGGATTAGCATAAACCCTTAGCATCTGGGTTTCCTGCCAAATCATCTCTGAACTTATGACTTGACCATATCTAAGGTCAGCCTGACCTGGCAATGTGCGTTCCAGTCAGCACTGTTTTAAACATGTTTTCCAGCCATAAATATTTTCAATTATGAAAATAACATCCCACAGAATGGGAGTGTAGGGTATGGTAACAATGGGCTGCCAGAGGGTTGTGTCCTGGTCCCAGTGCTTTTCCACATCTTTGTAAATGACTTGGATGATGGAATATAGGGCATCCTTATCAAATTTGTGGATGACACCAGATTAGGAGGGGCAGCTAAGACTTCAGAGAACAGGATTAGAATCCAAAATGACTATAACAGATTAGAAAGTTGGGTCAAAATTAACAAAATAAATAAAGAGAAATGTAAGGTACTACACTTATGAAGAAAATTTAAATACATAGCTAATAGGGTGGGTGACACCTGACTTGATCTCAGTATATGTAAGAGACATATAGCAGTCTTAGTAGACCACAAGATGAACATGAGTCAACAATGTGATGAGGCAGCTAAAAATAAGCCAATGTGATTCATCAATGGGAGTATAGTGTCTAGGCTCAGGGAAGTAATAGTATCACTCTGTCCTGCTTTGCTCAGACCTCACCTGGAATACTGTGTCCAGTTCTGGATATCACAATTCAAGAAGGATATTGACAAGCTGAAAGGCGTCCAGAAGAGGGAGATCAAAACAGTAAGAGGCCTGGAAACCATGTTTTGAAGAACAGTTTATGGAGCTGGTTTGTTTAACCTGGAGAAGAGAAGGTTAAGAGATGACATGACAGTCGTGGTTAAATTTTTGAAGGCATGTTATATGGAGAATGGAGCAAGCTTGTTTTCTGCTGCTCCAGAGACTAGAATATGGAGCAATGGCTTCAAACTACAGGGAAAAAAATTGATTCTATCTAAACATTAGGGAGAACTTTCTCACAATAAGAGCAGTGGGATACCTTATGTTGGAGTGTGGTGGAGTCTCTTTCTTTGGAAATTTTTAAAACAGAAGCTGAATGGTCATCTGCTGGGAGTACCTTGATTGTGTACTCCTGCATGGCTGGAGATTGAAGTGGAGATGGTCCTTGTGGTCTCCTCCAGCTCTATGATTCTATGTTTCTAGTGTACCAGCTATGCTTGTTCCTTGAGAAGTCAGATCTGGTTATGGTGACAAATGCCTTAATTATATCCTGTTTGGATTACTGTAACACTTTCTATATGCCTTTGGAAATTGTTCAGAAATGTCAATGGGTTCAAAATGCTGTGGGCAGGGTGTTGAGCAGGGCTTGTTACAGGGATCACATGCACTCATGTTGAGACAACTTCATTGGCCACCAGTCTGTTTCCATGCACAATTTAAAGTACTGTCTTTGTCCTTTAAAGCCATAACAGTTGGGGTCCAGATTATCTGAAAGACCATATCTCCTTGTACAATTCAGCATGAGTTTTATGATCTGCAGAGAAGGGCTTTTTCTGAATCCCACAACCTTTCTAGGTGTGTATGGTGAGGACATGAGAAAAAGCCTTTTGCATGGCTGCTCCCAGGCTGCGGAACACCCTTCTACAGGAGGTCTGGTTGGCTGTCTCCCTGATATCTTTTGGCTAGCAAGTTGAAGACCGTTTTGTTTAGGTAGGCCTTGGGAATGTGAGTTTGATTAAAGTATACATGTGAAACAGGGTCCTATATTTTATATTTTTATTAGTAATTCATTTTAAATAGGGTTTTAATGTTTTAATCGTGCTTTAATAGCATTGACAATTAATTCTTTTTTAAAACTTTTGTAGAATAGGATTACTAATGTAATATTGTTTTATATTTTTGAAAGCCACATCCCATCTTGGCAGAAAGACAGGGTATAAATTCAATAAACAGATAAATAAATAAAGCTTTCTGAGGATACTTGGCATAAAAGCACATCAGGAGACCTATGGAACTTTGAGCCTATATGTCTAAATATCTGAGTCAGCCAATGTGAGGAGATGTCAAGCATCAGCAAGTGGCTAAAGTTGGCCACTTCTGTACGATGCCCCAACTTGTGAGGTGAACACTCTAGCCCATGGGTCAAATCCAACTTGCAGAAGGTGTATAGGGTTGAGATATCTCTGTCATGGAGAGAAAGAGAAAGGAGTCCCCACAATCTCCATTCAGTGATCAGAAGTAGTGAGGATTCTGTTTTCCACTATCAGGAGCTTGTATGAGTTCTCAGCTGGCACCCAGCTGGCTCTTGGAAGCATTGGCTGAATGTGTTTTGTCTCTTCTTCCCCTTACCTACATAACAAATGGGGAGGAAGAATAAAGTTGATTTATCTCAGTCACTAAATGCAAACACCTGTTCAGAGTTTTTCTCTTCTTGTTCTTCCAGCATATTTTCCACATCTTGTTCTGTTGAGCGCTCAGAGCCTGAGCTGGGACCTAATATCATTGGAAGTGGTTGCACCCCACTGTCAGCTAGGCAATTATGGTGTGGGAAGATCCAACTTCCCATGCCAAAACGGTTCTTCTCATGTGTCTTAAACTGTTGCCATGCTTAAAAATTAATGCACTGTGATACTTCCTTCCCTACTGACCATCTGGTTATACCACAGAGTTAGATTTATTGTCCAAAATCAGAAAAGATGTAACATACATCCATACTACACAGTTAGCTATTTGAAATTACTTGGTTATTCAGTCACATTTTCATCTCAAGGGATCATGGCATTTATAGTTATTGAGGGATATGGAATCTTCTGCTGGAGAGCTCCACTAGAGTTCCCAAAGTATCCAGATAAGAGGGATTTCAGTGTATCTTGAGAAATACTGTTCTGGGGCTCTGGAATGATGGTTATCAAACATAGGTCCTCCAGATACTCTAGGCCTCCAGAAGTCCCAGCCAGTATGATCAATGTTTGGCAATTCTAATGTAGAAGTAGTGGTAGTAGTAGTAGCGGTAATATTTATTTATATATTTATATCCCACCAATAATGGGACTCAATGGGCTAACAATGTATTTAAAACAATTCAAATTAAAAACTATACAAAACATTGATAAAAGTATAAATAATATTTCAAAAGAAATTAAACATTAATGAATTTTAATATTACTAATGTTGAAATATTACAATTCATTAAAAGGCTATATAAAAACCTCAAAAACAACACCTCTGTTAGGAATCTCTTCCTGCTGGGCCACAGCCAGCAAGGGAGGAGAGAGGTCAGGAACACCTGGGGAGTCCAAATATACCAAACACCAGGAAAACACAAGGTGAGCCAGGTCAAGTCTAGTCCAAAGGTTCAGGAGGCAGAGATCCATCCAGTGGGTTTCAGGGAGCAGGAGACACAAAGGTCATGAGGGCTTACTAATAATTTGCTGCAAGCAAGGAGCAGGCACGCCAGCAGACTTTGATAGCCCCTGTGAGCAGGTGCTGCTTGTTAGTGCTTCCTCAGCCTAGTCCAAGCAGCCTCCCTCTCAGCAGCCCATTTCAGCCTTCTGCATGATTGAAGGCTCATGGGCACAGCTGGCTGAAACTCCTCTGCATCACTGTTGGTTCCCTCTCCGTCATGAGGTAGCTGGGGCAACTCAGTCTCTGTTTGATCTTCCAGTGCAGAGGAAGTTTGCAGGCTGACTTGTTCACTCACTGGCTCGGCCGCTTGCACAATCAGTTGCTCTTCAATCACTGCAGCATCATCTATCACAATCGCACAGCATTAAAAACTCAGTCCAGTCAGTTTCTTAAACCATGATGGGATAAAAAAAGTTTTGACTTATTGACAGAAGGAGAGTAAAGACAAGGCCATCCTGGCTTCCCTAGGGAGGAATTTCCAAAGTCTGGAATAGGGCTCTCCAAGACCCTTTTCCCTGTTTCCACTAAATAAGCCTGAGAAGATTGTGGGGCAGAGAAAAGAGCCTCTCCAGACAATCTTAGAACTCTAGTGGACTCATAGAATAAGAAACAGTTCTTCAGATAACCTGGATAAACCAAGCCGTATAGGACTTTGTAGGTAAAAAGCAGCACTTCGAACTGTGACTGAAAACAGACTGACAATCAGGGCAGCTGTTACAGCAAGGGAGTTATGTGCCCCCTGTGGCCAGCTCCAGTTAACATGAGTGCAACTCTTTGGGCCAACTGAAGTTTCTGAGCAGTTTTCAAAGGCAGATGCACATACAATCCATTACAGTAATCCAGATAGAATGTAACCAATGCATGTACCACTGTGTACAGATCCAGCTTCTCCAGGAAGAGGCACAGTTGGTGCATTAGTTTTAACATCTGGTCACTGATGAAACCTGGGCCTCCAGGTTCAGAGCTGAATCCAGGAATACTCCAAATTGCAAAACTGCATTTTCAGGAGGAGTGTAACCCCATCTATTATAGACTGAATCCTTGTTCCCAGATCTGCCTTTTGACTGACCAGGAGCATCTCTGTCTCAACTAGATTTCGCTTCAATTTGTTTGCTCTTATCCAGTCCATTACAGTTTCTAGGCACCAGTTTAGTCCAGGAACAGCTTCCTTGGAGCTGAGTGGAAAAGACTAATTGAGCTCAGTATCACGAGCATATTGCTGACAGTTGATCCCAAAACTCTGGATAATATCTTCCAGTGGATTCGTATAGATGTTAAATAGCATAGGGAACAAGACTGAACTCTGAGGAACACCATAAGACAATGGCCAAGAAGTCAAGCAGGAATCCACTACCTCCAAGCCCCATCCCATCAGGGTTACTCAGAAGGATACCATGGTTGGTGGTATCAAAAGCCACTGTGAGGTCCAGCAGAACCAACAGAGACGCACTTCTTCTATCCAGTTTCCTGCATAGGTCATCCACTAAAGCTGTCTCCATCCTATAACAAGGACTGAAATCAAACTGAAAAGAATTTAGAGTTGAAGCCCCAAACAACTTGAGAATCAACATTTGAACACTGCACCAAAACTCTCTGCCTCAGAATATATATGAAATTACAAGTCCCAGGAAAACTTAGGCTAGAATCATGATCATTAAAGTGGCATTTATTTTATATACTTTTGTGATGTAGATAATATCAGACACTCATCATTTTGTGACTGTGAGGCCAAACTTTGAACATATGACATCCAAGTGTCAAAATTTTAAGAGATTAAGGAACATGTCATAACACTCCTAGAAAAACTCACAGGCATTGGTACTTTTCATCCTTGGGCACAAACTGAAAAACCAAAAATACTGGCTCCTTATTTCATCTCTTTAGCCCTTGAATTCTACTCAGGAATAGTTTCAAAGCAGCAAAAAATTAAAAGTAGGATAGAAGAAGTGAGGAACCCTCACATATGCACATAGAGTAATGACCAAGATCCCCTTTGCTTCCTATACAAAAGATGAATCTATAAGATGCAGCACAAAGAACCATGGAATCCATGCAGCCTGCATACATGGCTTTGGAGTCCTTTAATGGCTCACAAGGTGGCTGAGATTTTTCCGCTTAATACTTGTAAATGCCTCAAGATCTGTGGATGAAAGGTGCTGAATATTGAAAATGCCATGCTAGGCACAGACCTAAATAGGATTAGTTTCAAGAACTGTATCTCATTTACAAATTTAGTAGCTCTCTTGCTGGTGAATTGTGCTCCTTTTTACCCTATTTTAGCAGAGAGAGAGGGAGGGAAGGAGGGAAGGAGGACAAGATTGAGGTCCTACCCTAAATAGCTAACTTGCCAGGGCAATGCAATGCTAATAATAAAGTGTAAATAGTTGATAGATATGTGTTAAGTAAATCCTGTGCTGATGACAGGGCCAATGCCATTTGTACCCTACAGCTGGTCACTCTCAGACTACTGTTCTGTTGTCATGGTGACCCAGAAAATATCCAGCATGTTTCAGCAGATAAAATATAGTTAGGTATGGGAATGGGGAAAACGTTGCAAAAGCTGCAAAACAGTAAAAACCCACATTGTTAGAAGGCTTTCTTTTATTCTAGGGATCAAAAGAATCAAGCATTTACTGAATAAACACAATCAAGGAGGACCAATCTAGATACTATGTAGTAGACCCATTTTCTAGAATTTGATTTGTCAAAGAACAGCTGTAAAACAGTGATTTGGGGGCCCAGTTTCAAGCAAAATACAGCAGAGGGAAATGTTCAGCTGTTCTATTGCCCACTGACTTTCCCCTACAACCTCATCTCCATAGCTCTGTATGCATATTCCCTTGATTTAAAAGAATAAAAAATAAATCCTGTCTTGGGCATCCTTGTCCTGACAGAATTGCTTTGAGACAAATCAGAAGCCTAAGTTTAGTGACTCTCTGGGAAAGTTCTCCTCTGGTCCCATCACTATCAAAAGTACATTTGGGGTAAAACGTATGAGAGGGTCTTCTCAGTGTCTACTCCTGAGCTGTGGTCTTTCCGCAAGAAGCAGGAGTGCCCCTTTCTGCTCTCTAGTGACAAAGGCCTTTTCCACACTTTGATTTAGCGACGGGGCAGAGCGAGGACGTTTGCACTTAGGGGCGGACTGGGTCCGGACTACTTTATGTATGTCCGGACTTCAGCCTGCTCCAGAACGACCAGAACTGATGGTTCGCCGTGCTATTGAAAGACCACTTAAAAGAGGTCTTTCAATAGCACAGCACACCCCACTCCATCACTGCGCTAATGTGTAGATTTGCAGGCTTACATCAGCACGAGGCTGCAAATCTTCCGGGGGCGGGCTTTAGGTTGGCAATAGCAATAGCAATAGCAGTTATTTCTATACCGCCTATCAACTAATGTTATCTAAGCGGTTTACAATGTATTTTTAGCTAATTGCCCCCAACAAGCTGGGTACTCATTTTACCGACCTGCGGAAGGATGGAAGGCTGAGTCAACCTTGGAGCCTGGCAGGATCAAACTCACAACCTTGTGATTGCAGTACTGGCATTCAACCACTGCGCCACCAGGGCTCCTGGTGGCGCAGTGCCTCCACTAACCGGAAAGCGCCATTTTCGTCCCCGGAGCAGTGTGTAGCGTGGCCACGCAGTGCTCCAGATCAGCCTGGATCAGAGGAGGGAGTGCGCCAGCCCGGTAAGTATCACCCCCCAAAGTGTGAAAAAGCCCAAAGAGACATCATTTCATTTAGGTTTGTAATTCCTAACTGGTTACTGCTGAAGGATATTTCATTGCTGTTCCTATACTTTCTCATCATTATGTTTTTAATGCTTTTGAGCTGTTCTAAATTGGTACTTTACTAAGATTGCTTATTTAATTGTTTTAACTATTTTTATTTGGATTATTGGTTTTTTTGCTGTATTTTATTTTAAGATAGATTGTGAGTTGCCCTGAGTTGCTTCTTAATTGAAAGGTGGGGCATAAGTAATAAATAAAATAAAATGGTGTGTAGGAGAAGCATTCAGTGCCTGTCACCATTTGAAATCCCTGTTTACAACTTATTCCTTGCTTCTTCTCAGCTGAAATCTCTCTTTTCAGACCCTTACCTCTATGCATTGGTAAACAAGGGGGAGGAAGCAATGCTTGTTTCTTTCCAAAGATGCCACTTAGATCATACCAGCATGGAATCCACCTCTGCTTAAATAATCAAATCTCATTTCAATTAAAGTAACTTTTGGAAGACTAGCACATTTTCTGCATCACTGAGCCCAGATATGTTGATAGACAGTATGTTGATGATTCAGTACACATGGAGACCGCACTGGGATTTCCTTCTTGAGTCCTGAGATATTGTTGGACTTTAGGTGCCTTGACTTACAGGTTGGAATGGCAGACTTACCACCACTTCTGTGGTGCACTGGGGGATGCCCTGTGCAGCAATCGCCAGCCAAACTGAGTTTGGATCAGCAAAAAATTCTCCATGGATCAAAGAGAGACCTGGGACAAGTGTCTACAAACCCTGCTCCTGATGACTAAATCATCACCTCGTTGGTGAGAGATTTCAGGTGGATCAGAGGAAACTGAGGCTGGGAACTTGCCCTGACATGTAACAAGCTTGCCAGCTGATGGACACAAGGTTCTGCATAACTGGCTTTCTGAATTAAGAAGAACAAAAGTATGGGACTGTGTTTAAGAGGGGCTTTTTGAACTCAGTGGTGAGACAAACATTTCTGATGAATTTTCTGTTTCACATGACCAAGGTGTTACTGCAGTCTAGGCCTACCCTGAGATAGCACAAGATATTATTTTGATATCAATCAATTTGGCCTTCCCTTGCCACCCCGCTCCACGTGTTTACAAGGCCACCGGACAAGCACACAAACAGGCACAGCCGATAATTGCTGGACATTCCATTCTCCACCCAGGCAGGCCAGACTCAGCCGGTTCGTCGCTTCAGGGACCTCTCCAGCAAACACCTCATTACATATGTGCGATACTAACAAAGGCTTCCTGCTCCAAGCAGGCTACTGGAAAGAGGTTGTGCTGTCCACTGGTAAGCGCTGTGCATTTGCATACTGGCTACACTATTGTTAATTCGGCTCTGATTCCATCATGCAAAGTTGTGACCTTTCCAAGACATTGTCTCTCGCCCAAAACTCATTGTTCTCCTCGAGTAAGGCATAGCCTGCAGTCCCAATTCACCCTATAAACACCCCTGATTCCGAAACCTTCCTCGGACCGCTCCTGAGTTTCATCCCATCTTGCTGCTGCTTGGCTTGGCGAGCTCCCCTCAGCTACTCGAGCTGAGCTTCTTCTCTGAAGCCCCGGCTTCTCTCCCGAGGTCCAGGACGACGAGACAGGTGTCATATCACCCATTCTCCTCTGAAAGTCCCTATCCTTAATTCAACCTCTAATTTCTTAGTTAGCTGTGTGACTGTGGTGTCTTTAATATTTGTTTGTATTCAATAAAGCATCATTTTTATTACTTTAAACTCATCTGGCTGCTTGAGTGACCTGACCCCGTAGACGCTGGATTGCTAGATCCCGCTAAGTTATCCTTCCTCTCGCTAGCTTAAGTGAGTGCTCCAGCTAATTTTCCCCAAAATTCTGTTTTATTGTTTGGTTATTTAGGTGTCCCTCCCAGGACCCCCAGTAAACAGGGTAACAAAGGGATTGTGAGAAGTATCTCACTTTGGATTTAAAAAGACTCTCTGATAAGAGCAAAAAGCTAAGAATTTGCAGACGTTGGTAGATAAATTGAAGAATAAAGGGATTTAAAGCATAAATAAAAGAGAAGAATAAAGAGAAAAATGAGGTTATTGAGTACGAGAATGCAGTTTGTTTAACTTGTGTGAGATTTTCTGTGTAGTTGGCATAAACTACAGATAATCAGGCAACTCAGCTTGCTACTGTATTGATTGTAATATAAGTGAACTTAATTTCTGGATCATAGAAAAGAGGTCACTGGGCAGCAATGATGAGAAGGCTTAATGAAAATTAGAGCTGTTTGGAAGAAGATTTTGAAAACCCAGAGGAGCAAGCAATTTGGAAAGAAATATACCAAGCACTGATATCACTGAAAGAGATGTTGATGAATAAAAGTTGAAAAGGAACACCTGGATAAATATAGCATAAGAGGCTCACAAGGACCACCAGAGAAATGAGAAAGCTCAAGGTGCAATGAAAGTTTTTGAGAAGAAAAAAGGTGGCTCTATCCTGTCATTGAGAAAGAAGAATTAAATGGCCTGGAAGAATCAACTGAGACCAAGAAATTTAAACTGAAGGGAAGAAGGCAGTTTTGGAGAATTCTACTGAGTTTTAAAGCCATCCAGGTTGGAGAAGAGATGAGGATTTGGGAAAATAAAGGAGCTAAGAGACAAGAGATGAAGGAAGAGGGGGGCTTCTACACAGAGAACTGAAGCAGGTGGAGAAGTGAATTAACATTAACTGTCTGCATAAGATAATATATTTATTTCTGGTTTTGCATGTTTGGATTTCCACAAGAGTTGACATTGAGTAGGAAACCCTGGTTGAGATATAAATGCCTGGGATTGGATTAGAGATAGAGTTGGCCCTGTCACTTAAAACAAGTTAATGCTCTACCTTTGAAAGGGGAATCGGAGGGGCTGGTGTCTCGCTAGCCTTTTAATACTTTAACAACGGCTCTTAGCAGTAGAAATGAACAGTTATATCAGAATTTATTGACCTGCTGGAATAGATGAGCTAATTTTCACAGTCAAGAAATGGAGGACAGCAGCGAGGGACACAGAAGTCCATTCAGTTTCCAGTTTTTTGTTTTGCACGATGCTCTAAGTTAGTGATGGGCAGACTTCAGGCTCGTGGAATCTGCTTTGTTTCTTCTTAGAATCCCACAATCCACCAGCTGGAATCTATTGCAAAAGACATGCATTTATGACTGAAGAATTCTAAGCCCAAGAATTTATTTTGAGAACTAGAGCTGAATGGAACCCCTAGTCTTTCTGCAGAAGAATATAGCCTGGTCTACTCCTGCTAACTTATAACGCTTTCTTTCTTTCAGCATTATAGTCCAAAGCAGAACTCAGTTTGTTCCTGTTATTGTTAAATAAGTCAGATTCAGAAATTTACTCCCAACGTACCGCATAACAGCTCAAGATCTGCTACCAGATATCAGTATACCTTCTGCCTACTTCTGCTTTGGATATTTTCCCAGATTCATATTATGGAGGTGGAATTCAGAGAAACTGTTGAAGAGGGTGGACTGGTGGATAATGGGTGAATCTTTCCAGAGACTTGAAGCCTGAAAGGGAGGATTTTACTCAATGATATCAAGATTCTACCATATTATTGCTTGATGTATAAAATATCAGATGCCTCTCTCAAGCCCATGTCATGTGATGGAATTTATAGCTCAGTGGTAGGACACATCCTTGGCTTTCTGAAAGTCAAGGTTCAATCCTTGGCATCTTTGGTCTCAGTAGGAAACAACGAGATGTTTTTAATTCTTTTATAGTTTAATTCTGTTTTAATATGTACTATTTATATGTTTTTAAGTTGTATTGCATTAATATATAAGCCACTTTGATGCCCAGTGTTGGGCAAAAAGCGGAATACAAATAAAGATGATGATGGTGGTGGTGGTGGTGGTGGTGGTGATAAGAATAACAACAACAACAACGCCCATTCAGGTGCTAATAATACTTGGTTAAATGCAGCAGAGATCTGATTCTCTGTAAGGAAACACTTTATATTCATTAGCTGTTGAATTTCAGGCAACAGGGATTCAGATCTCCAAGTCTTCCACGTTATATCTTCAATCAGGTAGCCAGTGATGGGAAGATACATTGCTCAAGACCATGGAGAACATTTGCCTGGTAGAGTAGACAATAATGAATTAAGCGTCCCCTAAACAGGTGTCCTCTAAATTTGTTGAACTAAAAATCCCATCAAACCCCAGCCAGCATGGCCATTAGGAAACCTGGTGAGAGAAGTTGGGAGTTTTAAGACAACACAACTGGAAGACACCTGGTTGGAGGACACTGGACTAGATCAAAAAACAGTTTGGCCTGGCATAAGGCATTTTTCTACATTCCTATGAACGTCCTGGATCAGTAACACTATAGTTGGTTCTAGGCATTCCGTGCTTTTCCATCTCTCTCTGTTCCCTTGCATAAGCAGTCCTCCTCTTCCGTCTCTTCTGATGAATTTGAATGGAGCCATCTGATGCATTGCTATTCTTATCAGCAAAATGACTTCCAGATTAAAAGAACTTCACAAGTGGTAGATTTTGAGCGTGCTGGCAAATGTAAAAAATACATTTCTGATGAATAATAAATAGCATGCTATGGAAGCTTGTTGCATCTGTGTGTGTCTGTGCTTTCTAATACGCAACTTGAAGCCAAATGCTCTTTTAGCCTGATTACCTGCCTACAGAGCTCTCTTGTTCTTCACTGCAAAGCAGTAGTTAACATCCACATCTACTGGAACTGGAACATCTGGTGAGGTTTTCTTCAGTCAGAATCAGTAGACAAGCCTCTCGCAAATTGTTTAAAGGGATGTCAGTTATGTGCCTGCTCATTACTCTTAACTGTTCACTTCTTGAAGCAATTACTCAACTGATCAATTATGCCTCAGTCAAGTTAAATGCATGGCTTAAATGCTAAAAGGTTCTGCCTCTAACCAGGTCTGCTCCATGAGTAATTCATTTGTGATGGATTCCTCCCCACCCCCCGTCACCACCACCCATTCTCTCTGTGTAGAGAAATAACAGTTTATATTCCAACTGGTATTAGCTTCCATTCCAATTGCATTTCTCTTTTAATTTGTTTGTTATTCAAACAAATGAGGTTGTTTTACCCTGTTGCATTGTGTATTGTACCTTATAAGATTTGAGCATTGGCTGATGATTTGATTACAGTGAGCACAAACAAAGATGAATGTTTTAGGAGGCAGGAGTGATTTCATACTGGTTGACTGTGCTCAGGCAGATACAATTCATTTCAAACATAATAAATACCGTAGTCCAAATTCATTAAAGCAGAGCTAATGGGGATAAGCTGAGCTTCAATGCCTGTGATTTTTCCATTACAGAGATGAGAATAAGATGGAGATTATTTGGTGGTAAAGGAAACATGTGAAACTATGAGTGAACTTCTCTCAAATGCTCCAGTGGTTCTGAATCCTTGATATTCCAGATGCTTCAACTCTCAGAAGGCCAAGACAGTATGGACAATGTTCAGGGATGCCAGGGATTAAGCACCAAGCATTGATGGAAGGTCCAAAGTTGAGAACTGGAATAAGCAGAGTCTAACCAAGCAGTCTAGGGGACTATGGGAATTCTAGCCCCAAAAGTAACTGCACGGCATTTGCCATGCGAAAGGGCCCCTCAAGTGTCACGCGAATGTGAGGAGCAGTCCACACGATGCACTCACAATTGCACAATGCTCCAGGGTCTGGCAGGCACCACTCGTGCACTTTTTCATTTTCGGCTTTAAGCCAAAAATGGTGTGCAATCATGCATCGCTCTGGGGCCCCACACGCGCTTGCCATGTGTGCAGAGCTCCAGAGCTTCGGTGCTCACGCTTCCTCCCCCAGCACAGCCTGGGAAACTCCCAGGTTGCACTGCAGAAGGAATAGGTGGGGCTCTCATGCGAGCAGCCGGCGGCTGTGGAACTGAAGGAACCATGGCGCGAGATCTTCTCGCTGGAGGCTGCTCATACGTTTCCCGCACCCCAGCTCCGAGAAAAGGTGAGTTGCGGAAAGAGCCCAAGTTCTGTAAATATGGAAAGGGAAGTAGTGGAATATCCATCCACAAGATCAGTCACAAATGCCTACTGAGATATGAAAGAATTTCTTTGCTCCTGAGAGTTTTCTTGAATCTGGCCTCAATATGATGAAACTGCAAGAGATCTCAGCTTCAGCGCAAGACTGAGATATCAAAACTGAGGTGTGGGGGGCTGTTGGTTGATTGTGTTTTCTATATTTTGTGTAAAATATAATTTGTTCAGAGTGCTGAAAAGTAAAAATTAGCCTGCTTTCTTGGAAGTGAATTTTATAATTTTTGTATAGGGTAGTCCCAAGATGCAATGTACCTAAAATGCATGCAATGTTATCTAGTTTGTGAAAGCCAGCATGATATAATGGTTTGAGCATTGGACTACAACTCTAGAGACCAGGTTTGAATCCCCACTTGGTTATAGAAAACCTCTGGATGAGCTTGGGCAAGTCATATTCTCTCTGCTTCAGAAGAAGACAAAGGCCATTGCCGCATTACACTGTTACAGAGCTCTTATTCCTCTTTCAATGTCCTATGGAATCCTGGGGTTTGAAGTTGACAGAGGAGCTTTTAGAATTCTCAGCCTGAGAGCTTTTTGGTCTCACTAAACTACAAACCACAGAAATCCACAGGATGTTGAAAATGGAATTACAGCGCTATAACAGCGTAGTGCAGAAATGGCCAAAGGCAAACCCCCTTTGAAAAAGTCTTGTCAAGAAAACCCAGTGATAGTTTGCCTTGGGGTTGCCATTAGTCAGGAAAGACTTGAAATCACACAAATCTTGCTCAGACTGCAAACAGGCAATCATTATTCCTTTTCTCAATTCTGCATATTTGGCTTAATGGACAAAAAGCAGTCACAAAAAATGGGTATGATTTCTCCTCACAATACAAATAAAAATAGGGTGGTCTTGCCACCCGGGTGTAAGGAGAATTTTCTGTTGATTTATTTTTCTTGCAAAAGGCATGAGGATGGACCTAATCTTAATGTACTTCCTCAATGCATATCTATTCAGAAGTAAACACCTCTGAGATTTTGCTCTAGAAGTAATGCTCTGGATCATTTGTAATAGTTCAACAAGGATTTATGTGCTCATCAGGGAGGTAAATCTTTTACCTCCAAAAATGAAAACTTTTACAAGTTTTCTTCCTGGTGGATATAATTATAAGAGTTTTTGTACATTTTTATTCCTTTTTGCATTTGGAGATTTTTGTACCAAAAAAAATGGATGTGCAAAAAACATTGCATAGAAACAATGTATTTTTCTGTAAAATAAAGTCTTCTGCACAAAATGTTATGTTTTGGATTTTATGCAAAAAAACCCTTTTGTGATTTTTTTTGCAGAGAGTCCAGAAATGAAAGGGGAGAAAAATATCTTGGGATAGCTGACCATTTCTTTGGCAGTATGTCTCAATAGGTGGCAGCACCTTTTCTCACTAAGGCCCTTTTCGCACAGCATTTGCCATGTGAAAGGGTGCCTGGAGCGTCGCGTGATTGTGAGGAGCAATCTGCATGATGCACTCACAATTGCACGACGCTCCAGGGTAGGGCAGGTGCTGCTCGTGCACTTTTTCATTTTCAGCTTTCAGCTGAAAATGGTGTGCAATCATGCATTGCTCCAGGGTCCCGTGTGCACTTGCCATGTGTGCGGAGTCTCCGGAGCCATGACAGCCGTGCTTCCTGCCCCAGTGCAGCCTGGGAAACTCCCAGGCTGCGCTGCAGAAGGAAGAGGCAGGGCTCTCATGCTGCCTGCTCGGGAGCAGGCAGCTCGTGTGGAGATGAAGCAGCAGAGACACGAAAGCATCTCACTGGAGGTTGCTTGTGCGATCCCTACACCCCAGCGCCGAAAAAAGGTGAGGTGAGTTGCAGAAAGGGCCTAAAACTGAGGTCATTTCTGTACTTGGCTATTGTAATGCTATTATTCCACTTTCAACATCCTATGGAATCCTTGAGGCCCCTCCCTAAACTGCAAATCCTAGGATTTCATATGACTTTGAAAGTGGAATAATAGCACTATAATAGCCTAGTGAGGAAATGGCCTGAGAAAACGTGCAGGTATTGTTTACAGTAACAGTTAAATTTATGTAAACTGCTCAATTATCTAACAATATCATATGGTTAACAATTACAAGGCTGATCTAAGTTTTTTGCTGGCTGGGGCAAAAGATATGAAAGCTCCATCTTCATTTATTCAGCAAAACCATATATATATATATATATATATATATATATATATATATCCCCCCACTTTTTCCCACTGGAGGACCCACAGTGGCCTGCAAGATTAAAATAAAATAGAACTGGAAACCTGAAGTTATAAGTTTAAAGAACAATTAAAACATTTAAGCTGTCATTTCCAAAGTGCTGAGTTAAAATGCTTTAAAACATAATAAGAAAGGGAGAAAGTAATAAAACAGCCTATTAGAAGAACATTTCATTGAGAAGCCTGTTAAAATAAAAAGGTTTATACCTACCAGGGGAAGGAGAGCAGAGAGGGAGTCAGGCTAGTCTCTCATGGCAGAGAGTTTCATAGCGCAGATACCGAAAATGCCCTTGCTTGAGTCTTCATCTAGTTGGGCTTGGAAATTTAGTGGAGATGTTCGACATAAAGTTGAAGGCTTTCACAGCCCAATCCATAGGTTGTTGCAGGTTTTCCGGGCTTTGGGGCCGTATTCTATTAGTATTTTCGCCTGACATTTCGCCTCCATTTATGTCTGGCATCATCAGAGGATCCTATGAAGATGCCAGCCACAGATGTAGGCAAAATGGCAGGAGAAAATACTAATAGAACATATCCTCAAAGCCCAGAAAACCCACAACAACCATTTAGTGGAGAGTTCATAATTGTTAATTATTTGAAGCAATGTTGATTGATAGTTCGGACAGTTGTAGCTCATCAAACAACCTTGATTTAGAATTGTTTATTCTGTTCTGCTCCTGTTTATAATCCGTATCTAGAAGTGAAGGACTCTTGAGAATGACCTCAGATGTAACAGAGTCATGTAGATTTAGCAATGTTAAAGGTCAGATAGAATATAACACCTGTACAAGCTGTGACTCTGCTAAATGCTGAACATGAATCTTTTCTTTCCTCTCAGCATTCTTTAAATATAAACATAAAAATGGTATAAGAAGGGAAACCTGAAACAATAAATCATCCTATTTGGGATCCTTTGGCCAAAGTTATATGTGTGTGTGTGTGTGTGTGTGTGTGTGTCTTTCTTTCCTATCTCCCTTCTTTGTGTTTGGGGGTTCAAGCCAACTCTGTGTCCATCTGGGCTACGGTGATGTGTGGTTTATTTATCCACCCTAATAACTTGACATGCCCATGAGAAAAATCCTTCCTCTGAAGATCTCTGAACTCTGTCAGGCTCTTAAAGAGACACAATACCATCTTCATTCATTCTCACATACATATGTAAACAGCTGAAACACTGTTAAACAAGCACTTCAACAGTGGCAGCAGGATAGCATCTTCCATCCCACCTGAGGGTTTGTAGTAGACTAGAGGGTTTGGAGAAAAAAACAAAAAATGGGAATGAGAAAGGGGACTAGGAGGAATCTGTTTGCCTTATGTTTCTTAATGAGAAGGCAGACCGTAACTATTGTTGTTCAATGCCGTCAAGTCAATTTCAACTTATGGAGGCACCATAGATGAGAGACTAGAGATGGGACGAATCCAGAGTTTTCTGAATCCGAATCAGGATCCGAATCCCTGGAAGGTTCTGCAAATCCATGAATCTCACAAATCTCGAATCTTTTGAATCCTTCTTTACAAAAGGGTTTAAAAAGCAAGAGAAACAAAACACTTCTACTGAAAAGTGTTTTGAAGAAGAATTTTACATCTTTGTTTAATGAAAAACAAATTAAATAATAGTTTTCACTTTCAGGAAAACATACCCATATACTTCTTATTAAGAATTACATGTAATTTAGAAGTAGGTCCAGATGTTGGAGTTGACTCCTAGGTTGACTACTACAAAACAAAAAAAAGGGCAAGGATAATCTTGGGAAAGACACATTCTTTCAGCCTTAGCAAAAGCCTAGGCAAAGGTAAACCTGCCTCTGAAGAAATCTGGACAAGACAATTGTCACAGTTTTGCCTTAGGATCTTGCCTGATTGAAAATGACTTGAAGGCCCTGTTTACACGGGCAGGAAAATGGATTACTCTGACATTTTCCTGCCTGTGTAAACAGGGCCTCATACTACAGTACAGAGATAATCCAGATCAAAACTGGATTTTCCTTTGCATAGCTCCTTCTGGCATCCTGGGGTTTGTAGTTTGATGATGAGCCAGCACACTTTGGTTGAGAAGGCTGTGACTCCTTGTCCAACTACAGACCCCAGAATTATGTATGAAAGAGCTTTGCAAGGGAGCCATGCAAAGCAAGCTTCTTCAGCTGTCCTTGAAATCTCAAGAACACTGTACTTTCCAGTCAAGTCTCAAGCCCTGCAACAAGGAAGGCACTTAAAGAACACAAAAACACCAGCCTCTAGCCCAGTCTCAATTCTCTACCTTGATGACCAGTCTCAAGTCCTAAAACAAGGAAGGCACTTAACAAACAAAAAAAGAAAAGAAAAGAAAAACCACCAGCCTCTAATCCAGTCTCAATCCCTACCCTCCGGTCTCAAGTCAAAAGAATAGGAAGAAGATAATAATTACCTTGCAGAGGTAGGCAGCCACAGGGGCAGGCAGCAGGAGCAAGCTTGATCCAGGGCTCTCGCGTCAGCTCAGGCCTCCTGGCATGCAGGAAAGCAACTCTCGCCAGCCCTGCCCACCCACGTGGGCCTGATCCAGGGCTCTCACACTGGCTCAGGCCTCCTGGCATGCAGAAAAGTGGCTCTCACAAGCTCTGCAGGCCTGTGCGGGCCTGATCTGGGGCGCTCAGGCCCCGGGGTGCGCAGGGATTCGAAAGATTCAATTTGCCTGTTTTGGCCCAGCAATTCGGATTTGCAAATCTCAAATCTTTCTCACGGATTCGAAATTCGCGGATTAGGTTGGCCCATCCCTATGAGAGATCTACAAATCATCTTATCCTCAACTGCCCTGCTCAAGTCTTGGAATGCATCTTCCTTGGTTGAGTCCATCCATCTGTAATACAATCTTCCTCTTTCCCTACTGCCTTCCACTTCACTGAGCATCATTGCCTTTTCTAGTGAATCACACCTTCTCATGATATGACAAAAGTGTAACAGCCTCAGTTTAGTCATCTTGGCTTGTAGGGAGAGTTCAGGCTTGATTTCCTCTAGGACCCATATATTTGTCTTTTTAGCAGTCCACAATAGTTGTAGAACTCTTCTTCAACACCGCATTTTAAAGGGGTTGATTTTCTTCCTATCAGCTTTCTTCACCGCCCAGCTTTCACAACCATACACAGAAAATGGAAATACGATGGCATGAGCAATCTTAATTTTAGTATTCACTGATATATCATGACACGTCAAGATTTTGTCTAGTTCCTTCTTAGCTCCCCTTCCAAGTCCTAAGCCCTTACTGCACGAAGCTGTAATACCAGCAGAGTAACATGTTGTTCCTGGTCCAGGATCCATGCACAACATCATCACTAACTAGCTGCCATTGTGTTGCAATCTGTTGGAAACACACCCTTTTTCAATGCTGGGAAAAATCCAGTAATGACCCCCTTTCCTGCCACAATCCCATCAGCTATGTGAGGGCAGTTTCTCATTAGCGCTTAAAAGCCCTTCCTTCCAAAGCTGATCCAGGAGTGGGTGTTGAGTGGGCATTCCCAGGCTGTCTTTCCCTCAGCTACTCCCATCGTATGGTAAGTTCAGAATCTGTCACTCCTCCACGTTTACTTTAAATTTCTCCTTTGAGTTATTTTTTATTCTTTTTTAAATACATTTTTTAGTGTTATAGCATGAAAGTGCAATAGCACACTGGTACGTCATGACGTTACAACCTGGATGCATTAATACAGCTTAAAAAAACAAAACAAAACAAAAAACCCAACCAATCATGAGCTGTGGGGAGAGGAAAAGGCAGGGAAAGGGACTCCCCAGTGACCCTGTAATATGGTGGGAATACCAGCGGCAATAATGCTGCTCATTCTTTTAAGTCAAAAGGGTGCAGTAAAGCATTCATAATCCATGATGGAAATTGCAATGCTGGGATTGAAATGGAACGACATGCTATTGAGGTATGGTTCAGTAAGGGCTCTAGTCTCATTTCTGATTTCTTAACTGCAGTCTCCATTCTATTTAATGATTGACCCAAGGTACAGTAAATTTTGAGCAGTTTCAATGTCTTCATTGTCCAGTTTGCAGCTATGTAAATCATCTTTAGTTGTTGTTGTTGTTGTTGTTGTTGTTGTTGTTATTTTAATGTTCAGCTGTAAAACTGCCACTGCACTTTGTGCCTTGATGTTCTTCAGTATTTGTTCCAAGTCTTTGGTATTTTCTGCTAGCAGCATGGCGTCATCTATGTTTCTTAAATTGCCGATGTTCCTTCCTCCAGTTTTCACATCTCCTTCTTCCAAGTCTGACTCTAACTACAGCAACAACAGAGTGATTCTCCTTCACAGCACTGAATTATACTGCTGAAATGAAGAAAATGTGGAGTGACTATGAGTTGATTTTTGTCTGGATTGTGAGCTCCATTCAGTTCCTGAATTCATCATGCTTAATTGTGTGCATTTCTTTTGTATCAGGCCCCGGTTGATGGATCTCAGTGTTTGTGGTAGAAACAAACAAAAATAGATTAAATTTTTGTTTCCTGCCTGAAGTCTGCCCACCCCTGGTGTAAAGGATTATACTCTAAAGACATGTTGTGATAATCAACCAATTTGTTTAGATTTCTGGAGAGAACAGATTAGTGCTACTGACATTTCTTGGGCTGGAAAAGTAATAGTACGAAGACTTCAGATCTAGGGGAAAAGATGTTTACTATGACTGCCAAAGAATCTGTTCTGGAAACATCCAATAAACATGATGTCAAAGAGAGACTGAGTCTCAATACTTTTTTTTCAGAAAAAGTTTCATTCCACAAATTAGCCCACTGATTTATGGAATGAAACCTTTTTTATAATCCTGAAACTCAAAATAGTCCACTAATTTGTGGAGTTAAACTCCTTTTGTTTACATCCTAAGTCTCTCCTTCACATCATGCTAAAGAAAAGAGGTGTTCATTTCTCATTCTGCTATTGTAAGATTCTATGTCAATATACTACAACCCCTGAACCTTTCTTAGTTGAGATCTGGCAAAGATACCTGAGAAAACAGAGGCTTCACCTTGTGATATGTAAGTATCACATTAAGACAATCGCGCAAGGAGGGAGAGAAGACAATTCTTTATTCAAATATATACACAAGAAACAACTTACTCATTGATCTCAGCAGCAAATGATGTGAGAAATTGTGTAGTCTTCTTCTGTGAAAGCTTCTAAGAACAGATTAGACAACCATGGCCATATCCACATGGGGTTTTTAACACGGGGCAGAGCGTCTTCCAGGGAGAACGTCTGCATCTGGGAGCAGACTGAGTCGGACCTACTTAATGTAGATCCGCACCCCAGCCCTCTCCAGAATGACCCCAAATGGTCATCCAGCGTGCTTTTGAAAGACCGCTAAAAACAGGTCTTTCAAAAGCACAGAGCGCCATTGCAAGCCTGCTCCCTTATGCAGATTCGCAGGATTGCATTGGTGCGAGCCTGTGATCTGCCAGGGGCAGACTTTAGGCTGGCGAGCTTCAGTGGTTGGTCGAGACCCTCGACCAACCAGAAGCCGCCATTTTCGTCCCTGGAGCAGCTTGCAGCGGCGGCCACACACTGCTCCAGAGGAGCGTGGACCGGACCGGGGAGCCCAAAAGTCCAGTGAGTAGCGTCACGGGGCGATTCCCTCACCCTGTGCAGAAATGGCCCATTACTTTTTCTTTTGTGATTCTAAACATCGAGATTATGTCATGGGGCCATTTCCACACTAGACTGTTATATCGCTATTATTCCACTTGCAACATCCTATGGAATCCTGGGGTTTGCAGTTTCAGGAGGGGCCAACCTGAAACTGCAAACTCCAGGATTCCATAGGATGTTGCAAGTGGAATAATAGCGATATAACAGTCTAGTGCAGAAATGGCCGTAGTAAGATATGTGTCATTGTAATATGGTTAACGATATACAGCAAGCCCTGCATTTAATAAGGTTAATTGAGTCAGTAAACAGGGAACATGACACAGCGTGTCATAACAGCTTGTTCATGCAAATAGAGGTTGTTTCTGCATGACAGCTATCTCTAGTATCCTGGAAAGAGTACAGAGGTCTAGGTCACCTGAAGGTACATTTTATAGCAACCTTGTTGATGCTATGCAGCTCCGGGCCTGGTCAGTGCCTAGGTAGAATGTTGATTACCTTGATGGAAACTGTCTATGTTCTTATGATTTCTATGGTAGAAAAACATGTGTACCAAATAAATGATAAAGTGGGCAACCAGAAGATGTACTAAATCCTTTCTAAGCAACCATAACAAGTTAAATCTTATAAATCCAAATTATCCTGGGTATTCTATGTGGGCTTGCTTTGTTTGTTTGTTTCTTCATTTGTGCAAAGCTTTGTGTTACTTTAACAAAACATTATAGTCCCCCCCTCCCAACAAACCCTGTAAAATAGAACCTGTAACCAGATCTGCAAAGGTAAGTAATTTTAGTTTGGTAAATATCATCAGCCAGTATTAGCAAATTGCTCAAGGACATGTTTTCATGTGTGATGTGAGAAATAATCTACTGTACGCTGACAAAAAGGGAAAGTATTTAAACCAAATGTAAGACTTTGTTACAAGAGATGAACGTTTTAAATAATATATGCTTGTTTACAATATCTTAGCTTCAGGGAGATAGAGCAGGCTGAATGTCAAACGTGGTAAAACATTGCCCCCTTCTGGCTGACACAAACTTACCGTCCTTGGCTTCTTTGTTCCTCTTCTGTATTGCTAGTTAATCTGCTAAAATGATTCTCGGCTAGCCTGAGTATCAAGATAAGGTCATCGTTACAAGGCTTCATTGTAAACAGAAAATGCAGAAAGAATTTGCCATGCAAACCCCTAATGGAGACACATGGATGTGAATGGGTGACTTACATGTTTCCCTTTGCCCTAGTGTTGAATTCTTGACTCTCTCTTTTTCGCACAAATGACAAACGGGCAAAATACTAGTTGACGCAAAGGGTGGCAGCAGGTTTTCGGTAACATTTCCAAAGATGCACTTTTTTGAATTGCAGTTGTGTGGCTTGTTTATTTATTTATGAATTATGGAAAGATTTAACAATTTCACATACCAGATCCAGAAACTGGTTTTCCTGAACTGAATATATCTTTCTAGTTCTTTGTTCGCCTTTGTGTTAGTTATCAGCCCAATGGCAAGAAAGTAACAGAGAAGGGATGGCTGATACAGTCACTGCAGCTTTTCACTGTATGGAAGCAACAACTGTGATATATGGCACTCTGGAATACTGCTGTTTGGTGTTCAACAGAACCTATTGCCAGCATTTTCTTGCTGGGGAGAAATACAAAAGAAACTGAATCAGTGTATGCGTGTGTTAATAGTTGCAACTTGAGGGCTGTGCTCCTTCTGCAGCCTCCCTATCTAGTGCCCTTTCCTAAGTAGCTCTGCAGTGCTGCTGGTTGTTAGTTGCCTGAAAACTGGATGAGGCTTTCCTAGTTTTGTTGCTAAAATATCTTTTGCTATTATTTTATTAATGGCAGGAACAGCAACACCAAAACCCACAAATGTCCTTGTTTGTCTTTCAGGCACTCAGCAGGTAGCACCCAATAAAACCCCAAGGGAGGAAGAAGTTATCTTAATTTATCTCGAGGTGTTCCTGAGAAGCACGAGCAATTTGCAAGGCTGCAAAGCACACAGGAATACCACTTGTAAGATGAAGAGCACACTTTGTTAAAATGAGTACTGGAGGCTTGCACTGCTATACCTTGCAAAATTTCTCACAGTGAAAACTCATAGTGAAAAAAAATATGAAGCTTTTTCTCTGGAAGGGACAGAATTTCTGAAAGGTTGAGTGGAGATATAAGCTCATACTAATTCCAGATGGCCTAGCCATGCTTTCTTCCTTAATTCTCTCTTCTCAGGAGTGGTCAGCCACATAAGTTTATGCATTATATGCAGAGAGAGGGGGGAGAGGGAGAGGGACAGAGAGAGAGAGAGAGAGAGAGAGTTGCCAAGCCCAATGGCATTCCATTCTGTGAAATTTGAGGACTAAATATGAAGCCATGGGGTGTATCTTTCACCATTTCTACATGATGATGCTTTTCCACATCATCCTGTCACAATCCTGGCTGTATCTCTGCTGGAATAGGAACATATCCCCAACACTCCCCTCTGCTCCTGGCCAGCTGCCTGAGGAAGGGACCACAAGGGACACACTTTTCTTCTGCACTGTAGCTGACCTTCTTCCCATGCTGCAGTGGGGAAGGAAACATGCTGTTATACTTCTGCCCCTTCTGCATGACCAATGGCAAGAGGAGGCTCGCACGATCAGGATATACCCCGCAACTGCACTGGCTGGGGATGCAAGAAGGGTGCGATGGCAATGATGTCATGCAAAAGTGTCGTCATGGTCCTGCTTCTCTTGCATCCCCATGCTGGGAGGGTGCCATCCTGCAGAAATGGCCTTTGTGACATCAGGAAGCAGGTTCTTGTGATTTCACAGAAGTGGGACCCTTCTGAGGTCACAAATGGCAGAGAAGCAAGGAAAGGGGGAGACTGGAAGCAGGAGCAACAATTCAGGTAAAACCTAACTAACTAGGTAATTCAACAAACATTTTGGGTACTTGAGTACACCAAATATGCCCTGCAGCTGCATAGGCTGTTGCCATTCCATTTAGGCTGCTGCCTTATATCACTGTACCCAGTGGACAGCTCTTTATCAGCCCATGAGAGTCCCCCGGCCTCCGGGCCCTGGACCTCTGCTGCTAAGGCTGGTGGAGCAGCAAGAAAGCTCCTGAGTGTGATCCTCTGCTCCCTCACTTGCCTCAGATGGCATGATAGGCCCACGGGCAGACACTCACTGGTTCTCCATTTTCATCTCCTCACTCTCAGCTTTTGGGTAGTATCAACACATGTACAAACATGCACTGAGTTAAGAGCCCTTGGCACCAGCTGAGAGTGGGTGTACATGCCATCATTCACTTCTCAGCTGAAAATGGGTTTTCCGACATTCAGGAAATCTAGGCAGAATGAATAACACAGAGGCAGTTATCTGATACGGTTTTTGAATGGCATGCTCACCTTTCAAAACATTTCACGATATTATGCTTAGAAGAAATACATATGCTCATGCATGTGCACATGCACCCACATACACACAAGTTTTCATGCAACATTGGTGTTTGGTGGTTTCTGAATTGCTGTTTGTACAACAATTTTGCACATATTTTCCAAATATATTTCTATAAACTTTTTTTCCCCACAAAAACACCCCCATGATTATCAGATGAGAAAACCCATGTGCATAGAAAAATTTCCCCAGAATCAGGATATATGAATACTGATTGAAAACTATACAGCTTTCTTCTGCAGTGGTGAGAAAAAATGTGCATACAAATATTCAGTACATGAGGCTTTTTCTTCCACCAGTGCCCTTTACCCAGAGATTTGTCTCCTTATCTGGAGATCCAGACCGGGAAACCCTTTGTGAGGCAGGGGAAGCTTCTGCAAACCCAGGTGAACTCCAGAAGAAACTAATACCCCCTTTTTGTTTTTCAGTGACTGGTTTGACTACAACATTGTTAGCTCTCAAAAACTGATTTTACTATTAGAGGAAGTTAGGACTAGGACAGGAACTTGGTAGAAATGCTTGTGCTGTTAGTTTTGTTTTCCTGTCTCTGTTTGGTAAAATGTTGATTCACAAGATATTGCAGTTTTGGTCTTCTTGCAATTCATAGCTAATGTCTGTTAATGTTGTTCTGTATTCCTTGCTCACTAAACGATGATCCACATTTAGGCAGGATGAGCGCTTTTAACTACAC
Source organism: Iguana delicatissima (assembly GCA_948472985.1). Classification (NCBI taxonomy): domain Eukaryota; kingdom Metazoa; phylum Chordata; class Lepidosauria; order Squamata; family Iguanidae; genus Iguana; species Iguana delicatissima. The sequence continues at coordinate 914,132 of CAOKZL010000065.1, forward strand.
AGAGACAGAAATCTCTCTGTTCCAAGCCCAACATGGGGAGATGAGACACACAAACACTCTATTTGTTGTAAAACTTCACTCAGCCACTGCATTCTCATGCTGCAACTATTCTCTCTCTCTCTCTCTCTCTCTCTCTCCCTCTTTCTCTCTGCTGGCTGCAAAAAATGCCAAATAAATATTAACTGATAAAATCTACAGGGTGCAGGAACTGGAAAACAAGGTTAGTGGCAGTGTTCAAGCTGTGATGCCTCCTCCTAGAAATGTCGATAAAATTGTCCCAGTTTCCTCCTCCCCACTTTTTCTTTCTCCTGAAGCCCAGAGATGAATTCCTGCTCTACTCCTTTCCCATTTCTGTTTACTGCTTCCAGAACCTTGTCCTGTTTCTCTTAACAAGTGGGACCTGAAACAAAATATAGAAACAGAGAGCCAAACAATCATTCCCTTTTTGGATACTCTGTTACATTTCCTCTTCCTCATTTTCAATTTCTCCCTTTTCAAAAGTCAGCTAGCATTAGGTGGATAGCAATCAGCCTTTGCCCTCAACAGGGTAGTTCCTATTTTCCCCTTTCAGAAATTTGGACTTAAACAATGGCAAAACAATTTACCAAGAAAACAGAAGCTTCAGGCAAAATAACTCACAGTGGATTTAATGTGGAGACGGGCCAACTGAATCTTTGAATCCTGAGCAAAGATTCAAGATTCACAAATCCAAGTCCCTGCACTAAAATTGGCAAACTGAATCTTTTTAATCCGCCAACCAAATAGTTTTTTGGAGACCGGGACGCCTGAGACCAAACACACAAAGGGAGATGGCAAGTAGGTGAGTTTTTCCCTTAGAGCAATAGTGGCCTTTGCTAACAATTTCAGAAATTACATCTGGGTTGTATTGAATATTTAATATTTAAGTTCAGCAGTATTTTCTGCGCTGAAAATCAATGGCATGTATAAATGCTGGGGTCAGTGGGGTGGATGCTCATCAGAAGTAGTGGGGCAGAGGGCAAGGTCACACAATCTCATCCAGTGATTGGCACATGGAGGCCAATATACCTCCTTCCACAAGACCAGTACCTGGTTGGAAACCTATAGCTGGAATAGGATGAGAAGTGAAATGTCTCTTGTGGTTTCTCGTGAGCCACATGACAAACCACATGTAGCAGAAAGGAAAACTTGTTTTTAAAAATTGGCACCTCCAAGGCCTGCCAAAGGCCTGATTGACTGAAAGATACAGCCTTCTTGAGATTTCAAGGATAGCTGAAAGATTCCTTTGCATAGCTGACTTGCAAAGCTCTTTCATACACAATTCTGGGGTTTGTAGTTTTACCAGGTGTCACAGCCTTCTCTGCCAAGGTGTGCTGGTGCATCATCAAACTACAAACCCCAGGATGCCATAAGGAGCTATGCAAAGAAAGTCCAGCTTTGACCAGGATTGTCTCTGTACTGTAGTATGAGGCCCTGTTTACACAGGCAGGAAAATGTGAGATTAATCCACATTTTCCTGCCTGTGTAAATGGGGCCTTCATTTCATTTTCAATCTGGGGAGATCCTGAGGCAAAACTATGACAATTGTCTTCAGACGGAGTTTTGCCTTTGCCTAGGCTTTTGCTAAGGCTGAGAGAGTATGTCTTGCCCAAGATTATCCATCTTTCCCTTGCTTTTTAAACCCTTTTTTAAAAAAAGAATTTGAAAGATTTGAGATTTGTGAGATTTGTGGATTCTCAGAACCTTCCAGGGATTCAGATCCGGATTCGGAATCAGAAAGTTCTGGATTCGTCCCATCCCTAATAAAATGTATTCACAGAACCAGAGCCCTGCAACAGAATGTCCTCTTGGTCCTACCAAAGGCATGTTTGTCTACAACACAGGAGACAGCCTTCTTGGTGGCTGCTTGCAAGCTTTGGAGTCATCCTTCCCATGGAAGTCTAGGTTGGCCCTTATCTACTTTCTTTCCTACTGCAAGGAAAGACCTTTCTGTTTACCCAGGGTGGTTTCTACCGTGGAAGGCTGATGTTAGCTATTTCTGTCAGGAGCTCCATCTGCAGCCCATATCTTTTACAAGATGCTTTCTATATTAACGGGAAGAGTCTCCATGCTAATACCAGCTGTTGCTAAGAATATATTGTGCTCATAAGCAGTCTACAGGCAATATGACCCCACCTGTCCTGTTTGAGACAAAGCAAGCTCTCCAGACAAAGTCAATGTCTGTCCAGGACAGTACGTTTCAAGGAGGGAGCCAGGTATCCAGACAAGCAGAAATTAAGTGTGGTGTTCAAAGGTCAACCAGTAGGCAGGTGTACTGGGCAGGTACACAGACAGCATGCTATAGCATTTTGAGCATTGAACTATGACTCTGGAGTCCTGGATTCAAATTCCTGCTCAGCCATGGAAACCCACTGGGTGACCTTGGGCAAGTCACACTTTCTCAATCTCAGAGGAAAGCAAAGGCAAACCCCATCTGAACAAATCTTTCAAAGACAACCTCATGATGCCTTAGGGTTGTCATATGTCAGAGATGACTTGAAGGCACACAACAGCAAACACAGACATTGGCCATTTCCGCACTAGCCTGTTATAGCGCTATGATTCCATTCGGTCCCTCCCTGAACTGCAAACCCCAGGATTCCATAGGATGTTGAAAGTGGAATCATAGCACTATAACAGGCTAGTGCAGAAATGGCCATTGTTAAAACATCCTTTCCTCCTTGAGGTTCCACAAAGGAAAGGAGTGAAATCTCTTCCACAAAGTCAGAGGAACCTGGTCTTGCCTAACTCATGATTTCTCATAATCATGTAGTTGACCAGCACCGGAGCTATAAAAAGAGTTTCTGTATGAAATTTAGAGGAAAAGAATGTTGTTCCAGGAGTTGTATCAAATGTGCAGAAAGAAATGGGCTCTTTAACAAAACACACCAACAGCCTAGCCAACACATGCCAGCAGTAAGTAGAAGTTTATTTCCTCTGAAGCAATAATCATTTTGATTTACAGGACCATGAAAGGTAAAATTTCCACACAATACACAATAATTGGTGGGCAAGTCATCACACACATGCACACACAAGCCTGTATACCGTTAAAAATTAACCTACACTGACACAGAAACAACAGAAGATTTAAAATTGAGCACTGCAAACTTCTCTGTGGGTGTATGAGTTGAAAACTTACTCACTTACTCTACTGAGGACTGAAAATTTACTCACTAACTTTACCAAGGACTGATCTACTGAAAAGTGAAAACAATGCTGTACCACTGAACATGTTCAAATTATGTGCAGGATTTAAAACAGTAGCTGTTTGAAAGCAGATAAGTGGACTCCAAAATGATTAGTTCCATGTGGTGGTCATTTATATCTACCTATCTGTTTCTCTGGGTAACTGAGATCCTATATCAAGGAGGTGGAGCACAACTTGACACTCATGGAGTTATACCATCGTTGCACAAAGCTGCCTCATTAGTGAATTGTGGTATTGTGTAATGGAATGTGCAACCAAATTCAAGTGCAAACTTGCATGCATAATCTTTAGTAGGTTGCAATACGCATGTGCATCAAGGCACAAACTGCTCAATGCACTCTTGTATCAATGCACAAAATATATAGTGTGCATGAAAGTCAATGTGAAATTAATGTTTACATGTGGGGTGGCACTGCATGAAGAACTCTTCTTGCTGAAAATATATCTCTTCTACATTGTCCAACCTCTTCTGTAGAAGAGGTAATACTTGCCTAAGACATGAGCAGTGTACAAGCATCTGTTTGTATATCTGATAATAGACAGTGTAATTAGTGGAAATGATGTGGCAAAAATTTATCTTCCTTATTCTTCTGACCACTGGTAAGCAAAGAGAGAGAGGCATGGGGAGAAGGGGGAATGGAGCTGAATGGGGTTCCAAAAATAAACTGATTTAGGATATAGCAAAGGAAGCATTTCTTCACACAGAGCATGGTTAAACTACAGAATTTTCTACCTCACAGATGTAGTGATGGCTATCAATTGAGACAACTCTAAAAGGCTATCGTACAAATTTATGGATGGGACTCTTAGTTGCTACCAGTAATGATGGATATATATATTCCCTTCCGTACCAGAAGCAACGTGCCAATCTATATCAGTTATGGGAAAACATGATTGCAGAAGGAAACGATACTATTACAATCATATCCTGCTTCTGGGCTTCCCATAAACATCTGGCTGGCCACATTGAAAACAGAATGCTGAGCTAGATAGATGTTTGCTCTGTTTGAGCAAAGCTCTTCTTATATTGCCAAGAGTGGAACCATCCATAGGAACAGAAGATTGAATCAGAACATTGCATTTAGTCCCATCTGGACCCCATGACTTGCTGCCCTAAGAGAATTCCTATATAGAATTATTCCTTCTTACCAGAACATTTTGTTGCTGGATCTGAGGATTAATGCAAGAAAGTTAGGTGCTGGAACAAAGCATGTATGGCAGTACCCATGGTGACAGTGAAGATGGTATCTTTTCCCAGTCAGCTGTTTCTAGGGAAACAGTTTGAATTGCTTTAAGGATATACTTTCTGAAACACCCTTCATGATATAATCTGTCCATTTCTTTGCTATGAATGCATTCATTCTTGATCTTTAGGATAGCCTTATGGGTTATATAATTTTTCTTGTCAAAATTTATTAAAGAGAAATGAAACAAGAGAATAGGGCAGACCAAAGACTACTTTCTGGATACAAGATTGTTCCCAGGCTTCAACCTAACAGTTTCACTTACTCAGGGCCAGTGTTCTGTAACGGTTAGCATGTTGGACTGGAGCTTCATAGAACCAAGTTCAGGACTTTGATGAGTTATAAAAGTCATTGGATGATGGTGAACTCGTCAGTATCTTCTCTCCTCACCAAAACCACAAGATGGTGGCAAAGATAGTGGGAAAAGGAAGAGTCCATATGCTGACTAGTGCACACTGGAAAAATAAAAGTGTCAAGGAAAAATAATAAATAAGTTCTAGCTTGAGATTATTTATTCATAAACACACTATAGAATCCTGTTGTCCTGTGCTGGCAGCCCGTCAAGGACTTCAGCCGTATAATCAGGCTTTTAACAGGAGCTAGCAGGCAAAGTTTGTCTCGGTCAGTCAGAGTTCTTAGCAAGTTTAGAGAAAGTAAGTCTGAATTTACTGTGAGTCCAGAAAGAGGGTATCCAAGGGCAGAATCCATAGTCTAGGTGAAGGTCAAAGGCTCGAGGAACACAAACAAGGAATACGGGAGTCAGCAGGACTGTGACCACTGACAGAATCAGTAGGCTCCAGCAGCTTCCTCCCATTCTGGCTTCTTGTTATATAGTCTCAGCGTCCTACTCCTCTGTGGCCTAATTAACAAGTCCTTTCTTATATAAACGCAGCCAGAATCCTGAGCTCTCCCTTTTCTACCTGCACTGGCTGCCATAAGTACTGTTCCTCTCATGTCTCTGGGGTGTGACTGTTGGGAAGAGTCCTGTCTGGGTCCTGAGACAGGCGCATGATACTTGTCAGGAACATACTCCTGCATAATTCCAGACTGTCTTATTTTGAACGGAGTACAAATAGAGTTGCCAGATGTCAGGGCCTGGACTCTCTAGTTCTAAAGACAAGGCATCTCAGGGGGTAAAGCAATGCCTTGAGAAATGTGTCTATATATATGTTTCCTCATTTGCTAATGGGGGGGGGTTAATATGAATGACATAGGCCATTTCCACACAACATTGCTACTGCACAACATCGTCACTGTCCGACTGATATCCCGCTCCCAAGTGTTGCCAAATGGTTGCATTCTATTTCCAGGAAGAAGAAAAAAATCTGTTAAGAGCCCCGTTCAAGCACTTCAATCCCATCAGCTGTCTTAGCGCGATAGCGTAATAGTACTTTCTAGCACTTCCTGTTATCATGTGGGCAGGCTGTGAGTGTGCCCAGTTTGTCCCTCCCTCAGTGACTCCCATGGTGTGGTAACTTTCTATCACCTCTCCTTGTTTATTTTAAATTTCTCCTTTTGCGTTAACACTTTTTAAAAAATACATTATTAAGCATTATAGGGCAAAAGTGCAATAGTGTGCTAGTGTGCCATGCTATTACACCATTGCTACATTAATATAGCTTCCAAAAATAATTAAAAAGCACCCCACCCGATCAGGAGCAGTGGGACAGGCTGAAGGCGGGGAAAGAGGGTGGCCAAGGATGCTGTAACGCAGAAGGAACACTGCTGGCAATACTACTATTCATCCGCTTAAGGTGGGAGGGTGCGAAAAGAGCATTCCTAACTCAAGGGCATCACACGAATGGCAATGCCAGGTTGTAATGCTACAACATGCTAATGGTGTGTAGTGCGGAAATGGACATACTCTGTACAATTGTGTTTAATGCTTAATGTATCCTGCTTTATGACCTTACCGGGGGCTGCACCTTGCATCCCTACATCTCAGATTTTGGATCTGAAATATTAGAGCATGAGATAGTCCTGACCTGATAACCCAAGACACAAGGGGCTTTATATTAGCCTAGGAATGTAACTCTTCACTGAGTTTCTTACCGAAGGCAAGTAATTTAAGCAATTTCCTTCTCACTGTGAAAAAGATTTCAAAGACCATGCAGTTTTCAAATGTCATTTGCAATTCAAGAAGAAAATGCAGCTTTTTATGCAAATCAACCACTGCAGATTTTGCACAGAATAAATTCCCATTTTTAACATTTTCTGTGCAGAAAGCAACATTTCCTATGCAAGAATTGATATTTATGCATTTAAATATTATTTTCCATACAGAATGCTGTTACTTGTTCAGAAAATTCTGTTTTCTGCACAAAACAACCATGTGTGGATTTTGTGTAGAATAAGTCCTAAACAAAGCAGATCTTCATCAGTCCAACATTTTTCTTGTCAGTGCTTCTCAAAACTCAAAAACCATATTTTTGACCATTTTTGAATGCTTTTGAATGTTGTTTTCATTAGCCCTCTGTGCAAAACCTCCATTCTGAGGAAAACCTGTGCTCCAGCAGCTTGCAAGCCATATACAGTGCTGTTAAAACTGCTAAAAGGTTGAAGAGGGGGAGGAAGATGGAAGCAATCAGGTAGCAGAAACTTCCTCCCTTCCTCACTACAGTTCTTCAGAGAGAGGGGAAAAAGAAGAACTCTCTCTCAAGACAGCCGCAATGTAGACAGGAGACAGGCCCAATGGCTCAGTCACCTCTATTCTGCCTTCTGCCTGCTGCTTAATGACAATGGGCAGCTGCTCAGGAAAGAGGAAGCATGGAACTATTTGCATATTACACATGCATAGTGCAGGATCTGGGCCACATTTACCCTTTGGCACCCTACATAATGTTACCGGAGGATTAACCCAAACTGTCCTCTTTTGAACTCAACCAATATATGAGGGACATCACTTTTAAAACTGATGATCCATGCTTTTTATTTATGGAGTAAGCTTCGTAGGCCAAATTGTCCTCTCAGACTTTATATCTATACAACAAGTGTGTGAAGTTACAGCTCATATAATGTGCTTATTATCTCTCCTTTTTTATGTCTTTCCTGTGGCCCTTGCTTCAGAAGGTTTGTAGCTTCCAGCTCCCGTTTGCTCAGTAACCGTATGGATCTCTCTCTCCCAGTCTCTCTCTCTTTCTCTCTCTTCCCTCCCTCCCTCCTTCTCTCACTCAAAAACTTATTATTTTAGCACACCCAAAGATGTTCTTTAAAGGATGAATTAAAGTGTGTGTTCTGTCTATGCAGGAAACATGATGTCAGCACTCTGCTAATTGCAAGCATAGCAAATTATAAAATATGCTAATAAGAAATTTATCTCCACTGAGCCACAAAGTGCAACTGAAAAATTAAGGGTGGAAACATAAAATTGGTGGAAAGGGCAGGAACATATGACAGAGGGCTGGGCTGCATTGGACTGTAACTGCTACTGCCTTGGGTTCAATCCTGCTCTTATTCAAATCTGTAACAAAATTGTAATGGAACCAGGTGGTTGCCTTGGTTGAGGATCAGGAAAAGTTTTAGAAATGCATTTATTTATTTGGGAAGAACACTAATGAAATACAGCACAGACATCAAAGCTTCTCGGGAGACTCCAAGTATTCAGATAAATGGGACAATTGATCTAAAGGCCTTCCCTCCATTACAGCTGTCACTACCCTGGTCTTGGAGGGAGAGAAGAAGAAGCAGGGACAACTCCATCATGCTTAGGCTCAGAAGCAGATGAAAGACCTTCCTTCCATCCTATCACTGCCCTCGCCTCAGAGGGGAAAAGAAGAAGCAGGAACAGCTCCATCACGCCTAGGCCCAGCAGCAGGAATCAGCTGGAATTAATCCTTTCCCACGCTTCCCTCCTTTTGACTGTGTGTCATGTCTTAATTACATTGCAAGCCTGAGGGCAGGGAACTGTTTTGTTGTTCTTTTATCTTTAAAGTACCATTTACAGCGATGGTTCTATATAAGCCCTGTCCATAGGACTTTGCCATCCCACACTGGGGATGGGAGAAGGATGAGACCTGGATGACAGTTCTGCATGACACTGCCCAGGTCCCATTCTTCTCCCATCCCCAGGTGGCACAATTGCAGCACAGATCATTGACGGATTCTCCCTGTCAATGACTGGTGATCAGAACACCCTCCTGCCACCCACCGACACTTACCTGAGCTGCAGAGGGTCAGGAAGCACGAAGGCTGTGTCATGCTCCCTTCCTGGGAGAACCTCTACCTAGATCCCCACAGGATGCTACTGGGATTAAGTAGGGTGTGGAAAGAGCCACAGATAAGTAAATGCTGCTGCTGCTGATGATGATGGTGATGATGATGAATGGGCACTCATCTGTTTGTGAAACGCTATTAATTGAGGGAAGTAAGCATGTCAGATAAATGAAACTTGTTCAATAGGACCAGTATGGTTATTGGAAATGAGTGGCTGAGATCTTCCATGATATTCTCCACTTAGCTACAATGATATAGCTACAGTCTGTCTCCTAACCTGAGCCCCTAAAACCTTAAAAGTCAGACAGCTGCACCAATTAAAGGCATGCTGCACTGCACTGACAAGTAGGTGTGGAAAGAACACATCCAGCCTGTTCTACCTGCAAGCAATGGTGCAGTGAGGGACCCCTGCGGAAGTCCTATTGTAACTGCTTCTTGCACTGCTGCTCACTGGTAGGAGGGGGCTGGATGCACTGTTCTTCAGTATGTCGCTCACCAGTATGACAGAATTGCTTCTCTTGGTGAAGCTGCCTTGCTTTTATGGTGAGTTTTAGGGGGCATTTGTGATTATGATATTCATTCCATTATCATAAATGTGAGTTTATGAGGTAAGTACCAAAATGTATCAGGTTATGTCTATCTTACAACATCATGAGTCCTGAACAGGATGCCATTCAAATGTATTTGTGAAATGTGCATAGAATACACATTCACTAGCTAAATTTAGGACCACTTGTTTCACAATGGAGTTCTCAACTTAGCAGGAGCAGTCATTGCAGCTTGCACAGGCAGATCAGAATGCAGATCATGCCATCTTCATAAACAGGCTGCCCTTTGTTCTTCCTACAAGCCAGCTTGGTTTTCCCAGGCTTCAGGAAAGATTACCCAACTAGATGGCAGCTGGTCAGAGGAGGTGGGACCAGTGAGAAACCTGAAATAGGTTTCACTCAACTCCACTTCCTGTGCCTATAATTCAGATTTGCTCGCCCTTCAGGTAAGTCTGTTCTGGACCTTCATTCCACCCACCCTCTGTGGTTGAGACTCAGTAATATCAGTTGTAAAATTTAATTGTATCTTTTGTCACAAATGTGGGAAGTTTGGATATGGTCAAAGATCTTATTTGGTGTGGGTGGGGCTGGTTGGCCTGCAAGAAAGGATTGGGGGTCTTGAAGGGGCCTTTGGGACAAGGTATGAGGTCATGCCCACCTCAGGGGCAGTCGTTTCAACCCACTCTCTAAGTGGCAGAGGTACCATGCAGCAGCTTCTGCCTATGTACTTCTGTCATCCCTGGGCTTCCAACCATGCTGGCAAGGGGTTTCTGCTTGTTCTATTGACAGTTGGGCCAATCAGTGCTGTATCTATATTATGAATAAGCTAAACCTATTCAGGTGTAATCAGTAAAGTTGTGACCATTTTCTTCCAATTTAAACATGTGGCTGTAGGTTTCTAGGGCCAAATTGAAACCTCACTCACCACTCACTCTCCAGTGGGTGTGGACTTTTCTAAAAGCTTCATGACTGAGTCCAAGCTTGGGCCAAAATCCTACACTAGCTAGTGGTTATCTCTACATGAAGTTACACACTGATTGTGCTATTCAGTTCTTACGCTGAATTACAATGTTGTACAATCAAATATACAACTGAAACTGGAACTGAATTTGCCATTGAATGAACAAACAAATATATTATAGAGTGGACAATGGAATGCCCGACAGAATGTGCATCCAGGTGTATAACAAAGTGAATACTGACACTCTTCATTGGCCAAAATGTCCAGCCACTTCTGAAGGGGAATTTGTAAAGAATAAGACACTAACAGCATTCCAGTCTTGTTATACGCAGGTTTCAGGTTGAATCCTGAAGGGAGAATGGTGTCAAGTTGCTAGAGTACAGAACTATGTGTGCACCACATGGCATGCCCAATATCCCTTATGCTAGCCCGCTATGCTCAGGTGTGCTGGAAGATCCAGTCTTATGAGTGGTATTAAAGTAAGATCTATTTGTTAGTCCTGCTAGCTACTGCTCATGGAATTAGAGGAGAAGTCATCTGGCCATTTGCTTCAGATAACAAAACAGTTTTACAAATGAGATAGGTAGTAACATTTGAAAGTTGTTCTGATACAGAGAGTAGAGATGAAAGAAATATGTGATGATCAAAGAAATAAGTGAATTTCAATGATATTTGCAGAGATCAGACTTGACAACTGTAAAATTTAGGACCTTTTTTTCAAAAAAGCCTTTAGAGATTTGGGGGTTTTGAATGTGGGATGCAGGTTTGGAAGCTGGGGCACTTCAGTGGTTTGGATCCAAAATAAGTTCATTTCACTTAAGCTGGCCCTAACATGTCAAACTGATTTTAGCAGAACCTGAGAAAAACAGACAGACAGGACAATCTTAAACATGTTTTTTTATACAGAAGTCTCAATGAGTTTTTTTTCCTCTAACAATGGGACTCAAGGCAGCTTACAATTAAAGAGAACAAATAAAATTAAAACAGGAAATAAGCAGAGACTAAATCCAATTGCTAATCCCAACTAAAGATCACTCATTGAATCACTGGGATTTATATACATGTTGACCTGGCATTAAGAAATCAATTCAATGGATCTTTATCAAGCAAAGTTAGTTTGCTAAGAACTACCTATATTTGTTTAAAAGATTTGTCTGCTGAACGAAAGGTAACATGGAAAGAACCTCTTAATAAATGGCCACAATGAGCCTTGGACCACAAAGCAATGGGTGTTGTACACATGCATAGTTCCCCTTTAGAACATTTGAACATTTCTTTCCAGTGTGGATGGGCCACATTCAGGCCCTTTCAGCAGGATGACATTCTTGTGTGTCATTCCATCACAATCCCAGCTGTGCCTCAACCAGGATGGGAGTGTGCCTGCAGCACTCCTTTCTCCATGCAACTGGCTGCCTTTTGAAGGAAGCACAAGGGGCACATCTTCCTTTGCACTGCAGCCAGCCTTCTTCCCATGCTTCAGCAGGGAAAGAAGCATGTGATTGCACTTTCAGCCCTTCTGCATGGCCAGCTGAGATGGAAGCCTCATATGATCGGGCGTCATGGACAGAACTTCTCCATCAATGATATATCCTGTGATCATGCCAGTGGGTAATGCGAGAAGGGCCGGACTGCAGTGAGGTCATGTGGAAGCATCGTTACAGTCCCTCTCCCCTCATGTCCCCATGCCGGGATGCCACTGTCCTGCAGAAAGGGCCTCAGTTCAAGTTTTTTAGAAACAGAGTAGTTCATACAGTCTTATGGTATATAATGCACAGTTGCATGGGTGTGCATACCTGAGCAGAGGAATGCATTGCACATTGTGATTGAGTGAACATGCACATTTGGTTGTATGTATAGTTGCACATTTTGTGCCATGATTCAGCTGTGCAACGTAAGACTTGTGTGGTTGTGTAGTAAAATTAATGTGTATCTCCACATGTGCATATTTACACTATGTAAACCTGATGTAGGGTCTCAGCCCTAGTCTACAATATACCCCCATGGATGCAAATGGATTTACTACTGAGTAGAAAAAAATAGAATTTCATTATTGCTTGGTAGTTTACCCAGTAATTCACCCAGTTGCGTAGTAGTTTGAGATTTATTTCCTAATAAATGCATTTAGGATTGCAACCTTCATCTGGATCCAGTCCTCTGAATGTATGAAGGATGTTACCCTGACACTTTGTGAGTTAAAGGAAAAGGCAAGTAGAAAAAAATCTCAGTTGGCTCCCAATAGATCAAGGAAACAGAATGACGGACATGATAAATAGGGAAACAAGCCCATCTATGACTCCTCTTGGAAAATAAATGGCAAAATAATGAGCCCTCCTTCTCGCGTGCAAATGGGGTGGTGAACTTTAGTGGGGGTGCTTTCAGCTCAGTCCTGTTTTTTCCTCACAGACTTCAGGAGCATTTGTACTCCTCTCTGCTAAGAAAGTCATTTGAGTTGAATTGAATTGATGCTGAGATGCCTACGGAGAAGAGAGGTCATCATAGGTCAAGAAAGTAATGCAGCTAAAAGGAAAATTAAACCAACTCTGTGAATGAATTATAGGTTAACTAGTATTCTGTTCAGCTGAGCACTTGTCGGTGTTATTTATATCAGTTTCTACAGGGAGAAATGTAATAAAATGAAAACTCTAAGAATAAAAAAGAACATTACCTACCCCTCAGGCAATTAGATTTCCATGACTTTTCCTCTCTTTTTTTGCTCAGTAGGGTTCTGGAGTGTTCCACTTTGTAATAAAGTTAAACAATTCTTTGATCAAATTTATCAGTTTTGATCCTTTTCACACATTGTGCCTGAACACTTAGTAAACCCAGTTGTGCAGAATTGCATTGCAGACTAAAGACATGTGGCTCCCCATTAAATCATCTCCCAGCACAAATTGCCAAATAACCCACAAGTCCTCTGGTAGTTTCAAAGTGAATATGGAGAGTCTACTTTCATTTTTACTTTTTTAACTGGAGACTTTCAATCTATCTATGGAAGGGGAAGAGGAAACCAGACAAAGATGCTTGGGATGTCAATTGTGAATTCCTATGTGAAATAATATGTGCATTAGAACTTAGCTATCTGTCATCACAGTTCTCTTAATGCTATGAAACAGTTCTTGTCAGTTTAAACATGTACTGACACATCTTTCAATGCATACTTTGAGAGAAAATGTATTTTGACAATTTTTTTTTCTGCAATCATGTGTTCTGTAAACAGAACAGACCGGAATGATGGGCAGCATTATGCAAACATTTGTTGTTGTTAGCCACTATGAAGTTGACTTCAGCTTATGGCAACCCTATGGATGAGAGACCTCCAGGTCACCCTATCCTCAATGCTCAGGTCTTGCAAATTCAGGGATGTGTCTTCCTTGACTGAGTTTATCCGTCTGTGTGATGTGGTCGTCCTCTTTTCCTCCTGCTATCCACTTTACCAAATATTATTATCTTTTTTTCCAGGCCATGTCTTCTCATGATGTGAGTCTCAGTTTAGTCAACTTAGCTTCTAAGGAGAGTTTTGATTTGGTTTAGGATCCATTCCTTTGTCCTTTTAGCAGTCCAGTTTTCTGTAGAATTCTGCTCCAGCACTACATATCAAAGCAGTTAATTTTCTTCCTTTCAGCTTTCTTCATTGTCCCATTTTCACAACTGTACATAGAAACATGATGGCATGAACAATTCTAACTTCAGTATTCACTGATATTTCTTGACACTTGAGGATCCTGTTGAGTTCCTTCATAGCTGCCCATCCAGTAGTAGCCTTCTTTTGATTTCTTGACCGGGGTCTCCATTCCAACTAATGATTGGCACAAGGTATGAAAAATCTTGAACTGTTTCCATGACTTCATCTTCTGCTTTGAGATTATGTAAGTCATATTTGAGACATAGATAATTCTGTCCCCGTTTTTAAAAAATTGTTACATTTATGTATCTGGTTTCTTCTAATGATCTCATGGCAATTTACATGGTTTTCTTCTTCCTCTCCACTACAATTTATAAGGTAGATTTTTTTTTTCAAGTTTTGCTGTTGAACAAATAGAAGAATGGCATTTCATCCCTCTGTTGTTGATCTTCACACTATTTACATCCCTAATACTCTTGTCTAAGTATCACAAAGCAGATTGTTCCTCGACATTTAAACTGCTGATCTAATCTGAACTTAAACTTCAGTGATTTTTGTTTGATTGCTTTTTGCATATTATCTGTGATACAGTTACATTACGTCTGCAAATTCAGCCTCTCAAATTAATTGGTTAAGGTGTTGTGACTACATTGAATTTTCTGCAGTAGTTGGGTAAACATTGTTCCTTCCAAATATTTGTCAACAAACAATGACGTTTTGGTGAAGTAGCTGAAAGGAAGTGGAATGTGCAAGGTAACAAAGGTGTGATATTGAAGGTAGAAGGGAAAGAAAGGATGGAGGAAAAACATATACAAAGCCTAATGAAAGGAGGGACTATGTGTTTTTGGGAGAAAGGAGATAAGCAAAAAGCTATGAAGTAGGTAACTAGTGCCAGTCTAAATTTTGCATATTTATTGGTACTAACCAGTCAGAATCTGATAACCTTAGGTACTTGGTAGCATGCCTTAGGTACTTGGTAGCATGCCTTGCTTTCTATGCCTTGCTTTCTCCTCATCCCAGATCAACAGTATGAGGAGCCCTAATTCTGATTCTTCATAATACTTAGCCTCAGTGTTATGAATTATGGAAAACTGAATGGCCTAGCAAACCAGCTCTGCCCGGCTCTTTCTAGTAGAACCCACTGGCTTGACCCATGACGTCTCTTCAAGCACAACCCTGTAAGAAGTTTAACCTTTTTTAAAAAAATATTTTTTATTAAACACAAAAGTTTTAGATACAATAAAAGACACACAGAAACATACAGAAAAAAGAAACAAAAAAGACATAAAATAGCATACTAGAAACTGCCCCCCCCCCAAATCACTACTACACTAATTACAAAATTTAACAAGACTAAACAATGAAACTATACTAAGATATTCTGCTTTGGTCAAACCCGTCCTGGAACACTATGTCCAGTTCTGGGCACCACAGTTCGAGAAGGATATTAAGAATCATAGAATCATAGAAATGTAGAGTTGGAAGAGACCACAAGGGCCATCCAGTCCAGCCCCCTGCCATGCAGGAAAACCCTCAAAGCACTCCCGACAAGTGGCCATCCAGCCTCCGCTTAAAAACGTCCAAGAAGCTGGAACATGTCCAGAGGAGTGCCATCAAAATGGTAGAAGGCCTGGAAACTATGTCTTATGAGGAGCAACTTAAGGAGCTGGGAATGTTTAGCCTGGAAAAGAGAAGGTTAAGAGGTGACGTGATAGCTATGTTTAAATATTTGAAGGGATTTCATATGGAGGATGGAGCAAACTTGCTCCAGAGATGAGGACACAGAGCAATGGCTTCATTTTCAGGAAAAAACATTATGGAGAATTTTCTGAGAAAGCAGTTTGACAGAGGAAAAGCTGCCTCAAAGCGTGGTGGAGTGTCCTTCTTTTGAGATTTTTAAACACAGGTTGAATGGCTATCTGTCGTGAATGCTTTGTATTTTATTGTTGTATGGCAGACAGTAGGACTGGGTAGCCCTTGTGGTCTCTTCTATGATTCTATGATTCATTTCAACCACAGAAATTCTTCCCAACAAAGATAGTTTTAATGTCAATCATCTTAACATCTTTCCAAGTTTTTTTTAATAATTATTTTGGAAAAGCTTTGTATTTTGAGACTTATAAAACGAAATCCCTAAATATTCCACCTTTTTCACTGTTTTAAAACCAGTATTAACCACTAATGTCTCCTGCTGCTGTTTTTTTTTTCTTTGCCAACATTACTGTTTTGTTTTTGTTCACTCTAAAACAGGCTAATTGTCCATATTCATTCAATCCCTTCAATAGATTTTCTACATTTTCAAGGGGATAATGTAAAGAAAAATACCAAATCATCTACACATGCTCTCAATTTATAAATTTGATTTTTGATTTTTAACCCTTTGATTCTATCATCCTGCCTAATAATTCTTGTTAAAACTTCCAAAGTAAGAACAACTATCAGTGGTGATAATGAACATCCATGTTTTGTTCCTTTTTGAATGACCAAAGTTTCTGTCTTATCTCCAAGTCTTTTGGTCTGTTTATATAGCTGAAATCCAAGTCTTTTTTTTTCTTTTGCCAACATCTATCTTCTTCAAAAGTTTTATCATGAAAGTCCAATATAGATTGTCAAAATCTTTCTTGACATCCAAAAAATTATGGTTGCTTGTATCTCATTATGGGCTGTAAGAAGCCTAACTTTTAATGAAGTTTCCTGGTTTGAAGTTACCAGTGTATAATGCTCCACTTATTTTCTCAACATGGCTGCCAAATTGGTGTGGCATTATTTTTGGAGGTTGTTGTTTCTCCATTCTTTATTTATTTATTTATTTATTTTAAGGTCCAAAGATAATTGCAAACATAAAGCTGGAGGAAAA
Source organism: Iguana delicatissima (assembly GCA_948472985.1). Taxonomy (NCBI): domain Eukaryota; kingdom Metazoa; phylum Chordata; class Lepidosauria; order Squamata; family Iguanidae; genus Iguana; species Iguana delicatissima. The sequence goes on from CAOKZL010000065.1 coordinate 930,805, forward strand.
AAACCCTCCCCTGACACTTTTTTTTTTTGGATGATGAATGTTCTGCTTCAACATTTCTTTGTACACTGCATTTAATGCTTTAAAAAGGCATTTAACTGTTATGAGGCATAAAATCAATCTTGATTATTATGAGGAATAAAATCTCAGCACTTTACAGAGACAGTAAAACGTTACTAAAAATATTTTTGGTAAAAAAACAAAAAGTAAATGAAGATTCAGGTATAATGAATGGTGGCACAAACCTTTAATTACTCTCAAAAGTACTGGCAGGATCTTTATTCAGAAATCATGTCTGTGATTTATCTCAGCTCAAGTGATGCTGAAAATGTTCCTATGTACGAAATCTCAGCCATAATTTCATTTGGTCCACCCCATTCAGATGAAATGTTGTAAATACTATGGAAAATGGAGGAGGGAGTATTATTATTTATGTGTTACGTTTATTTGTGACAGCCCTTTGAAGTACGTCATGGTTTGATCTTATTAAAATGTTTAATTGGATTTTCAAAGGACGATTACAAAGAAAAGAAGCAAAGAAGAAGAAGAAGCAGAAATATATAGGATATGGGTATGGGATAAGCATATACATTTCTAATCACATTCTAAAAATACACTTTCTTGAAGCTGCATCTATATAAAACTTGTTATGTGTAGCTAAAGCAGTGAGGTCTTCTGACTAAATGATAGACAGTGAATGTTTCTCTATCCAGCTTTGAAATATGTGTCTTTTTGCAACAATAAAAACATTCAGGATACACCTGCTGTTAGATTCCACATGACAGGAACATAATCTGAGAGTATATATATTTCCTAACTCAACATTAACACATTGCAATGTATCCAAACAAGAAGACATCTGGAACTGAATGTGGCTCACAAGAAAATTAAAACAAGTATAGGCAAAATAGACCAAAAAAAGATATTGATAAACAAATGCAAACAAAAGTTATAATGCTGGAATGCAATCAATTATACCATTAATGCAACATAAAAGATACACAGACAGAGGCCAGAATGCTCTTGATGACATGCATAAGTTGTTTTATGGAGAAGATGGAAGGAGGTGTTTGCTACCTCCTTTGTAACAATGCCCCATGAGTCAGGCAAGATACCTGGAAGCATAACACTTCCCACATGGCTAGATAGTTTTTAGGGGTGAGGAGGGCACCAGAACAGGGGCAAGTTTCATTTATCCAAACAGATTCTCACCAATATCCCCACAAGTGCATCCATATACACCTAGCTAGTGAGTGGCCATGGGTGGGGAGTTGCACCTCAGATCCCCTCGGCTGCTGCTGTGTGAGGAGGGCAACAGGTGTGTCAGAAGGGGTACTGGATAATTCCTGCTGCAGCTCCCTACAAAAGTATATAAACTGGTGCAAACGGTTGTTTTGCCAGTGTATGTCACCAACAGGATTCAAGTCAATTAAGTTAATCTGATCCCTGAATCTCTCTCAGTCACTCGCCTTCCATAACCTCCTCCTGTTCTCTCATTTTCATGTTCCCGAATCCACATAAACATAGCTTGTAAATGATGTATTTTCAGTGGCTCATTCAGGGATATGGAAATCCTATTTTATTTAATTGCATTTAAAGTGGTTTTAGTGTTTTAGTGTTTTAACTAATGCCTTTTGTGTTTCAACCTGTACTTCTGTTCTTCATTTCATTCTTAGCTGCCTCGAATCCCATTTTAAGCAAGAAAGTCAAATGCAGTAAATTAATAGGTGAAGGAATGGTGTTCTTTCAGGGGGAGATAGAAACATGCAGCCCCTCATGCATGTATCATGCTTGTGTTCTTTCCACTGGCGACCTCCATTGCACATTGTGGGGAAACAAAATGTTGGAGTAAACAGACTAACATCCCATCAAGCAGAAATATTTTTACATGTTCATTTTCTTTTGTGTGTTGAAGGTTCAGAAGGGAAAAGTTTTCTGCTGATTCTCTTCAGATTTTTTAAAACATCTTCTTAAGATTGGCTTATGCTATAAAGTTGTATACTTTTTGGTGTGTTTAAAGTTGAGATACTGCCCACCTTGGAGCAAATCCTCGTTCATTTTACATTTTACTGAGAAAGGTGGCTTGAGAAAGGCCAAATTCTGTGGCTTCATCTGTCTTAGAAATGCCCTCATTGCATCTGGTCAAAGTACATGGTTTTTTAAATGTCAACCAGCCATATCTCCTCTTTATATTGGCCATCTCTCCTGTACCTAAGTAAGTACTTTCATTTATAGCTCTCATCTGTCCTTGTAGTATTGTGAGGTTTGATGATGCTGAATTTCCCCCCAAGGTTTCAGTGCTATGGACTAGTAAAGTTGCTTAGGATGGAAGAGAACTGCATATTAGCAAGACATGATGGCCACAATGTATCATGGGCATGAGTGCATTTAAGCCTTCTGAAATCAATGATCTTAAGCATACTACACTCTAGACTGGATTATGGCCAATATTTCCTTGTGCTACAATTGCAGTGTTCAGTTGATAGACAAATGAAAGAGTGTAGAGTTGCACAATGGTCTTCACTGTAAGATAGGATGACCCTTCCATGCTAATGTTCAGTGCAAAATGTTATCTTGTCCTAAGCTTTCTTCTTACACAATTGAGGACTCATTTCCAAAATGCTGATAGAAACAGGAAGAGGTCCTATCTGTAAGAACATAAGAAACACATGACTGGATCACCTCAAGGAAGCATCTAACCCAGGCCCTCTTTCCTAGAATGTTCCTAGAAAGCCTACCAGACTTGACTGTTTTGTCCCCACCTGCAAAGATTAATTGCTGTGGTTTTTCTCACCATTGTGAGGGGAAAAAAGTGAAAATTTCCCTTCAGCATTCCCTCTGTTCTGGAATGTCATGAAGTGCTGCAGAGGAATTCTTGAATGGAGAAAAACATGTAGTTTTTGTTGTTGTTGTTGTTGTTGTTGTTGTTTTAACAGTAAACATGTTTCCTTTACGGGGAATGGAGTTTTCTGCACAGGAAAACTTCCTTGGAATCTGATGAGAAGGAGAAATAAAGTTGAGTGTCATCAGAATATTGGTGACACTGAACTCCAAAACTCTGGATAACATATCAGCAGTTTCATGTTAGTGTTAAGCAGCACAGGAGACAGAATTGAGCTCTGAGGGAACACACAAGTCAAAAAGCCAGGGAATAGAACAGGAATCCCCCAGTGCCACCTTAAGAGTTCACCCTCCAGGAAGGGCTGGAACCACTGTAAAGCAGTCCCCTAAGTTACAGCTCAGAGAGGCAATCAAGACATATACTATGGTTGATGGTATTGGAAGCCTCTGAGAGGTCCAGCCAAAGCAACAATGACACATTCCTTCTGGCTAGTTCCCTGTGTCATTCTCCAACGTAACCCAAGTTATCTCATACCCAGGCCCAAAACCAGGTTGAAATGAATCTAGATAAATCCATTTTATCCAGGAATCTCTGCAGCACACTCTTAGAATCTCACTAAGGAAAGGGATATTGGAGACTGAAACTCTGGTATGATGCAGTTCAGGGAGGGTTTTTTCAGTAACGCACTCACCACAGCCTCTTTGAGGAAGGAGAAAAAGTTGCCTTCATCCACTTGGCCAGTTCCCATCTGGCTTCTTTCAAGAGGCAGGAAGGGTACACATGCAAAGGATCTCACCTCTCCATAGATCCTGCCCTCATCTTCAGACTGCACAGATTGAAATGTATCCAATTATACAAGACAAGCAGGTGCCAAGCTTACATTGATAGGCCTTGTCTCAACTGTAGGATCAGAACAGATCAGGATCAGAGCAGATTCAAGTTATTTTGTCTGTAAAGTGTCTTCTAAATTCTTCACATTGAGCTGTTGAGTAGCTTGAATTTCCTTTTCCCAGTTTGTCTTTTTGCACGATGGTAGGACTCACTCTCAGTTTTCTGCCGCCATCATCATTCTAGTCTCGAACCCACTCTTTGGCTTCTGTCCATGGGATGGGAAGCTTGGGAGTGATTATGTCCACCACTCTTGCCATTTCCCTATTCCAGAGGTCAGCCAGGGCTTTGACAGGACCACCTACCAAGTAAATAGGGAATTCCTCAAGATCTGTCTGGAATCCATCCAGATCCATAAGCCTCCTGGAGTGGACCATTTTGATCAGTTTACCTAACCTGCAGAGGTTCTAAGATACAACCAGTTTAAACTACACCAGCTAGCAGAAAGTTTCTCCATAATCCAAACACCATCATTCTGACTAGCACAAAAAAAACAAAAAACAAATCTAGAGTCTGTCCTATAGAATAGATAGCACCATGTGTTACCTGCAATCAGAGCCATAATCATAGTGAAGGACTTGGAGTCCTGATCCACTCTGAAAGAGTGGTCCTAGAATGGATGTTGAAATCCCCCAGAACAACTAGCTGGGGGTACTACAAAATCACTGCTCCAAACAACTCAGAAAGGGAGACTGTAGAGCAGTGGGATGAGTGGTACCCCAACAGAATCCCTAATCTGTACCTACCACTCACTCACTCAAATACACACACTCAAACCAGGTGGGATGTGGAACTGGGCTTCTGGTGGGGAAGATAGAATTGCAATAGACCACTTCAGCTCAGCTTCTCTACCACCAGGCCTTGCCTGCTGCTCCACAGAGAACCCGGGCAGACAAAGCTGGAAGAGATTAACTCCCCCATCCAGTCATTTCTGTATCACAAGTCCAGTCGTTGTGTTCATCTAGGATTAGGTCTTAAAAGGTGTTTTCCATTAACTGACTTGGCTTGATAGCAGCATTTTGAGCCCCAGGGTGCCTGTTGCCAAGGCTATCCAGGGCAGGGGAAAGTTTGGAGACTGCCAACACCCTATGGCTCTCATCTCTCCCATAATAAAAGCACTATCTCCCCATTCCATATCTCACTCTGCCAGTTATCATCGTAATGAATCTGAAATATTCAGCTTTACCAGCAATTCTATGGCATTCTTGTCTCATAATTCCTCTGTTACTTCCTGTACATTGGTACAGGAACAGCACAGACTTCTGTCTGGGTCAGTTATTTAGAGGTCAACATATTTGTTTTGTGAATACATATTCACAAGGATTAATCTGTTTCCCCCTCCAACAAGGAGATTTCTTCTGAGATGCACGTCTCAGCTATCAAGCCTGAAAATTGAGCTTATCTTTACTTCCCAATGACTAATCATAAAGTAATACAAACTAAAAGCAAGATATCTAGATGGGAAACATTATGTGCTGTCACAATAAGATGTTTTTCATTCTTTGATGAAGCAGCTCTTCTAAAATTGTATCTACTTGGCTGTCTGACTACAGTTACTGAAATCTGCTTTCCCTCAAGACCCTGCTTTTCCCTCTGTTTCAGGCACCCGCTTTCAAGTCCTATACTTTCTGCTTCACACCCCACACAACCATCTCTGACAATCTGGTTGTCATTTTTAAGCTATTCAACATCCACAGCTTATGTACATGCTCACTGTATTTTCACTGCCCTCTTTGTATAGTTTTCCTTGCAGCCTAACTGGCCCTTCCTTTCTGTGCCAGAATATGCCTTGGCCAGATAAAAAAATGGTATCATGAAAGTCCCCGTTGTATTTCCCACTCACAGCAACAGAAAACATTATTGACTGATAGCCTGGCTACCATTCTACATCCCTACCACATCTCGGATGTAGCATATTCTGGACCACTGTGACAGAAAACAGCAACCAATCCTCTCCCTCTGTCCCCCTGCAACATATTCCCACAGTGGAGAGTATTCAGTGTGTATGCTATAAAATGGTTCTTTTTTCAGCATGGATGGAGAAGGTTGAAAGAAAAATCCTGGATGATTTCATTGAACAAATAGTCTTCAAAAAGATAGATAGATACAGTCAGCCCTCCATATCTGTGGATTCTGTATACATGGATTCAACCAACCAAGGGTTGAAAATATTTTTTAAAGAGCCCAAAAATGGAACTTTAATTTTGCCATTTTATATAAGGGACACCTTCTTGCTACACCAGTGTACATAATGAGATTTGAGCATCCATGAATTTTGATATCCAGATAAGGTTCTGGAACCAAATCCTAGCAGATATCCAGGGCCCACTGTAAATTCAGCTGTGCAATCTGCATTGTTTGCATTCTACTGCTGGCACTTCCCAAATGTGTGTATGTGCACACACGCCCATACACACACACATATGCACACAGAGGAATTAAAATGGTTATGAGCAATTGCTGACAGGAGAGCAGAACGGCCAATGGAGGGAAAGCAAAACTTTCAGGCAATGGCTAGTTTGTAGGCTATGATGTATACAAATAGTGTGGTCCTCCTTACATTCTGTGTCTTCTTTTCCATAATTAATTAACTCTAATCCAAAATCAGGAGTGTGCATGTATGTGTATGTGTAGTTAACCTCTTCAATAGTTGCTTTCAAGAACCAACAGTTATTCTTCTGCAGTGATTCCAATTGACAGCTACAGTGCAGTCCCATGTTAAAGTGCCTGGCAATTTCAGCATTTTCCCTTACTCCTAGATGAAGCAATCAAAGGAATTCAATTCAAAAGACCAAGGCTTGTCAGAGCTGAGCTAACATATTAGCAGAAGACAAAGCTAACATTGCTTAGGAGATACTGGTGGCACTGCTTTCACATAACTGTGGCTGTAATTTCAAATATGGTCCACAGAGAGCTCTTATTGACAATTCATTTCCTCTTTGAGGAAACTGTTTTTGTTCTGTCGCATCTGAGAACAAGTACTATTACATTACATCTGTTTGTGTGTTGTCGGTGGAATTAAGGTAAAGTCAGTCTTCCACGTCAACTTACCTTAACCTAGCAGCTTTAGACATTTGGCAAGGTCATTTTAGTGTTGGCACCAAAAGCTTGGAAGCCTTCCCAAATGAGGTCCAATAGCTCTCTCCTCTTCCTATGGCCCTTTCCTCACGGGGGGCGAAACGGGTCCGCGCACGCAGGGGCAGAGCTTACCCACTAGCGGGTTGCTCCGTCCCTGTGGAGAGCGCAGATCCGCCGTTCCAAACGCCGCCAAATTTTGGCGGCACTCGGCGGCGCTTGGCGGCGCTCGGCGGCGCCCAAAATGGCGGCCGGCAGCTTCCAGCGGCGCTCCGCCAATCAGGACAGTGCGCCAGCCAGAAGCCTGCCCCCGGGCAGGTCTGCGGAGACGCACTATCACGTCTCTGCAGTTCTTCACTGGGGGCTGCTATGGGGCAGCGCGGGTGAGTTTTATAAAAACCACTTTTGAAGGTGGTTTTTATAAAACTCACAGCGCCACCCCCGCAGCTGCGCTAGAGCAGTTTGAGGTCTAGAACCTCACTTTTTTTAACTGGTCTAGCGCACCCCCCAGTGAAGAAGACCTCCAGGAGAGGTCACTCTAGCGTGGGCAATATGCCCGTGTGGAAATGGCCTATGTTTAGGTGACCTCAAAAATGTATTTGTAATAGCAAAAGAATGAGTCTGATGCAACAGTTGGAAACTATAATTGCATGAGTCTGGTGCAACTATTAGAAAAGTTATTTATGGGGCCAGAACTCCTGGAATTCCCAGTGGATTTGCAAGCTAGGAGATTCTGTGTGTTACAGACCAAAACAGTTTCTTTTTCCAAGCTCAGATCTGGTGCTACTTATTTGCAGTTTTAATTGTACATTCAGGCATTATGCTTTTGTTGCATTTTAATTGTTTTAATTGTATGTGAGAAACAAAAAAGGGATATATTTTAGAAGAAAAGAGGATATAAAGTGAATAAGCAGGACCTTCCATAACATTTTACAGTATGGAATGCTCCTGTTCAGGGTTTGAGCCAGCTAGCCCCGCCACGTACCTTTTCCAGGAGACTCCATTCTACCCAGTGCTGATTTTTCATTCCCTGCCGCCTCATCAGCAGGTCAATTAGTGTTCTGTGCTTACTCAGCAAACTCAGTACTCATTGGTTTCAGTTTGCAATATATTCTACAGATATTTTCAGATACAAAATAATATACAGGCATCTCTGTAAGGGTTTGAATTCTTCCAAATCTCTTTATACCTCTCTGTTGTGGATGGACAGGGCCTTTTTGCCTATATCAGAATCAGCTCTCAGAGAGTCAGTTTGCTATTAATTATAGAAGAAAATTAATAAGTAAATCCAACGTGATGTTTCCATGACCACTGGAATTTTTCCTTTCTAGCCTGCAGTTCCTGATTGAGACTATAATCCTATGTCAGTAGAACAAGCTAGTATTCCAACACAGGTTTATTGTGTTCAGGAGACAACTTTGGAAGGAGAGTTTGTGATTCCCACTCATGGGAAAAGGACCCAATTTGCTTTTCAGTAAGCAAAGGTCCAGTGCTGGCTACTGTTTACAATACATGTTTAGTATATGAAAAATATGCACTACCTTCGAGAGGGTATACTTTCTGGCATATATGCAGAATACAGAGGGCAAAGGACAGAGAAAAGACAGTATTTCCCACTTTAAACCCATATAATAAAAGTCAAACTGGGCTGATATCTGTGACTGATCTTCTGGTTTAAAAGCAAAAGAATAACAAAATGAATTGCTAAATGAATGGGGAGGGGGCTGCTATTTTGATTTGAAGAAATGATGCTGAGAGTGAGAGTACAGAGTACTAGATCCTTTCCTTCTGCATCATTTCTCTTATCCCACCCCCATGCTATTTATTCTATCAAAGCGGAAAATTAAGCATAACACACCAATCTGTATTCCTACCATCACCACCACTTGAGGAGGGTAAAGCATTTTGGAGTGAAAAAAATTGAAAAGTGGTAGAAGAGAAAAGAATCAAATACCCACTCTGTCACCAAGAATGAAGACATGAGCTTCATGACTAGAAGAGTTGTGGAAGAAACTCTCACAGGACAACCTCACTCCAGGCTTTGATGGCTTTCCATCATTAGATTACCATTAGATTCTCCACATATGCAAAACAGATGGAAGGAAGCACTCCACAAACATTGTAAACTAGCTTGTCTAGCAGGAGATTAGGCTTGACCTGTCTCCGTCCACACTAGAAATCTGGTACAAGTGTGACAAAACTAGGCTTCCCATCACATTAGCCATTTTCATATGCTAAATTTGGAGTGTGAGTTGTGTGGCCCCTAGATGATGATGAATTGAAACTCCCAGCATTCCTTACCATTGTCATATGATACCTAGGACTGTTAGGAGGTGCAATTCAACATCTGGAGAGCTGCACAGTTCCCACCCCATGCAAAGCCCAATAGGAGACCTATTGTGATCTTCAAGGCTTATATTAGTTGTGATGAACAATTTCATTCCTTTCAATGTATCTGTACTATGTGGGATGAATGGTGTATTTAGCCTTGTCTAATACAGTATTTAAAAGTCATAGTCTGTCTGTGTCTATGTCCGGTGAAGATGTCATATGATTGACTGCCTAAGAAGATTCTTTGGAATCCTGGGATTTGCAGTTTAGGGAGGGACCTTTAGGATTCTCAGCCAGAGAGCTCTTGGACCTCAGTCAACTGTGTTTGTCTTGAATAGGCCAGTTGCTATGGAGACAAGGCCTAGCAGCAAGAAGGAGGGGAGTGTATTCCCTCAGAAATCCAATCTCTGCATTTTGATAACTCTGAATACAGATTGGATTGGGGAATATGGGGAAAGTTACAGGTAGTGGACAAGACAGTTTGGGGAATTAGAGACCCAGGATCTCCAAGCTTTTTAACAAGTATTACATATGAGAAAATAAAATCCCTGGCAATGTAGGTTTTGTATGCTAGTCTATTTATACAAAGAGACAAATATATGGTGCAGTGGTTTGAGTGCTGACTAGGACTCCAAGAGACCAGAGTTTGAATATTTGCTCAGCCAGGGAAGCACACTGGGTGACTTTGAGCATAGTGATGTTCTCTCAGCCTCAGATGAAGACAATTGGAGACCCCTCTCTGAATAAATCTTGCCAAGAAAATTCTGTATTTGCTTTGCCTTAGGGTCACCAAAAATCAGAAACAACTTGAAGGTAAACCATCACCCCCACCACCTTATATTCATATATTAGTTTTCAAGCATGCAGTTCCATCGTCTGCAGCCGAAGTGGTAGAGTAAGCTAAGAGCTATTGTAGCATCCTGTAGGTTATGTAGCTCAGCTGCTTATGCTAGGAGTTACAGGTAAATTTGCAAAAGTATAAGGTTTATCTTTCAAACAAGTGGGAAGGAAATCCTGTATTACAAAATAAATCAGAAAATTAATGCAACCAGATGGCTCTGATATCCCCAATTGTTTCATAAGGCCATTATACTTAATATATTGTGATTTTTATAAATTAATGGAGCTTTTTTGGGGAAAAATACTACCTAGATTCGGGGTGCATTGGGGATTTAGTTTTAATCCTCTTAACTTCATTACTCTGAAGTCATTGACTTTGTAAAACAGTTGAAAGAGCTGTCATTCTAGCAACCTTGAGACAAAGAGAAGAAAACTCTTAAGAATTTCCAGCCAAGGCACCTGAGTGTGTTTTGATGTGGATAAATAACACACATGAATATTCATGCTCTGCCAGGATATACTTGTGTGTGTATGTGTGTGTGTGTTTGTGTGAGAAAAATGTTTGGGACAGCAAGTTATAAGAACAAGTAAATTTATAGACTTAATGAAAGAAAGAAAAAATCAAGGTTGAAATGTAGATACGAGCTAGGTTTATTGCAATTTCAGGTTGGTGCAGTAGCTGGCATAACCTGGCTGGTGAAGGTGGTACTAGGAGGAAGAAAGAGACTGAGGAAAATGTGGCTGAGAAGGAGGCAAGGCAGGGAAGGAACAGGTTGATCAAGACCTAAAAGCCATGCCTGTGTTTGCTCTCCGCCACTGTTCACCTCTGGAAAAGTGCAACTTCTAGAATCATGTACGAATAGGAATGAAGCCATTGTTTCCTATTTTAAAATCATTAAAACATGTTGTCTAAACCAGTATACACATGTATGGTTTTGTCCTACCTGTTTTTCCCCACAATCAGACTGCATAAACTGAGAGATGGTGATTGGCCCATTGTCATCCTATGCATTATAACTAAGGATGCTTGAGGAATAAGATCTTTGCAAAATTTTGGAGTGATAGACAGATCAGAAATTAATCATTCCAACTGTCAAACTAAGACTGTTGCTGGCAATTTGAACATATCAAAATTTACTTTTAAACAGCATATTGAGAGGGAGAAAATACACTTTTTAAATATATATATATATAGGGAGAGAAGTTGTTTTTCATTCACATTTACATGAAAATAAAGTAGAACAGGGTGATTAGTTAAAAAATGTAAAAATGACGCTGGCAAGAAATAGATAGGCCAATACAATCCCATTTATCTCTGAACAGAAATTTCAACTGTGGGTTCCTCAGTCCTCTAATAAACATAAAGTTCTAGTCACCATATCACACAGATTCTCTTCTTTTTCTTGCATTATTACCAGTGCAGTAATGGAACCGAGAATTATAGGGCCCAAGTGGTAGACTTTCTGATCAGCAAGGATGATGATATCAACCGAGGTTTTACATGGTCAAATGCAACATAAGAGCTGTACATTAGTACAGCTATAGTATAGTACAATTGTCTTCTTGTTTCACTTGTTATGACTCTAGGACTCCCTGTTACATGGTTATAACCCCCTTTGATTCCATGGCAAGCGCACAGTGGAGGCCAGCAGAGAAACTTCTGGCTCTGTGCCCATCTTTCGCCAAAATCCACTTGGGTCTTCTGGAGCCTCCAGTGATGGGACACAGGAAATGGGGCAATTATCATAGCATAATGGCAAGCCCAGGTTTGCTTTGGTCATTGTGAAGAGAAGGAAAGAAGGAAAGAATGCCAAAAGAATGACCAAAAACAGAAATTTGCAGGTATAGGGTGCATATTTGCATAAGTCAGTAGCAGGATGCCAGCCACTATCTTCAACAACCTTCCATTCCTCTTCTCTGTTTCCTCTGAGTTAGCTGCTATCCTTACAAAATCCCTGTTGTAATGAAAAGCATTTGTGATTGGGTTGTTCTTGAGTGGACAATGAAGATCCTGTTACCCTGTTTACTGGGAGTCCTGTGAGAGACTTCAAACGTGCTCAAATATTGGTGGGGAAAATTAGCTCAGAGCACAAGTTGGCAAAACGAGAGGCAGGGCAACGCAGTGGAATCTTTTACCCAATGCCTACGGGGTCAGGTCAGTCAACCAGTCAGACAGTTTTAAATTAGCAAAAATGATGTTTTATTAAGAACAGACAAACACTTAAGACAACGCAACCACACAGCTAACTAAGAAATAAGAAATGAGAGTTTTTCGGGGGAAATGGGTGATACGACACCTTTCTCATAGTCCTGGAGAAGTTGCAGATGGAGAGAAGAAACTCAGCGTGGTTCACTGAGGGGAGCTCGCTGGGCAAACGGCAGCAAGGCGATCTGGAACTCGGGAGCAATCCGAGGAAGCTCTCGGAACTGGTGGTTTTTATAGGGAAAGTATGACCATAGGCTAGTCTGTACTTGGGAGAGAACAATGAGGGTTGGGCGCAAGACAATGTCTCCAAAAGGTCAGAATTTAACATGATGGAATTAAGTCTGAATCGACAATGGAATGGTCAGTATGCAGATGCGGCTCACTTGGTGGTTAAGCTTCTAGCTCGTCAAGTTACCTGCTAGGGGTAGGGGGTTCTTTGTATTAGCGTGCGTCTTTAATGAGGTATTTGTCTAGGGAGGTCTCCTAAAGCAAGATCTAGCTGAGTCTGGCTTGCCTCGGTGGAGAAAGGAATGTTCAGCAATTTAAGGGCCATGCCTAGCTCTGTGCTTGTTCGGGGGCCTCACAAACACTTGGCCAAGGGTGGCAAAATGTGACCGAATTGTGATATCAAATGATATCTAATGTCTTCCGAAGCCAGGCCAGTTCACGGTGATAACAATCCACTGGGTTTACAAATGGCCTGCTTTCTGATGAAGATGAAAACTGCTACAGCTGATATGTTCATTTCTGTCACTCCAACTGCTTGCAACTTTGGTTTCTCCTTGGGGATGTCACTATGGGGACTGTCATTATGAGCACCTACACTTTAAAATTTATCATCACAATTTGTTAATCTGCTCTTCTTTTAAAACTAGGGCAACAATTCAAACTAATACATGATAGTACCTTTTCTGTCTACCTTTTGTTTTTCTTTTATTACTAAGAATAGTTGGCACCACAGAGATAAAGAAACTGAACTGGGACTTACATTTAGGTCAGAATGGATAGGACTGCATGATAGGTCATTCTTAAAATGCCTGCTTTTTCACACACTTTAATTTCACAGCCATTCAAAACATGGGAATGCAAAGGGAAACATCATCCACTTGCAATAGAACCCTTAATCTGTTTAGAACAACAGCCTTATCTTTGGTAAATCCCCATGACAATTGATACATGAACAGAGTCGAAGCCTGTATGCTGCTGTACCAGACAATCCCAGAAGCACACATAAAATAGAATGGCTCTCTTTCAGTACAGTGATGATTTTGCAGCATGAGGTATATAACACAAAAATGCCTTTGTTCTGTTGGTCTCTCTTTCTGTCACCACTTTGTTTCCCACTGTATTCACTGTTCTCTCCTGAAAAGAATCTCCTGTGTTCCCTTTTGATACATCCATGCCCCTTTCCCTTAAGCCTTGGCACTAGCTCTCCATCCATTTTCTCTGTTCAACTTGAATTTCTGGCTGGACTTTCATTTCATGCTGTCTACACCCTCAGTATATGTACGCCCTCTCATTTTACATTTCTCTCCTGTTTTCCTGAAAAACTGCAAGCATGTGATTCCTATTGATATCACTGTATGTGTCACTGGGACACAGAAGGAGATGGTTATTTCTGTCTCATGCCTCTTCCTTCTGAACGGGTTGGTTACTTGTCGGAAGTGGAGAAATGTACAGCCACACTTGCATAACTTGATTATGGGAGAGAAATAGAGGGAGAGACAGATAGAGTCCCTAGTGTGTTCCTTGTTTTTGTATTGACTGTTCCTGAGTTTAGTATGAAGTGATGATTTCACCCAGAGCTTGTTGAAATTATCTTTTTAGACTACACCTCCCAGAATCCCCCAGCCAGCATGACTATTATAGCTAAGGGCTTCTGGATGCTTTAGTTCAAAAAAGGTTGCTTTTCCAGGCAGTGGTATGACTTTTGTAATATGTAATGGCCTGGGCCTTAATACCTCATAAATGACAGCTCCAGTGACTTAAAGATAGGCTAAAGATGATGTGTTTCAAGGATCATACTTGAAGAACTAAGATTAGTTACCATCAGGAGTCTTCCTGCTTATGGCTGTCTTTCTGAAGCACATGTACAGAATTTATTCTTTCACTCTCATGAGCCATAGAAGTTTGTCTGAACCTGGGAATCAGCAATCATTGCACCTCTCTATTCCAAACACAGAAACTTTCATTTTTACAACTAATCCAACCAAAAACCAGATCAACTGCACCCAGCTAGCCTACTTTCCTCCTTGCTGTCCTCTGTCATTTTCAGTGTCATGTTTTGAAACCTTTTTTTTTTTTTTGCACGACAGGTTGGTTGGATAAACATCTTTTAAAAGGCATCTTGCACAGGCTAATGAGTCTTTTAATCAACCTGACTTGTCCCACCCTGGATAATTAGAGCTCCTGGGAAAATTTGCCTGGTCACAACAATATGCAAATGTGTCAAAGTGGCTAGGAACATGGAGTCAACAGGACCTCATCACAATTGTTCTGTTCCAGGTCATGATCAATTCAATCCTGGCTTCTTCACAAATGTAAAAAGGAAACATACTATTAAGACTGTCTATTTGTTGTTCTTAGCTTTTCAAATTTTCTGATTGCTTTGGGAACTGGTAATTTTTTGTACGCTTCCTTTTCTAGGCCACTTGCAATCAGGAAAGTATTTCACGTTGTATTTAACACATTGTCTTCCCTTAGTCTTGATGGGAGCAGAAAATTTTTAAGGATCTTGAAAAGTGGAGGTCGTGCATGTATCTTGTCCTTGGCACTATTCTAAGCACTGAATGTCTTGCTTCATTGGGAGCAATTCAATAACACAATTCTGGATAAAGTTTCCTTTTTGTTTGAAGTGTTTGGAATCAGCATACCTGTTCTTCAGGATGCAGCATAGCTAATAAGCTGAATCAAGGAAGCAATCAGAAGCATGTGGTTTCCTTCAAAAAAATCTTACCCGAATGAAAGCAATAAGCGATGCAAACATATGGGGGTGAGGTGGGGGGAATGCTTAAGAAGTATATACTTTGTGCAGTGCATAGATAACCTGGGATTTTCTTCTATTGTATGTGATAGTAGTCCCCCATTCTAGCACTCCAAAATGGGATTAGGCTACTGTAATTTATAGAAGAAAATGCCATCAATGGCTACTAGTCAGATGGGTTCATGCTACATCCAAGATCTCTTCATTCCACCCCTCACCTGATTTGTGTGAGAGGTCTGTTGAACCCAAGTTTTAATTATGGACTTTCCATGAACATCTGTTAGCCACTGTTGAAAACAAGGTGCTGGATTAGATAGGCATTATCACATGCCAGAGTTTACTCAAAGCTCTTCTAATAATTTTCTATTCAGACAAATATTATGAGACTTATCAGGTGTGGCTTATGTAGGCCTGGGCTCAAATCCAACATGAAATTTATTTAAATTATCATCTTTTTCTCTGTCAAGTTAACCCATCTCATGGGGCCGTTGCAAGCATAAAATTCCACATGCCTCCCTACCACAAAGAAGGAGGGAGACTGAGGCAAGGCACTGCATTCCTTTCTGCTAGGGCTAATTGCTATTTGGCTACCGCTTTCCTTTTTACTGCCACTGGCTACTCCACTATTTTCTAACTTTTAATGATACAGTGGGAAGCAGTTGATTCCTCATTGGATTTACTGTTTTCTTTCTTCCCCCTTTCTACCTTGTGTATCTTGTTACAGTAGGTACCTTGTTACACTATAAACCACACTAAATGCTATGACAGAAAGGAGCACAGGCAGACATTTTTTAACTCCAGTTAACAAAGGCTCTGACAGAGAAGCTCCTTTTAACAAAGTCTTTTTATGGAAGCCCAGCCCAGCCCAGCCCCCTTTTCTTGTTTTCTGTCTAGCTGGACATTTTTTGTGGCATTGGTATTAAGAGAATGTTGAAGAAAAGCTGGAGAAAGACAGGCTTTCAGCTTACATGCTCAGGGGCAAGAAGGCTCCAGGAGAAAACCACAGATACAGAAAAATGGGCAGTAAACGTGGTCACAACTTTATTTGGCTACAGTTGCTACAGGGTTGGTGTCTGCATGGCTCCAGATTCAGGCATCGATCAACTTGCGTGTTGACCAACGAGTCCAACTGTCCAGCCCACAGTCATCAAATCACTGGAATAGCAGATGTGGGCTGTAACTGGGCAACTCCCCCAGCATAGTGTCCCCTGACACTAGTGAGTGCAGGAAACACATTCACCTCCCAAACTGTGCACATCCACTTCCACCTCTGCAACCCCTGGGTCCCTTAAGGGGCCCCCATACCTACCAGTAACAGATGGCCACTGGTTACTGATATCCTGGAAACAGGACCCATGCCAACCACAAGTTGTGACAATTACATAACAAAGCATAGTCCAGACAAAACCCACTATACTAAAGGATGGGTGAGCGGGATGCAGCTCTTGAAAGAAGTGAGTTCTCCTCCAAAGAGCTCCTACTTTATACCCAAAAACCTGACTTGAATAAGCCTGTACAAGCACACCAGTCAAGTTTCTGTCAGACAATGAATTCAAACTGTGTGGCACTGTGACTTGAATTCATTGGCAGTTCCCCAGACTACCTCCTGGTATTGCATGGGGCTGCACAGCCTGCTGGGAGGAAGAACCTGACAACTCCAGCAAAATATCAGAGCTGCCCCACCACTGCCACCCCAGAGCTGCAAATGAGCCACGTGGTAAATCACATAGCTCCCATGTCTGCAGTAAACATTGTAATAAAGCCTGACCTGGGAAAGAATGAGATTGTGCTCTAAGTGATCCTATTCTAGCTGTGTGTGTATTTTCTTCTTCAGACACTGCATCCGCCATCTTTCTTGTCTCAGTCCCTTTCCGCAGCTTACCTTTTTTCGGTGCTGGGGTGCAGGGATCACGCAAGCAGCCTCCAGCAAGAAGCTCTTGCATCCCCGCTGCTTCAGCTCCGCACGAGCTGCCTGCTCCCGAGCAGGCAGCACAAGAGCCCCGCCTCTTCTTTCTGCAGCCCAGCCTGGGAGTTTCCTAGGCTGCACTGGGGCATGAAGTGCAACCGCCGTGGCTCTGGAGGCTCTGCACACATGGCAAGTGCACGTGGGGCCCTGGAGCAATGCGCAATTGCACACCATTTTCGGCTGAAAACCGAAAATGAAAAAGTGTGCGAGCAGTGCCTGGCCTACCCTGGAGCATCGCACGATTGTGAGTGCGTCATGCAGATGGCTCCTCACAATCGCGCGACACTCCAGGCGCCCTTTTGCATGGCAAATGCCGTGCGAAAAAGGCCTCAATCTGGGAAACTAAATGAGTAGTCATTATTTGTTTGAGTGCAAACAAGAAGGTTGTACCCTTAGTGAAGTGGCTGTGTGAAACAGCCAAGAAATGCATTAACTTATTGGTGCACCTAACAGTGGAGTAAGTGCATCAGTGTCTGAAAAGACATTTGATAGCATGAGAATGAATTTACATATGAGATGACTTTAAATTTTCACCTCAAGCATCACAAAAACAATGTGAGTTTCCTTTATGTTGGTTATTCACTTCGTCTTTATCTTTGCAATGTCTTATGTTCCTCTCTTTTATTTATCCCTTTAGAAAATCATCTCTGAATAGTGAGTGTCTTCATAGGTTGGCCTCTTTCTTAATCCCTCAACTTTCTGCATGACCTCTCTGACTGTCTGGAGGAGCAATCTGTTCCTGTTCCAGGCTGTTTCATACCTCAGTGATAGCCTGCTTACTCTCCTTCAGGGCTGCCAAGTATCAAGGTCTCTCTGTGTGACACATGGCTACTGTGTCAGTCACAAAGTCACTGAATGAAACCAATATCCATGACCCTGCTGCTTCTAGTCCTTTAAAAGACCTCTGGACTGTAAAATTCTGTCTCTTCTGCAGTTGCAGCTGCATGACAGGGCAACCACTGAGGCAGCACAAGTGGCTAGGAAAAAATGGAAAAAGGGTAGCCTTTGAGAAGACAGCCAACAAAAGGTTTTCATACAAGAAAGGCATGGGAGTTGCTGGATTTCTGCTCTTCTTTTCTTTTTCTCCCCCCGCTTCTTTAAACAAAAGGAACCAGCATAAAAAGGCATCTCCAAACTACAGGATATGCCATTTCTTTTTTTTTTCTTTTTTCTTTTTTTTGGGTGTCCATACATTTTGCATTTTTTAAGATTTTCTGGGACAAATTAAACAGTGGGGATGATGTTTTAGAGCAGTAGAATATCACATGCTTTGCTGGCAGACAGCCTCAAGTTTTGTCCTGGGCACCTCTACCTTACAGGATCTCAGGAAGTAGAACTGACTGGGAAACACTGCTGCCAGAGAGCAATGATTAGACTCTGTACCACTTCTATTGCTCACATGACTGGTTTGGAGATATGTTACCACTTTTAATGCTAACCACCACTGCCCTCAAGCCCCCAGTCTGGTAGAAAAAGCCAGGAAACTGACTGCTTACCTTTCATATGCCTGGAGTATTGAAGTGTTACCCAGATTTCTGGGGTCCCTTGGAGGACATCTCAATGTGCTCCACATGATGGGGAATAGAAACTAGCCAGAGCACAAGCAACAGCAATGCGAGAGGCAGGGTAACCTAGCAGGGTCCTTTTACCCAGTTTTTACAGGATCAGGCCGAGCCAAAAACCAAGCAAAATTGTCTAATAAATGATTTTGTTAAAAAATAAGGACTTGCACACTTACGCACTCACTCACTCACTCAAGACCTAATGAGGAATAAAAAGAGAGGAAAATGGATAGGGGGCTTTGGAGGGTTACAGCTGGGGAATACTGCACCTGGTCCTGCAGTCCAGAGGTCTGAGACAGTAGCAGAGAGAGAGATAACACTCAGCATGTGGAGGGCTGAGGGGATAGCTCAACGGAAGGAGTGACGGTCTGCTGGGAAGCCGGGAGCGATCCAAAGAGCGGCCCAAAAACTGGATCTATTTATGGGGGGAAAGGTACCTGGAGGGCTAATCCTTTCCCGAGGAGAACAATAGATGGAGGAGCTAGAACAAAGTTCCAATATGTCAATGTCCTTTGCATGATTGGCTTTGCCAGGGTTGTCAAAGCCTTGGCTGTATGCAAATCGTCCTCGCTTGATGGGCTATTTGTCAGATGCGTTAATCCCTTCAAGCCGGCTCCTCAGGGCTGAGGACCCTTTGTGTATTTTACGTTCTACATGTCTGGAGGTCTCCTGGGGCTACGTGGCTATGAGTTTACTGGCCTGACCGGGTTTTTCCTGTTTTCAGCCGTTCAACTGTGCCTGCCTACATGCTCGTTCGGGGGACCTCTCAAGCACGTGGAGATATTTTTAATATTAAATTGTAGACCCTCGGGATAGGGTTTATCTACTGCAGTAACAGAAGGTATGACAAACTGTAATGCTTCCTGGACAATAAACTTCTCCCAAGGTTCCACAGCTCCTATGGGAAGGGCCCTGGCTGCAGGCTTGCTTTGGAGGTTAATGCCCAGCACCACTCTTTCTGAAAGGGAGATAATGTATCTGCTTCATTGATCTCCAAACTGGACTGCAGCAAGCTGAGAAGTATATGTTAGATTGCAAACCTACCAAGACAGCTTTCAGACCAAGTACACCATAACCCCGACGCATGAAGTTTGTGACTAGGTTATTGTCACTACTGCTTGGTTATCACACCAGAACCTAGTTTTCTTGTTAGCAAAAATATCACACCATATCACTATGGCTCGTATGGGAAACAATTCCGAGAATGTCAGATCTCTTGCCCAGTCTGTGTTCACTCACCATGCTCTGCATTGTTGTTGTTGCATGCCTTCAAGTCATTGCCAACTTATGGTGACCCTAAGGCAAACCTATCATGGGGTTTTCTGGGGCTGAGAGTGTGTGATGCACCCAAGGTCACCCATTGGTTTTCCATGACTGAGTAAGGAATCAAACCCTGGTCTCCAGGGTCATAATCCAGTGTTCAAACCACTACACCACACTGGCTCTGCATAGACTCCCAAACCCATGCTGCCAGAAAATCTGACTGCCTGAAAGTCTAGGCCTAGAAATCCAGGCCCCTTTCAATGGATCTAAGCACAAGGAGAACATAGCTGCCTTTTCTAGCAGGTCCACACATTTGGGGCAGCAGTAGCCTGTGGAGTCCTGCACACATAGACGATTATGCTGTTTTTAGACTATTATATTTTTAACTATATAGTAATCATTTTAACTTGTAAGCCACTTTGAGTCTCAATTTTGGAGAAAAGGTGATGATGAAGGTGTAGGATATCAGGCCTTGTCTTCGATGCATTCATCCTGGCTTCTCAGTGAATTTCCTCCATCACACTGAAAATACTTGATGGCACAAAATGCATTCTGTTGTAGCGTGTGACTTTGTGAAGCCAATTTTGACTCATCTTCTTTGCATTATTCATCATTTAACAACACAAACATATTCTTTCTTCCCAAATCTCTCTCTCCTTACTGTCTGAAGGTCACTCCACCATGTTATGACTTAAATATTTTTAATGTAATTTAAGACTGACCAGTTTAGTGCAGAGAGGTCTTCTTCTAGGCCAGCAGGAAGCCATGACATGTATCCTGAGGCTCAATCTTTGGCCATTGTGTGCTTACCCTCTCAAGCTGGGAAATACAGAGCAAGGCTTTCAAGAACGTTCTCAAGGAGCACATAAGTTTATTGAAGAAGTGTTCTTTAGTCACTTTTGTCTTAAGTTCTTAAATTCTCTTCAGTCAGCTATTTAAACTTTACCCTAAAATAAACTTCAGGCCAGCAAAAATCTAACTGAAGAAATACACTCTATATAGTCAGTAACCATTTACAATTTGGCACTGTGTATGGCATCAGCTAATTCAAAGCATGGGATGGGGTTTGAGTCCTTGCTCATTGACAGCTCTAGCTTCCTAGGAATATAGGAAACTATTTTATACTGAGTCAATTTATGGGTCCAACTAGCCCAGTACTGTCAATGCTCACTTGCTTTCCAAGACTTCAGACAGGATTCACAATTGAGAGCACATGTGTGCTGTGGCTAGCTATGATTAAGCAGCAACGACATCAATAGCTGAAGGAAATAAACTAAACTTTTATTATAGGAACTCCATTAGAGATAGAAAAGCTCTCTAAGGGTGGTAGGCTTAGATAAGGTAGAACAGGAAGAAGACTAAGTTATTGTAATTTTAGAGCAGTGAGACAGCAAAAAGGAGGTAGAGAGAAGAGGTGCAATGATATCTAAGAACATCGGTCTAAAAGAGTTTAGGATAGGTGGAAAAGACAAGACCAGATTTTAGGTCACCGAAACATTCTTTAACCCTATCACTGCTGCTGTCTCCTATTCCTTCTTGAAAGTTGCTTCTGATTTTAATTTCATCAGTATTGTCAATTTGTCCAGCAGCTTTATCAACCAATCCTATTTCATTTCTATGCATACAACGGTCATACTGCTATGGCCATATATAGGAATTTCTTGTCATATTTCTTCTCCAGTTGATCTTCTTCTAATCCCAGCAAGTAAACTTCAAATTATAAGTGAATATTAACTTTCAAAATTTTGTGCACCATAGAATGTTTTTTCAATCATCTTTGCTTTTTCTGCTTTTTTTGCTTTTTCAGAAGTCTACCACATATGATAAGAAGTTCCCACTTGTTGCTTACATTTCCAACATCGAGACCTCATTTGCATTTTGTATTTTGGCCAGTTTTTCTGGTGTCAGATACCAACAGTACATCATCTTGTAAAAGTTCTCTTTAAGTTCGTAAGACAAAATAAATTTAATTCCCTCTGATCACATTTACCCCCATTGTTCCAACTACATATTTTAAATGCAACATTTTGTGCCTGTTTTATCATACAGAATTTAGTTAAGCTTTCTTCCATCTCTGGTTTTAACAAAAATCAAATGATCTTCATCAGAGCATAGCTGTTTCTCAAAATCAGATTTTGTCAATGCAGATATACGTTTTTTAATCCATTTTACATTTTACATCTCTCTGCTACCTGTCTAAAAGAAAACCATTGCAGACTATAACCTTCAAACATTAACTCTTCAGTTGATTTGATTCTATCATGTTTCTGTTCAGTTTCCAAAAGCTCTTGGTAATTCACCCATTTTTCCTTGTCATCTCCTTTCTATAACCCACAAAGGTGTTTTAGGTCATAACTTTAGTTATATCTGTTCCAAACTCTTAACAAAGTTTTTCTCATCTAGTGGTTATTAAAATCTAAATTTGCTTTAGATTTATCATACCACAAAACTCATACCACTCAACTTCATTTCATGCCCTTCTCAATCCAGAAGTCTCTTATTTTTCAGCAAGATTCATTCTTTCAACCACACCAGACACCAAGCAGAAAAATACAGTTTCAGATCTGGCAATTCCAATCCTCCTCTTTGTTGGCATCCTATATATTTTACTCTAGGTTTCTTCCCTTGCCATAGAGACTTTGATATATCTGTATGCTGTTGTTTAAATAAGACATAATTAGTCAAAATTGGCATAGTCTGAAGCAGAAACAATTTTCCCTGCAAAACGTTTATTTTGATCACCAAATTTCTGCCCAATAATGATGACATACGTTTCATCCTTGTAGGGTGACCTTGTACGTCTTTCTTAATGTCATTCCATATTTTAATATAATTATTTTTCAACAACATATAACTCATATTTGTCATAGTAATACCTACATATTTCACCTTTTTAAATTTTAAATCCCAATTTATCTATCAATTGCAGTTGCTTTTCCTTTCCCATGTTCTTTGTCAACATAATCATCATGTCTTCAAATTATTTAAGTCTGTCTAATATCACATCTATACATCCCATAAAATCTTCCACAACCCCACTAAATCGACTTCCGGGTCCCAATGGCTCCGTGAACGGCAGCGCGGTGTGGAAGCTCGCACCAAAGTTGTCACCTTAGGCGAATTTTGCTGAAAGTATCATCGCAGCAGAGTACCCCCCCGGGAAAGGGGGTCCAGAGGGGCTCGACGGGGGCCGATGTCTCTTCTTTAGACCAGAGAAGAAGATCTCATATGTTCAAGAAGAGTCGGTCGCAGAGTTACCACATTCACCTAGGAAGTCACCGCAACGGCAGCCAGCGGAGTCCGGGACCTTTTTTAATCGATGGGAAATAAAACAAATTAAAAGATAAGATTTCATCTGGGTTCCAATCGTGATGGAAAGATTTCCGACTTTGAAAAGGTGAGCTGACTTGAAGAATAGAAGGAAGAGGTTGTGGAGAACGGGAAGCGGGGATATCATACGTAATGAAAAAGACGGAAAAATCTCAGAGAGGAGAGAGGAGAGAGAGAGAGACTCTGAACATGAAAGACAGTAAAGCCGGAAAATAAAGGAATAAAGATTGAAGTTAACAGTTTAAAGTTGACAGTTAACAGTTCAAAGTTTATAGAAAGGAAAGGACTGTATGTGAATCTAAACTAACTGGAAAAAAAAATCTGGTGTGACTGGAGCTCGCAGGAGGCTTGAGCTCGCCGGCAACTTAATGGACTGGATATAGATACGGTTTGATTTCGTGGAAAGTTTAAACTTGCTGCTGTTGGTGAATATATGGACTGATTCGTTGGTTTGGGATGAGAGAAGTAAGACTTTGCGACAGGACTGGGTGAAGGTGATTCCCGAGCGAAATGTGAATCTACTCCCTAGTTTGAAAAATGATTAGGAATAAACGGAGAAGCAAGATCGCGAGGAGGTTGGAGTTTATGGCGAAATTGGAATGTCCGGAGTGAAGAACTGAAAACAATTGAAATACGAGGGTGATTGAAACATGTCGTTTGTCTGAAGTTGGAGAACAAGATACGAGATATGGGATACGGTTGATATTGATAAGTGGTTTAAATTTATAGACAGTTGGGGGTGTACGAGTTGGAACTAGTGGAGGGGATTGGTTACAGTAGGAGATCGTAGGTGGTATAAAATTGTAGCCTGTTTAATGTGTGTGAAAGAACTGATGGAGGGAAAGGAAAGTAGGTAAAAGAGGACAAAATTAAATACGTAGGAGTAGAAAAGAAAGGCAGAGACTTAGAAGCAACGGTCTTGCGGTGGGATACATTGTTAACTTTAGTAAAAAAAAATTCATTGTTAAATGTATGTGGTGAAATTACGATTGAATATTATATATATTGTGTAATTGTGTGACTGAAGTATTTTGTAAGTTTATTGTACATAGGTTTGGCGGATATTTGTCAGAACATTTGGTTTAGTTATAGCTTGGTATAGCTACATTGAAAAGAAATATTGATAAAGAAAGAGTATTAAGGGATAGTTAAAATATAGGAGATAGGAATATTTAAAATCTTAGAGATACAGGTGTTGGAGACGAGAGATATATCAGACTAAAAACAAATAATAGAAGTGACCTTGAGATAGAGTCTAGAATATAAACATTGGAGAGACTGGTTAAGATAAGAGACACTTTGAGATAAGAAAGGAAAAAAAAAAGAAAACATTGTAATTAACTCTCAAAGAGAAGGTAAATAAGAGAACAGGATAACAGCACCATCTAGTGTGAGGAAAGGAAAGACATAGGGAAATTAAATAAATAAATAAATAAATAAATTTAGAATGGCATCAGGAACAAGAAAGGGCACAAGAACTCAAACGCAAACACAATTACAGTTGATAGATACCTCGAGGAGGGGATCAATGGAAATGGGAAGTCATATAACAGAATTAGTGAATGAAATTAGAAGTTTAAAGATGGAAATGAGAAAAGAATTAAAAGACACAAGAATGGAAATAAAAGCAGATATAAGAATGGAGATTGATGACTTTAAGAAAAGTATGGAGAACATGAACAAGGACATTACTGTGATGAAAAGAGATTTACATGAGGTACAAGAAAAAACAAATTTATTGGAAAGAGAGAAGGATTCAATGAAGAGGATGCAGAAGCAGGAAGAAATGAGACTAATGCAACATGAAATGAGGTATAGAGACAAATGTATAAAAATGAGAGGGATTCCAGAGGCCCCAGGAGAATTATTAGAAGAGAAGATTATTACAATAATAGCAAATTATTTATGAGTTAAAGAAGAAGATTTGGAGCGAGACATAGACAGAGCAAATTCACGTATTGCAAAGGAAAGAGGTTGGCCCAGGGATGTAGTGGTTTGTTTCAGTAGGACAAGAATTAAGGAGAAAATATTGCAAGTAAATTACGAGAAGCAACTGGTATATGAGGGAAAACTGATCAAGATATTCAAAGACATACCTTATGAAGTTTTGAAGAGAAGACATGAATATAAATTCCTAACACAACTGTTACAGAGATATGGAATTGTGTACAAGTGGGAGAGACTGGAAGGGTTATCATATTCATATAAACAGAGAAGATATAAAATTACGGATATAGCACGGGCGAGGGAAGCATATACAAAAATGAAAAAAGAATTAGAAAGTTCAAATAAGACGGAGCACGAGAAAAGACAAGAGAAAAGACATAGAGGAGAGCCAGAGGAAAAAAAGAAGAAACAAGGAGATGATTATCAGAGAAGAGAAGAGCAAGTTGAAAAAGACAGTTATTTAGAATCAGAAGTGGAACAAGAAGAAAGTGAAGATTTACTGAAGCAAGATCTGGAAATAGACGATTTATACGCAGAAGAAGAAGAAATCTAGGGGAGAATAGGGGAAAGAAAAATAATAATAATAAGAGAGAGTGAGAAGGGAGAAATAAAAGAAGGAAGAGAAAATTATGAAAATTTTATCTTGGAATGTAAAAGGACTAAATTCAAATTACAAAAGACGACAGGTATTTCATAATTTAGAGAAGATGAAAGCAGATATGATCTGCTTACAAGAAACTAGAATAAGAGAGAAAGATAATAAGTATCATAGAAATCCTAAATTAGGGAAAAGTCATATAGCTGCCTCAGAAAAAAAGAAAAAAGGAGTAGTACTATATATAAATCAAAAATATATTTCAGAGATAAAATTTAAAGATAAAAAAGGTAATTATTTGGGGGTGGAACTACAACTTTTGGAATATAAGATATTGTTGATCGCAATATATTCGCCATTAGAAGAAAAGGGTAAATTTTATGAGAAAGTAAAAGAAGAGATTTTGAAATATTCTGAAGAAAATGATCATGGGAGTTTCTTAATGTTGGGAGATATGAATGGTGTGATAGATTCAAAATTAGATAGATTGTTACATTTGAAAAAAAATAAACAACATGGAAAGCTTCCAGGTTCATTCTTTAAATTATGCAAGCTATTAGATTTACATGATGTTTGGAGAGTTATAAATAAAGAGGCTGGAGGATACACATTTTATTCGGATGTATATAACTCCATGTCAAGGATTGATATGTTTTTGATTTCAAGAAATTTGTTAAAACTAGTAAAAGACATGGAAATAATACCTAAAACAACTTCAGATCATAACCCTGTACAGATAGAATTGCGAGATATAAAGAAGAATACAAAGTGGAGAATGAATGATACTCTTCTACAAAATGATCGAAATATAGAAAAGATAAAGGAGGCAATAAAATTCTTTTTTATAGAAAATAAGACAGAAGAATTAAAGATGAGAACACTATGGGATGCAAGTAAGGCGGTAGTACGAGGTCACTTAATAAAAATGAGAACTGAAAATAAAAAGAAAAGACAACAAAAATACCAAGATATATTGGGAGAAATGAAAAAACAGGAAGAGTATTTGAGAGAAAATCCGAAAGACAAAAAGGTGCAACTAAAGTTAAAAACTCTTCAATCCGCGGCGGGCACCACCGACGGTGCCCCGACCAGCGGGAACCACCGCGAGTGGAAGCCGTAATTGGCCAGGAACGGGGACTGCTGGGTGGAGGCATGGACGGCGTTGTTGTACGCAAACTCAGCCATGGGCAGGAGGTCAACCCAGTCATCCTGCTGGTAGCAGCTGTAGCACCGCAGGTACTGCTCCAGCGTGGCGTTGGTGCGCTCGGTCTGGCCGTCGGTCTGCGGGTGGTGGGCCGACAATAATCGGGATTCGATGTCCAGCTGCCGCAACAGACACTGCCAGAACCGGGCGGTGAACTGGACCCCTCGATCGGTCACGATCCCCTCGGGAAGGCCGTGCAGCTGGAAGACGTGCTCCAGGACGAGGCGAGCCGTCTCCATCGTGGAAGGTAGCACCCGACACGGGATGAAGTGTGCCATCTTCATCAGGAGGTCCACCACCACCAGTATGATGGTGTGGCCCTTGGACGGCGGGAGCTCGGTGATGAAGTCCATGGAGATGGTCCTCCAGGGGCCTGCGGGGGTTGGCAGCGGCTGGAGAAGCCCCGAGGGCCTTTCCGTCGGGTCCTTGGCACGGTGGCACACGGGGCAGGAGCGGACGTAACGGTCGACATCCCCGTGCACCCTGGGCCACCAGAACTCCCGGGTCATGAGGTGCAGGGTCTTGTACCAGCCGAAGTGCCCTGCGGGCCTTCCGTCATGGCAGAGGCGCAGCACTTCCTCGCGACAGGGGCCGGAGGGCACGAAGAGCCGGTCGCGATGGTAGAGCAGCCCCTCCCGCTCCGACCACAGGGAGGCGGCGTCCCCCAGGCGCAGGGACTCCCGGGGCGGCTCTGAGCCTGGGCCTCCCAGATCTGCTCTGCCAGGGTCGTTACGTCCACAGTCGCTGCGAAGTTCTCCGGGTGCAGGATGGTTGAGCGGCTCTCCGGCTCTAGGGCGGCGGCATACTCGGGCTTCCGGGACAGGGCGTCCGTGCGCCGGTTGTGGGCCCGAGGCACATGCTGCAGCTGGAAGTTGAACCAGGAGAAGAACTGGGTCCATCGCATCTGCCGCGGCGTCAGCTTCCGGGCGGTCTGCAGATACTCTAGGTTGCAGTGGTCAGTCCG
Source organism: Iguana delicatissima (assembly GCA_948472985.1). NCBI lineage: Eukaryota > Metazoa > Chordata > Lepidosauria > Squamata > Iguanidae > Iguana > Iguana delicatissima. The sequence goes on from CAOKZL010000065.1 coordinate 958,798, forward strand.
CACCTGCACCGGGTGCAGCGCGCCTTCCAGAAGGTGCCGCCAGGCCTCGAACGCCGCCTTGACCGCCAGGAGCTCCTTCTCCCAGATGGTGTAGTTCCGCTCCGGAGGGGTCAGCTGCCGGGAGTGGTAGGCGCACGGTTGGAGCTCCCCTTCCGGACCCGAGCTCTGCAGCAGGACCGCCCCGACCGCGACGTCCGAGGCGTCGGTCTCCAGGACGAAGGACCGTCAGGGGTCGGGGTGCTGCAGGATGGGCTCTGTGGTGAAGCGGGTCTTCAACCAGTCGAACGCCTGCTGGGCCTCGGGGGTCCACTGGAACGGCGCCTTGCCACGGAGCACCTCGGTGATGGGGGCGGCCAACGACGCGTAGTCGGCAATAAACTTCCGATAGAAGTTAGTGAACCCCAGGAACCACTGCACGTCCTTGCGGCTCTTCGGGGCCTGCCAGGACACATGGCCTCCACCTTTGCAAGAGATGGATAGATTAACTGGTATGGTTCAGGGAAGAAAGCAAAGACAACAGGAGGAGAGTTGGGAAAAGGTGAGTAAATATATAGTAAATATATAAGATTTAATAATGGAATCCCCAAAAACAGAATGAAGAGTAAGAGAGGAAGATAAGAGAAGGAAAAAAAAAAAAAGGAGATCCCTAGAGAACAGGGGGAAAGAGATAAATAAAGGATGTAAGATCGTAAAAGTATCAAGAAAAAAGACATGGAAAATGTTAATAAAATATAAAATATGGTAAAGAGGTCATGTCCCAGAATGGGAAGGTTAAAGGAGAAATACACAAATAATGAGTTTCTTTTTTTTGGAGTTGGAACACAGATGAAATAGGAGGAAGGAGGAATGGTAGATGTAAGGAATGGTGGGTGAATGTTGGGGGAGGGGGGAGGAAAGGGTTGAAAGAAAGATTTTTAAATTTTAAAATTTAAAATTTAAATTTTAAATTTTGCCATGCAAAAGGGCACCTGGAGCATTGCACAATTGTGAGGAGTGATCTGCATGATGCACTCACTATCGCACAATGCTCCAGGGGACGGCAGGTGCCCATTGCACACCTTTTAATTTTTGGCTAGAAGCTGAAAATGGTGCATGATCACTCATTGCTCCTGGGCCCCAAGCACACTTACCTGACATGTGGAGCCTCCAGAGCCACGCCGGCCGCGCTTCCTGCCCCAGTGCAGCCTGGGAAGGTCCCAGGCTGCACTGCAGAAGGAAGAGGCAGGGCTCTTGCGTGAGCAGACAGCTTGTGCAGAGCCGAAGGGCCTCAGATGCGAGAGCCTCTCACGAGAGGCTGCTCGCGCGATCCCTGCACCCTAGCGCCGAAAGAAGGTAAGGTGCGGAAAGGGCCTTAGATATCTTCCTTCTCCACAGTATTGGATTCAGTAGTTTCTGAAGCGATAAAAATAACTGTTCTTCAAAGCATTTATAATAACCTGCAGATAAACCATATGGACCTAGAGCTTTGCCTGACTTAATTTTCTTAATGTCGTCAGTGATCTCACTCTTAGTGACTGATGCATTCACCATCTGTTTTGCTCCTCTGAATTCCCTAGGAGGTCTTGTTTATACAAATATCCTTCCATTTTTTTAATGAAACTTCTTGTAATTTATACAATAATGTGTAATAGTGATAAAATGACTCCCTAATATTAACATTATCACTGACTACTTTTTTTTGTATCTTTAATATAAGCTTTTCTCCTCTTTCTTTTCTCAATTTAAATGCTAATCACCTACCAGGTTTGTTGGCAAATTCAACATTCTTCTGCTTCAGGCGGTGTAGCTTTTTCCCAACTCACCTGCTGTCATCATAGATAGCTGCTGCTGTAGTATCTTGATTTGAGCATCCACTACCTTGTTTGAAGGGATCTTTTTCAGTTCATTTTCTTTACTTCTTATCTCATCCAAGAGTTGTTGCATTTTCTCTTGCTTCTTTTTAAGTCTATACTTTTTGATAAAACAGTCTCTTACTGATATCCCATGCTACTCTAATATTAGTGTCATTATCCAAATTATCTTCCCAAATTCTACCAATCTTTTAATACATATTTTAAAGAACTTTTCAACTTGGAAGTGAAGCTTCATTGAGTTACCAGATTCAGCCCATTCTCTTCCCCCTCAAAGTTAAAGCCACAGGGTTGTGCTCTGTAAAAGTCTTAGGTAAACTGTCAATTTTTATTATGTCAATAGGCAATATTTTTGCAACCAAAATCATCAATTCCCCCCCAAAAAATTATGTCTTTCTGGGAAAAAAAAGTGAAATCTTTAGTATTCTCATACATAAATTTCCCAGCTTCTACCATTACCATCCCAAATTATCCATAGCAGAGGTTTAGAGAGTTTTTGCTGTCTAATCTTTATTTTTTTCCCCAGAGGACCTATCTGTGGGAAATGATGCCATTGTAATCTCCATGAAGCATCCAGTTCTCAAAAGAATAACTCAACAATTTATCCATTAGCTTCTCATAAAAAGAGCCCTTATTGTCTGTAGGACCACAGCATTTTGCCCCACAATTATCAATTTAGATCCTCACATACCTGTTCTTTTGGTCTTCAAATACAGTTTCAGATGACAAGTTGGAAGTCACATACATAACAATTCCATTTTGCTTCTTGGGTAGTGCTACATTAAATTTCTTACTCACCTTAGGTTAATGCAGGTGCTTAATGTCCTTTCTTCTTACATGGGTTTAGTAGAGACAGATTACATCTTGTTTCAGCTTTTTCAGATAATGAAATATTTTGTATTTTTCTGGAGTATATTTAAACTCCTTACATTCCATGTCATACATCTCAAATCCATATCAGGCAAACAATTTTGGTAGTCCAATTCCATTGCTCATCTAGTTTCATCCTCTTATCCATTCAATGATTTATTTATTTTTTTTTGTCTTTGGTTGAGTCACGAGCTCATGTGGATTCTTGCATATCCTCTTCTTGGTCTCTCAGTTGTTCCAAGTCTTCGTTATATTTCTGTATGAAGTCTTTAGCTTTTTGTATGGTATTCATCAAAAACCTTCTTTGCATAAAATCAAAGGAGATTCCTTCTACTCATGCCCTTCTAAATGAGATCTTATTTTGCTTCAAACTGTCAATCAAAAAGGCATATTCCCTTCTCTTGGTCAAAATCCAGGTGAGTATCTCCTTGAATATCAAAACTTCAACTTCATGAATCTTCATACTGTTCACAAAATAATGTTGAAAGACTTGGTCTCTAATCTGCTTTTAGACGAAATATATGATCACAACTCTTGGTAAGTTTTTCTGTCTCAACACTTATGAAGAAATGTGACAAACGCAATCCAGTTCCAATTCTGTCTCTTCTTTTTGCTTCTCCTACAGATTTGCTAAGGCCTCATTCACTCTTTCTTGAATATTTTCATTAGCTTGTTTAGGTATGGTTTTAAAATGTAAGCAATTCTCCCTTTCCTGTTGTTCAATTAAGGTGAAAACAGCAAATTGATATTCTTTATCCAGTTTGTCTGTTCTGGTTTCCAAATTCTCTGTTCTTTGCTCCAAATTTTGTATTCTTTCATTTATATGTTTCATATTTGAAGTCATCTGTAATACAGATGGATCCATCTCTCTGATCCCTAATTTCAACCCTTGCATTCCTGATCTTATCTCTTTTTCAATTCTGCTGGCATATCTCTTCCCATCTGTACCATCTGCACTCCCATCTAATTTATCTGTGTTTTGGGAACTGCAACTCTTCCGTGTGTATTTGAAACATATAGGTGAACTTGAATGGTAGCTCTAAGGATCTTTTTCTTTCTGATTTTTTTTAATCTTGAACTTGAGTTCACAGACATTATAATACATCCTGATAGGAAGGATAAAAGAGTAATTTAAAAGACATCCGAGGGAAAAAGAAAAAGGAAAATAACCAATTGTCTGCTATAGCTTCTGGCCACCAGGTTTCAGTCTTTACTCAACTTTCTCAATACAGGCAGTGTTTATAACATACCAGTATATACACAGTACTTTGTGTTGCATTCACTTTAGGTTTCCAGAGACATCCTTGCTGTTATCTCAGCCCAAGGTAAACAAATTCAGTTCATATTAAATGTACTTTTATGCACTTTCTAGGTAATATTTCACAGCCTATATACTTAAATTTCTTTGACATTCAATTCATTTTCAAAATCTCTCCAGTCTTACTTTTTGCAAGTTATGTCATTAAAAAAAAACAAAAAACAAAACCCCAAGTCAGTCAGTTACTTACACTCCTTGGTCTTGAGGGAGGACAGCAATATCAGAAGTTACAGAATGTAAACTAGGAAAGTTTTTTCTTATGCTCACTTTTAAATCGTAATTAGACTGTAGTTGCAAGAAAAACACTTCAGCATTGCTTGGGGCTTTCATAGCCAGCAGACCATGCAGCAAGGCTTGATGGAGGCAGCAATCTCCTTCCCCACACTCGCAATCAGTCACAACTTACGTGGAGATCAGAAACACTAGGAAAAGATCCTAGGATTTTATGATGCAGTACACCCCCCACTCCATTGTATAGTCTAATCAATAAAAAGTATCATTTAATTAGCAATATCATTTCTAATACAAAAATCACACACTTATTGCTGGAAGGATGTGGACAAGGACTTTCGTTGGAAACTTCATTCTAAAACAGATGGCCTCAGCATGTCAGGTCATAAGTTCAAGAGGATTAGTCAGAAAGCACTAGTGCTGATGGGCTTTCAATAGTCCCCTCGACAACCCAACCTAACCTCTAAGTACAATAGTGAACAAAACTACCTGAATGGAGTGATTGATGGTCATCAACCTATAACCTCTCCCCTCAGAAACACTAATTTGTTTCCTCACTTGACCAAACATTAAGAGACTATCACAACTCAGTACTTTATCACCTAAAGTTGAGACCATTAGTCCATTCTGGACCCCCCCTTTTTTTTTTTGCCCTGCTAGAGAGTAATTAACACATTCCCTTTCAGGGTGAGTAATAGGGTACTTAAACCCTGGCTCCAAGCCTGACAATTTGTAGTACTTTGGATTCACATAGACATGTCACTCTGTGCATTGGCTCCCCAGTTCTCATGCCCTGTACTACCCTCATACTCTTCTTTGAGCCATCCCACTTTGATCTTCCACTTCTGGAATGGTAATTAACACTCACTACACCTCTAAATCTTTTGCTATCCAACCTTTCTCTCCTTTACCCTTGCTATCCTTGTGTGGTCTATGAGACTGCTTGATTGCTTGTGTGTATCTGTGAATTCCCCCAATAAAACATTCTTTCGACTCTCAACCATGTCTTCCAGTCAGTACCAGTACACACAGGGGAAAAGGTCCTATGGTTACCCCCTCTCACAACCCTCCTTGAGTTATAATTCACTCCTTTTTAAGGAAATGCTGGTATTTCTGGTGAATCTCAAGGTCCCCACCTTTTGAGGTAAGAAGGACACTCATCACAAATATTCCATGTCCCCTTTCTCCAGATCATGAATTCCATCTCTCCCCTTCTTTTAGGACCAGGGAACATTGCATGGCACATCCTTGAGAAGGGTGACTAGTGTGCAGCGATGCCTCTGGAAACTTCCTGGATTTCAATTCATGCTGAACTTTGAATCAATCACATTAGTTCTGTTAGTCTGAACCAACCCAAAGATGAATCTGCATCACTGAAGTGGACCCTGAATCAAATCTTTTGTCCTTCCACTTATACAGTCCTAATAAACACCTTAAAAGATAGTGAATTCCATAGCCTGAGGGACATCAGCCTAAGGCACCCTGACATTTGGATTAAGTGAGTTCAGCTAAGTAATGTTATTTTATGTCCTACAGCCTGAAATGGTAAAATCAAATATCAATGACTGGGAATGATATGACATCACTTTTGATCAGTCAAAACGGCATCAGTCCTGGGGCTTTTCCAGACCAGCCTGAAAGAGTGCAGTGCAGTGATCCAAGCCATGAAGTATGCTCTCTCACGTGCACTCTGTGTATCGCTTTTCATGTAACCTGGGTGGGTGGATGCTACAGGGAACAGAAACTTTCTAATTAAAGGTGCAGGGATAACTTTACTGAATAGAACTTCTAAGTGAACATGCCAGGGGGCAATTAGCCTTGCAGACTTGCATTGTTCAGCTACATGTTGGAAATCCAGCACTACATCAAGTTCCATAGGGAACCACCATTTTAATTCGATTTCTGGCTAACAGGAGGAATGGAAATACAATACCTCAGCAGCATTGTGTCTTATCATGGAAGGGTCTTTAATCTTCACACACCACAAAAGATATGGAGTTGGAGGTGTTTTTAAGCCCAGACTCCTCCATTAGAATTTCTCCAAGTTTCCTTTTCTCTCCTCATTTCCTTCTGTATGTTTTTAATTTTATTTCCTATCATAACCACCACAGCAAAATCATGCTGTTTCTGTAATTAATTAAAATTTGCCTTGACATTTTAAGGACACTGATCATCTCTGCCGTTTACACAGCAGATAACAACATAATCCAATTTTCTGTTCACCCTACAACGATCCTCCAAAAGAACAGAACACTCACACCCTGTGTGTTAAATATGTGTTACCCTTAGCCTAGCAACCACTGTCAATTACTAATCTTATATTATTGGCTCCAGGGAAAGATGAAAGGAAGAGCCGAAATAAAGTTGACAGTTCAGTTATCACATCTGAAGTAAATGAAAAGCGTGGCCTGAATCCATCAGAGATGATTAGGTAACTATGAGAAAATTACGGATGTCCTTTTACACATGTAAATTTCAAGGCTGCCTTAAAAAATGGTTAAAAAAATTAAAAATGAGGTGTCTCACTTATTACAGATTTCCTCCAATTGCACAGATCTCTTGAGAACGATGCACTATACTGCAAAAGGTAATGCAAGACATTTTTCCCCATCAGCGAAACAATTGCAATAACATTGCTTTACCACTCCCCTCCAGAGAGACATGAAAATGTCAGCTGTGAATAAAATGTACTCACTCCTTAAGTGACAAATGAGACTAAAGAGAAGCTGGCTGTAAGTCCTACTGGGACAAAATGTTAATCAAATTAAGACAGATCTTGCATCTGCGCAAGATTGCTGGAATGACAGTCTTTGTTTGATGTTTTGATGCTCCATACTGAAGATTTTAACAACCTCAGAACATATGAATAGGGATGATGATAGGGTTGCCATATTCTAGTTCTCAAAATCCAGATAGCTTAATTTTTCTATTTATGAAAAAATATATAAAATGCAAATTAGGTCTGTTATACCTCTTTTCAAATTATAGGAATTGAGCATAATAATGCTTGGATTTATTTTATTTTATTTAGTTCATTATCTTGACTTTCTGCTGGTTTCAGACCCAAGCCATCACTCTGTCACTATGTTTCAGCCTTTACATCATTTGTATAGTGAGCATTGATCTACCAGTATACTATATCAGTTAGAATGCTATGCTTGGGACAAAGAGACTCAAGGTCAAATCATTGCTCAGTTACAAAGCTTACAAATTGACCTTAACCATCCCTGTTAGCTCCGCCGATTTTTTTTTTTTTTTTTTGCTGGGGGAATAAATGGGGAGTAAGAAAACATGTAAAGCAGTCTTGTACATTGCTGGTGCGGTAAATACTACTGCTGCTGCTAATATGATAGTATCTCACATTGGGGTTTCTGTGATAGCATTTTAATTCTTTGGCATCAGGCTCTACCACCCCCCACCCAGATGGCAAAAAAATTACATTTCTACAACAATGTTATAGGGTGACATGCCACAAGTGACATGCTGTCACTTACTTCTTTGATTCATTCCTCCACACATTTATCATTTCTCCACCCAGATGGGACTCTGCTTCATGTTTTGCTTTGGCTGTGTGTGTCACCTTTTGCTATGGAAGACAGAATATATGAAAAATCCGAGGCATTTTTGAAGGTCTGGGTACTTTATTTAGATTTGGAGAAATGATTTTATAGAAACATTTCATCTGGTCTGCCTTTGTGATTGCCCTCTCTTCTTCTCTGCCAGCAGCACTCTCCATGTAGCATGGCAACCAGTGATGATATATTGCACCATTCTTACATAGTGCTTTTACTAAACTGAAAAGATAAAGGAAAGCTGAATTGATAGAGGTTAGGGAAAATAAGGAAGTGCAAAAATTCTTTCTTTTGATGACAATGAACACCATGCCTCCTGTGTAAGCTTGGTTATGGCTAAGGTGCAAAGATAAAAACAAACGCACAGCATATCTTCTAGTGGTAAGAGAAGGAATAGGGGAAAAGATCCCAGGGCTATTGGTGGTTTATATCGCAGAGGGGCAGTGAATATACTCCAAGTTTTAGGCCATTTCCACACTACACTGTTATAGTGCTATTATTCCACTTTCAACATCCTGTGGAATTATTCTGGAGTTTGTAGTCTACAGAGGCCAAAGAGCCTCAGGTGAGGATTCTAAATGCCCCTCCCTAAACTGCAAAACTCAGGATTCTGTAGGACATCGAAAGTGAAATAATAACACTATAACAGTGTAGGGCAGAAATGGCTCTAGTTTCAACTTTAGAGGAGCAATCTCACCCATGGTGCTGAACTCTATCCCCAAAGTGGATTCATCGCCTTGGCTATGTCCTGGAAAGCTCAGAGTAGGTTCACTACCTGACTGAGAGGACTGCCACAATGTGTGGAGAAGTGAGCATAAAGTAAAATAATGAATAAAACATCTTTGCAAGATAAAACTCTTCTTCATGGTTTGTTTACTTTAGGGGGAAAAAGAGAGGTAGGGAGAGAGAGAGAGAGAAAGGAAAGGATATGAGATAATTATATAAATCCATTCCATTTTGTCTTTCATGGTTTATGGTGGAAAATATGTTTGGTTGCCCTAGACCTGTCAGTGGCTGTTGATACCATTGAGTTTGTATCCTTCTGGGTTCTCTCTCAAGGCTAGAGTAATCTTTCTGGGTGGCTCTGTGTACTTAGCGGGTAGGGCTCAGAAGATAATACTAGGATACTTTTGTTCCGCACATCAGGCAGTATTCTATGTGATTCTTCAGGAGTTTATATTACTTGCTTCCAAGGATTTCATCATGAAATTGCTGGATAAAGGCATCCAGGGAACTGGGCTGAGATGTCTTAGCTATATGGCACTTCAAATGGAACAAAATTCTACATCTCTTGTCCACTTAAATAGGCAGTTGGTGACAGCAAAGGGAGATTGTGAATAACCCATGCAGCAACATATTTGAGAAGATGAGAGAAAGATATGGAATACCAATTAATTGCTTTTTAGTTTTTTTAAAAAACAATGTTCAACAGCTTGCAGGTAAAAAACAGTACAATGTGCCCATGTGTATCATGCCAAGTAAATCCAGTTTTCAAAACCCTATTGAAATGCATGAAGATGCTACCTGAACCCAAAGGAAAGAAATTGAGAAAGCAATTTAAGGAAGTAAAGCACTCTGGAAGAGAATGAAATATATACATTCAATTAAACAAGACAGATGTGTTGTTGCATATGCATATGCGTATGCATATGCATATGTACACACGCACACCCCATTGCCAATATTGCTTTTATTTACACATGTATATAGGTCTTAATGAAGAGTCCATGAATTTCTTCCTTTGTTAGCAAACAATCATAGAAAGACATTTTAATCTGAGTTTGTTAAGCCTTTTTGACTGTTTGTTTTGGAGAGGATTAATTTAATAAACATTCCCTTTTATTTATGTTCACACCACAGGAGGACATAATTACGGTTTATTCCATGCAGATATAATTATGAAGTTTTATTATTGTGCTACTGAAGCAAAGTGCTCGGAGGGGGGAGGGATTGCTATAAACTAGTGACAGCCTGTAGAGGGAGGGAGAGGGAGAAAGAGGGAGAACATTTGGAGAACATTGCAGTCAGATCAATTTACAGCTTGTACCTGACTAGTGACATGCAAATCAAATAGTGCCTGGAATCCTGTTAGTGACATACAGGCACATAACTTGAGGTCAGGTATGTCTTTGTTTTGGATGGATTACTAGCATCTTGTATTCCATGCAAAGCCTCCTTCCAGAACCTGCTATGCCTGGAGGGGTGTTGCTGCCAAGGCTGCTTAAGGGCCATGGAGGGTTAGTGGAAGGGGTGGAGGGAGGTGACCAATGGCAGGGACTGCCTACTTCTGCAGGAAAAGTGAAGAGAGTCAATTACCTCATCCTTCTCCTTCTGTCTCTGGAAATCTGTAGTGGGGATAGGGAGGTGGGGGCAGAGAGAAAGCGGAACTCTTCAACATCTTATTTGCCTTAGTCTTCTCCCAAAAATAAAATAGTGCCCTAAGTGGTGAAAAGAGAACATACGATGCAGTAAGAGAAGAACAGCCCAGAATAGTTAAAGGCATTCTTTACTACTCCTAAAAGTAGTAAAGGAATATCCAGCTACTCTAATTGAATTCAGGTCTCCAGGGCCAGATGAATTGCATCCAAGGGTGCTAAAAGAACTTGTAGGTGTAATCTGTTAATTATCTTTGAGAATTCTTGGAGAACAAGAGGCATCCTGGTAGGCTGTAGGAGGGCAAATGTTGTCCACATCTGCTAAAGCAGCAGGGAGAAGACTCATGCAACTACCAATCATTCAGGTTGATATCAAGGTAAGGCAAGATTCTAGAAAAGAGCATTAAACAATCAATCTGTCCATGCTTAGAAAAGAATTATGAGAGCAAGCCTGGGTTTCTTAAGAACAAATCATGCCAAACTAACCGTATCTCTTTTTGCTGGAGTTCCACACTTTGTGGTCAGGAGAGTGCTATGGATGTAGAAAATCTTGATTTCATTAAGGCTTTTCATGAGGTCCCCCATGATATTTTTGCAGACAGGCTGGTGAACTGTGGGCTAAACAGTGGTTCTGTTAGATAGATTTTAAATTTTTAAATATCTGAATCAATGTCATGTAGAAGATGGAGCAAGCTTGTTTTCTGCTGCTCCAAGGACTAGTTACAAAACAATGGATTCAAAATACAAGAAAAGAGATTCCACCTAAACCTTGGGGAAAAAAACCTTCTTTACTGTATGTACTCTTTGATACTGGGGTATATTGCCTTGGATGCTGGTGGGCACTCCATTTTTGGATGTCTTTCTTTTAGTTTCATATTCCTGCATGGCAGGGAGTTCAACGAGATGGCCCTTGCTGCAGCCTGATGGTTCTTCCGACTCTATGATTCTATGATTTTATGATTCTGTGGAATAGGGAAAATCCAGTATGAGCTGATTCCGTGGGGGAATTTGCCAGCATTCCTACACCTGACTATTGGCCGTCTGCATTCAGGCCTTTATACAAGGTATATTAAGCAGCAAACTCTCAGAGTAGGAAGTCTTATACAGTGGGTTCTCCTATCATGGGACCTTCACATATACAGGCCTGTCCATGCTTAGAAAGGAATTCAAATCATATACAGGTTTGTAGTTTATTGAGGCCAAAGAGCTCTTTGGCTGCGAATTCTAAAGGCCCCTCCCTGCAAACCCCAGGATTCCATGGGATGTTGAAAGTCAATAATAACACTATAATAGTGTAGTGTGGAAATGGCCTCTGTCTCTGACATTTCTAAACAGAGCTGAGAAATACCTGTCAGAAAATTTTGGAGGCCATGGCCATTTAAAGTATGCAGTTCTAAGCTAAATAAACCAAGGGTCAAATCCAGTATAAGGCAGTTTCATTGTGTTCTTAGCCCCAACATCTTTCGGTCACTGCCATACAACACCCTTGACATTGGCACTGAAAGATTACCTGTCCTTGACCTATATTCCATATCAAGGTTGGTTTGAGAGACTCAGCTTTCTACAGTGTACACATGCATATATCTCCCCCCTTTTTTTTTTTTGGTCTTGGACAAACAGGAGCCCAAATCCTGTTCATAGCTGGTATAGTGTTAAAATGATTCCAACACGGCTATGCTGCAGTTCCTGAACTGTAATAGTGTGCGGCCAACGGTATAGCAGACGAATGGCCAGGTACTTCCCCATTGCACAACAGTCAATCTAATATCTTACCCTCTGCTAAGGGGTATATTTAGAAAACATTCTAGACAATACAGCAACTTACAGAGTAGGGCCATTTCCGCACTGCACTGTGGTAGTGGTATCATTCCACTTTCAAGATCCTGTGGAATTCTGGAGTTTGTAGTTTAATGAGGCCAAAGAGTTCTCTGGCTGAGAATTCTAAATGCCCCTCCCTAAACTACGAACCCCAGGATTCCACAGGATATTAAAAGTGGAATAATAGCACTATAACAGTGCAGTGTGGAAATGGCCTAGGATCTGTACGAGCCTGAATAAGATACCACCCTTGTGCAGCCTCCAAGAAAGTGGAAACACTGGAATAGTTGCATTTATTCTGAGGTAAAGACACAACAGGATTGCAGCCATGTTTTTTGTTTGTTTCTTCCCCATTTTGAAGCATTAGGCTAAGATGGTTGCGGTTTGTTTCATGAGCAGAGGTAGGGGGTTGTTCTGCATCTTCTACACTTTGGTGGTCCTTCTGGTCCATTGCTGAGCCCAGAGGGACCTATTTGGAGCAGGATGGCAGCAATACAACAGCAGAAAGTGCAAAGAGATGAGTCTAGCACTCCTTTTAAATTATCACAAAGAAGACCTTGATGTGGAATTGTTTGGGGACGTTCTGGGAAATTAAAGTAAAAGCTAAAAAGTGTTTCAAGCCTCATCAGGAAATGAGAGGGTCTTGGCATCTACACAAAGATGCCAAAGAATGATATTGGCCTTATTTTAGGGTATATTGCCAGAGAGACTAGCATCACTTACTTTTCACATTCTCTTGCAGAGCTTGGAGACATTATTTTCTGTGATACAGCTCCCATAATGTCTCTCCTATGATAGCCAAAGTAAAATTTCCAAGCTCTGTTCAAGAGTGAACGTCACATTCGGGGCTTGATGCCAGCAGTTTTAACGTCTATACCACAAAGGCAAACCAAAAACCAAACTGAGCCAGTATCATACACCACAGTAACTTTGCCAAGCTTTGAAGATCCACACACATAATTTTTCCTCAGATTAGTCAAAATCATGTCGACAGATCTGCCCTCCCATTCCTCTTAGGAACTGAGGGCTCTTTTTGTAGCAAACCAATCTAGCTTTTCTGTAAACAGCATGATGGAGCCAATAATTTCTGCAAATGTCAGGAGAATGTCCCCCAAGAGCTATGGATGAGACAGGTGTTAGTGATGGCAGCCACAAATGCCACTTAGAATGGAATAGTCCAAATGGTTTTAATTTGTGAAACCATTTACAAAATTATAGTGTTTTTAAAATCATTATTCTTCTCCTTTCCTTTTTTTTTATGAAAAAAAATCATTAGGAATGGTGCATAGCTTGCTTTAGGCAGAGAAAAGTATTGTGGATGAATTATGCAAAATTAAAATGATCTACTGAATGCCTATGCAAATATGTCTGGTGCTGCATACAGATACTTCTAACTGTTTGCTTTCACAGTATCTGTAAAAAAGCATTCCTGAATTCAATCACTCAGAAGAAGAAAAGGGGGGAAGAAATAAGAAACAGACCGTGAGAGACAACACCCTTCCCCCAACTGCCGCTGCCTTGATTTGTTTAATATTTTTTATTCAATTCTTTAAAAAATAAAAAGGACACTATACTTTGAGTGCCAACACTGTAAATTTTGAAAGCTGTAAAACTGGAATATGTAAACTATATTTTAAAAGGTAGAACTATTTCTAGATGAAATATAAGGCTATTTAAAGGAAAGTAATATAGCTGGAGAAGGATGATGCCTTAAACTTGGCACAATTTAAAACAAAAATGCTAGAAGAAACACTATAAAATAGAATGAATGGCTCAGCATAGGAATATTTCTGTTCTTTATAATTTCTCATTTATCAGTGGCTGCTAATGGCCCCAGCAGAAGACATTATGCAGAAGTAAATCCCCCTGATATTCCTGGATCTTCCTTCCATGTGAGGGAGTTTTAGGGTTGTGATCTTAATTGTCTCGGAATTGCATTGGGTTGAGGAGGGAGAAATGGCAATCTAGAAATGGAAGAAAACTTTGGTCCAAACACTGACTTTTGCCCAGAAGCTTGTTCTTTAAAACGCTTTACATCTTTTGATTTAGAAAGATTAAATCCACTATCATCATTTACTGTCTTGAGTATATGATCACATTTATGTGTGTTGAGTTTTAAAAGAAAGTGCAGAGAATCCCATCTCTACTGGGACTGGCATTTAGCAATCTTTTCTCCACGATGGTTTTGTGTCTAGAATAGCCCTCCACAGCTGCAGTTTGCTCCAAGAGAGAAGTGTTGCGGTTACAGATTTGCCATTTCAGAGAATTTTTTTTTTCCTGCAGAAAATAGTCTGGGAGGGATAAGAGTAACCTGTTGTGCTTTACAGTTTAGGGCCCTGATGATTGTTGTTGCTATTATTTAAATTAAAAGTATACATATGAGATCATGAATTTAGTAATCTTCTGGTCTGGCCTTTAGAGTGTATACACACTAGCCAATTATAACAGTTTGATACCTCTTTAGCTGTCATGGCTCCATCTAACAAAATCCAGGAATTTTAGTTTGTAGGGCTACTTACAATCCTCTCCTTTTTAAAATATAATTCATTTAAAAAGCAATAAAAGTATAGTTGTCATAATAGAAAATCAATGGAATAAAAACAATATACTTTGGAGTGCAAACTCAAAAAATTAAAAGGTTGATGATTATTGCTGGAGAGCTCTATATCTGCTGGAGAGCTCTAGTGTTCTAGTTCAGAGGTGTGGCCCATCACTCTGGAGCATTACAGATACACTCCGCAGATAAACTATTAGTCTGACTGATGGTCTCATTCTCAGACACTTTGACTTTAACATCAAGCCAGCCTTTAGAGAGCACTCATTATTGCTCATTTCAGTGCTCTTCAATGGAGAGTGTTTGTACATTCTCAGAACATTGACTGGAAATTAAATAATTACAGTCTTTTTTTCAGGTGCTCCAAGTGCAGTTAATATCTGATGTAGCAGCAGAATTTTCCCCTAACTGATGTACATTCATAAAAGCATCTATTTAGAGCAGATCTAGTCCTATAGTCAGGCAGAGTGTGACGACCGCTTCAGGTCTAAGTGGTCTCCAGCAATTATCCTCTCCTTGAGGACAGAGCTATGTTTCATAGAATCATAGATCCCTAGAGTTCAAAAGGATCTCAATGGTCATCTAGTCTGACCTCCTTCAAGTGCAGTATACAGTGCTAGAAAGCCCTTAAAAGGTGGCTAACTGGACACACGACCTGTGTCAAGCAAGAATATTTAGATGTTTATATCCTGTTCTCTGTCCAGTGATCTGAAGGTGGCATACAGGAAAACCATGCTGATAAATAATATAAACACTAAAATGATTAATAGACTAAAAACACATTCATTGGGGATTTAATTTAGGGATTGTTTGATCATGAGTGACCCAGTTTTACCTTGGGAGTTGCGCAGCAAATTCACGATGGCTTGAAGTTGTATTCCGATGCAGTGGACTCCATAGGTTTTGGTGTGTATTTTAAGGGGCATTGATGTGCTCAATCATGGCCTGAGGAATGGTGTGATGTTATACCTTAACCTCACTCAATAACTAGGCTTCATGGATGAAATTTATTAGAGAGCAGATGCAGCACAGGGATACTACTTTTGCCAGAACTGAAGATACAGCACAGGTTTTGTTTTTAAGAACTCCCCATCCTGCTGCCAGAGGTTTGATGTTCACCTTCTTTCCCACACAACACAAGGGAAGACTTTTTCAAATGACCTTGGTTCCCAGACTCTGGCCTTCATATGCCTCCCAATCCCCAAATTGCAAAGCAATTAAAAGCAATGTGGCAATAGAACAGCTAAGCAGTCTAACAAGCATGATAGAGCAGCCTAACTTGGTGGCTCCTTTGACAGATGGCCTCAGACAGTCTTGCTGACAGATTTAACTTTTTTGAGTGTTTTCCGATTGTGATAGTGGTGCAGATTTGGGCTGAGGAGCTGGCACATTTCTGGTGCAATAACATGGCCGCTGTCAATGTGATCAACACAATGTCCTCCAAGTTTCTGCTTGGTTAGGACCTTTTTTTGTAGTGTTTGTGCTACAGCATCTTGTTCATAACACTCCATGTGGTTGGGGTAGATAATGGGATAGCTGACACTCTTTCCCACCAACAGATGGAGTGCTTCAGACAACTGACCCTGGAAGCAGACCCTGGAAGCAAAGTTTGTACCAGTGGAGTATTGGGGGGGTGAGGTTATGTAAGCCACTAGTCTTTTGTTATCCCCTAGTACTAGGCAGAGTTACCAGAAAGAAGGACTTTGAATATTTTAAGACAATTAAAAGGCTGCACACCACTTGGGCTCTTTCCGCATCCTACCTCTTCTTGGCGCTGGGGTGCGGTGCTTGCACAAGCAGCCTCTTGTGAGAGGTCCTCGCATCCAGGTTTCTTCAGCTCCACACAAGTTTCCTGCTCGCGCGAGAGCCCCGGCTCTTCCTGTTGCAGTGCAGCCTGGCACCTTTCCAGGCTGCACTGAGACAGGAAGCACAACTGACCTGGCTCCCAAGGCTCCACGCGCCAGGTAAGTATGTGTGGGGCCCAGGAGCAATACGTGATTGCGCAGCATTTATGGCTTAAAGCCGAAAATGCAAAGGTGCGTGATTGTTACCTGCCGGCCCCCGGAGCCTTTCGTGATTGTGAGGGCATCATGCAGATCGCTCCTCGCAATCGCACAAGGCTCAAGGCCCTCTTTCGCATGGCAGATGCCATGTGAAAAGGGCCTTGGTCTCTTCCTGTTGATCACATTTGCACTGTTGTGTTTCCCTAAGAAGTAGGGGCTTGACCTCCCAGTCCATTAGGACTAGGTTGTCAGCATTGGCCTTTGCAGCTAAAGCACATGGTTATGACAATACCATGGTTGATTTTAGGGTTGTAAAGCCTTTGATGTTGGACCGAGGAAAGAGTCAGATTGCTGATAGTTGGGACCCTTTACTTCCATAGGTGCTTCTGACTTTCAGTAAGTTTGGCCTATGGTCTGTAGATCAAGGTATGAAGTGGCCTTTAAATGCAGTAGCACTGACTGCTTTCTTTAGGGTCTTGTGGATTAGTGAATTGGTAACAGCAGGTGAAAGGGATGATTATGACAGAGTTCTGGTCTTTGGGGATGTGAGTGTTTCAGGCAATTGTGTGGTGTTAACAATCAGGCAGTCCAAGTCAGATCAGAGAGGAGTAGTGATGAAGGTGTAATTGGGATTGTCCTCTGACCTGGCTCTGTGCCCTGTTCATGCTCTGCAGTGTTCTGTTCAATTCAGGGGGACTGGACCAGGATTGCTTTTTTGTCATATTGACTTTTTTCCCCTTACCAGATATCAGTTTTGGTCAGTTACCTTGAAGGCCTTACAGTCCTTGGGCCTGAACAGGGTTAAATTTGGCACCCATTCCTTTTGCATTCTGTCTACCTCTACAGCTTCTGTGATGAGCCTTAGCCCACAAACTATCCAGTTGATAGGACACTAGAAGTCTTCTGACACAAAGAGGTGTATGCATCCTCTGAAATTCTGAAGTGATTTTCTGATCTAATGCTCCTGTTTTCCTGTTAGTTGCTAGGTATGGTGTGACAAGATGATGGGTCTTGATCTGTAGCCATGGTATGGTGCACAGGGTGGCATACCAGGCCCAAAGCTGCCATTTGGGGGCTCAACTGGAGTTGAGTGATGTTGCTAATGTGGAATGGCTTGGAAGAAGAGGTTTTGGAGGGATTTGGCTTTGTGAGAATGACTTGGAGTCACTGAAGGGCAAGGACCTGGTTTTACAAACTGTGAGGGACTTTCAGCTTATAGTAAATCATTGTCTTGGGTTTTCTCTTATTTTTTTTCCTGCCATTTTGCCCCACCAGGTGTGGCAGGGGGAAGGTAATCCTAAATATATTAATCTTGCCCAGAGAAAGGTCAATAGGGAAATTCATAATGTTATGGGCATGGAATTGGGATACTTTTTCCCACATCCTGCCACAGTTTTCTGATGGCCACAACTCTACAAGGCTGATGGCATTCATTTGTTAGGCTGTTTCCACAACTTACCTTTTCTCGGCGCTGGGGCATGGGGATCGCATGAGCAGCCTCTTGCAAGAGGCTCTCGCATCCCCGCTGCTTCAACTTCATAGCTGTTGCCTGCCAGCCAGCAGGTAGCATGAGGGCTCTGCCTCTTCCTTCCGCAGCACAGCTGGGCATTTTCCCAGGCTGCACTGCGGGAGGAAGTGCGAGTGCCGCAGCTCTGGAGGCTCCGCATGCATGGTAAGTGCACGTGGGGCCCTGAAGCAATGTGCGATCACGCACCATTTTTGGCTACAAGCCGAAAATGAAATAGTACACAATTGGTGCCTGCTGGCCCCAGCAGCGTTGCGCAATTGTGAGGACGTCGTCTGAAACACTCCTCGCAATCGCGCTATGCTCTGGAGGCCCTTTTGTATGGCAAATGCCGTGTGAAAAGGGCCTCAGAAAAGAGCAATGTGTTGTTCCTGGGGGAGTTGCAACAGGGGTGAGAGCCCTGTTGGTCAGCCTAGTGAGAGAAAGGGCCTACGTGGGTGCTTGTCTGTGGCAAGTAGTGGAGAGATCAGTCTTTGGTGATCACCTTTGGCACCCTTCTGGTGTAACACAGGGCTCTGAAACTTCCTCTGGTGGGATTCCAAGGTTGAAGGGATGGGGAGGGAGGCTATCCTTGAGGTTAATTTGGGATCCAGGCTCTCATTTGTAGAATTCTGAGGCTTGGGTGGGAATCCTCTCAGTTGCCTTCCAATTATGGCCAGCTGGGGAGCAACCCAAGTATTTGGATTGCCCTCAGGGATGAGGTGTTGCACCCAAGGGAATGTTGAGGAGGTTGTCAAGGGATGACACCTGCATCAGATTGTTTCCTGCTCCCTTTCCAGGCCAACACAACTTGATTAGATTAGGTAAAATAACCTGGCCCTTATTAAACTCAATTTCCATGTCTGGTCTTGTAACTCCTAAGCTGGTTATCAAATGACGTGTCCCAGAACAAAAACAAACAAAGATACAAACCAGGTTCCAAAGCAGTAAACACTTTGGTGTTAATTTGATAGAATTAATTGATCATAATTAATCTTCTAATGTGCCATAAGACTTCTATGTGTTCCTTGTAAACATGTATTGCCTTACTGTCAGAGTTGCAAATGTAATTTTTCAAAAGCAATTTATTATTGTTATAATTTAAAGCCTGTCCTTAAAGTTTAGTATGTATAGTTATTATAGTTATTCAAACCTTGTTTTTCTCTTTATTAAAAGTAAATATAATAATTGCTTTATCTTTTTCTTTCTAAAAAAACCCTGAAATAGTTCTTATTTGCCATGTTAAAGGTGCATATGAATTTTAGACATTTTACAATATAAATACACAGCATTCCTGCTCATCTCATTATTGCCTTGGAACACATGAAACAGCAACATGGGGCCCAGTACGAGCCAGCGCATGAACAATGTAATGCTACTTCCACAGAAGTTACAGATATCACATTCCTACAACTATAAAAGGAACTAATCAGGTACTGCAGAAGGACTGAATGTATCCTATCATATAAATGTATTATGTAAATTAGTTATATCTCTTTGGGGGGCAGAGAAGAATTTATTAGTAGTAAAGTGCAAAGGTAGGTTCACAGATGAGCAAACAAAAATAAGAAAGCAAAAATAATTACCACAGATGCTTTACAGATTTTTAAAGTAGGTGATGAGGAAACAAAGATTTCTTATACCTTGGCTCAGTCATTAATCAGAATCAAGAAAGCAGTCAAGAAGTCAGATGAAGGCTAGGACTTGGAAAGGCAGCTATGAAGGAACTAGACAAGATTCTGAAGTGTAAGAACATATCATTGAATTCATATATAGTTAGGATGATTCATGCCAGTATATTTCCAGTTTATATGCATGGTTGTAAACGCTGAACATTGAATAAAACTGATAGGAAGAAAATGAACTTATTTGAAATGTGGTGCTGGAGAAGATTTCTGTAGATTCCATGGCCTACTAAAGAGACAACTAAATGGCCATTAGAGCAAATCAAGCTCAGTTTGGTCAAGATGAGTAAACTGAGACTGTTGAACATTGGACATATCGCGAGAAGACTTGACTGATTCAAAAAGACAATCATGCCTGTTAAGGTGGAAAGCAGTAGGAAAAGAGAAAGACCTCATTACAGATGGAGGGACTCAATCGCAGAGGCCACAGTCCTGAGTCTTAAAGACCTGAACAGAGCTGTTGGTAACAGGGTGACTTGGAGATCTCTCACTCATAGAGTCGCCATGAGTCAAAGACCCTTTTCTCATGTGGGGGGGCCGAAACAGGGCAGCGCACGCAGGGGCGGAGCTTACCTGCTAGCATTTTGCTCCGTCTCTGCTCCGTCCCTGCGGGGAACGCGGTTCCACCGCTTCACATGCTGCCGAATTTCAGCGGCGCTCGGCGGCGTTTGGTGGCGCTCTGGGGCACCCAAAATGGCGGCCAGCAGCTGCCGGCGGCGCTCCGCCAATCAGGGCAGCGCGCCAGCCAGAAGCCCGCCCCTGGGCAGATCTGCAGAGATGCACTACTGCCTCTCTGCAGATTCTCACTGGGAGCTGCCACGGATTAGTGCAGGCGAGTTTGATAAAAACCACCTGGGAAGGTGGTTTTTAAAAAACTCACAGCGCCACCGCTGCGGCTGGGCTAGAGTGGTTGGAGGTGTGGCGCCTCACTGTTTGCAACCGCGCTAGCTCATCTCACGATGTGAACGACCTCCGTCTCTGGTCGTCGGACAGTGGGCTTTTACCCCCGTGTGAAAATGACCTAAGCCAACTTGATGACAGTTAACAATGAGAACATTATATTTGACTAGTTACTTCTTCTTATTGTGACACATTTCTTTTTCTAGAATAGGGCTGGTATAGAATTTCATGAGATTTCATCATCTCAATTACAATTGCATTTCATAACTTCCAAAATTTACTCACAGTGTTTCAATATTTTAGAAATTTGCACGGCTTACAGCATATTTCTGAGAAATAAAGAACACATAAAACAATGAGAAACAACTCATAAAATAACTTCCACAGTTTAAAATGTAAATGGCTAAAATCCACAAAACTGCCAATCATATATACATACATACACTCACACACACACACACACACACACATATATGAATGATATAAATAAATTGGTAACAATGCATATTCACATTAGAAAATGTATGAAATGTGCACAAATTTCAGTGCTGGAAGAAAATGCAAATATAGAGTTAGGAAGAAAAAAAAGAAGTAAGGAGGAAAAGGGGAGGTGTAGGTGATCCTGTTGAAGATTCTAGTCTTCTACTGGCATGTGTTAAATTTGTCTTTTATAGTAAGGATTAATGCATTTTGTTACTGATTCTGATACTAGGGTTGGAGTAAGGAAATAAGATGTGCAGTGAACCTGACTACTGTGCACGCGCGCGCGCACACACACAAATCACAGAGTCAAAAGTGCTTATTGATGTGGCCAATCCTCATAAAGGAAGTCTGAGATGGATCATCTCAATTGACCAGATTTGCATACGAAATACATGCAAAGCTTCAGCTCTGTAAGAATGCTTGATGTCCGTTGACAGGTTGACAGCCAAGGCACGAATATAGTGTCATCTCAGGAATTTTCTAACAATAGAACAAGCTGATGATTTGAGTGTGTGAGCAAAGTTCGGATTGTTTGGATTACTTAAAATGGACAGTAGTGTTGAAAGGTGAATTTTGTACTTTCATTTCTTGAGCATTTTAATTCCGTTTGAACTGCTTGCATCAAATTCATTATATCCTAGACAGTTGTGACAGCTATATTTTGAACATGTAGGTGTATATTTGAAGATCATACAGTTCCATCATTGCATAGAGTGCTCTCCAAATATGTTAGACTTTAACTCACATTAGCCCAAGCCAGGATGATCAATGGTTAGGGTGATGGGACTTGTAATCCAAGCATCTGAGCTAGTTTCAAATCAAATTTAATGTGGGCCAGCCACTTTTTTTCAGGTTCACTACCTGCAGCTGTTAAGAGTCTAGGGGTGGGGGGCAACTGTGTCTTGGGCAGATTGGAAAAAGGCGAATGTTAATATAGCAAATGAAGAATAATTTTCAAAGGGACAGTGGCTTTCATCTGTTGCAGCAAAAACAATAAAGATTCTTGTAAGACTTTGATTCTGGCTGGAATCTTGTTAGTGACTTTATGTGTGTGTATGTCCTGTTTTGAAAAGCTGGAAGAGGCTGCAGAACAGCTCCTTCTTCCCTGTCCAAAACCACCTCCCCTCCAGTCAGGTGAGAAGTCCCATGATGTTGCTGCTATGAGGGAAGGGAGTGGAGAAGACAACTGGGGAGCAGTAGCAGCTTCTTTTCTCCACAGCAGTTTTCTATAGGGAGATGCAGAGGAATAACTTCACCATTCTGCTTACTGTTTCTGAGTCAAACTGCAGTGGAGTGAGGAGATACTCCCTTCTGCCTGATCACCTCCCTCCCAACCCCTCCATCTCCACAGCTGTTTAAACATTTGTTGTAGTGGTCTCACAAGGCTTGGCAGCTGCCTGGGTAGAAAGGCATGAAGCCACATGTGAGCAGCAGTTATACTCTAGGTTCTCAGCCTCATCCTGGAAGCCTTTTGGTGCTGTTCCCTGGCACAAGGATTTGGCATAAGGCAGTTTTTGGAGCAGTGAGTAATGATAGTGGAAGGACAGTGGAGAAAACCATCTCAGTCACTAAAAAAGCTGCCTTGCCAGCAGATCAGGTACTGGTAAAACAGTGTTCTCTTTTTTTGCTGCCATTCTGTCTTTCACAATTGGTCTGCCCAGTATTCTTGCCATTCTAGCATAATTGTGTCAGCCACAGTATGTCTCTTTATGTGTAATAGAATGAACTTTCATGGACAATGCCCCACTTCTTCAGATGCATGAAGCATTTCCAATAATTTGAAGTGTATGTGTAAAATACACCTGGTTGGAAGGCAGAACAGTAAAGAAGGGCCCATTCCACAGTAGCCTCTCATCCCAGCAAGGGGATGGGAGAGAAGAGGACCGTAATGATGCTTCTGCTTGACTTCATTATGGTCCCACTCGTCTCCCATCCTCAGGCACTGTGATCATGGATTAAATCATTGATGGATTTTCTCTGTCAATGACCTATGATTGCACCACTATCCCATACTTACCTGTCCTATGGAAGCCCTGGAAGCTCAATGGCAGTGCTTCTTGCCCCACCACAGCCTGGGAAATTACCCAACTGCACTGTGGAAAGAAGTGGTGTGCCCCTCTGCAGGGAGCTGGTCTCATGTGGAGAGGAGAGCTCCCATCATTCTCCCTTCCTGGAAGAACTGGGATCACCACTGGAGGACCACACAAGAAAGTAGAGTGCAGAAAGGACCACATGAGAAGATAGAGTGTGGAAAGGGCCAAAGAGATGTTATGAGAGTAAAATTTACACCATTAAGATATACCATTCATCAAACTGTTGCTGATAACTCAGGTTCCATAAGCTGAAGCCATAACCAATAATCTAATTCTTTAAAATAATAACAGATGTAAAGTGTTTTCACTATTTAGGACAATATAGTGTACAGACCACCAATGTACTGAGTTCAGCTTTACATTCATAATCTTAATTTTAAAATCTCAATATATTTCTCCATGTTAGCTCTCTCACTTTGGCCCTGTGTTGTTACTCCACATGTGACTTTTTTAAAGGAAAGGATTATATTAATTTGGTGCCATTGTTAATTTAAACACTCTGACAAACCAATTGTATTAAGAGAATAAGGTTGTTAACATTTCCCTTGGTACATTTGATGAGGTTAAGAAGGATGAATGTCATAATTAGTAATACTATTAAGACATAGCTCTCATGGGGAAATCATAGGTGATGTCTTTGCTTTGTGGTCCTGAACACCAATAGCTTTTACAAATGTAGCAATTGGATCTGTAACAAGCTTAAGTCAAAGTGCTTGGACAGAAGCAAGTGAAGGGTCACTGGGTAGCAAATGTGCAGGAGACAACCATCAGACTATTTTAGTTCAACAGCATACACCATTAATTAGATGTATATAGTAAAAATGATAAACCTCCAGAGAAGAACTATATCTCCAATAGTCACCTAAGCTTCTGCATTTGTAGTCATTATTCTAGAAAGAAACCCCTTCCTCTTCCCTTTTCTCCATGCATTATTGTCCCAGATTCTATAATTTGTATTTTCCTACGTAAGGTTGTGCCAGTATTTTCAACCATTTTCTCCCAGCCATACATCAGCTAAAAGGCAACAATCCCCACTGAATGGAGAAGGGGAAAGAAATTCAGTATATTCAGTGGAGAGGAGGGAGTTGTTTGGTTACCTTGCAATTATCATAAAGTGGCTGAGCAATGTGATTTTTTTTCTCCAACTTAAAAAAAACTAAGGAAGTCCTTCACCAATTGCTGACTGGTCATGGGGGCATCATTACAATAAGGGACAGCTGGCCATGTTGTTCTAAGTCTCACCTGAAGATCTGGGAAAGCAATCTCATAATTGCCAGCAACCTTGGCTGTTATGAATTTCCCCAAGAGATCTTATCTGGGATCCTTCAGGGTTGTCCAGGTCTCATGAGAGTTTAGCAGTCCTATATGGGCCTGCTTGATCCAAGACCCAGCCATTTTACCTTTTGTGATGGCTCAATTAATCAACCTTCTCATGTCAAGGTTCTATTTTTACTTAAGACCTATGGTTTACGCAGGTCATCCATTCATATCTAAGAAGGATATATTTCTTTCTTTATTCATCCACCTTGGAGTTCTGTCCTAAATCCTATTGTTCCTCCAACTTGAGAAGACTCATTGAATCAATGGGATTTACCTATGTGTTGTCTCACCATTTGACAACTATTTCAGTGAGTGGACTCTAACTGGAACCAACTAACATAATTCCAATCTCTGTACCCTATTCATTATAGTCTTTATATTTACTTTGTAGATATGCTGTAAGCATTTTAACAGTTTCTCTGTGTTTTCATTATCTTTACTACAACTAGTTGGTATGCATGTGAAGGATGAGAAAGCAAAGCACCTTAATTTAGTGAGAAACAACTATGGGCAACTATTACTCCAAAAGGTGGGAGACCTTGAAGTCCACCAGCAGTGCCAGCGTCTCCCTAGAAAGGTAGGGAATTATAGCTCATAAGGAGACATGTGACAGAGAGGTAGTACAGGACCTTTTCTCTTGTGTATACTGGTACAAACTGTGAAACACCAGTTGAGAGTCAAAAAGAATGTCTTTATTGGAGGATTCGCAGACACAAGGAAGCGATCAAGTGGTCTCATGAACCATACAAGGCCAGCAAAGGGAAAGGATTGAAAGGTTGGATAGTGAGAGATTTTGGGGAGTAGTGGGTGATAATTACCAATCCAGAAGCAGAAGATTGAAGCAAGATGGCTCAAACAAGACTTTGAAGGTAGCACAGGGCACAAGAACTGGAGAGCCAATGGACAGAGTGACACACATCTGTGTGTCCAATGTACTACAAACAGTCAGGCTTGGGGCCAGGTTTAAGTATCCTGTTTCCTCCCTGAAGGGGAATATGTTAATTGCTGTCTAGAGAGCAAAGTGTATCCAGAATGGACTAATGGTCTTAACTTCAGTTGACAAAGGACTGATGGAAGTTGTGATAATCTCTTAATGTCTGGGCAGGTGAAAGAACAAAGGAGAGTGTCTGTGGGAAGAAGTTACAGGATGATGACCACTGGTTACTTCATCAGGGCAATCTCATTTGCTATTTTATTTGAATGTTGGGTCATTGAGAGGATTATTTGAAGCCCATCAGTGCTGGGGCTTTCCTATCTAATCCTTTTGAGCTTACAACCTAGCCATGATAAGGTCAGCTGTCTTAGCACATGGCTTCCAATTTAGAATACTTTTGCACATGCCTTCTACCCATAAGTGTGTGATTTTTATACCAGAAATGATATCTCTCACCAATTAAATTATATTTCTCACCAATTATACTGTATCATGGAATCGGGGTGCTGTGGTAACATAGCTATGGAAGGAAGCTTGAGTGGGGTTACTCTGCATATTTGAGCCACTACAGGTTTGACACACCATGAACTATTCAACTGGAATTAGCAGGAATTTACCAGTGCCTACCAGTCCACAAGCCCTTGGCACTGGGCAAGAAGTTCACCAATTGGCAGAACATTCCTTTCACACAATATTACCCCTTCTCTCATTGTTATATGTTGCTTTAATAAAATTGTGGCCTACCATCTCTACCTGTAAGTTGGAGTCCAGCTTCTCCTGTCTAGTGCAGTAAGTCATCCTGCAAGGTTCCTGAAATGCCCATTGGAGGACATTGCAACAGGGACTCCAGGAGATGTTCAGCAGCCCAGCTATATGCCCTACTTAGAAGTAAGCTCCAGCACAATAGCTTCTTGGGCTGGAAACCCCAGCTTAATTCTTTCCAATTGCTTTCCAGGCTGCAAACTAGAGCGTGATCCACAGGAAAACTTGAATGCCTGAAAATTAGAATTCTTTCATGCAAAGCTTTCCAGAGCTGCAAACCAGAGCTCCTTTTCCATGAAAAAGCCTTCCTGGGTTTTAACTATCTTTTTATATCCCACCTCTGATCAGTGGGTGAGACAAAAGCAGAAAAATTCCCCTTCCTTGTTTTAGAAAGTTTGGTAAGGGTAACTGCAATCAGGTTATCTTAGGCCATTTCTGCACTAGCCTGTTATAGTGCTATGATTCCACTTTCAACATCCTATGGAATCCTGCGATTTGCAGTTTAGAACCCCAGGATTCTATAGGAAGTTGAAAGTGGAATCATAGCGCTATAACAGGCTAGTGCAGACATGGCCTTAGTCACAGCCAGTTCTAGGCCTGGAATGCCCCAAGGTTACTTCCACTACATTCAAAAAGGGAGGGAAAAAAAAGAGATTAGTACACATTGGAATATTTTAAACTATGGTTCAACCATGTGGGACCTTTATGTTCTCTTTGCTGAACTCAGTTGATTGCCCACATTATTTGATTTACATAAATTTTGTTTTTGAATGTTTACACTAAAATAGAAACTATCTTACCAGCAAGGAGACACAAATAACATCCCAGGCTGAACATTCATCTTTAATGTATTAATATGTGTTATCTAAAAGGGAACATTTTTCACTGGTTGATTTAATTATGGTTTTCATGACTTTGGCAATAAGGGGGAAAAATCTCTATATAAAAGTTTTATGAGAAATGAAAATACATCTTAATGTACTCCCAACCAGAATTTTCCAGACTGAAAGCCAGACATTTGGAGTGTTAAGGCTAAATGGCTGATTTACTGGTATTTCTGTCACAGTGCAATTCCATATATATATATACTTTGAAGTAAACACCACTAAATTCAATTGGACTTGCTCCTAGGTGTAGATGTATATAATTGGCCCAGTATCAATAGAATGGAAGAAATAAACAACAGTGGAACTCCAAGAGGTCATCCACAAGTTATTTTATTTGTATGTATAATTGTGTAACTGTTATTTTTGCTGATCTACAAAACTGCTGGAGTTTGCAGTTTTAAGAAAAGTTAAAAGTTTCTCACCCAAAGTTAGAAGCCAGGATTTAGTGTTGGAGTTCTGTCAATGGAAAAGCATGATCCACTAGAATCAGGAAGAAACAGTGATCTCCTTTTCCCACTGCAGTGCCCCTCACAAACCCCACAGACTTCTTCTGGAAAAAATTCTGGAGCTCAGTGTTGGAAGTCTCTAGGATCTCCACTAAAAAGACAACACACTGGCATTGCAGTGCTTAGCATGACATTCAATTTAGGTCAGAGCCAAGATCTAAGATCCATACAATTAATTCACTGCACTCAAGGTGGGTTGCACTTTTCTTTCTTAAAGAATAGCTTTCTATGCCATGTGACAATGTATTTTTGAAACAAAGTGGAAATAGCCTATTGTGCCCAAAATTCCACTTTGAATCTTTCAAATTAAAAAAAAAAAAATCAGAGCTGGCTGCAACAATGTCACTGAGTGAAATGGATAAGAGTGCAGCTCCCCTTCCACATGCAGAATTGAAGCTGGACTAAAAGCTGGATCTTAGGCCCTTTCCACAACTTACCTTTTGCCAAAGCCATTCCGTGGGGATCTTGAGGTTGGCTCTCCTGGGTGAGGAGCACAACAGAAGCACTCCCCAGTGCACTGGCTGCCTGCTGGAAGGGAAGACATGCAATGGCCCCACCCCTCCCTTCCACAGCACAGCCCGGCACTTTCCCAGGCTGTGCTGGGGGAGGAAGCACAGTCATTGAACTTTCTGACCCTCTGAACAGCAGGTAAGTGCAGGAGGGCAGTGGGAGAACTGCATTATCATGGTGCATTGATGGGAAAAACTCGTCAATGATTTACTCCATGATTGCAATGGGTGGCCACAGGATCCTGATGACATTGCAATAATGTCATGCAGAACTGTCGTTGCAGTCCTATTGCGATCCCGTCACCATTGAGGATTGGGAGCGGAGTGCAAAAAGGGCCTTTGTTTAACAAGAGAGTGCAAACCACCACACCTGAGGACCCAATGAAAGCTTGGGAATTTCAAAGTAGTAGTGGGAGAAACATTATTGGAATATTTATGAAATATCTAGGGCTAAAGTCAACTATAGATATTGAAATGCCTGGGAGATGTGACTTGTTACTAAAATTAAGTCTCATTGATTTCACTGTGACCCTTTCTGCATGAGATGACCTTACCATGTTGTTGCAATATCGTGTTACGTATTACCGCTATAGGCTCGTTCCGTGCTTCACCATTCCATTTTAAATTGAGTTTTATCGCGATGCTGCTGGTTTACGTTCTGAATTACAGCGATCCTCTTGAACGCCATTACTCTGCCTTCACTCCGTACCATCTTTCCTGATTTGTTAATTTTTTTTTTATACCGTACACCGAGATGGCCATAGGTACACAAGAGATGGCCATGATTACGTAGTGGCTATGCAGTGGCCACCATTTTCCGTGATTACATAGCAGCTGTGATTAAGTAGCGGCCACCATTTTCGTGGTCCTTGTGTGTGTGCTCTTTGCTTTGTTGTCTGTGTAGGTATGGAATTGGATTACATATTCCATATTTGCAGTATTGCTCTACAGATGCATATCCTGGTTCTCAGCTATGCAATTGCGCTCTTATGAAGAGAGTGGGAGCATGAGCAGAGAAATTCAAGGATCTTGTTGTCCATCTGCCATTATGTCAGACAATGCCACCACCTCATTTCTGCTGCTGTTGTCTCAGATGATATTGCAGAACCAGCAACCATCTCTCTGCTCCCTTATGCAGTCTGCTGGATGGAGAGCCTTCCGCAGCCAAGGAGAAGGTGGATAGGGGAGCATATGTGTCATTCTTGATGGACAAAGGAGGTATTGGAAAAGTGGGATGACAAAATGTGGCTGTAGCACTTTGTATGACCAGAGACACTCTTTTTGAAATTGCAGAGTATCTTCGCCCCCACCTGGAGCGATCAGCCACCGTGATGAGGATTCCAATTTCTGTAGAGGAACGAGTTGCCATAGCAGTTTGGTGGCTAACTTCCCCCCACATATACAGAAAGACAGCCAACACCTTTGGCCTTGGAATTTCTACTATTGCTGAGATTGCTGTTGAAGTCTGCCTGGCAATAGAGCATGTGCTGCTTCCATCAATCATTTGCTTAGGTAACTACTGCAAGGTAGGTTCTTATTTGACCCCCCATACCAAGCACATGGAATGCTACCTGGTGTCACTCAGAAGCATGGTGTCAGGGCCCCAGGTGTGGCCGCGCCGGCGGGCGCTGCGGAGGCCGATGCCGGTCTTACCTCCGAGGAGGAGGACGCGGATCCAGGCCCGTCAGAGGCCACGATCAGCTGCGGCGGCCCTGCGGCCGTCGCGGAGGGCTCCGCTGCGGGGGGGGGCCGCTGGGATACCGCGGCAGAGGACGATCCCGGCGAGGGCCCGTCCCGCTGGATGGAGGCCGCTGCTGACGTCGCGGGTGGGTCCGCCGCTGCGGAGGCTGCCGGTCCGGCTCCCGGGCCGCGGGGCGTGTCGGACGCGGCGCCACGGGAGGAGGCGGGTCCCGGGCCCTATCCCGGGGCTCCGCCTACTCGTGAGGAGGCCTCGGCCAAGGCCGAGGCAACCGCCCCACCGCCGACATTCCTGCAGCGGCGGCGAGCCAAGGAGGCCAGCCACCGCTCCCGGCGTCTTCAGGAGAAACACCTGGAGGCGGGGAGCTCCCAACTGTAGCTCAGCTGCGAGCCCGGCCACGCGCTCAGCCCGGATTGGCCGCGGGCCAGGCTGCAGGCCTTTTTAGGCAGACGCGGGGATGGGGAAGGCACGGAGCAACAACCGTCGGCTACCTGTGCGTCTGTCGCCCGTGCCTTGACCCCGTCCGGTCCGTGCCTGTGAGCTGCTGTCTGGCTTCCCCGCGACTCTTCCCTGCGTTCTGGTGCTGCAACCGCTTTGTGTTTAGGGTGAGGCAACCCGTCATTCTTTTCTGTTACGTGCCTGCTGTTAAGGCGATCCTTAGTTCCTGGCTGCTTGCCGGTGGCAGCCCCCCCGGAAGACTGTTTGGGACGCAGCTGCCGGTGGCCTAGGTCCGGCCCCTGCTTGACCTCAGCCCGCACTGACACATGGGTTATTACAGTGCATGATACATCTATGCTGCTAGTAGTTGTGGTGTTGATGTGTGCTTAACAATATATTTTGATGTGTGAGAGATTTAAAGTAGGAAAATGTGAGAATCATAGGCTTTGCAGAAATGTTGTGTAGTGGCCAAGAAAGAGGCGAAACCAGGTTTCAGGGAAAAATCAAAAAGCCAGTTTTATTACAATACCTTGCGCAAGGGGCAACAGTTAATTCAGAGCTGTTGTGTCGATTAATTGAGGTAGCATCACTATATACCTTTTGCCTTCTATGTCAGCAATCAATCATTTACTTAGCCCGCCCATCACTGGAGAAAAAGATCTTTGGTTAACTTTCCATTACATCATTGACTGGCATACACGTGTACAGAAGAGAACAAAAGGTTAGTTTAGAAAATGATACAAAATTATGGTAGGGAGTATAGTGCCTCCCTGTAAATTCCCAGACCTTTTGCAAGGCCATTCTATAAAATTTGAGATAAGACAGACATCTACAATTTACTCAGAGGCACAATTCAATTTGCTTATTTTTCCTGTTCAAGTGGTATTGAATTTAACCCCTTCAGTTGGACAGATCAATTTCTGAGATGAGAGTTCTGATTGCTCTGAAATACCTACATAATGGTTTTTCTTCTTTCCTCCCATCCACAGATAATGGAAAGCTTCCAGGAATTGGGACTGGCACAATGTGTTGGCATGGTAATGCCTCCAAAAGGAAGAGCAGTGGAATTTATAAATAGGAAGGATTTATCATTCTTGGAGATTTGTGGACCTTCAGTTGTGATATACGGGATGAACACATGATGCACGTGTCTTCCACCACTCTGCCCTGTGGCAGGCAATGGAACCAGGCATTTTTATTCCCAGAAACCACACTGTCACCATAAATGGCATGGAGGTAGGCCCACTCATCCTTGGGGATGGTGCCTACCCCCTTTGCCATTGGCCGATGAAGCCTTATGCAGGTCACTTGAATGCCCAACATATTGCATTCAACAGGGTGTTCAACCGTTGCTGCAACATAGTGGAGCATGCATTTGGAAGGCTGAAGGTAAGATGGGGCTGCCTCTCGGCCCCACTGACATTTTCCAAAGAAAATTACCTGCCAGTGGTCTCTGCATGCATCGTTCTCCACAATATATGCAAGTGCAAGGGCCACATCTTACATCTGCCTTAAGGCCACCACCACCTGTGAATATTACTCCTAGTAATGTCTTTTATGAGGCAACTGGGGGCAGGAGGCTTAGCGACGGCAAGAGGGTGAGAGGGGGCTATTGCAAGAAGCATTGCTGGCTAGACGTACTACGTATTGTTCTCCAAGTTGGTTGAATGCCTTCACTGCTAGGCAATATTCCTAACTATTTGATGCTGTTCTTGGTTCCCTGTCACACCAACTATTGTAAAACCTACTATGCTATTGTGATTTCTCAAGTAAAGAAACTTTTTTTGTCAGTGTAAGTTTTCTCTGTGTGTTTGGATGTGGAGTCTGGAAAGATAGAAGTAGGAGGTTACATTTTTTAACTGCAGAAAAAAAAACTGAAGACTAGTGCTGGAACATCAAATCATTTATAACATATAAACAGCAAGATGTGAGGAAAGCCTCACATCCTGGATTTTTTACACTGAAGTGCAATAAAAGTATAACTATGCATTAC
Source organism: Iguana delicatissima (assembly GCA_948472985.1). Classification (NCBI taxonomy): domain Eukaryota; kingdom Metazoa; phylum Chordata; class Lepidosauria; order Squamata; family Iguanidae; genus Iguana; species Iguana delicatissima. Next base: position 991,102 of record CAOKZL010000065.1, read on the forward strand.
TATTAAGGGAGAAGTTGAGAGAGGACTCCCTGCTGCATTTGCAATTTAAATTTAAACATATACGTTTACATTTGGGTTGGCTTCTCATGTTTAACAAGCCATTTCAGAACACATTCTGCAAGTAACACAACTTTCTTCTTTGTAACAGTGCAACAGAGAAAGCTCTAAGAAGATGGAGCCTACAATCTCCATTCCTATCTTGCCTTCCTATGGGCTATAAAGATCAAGTTTCTTTTTAGGACGTACTTGCTTTCCTGTTCTATGCCCTCGCTGTGACCCAGCTTTAGGCACTTCAGACACTTGAGCTGTTGAAATGGATACAGAGACATCACTGTTTCTGGAAACTGGTCTGGTATTTTCTAGCAGCTTCTCCAGGGAGTCAATCATGGAGGAGATTGTCCTGTTGCTTACTTGGAGGAGTTACATAACCTACTGCCTCTCCTCTGCACAACCAATCGAATCTCCATTCATGTTCTCCACTGAATCTCAGAAAATCTTGTTCCCATTGTCCAGCTTGCCCATAAGTGCATTGATATCCTCCCTATGGGATTCATGGTTGATCTGATGTTCCTCCCTAGATGTAGCACCCTCCTCTTTAATCTGCTCCATCATTGCTATCGTGATGGCATCTCCCCTTCTTCCAAAACAGTCTCGAGCCCATGCATGCCTGAGTCTCGAATGGGAGGAAAACGACGCCATGTCAATGCTGGTGGGAGTACTGGGCTCATCTTCCACGAGCCCTGGAAACGCAGGGTGTGTTAGGGTGGGTTACCTGAAATATATTCCTATACAGGAACATTTGGTATCCTACAAAGGGTAAATTGTAATCTTTCCTGTTCTCATACTCAACTATTCCTGACATTGTTGGATTGCTATCTGCATCCTCAGAAGGTAAGACACCACTGTTCTCCATAGGCTCATCATTGGCTGTGGTGCATAAATAGGAACTGTTAGGCACATTCCCTTAATATACTGCTTTTCCAAAGTTGAAACGTTCACAATTTTATTGCCCTCCCTTCTTACTATGCTTATTATTATCACGACTATTATTAGTATTATTTTTACTATTATTCCCACTATTATTATGGTGGTGGTGGTGGTGGTTATTATTATTATTATTATCATCATCATCATCATCATTATTAATATCCTACCTAGTGTACAGTCACTGGTTTCAAATAGGTCAGAGAAGTTCCCATCTTTTTCCCTCGCTTCCAACAGTGCCACTGTGAGGAAAAGAAATGGCAAACATATTTGTAGGCAAGGAAGGATGAAGAACTTTTTCCCTTCCCCTTTACTGTAGGTTTTTCCCCTGCATATTATATCCCAGCAGCCCCTCCTCCACACCCCTTTCTTAGCGTTGTTACCTGAGAATGAGGGAGATCCACCCCCATTGTTCTGTGAGACTCTGTGCTCCTGTACAGCAGTGGATGGGCCAGCACATACGTCCCCAGTATCCCCCTGTACTCCGAGTTTTAGGCTACGGCACATGCACTTTGGCTTCACACTCGCATCCCCTTCTACTATACGATGTAGTTCCCCATAGAAAGGACATGTTTTCTTTGGTCTCCCTGTGAGTGAATTCCAGGCAACCACCCAGCGATATTCCAGACTTCGTCTTTCAGTGGCATTCTTCTGCAGTTCAACAATGACCTCTTCTCCTCAACTCCCTTGCCACATCCACAAAAATATCTATATTTCTTTAGTTTGATTTCAACTCCACTTGCACATTCTCCTCTCCCCAAACTGCTAATAAATCCACAATCTCTGCTTTCCGTCATGCCTTCCCCCTTCCTTTTGACCTGGCTGCTTCACTTTCCTCCTCCATTTTCCCGTTGAAAGAAAAGACAACAGAAAAATGGAATTACAGGTGCCATCATAATAACATAATTACGCAAGGCACTTGCTTCAAACAATAAGAATGCCACCTTATCACATGATTTTGCTTCTGAATGGCCAATTAGTTGCCAGGCGGAAACGGTGGCCACTTATTGTTCCTAGGTGGGAAAGGTTTATACGGCTTGTGTTTACCTTCTTTCTTTTGGACGTGGTGAGCTTGCTGATTCTTGGGTGTTTCTTGCTGTGTGGTGTTTGGTGTTTGGTGCTGTGTGCCGCTGTGTGTGTTTGCCTTTGCATGTTTGCGTTCCTACGTTGTTTTTATCTTTAATTAGTTTTGCTTTCTGTACTGCTGACTTTTCTGTTAGCCTGTGTGAATTGTACCCTTTGCTTCTCTGACCTTTTTTTCTGTTTTCCTTTTCTTTTGCTTTTTTGCTTATTTTGTTTGCTTGCTGGTGTGAGTAGATTACTGTGTGCTTTTTCTCTGGTTGTGTGATTATAGTGTGAGAATGCCAAGGGAAGGAACTTTGTGGACCTTCAAGGAGGTCAGGACAATGCTCTCATTGGTGGCAGAGAGCCCTGGCTTGGAGGTGCTTATGAAGAGCACCCCAATTCCTAGCCACCACTTTTATGAGGACATTGCATTGGCCCTCACTGAAAAAGGCTTCCAGAGAATGGCAGATCAGTTGATTTCTAAATTTAAAAACCTGAAACAAGGCTTTCATCTTTTGTTCTTTTTGATACTGCATCTCCCATCATCCCTTGCCATGTGAGCATTGGCAAGGGGTGATGGTTGAGGCAATGCAATAATCTTGGGGGGAGAGTTGGAGGGAGTTTGCCTAGCAGACTGTCCTTTTTTTTGGTTTCAGTGCTGTTGGGGAGGCCCTGGGGAAGGGAAGTACTTCTTCGGAATACTACCTCCCCCATTGTCCCTGGCCGTGTGAGCACCGGCATGGGGTGATGGCAGAGGCAATGCAGGGTGATTTCGGTACTCTTGGGGAGACCCAGGGTGGAGTTGGAGGATGGAGGGACTTTTTAGGGAGGCATATGTGGGTGCGGAAAGCCACCGGCCACTACCACCTTACCTTATCTGATGGATCTTGAGTTCCCACAACTCTTGGTTCCTCTATGGCCTTCTCCCCCCACATACCCATGGCAGAGAACTTAAGAAGAGAAAGCCCCTCAGTGTTTGCTGCCATTGCTGTCTTCTGTTGTTTTCATGGGAGCATTACTGAGGGAGGAACAGTTAAGAGAAATGTAGATAAATGGTTACAGCAAAAAAAAGTTATAAGATCTAATAATGTATAACAATAACAATAATAGTAATAATCCTTAAAATCCCCTTCCCACACTTAGCAGAATTCACACCGTATAGAGCATAAAATGGTGACCAAAAATGGTGACATCTGTACTTGTGGGTGGGGACAGCTTGGGAACACCCACAACCCCCTGGCGCCGCCTCTGAATTGAGACGATGCACTATAACATTTCTGCATTAAGCTGGCTGATGGGATTACAGTGGTATTGCTGCTACAAAATGGATTTTTTCCATCGGTAGAAAACTACATAATTACGACATTTTGAAACGAAATAGTTACGTAATAACGACGATGTCGTGCGGAAACACAGGACCCTTACCAGCTGCAACCTGTTCCAATTTCACTTTTTTGACTTCATGCAGAAAGGGCTCAAGTCTCTTTCTCTGAAGGTCTTTAAATAGAGGTTGGATTACCATCTTTTGGGAGTGCTTTGATTGCATATTCCTTTGCTTTGATTGTTTCTTCATACATGATGACTCATCTTAAGCTGAACATGGACAAAATGGAGATCTTGGTGTTTCAGCCTGACTGTCCAGCAGCCCCTCTCTCATGTCCTCCACTGGATGTACAAGATTACACAATGACTCACGTCTCACTTGCCAGGAACCTCAGAATCCTGCTGAATGATCATGTATCTCTGTAGCCCTTTACTGGGGCTACAGGAAAGGCATGTAATTTCCATCTCTTGAACATCCACAGGATCCAGCAGTTCCTAACTGTTGAGACTGCCGATTTGCTTGCCCAGGCCTTGATTATCTCACATCTGGATTATTCTGAGATCTTATCAGTAGGTTTGCCTTCCTGCTCCCTTCTTCCTCTGGTTTTAATCAGAAAAATGATATCAGGGTTGATTTAAATTTCCCTAAATATTCACCTGTTTCTTTTCTCCGTAAATCCTTTCACTGCCTGCCAGTTTAGGCCAGGGCCTGTTTCAAACTTTTGGTTCTGGTATTCAAGGCTTTGTGTTCTAACCTTCCTCAGTACCTTGCAGCTCAATTAGTACGGTACACTCCATCCAGGAATTTAAGATCTACAGGCAAAGGATTACTAGTTTTCCCACCAACATGTACAGCTCCATCAAAACTGAGAGCCTTTCAAGATCTGGCTCCACATTTGTGGAATGGTCTTCCTTTGTACCTTCAGCTGAAGAAGGATCTCAGCCATTTTCATAAAGGGTTGAAGACCTGCCTCCTTGATTCACCATCTTAAGCCACTGAGTTGTGTTTAAGGTGTTGAGAAGGATAGTGACTGGTGGGGTGTTGGGGATTTCAGTCAATGTATTGTTATAGTATTATGTTTACTGTCTATGTCCCTTACTGTGTATATTGATGTTCCACCCTTCAGTGAAAATGGCATTATAAATAAACTTCTTCTTCTTATCATCATCACCATCACCACCATCATCATCAGAGAGACTGGATTAGATGGTGCCTTTTACTCCAGCCAGCAAGTATCCCAGGTGGTTGGAATACAAGAGCTGTTGGGTAGCTAAGCTAGTCGAGGTCGGTCAAAGGCTATCCAGTAGAATGAAGGGAGAAACAAGAGAGTGATTGTCATGCAGTCCAGAAGTCACACAGCAAGTCAATAGTCCAAATAAACAAACCAACGAGGAGTAAAACGGAGTTGTAAATAGTAGCCAGTCCAAGGTCCACAGAACACAAAATGCCAAAGAGTACTGCCAGCCACCAAGGTAGACAGTTGTTAAGCAACTAAGCTGCCACTGAACTGCTAGAATATAGTGAACTGCTGGAACTGCAAGGTATCTCAAGGCACCAGATATTTGATTAGTCAGCATCTTAAGATCCTCTGGGACCAACATAACTTCACTTTATCTCTCCTACACTGACAAATGGCTACACCACATCTTTCTAGCTGTATGATCTTATACTTCTATGTCAGCTCCAACTGTTTTAATTTTGTTTATTATTTCATTGTATTTTAGTGTTTGGCTGTGTATATCACCTGGAGCTAAATCTTACAGTAAACAAAGTTAAACAGAATTTTAGGCAAACAGAAAGATCCAAGGTACCATGCTCTCAATGAGGACTTTCTCATAAACCTCTGGTGAACCTGATGGGATTTTAAAATATCATGACTACACAAGCTGTTGCAGTAACAGTACAGTAACTAAAGTAATTTAGAGTAATTTAAGTACAGTAACTAAAATGTAGAGGGAGGAATCAGGGTAGCCTGACCTCTTCTGTCGCCCTCTTTAAATGGAATACAACTTTCTGAAGAGAGTCTTCTCAGTCTATGGAGACCTCCACATACATTGGCCCTTGGAAAACACTGGGCTCGAAGTTACATAAAGAGCCTCGGGACTGACTGCTTGGTTGCTTGATTGATTTAACATCCTGCCTTTTGCCTTTTACCCAAGACAAAGAGAGGGAACCACCTCAGGTGGCAAATACTCTGCAGCAACAGAAGCAGTGCTCTGATTGGTCCTCCTGAGGCTACCAGTCATCACTCCGTCTTGGTAGAGAGAGTTGTGAGTGCTACACAATCTGTTGTCATCCCCTGATATGGCCTGTCGTTTTCAGTGTGATAAAGAATTGCATTCCATTGTTGCTATTAAAATTGCTGTGAGTAGTTCACTCAACTTTTATAGGTGGAATGTGCCTGGTAAAATCTCCTTGGACAGAGAGGAGTCTTTCCTTCAAAAATTTACCCTACATGCACAGAGAGTCACAGAACAGGCGGCAGAGAGAAAGGGAGTCTAGTGATATCCCCCTGTCATGAATACTTAACCATACCCAAAAATAGGATGTCCAAAGGGCATGTCTGAGTTCACATGCGATCAGGTAGTTCTCTTTTCTGTTTCATTGTGGTTTTGTTATGTTAAACTCACTGGAAATTTTTCATCTCATGAGAATTTATTCATTGATTAACCTGGTTGTCTACCTGAGTTACGGATCCTGTGGGATGTTACTGGTGGTGTTATCCCGCTTATCCTAGGTGGCAGGAGGTCTCAGTCAGGATTGAACATATCTGTATAATTACCTCCGCCCTGTCTCTGTCATAAATCCGTATCAGAAGTTTTACTGTGTCCTCTAAATTATGTTGAAAGGCTTCTCCCTGCCTCCTTCCACTTCACATTCAAAGTGTTACCTTCTAGCTTCATAGACAATTCAAATCATTATTTATAACATGCGTAAGAAAGATATCAGGTAAGGGGAATTTCTCAGCTTGTTTCTATGCATCTGTTTAAAAAAAAACCCTGAGGAGTTTCAGTAGAAAACATTTTAAAAATTAAATTCCATGTCGCATTGTACCTCAGCACCCAAACTCCAGATTTATTTGTAAGAGTTTGTATGTTGAGCATGCTTATTCCCAGTATTCACAGTTTCTGAAAAAAATAGAATGATGTTCATTGTTTTCATTTACCATCTTGCTAAAATATGTTTTGCTTTATTTATTTGAAGTTCTGGGGGGGGGGTAAAGATGTTTGGGTGAAGAGGTTCTCAAGATGATTTACCTGAGAAGAAAGTCAAAGAAAACATTCCCCACCTGCTGAAATGAAATCTCTTAAAGACACGACACAAAAAGAAAAATGAATGGTGAGGAAAGAGGACTGGTAGCAAACTGACACAACCTTAGGTTGTTGTGGGTTTTCTGGGCTTTGAGGCCATGTTCTTTTAGTATTTACTCCTGACGTTTCACCTACATCTGTGGCTGGCATCTTCAGAGGATGCCAACCACAGATGCATGTGAAACATCAGGAGAAAATACTGATAGAACAACGGCCTCAAAGCCCAGAAAACCCACAACAACCTATGGATTCCGGCCGTGAAAGCCTTGGACTTTACATTGACACAACCTTGTTTCTAATGTCGCAAATGTCTTGTAGCAATCAACTGGAATGGAAAAAGTTGAGGGAGCAGAAGAGTCCCATGTGCTTGTCACTCAGCAAAGTCAATGGAGTGGTTCCAATCTTCCATCTCTCCCTCTGCTGTACCCTAATGGAGGGATTGCTGCTGGATGATAGGGGTTGTACACAGTTTTGATTCAGGTTCATATGGTGATGATTGTATCCAGTCTAAAAGCTTCCCTGAAAAAGCAGTGCTAATGCTTTCAGGAGAACATGAAAAGTCCACAGCTTGAAATGTTATTTTTAAATGATTTGCTTATTACTCATTGCTGGGTGAAAATGACTTTGATATTGTTCATTACTTGTTATTGCATTGCTCATTACTGGTGCACTACTTTTGTTACTTCTCAATCACCTTTTAAAATAAATTCATATTTTAAAATACAAAAAAAAAGTCTTCAAAACACTTTTGGATAAGAGGAACAAGTTAACATTATGAATTGTCACTCATAATGTCACTTTAAATGTCAATGTTGGTGATGCCATTGCCCTGAAAGCAATGTTTTATAGGCCAAATTTTATTCTATTGTGTTGCTTCTAAGAGACAGTATAGTGCAGTGCTTTGAGCATTCAACTACAACTTTGGACCAGGGTTCAAATCCCAGATTGGTCATGGAACCCACTGGATGACCTTGAAAAGTCATGCCCTCTAAGACTCAGAGGAAGGCAAAGGCAAAGGCAAAAGCCCTCTGATCAAATCTTGCCAAGAAATTCCTACAATAGGTTCATCTTAGGGTTGCCATAAGCTGGAAACAATTTGAAGGCACACAGCAACAGTGCTACTTCCAGGACATGGGGGTTTTTTTTAAGTAATTTGTGACTATTACAGTTCCAAGACCCAAAGTAGTTAGTTACCAGTAAAGCCATAATTTTAAATTCACTCTCTATTTTCTTATTTCTCAAAGGTAACTTAAAAAGATTGGCTGAGAACTTGGATCTGCCAGACATAGGTATGATGATGGAGCTCCGTTGTTGGGGTCCCAACACGGCTTCTTGTCTCATGGCAGTATGTGAATGTGAGAGAGTTGCAATCACCATTTCCCAATGCCCTGATCTGAAGCGCCTTTGGTTAGGGTGGTATCTGGCTTGAGAGGCGGGTTTGGAGAGGGGGGATCATGTTTGGTTATTAACAACCTTAAATATGAATCCCATCAGTTACAAGATCATAAGTCTGTCTTGCAATCTTGTAAATATTGAACAGGATGTCACTCATAATTTTAGTCTGTATCTTAGGAATCTGAATGCAGCAACACAAGCTAGCACTTGAACCCAATGAAATTCTTCCAACACAATTCAATGTTAGTACACTGATGTATCTATGAGTAACTAATAAAGTTATTGTAGCTAGGACTGTGATTCTTTACTAAGGCCCTTTCTGCACGATGTCGCTGTCCTACTTCTACCATACGATGGCAGCAGTGGACAGGTCATACTTCCGTAAAATGTCGTCACTGTCCCTCTGCCATCCTGTCACGAAGCGTCGCATTTGCGTGGCATTTGCAAAATGGAAAAAAATCCATTTTTCACTTCCAATTGCTTAGCACTCCCATTTGTGATGCTTCCTGCCCCAGCAAAGCAATGGAAAGTGCCCAGCTGCACTGTGAAAGGGAGGGACAGGGCTATTCCACTCCCTTCTGCAGGGAGCAAGCTGGTGAGGAGGGGAGCATTGCTGATGCACTTCCTTCCAACCCAGACCCTTTTCATGGGGTGTGGGGATCGCGCAAGCAGCCTCTTGCGAGAGGCTTTCACTTCCCCGTTGCTTCAGCTGCACAGCCGCTGCCTGCTAGCGAGCAGGCAGCATGAGGGCTCCTCCTCTTCCTTCCGCAGCACAGCCTGAGATTTTCCCAGGCTGCACTGGGGCAGGAAGTGCAAGCGCCACAGCTCTGGAGGCTCCGCATGCACAGTAAGTGCGCGCAGGGCCCTGGAGTGATGCACAATTGCACACCATTTTTGGCTAGAAGCCGAAAATGAAATAGTACATGATTGGTGCCTGCTGGCCCTGGCAGCGTCACACAATTGCAAGGATGTCATGTGGATGGCTCCTCGCAATTGTGCGATGCTCCAGAGGCCCTTTCGCATGGTGAATGCCGTGCAAAAAGGGCCCCAGATTTGCAGTGCCACAGCACGGAAGAATGTAATCATGTGGAAAGGGCCTAAGTGTCGTCTTGAAGGAAGCAATTAGTTGTTTTAGCAATTTTCTTCGCTCTGCAAGGAATCTTCCAAAACGATACACTTTTCAAAGAGTACTGCAAATTGGAACTTTTTCTGTGCTAAATTCACAGATGGTTATGCTGCACCAAAAATGCTGTCTCTTATGAAGAAAAATGCTGTTTTATGCATAAACAAACACATGTGATTGTTTTGTAGAGTAAGGCCCTTTCCCCATCCTACCTTTGTCCCAGTAGCATATGGTGTCAATAGTGGCAGTGACTTTCCTGAGAGGGGAGCACCATTGGCTGAGCTCTACAGGTCTGACCACCTGCAGAGCTCAGCCAATGCAGGTGTTTTAGAACTTTATTTAGTTTGCTGGGGTAAGAGCATGTCAATTGGCACATTTGTTCATAAATTCAGTGAAAAGATTTAAAATTAGGAACCAATGAATCTGTAATCTAAATTACTAGAAACTGATGAATCTATGAATTTTTTTTTTATTTGTGATAAATGGTGTGTGTATGTGTGTGTATCAGCAGTGTCGAAGTAAAAAAAAAAGGAGTATAGGAGAAAAAAATATACAGATCTTAATCTTTAAGAAGTTCTGGACATGCTTATGAGTTGCAATATAAATTGAAAGGTGTGTGTTTTTGCACTGGAATGTATGATTTTATCTTTTCCTTTCGCTCAATGCAGAGATAGGGCAGACCATGTATAACTAATTTGATTAAACTGCTTTAAGGACTGTGACAGCATTTGGAGGAAAAAAAGGAAGGGAAAAAAAATCTCTTCATGGCAAAGCCTTTCAATATTTTGCTGAGCAACTGTCTGATGTATGCTTGAGTCGATCTGATTTGTTTACTCCTGGACACAGCATAGTCCCTGAGGTTTATCTAAGTCTTTGAAATTGCATTGCTGGTTAAATTAAGAGAAAAATTTTGAATGATAGGAGGAAGGGGGGCTGAATGGTGGTTAAAATGCCATTCAACAGTTGCTGATGACTGCTTCTTGTAATAAAGTTGCATCATGATACAATATAGTTCATGCAGTATCATCACATGCCTAGTTATATTTGCCCTGTAAAATGCTCAACAGGAGGTATATCAGAACTTGGCCTTGAAGGACAGAAGACCAAACCCCTTTTCAAAAATTGCTTTTCATGCATGTTGAGTAAATTCTTGGTGAATAGAATAGAAGGGTCATTGAACAAGAGGCTTCTCTCAAAGACTGCTGTTTGTATGTCCGCTTCTTGACTACTGCACATTTGGTGAAATTTCAGTTCTCATTTGTCCTCCATCACATGCAACAGTTGTTCATAAAGAGATGTATATATGTACATAGACTCTCCTATAACTTTGCAACCAGTGGATGCAGCACAACAGGGACCGGCTTAATGGGTGTATCATGCCCCCTATACAGTGTTTTTGTTTGTTTGTTTTTAAACTCAAACCAGTCAGTTACCTTTCATACCTTGAGAGAAAAATGGTGTGTAATCAACATAAATAAATGCATGGAGCAAACACTCAGAAAATAGGTCTGCAAAGACAGAACAAGAATCCAGTACTCTTTTGACCTTGTGTTTGGCATCCCACATTCCAAAGAATTAGAAGCTTTTTCCCTTTTCATCTTTCTGCTATAGGTACTTCTATCTGATGCTTCTGCTGGCCTCTGGCTCTCTCTAATCTTCTGGTATCCAGTCCCAGGAGCAGATTTGTACAATTGGAAAACTGATAGTGTGGTTGGAAAAATGGGGGGTAAACAAGGCACATTAGGATTATTCTGTTTTTATTATGCACTTAAATGACAGGGATGGCATGCAAAAAAAAAAAAAGGATTAGTTTTAAAACATACTATGCACACAGTGTTAAAACATCTTCTTTTTGATCAGAATCTCCACTTTTTTTCAGTCCTCAGGCAAGATATTCCTGTGTTGCATCCTTGCAGATGCTCTTGAAATTAAGCATAGGGGAAAAAAAGGTGGTGATACTTAATTTGTGACTGAAAAATTGTTTTCCTGATCCTGTGACAACCCAGTAAAGAAGAGTAATGCAGTGAAAAGTGTTTTGTGCAATTTTTCCCTGGTATTCACACACACTGTTTTTTGCTTTTTTCAGCGGGGGACGGTTATTCTCCACCAAAATACATGTGAGTTTTTTGCATGACAACGATTTGGCTGAGATTCTGCATCAGGAAATACAGCTACAATGACAGAGCTTTGTCATCATAACTACATATCTCCTTATGCAACCTCCTGATGAAACGTATCATAGAAGCCAGGCAATGCTGCCAATACAGGAATTTCAGAAGTGCTGAACTGCTGGGCTATGAGTGAAGAAGTGTCCACTCTTCTCCCAGCAATAAGGCATTTTCCAATAGGCAGCTGGTCCTTTTACACCTTGGAAGGACGGGGTTGGATGCATCATCCTTAGGCGCCCAAATCACTAGCAACACAAAGCACTCTCCTTTGTTTAATATGGCTGCCTGGCTTTTAAAGTAGGTTTTAGAGGGACAGATCAAGAAATGGAGTGTAACTATAACACCATAGATATGTGTCCCATGCATGATCTCACCCAGTGTTTTTTTGACTAACATAACATTATTGTTACATGGTTCTCTCTGTGCAGAATAATTTCCCCAAACATGTCAGTATCTACAAATACTGGTGAGAACTGGGTAGAAATATTCATTTTCTCTGAAGGGGAAGAAAATGTGATTATTATTCATTCTCACTATTTATAAGGATGAAATAGCTAAGTATTTATATTCCTACTTGAAATGTTTTTGATTTTATACCTTTGATTTTATACCTATCTCACATCCTACATTCCCCCCCTTTTTTTGGGGGGGGCTGCCAAAACAAAACATCTGTCCTGAGGTTCCATTCAGTTTATTACTAAAAGACTGTACTGTTAGGCTTGAAATTTGGGGCTCAGTAATTTGCTATTCAATTGATGTATTAATTGGCATTTTAGACACTCAGAGCTCATCAAACAACCTTGCTTTAAGAATTGCTTAAAGCTGTTTATTCTGTTCTGCTCCTGTTTATAACCAGTATGTACAGGAGAAGGACTCTTGAAATACCGGTCATCTACTATATAAAAGTCAAAATTTGTCTCTGTGTTTGTCTGTCTGTGTCAGGCAGGTGAAGACCTCATATGATTGATTGGCTGGCTGTGAAAATTCTATGGAATCCTGGGGTTGCCAGTTTAGGGAGGGACCTTTAAAATTCTCAACCAGAGAGCTCTTGGGCCTTAGGCTGGTTGCTATGGAGATGAGGTCTAGCAGCAAGGAGGAAGGCAGCGTATTCCCTCAGGAACACAAGCTCTGTATGTTAATAACTCAGAATACAGATTGGATTGGAGAATATGGGGAAAAGTTACAGGCACTGGAATAGGCCGGTTGCTGTGAAGATGAGGCCTAGCAGCAAGGAGGAGAACAATGTATTCTCTCAGGAACCCAAACTGTGTATATAAATGACTCTGAATACAAATTGTATTAGGAAATATGGGGGAAAGTTACAGGTACTGGAGAAGACAGTTGGGTGAATTCTTAAGAGGAAAATAAAATCCTGGGCAACACCAGGTAATTATGCTAGTACCTTGATAATGACCTAGGATGTAACAGGGTCATGTAGACTCAGGAACTTAAGGGCCAGATAAAATGTAACATGTGTACAAGCTGTAAGTTTGCTCTCATGCTAATGGGTGAATCTTTTCTTCCTGTAAGCATTATTTAATATAAAGATGAAAATGGTATAAGGGGGAAGCCCGGAAGAATAAATCATCCCTACCTGGGATTCTTTGATCAAAGCACTTGTGTGTGTGTGTGCGTGTGCACGTGCACCTATTCTACCTCCCTACCTTGTGTTTGCGGGTTCATATCAGCTCTGTGTTCCACCTGGGGATTTGGTGAAGGTGTGATTAATTTATCCACCCTAACAGTACAATAGGCCCTACTGACTGCAATGTTAAACAGCTTTGCTTTAAGTTGACAAATGAGTTGTGCTTATCAGGCAATCTTGGCGAAGACAAGAGAACCAGTTTTGGAGGGGTACCAATTATGGCAGCACAAATTTGATGAAGCAGCACCTTGCCCTGGTGTAACTGTCATTGAGCTGGGATTTACATTGGTGCATTAGCTATCAGATTGTCCTGTAAGTTAATGAAGTAAGGCAGATTCATAGATGAATCACTGGTGAAGAATCGATAGGAACTACTGACTTCTTTGGAGAAACTGCTACTCTTTGCATAAGCAAGAAGCAAAGAAAACTTTCCAGTTGGCTTTTTTCTTTTTTTAAGTGTGAGATGTCTGATGGGGAATTTGTGGAGATGGACTTATCACCTTAAAACTATTCTGGTGATCACAAAGGTGCCTTGTTTCCTCGTATTTTTGTGTTCTGATTTATTTAAAGTAGAGATATGAAAAACTATTGGTCCATCAGTGTGTGTACCATGGAAAAGTGTGGACAACATTGAAAGCAGAAGCTTTCATTATGCACACAGAAGAAGGAGGGGAATGCACAGGCCAAAGTCTAGCCACCATCTCCAAGTCATAACAGACTGAAGAAAGCATATTTGCAAAGTCTTGCATTAGAAGGCATTGTACATTTCTGCCAGTTGGTTTGTGAGAATTATTTCATGTGCTCAGCAGTGATGAGGTCTACTTCCTTCTGGGACTGCTCCCCCTTCCGCTCATATGGGCCCACAATGTTATTTGCCCCAGGACGTTCAGTTGCATTTGCTTCCCTTTCCACTTGGCAGTATTTCATGTCCAATGATCAGCCTTTAAAATCACCTCCAAAATGTTTTTGTTTTATTATAATGATATTAATGTCCTACTGTTTTGAATAGGTTTCTTTAATGATGTTGTTAGCCAGCCTGAGTACTATTTTTAGTAGGAAGGCAGGATAGAAATGCAAAACAAACAGCAGCAGCAGCAGCAGCAAGAACTACATAAGAATCCATTCACCCCTAAATGAACTCATAGTACAGCAGGAGTCGGTAATTTGTGACCATTCAGTTATTGCTATACTACTACTCCCATTATCCTTGTCCATTGACCATAGAGACGGTTATGATAGGAAGTGAAGGTCAAAAACATCTAGAGATCCATAGGTTTTGGTCATCTATTCTGTATAGGACTGAGACAAACGAAAGCTACCATTTGGCTACTGTAGTATTTTCCCCATCTCAAAACAGATTTAAAATCCTGTTTACTTTCCTTCCTTGGCTCTCTTGGCATACGCTGAAAAATAAAGCTTCCTGTGTATCTGCCTTTAAATAACTAATTTTAATTCATTAAAGGGCTTTTCATAGAATGAGGCCGAAACTGTTTATAGATGTAAAAGCTCCTTCTTTGATTCTTTTCTAGCATTAGTTGGAATGAAGCGATTTTAAGTTAACAAGCAATTCATTTTGGAGAGCAAACCTTTGATTTAGGCTGCCATTTCAGCAAGCTGCGACACATTATTTTCAAATGTCATTTTTGCATTTCAAAATTTGACGCTTGACTTTTTAATGGAGGGGGGAAGTGCATACAATGCTACTTGTATGGGATTAGCATAATTCCTTGGATAACTCCTAAAATCTTTAAGTACCACTGTATCATTACTTTACAGGATTTTTTATTTTGAGAGAATAGTTGACTGCATAACTATGATTCTGTTATAAATGCTGAAATCTGGCTTCCTTTATACTGTCCAGTGCATTTTGAAAAACCCAAGTTTCATTTTGAAAGAAAGCATGTTTCTAGACCTCATTTGTCCAATAAAAGGGGGGGCGGGAGTATTTGGAAGCTTCTAGCTGGTACAAAGTGACATAAGTTCCTACAGAAAGCAGCCTAATTCAACACATGCATGAACTGTTTGCATCATTTGGCATGCATCTAAAGATGTACGGTGTTGCAAATACATGCAAGTCCATAGCAAAAAAATACTCTGTGGCCAGTCACCTTCTTCCCTCATGCAGAGTAGCTGGACACACATACATCATTTCTAAGAGCTCAGAAGCAAACTTTGTTATATTGGTTCTCTCCAATGATGGATGCCAAAACTCATACATTTTGTTTTCTTTTGTTTTTAGTTGTGCAAGAATACTAAATAAGAGACCAAATATTTTTTTTAGGGGGTGAGCATTTGGTGTTCAGCACATTACTAAAGGTTAAAATCAAGTTCTATAAAGAACAAGTTCATTGAGTTTCTTCAGTTTTCACTTCAAAGCTTGTTACACACAATTTCCCCACCAAACACAGAAAGCTACACATGTATTGTGCACTTTTTAAAAAAAAAAACTGCATTTTTACACATGCATCCATTGACTAGAATGTGTGCTTGGGTGCATTTTAGAGCTCTGCATTCTAGCTTGTCTTTTCCTGAACAATCCTTTGAAAGAGGCCAAAAAACAAATCATGGATTCTTTCTGTGGCCTACAGAGTGCCAGCTCTGCCACCACCACCACCTCTCCACTTGGATATTATGGTTTGTTCCATAGTTTGTTCAGCAACTTCCAGAAAGTAATCAAGCAATAAATACTACCAAGCTGACCATGAACAATGAGCCAAGGTTTGTGATATACAAACAGGGCCATTACATGAAGATACTCAACCACAGGGACAGAGAAATATGATGGAAGATGTGTAAATTTAATTCTGATGTCGTCCTCATCACCTTCCCTTGTATCTTAATTTGCGTTGTCCAGTGTTGTTCATGATACAACCACCATGCCAAGATAAAAGAATGTATTATTCATGTATTTTTTTTTATTACAAAACATTTAACTTTCTCAAAAAACACAGAAAGATAGAAACACAACCCAGCCTAGTGCACAATACTTAGAACCTTTAGATCAAAATTCCCAACCAGCTTGTTTGCTGTGCCTTTTATAACACAGAAGGAGCAACAGAGCTGCTTGGTGTACACATCTTAATTGCAAAAGAAGCCTCCACGTTGGTATGTGTTCTAATCTCTCAAAGGCTTTAGAGATTTTCCACCCTCTTAGACAGCTGCTTATGTTTTGTGGCAGTTTACAACTCCAAAGTGGTATCACGATCCAGAAAAATTCCCTGAGGATTCAGTAGTCCAGGACACTGTGGTAAGTTGGCAATAGATGCAATGAGAAATTCTGAAAACTCTGCATTTATCAAATGTGTGTGTGTATGTGTGTGAATGCTTATGTTACAAAATAGTCATGACTGTTATTTCTGACTTTTAAAAGCAAGTGATCATACTGGTGCTAACTAAATGTAAATGGTGATTTTTAACCAGAGCAGTTCAACTGCAGACTGTACAGGTAAATACATCCAAGGAATATACATTGCTTAATATGAATATCTTTTAAATTATTCAAATCCTGGAAAGTGAATTGGAGTAGAAGACATAATTCCTCCTGAATGTCACTGTGTATTTCTCATTATCTAATAATGATAGCCTAATACTACCACAAGGAATCCTTAATAGTAGTGTCATGTCTGGAAATTTAACAATCAAATTGGAAGATGACATGATCCAGAATCCTAAGCAAAAACATTAACAGTAGATACAGGCATGCCTCAGCTAACAAGGCCTCTTACAAAGAAAGTCCTTTTGACAATGTCTTTTTAAACCTGACCAGCCCCTTCTCCTTCTTATCCTCTGTCTAGCTAGAAGCTTTTTTAGCAGCATCAGCACTGGGAGGAGAATGAAGGAAGGATAGAGAAATACAGACTTCTGGGATACAGCAGTGTGCCTGCAAAGAACAATGCAATACACCAATTCTGTGCTGGGAAAGGGTGGGGTTCTATTCTACTCAATCCTACTGTCATTCTGCATGCCAGCCTACAACAAGGAAGGCAAACAGCACTTGCTCCCAAATCTGTTACTAAGCATGTGTGCAGTAAAACGGGAAGGAAAGGGGAGAACATCCAAGTCTGGCTCACAAGCTACCCCCAGCATGTTAAAGAGGCATGCATTTCTATGTTTGGCCACCAAAGTGGAAATCATATGAAAAGTAGACACTGTTGAAAGAATTAAAAATCCCTGGATACATTTTGGAAAAAGCTCCCAAGTGATCTCTAGAAGGTTCAGAATGTTTCTGTTTACTTATGAAAGGCTTGTTTGTTTCTTTTCACATGTTCATATTGTTGGCTTTGGATAAAATATGCTAAATCATGTTGAACTACTTTTGTGTGGTGTAAGACCTAGCCTTATTCTTTCCCTGTTACTTCCAGCTCTGGTACCAAATTTTATGTTAAAGAAGTAAAGCCCAAGAACTCATTTACTTTGTTACTTATGGCAAACCTGCATTGTCATCTTTTCCATGTATTTTTTTTCTCCTCAGTTTGCTTTGTTACTAGTGATAGCTGGTTTAGGATGGGGAAGGTATAGTGTAGGCTGTGAAAGTATCTTGAGGAGATGATAGTACTTGCTGGTCTTCATGTTACTTACTTAGAAACTTGGCACAGTCTTCTCTAGATGAACGTAAACTGTACATATGAATGCAAAATGAATGCCCAAAGAGAAATTGGAAGACAACCTGAGGTCTTTTAGATAATGCTGGGTGACAAAGCTCATCGGCTCCACATTCCGTGGCCAATGACAATGCGAACTACTGTAAAGCAATATCTGGAGATCCCACTCATGTTCTACAAAGTTCCGTAAAGCTTAGTGTCAGAGTGTTATCACTGAGTGAAAGAGACACTCAGATGTGCTAGCTGCCCACTACCCAAATCTAATTGTTAGTTCCAATTAGCATAGTGTCACTGAATCAATCAGATTTATCTTTGGGTTGCCCCACCATTCAGAAAATAATTTAATTGGTCTATTCTAAATCACACTAACCAGTAGGATTTCTGCTACAAATGTATTGCCCTATCTAGAAATCCTTTTGCAGATCCAATTCCTGAATGCACAGAGTTGATCTAAAGCCAGGTTTCTGCTCATGTGTTGAATGGGTGTGTACTGCAAACATTATTCTAATGTGCAGTAGGAAAACAAAATGTGCAGCCAGTATTTGTGTGCCACCAGCAGTATGAATTTTAGTCCCAGTCAAGATTGTGTATTAAAAGAAGTAGATGAGGAAAAAAAAATAAAAATAATACAAGTACTGTTACTTTTCAGTCCTTGTCACCTTATATTAATAGTATATCATTGGAAACAACTGCTTCACTGTTCGTCTGTGACTAAGAAGAATATATATACACAAAGATCTATCCAGCTGGTTTGGATACAGTTGTCACCACAAGAGCTGTCAATTGCATCTTGCATTCCTTTTATACTCTGGAGCCTCCAAAGTACTGCTTCTCACCAGAGTTTATGATTTTCACCGTCACAGAAATTTTGTCAATTCTCCTCAGGTTCAGTGGCAATTTCTCTTCTGTAACCGTCTCAGTGCAACTGTGTCTGTCATTTTCTACAATGCACTACAGGGTCATGGACAAGAACAAATGTGGACAGGGGAGAAGCATCTCCTTGATAATGGCCTTCTGGCTTTTTTGGCACTAGGGAATTGCTTAGAGTACTCTGAGGTACCTTCCTTTTATACCCTGAGGTACTGATTGTCCTGTATTTCATGGAAAGTAATGGTAGTGGACAGAATCCTGGATAGAAAAGATAGAAGAACATATAGCCACAAAGCTGGAAGAAAAGGGTAGAAATTGAACACAGGAAGGATCAGTTTCCAAAAACACTTTCACTCTGTTCAGATGTTTTGCTCTCATGCAATAGGAACAGAGCAGAGCATACCAGACTCAATGCCTCCTTCAGGCCTACCCTCCTACCATCAATGTACTGGAGGGAAAATCTGGAAGGGACAACCTGTTCTATATGCATAACTGGGGTTCAAAATCATACAAGGAACCTATATGGCTAAGAAGCCCTTCTGTTCAATGCATGGACGGCCACAGGATGCAACAGAGGGGGCATGACAGGAATGCAACAAGGTCATGCCTGCACAGTTGCCTCTTCCTTTTACACAGCTGTTAACATGTAATGACTGAACACACAACTCAGGCTAAGGTGTGTGTTCATGAATGGACGATTAGGTAAGACACTTATGTATACCCTCCCAGTATTCATACATTACTCCAAATGATGTGGAAAAATGACCGAAAGAAATAATCAAGAAAAATGTACTGCTGTGGCTCCGGATAGATCTAACACTATTGCCTATCCCTGATTTATTAGCCAGGATCATCTGTGAGTTCTTTCTCATAGTGTCAAATTGACACCAACCAAAGTTGGCCCCAAACTATTATTTCCAAATCCACTTCTAATCATGGCTGTAAGTTCTGATTGTGTAGATCACGAGAAATTATGGATTGCTCTTAAAGAAATAGCTGTGCCACAACATTCGATTGGCCTAATGCATAACCTGTACGAAGGACAAGAGGTTACTGTTAAGACAGAATACGGAGAAACAGAATGGTGTCCAATTGGCAAGGGGGTCAGACAAGGCTGTCCTTTATCACCCTATCTGTTTAACTCACATGCTGGCAAGATTAGCTTTGGAGCAAGGAGGTATGAAAACCAGAGGAAGGAATGTCAAGAATTTAAGATATACAGATGACAATATACTACTAACAGAAAATAGCGAAGACTTGGAGCAATTACTGAAGAAAGTCAAGGAAGGAAGTGCAAAGGCAGGTTTACAGTTGAACATTAAGAAAACAAAAGTAATGACCACAGATGATTTACATAACCTCAAAGGAGATGATGAAGACATTGAAATAGTCCAAGATTTTTTCATATCTTGGCTGCCTGGCTAAGTCATTAATCGGAATGGAGACTGCAGTCAAGAAATCAGAAGAAGACTAGGACTTAGAAAGGCAGCTATGAAGAAACTAGGCAAGATCTTGAAGTGTAAAAGTATACCAGTAAATACCAAGCTAGGGTTGTCTATGCCATTGAATTTGCAATTTCCATGTATGGTTATGAAAGGTGGACAGTGAAGAAAGCTAATAGAAAGAAAATCAACTCCTTTGAAATGTGGCATTGGAGGAGAGTTTACAGATACCCTGGACTGCTAAAAAGAAAAATAAATGGATCCTAGAGCAAATCAAGCCTGAACTGTCTCTAGAAGTCAAGATGACTAAACTTGGGCTGTTGTACTTTGGCCATATCATGAGAAGACCTGGCTGTCAGGTTGGGTTTGCTCTCCCTGCCATGTTTAAGGTATCCACTTTCCATTGATGTTTAATAAATGGGCTTTATTGTGCTGTGAAGGGATGGTGGGATTGGGTGAGGAACAGTGTGCTGGGAACAAGAGAATGTTATTTTAATGATCCCTGATAAGGATGAACAGATGTGGCTGCAAGGTCATGCAGTTGGCAGAAGGAATGAGAAAATGGGTGGGAGCTGGAAGAGTGGGAAAAAGAGTTGTTTTAACTAACTGTCAAAAAGAATTCTAGAACATGCTAATTTAAAATGTTACAGCTTATAAGGTACTGCAACTACAATAGTTCTTTAGTCCTGGCAATTGTCAAACTATGCTGATGTTTCTTCACTGTTCCAAATAAAGTTTTTGAACCCTCTAAGCCTGTTCTCTGAACTTGAAGATAGCCAGCACATGACACTGACTAGCTAGAAAAGACAATAATGCTTGGTAAGATGGAAGGCAGGAGGAAAGGAGAAAGACTTAATTAGAGATGGATGGACTTAATCACAGAGTCCACAGCCCTGATTCTGCAAGACCTGACTCATTCATAGGTAAGTTGAAATTGTAAGTCGAAATTGCAGTTAACAAAACAGCAGTTAACCAAAAAAAAAATGGTTTCTCAAATATGCCAGTGCAGATATAATGGCCATTTCCACACTCGACTGTTATAGCGCTATTATTCCACTTGCAGCATCCTGAAACTGCAAACCCCAGGATTCCATAGGATGTTGCAAGTGGAATAATAGCACTATAACAGCCCTGTGTGGAAATGTCCAATGGTAACTTTTAGGTCTGAAAGTAAATGGAATGGAGGAAAATAAACCTTTGTGTGGAGGAATCTGGAGGAGATCTTGGTCACTCAGCCACAAATAGAGAAAGTCCATGCAATGGGGGCAGGAAAATAGTGAATGGATACAATTTGCAATGTGCTACTGGTTACCTAGCCATGGGCTACATCTGCACAAAGGTTTGGACACTGACAAAGAGCCACTGTTATATACTTTAACATTAAAAAAATGAAGATAAATCAATAAAGAGAAGTCATTCTTGAACATATATGCAAATCTGAGGACGCTCACCTTCCACTTTCTAGCTGAGCTCTTACATCAAGGATCACAGAATTACACAGTGGTTGCTCAATACCGCCTCACCAATTTTCATATGCATATCTATGTACACAATGGCATCTCACGTGCAACTTTGCTTCTGAAACCTTGAACTAAATGCAAGTGTTCTGTATTGGGCAAAAATGTCTAACCACCTTCATAGGGGAGCTTATGGAAGATACGAACAAAATTCCAACCAAAGACTCACTGAAAACCAATCCAATCTGTGTGATATTCATTGTTCACCTCCCTAGGTCTCACCCCACTATACAATGGTGTATTGCCAGCATGATCCATCCTAAGGGTTGATGCTGCAAACCTGACAGCTAATTATTATTCAACATTATCTATATAACTTGGCTCCCAGTTAACTTTGCAACTTAACTAAATATTTGTTCCTCTTCTTCTTCTTCTTCTTCTTCTTCTTCTTCTTCTTCTTCTTCTTCTTCTTCCCTCTATTCTTTTGCAAAATTATACAAGGTAAAATTCTACCTTTGCTTATGACAGACTCATTAATTACAGACTGAGAGCTCAACTGTTATGCAGTTTAGAAGTTTGCACAATTAAAAGTTTTATTCCTCAAGGAACTGGAAAACAAATGAAACACCACCAGCAAATTAAAGACTTTATAGGTCAGCCATCCCATTAGGTCTCTTTAGGGATGTTGTTCTCACATAAAGCATGCCATAACCTATTTGCATAATGATTCTATCTTAACTGTGCCTTCTGCTCGTTTATGGTGTGTTGTTTATCCTTCTGTAGAGCTGATATTGTAGAAATGCAGGGAATGTGGAAGTTGCTATTTATGGCAGGCAGAAACACTGCCATGTTCAAACACATTGAGTGCCAACAATAGAGGCACCAAGGCAACAACAGCAAATTAACACACAGCAATCAATTTGCATGATTATTATAATTTTACCATCACTTCCTCCTCCCTCCTCAACACATTCACTTTTGGAGCAACTCAATTTTTCAAGCAAACTATAGCCAAAGACACACAGTACTGGAATACAGAAAACATAAAACCTAATTTGGATCTATATCAATATTACTCATAGAAATAATGAAAAAAGATGCCTAACTTGCTCTCATCCCAGGCCAAGTATCCTGGTAGTGCCACCAGCTTGTAGAACACCCTTCCGTATACATTTATCCACAGTAGACCAGGCTATTGCCAATTTCTTAGGACATCCCACAATGAGAAATGAAATAGTTCAAAATTAAGCAAACGGAAAAACAATGATAAACGTATAAGCATTGTACACATATGAGCAGCTAAAGCTAAAGTTTTTTGTTTTGAAGGGTTTTTTTTTTGTTTCTCTTTTTGCTATTTTTGGAAAAAAAGGATTTTGAGAAGATCTGATATCTAATCTGATGCCAAGATAGGTCATTTGGAAGAGACACTATTATGATTACGGGATTGTTATTTTTTTCAGCATAATTTTTTCAAAACACAAGTTTTCAACCAAATGTTTGATTGATTATTATATGTATTTTTTACCACCTCTTATCTGATAGGCAAATAAGTTTTCTCCTGTATTTAAATAAGTAGGGAGCAATTCAGGGTCCTTCAATATGGCTCAATCAGAGAGATGCTGTGGATAGGATTAAAACAACCATGCAGTACAATAAGTTGTTCACTCATGGATTACTTTGCATTATTTTGTCGTTTTTCCCCCAATGGAAAGGAGTTTCAGAGTGACTAAGACATAGTAGATCCTTGCTTCTTCCATTCTCATGCACAAGGCTGAGAAAAATTACAAAGATTTTTTTCCTCAATGAGTGATTATTAAGGTTTTTGCATATTTTGTTGATTTTTCACTGCTGAGGACTGTTTGGCACAGATATCATTGTATTTTGTACAAAATATTATCGTCTTTACCCAAAACACAAATATGCTTGCACAAATATGGCATATTTTGTGCTGTTATGTTGTCACATAGCCTCAGATTCACCCCAACCTATGGCTAAAGTCATAGTTTTTCTTGGTGAGAAATTTTCAAAGGAGGTGTGCCATTGCCTTCCTCTTAGGCTAAGTGTGGCTTGTCCAAAATCACCAGTAAGTTTTCATGGCAGTGTGGGGACATACTAACAGCATACTAATTCTGTATTTTGTGTAAAACCATGTATTTTGTGCACCTTTCACCTGCAAAATGCAAAATGCAAAAATGTTCAAGAACAAGAAAATCTGCAGCTATTCTTAGCACTCTTAAAGTATGGCAAGACTTTCCCTGCCCAGAGGGTTGCCATCTGAAAAGGTGACACAAAATGAATAAGGAATGCCAAAGGAAGAGAGCGAAAAAGGCAACCAGGTCTTGAAACTACATATTACTTCTTATGAACACAAACTGGAATGGATCCAGTCAAGAGAAAACAGAAACGAAATGCAGTTGGTCCTTGGGTAGAACCAATGCAGCAGCCTCATTTCTAGTTCTCTGGCTACCGTATCCTGGCAGAAGACCTGCTACTTGCTGACAAAGGGAGGAGAAAGCAGATGGATCTTTTCTGTCAAGGAAGGTGATAAAATGGCCATGCTTCCCTTCTTTCTCTTTGCTACAAATGGCTGCTGCTAGGTGGCATTTATGGGAGGAGTTTGATGGAGCAAGTCCTTCAGCACTGCTGAAACAGTGGGCCTTGGTTTCCATCTTCAGCTGCTGCAACTTGACAGATTAGGATTTGGTAGCAGCTTGGAAGGAATGGGATTGTAAGTATACTCTTCACTGAAGAGTATGTAAGCTAGGTAGGCTTCCCAAACATGGAAAGGAGGAAATCGAGGGCCTAAAGTTTTTATATATATATATATGAAAAATGCTGTACATGGTGCCAAGAGAATGCCTCATAGTGCTCTGGATTTAGGTAAGAAATTAGGAAATAAACCTATCCCATTGGAACTGTTTTGTGTGTCTTTGGTTTGGAAAAGAAAGAGGAAACCAAATAAAACCCATAATCCAAAGATTCCAAATTCTGTTCAGTAAGAAACTGGATCCTGCAGCACCCTTTTTCCAATGGAAGGGAAAAAAGACTGTAGTGTTTAGGGCACTGACTAGCAGAACATGGTCCATGGGTCCTCTAAATTGTCAAGTGTCCCCTTAATAATCTCTGAGCTCCTTTCCGACATGATGGGGAAGATTTTTGCTCCAAAATGCCTACAAAGCCTGGGGGCTGCTATTGGTTATTTTGGCACATTTTTGAGAGTCTGGAGCGGGGGTTTACCTTTTTTAGGGCTCAAGAAGAACTTTTTCAACACAGGAGGTGGCTGAGCAGGCATATCCTATTTCAAAAAAGAAACCTAAACCAGGTGAAAATGTAGAAGTGGTCAAAAATGTGTCAAAATGGTCAATAGTACTTTTTGGTGGGTTACTGTGTGGTGTTGCAGACTTCCAGGGTCTCATAGTGATGCCACAGAAAGTCCGTAACTGTGGTTGGCAGGTCAAAAGCAATCCCAGGCCCTGATATTTCAAGACCAAAACCTGAAACCTAAGGATGGTCCTCGTTGATATCATTAAGGGATGGGCCCTGGTGATGACCACAGCCACAATTCCTCAGAGAGTATTGTTCAACGAGTAAACAGAGGTTGTTTTAATATAGGTTGTAAATTCTAAAATGTAGGTTATAATTTTCAAAAAATAAATGAATAAATGAACAAATAAGTCTAACAAATTAGAAAATATTTCCAATTACTAAGCTTTCCAGGCTTTTCTGGAAATATTTTTTCCTGTTTTAGTACCTTTGAAACACTGCTTTCCCTAATACATGGGAGATGTAGTCCAGCCCCAGCCAAAAGAATTTTCCAGTTTAAAGAAAAATCAGTCTATAGTATCTGCTGTAAATCAATCTGCTTCCCTGGGAAGCCAAGAACTAATAATAATGTACTGTTATATGAAGGGTGGGAGTTCATGCGTACATGTGTAATTTCAAGGCAGTGCTCTTGCCCTGAACTTCTTCCTGCTTACTCTAAGGAACAAAGAAGAAAGGTCAAGCCCCAAGATCTGGGAACTTTACCTCTAACACATGATAGTTGATCATTCACTCCTGAGTGTCGAACTGGGACTTGAGAGATCCAGATTGCAGTTCCTGATAAACCACAAAACTGAAGGAGTAACCTTTCTAATTATAACAAAGATGTTGTGAGGGTAAATTGTAGGGGGGAGATGTATATTGCCTTGAGCTAATTGAGCAAAAGGTTGAATATATATGTAAGAATTTTTTAAAAATCAAACCAATCTTAGGCTATATAGTCAATGGTGAAAGATTATGGCAGTCACAGTCCAGAAAACTACTGGTTGCAAACCGCTGGGTTTTCAGAAATATTTTTATTAAACTCAAAGTTTAAATATATGAAACAACACATAAGGAAACAAAAAGCACAAAAACAAGGAAAAAACGTGCAAACTTTAAATAACACAAAAAGCAAGCTAATCTAAAAACTAACTAATAAAAAACCTAAGCTAAAGCAGGGTCAGAAGCATAGATGCATGACTTCCAGCTCTCAGCTGATGGTTGTAAAATAAAGTACTAAAACTACTTCCTCTGTGTTATATAACTAATGTATAGTTATACATATTGAAAAAACAACTAATCTTCAAAACCCAGAAGTGGAATTCTCCACCATACTTTCTCAAATCATAAAATAGTCATGTTCCAATGTCACAATTTTCTTTAAAATTAGTCGGTGGTTCTCCATCTTTAAACAAACGTTTGCCAATTTCTGCCACATTCATCTACCAATTCCAATTATATTTAAATAATGCTGTTAGAGGACTTGATCTTTCAGCTATCTTCCCACAAAACAAACAATCACATCTCTGAGCAGTTTTATTCCCCCAAGACCACCCAGGAATCTAGTCTATACACTTTCTCCAGTTCCCAACAACAGTCTTATCTGTGTCTTTCCAAGAGATCAGCCAAAACATCATTGTTCTTGCATATATATCTTTGTTGTGAGTCTCTAATATTCCTCTAAATCTGAAGCATCTCTCCCTTTCCTTAAGGTCAGGTAAAACCACTGCATCCACATTCTGAGATAATTTTTCAGTAGCTTTGTCCAATCTCTGTGTCTTATATTCCAGAAATTCTATTTTTTTTTTCATTCATCTGTTTATTCTCGGTTCTTATCTGAAGCAAAGAATGTCTTATATCCTTAAATTCAATCTTGAGTTGAGCCTACAGGTCTTGTTTAAAATCTTTTCTCATTTGATTCATATTCAGTCTCATCTGATTCAGATCTGTCCTCATTCCTTTACTCTCTGCCAGAATAACTTGATTTGAATCAGCATCCTTAGATTGTTCAACTTATGCTCTTCTTGAACTCTGCACATTCGCCACTTGTATCTGCTTAGATCTCACTCCTCAATCTATTTTGACAGCTGTCAAATACCTTAAGTGAAAAAAAAAACGTATTTTATCTTGTAGTCAGTTCACTTCACCTTTAGAGATCAGTACTTCTCTCCATACCATTCTCCCTAGTCAGCGCTCACTTTCCAAAAGGGTGAAACTCAGATCACCCTGAGTTCACAACCATTTCACTTCTTGTTTTCTTCCTGGCAGCACCATCCTTGAAATTTATCTACATAAAATAAGCACATTTTTTTCCTTCCTATGGCAAGAGATTATCAGAAACTTTAAATCTTTAAATGTTTTAAGTTACAAAGAATTTATCAGTAAAAATGGGAGGGTCAAAAACTTCTGGGGTTATCAGCTCATATAAATCTTCTTCATTTTATTTTAACTCAGTTATACCATGCTGTTCACATCATTAATTAAAAAGTTTAGTTCAGATATTTTTACTCATGCAACTGTTGCAAAAGTATTAATGAAGAAATGAACTGTTCCAATCAGCTGGAAGGCTTCCTTAGATATCAAATCTTGTATTGTTGGAAGGTTAAGAAAGTTGGTTTTGCATCCCTAGTCCTGAAAAACAGCTGTTGGTATGTGGTGGGGCTCATGTGTCATCCTGGTCTCCTCCAATTCACGCACACTTTCAGAGACACCTTCTGTGTCCCCAAGGAGCCAGAATTGGGAATCCAGACCATGTGGATGATCCTCTAAGTATCCTGTGTCAGTGAGGCAATTTTAGCCACTTTCCAATATGTCAGTCTGGCTTCCATCACATCCAGTGCCCTAAGCAGAGCTCACTAAAGGACAAGGCTGCACAATTCCCTTCCAACCCAGAATTCCCAACCTCTAGTTCAGGGATATCAGTAGAAAGAAGAGTTCAGTGACAGAAGTTGCATTTTCTTCTTTCCTGAGACCAATGATTTAGCTTTCTAAAGGATTGGCCAGTATCCTGTTGAGCAGTTGTGAGTGTGTAAGCTAGACTTACACATTTTTAACTGCTCAGCATTCATGTTTTCCATTGCGGCATTATTGCCAGAATCACAAATGTTGTGTTGTAGGTGCCAGCTCTCCATTGTCAGGCAATGGAGTGCCAAGACATTCAGCAGACAAACAGATACAGTTTAGCAGTCCAGTAAAGTTTGCCTGGTCAGGGTGAAGCAGAAGTGCAGTCCAATGTCAGCCCAAAGGTCAGGATCCAGCTGCCAGCAAGGCCAGACAGTCCAAAGGTCAGAGAAGGCAGGCAGGCACCAAGCAGGGAATCTGTAGCACACATGAAGGCAAGGACTGGCAAACATACAAGTTGTTTCTGTCATTGAGCCACAGCCCGCAGCCTTCCTTACTAAGGCTGGAGCCAGCTGACTCTCATCCCAGCCTGATTAGCTCCTGGTATGATTGCCTCTGCTTGTCTTCTTTTGAGGCTTCTGTTCACCTGGAGATGCTGACTCCTGACTTGTTGCCTCAAACTTACCTTAACAGCCAACCACTGCCCAAGTTAAAGAGATCTGTTTTGCTGATTATGCATCAGGATGACATTTCCAGCCCCCTCAGTCTCTGTTGGAACAATCAGATTCAAGACCCCAGCACAACTTCTTGTTGCACCACAGATGACTGGAGGAAGGGGTAGAAATATGATCCTGATGAACCCTAGTCTCCAGCAGAACAAACCTCAGTTGCTTGATGATGGTCCTGGCTATTAAGGTAGGTTGTGAGAAGTTGGATCAGGAGACAATACATAGTTATGTATTCATCACTGTGCCTGTGATATAAGATTTTGGTCAGTTTGATTTCATTGCATGGCACCATGATATTGTTTGATGTAGAGTACGATATAAATAAATAAATAAATAAATGATTGTACCCTTTCAGTCCCTCCAACACAGAGAAAGAAACCTGCCCTCCTCTCACCCTGAATTCTGTTTGTGTAATTTAATTCAATCCTACAATCTGTATTTCAGGATCCTGTTCAATGGTGTCTAAGAAGCTGATGTCTACCATTCAAAGATCTTTGAGAGGTTTTTTTTTATATGCAGTTAAAATGAAAAATTTAATAATCACGTTTCTGCAAGTACGCAAGGAGTTTAAAACAATTAAATGTTAAAATAGCAATTTGAAACTATACTGTGATATGCATGCTGAAGAATGGCTGTTCTTTCTTTTCACTCTATAATAATAAAAATATGCATGTATATGTCTCTGTCTCTATCACAGCTACAATTGAAACACCCAAAAAATCATGTGGATACTAAGGAGACAGGCAGGGGAAGGAGAGAGTTATGTTTCTCAAGATCATATTGTTTTGAAAATGGATTAATTTTTTTTTTTAATTAAAAGCCGTCTGTAGCCTGCAGTGTTACACTGAGTCCACTGCTGCCAGCTGGCAGATAGTAGCAGTAGAGTTCTTCATTATTAGGTATCTCCTTAGGAGCAGAAAGTCATGAGATTTGTTCCATATACTTGTAGGTAGACTGGAGTAGGCCTAGAACCAGGCTACTGCAATCTGGCCTCAGCTTCTGGCCTCTCCACTACTGATGCACCACAAGCACACTGCTGTGTAACTCGCATGCTTGACAGACTTTGTCTGGTCTTGACTCTAGTTCTATGTATATGTGTTTATCTATGGGCCTTTCCACGCTGTACTGTTATGTTTCTATTATTCCACTTTCAACTTCCTATGGGATTCTGGGGCTTGCAGCTTAATGAGAGGCATTTAGAATTCTCAACCAGAGAACTCTTTGGCCTCAGGAAACTACAAACCCCAGAATTCCACAGGAGGTTGAAAGTGGAATAATAGCACTATAACAGTGTAGTGCGGAAAGGTCCTATGTTGGGAAGGGATTCTGAAAAATGTTGCTGCCTCGATTGGGCAGCTAGAACATGTTATGTGTATGTGTGTGTGTGTGTGTGTGTGAGAGAGAGAGAGAGAGAGAGAGATGAAAAGAGAGGCTGAAAAATGCACCTGGTAAATGTGTGAAGGAGAGACCCTACTCCCTGGTTGCCTGTTTGGCCTGTTTCTTTGTGGCTATAGTGAAAAAGATTGTGATTGTTGCTGAAGGTGCTAGTTGTGAGTCCTGCAAGAACTAGACCCTAGTTGTCTGTCTGGCCAATTTCTGCACTCAGTTAACTGCTTCCAGCTACAAAAGTCATGGTGGTGGCAGCTGGTCTACGATATGGAGGAGGTTGCTTTAGAGATTATGGCTGAGGTAACATTTAGCTTTAAATAAAATGTGTTTTCCTGTCATTCAGGTAATTCTCTCTCTCTCTGTGTCTCAACCTCAGTGTAAATTATGATTCCTTATTCCTGGAAAAACTAACCCCATTGAATATCTATATCCTCCACAGCTCTTAATGACAAAGTAGCTCTGTGAAGGAAAAGGTAGTAAAGAAAAGAGGACATGGGGGTGCATAAAATAACCTGGGCTGCAGGTGGTGTACTCTGTATTGCATGCAAAGAATCTTTAAAAATACATCTTTTCCCCCATCTATGAAGCAACTTTGAAAGGCATATTGAAGAATGGGAAATGAAGTATGCATCTGCATGATGGGCACTCTTTTCATGACCCACTACAAAGCAGTATAATTATCAAACAATCTACATAATTTGGAAAGGTGGCTGCCTAGATATGTGGAACTAGAATGTGTCAGGCCTGAGAAAATGACTTCTTTTATTCCATCAGATGCTGCCCACGTATATTTCTATGCATGTTGTCAGTTATAAAGGCTGAAAAACAACCCCTCTTTCATTATATATGAAATTAAATTGAATGTACCAGATTCTCCATGTTGTGGTACATTATGCATTTTTCCTATGGCACGAACACCTAAATTCATCTCTTGCCTATATAAGCAAATCACCAGTTGCCTGG
This sequence comes from Iguana delicatissima, assembly GCA_948472985.1. Classification (NCBI taxonomy): domain Eukaryota; kingdom Metazoa; phylum Chordata; class Lepidosauria; order Squamata; family Iguanidae; genus Iguana; species Iguana delicatissima. Next base: position 1,021,711 of record CAOKZL010000065.1, read on the forward strand.
AGGATCAACAGCAGGTGGAAGCCCTTCCTTTTTGACATTTTTAAGCAAGAACCAGATAGTCTGGCTGTAGGACAAAGCATGGGGGGGGGACTATTTCAACACATAACATTTGAGCCTGAAAACTTGGAACTGAAAATTAGCAGAACTTTAAAATTTTGATACTGCATGAAAAAATGTGGTAAGGAATTTCTTTGTGAAACTGAGGCTCTGTATTCCACAAGCAAGATGACTGTGCTGCCTTATTTGCATAAAAACTAAGAATATTACATCCTGTCTTCTCGTTAATGCAGGAATGATGCCAGCTGAGGCAAGAGAGTCCCAGCTGTAATGCTCTAACTAGTTCTGAGCAGATGTTGTTCAGATCAAGATAGACTACCATTGGGTATGCCATCTCTGCCAACTGTACAGTTTTGTGTACCTTTATACCAGAGAGGAATATGTTTGTGGCCTGCATCACAAAGGCCTCAAAGGGGCAGTTAACAGAGCCTACCTAATTTTAATATTTATGCTTAGATCAAGAGATTTCCAAAGCTGTAAGCTGTAAACTTCTAAGTTTGAGGAAGGCATAACTGCCTGGTCCTCCAGGCTGTCTTGTTCTAGTCGCCTTGTGGGTAGTTTTAGAGAAGGAAGATGTTGGTAATGTCATTTAAACCAGAAGTCAAGAATCATTCTATCGCCAGCTGTTTGAGCCTAAAATTCCCATCAGTCTCATCCGACACAGGCAGTGGGGAGGGACTGTGGGAGTTGTAGAACAGAACGCCTGGAGGGCCAAAAGTTCCAAACCATCAAACTACTGTTCTTAAACTACTGTTCTTCAACTGGTGGGATCTCATTCAAAACTGAGGCAATTTCTGCACTACTCTATTATAGACTATTATTCCACTTTCAACCTTCTGTGGAATCCTGGGCTTTGCAGTTGAGGGAGCGACCTTTAGAATTCTCAGCCGGAAGCTCTTTGGCCTCAGTAAACTACAAACCCCAGAATTCCACACGATGTTGAAAGTGGAATAATAGAATTATTAGTAGTGTGGAAATGGCCTGAGTCACACCACCATCCTAAAGTGAAATACAGCCGTTACATCCTTATCAGCACCTTTTCTTCCCATCCCTTAAAATGCAGCTTTTGTGGAAGTGCCTCTACTGATAACTACTCCAGACCACACTTGAATTAGAATGTGTTTGTTTATTTGTTTATTGTTATTCGAATGGGAAAAAGAAATAGCTATTTCATTTGTATTTTTTAAAAATAATGGCCTCAATTTTTATTGTTTTGTTGTTGTTGTGTGTTTTTAAACTGTTTATGACTTATAGCAACCCTAAAGTGAACCTACCACAGGGTTTTCTGGGGCTGAGACTGTGTGATATGCCCCAGATCACTCACCGTGATTCCATGGCTGAGCATGGAATCAAACTTGTCTCCAGCATCATAGTCTACTATTGAAACCATACTGGCTCTGTTTTTTTGTTTTACACTGATGTAAATAATTGCTATTAGGCATTTGAAGAACAATCAACATAATACATAGGACTTAGTACATCCAAAATTACCATATATCAAGACAGACTATTTCTTTGAATGGCCATTACTCCTTACCCTATGGCAGGTGTTCAACATAACAACAGATGATCCATTTGCATAGCAATAGCAGTTAGCAGTTACATTTCTATACTCCTTATCAGTGCAAAGCACTGCCTAGGCAGTTTACAATGTTTTTCGCTAATTGCCCCCAACAAGCTGGGTACTAATTTTACCAACCTGTGGAAAGATGGAAGGCTGAGTCAACCTGGAGCCCTGCAGGATCAAACTCACAACGTTGTGGCTGCAGTACCAGCATGTAACTGCTGCGCCACCAGGGCTCCTTGTCATGCCATGTCAGATTGTTTGTTTGTCTACTCCCCACAATATCTTTCAAAGGTCTTTCCCAACACGCCTTATCTGATTCTTCTGACTGGAAATATCAGCCAAGTAACTTTTCAAATGCTATTTATCCAATGCATATATCCTAACAGTCCAGCTTTCAACTTGGGGACCAGTTTCACACTTTCACTGGTGTCTGAATGTGTGCAGAGGTTTGACAGGGTGACACTCAGTGTTGAGTGCTGTAGGTGCCTGTTAATTTGTGATGCTTTTTCCAAGATGCTTTTTATTAGAAATGTGTGGCCATTAACTCATATTAGAAAAGCTGTCAACTATCCGTGGGTCCATGGAAGCATGGCCTGTAGGGGTTCCAAGAACATTCAGGTGGATGTGTGAACAAACGTGAATGCCGGGCACTGAAGTGGCGGGAGATACTGTCCTTTTCTCTGACACATGTCAGAAGATGTGAAAGAGCATGGTTTCTTGATTTTGGTTAGCTTGGAAGGTGGACCCCTAAGGCTCACTTTGTCCTGTCAATTTGGATCGCGCTCTGCAAAGGCATTGTGCAGTGCTTTTCTAGCATGCCAGCCTTTTCCAAAAAGCCTGCTACATGCCTCGTAATTGTTAAGCTGCCTTTGCTGCAGGAACTATTCACATTTTGTCTTTCATTCATTCTGTATTCATTTTGAGAGCTGACATCACCATCAGCTGTAAGTTCCCCACAGAGGAAAGTCTGAGCACAATTTGCTATATGTGTTACTTGCCCAGAGTTTAAAGAACAATCTCGCTTCCTATACTAGCCATCCTTTGAAATAGGGGTAGGAATTGTGCAGCTTTCCCAATATCGTTGGACTATGGCTCCCAAGAGCCCTAGCCTCTGTAGTTAATGATTGTGAATGCTGAGAGCTGTAGTGCCATATTACCTAAAGGGTCACACAATTCCCTCTCCAATCTCTAAAGCTAGGCATCTCAGGGCATTCAGGTGGGGGAGGGATGCCTATCACCATTGTACTGTATAGCACTGACTTCCATTTTACTGTAGGTTCAATTCAAAGTGCTAGCTTTGATGTATAAAACACGAAATAGTCCAAGACCTTGGTATCTGAAGTACAATCTTTTCCTATTTAACTCTGCCCTTTTGTGGGGAGCAATAAGGGATGCCCTTCTCCATGTTAAAGGTACACAGATCAACCTAAAAAAAAAAAATCTGTTTGTCACCCTAAATCCATTCAATCTAAATCCATTCATCATACTTTTTTAAAAAGCTGTACAAAAATGTGTTTATGAGTATGTTTCTACACATATTTTTAATTGTTTTTTATCTCACGCTTTTCTCTGTTTCAAACATTTTTGCATATTTGTGGATAAAGAACATATGAGACCTGTGAAAGTTGTAAAGGAATCTTACCATGACTGAGATTCTTGTCAAGGAGGTGGCACCTAAAGGGTTCTTGAGACCGCTTGAGAATTTTAGCCTCCAGTGCAAAACTGAGATATTATTTCTTTTCTTCATTGTGATTTCCACAGGTTGTACAATATGTACTTTGTATAAAGCTTTGGTTTCAACACAAAACTAGTCTCTTTTGATTCTTTTGAATCAAAAAACTAAGAATCAAATGGTGAACATTCCAGGATATCAGAGAAAGAGCACTGAGCCTACCAAATTTAAAATTATACAAGGATGCATGCATAATCCTATGGATATTAGATTGGATTGAACTAAAAATATAGAAGATTATTACAACTTGAAAGCTTTAATCTATCATATTGATGGCATAGAAATATATGGTATAACAAATCAAATATAAATATGGAATTTAATAATATTATAAGAAGATCTCTATTAAGAGTCTGGGAGTTAAAATCCTATTATGGCTATCTATCCATGAAGCTTTCCACAAAGATGAATGGCCACAAGTGGAGTATTGGCTGACTTACAAAGATATATTGAAAAAGACAGGAAATGGAGATTGGACGAAATCACTTGAAGAATTACAAAATGGAGTTATCAAATGTCATTGGCTCCTTCACAAACGATTGAAAGAAAGATTCAAAACAGATGAAAAAATAGGAGGATACAACAACTTTGACACTAAAATCTTGGAAGTAAAGGCTCCTGTAATAAGAAATGTATATAAATTGATGAAATTAGATTTGGAGCAAGAAACTGTAAAAGAAAACATGAGTAAATGGACCCAAAATATCAGCCATATAATCGAGTTGGGAAAAATCTTGGACCAAGAACATGAAATTTTCTAGATATACTGCTTGAAAAGAGAATTATTATGAAATGTTCCATAGGTGGCATCTTGCACCAAATAAATTAGCCAACATATATAAAAATACTAAAGATGTTGGAAATGTGCAGAAAATAAGGGGACATACTGGTGGTGGAAGTGCACTAAAGCAAAAAGTTTCCGGAGAGACCATCATAATTTAATTATAAAGATAATGCAAATGGAATTTCCAATGACACCAGAATTACAACTGCTAAATATATTCAAAATAGATAGAAATAAAAAGTATATAGATAGAAAAATAAAAAAAAATCTCCTCCAAAAGGAAGAATACTCTTATATATGACATCTGCTGCCAGAACAATACATGTTAAAAAATGGAAGGATACAGAAATTCCATCAAAAAATAATGACTATTATTATCTATATTTGATAAGGTTAGTTGTACCCAGGCAATGAAGGATTTAATTACAAACTTATTAACTGCAGCAAGGTTAATTATATCAAGAAAATGGAAAATTCATGGAGATGTTCAAATAGAGGATTGGTATAAAGAAGTGTGGAAAATTGTGATTAATGGTAAGTTAATATGTCGAACTAAGGCCAAAAAAGGAATAATGAAGGGGAATGATTTTGAAGCAATAAGGAAGATATTTGTGGAAAAAGTTTTAATAAAAGAGGAAGGTGTCATAGCTCCACAAGAAGAATTACAATTCTGGAAGGTGGAGTAAGTTGAAACATAATTGGCTTTGGGGATGGGTTCACTTTTAGGAATAGTTTGATATGTTTAGTAATAAGATCATATTTAGCAATAGTAATATATTAAATGTAATGGAAAAGTATAGATTTAAGAATGAAATTATTATAATAATAATGAGTATAATGAGAATGAGATTTAGATATAGGTAACCAAAGTATATAGGCAGTGTGATATATAATATGTTGAATAAGTATATGATTGTAATGGAATTGGAAAGAAATAACAATGTAAGCTTGTTTTTGTTGAAATTCCCCAGTTTTTTTCACTGTTATCACGTATCACGTGGTGCTTTTCTTTTTTGTTCTGTTCTTTTTTCTTTATAATCAATAAAGGAAGAAGAAGAAGAAGAAGAAGAATGACCAGTCAAATTATATGACATGTATCAAATGGACAAATTGCCTATGTTGTTAAATAATCAAAATCAGAAAGAAACACATCAAGACAGACTGAGATTGTATAATACAAGTATGGGAAAAGAAATGGGGAAATTTAGCAACTGGAAAACTTGAAGATTAAATCTTTGAAGCTGATGTTAATGCTTACTAGGAATTTATTTTCTAAAGTTATATGAGCCATAAAATATCAGCATATCTATAAATAACATAAGAATCAGACATAATTGTAAAATATAAAATAATGATTAATAATATTTAAATATGAGAGACAAGATATCAGATCTTAACATAGATAAATATTTGTTATATGAATAGTAATATAGAGCTTTGTGAGAAAAGAAAAATGTAACATCTCTTAAATGAGATACAAGGGTATTTGGGATACCAAAGCATTTAACAGATAGATAATTACATATATTGTTATGTCATATTGTTATACTGCTATACTGACGCTATGAGTAACATGTATTTTGTAATCTTTTATTTTAAAATAATAATAAAAAGCAACAAAATAAAACAAAAACTGGTGTCTTTTTTCCCTTTATAAATCTAAGCAAAGAGAGAGGGAGGAAAGGAAAGAGAAAATACAAAAGAGAGACTGATGTATTACAAAGACACAAACAACCCACACAATTCTATTACTTTTGCAAAGAAATAATCATCACATCTTGCAATTTTCAAAATCTTTCTTAGCCAGCCAAAGGTATTATTCTTATTGTTAGTCCCAACTAGAACAGGCTCATTGAATCAATGAGACCTACCTGTGTGATGATTGATCATCCTGCTATTGATCTGATAGCTTTAATATATTTCAAGCTAACCAATAGGAGTTGGGCCTTTAAAAATTAACATCTTATGATCTTGTAATGAGTGTGCGTGCATGTATTCTTGGTTTCAAAGTAAGATGAAATAAGTTAGTATTTGTATCCCTAAAGGAGGGGGCTCAACAGAATATGCCAAGCACATTCATTTGTAGCAGAACATACAAAGATCGCATTCCTCAAAGAAGCCTATGGCAGGCCTGTGTGTGCGTGAATTTCATAGTGTTTTCTTAGGCAAGGAATACTCAGAGGTGGTTTTGCCACTTCCTTCCTCTGAAATATAACCTACAGCACCAGGTATTCATCGGCTTTCTCCCACTGAAGTACTAACCAGTGTCGGCCCTGCTTAGCTTCCATGTTCAGACAGAATCTGGTGCCTTTAGAGTATTTAGGCCAACAACAAGCCAAGCTGTTGACATTTGCATTTCTCTTTTTAGACTCAAATAGCATCAGTTATACAGTGGACCTCTCTTGTTTTATGAGGATTCGGGGTTCAGGAGCATCACAAAACTGAAAAAAAGTGCATACCTTCCCCACTCTTGAGTGAGTGAACAAGTGAGGGAATGCACACCAGTGCCCTCCCTCCTCAAGCCCTCCCCCCACCCTTCTAGGGGCAAGGGGCGGAATGCATGTGCTCGGTCGTATCTTCTGTCTCTGTGCTCTACCCTGCCTCTCCCATCTTTGTCCAAGTGGAGAGGGAACACAAGCGTATGTCTTTCATTGTCACACTCTTCACTGCCTTCCCCATATCTTTGCCTGAGTGAGGAGGGAATGCAACCATGTGCCTTCTGTCCCCAGTTCTTCTCTGTCTTCCTCTGTCTTTGCCTGAGCAGGGAGGAAAAGTGCACACGTGCTCACCCTGCAAATAAGCAAACTTGTGAATTCAAAACTTGCAAATGTAGAGAGCTTACTGTGGGACGGAAAAATCTTTGCTTTTTTGTATATTTTGAATTTTGCAAATTCTGGTAATTTCTTATCTAAACAAATTGACTCAAAAATCTGGCCCATCTCTGACTGTAAAGGAAGGCAATTTACTTCAGGTTATTGGGTGGCCATATATAAAGGGAAAAGAAGGAAGACACTGTTTTTGAAGTACATAATTTAGTTCTTCTCTAAGCATAGTAGAAGTAGAATTTCTTTTAAAAAACACTAAATTGCCAAATTAAGCAAAAATGCAGGGCTGGAGAAAGGAGATGGAAGGCAACACTGTTTGTCTCTAAAAATGTGCTGCAGAACATGACAAAGAACAGCTTGTGGGGACTCAAATCCCTTAACATCATTTCCATTATTGGCAAAGTGAGCCCATTTCCGCACTAGACTGTTACAGGGCTACTGTTTCACTTTCAACATCCTATGGAATCCTGTGGTTTGCAGTTTAGGGAGGGCCTATTCAAAAATTAGCTGACCCCTGCATGAAAAGGACTGTACCAGTTCAAAGTACAGTCTGCTTTAAAAATGTATCCATTGTTGTCAGAAGAAAAGTTTATCACAGATATGTATTACTTTCAATGTATTTGGCTATATTGATATTGGGGGAAAGGAACCTGGAAGGATTATGTATATTTTGAATCTTATCTTCCTGTAAAAATTGGTCATGCACTCTCATCTTGATTTTTCACAGCTTTTCCATGCAGCAGACACACAAATTACTGAACTAATTTATTTCACATCAGCGAATGTTATGCCTATATGCTAGACACAGAGACCACCTATGGTTTCTGATGCCACGAGTGGAAATGTCAAGGGAGTTGAAGAGGGCCTTGGAAAATGTGAAGCAGACTTCACTGCAATTTGTCACAGCTTTGCACATCTTGTTAAGACCAGTTTAAAAATCAACAAGAAACATTCTTCTCCTCCCTTCTTAAGAGTGCAAGAACAAAGTCCTCAGAACATCCCTGGAGAAATGCATGACTCTGTAGGAGAGCAAAGCCAGGGTAGATAAAATATGCATTGAGAGAGAAAGAGAAAGCGAGTGGGGAGAATGAAAATCAATAAGATGGTCTTAAAAATTCCATTAGCCCTGGAGGCATGAGTGACTCCTAGAACAAGCCAACAAATTAAGTGTTTTATTTGACAATTTACTCAATTATTTCATAAATAAGTATGTACTTACTTGGTCTTATAATTGACAGTGCAGCAGGCTGCCACTAGAAACTTGGGGGTTGCAAGATCAAGATCCTCATTAACTCAGGAAGTGGAGAGAGGAGACTTGATCAAGTAATAGGCTGGATGCATTATGTATGGGGAAAGAGCTGGGTCAACTTTTTTTTAGTACCTCCTCCTTCGTACGCTGATTAAATAAAAATATAATGTTAAAATTTCAGGGAAGAAAAGACAGCAAATCAGGTTGCCCGAAAGAAAAGCTCATAAACCAAACAAAGCAATCCTGCAACTTTCTTTAGGTGCTTCTTAAACTAATGGATTAGTCTTATTACAGTAATTTCTGCTGAACTTTAAAAGCTCTGTGATTCTGTTCTTCTCTTTCACATTTAAATTCCTCTGAAGTGTTATGGGAAGAATTCTCCAAGCCAAAATAACTTGCTTTCATTCTTCCCCTGAATAAAAAAGATATACACAGGTTTGCGCTGAAAAGAATTTTATTTCACAAAGCAGTCAACAGCAAATAACTATGCAAGTATCTAATTGCATCCATATTACAAAATATATGGGGATTTGGCATGGAAGGAAAGTATTATTGCTCTCCAGTAACAAATGGTGGGTCATCTAGAGAATCTATTGGCTGCTTCACACTGGAATTGCCATCAAATGTCACCCAATAAAAATGTCAAGATGAACTTCACATTTCCTAAATAAATATATAGTGGCAATGTAAAAATATTCATTCTTTTTTTCTCCTTGCTAAGAGTGTTTTAACACATCAGGACATCTTATCAAGAAAATGGTCAAATGCAATGAAAATTTTAGTCTTTTATTATTTTTTGTGGGAAAAAATATGGAAAGAAATGTGTGAGGAAAAGGAAGGGGTTGCATAGAATTGAGTACATTTTTCACAAAAGTGTGAAAGATCATTAAAAATGTGAAAAACTCGTGTAATTTGTACACAATGGGTAGAGAGAACAAGATAAGTGAAAATTTGCATCACTAGTATGTACTGATGGGCCAGAATGCTTCCTGCTTTTAAGTGCTCCATTTACAGGTGCAGAAAGTCGTATAAGCATTTTGGCAATTTGGAAATAAAAGACGAAATGGGGTAAAAGGATGGAATGAGAGATGGAGGGATCTTCCCAGCAGCCACAGTTGGTGATTCATAGGTCTCCTGGGGAAAACCCTTTTCAGCAGTGATGAAATGACTGTGGAAGGCAGTCCACGGGGCTGCTTGCTTGGAGCTAGGGATATGTGAGCTATTTCCCCATCTAGGTTTGTTTTACAGTGGACTTACCTAACACTATATGTTTTTCTCTGAGCACAGGAAAAGACCCAATTTCCAGCTGGAAATCAGTGCAATCATTTTTAAACTCGTGAAGAAAGCAGTCTTTTCGACAACATGGACACATCAAACATCACATCATAGCAAACTTATTTTTACTTGTTTTCACAATATAAGTCCATTCACAACTAAGCATATAAAATTGTACCACTTGGTATATTTCTGAAATTAATAAATATAAAAAGTCTCAAATTTGTACAAAATTATGAACAGAACAGAGCTTATACACACTAAAGAAACCACTTCAAGCGGTTGCACCTTATACTACTAAAGTGCATATATTTTCATTTTTGCTATTTGAGTAGGGCAAAATGTAAACAGAAACCACAAATTTGTAATAAACATAACAAAGTGTATTCATTTGGATAGAGAGACCAAATTCTTGAGGACCAGGCTGGCAGCAATTTTGATATAAAGTTTAACTCAAAATTGAAAATACAGTTGGCCCTCCACATTTGCTAGGGTTAGGGGCATAGGACTCTTGCAAAACTGGAAAAATCACAAATATCAAAATATATGTGTGTGTTTGTGGGAAAGGAGCTGACCGTGGTGAGGAGAATGGATACCCAGGTCAAGGAATGGAGAGGGGAAGTGCAGGTGGGATGGTGGCCTTCTACTTCCTTTCTCTCACCCATCTCTTTCCTTGGATGTACGGGGAGCAAGGGGAGAGGATTTCTGGTGCCGAGAAAGTGGGCTGCAAGCCATCCTTAGCCGGGCAGGCAGGGGCTGGTGGAGGATGAGGTCCAGAAGTAGATTTTGAAAGAGCTGGGTGATCTGATTGGAGCCACTGAGAGAGAAGGTTCCCCCAGAAAAGAAGAGCCTAAAGTGGGGGTGACAGGGGTTCAGGAAACTCGCACATAGTCAAATCCAGAGAAGTCAAGCCTGCAAATGTGGAGGCCTGACAGTGCTGACATTATCACAAACAATACAGCCTCCCTCTGCTTGCTCCATATGCTCCTCTCATAAAGATGATGGCACCCACCATCATCAGAAATGTATCCTGGGTTTGAGAATTACATATTCCTACTCTACAGGGTTGTTACACTGATAAAGTAGGGAAGACGGTCATGTGCATTGCCCTGGGCACACCGGAGGAAAAAGAAGGACAGACATCTAACATCTAAGTAAACAAATATGCTTCTATTAATTCTGTAGAATGCCTTACGTATAAATCTTAATGCTAAACAATTCCTGGCATTTTAAGTAAGTAAAACCTTGCCTTAAAAAACATCTCACATCTCACAAAACAAAACAATTTTTTTCCACAGCATTTTTCCTTCTGTATTTTCCAATGTTTCCAGCATTCCCACTGTAGAAAAAAAGAGGCATTTTTTTAGCCTGAATGCTTCAGTTCTGCCTCCCTTCCAGCATTCTCACATCTGCAGGTCAGGGTATAGAGAGGAAGTGATATATGCTTGCAAAGAAGAAAGCTGCATGCCCTGGATTTTTATGTGTCTTCATATTACCTGTCTTTCTCTTTGGCAGAAATGTTCTGATTTCAGACTGAGGTAGGAGTAAACTCTAGAGGGGCAGGCACAGCATATAGAGCGCAGATGGTCTCCCACGATGGTTTTGGCTTGGCTTTCTGATGTTTTAAATGATAAACTCGTCTATGGTGTCTTGCTGTCAGTGTCATCTGTGTCACTACCGATGCATCCCTCAGCATTGCCGAAAGCATTTGTCCTGCTGTTGGAGAACTTTACATTGGATGGCCCAGATGTCTTGTTTCACAAGTCAGACTAAGTTCCTCTGAAGGCAGTGACATATATCTGATGGAAAGAGAGGCCATTTTTTTTACTTGGAAGTCTAATCATCTCCATACTCCTAGGGAGGTAGAAAATGCATTATCCTACAATTTAGAACATATTCTTTGAAAGATATTTTTATAGGATCTATCTGTGGATTTTTAAAGAAGTGCCTCAATCAGGGTTGACTGCAGGGATCAAGAAGCCATGAGTCTGGACTTTAGAAAAGAACTTCAGGGTTTATCAAAGCGTACTTCAAAGGAGATCCTAGCTTTCCGATTCTTCCACAGCTCAGATTATAACATGAGAGCATGGGGGGGGGGGAATGGCTGGTTGCCTGACTGCTGAATTATTTGCATATCCAAGAATGAAACCAATCAAAGCCTTTGTCAAGCAGGGATCAGAAAAACTTTGGCAGTTGAAGATCCCACACAAGTTTCCGTTCACCAATGCTCCAACAGACCATTTAATTCAGAATTAGTTAGCGAAATGGAGCAATGTTGCTCCACCACAGGATACAGGGTCCGAATCAAGCATTTTAGAAGCAAAAACAATGGAAAGAGAAGCAGGCCAGTCTACTGTAGAGTGGTTTTTTTTCCCCATGGATGGGCTTGATGGGAATAGGGAGCAGAATTGGAATGGAAATCCTTAGGAGGAAAAGTTTGAATTATTTCTCAGCGAACCTGAAGGGATTTCCTAAGAGTTCACTTATGACTAGAAGGGGAGGATTCATTTCCTCTCTGATTTTTGGTTTTGTTTTGTTTTTTCCTTACCTCTTCACTATTTCTAAGATGATGATTTTCCAGCTATGATTAAGAAGACTGGTAGCCCAACAGTGACTGAAGACTGGTTTTCCCAGGAAGAATAAATAAAAATCTTAAGTGTCGATAACAAGGTGTTATGTCACTCTTTGGTGAGGGTTGTGTTCATAACAGAAGTTTCACAGGGTGGGATTTGATCTTATTAAACTTTATGTTTTGACGGATGCAGTTTAACAAGATGGTAGAACTCTATCATTACTATGCCCTTCTCATTCCCCCCCCTTTAATCCAATTATCATTACTGACACAGCACTAAAAATGACCCGCGATTCCACCTTTCTTATTGTTGTGTACTTCAGTCAGCTTCCGAGTTTAGGCAAACAGTATTCTTGCAGATGTTATCTCTTGTCAAATAAATAGATCTTTATGAATAATTCCCAACAAAACATTTCTGGTGACATTGTGAAAACTTTTTTTCAGTTAACATATAAATCTTAGACCAATTCTCTTCACTTTCTTGTGTGTCCACTACATATTAAAAAAAAACACCTTACTTCCTCTGACAGCTTCTACGTTGATTTGAAATATTCTTAGACATTTTTGACAACTTTTCTAGAGTTAAGTACCATCTGTGGATCATCTTATACATATTTTCTTTTTAATTAGTGTACAAAGTTAATTTTATATTTTTACTCCACATTTTCTTCATACCTCTATTTGCAAATTATGCCCCAAATTTTGGGCCTACTTTATCATAAACTCTTTTACAAGCCCATCTTCCATCTCTGATTTCCAAAGATATTTATACATTTTTTTTCATTACATCATCATCATCCTTATACAATTCTAAGTAAAAGAATTCTCTGGCCTCTTTTACCAGATCACTCCATCTTTTTCAAATCTTTCTTTAAGCTCTAAATAAGCAAACCAACTAACCAACCTTCCAAGAGAGTATCTGTCTTGATTTCAGTTCCCAACTTTCTCTCTCCATTAAAAAAAAGATCATTATAATGTAACCATTTTCAATTTTTGCCCCATTCTTTCTTAACAAAAGCTTCCTGTGTTGAGATAGCTTTATCTTAGGGATGACTTAGGGAAAAACCTATGCTTATGTATGGGCCAAACTCACACAAGAGTTTTTCTGATACAATGATTTCTAAAACCAGCGTGTGCCTTGACTTTATCATACCAAAGTAACTATCCCAACTAAATCTTAAATTATGACCCTCAAGTTCCAATAGTCTTTCATCTCTAAGGAAATTCCATTCTTTCAGTCACATAAAACAACAGGTTTTATTGTACAATTTAATGTTAGGAAATCCCAGACAACCCTCTTCTTTAGCATTGTACAATGTTTTAAGTTTTATTCTCAGCTTCTTTGCCTGCCAAACAAATCAGGAAATATCTTTCTGCAGTTGAACAAAAGGTATTCCATTACTATTACAGGGATCATTTGAAAACAGTACAAACACATAGGTAAAACATTTACATTTATTAATGCATTTCTTCTCCTAAAAAGATAAATTTAACTTTCCCCATTTCTCCACATCCCTTATAATTTCTTTCCATATTCTCTCATAATTATTTTCAAACAATGCACTGTCGTTCTTCATCGTTGTAATTCCCAAATATTTAATTCCCTTTTTTCAAGCCTTAAAATTAGAAACAGCCAATAGTTCATTCTCTTCTTCCATTATCAAATTTTAATCAACAATTTTGTTTTGGTATAATTCATTCTGAGCCCAAAATAAGTCCCAAACACCTTCAGTTTTTCCAAAAGAATCTTCATTGAACCTAGTGGATTTCATATTATTATCACAAGATCATCTGCATAAGTCCTCAGCTTCTACTTTTCTTTTCTGACTCTCACACCTCATGTTCTGCCATCTTTCAGTAAAGTCTCCAAGGCCAACATAAGAAGTAAAGGGGATGGGAGCATCCTTGCCTTGTTCGTTTTTGTATCTCAGTTGGTTTGAAACATAACCATTTCGTAAAATCCATGCTGAGCTGAATATATAGTCTTTATGGACGAGATGATATTTCCTTCAAAATTCACCCTCTCTAACACTTAAAGTAAGCAATTCCATGGAGTATTGTCAAAAGCTTTCTTAGCATCTAAAAAGATTAAGGCTGTCTTTTTGTCATTGTGAAATTCCAAATAGTTCTTAACATTATTCCTCAATTGTCTTTTTTCCAAAAATCTACTCCTGTCTTCATGAATATTCTCAACAATACGTTTCCTTCATCTGTTGGCAGGATGGTAGGAAAGATCTTATGGTCATTGTCTAATAATGAAATAGGTCTACCATTTTTTGTGAATGTTGCATCTGTATCCTCTTTATGAACTACTCTGATATAAATATTTCTCCAGGAGTCTGGCCTCCATACATTGTCTAATACAGCATCATACACAATTTTTTTTTTATTTTAACACACGTGATAAAAAACAAATGAACTCAACATTCATAGCAAATTATCACTCAAATATTCTTCTTCCAACACACATTTACTTCCTCTTGACAATTCCTGGTATGTCTTAATCATCATATCTCTTTCACAATCTATTGTCAAAAAACTCTAACTTAACCAACATGAAGATAATTCAATTTAAGATAATGTAATATAATAGATTTTAGCCAAATTATACTCTGATCCTGACATACAAAAAAAAAAAGCATTACATTACATGTCTTCTATTTTCAATCCTTAAAACTATCTATCACTTCTTCTCCCCAAAGATATCAAATTTACTCAAAATATATTATTCCATTCAGTCACATAACTATCCAGTCTTCCTATTTTAAATAAATATGACAGTTTGTCCATCTGGGCCATATCTATTGACTTTTACAATTTTTATTTTACTTTATTTATATAGAGAGAGTTTTCTTGCGATTTTTGGGCTATGATAACCTGGTCTCTGTCAAAATTTTCTTTCAATTTCTACTTTAAAAGTTTTATCTTCTCCTGCAGTTTAGACTTTTTTGCTTCCCTTTCTTTTCTCCTTCTGGAGCGATATTTTGTAAATCATCCTCTGATGTAAGCTTTGCTTGCAGCCCACACTACTGTAGAATCTGTATACTTATTTAAATTCAGCTCCAAAGCTATTTCAGATCTTTTTTACATTTGTGTACAATTTCTTTCTTGAAAAGTAAACTCTCCTTAAATTTTCAGGTAAACTTCAATTTTTCCATTTCCAGATTATGATCTGATAACATTTTGGAAAAATGTCAATCCTCTTTACTAAATTAAACACGTGTCTAGAACTCTAAAATGTATCTACTCTAGAAAGGATTCATGACAATTTTTTAAAAAGTATAGTCTCTAACATTTGATTACAAATATCACCAACCATCCTTTAACTCAAGATGTTCTGCATATATATTTTTAAAGGCAATCACCCATGGTTTTCTTTAATTCCTTTGCTTGAACATTTGTCCAAAAAGGGGTCCACTACATCATTGCAATCTCCAATGCAAATTAGAGCATGCCCATAGCCAGGACAGAAGAACGCAGGGAGTTGCTCTCCCTGCTTAGGGAATGTATCAGGGTTATGTCTGCAATTGCGGATGCAGTGAATGCAAGAAATGCTGCAATCCTCCCCAGGAATGATGGCAGTGTGGTTTCCGAACAAACCAACCCCGAAACAGGCCAAAGCCTTGCAATGGGGGGAAGCCCCTCAACCTCCTCCCAGCAGCAGGCAGCAAGAAGAAATTTCCCAAGGGTTAAGAGATCCTGCCACAGGTACAGCCCTTGAGAAATGCATCTCCCCACCTACCTGCCCGTTTGGGTAGGTACAAATATGCCCCCGTTAGTTGTTATATAACTTGTTAGCAATATCCATGATCTAACTGTTTAAAGTTATGTTTCCTATTTCTCCTATGAAAGGGGAGTTGCCATATATCTTGTTTTGCTTTGAAGTCAGTACTATTGTTTGCCATCAATGTTGTTTTTGTGTTTTTGAAATAATAAAAGCAATCCCTGTTATTTGAGCAACAAAACCAGTGTAAAGTTTATTTGTAATGGGGAAAGTATTTACAAAAGGGAGGGGCAAAAAATCTTCAAACTGCAATTACAGACAAGGGAGAAAACTCCAAATCTAGGACTGAACATTGTCCTCGGCAATAAGGCTTGCGATGGCATTCCTAACAGTTTCCCCTTCACGGAGCCACCTGGTGGAGGAGTGGGGTCGGAAGTCACCACATGTTTGTGGAAGACGCAGAGGTGGGGGGAGCTAGGTCAGGGTGCAGGATGTGGCCCTTGGACTCGCAGATGTTGTGGAGGACCACGCAAGCAGATATCACTGGAAGGTAGTTCTTCTCGGACACGGTTAGGGGAGCTGAGAGGCAGTCCCACCGTGCCTTGAGCCTTCCAAAGGCCCGCTCCACCACGTTCCGGCAGCGGTTGAACACCCTGTTGTAAGCCAACTTCCTTGGGTCCATGGCACCTCCGTATGGCTTCATCAACCACCTTGACAGGGGGTACGCTGCATCTCCGAGGATGACTGGACCAATGGGAATGCCATTTATGGTGATGGTTGGGTTCCCCGGAACATACCGTCCAGCCTCCATGGCGTGCCACAACAAGGAGTGATGGAAAACAAATGTGTCATGTGTTCTGCCTGTAAAGCCAAGGGCAATATCCAAAAACCGTCCTTCATGGTCCACCATCCCCTGCAGAAGAATGGAGAAGGAGCTCTTGCGGTTTATGAACTCTTCCCCTCTTCCTTTTGGTGGTCGCACAGGAATGTGTGTACTGTCAACCGCACCGATGCATTGGGGAAATCCCATGCGATGGAATCCATCCATGACCTGCAATGGGTGGCAACACAAAAAACAAACATTACTCCTTTCAAAGTACTCTGTAGGCTGAGAAAGTGTCACTGGGGGACGTTGGTGTACGGGGGAGGGAGGGAGAGAGGGAGGGAGGGGGAAGGGTGAATGGAGGTGGGGAGGGGGGATGGAGGGGTGCTGATGGCCGCGTGTGGCGTGGCCAGTGCAGGGATGGTGACCAGACCGATTGGGGCAGAGATAGTGTCACTTGGCAGGGAGAAGCTTTGGATGTAGAGTACTCACTCTGCGATAGTCTCCAAGGGAAACGGTGGACGACAGGAGGACCTGCTCTATCTCCAGACACACCTCGATGACAGTCACAGTGACTGTGGAGATCCCCAAGCCGAAGGTGTTTGCTGTTTTGCGATATATAAGCGGCGTTGTCAACCACCACAAAGTAATCGCCACTCTCTCCTCCACAGATATGGGTTGACGCATTTCTGTGGCTTTTCTCTCAAGTGTGGCACGCAGACGGTCAGCAATCTCGAAGAGGGTGGCTTTCGTCATACGAAAGTGGTAGAGCCACTGGTCATTGTCCCATTTAGCAAGCACCTCCTCGGCCCACCATATCCTCCACATCCTCTCCCTGACCCACCACCTTCTGGGGCGGGGGAGACGCCGTGAGTATCCTCTCAGAAGGGGCTCATAGAAAACGTCCTCCTCCTCATGGTCGCGATGGAGCCTGGACCTCCTCGCTTGATCTCTGGCCCACTGTTCTTGCATGGTGGCCACCACTACACCCAGAACCGTGACAAAGGGTCCCAGGAACCTGACCAGGTCATTGAGAACCTCGTCCTCCATCGCAAAGCCATGAACAAGCCAGAAAATCGGCGAAGCAGGAAGCACAACGACTGGCACCGACCAACGCACTAGCCCGAAGTGGGGGGTGGCGGCGGGAGGCAGGAGGTGTTGGGGGAGGACCTTGGTGGCTTTGCATACATGCGTGCATCCACATGTACGTACTGACTCAACGCGCCATTTTTTTTTTAACTCGAAAGCAGCCTATCACAGCCATAGTGGGCAGGTTTATGTTAATAGCAGGAGTGGTCAGGACGTCAACGTGTGGATCTTTGAACCCATGCTAAACCAGATCAAGCATAAGACGTATGGATTGAGAGAGCGCATTAACGCGGATACAAAAAAACCCGGAAAAAACTGGCCGAAACCGTCACTGCGCGAATTCTTCTCCTCGTGTGGAAAGGGCCCAAGTCTGATGTCTTCTTCAATAAATGTTCATAAAATGTTGCTTTCTGTTTATTTGGGGCATAAATCCCCAACAGTTAAATTGTCTTATTAGTATAATTAATTTACACAATTATATCTGCCTTATTCATCTTGATATATCATCTTATGTTGACGTTTTGGATTTATGGTAAAAAAAAAACTACTCCATTTTTTTTTAATGTACAGTCACAAATTCAGAGACCCAGGTTCATTCTGCAAAAATCTGCAGTCCTGATTGTTTATGTGTGTCTTCTGAAGTCAAATCACACCACATTTGTGGTTTTTAAAAAATTCCAAGTCCTTTGCTTTTCTAGGGGAAATTTATATGAAAATCATTCAGTGAAATTATTTTCAACTCATTTTGTTTGCTTTTTAAAAATATTATCTAAAATAATATACATAAAATATTTTATATAATATTTACCTTACTCATTCTTCCTGAAATAACTTGATCTTTTAACTTTTTCCTTCAACAATCTCCTCCTTCAGCTTTTTAAGCAACTCTCTCACTCCCTCCATAGAAGTTATCATATATTTTGTGTTTGCATTGGTTTGCATCAGGTCTTCCGGAACAATCTAGAATAATAGGGTTTTTTTTTTTCTTAATAATCTCCACAAAATCCTTGTAGAGTTTACAAGTTTACTGTTTATTTTTGAGCTTTATCTTAGAATTTGCTCTCAAAATTTCATCTCTGATACTTTTCTGCATAAAACATGTTATCACACCTATTGGGAGGTTCTTCCTCTGTGCATGAATTTCTGCCTGTAAAATGTTTGAATCAAAGAACGCAGCTGTTCTGGGACTCTGTTTACCAACTCTGCCATAGCTTTTAAAACATCCCACTTTAAATCATCCAGTTGTTCCAGAACTGCCGTCAACCTAATCCATGACTCATTCAATTTCAATTCCATCAATATGAGGGAATTTTGTTCTATCTAAATCTTGTAAAGTCACTCTTCTGAGTTCTGAGAGATCTCTCTTGTTTTTCAGTCATAAGTGATAACTTTTAACAAACTCTATTAGCTGTTTACATTCTGTTTGAAAAAATTCCTTAAAAATATTCATTTGCCACTGGATCTCTAATTGAACTTGCTCTGTAATCTCTGTTTTTAAAGAGTTCCATTTCTGATCAATTGTCTTTTTTACATTCTCATTAATGTCTAATATACTTTTATTCAAATCTTCAAGCTGCTTTGTGAGTTCAGACACAGAAGCTTGCTTTTTAAGAAGCTGATCAGCACCATTTTGCCCAGACTTAGAGATTCTTCTAGTATCCATGTTTGCTAAAACGAGCAGAGCTTGCCAAAAAAATAATTAGTCTTTTCTTTATTACAAAGCCAAATTACAACTTGCTGCTTGATTTATTATCAGCTTTTTGAGCCCAACTTTGTCTGTGTTATCAACAGCAACAGTTTTAGTTTTGCAGTGCTTTCTTCAAAAAGCAGATAGAGACAAACTTTCACGTTTCCACTGTAAAATTCATACTCACAACACCGTAGAAGAGTTCAGGAGGGTTCTCCTTCATTATTTCAAACTTTCAAAGTCTTTGAAGGAGAAGATTTTCTCTGGCTAGCCTTTATTCGTCCTATGAAGACTCCCAGATTGTGGTGAGGAATGACATAGATCTCTTAACTAAGTAAATCCCCAACCCTTTAGGGTTGCCTGAGGGCTATCTAGGAGCTTGTGGCATCTGCGCCTGTGGCACCTTCCAGATCTTTATGGATTTAAAGATATTAGTTAACACACAAGCTGAAGCAGCATAAAGCCATCCTGCTAACAGTTGGTCATCTTGGCTAAGAGACCAAGACAGACTTGACTTTTGATAACTTGCTCGAAATGAATAAAAATTACATTCTCCTTCATCTGCACTGGACAAATTCAATAGGTGACTTTGAAGCAGACTATGGTGTATCAACCTGTTATATAGGTGTTAAAGATAAAGAGCTTCTTCCCATGGTTCCAGATTGAAAATGACAATGTACCATTTTCTCCTTCCCCTCTATTTTGCTCATCTAGCTTTTTACATCCGTGAAATAAAACAGTATGGATTCTATTTTACATTCTTCCTTTGCCTCTAAGGACACCAGGGCAGCAGACACTGATCCCTCTTTTATCACAACAGCCCTGTGAACCTGGAAGAGAAAGAGAGAGAAAAAAACTGGCCCAAAGTCAGTGAGTTTCATGACTGAGTTGGAAATTTGAACACTGATCTCCTTAGCCTTAATCCAATAGTCTAATCACTATGCCAAAATATGTCTTACCCTTTTAAGGCTTACATCATGGGTGGGGAACCTCAGTCCTGAGGTCAAATTAGCTTTCTTGGATTCCACAGCTGCCATGCCCTTTCTCCATGAGAACAGTTTTTGCGTGTTTTTCCCCCTTCTAAAAGGTTGAGATGCCTTTTCTAAGGCTTAGTCACTGGACATAAGAGCCTGAAGCTAAAATATGCTAGCATTTTTTGTTCCTCTCTTTTGCCTTTGGCCCCATCCAGCACTAAGATTATCTGAAATTGAATTTGGGCCATGGAATGAAAGATGTTCCTTGGTTTTGGCCTTACACGCTAATATTATAAGAGTGGTCCTCCCAACTGGATACCCATGAGTCAAATCAATGGCCCGTTTCACATGGCATTTCTCATGTGAAAGGGCCTTTGGAGTGTCGCACAATTGCGAGGAGTATTTCGGACGACATCTTCACAATCAGGCTATGATGCCGGGACTGGCAGGTACCGATTGCGCACTATCATGTGTTTTAGGAGGTTTAGATGGGTTGGTGGGTAGGGAGGATGGGTTATGTTTTAACCGCTTTTAATGTATTTATGTACTGCTGTAGTACTACCTCGATCCGTTGGGAGAGGCGGGATATAAATAAATATTATTATTATTATTATTATTATTATTATTATTATAATATCATTTTTGACTTTTAACTGAAAATGATGCGCAATCACGCATCGCTCTGGGGCCCCACGTACACTTACCTTGCATGCAGAGCTCTGGAGCCGTGGCCCTTGCACTTCCTCCCCCAGAGCAGCCTGGGAAAATACCCGGCTGCACTGCGGAAGGAAGAGGCAGAGCCTTCGAAGCAGTGGGGACGCAAGAGCCTCACGGAAGAGGCTGCTCGCGTGATCCCCGTGCGACTGCGCTGGACAGAGGTAAGGTGTGAAAAGGGCCTATGTCTTCAAGTGCCAGCTTTACAGAAGTTTGTGGCAAAAAACATTGAAGCTGGCAAAAAGATTTTTTTTAGGTGGGGCGAAAGGACTAGATAAAGCTGAGGTTGCCTTTTATATTCTTTCCAGACCCTTCTTTCTGAATCAGATTATGAATTTTCGAAGACCTTGGTGATATATAAACATAAATCTAAAGATCAGCTGCCACAGTGATATTTTCACTTCTTCTGTGTATCATTCCCAGAGAGGGAGCTCTCTTTTGGGAGAATATGGTGGAAGGAGACAACAGCTACCCTCAGTCTATTCAGCTTATTCAGATCCCTTTCCAGTGCTGTGCAGGGTCATGGGAGGGACAGGTTTTTTCTGGCCTCCCATGAAGACAATTAAACAACACAAAACCCTCTGGGATGTGACATTGTTTGAGAAGAGTAAGAAATACACATATTTGATGTATATTGTTTCTGGGGGTTGCTTGCATATTTTTTGTGTGCTTCCATGAAGAGAGGCCAAGCTAATGTATGTTGTGGCACTGTGCATTGTGATGAGGGGTGCACATCGTGGAGATAGGAGAATTTACAAATGCCATCCACAGCTTCTTTGTGTTGCTGATTTCTGTCAACCTATGTTACCACTTCTAACACAGTGTAAGCTTGCTGCTCACTTTGGGGTTGGATAGGAACTTTTCCCCCTTTTTTTACAAGGGTTTTTTCCCCCCTATGCTGCACTGTTGACTGGGGATTGGAGAGAATTGGCTCAGAGTGGTATCTTAAATAGGCAGCCATTTGGCAGGTAGTGAGTGAAGAAAGCAGGAGTTTGGTGAACACCTGTTGCACCTATTTGGTGAAGGATAGGTCTCTGGACCTGCCAAGACCCAGGGTGGGGATAAGGAAGGAGACTCTCCTTGAGATTTGCCTGAGGCTTTAGCTGTCACTGGAGGACATGCAATTTGAGGGTTGGATCCTTAGGTTGGCCTGCCTATGAATAACCCAGCTTTAGAATTCTTCCTGGGGCTCAGATGTTTCTCACAGGTAAAGCTAGGAAAAATGTCTGGGAGGGCCACTTACCCCAGATACTCCCATACTAGGTTGCTCCCCCACCTCTTTTGAACATGACAGGGGATAAATTTAAGTAGGTGATGGTTTTAATAAAGTGGCCCATATTTCAACACAAGCCTCATTGTGTGGTCTAGTTATCTCATGGGTTGGACAGCAAAGAGCAGAGCTGTGTACTGTATGCAGCCTGGCCTGAACCATCTAAACTAGCATATTGATTCATATCTATAGGATGCCATCTCATCAAGTGACACCTACTGAGTGTCTGAGTGTAGAATAGGATATAAGACTTTTGCAGTTTGCTTCAAAACATGAGTGGACAGTGGTTCCTTTGCTGTTTCTTGCTGCATGTCAATGTAGTGGATGACTCATGGGATTTTGCTAGATGACTAGAAGATGTAATAATGGGCTAAGCAATAGTGTAGCCTGCCACATGCATGAATAGTTCATTATGTTCTAGATCATATTAGGGATGTAAATCTTCACTAATCTTGTTTTTCCACAGGAGAATAAATAATTGCAAGAGCTTTCTTCCTAGCTGGAAAATAGGTTTTTTTTGTGTGTGATTTTCACTTTTTTTTTCATTTTAGTGAGTTTTCTGACAAATTTGTTGTTTTGTGCAGAAAACAATGCTGTCCATGCAAAGCACAATTTCTATCCAAAAAATGTTTGTGTGTGTGTGTGTGTGTGCATTTCTTCTTTTGCAAAAAGTCCCAAAACGAGAATGGCTTTACAATAGTTGATTGTTTTCTTGATGAGAATGTTTATCTGTTGAGACATGTTTGTCATCAAAGATGCAAACGCTTTTGAGTATTCTTTACATCAACGCATTTCAGGATGTCTAATGTGGAAGAGCAGACTGGTAATTTCTTTTTCCCAATGTGTTAGAGATTAGTACCATTATTTGTGCCTGTTGGCTTCAACGGTTTCTTCCTATCTTGGAATTTTTCCAGGAACCATCAGCTGGTGGTTCATGGACCAGCACTGGTCCAGGGAGCACCACTTTGAGTGGCATTGCTTTACACTGTATGATCAGACTAAACAGCAACACCACTAGTAGTAAATGAAACCCCTTTGCTTTATTACACCTCAGAGCCAGGAGAAACTAATTAAGTCATTGCACATTCTGCTGTTTAAAGTTGAAGTTTTAGAGGCTGCATTTTCATTTTAATTTGGAAGCCAATGGAAATGCTTAGGCAGCAAGGTTAAGCAAAGGCAATGCAATGCACAACCCAGCTCAGGGATTCTATAAAATTGGGATGTTATGATCACAAAAGATGGCTGCCAAGAAATGTGAAAGAGTGTAGCCATTAATCATTTCATTTAGTGGATTATCAGGTGGCTTGCTAACTTAATAACAGTGTTCTTGGTATTTCAACACTTAACAGAATCATTGATAAGACGGCAATTCTGTATGGACATACTTGTTCCCCAAGTGACTCTGGAAATCTAAACCTTAATTACACAAACATGATTTTCATGCGGACATTTAATTTAACAATCCATGCAGGTTGTTTGCTTCTAATTTTTTTAGAAATGACAGATTGACATACTTGGTTTATTCCCTCTGTTGTAGAAGAATCACCAGCCCCTCTGTCAATCTACACGATGTACTAATTGGAAAAGGTGGCCTGATTCCCTCCAGGCTCTGGTATTACACCAAGGAGCCTGGAAAACAATGATGTCAAGGACACATCAAGACAGCTGTTGTTTGGGGTCAGAAAGAGAGTCAGAGGCAATATTTTACTTCACTTAATATCTGTAGCCCCAGCAAGCAGTTCATTCTAACTGATTCATTTCTTCCACCTCCTGGTTACTGCTTAATGGTCCAAAGCAAGACCACTGTGAAATGTACACTAATCGTACTATTACTATACTGGCTAAACTTCGGACAGCTAGATTTCAGTTTGTGCAGCCTGAGGATGTGGACAGGATCCTTGGAGAGGTGAGAGCCACAGCGTGTGTGCCAAATGCTTGCCCTTCCTGGCCCATTAAATAGTTCACCCACTTAACATTAAGTGTGAAGTGGGTGAGCAATGCTTCCGTACAACAAGCCAAAATTCAAACTGGTCTGAAGGGGGCAGTTATAGGAAGCATATAACTCCCTTGTTAAAACAGCTTCATTGGCTACCAGTTTGTTCCTGGACACAATTCAAAGTGCTGGTCATGACCTATAAAGCTTAGGTCCAGACTATCTGAAAGACTATTTCCCCATAACAGCCTTCCAGAGTTTTAAGATCTATGCAGGAAGATTTTCTTGCTGTCCTACCAGCATCACAGACTTGCTTGGTAAGGATATGGGAAAGAGACTTCTCAGTGGCTGCTCCTGTCCTTTGGAACTCCCTTCCACAGGAAGCTAGGCTGGCCTTCTGCCTGCTTTCCTTTCACCAACAGGTAAAGACTTTTTTTATTTAAGCAAGTTTTTAACGTCTGAACAGGAAGGCTTTTTGTAGGGTGCTTTATTTATCTTTTTTTAACTTTTGTGTGTCTTTTAAATAATTTTATATTTTTTATGTGGGGATCTTAATTATTTTTAAAATGCAATTCTTCAGGTTTTTATCTTTTTAATTGACCCTTTCTGGAAGCCACTTTAATTCCCACTCTGGGAGAAAGGTGGCATACAAATGAAACAAGCAAACAAATTATAAAGCCTTTGCTGAAAGAGCTTTCCCTGAATCCATCTGCAATGGATAATTATCAGCCACTGGTGTCTCTGGGCACACTTCAAAGTTCTAGGTATCACTATAAAATCCTATATGGTTTAGATTATCCTATATGGCTTAGGTCCATGTTATCTAGGAAACTGTGGCCATTTCCACACTACACTGTTATAGTGCTGCTATTCCATTTTCAACATCCTGTGGAATTCTGGGGTTTGTAGTTTCCTGAGGCCAAAGAGCTCTCTGGCTGAGAATTCTAAAGGCCCCTCCCTGAACTGCAAACCCCAGGATTTCATAGGATGTTGAAAGTGGAATAATAGCACTATAACAGTGTATGTAGAAATGGCCCGTATCTCCCCATAAGACCCTGAGCAGGGTTGTAAATCTTCAGGCTAGGACTTTTTCTCAGTGCTATCACCTTCACAGGCATGGTTTATGAGGATGCTAAAGAGGGCCTTCTTAGTGGCTGCCCCTGTTCTCTGGAACTCCCTTCCCAAGGGAGAATGGCTCCCTCTCTGTTGTCCTTCCATCAGCAGGAAACGATCTTTTTATTCCAAGAGGTTTTTTAAAAAAAAAACAAAAGGTTTTTAAAGAAAGGGCTTTTAAGAGAGTGTTGTATTGTTTTAAGTTGAACTGTTTTTAATTGCTTTCTTATCTTTTTAATTGCTTTGTATCTTTTTAGTGTAAGTTTAAATTGTTTTAATTGCAAATAGTTCAATTCCATTTTAATATTTACTTTTTGTATGTTTTTAACTGTATTGTACATGTTTTAAAATTGTACATTCCTTTAAGTCCCAATTTTGCAGAAAGGGAACAACAACAACAACAACCTTGTACACCTCATTGGTCAACTTTACCTACTGCTTTGGTGCTTTCTGCTTCCTGTTCCACCTCATTTCACCCTTCCTGTCTCTCTGAAGCTCTGTTGTAAAGGAAAATACAACCTTCTCACCACCATATGGAGATGTTCTCAATGTAGGGATAGCTTTCACATGAGATGAGACATTTCTATTTTGGACAACATAAAAATGTAGAAAGAACTGGTGTGGTGCACCGGTTTGACCATTAGGAAACAGCTGTAAAAATTCTTTTTGTCCCTTGTGCCTTTGGAAGACACCTCCCCTCTTGCCAGAAAGCCAAGTTGTCGTGTCCCAGGCGGAATCAGCAAGCAGCAGAGCAGAGCTTACTCACAAGGCAAGAGAGGGGGGATATCCAAATAGAGTTCAGGCTCTAAAGTGGGCAAATAGAGTTCAGGCTACAAAGTGGGCAAAGCCAAACAGGCAGAGGTTCAAGATAGTCCAGATACAAGAGACCACAGTACAGGGCTTCAACAACTAGAAAGATCAGTTACTGACCATGGAAGGAAAGGGCCAGCTGATAGCCTTTTATCTTACTGATGCTGTCGCCACAGGTGTTCCCTCATTAGGGCTCATTTGTTACTTAAACTTACTGAATAGCACAGCCACTCTTTCTGACACCGTCTCGCTTGCACAGTAAGTGTCTGTGTTGCCTCATCCTCTGATATTTGTTCCCCTTGGTCCAGCCCCTGCTATTGTTTGTTATCTTCTCCTGAGCAAGCTTCTGGAGAAACTCTTGCCTCTGGGGAAGCTTCTGCCTCAGATTCAGAATCCTCCTCCTCACTGTCAGGGTCTCCAAGGCAGGGCATGAAACAAGCAGGTGAACTGATTTTTGCTTGTCTTTGCAGATTGCTCCTTTAATATGGTACCATAGCAACTTTGAAGAGGTCAGTCTGCAATCCATAGCAATCCCTCCCAACTTCACTGTGGGACCTTGATGAGGATTATGCTCCAAGTGTTTAAGAAAAAAGAGTGTGAAATGAAAACTGATGCTGGTTGTTAATATAACTAAGCCAGAAGCAAGTATGGAGTCAATACTAGTCAGGAACCAAGATCCACAGGACAGCCCGAGACATTTTGCTACCGTCCCTCCTGTTACATGACTATTGAATCACTCTTCAACACTGACGGAGAGAGAACATCTGAAGACAGAAGGTTAGCTTACAGAGGTGGAGAATAAGCCATGTTTGCATACAGCAGTCTCTTGCAACATCTTGCTGCTGCTTTCCACCATTTGTTGCCTAAGGCAACTGTCTCACTTTGTCTAATGTTAGAGCTCGCCTTCACAGCCTAGGAAATGCACCAGGAATTAAGAAGGGCCAACAAGTGACAAGTTGTTCAGACTGGAGTTCAAGTTCTTGGTCCAGAACTGATCCTTAGGATCACCTGACTGATAAGCGAAGTGTTCCCGCTTGGGAACAAGACAAAGAATTCAGCCATTATGAGCAAGAGGAGAATTTCAGGAGGGAAAGTGAAATACTTCGACCATAAGGAACTGCAGTTCAATACTCTGCCAAGCACGCTATTGTCACCACACATTCTGAGGGCATACCTCACTAACATGTATTTGAACCTTGTTCCATGTGTGGGAAGTGTGTCCTTTTGGAATGATGGGCAACTGCAGAGTCTTTCTAGATCAGGAATATCATCTACAAATTATGGTCCTGGTTCTATTCTGAGGGAGGACAGGGTACTGTCATTCTGATACCACTGACTCAGCATAATTTGCCAAATTAACAGAAATGCTGAATGTGTAATGGGGAAGTTTTTGATCTAGATAGTAGAGCATCTCTCTGAGGGAAAACAGAGTTGACACTTTGGGACTTAACCCAGAAAGGAGCTTTGTTAAAGGCAATATTATAATTTTTTTTCTATCAAATTAGGGAAGAAGGAGTGTGTGAAGTGGGTGGATGGGGGACCAAACTTAGTCAAGGAAAGTTGTGCCGCAATGAGAAAAGAAGAAAGGAGAGCAAGAGGAAATGAAGAGAGACAGTGGATGGGGAGTGAACAGGAATATCAAGAATAATGGGAAAAGGCAGAGAAAAGTGAAACAGATTGGTGTGTGTGTGTGTGTGTGTGTGTGTGTGTGTGTGTGTGTGTTATGGACTTATTAGTCTTCTAGGATGAATGAAGAAGGGGAGGGAAAAGCTTTGAAGGTTTCTTTAAAAGGATTTTATGCTTTTTACACCTTATAGTGTATTTTCCAAATAATTCATTGTCATTACTTATTACAATGTTTAACAAGTGCCTCATTACAGTACTCACTAAGTTGCCGGTTACTTTTCCATTCATCTTCATCTCTTACAAATCCAAAGGACTGATAAAACAAGAGCATATAATGGGGAGCAGAGAATCCTGCAAAAATACTTCTAAATATGTCTAAAGATCCCTTTAAGACTAGTTTTTAAAACTAGAAAACCATCAGTGTTGTTCAATGGCTTTCACACCAGTGGGGTGATGAGTCTACTAATGGGTTTTGCCCTCTATCAAATTTGGCTTTCCTCAGGGCTACACTAAAAGATACAAATACAATTCTATTTAATACATTAGCAAAGACAACACCAAATTAATTATAAGCTCTAAAAGCATATACATTACAAACCAAATGTATATACATACCTTTACACAGAGATTTCTGGAGTTGTATACTCTATGCTCCAGCTAAATGGACCACTGAGCAAAAAAACTAGGAAGTATACCCTTGGGTATTTATAAATGGATTCAAGTAATGTAAAACAAACCCACTGATGGTACAGCTTAGAGATTTATTGATAACAAATAAATAAAGCGTCCTGTAAGAAAAATAAAACAAAGAAAATGTTCACATGTCCCTTTACTTGAAAATCAACACAGTCTTATGTGAATGTGTTCCCCAGGCACAGACAAAAAGCCTTGACCAGCATCAGTTGACTTCTACACTTCTCAGATAGGGCACTGGTATTCCCCTGCCAGAGACTGGGTCAATGAGATACTCCAATGTTGAAATTACTGAGTTTTTAGAAGCTGGGGTGATATTTCTAAGTTGGGAGAGGATCTAGTCCCACTCCACCTTCCCCAGAAAATATTTGTGTTCTCAGAGAGAACAATTCTTATCTGTACCAAGGCTGGAACAGCTGAACATCAGTTGCACATTTGTCTATAGCTGCACCAAATGACTTGGGGCCTTTTGAAAGAATGTACAAAGAAGAGAATACAAGAAGAGTATGATAGGCCATCAAGAAGCCGCTACATATAATACTGCATATTACAAAACTGGTTTATGACAGAGAAAGAGCCAAATATCTCAAGCCATTTCCACATGGTGTTGCTGTTGCATGATGGGAAACGCATTAGCAGTGGTCTGCAAATGGTGCTTTTGCATGACATCATCACGGACCCACTGCCAATGTGCCCCCACCCACTGTGATCACAGAATATTTGCTTAACAGAAGAAGTCCATTAAGCACTCACGATCACGTGACACTCCCATTGCCTCCAGCCATGCAGAAGGGGCAGAAGCGCAATCACACGTTTCTTTCCCCAGCACAGTCTCTGGGACAGGCACTGGCTGTACTGAGGAAAGAAGGAGTGTGTCGCTCAGGCTCCCTTCCTCAGGGAGCCAGCCATGTGTGAAGGGGAGTGTTCGCATCACACTCCCTTCCTGGCAAAAGGCACTGCCGAAACTACGACAGGAGGACAACAGAAGGAGGTACAGTGTGGAAATGGCCTCAGCAATCTGCCACAAACACCATCTATTGTACTAACTCACTGCAAATAACTATTTCACATCTAACTCATTACTTCTGGGTTTTCCCCCAAGCTATGGCATACCATCTACAATGCACCAATACATTAATTCTGTGGGGTCAAATTTTCCAAGGACAGAATTTAAGACAAATGAGTAGAAATAGGAAAATGAAATGCAAAGGTAAAATTGGACTGAACTGTAATGAGAACTAAATACAGCATAGATGCTGACTGAACCACTGAGAAGTATTAGGACAAAATGGAAGGAGTTTGGCAACACATGAGACAGAAACATCTCTCAAGTCCATCTGTGCAGCCTTCTTCTTTGCCCGATCCTCAAGTCTGTCCTTCCATTTCAGTTCTGTATAGGTGGTTTTTTAAAAAATGGAAATTTCTATATTACTACTATTAACTTTATTTATATTCTGACTACAACGCAGAATGGGGACTTAAGGTGGCTGCCAACTGAAAACAAAAAACAATAAAGCTAAAACATATACAGTGGATATGTACGTAGATGGGTTCTAGAATCCTTACCAGCATCATAGCTAAATGCAACAGCTTCTTGATGGCACAAGATTATTTTGTGTTATTTTGTGTTCAGTAAGCGCTGCTAGATATTTTAGGCTTTAGCCTGTCTTGTTCTGTTCTATATCTATTAGGATGGAAGTTGGGTTGTGCTTGAGCAGTCCAGTTTCCTTTGTTTGATTTTGCCCCATGTATCCACTTTCTAGTTGCCTCACATCAAGGAAGGGGGTGCATTCCAGTCATAGGAATCTGCAGGTGGTCCAGGCAGAATGTGTTGTTTGGGGGCCTGATTCAACCATCTGTTGTGTGAATCCATCAGCTTAAGGACTGTGATACTTTCCTCTGCTGTAGACCACCTGCTGTATCAATTTACCACCAAAAAAGCTATTCTTACAGCACTGATGGATATCAGTTTTCGATATCAAACAAAAGTCTTTCAAAGGACTGGAAATGCAGCCAGTTCTAGCTCAGAACAATATATAAAACATTAACATTAAAATATAATTAAACTGTCAATAACATTAAGAACAATTTAAAACTTACAACTGAAGATCATAAAAATAGTTCAAAAGCAGTACTATTAAAAGCAAACAGCATCCCATTAAAAGCCTTTTTTAAAAAAAATCATTTTTCAAAATCCTTTTGGAATTAAAAAAAAAAAGTCCCATGTGTATGTTATGGGTTTTTTTTTTTCAAATTTTCACCAATGAGCAAAAGAGCTAATTAAAGTGTGTATAGATATTAAACATTTAGGCAGTGCTTTGCACATTTTTCCAGTATGTTGTTGTTGCTAAACACATTTTTCTTTCCATCTCAAAATACATTCTAAGCTTAAAAATTTAGCGAGTAAGTATTTCTTTTAATAAAATAGAAAGTCTTTTTTTATTGTTTGGGGGTCTTTGGACAAGGACATCCCTTCTCCCGGCACTAATTTGAAGTACTTGGGATGGACAATGTCATGGATGGGAAGGTTGAGCAGGTGTTCATCCAGTGTTCTCACACCCACAGTGCACCCAGTCAGTGAGATCTTGGCTACATAGATCAGGTTGTCTTCCTGACATTTAAACTGGGGGTGGAGTTTCTGCTTTATGGTTAAGATGATATTAGTCAGGATGATACTGGGGCTCCATCTTTCATTTTCTTGGTGTACCCATAGAATAAGTCTTCCAGGGACAGGTGAAGATCTCACTCCATGGAAGAGTCTTGCTTCTTCACTCCCCATCTTCACAGGCCCTCAAAAGCCATGTTCACTTATGCCCCTTCTAATGCAGAACTCAGCAAAAAGGTTGTGTCCTCCAAAGAATTCCCAGAAGACTTTCTCAGGGTTACTGTGGAATATATTAAGGGGTGTCAATCCAAAACTCCAGAGGAATTCCTCTTTTAAGGTTCTCTGCAAATTTACC
Organism: Iguana delicatissima; assembly: GCA_948472985.1. Classification (NCBI taxonomy): domain Eukaryota; kingdom Metazoa; phylum Chordata; class Lepidosauria; order Squamata; family Iguanidae; genus Iguana; species Iguana delicatissima. Next base: position 1,053,188 of record CAOKZL010000065.1, read on the forward strand.
ATAACCACCCCACCCCCCTTCTATGGTTAAATCCATTAAGCATTGGCAGGCTTTCTGCTATCTCCATTTTGAACATGAAGCATTCGTAGTTCAGCACAGCTGGGTTTGGGTGATATTCCAGTCTAGGAGCTACAGCACTGAAGGATTTGCTTCATGATATCTCCGAAAGTTTCATTTACTCTGATGTCACAGAACGGTATGCAGAGCCCTTATTAAAGAAAATGAAGTATTGGAAAGTGAATGAATAAGAAAGTATCTTATTACAAGGAAGAAATCATATGTGACTTGGAAGACAATCTCATTTGCAGTTAACGTTGCCAGTGGCAGGAAAAGATTTTATGTTACCTAATCACAAAATGGTGTGGCCCTTCAAGGATGACTGCAGAGCTTCTTTCACTGCTGAGTCAGGAGGGAGACCAGCAAAGGATCATGATGCACCAATGCCAGGATGCAAAGGCACTAAAAGTGGGCCAAAGACTATTTAAGGTGACTGAGTCCTACATAAAGCCCCTTTCCATTCTGCTTGCCCTACCCACATACTCATCCTTTGACCGTTATAGCCTATGGGCACTCCCTTCAGGGTAGATATTTCTTTCACATCCAGTTTTTCTTTTCCTAGAGGATTTGATAGTAGCATTTTAAATAGTTGATGACTTGGTTGTGTAGGGAGCAACTAATTCCAAAGTAGTGGTGAACAGGGTGGGCCTTACTTGGGACCCAACAATGGGAAAGGAGATAATCTTTAAGATCCATCCAAGACACCTTTATCTTGGGATTTGGGTGTGTGGAGACCTCACACTCTCCTTGATGAGAAAAAAGGCTCACCTCATTATAGTATGAAAAGGGCAACTTCCCAGTGAGGGAGCCAAAGACCCGCCAGGGCCCTCTTTTGCTGAGGCGGAGAGCTCAAAGTCTGAACAGGGTGAGGAACAGCCATCCAATCCTTGAGAGGGAGGGGGAGAGAGGGGGGTAAAAACAGTGCACCCAAATTCTTCCCTTCAAGTGCAATCAAAGTCTGCTCAGGAGAAGCACAGAATGTCTTCATGATAACAGCTGGGAAGCTGGGTGAGACCTTCAAATTTATAAGCAAGGTGGTTGATGTAAGCAGCATTGAAAACATCACTAGTGTTCAACCTCTTTGCATGCCTTTGTTTGCAAATTTTGACTGCTGTTTGTAAGTGAGACCGTTATGAATTTTTGTTGCTGAACATCTTGGATCTCCTGGCATTGCTTTACTACCTGGACCTGGACCTTGGACTGTTCATTGCACACACTCCTTACCTCTTCCCCATACATCATTTCCACCCTTCTGGTAACTAACTCCATCTTCCCCGACCTCCACTCATGCACCTTGGCTCCAAGTAGCTGGGCTCTGCAGTGGCTGGAACAGCATTTAAAGACAGAGCAGAACATGGCGATTTGGAAGGATCACCCTCAATGTTTGAGGACTGGCTGGTTGCATTGGCTCGTGGTTTGGGTAGCTTCTCCATGGCATGGCTGGCAGAGGGGGGAAGCTGTGGGGGATTCTGACCTTAGCTAAAGACCACACAGTGACAATTTCTCTGCAGATCATTTGTAAATTGGTAAATAAAATGGCCTTAGGTTCAGCCAACTTTTGTCATTGATCTCTTTTTTCCAGGTTGGGTTCCTGGTTGCTCTCTTCACTTCATGGTAGTGTGATATTAAATAAAAATTTAGTCAAATTAATGTGTCATTCCATGTTTCCCCCAAAGACACTGGGAAAACAGCCATTAGGGTAGCTGAATACTATTCTAATACCAGCTTTATTATCCTCATGTTCATTGCTGCAAGGCAAATAAAAAACCCCATCATGTGCTGATTTTTTTTCCAAAATGAATTGATAATGCCCTTAATCTGCTGCTAATCTAATAATGTCCCAGCATAATTAGATGTTATGAATGTGAACCGTTGATTGGACATATTGTTAAGGGATTAAAAATAAATGAGGAGGTAGGTGCTGCATTATAATTATGCACAGATTAGTTTCCCTATTAGTTTATTATTGGAAAGGCCTATGATGAGAAGAAGGTGGTGGGGAGATGTATAAAGAAGCAGAAGAACTTTTTCCAGAGGTTTCACAGTTCAGTGCATCTGGGGTTGTTCAATCTGAGCAGTAGGGAAAAGACAAATTTCATTATCTGTCTGTTGTCAATCACTCTCATCTACCAAAAAAATGCATTCTTACACACCTGTTTCACACATGCATGCATGCTACTTAATTTATCTTCACTGGTGATTATGTTTGAGATGCTAACATTTTGGTTAAATAACATAAATCTCCACACTCAGAGTTATGCATTAATTGTGCCATGAAACCCTTCTGTAGAATAACAATTTTGTAGAGCTGAACCAAGGCACCAACTGTGCACACCTATGCACAGTGCACATGCAAATCCATGCATAAGGTACATGTGAATCCACGCACAATGGCACGTCGTGCAGAATGTTGCTCCCATGTATAATGACACTATATACACAACTCTACTTGTACAACCTTGGAGATGTGCCACATCAGACATAAATGGTCAACTGCTTCTATAGAGGAAGTTAAGCATGTGTAAAACACTAACATGATTCCATCCTATATCTGAATGTATGCACATGGAGGAACACAGGCTTTTAAACTGTGTGGATTCTGTTTTTGTTCTATTTTCTTTGTTGATCTATTTTGATTGCTTTCAAAATTCTCATATCTTTTAACCTCTTCTATGTTTTTAACTTGTCGTTATCCTCAAGTCTTTTCTGACTTATGGCAACCCTAAGGCAAATCTATCATAGGGTTTTCTGAGGCTGAGAGTGTGTGATTTACCCAAGGTCAGCTAGCGGGTTTCCACTGAGAATCAAACCCTGGCCTCCAGGGTGGTAGTCCAACATTAAAAGCACTATACCATGCCAGCTATCATGTACTTTGGGGGAGAAATTTGGGGTATAATTATAAGAAAGAAAAAAGAAAGAAAGAAAGAAAGAAAGAAAGAAAGAAAGAAAGAAAGAAAGAAAGAAAGAAAGAAAGAAAGGACACATGAAACCTGTGAAACACGCAATCTATTGCTCCACATTCTGTAGTTGTAGAGGTATGCTTGGAAGTCATTCTTGCAAATGACATAAATTTTTCTACTCTCTTGTAGACAAATGATGGGGGACAAACCATGTCATTTAATTTCTTAAGTAGAAGAAGTGTTTGGCAGATTCTCTTTTAGAGGCAAGAACCAGAGTTTTTAGTGCTAGGGGGCTTTGTGAAAGAAACAGAAGGAAATGCTTTCAGTGTGAGGCAAAAGCTAGAAGGACCGGTTGGGACCTGCATTGCTTCCTGAGAGACAATAAACCTGGTCTCACTCAGTAAATTTTTATGTTTCTTTAAAGTTGTTCTGTGTTCTAGGAGATTTTAATAAATAACAGTAGAACATCTCTGTGTAGTGCTGCTTCCCATAGTTTTTTTAAAGGATAAATTCTCCAGCTATTTCTTGGGGCATGAGATTCACCTTGAACACTAATAGCACATCTGCTTTCCATACCATTGCCACAAATAGCAATGGCTTCTTATTCTTCTCATTTTTGCTGGTACTGTTGCAAAGGAACTGGCTACAACTTTGTATCCCCCACAATACTTTGGCATAATATTGCTTAAGAGCTCTCTCTTAAATGTGGAGAATATTTGAAGAAAATGTCTACCTCTTGGCTTTTTTATTCTTCCCCTAGGCCTTTTTTCTCCCTCTGGTGAGACGAAAATCTCAGAAATTTTCCCAGAAGACACCTGCTGGGGAGCTTCAGTTCTGCCTTGCTTTGAATTGTTGATAACTGATTGTAAGACAATTGTGCTTTTCTGACACAGCTTCAGTCTGAAGAACAAACATAATTTCGGCTTTTAAATCAATAGAAGATGGGATTATTGCAAAGTTAATGAATACAGCACTACAACAGAGCATTTTCCAGTGTGCAGTAATGGAGAAGTTGAAGCTCACAAAATGATCCTTAGCATGAAAATCAGTGTCTTGCTAAGTATGGGTGGGATGAAGCTTGTTGGATTTGCAATTGCATGTTCTCTAGAAATAAGAGGCCAGATGTAGGTGATGAGATAAACTATTGCCATATTTATTTATTTATAATTCCACACAGCTCAGCAATGGAGCTTCTCAAATATAGAACTCAAATTGAAGCAGTGGTCTTTTCTGACCTCCTCCAGGGTCGTGGCCAGAGGCAAACACCTGAGAACTGATTCCAGGCTATGTTTCATCTTATAGATCTAAATGAAGATTGGAATTTACATTCTTTACTATAAGGATGACTGAAAGATAACCTGAGGTAACATTAAGGACAATTGCATCAGATACCCTTGCAACCAGTTTAAGAGTAACCACTGAAAAGAAGAGTAACTTCTTTTCTCCTGACAACCTGAGTCCATGTATCCAAGGCTAGAGTCTCTAAGTTCTTGTGGCTCAGTGGTCCATTTCTTTGGAGACTGCACTATACAACTCCAGAAATTTCTGTAAAGGTAGGTGTCTGCACTTTGTTTTGCAGAATAATGTAGTTTATATTCTTACGGATTGTAATTAATTTGGTGTTGCCTTTCTTAATCTATTAAATAGAATTGTATTTGTATTTTTTAATGTAGCCTCTGAGGAAGGCCAAAAGGTGTTGAGATTTTTAAAAATAAAGTGACCATTGGTCAGCACATGGAGATCTGTCTCCTGTTTACTTCTATACCTCCATCCTGACCTAAGCCACCCAGTCATTTTTTCTGGTTTCAAATCTTTTTATTAAAATTCAAGTTCAAATTTCACCAAGTCCATTTCAATCATGTTCCAAATAAACAATTCAAAAGGTAAAAAAATAAATTTAAATATAAAGTAAATTTAACACAAAAAAATACTTATTTACCTTATTTTGCATCCCATAACATCAACTTTACCTTTTATACTAAAACAACTTAAACTTCTCTCGTTTTCCTTCTTTTAATTATCCTTTTTGTATATGAACTTGTTTATCTAAATTGGTCCAGTCTTCGATCTCTCAACTTTAACCATTATAAAAACTCTTCCCTTATTTTCTTTTCTCTATACTAGCTGGTTCTTCCTTAGGTTTTCCAGTCCAATGATAGCCCAGACATCCCTTAAAGTTACTCTGCTTGCTTTCAAAAATATTGAATTTGCTATATTTCCCTATTTCTTTCTCTCTTCTTAACCTCTATATTCCCATTCTCTTCATACTATGTCCTTTAACCTTTCTTCCATTCTAAACTTACAAATCTACTCAGATCTTAAATAGAGCGAGCCTTTAGTATATACATCACCTACTCCCTTATTCCTTTAGTAGCCATCGTCCCCCATCTAGCTTCCAATATGGAGAGGATCAAATCCCAGTCTTCATCCATTTTGTCTTTTGGTTTTTGTAACAATGTTGCTGTTAGTTTTTTCCATTTCCATTATATCGTATATTTTTAGTAACCAGTCCTCTACTTCAGGGGGTTCCACTTGTTTCCACCTACTTGCATAACACATTCTCGCCGCAACTATCATATAGGTTAGTATCTTTTGGTGTGATTGTTTTTTTAGTGGTCCTATACCAGTGGTTCTCAACCTGTGGGCCCCAGATGTTTTTGGACTTCAGCTCCCAGAAGCCCTGAGCATTGACCATAGTGGCTGGAGCTTCTGGGAGCTGAAGTCCACAAACATCTGGGGACCCACAGGTTGAGAACCACTGTCCTATACGTTCATGCATATTTAACAGATATATTTCTGGATATAACGGAAAATTCCTTTGAATAATTTTCGTTATATTATTATGTATTTGTATCCAAAATTTCTTCACTTTTGTACACGTCCACCAAAGGTGGAAAAAAAGTTCCTTTCTGATCACACTTCCAACACTTAATTTTATCAGTTTTAGTCATTTTTGCAATTTGTACCGGTGTGTAGTACCACCTATAAATAATCCTAAAATAATTTTCTTTTAAGGCTACACTCTTCAATGTTTTATTTATTATAGACCAAGATTTTTCCCAACATTCCAGTTGTATCAGTCTTCCTATATTCTGGGCCCACCTTAGCATATTCTCCTTTGCTATCTCTTTTTCAAGTTCTAAGTTTAGCAGGGTTTTATATAACTTTGCTATAAGATGTTCAACTCCTGGTTTAAATAATTTATCCAGCTCATTTTCTTTACTTTCTATCCCTACTGTTTTTTGATCCAGTTTAAATTTCTCTGCTATCTTTCTTTCCAACAACCAGTGGGTAGAGAGTCCACAATCCACTAATTCTTCTTTTGTTTTCAACTGGAGCTCTCCCCCTTGTAGCTTCACTACATCTTTATACACAATCCATCTATTTATTTGCGGCTTCTCTCTCCTATAAAAGGCCTCATGAGGAGATACCCACAATGGGAGCCTCCTATATATCTTCCTCTTATACAACAACCACACTCTATGGATTGATTTCCTAATAAAATGATTATTGAATTCTCTATTTATTCTTGCCTTCTGATACCAAAGATATGAGTGCCAACCGAAGAGCAAATCTGCACCTTCTAAAGCTAACAATCTCTCATCTTCCAATCTGAAGAAGTCATTTTTTGAACAGGAAAACTCTCTCAGAATAGTCCCTTTCCCCATCACTGAAAGGGATCCCACCCTGGGCCAGCCTCAAAGGTTGTTGCCCTTCCTAGATACCGGCTGAAGAACCCTCTTTCCTGAAAAAGAAAAAAAAAAGAAGACTGATATTCTATTGTTTCCTGAAGTCCCCCAGGAAGCTAGAGCAAGATAGATAAAAATTTTGCTGCTACCTTTCCCCCCCAACATGCCAATAAATGATGTTGGCCAAGAATATTTGCATGGTCCTGTAGCAACCAGCTAAAGCCTGCACTGAACATACAGGACAGGTGAGTGGGCTGAGTGTGGCAAACAAAAAAGGCTAAGTTCCTTTTTGCATGGCATTTGCCATGCGAAAGGGAGCCTGGAGCGTCATGAGATTGTGAGGAGCAATCTGCACAACACACTCATAATCACACTACACTCCAGGGTAGGGCAGACACCGCTTGCACACTTTTTTATTTTTGGCTTTCAGCTGAAAATGGTGCGTGATTGCGCATTGCTGCAGGGCCCCACGCGCACTTGCCATGAGTGCGGAGCCCCTGGAGCCACGGCGGTCACGCTTCCTGCCCCAGCGCAGCCTGGGAAGCTCCCAGGATGGGCTGCAGAAGGAAGAGGTGGGGCTCTCATGCTACCTGCTCAGGAGCAGGCAGCTTGTGCAGAGCTGAAGTAGTGGGGACGTGAGAGCCTCTTGCTGGAGGCTGTTTGCGCAATCCCTGCACCCCAGTGCCAAAAAAAAGGGAAGCTGTGGAAAGGGCCAATAACTGAAACAAGCCAAGCTCATAAACTCCCTCCCCCACCTCCAGTGTCAGAAGCACCCTGGCACTGAATTTGCTGTGCAGCTGTCTCTTCCCTCTTCTTCTGGTGAGCACAGTTTCTACCTGCCCCCCAAAAGCCACAGCTTCAGTTCAGTGCTTGTAAGTCAGTTCTGAAAAGAAATAGCCATTTTGCCCATTCCAAGTAGCAATAGCAATAGCATGTGTATTTCTATACCGCTTATCAGCTAAGTGATCTCTAAGCAGTTTACAGTGCGTTAGCTAATTGCCCCCAACAAGCTGGGTACTCATTTTACCCACCTGTAGAAAGATGGAAGGCTGAGTCAACCTGGAGCCCAGCAGGATCAAACTCACAACATCGTGGCTGCAGTATCAGCATTTAACCACTTCACCACCAAGACACCAGAACAGAAGTATACACACTTTCCCTCAAAATACTGGCTTGTATGTTCTACCAAAAGATGAAATGAAGCTCACAAAACTTTTTTTTTTAAAAAAAGTGTCCAATTAGACATGAGTACATTTATTCAATGCAGAAAATGTCTTCATTAGAAAAACAAGTTCAAAAATGCATATGTTTAATAGGAATGGGGAAAAAATATGAAATCAGGAGGGGGAAAAATTAGGAGAATCCTCCCCAAATATCTTTCTCTCCTCCTGCTCCCCAGGTCTTAGAACAGCCTCAAGAACTACTCTTGCTTCCTTTGCTTTGACTCACTTTTTCCTGTCCCTGTAAGGAAAGAGGGTACCCAGCAAACAGCATTGTTGCAGGCTATGTTCCAATAACAGATGCATAACAATGATGTCTGTTTTATCGTGCACCAGTTATCAGAATACAGGTGGCATGGACAATATTTGCCTCTGGGCTGCTCCCCAAGACGTTAGAGGGGGGAAGTGAGTTAACTGTGCAAAGCTATAGCCTCTCTGATCCTTGCTCAACTCCTTCCAGCCCTCCTGACATCATGCACAGGGTGGGTGTGGGGAGCAAAGAGGAAGATTGTCCTTGCCACATATGGAAGGCTATAGCTTCCCTTATCCTCACTCAGCTTTTCCCTTCCCTTGCCAGGCTACCAGACTTCCTCCCTTCTGTGAGACACATTTGAAAACTGCATAGTTTTTGAAGGCCTTTAAGAATGAGGAGAAAAGTGATTAAATTATGCATTCTGTCCTCCAGGAACAAATAATTTAGTATAAACACATCCCCATGTTTCAAAAAATGAACCAAAAAACAAACAAATCTAGAAGTGGGTTTTTTCAAAAGTCTTCCAGTACAGTACATAAATGGGACAGGTTAAGGAGGTTGGCAAGAGACTGAGAAACCTAAATGAGGCTCACATATTACCCCATGTCTGTGGATCTATCTATTTCTGAATAGTGTTCACTTTTTCTTGCATTCATACTTAAGGTCTCATTCATTTCATTTTTTCAAAAAATGCATGCATAAAATTAGTATCTAAATGTATTTTTGAATGCATTTTCTCTTAAACATTTTAAATGCATTTTGAAATGTTGAAATGGTTTTAGAAATGCATGAAAGTCAATTAGTACTTATGCTGCCATCCTCACAGTAGTCTAGGAAGTGTATTTCAAGTCTGTTCATAGACTTTGGTAGAATTCATAAAGACACAATCTCTCAAGAATCTAGAAATGCGTGTCCCTGTATTTCAGTGTGCAATGTTGAACGATTAAGAAGCTGAGGGTAGCTTAAATGTTCCTCCCTGGGATTTGTTTGGCTGAAAGAGAATAACTTGGAGAGGGCCTTCCTATAAACCTCCTGGCTGACTGGTGCTTTGAACCCTGGCCTACTGCTCTCCAAACTAGGTCTTTGTTGATAACATTGCATTTCTCTGTTTTTTTGTGGTTGTGGCATATGACACATTTATTTATCACACTGTTATTAAATAAAAAAGCAATAATAACAAATTCACCCACAACAGGTATGTTTAATGGCAACTCGCAGAAACAGGGAAATGATGGATCAGCCCTTACCCTCCAATCAATCCTTCATAGATTATATGCACTATTTATGCACATAAATTAGAAAGAGGAGAAACAGGCTACACTGAAAATGTCCATGAAAAATATGCCAAGATGTGGCAGGGAACAGGACAGGGTGGGGGTACAGTGGTAGTTCTGAGAGTGCTGTAATTCTTTATCATAACAAAGGAGAAACAATACTGACAGAGAAACCAAAGTCGAAAGCCAGCACAATTGAACTGCATTTATCTTAATTTGTTTCAGTGAGCTAAGCATAACATTTGACACTCAGTCATAAATTTTATATTTACAGGACTCAGCTGTGACACTGCTATCTATTTTTGTTGTGCTTACCTCGAGAGGTTATGTGTTCAAAAATGGTTTTAGAATTAACTTTAGACTTTGCTTGATCCTCTTAATTGAACTTGAATCATAATTGAAGCATAGAGGTATTAGGGCAAGGCATTTTCCCTCATGCCTCTAACTGGGAATGGGGAGAGAATAAACAAACAAACCATGTTATTTCACTGGACTATCCGATGGCAAAAATAAAAATGCTCATTGAGAAGTCACTGCACAAAGCAGATTCTCTGGAGTATCTTAAAACAGCGTGATGGAAACCATCAGATGCGACAGATTGGCAAGGGTTTTTTTCCCCAATATGCTAGGAAGTTGTACCATATTTGTGTCTATTTATTTCCTGGAAACTCTCCAGAGACAGTGTCAGGAACCAAATTCACACACACAAATATAACAGTGCAAATACACTATTTATTAGGAGCGTGATACATGGTACAGGACTTCAGTGAGTGAACTGGAGGCAATTAGCAAAATCCAAAACATTAAAAGCAAAGAGTTTCTCATCCCACCCACAAGAGACCTTGGAGTTCTGGTTTAGCCCGGCAGCACTTATCACTACCTTCCTAGCTTTGTGTATCTAATGCAGTGGTTCCCCAGATGTTCGTGGACTTCAGCTCCCAGAAGTCCTGAGCATTGACCATAGTGGCTCGGCTTCTGGGAGCTGAAGTCCACGAACATCTGGGGACCCACAGGTTGAGAACCACTGATCTAACGGTATCTGGTTCTCATACCTTGTTATAAGCAAGCTGCTAACTTAACTCCTACTACATGTCCCATAACTAAAATATGGAGGGCTACCCGACAGACAGGCAGCTGATGGTTTGTGGGCTGGCACCAATCTATGGACCACTACTTTAAGTAACACTGTCCTAAAACATTATAACATAGTTACACTTGAGTGAAATTAAACCACATAATGGTAGCATGGCATGGCAGAAACATTGACTATATGTTTTCTCTATCTTCAAACTGGTGAAGCAGCAGTCTGTACAAGTGAATGAATATTTGATTAGTTAAATTCCAAAGTGTCTTGGACAGAAAGTTAGTTGAAGCAACCTGTGTTCTCCTAATTCTTCCTGTATTAGAAATTCCATTATCCCTAGTCATAGATAAAGCTGGTTGCGTCTCATGGGTCTTACAGCAAGAATGTCTAAAGAACTAAAGCAGAGACAGGAAAAATCTGTCAATTTTATTTTCTTTTTAAAAAAAACCTTCATTCCATCTCAGATTTGAAGATAAGCTTGACTTTTTCTTAAAATTAGTTTTAACAAAAGATACAAATAAATGAATCCTCAACTATGGGGGTGGGGGGAAGCAAACTACACCCAAATATTACCATTGTATAACTAAGACTAAAACTAAACTAATCAGACTAAACTAAAACAAAAATATATGTAATAACACGACCTGTTACTAAAAGACCAATCTTTTACATTCAGCACATCCTGACTATACTACACTACTCTACACCAGCTAATATACGAGAAAAAAAAAAAAGGTCTATCCCCTCTCCTGGTACCAGCAGTTATGAAAAGGAAGAATTGATTAATATTCCCATTTCTTTTTCTACTATTATGGATCTAAATACATCCAACTTACTAGAATTATTAATAACAATAACCACAAATTATTACATCATTATATTTTTTTATTGCTCAAAAAATCCATAAACAGTCTCCAGTCTTTCGAAAAAATCTTCAATTGCTCTATCTTTTAAAATCCATGCTAGCTCTCTGAACATGAAATTTGAGAAGCATGAATCAGAGGAAATTAGACATTGTAAAATAAGAAATAGAAGATACAGACATTGTAATGCTTGGGATGTTTGAGCTAAAATGGATAGGAATGGAATGTTTTGAATCAGACAATTGCACAGGGTTTATTCAGGAAATGTGACAGGATGGCATAGCCCTTGTCATAGTTGGATCTGGTGGATGTGTATTGAAATAGTACTTTCCATCAATGTTTACAGTGTCATGCAGGAAAGAACCAGCCACAGATTCCAAAATAAACTAAAAAAATTAAGGGGAATACACTCATGCATACACACAAGATACAAGCAGTCACACATTCACACAAGAGCTAACCGAAGGATAAAGGGAGGAAAAAAGATGGACATTGAGAGTGAGGTTTTTGGGTTATAATTACCATTCCAGAAGAGTAGTGAAGAACCAGTAGAGTGGCTTTGACTTGTGTGTCTAAGGACAGTACATAACCAGAAATCAGAGCAACAGCATGGCCACCAGCAAGTGAAGTACTGCATCTGCTGCTCAAAACCAAGGGTTTATATACTCTATTTTCCTCTCTGAAGTTGTTTGAGTTAATTGCTTTCTGAGAAAGTACACAAAAGGTGTCTGGAATGGAGTGATTGTCTCAGTGTCTTGGCTTGGTGATGTGACTGAGCAAGGTTTTGGTAGGAAATGCACACAGCAAGGCTGCTTGCCTGCTGCATCAGGGCTTGACTATGGTTTTCATTGAGAGGATTAGCTTAGAGCCATTAAGTCAGGCTTTCTTGGCTAATTCTCAGTGAACTTATGACCTGACCATGCTGAGGTTACCATTGACCTGCTTTCCAGTCAATGTCTCTTCTCCACATGGCCTCTCAGCCATAAGTGTATATAACATATATTATATGTCAATTAAACATATCTGTTAATTAATATATTTTGCCAATTGAATCATATCAAAGTGTGGAAGTTATGGCCTGGCAACATGCTTACACATTAAAAGCCTGCTTAAACATAAAGATCTTTACCTGACAGTGAATGGAAAATGGGGAGCAATCCAGCCTAGCTTCCCATGGAAGGAAGTTCCAGAGGTTGGGAACAGTCAATGAGAAGGTTGCTTCACATGGCCTCACCAAATAAGTCTACAGTGGTGGCAGGTCTAAGAGAAAACTTTCCCCTTTAGCTCTTAACTAACTCTGGTGGGTTCATATGAGGTACGGTCTTTCAGATAGTCTAGACTTAAGCTATATAGGGCTTTACAGATCATGACCAACCCTTTTTTCTCAGAAACAGTGAAGGCTTCTGATAACTGACCCTGATCAGCATTCTGGCCACAACACTTTGTACTCACTGAAGTTTCCAAACAGTTTCCAAAGGTAGCCCCATTTAAAGTGTGTTACAGTAGTCCCAATGGGATGTGGTCAAGACATGTGTCACCATAGCCAGATCTAACATCTCAGAGAATAGAAAGAGCTGATACATTAGTTCTGGTCATGCTAAAGCACTCCTGGCTGCCGATGTAACCTGGATATGTAGGCTCAGAGTTGAGTCCAGAAGAACAGCCAAGCTATGAGCCTGAGTTTTCATGGGGATTGTAACTCCATCTAGCACAGTCAGAGTCCCTTTTCCTTGATCTGCCTTCAACTGACCAGGAGTACTTCTGTCCTATCTGTCTAGGTTTCCTGTCTATCTGTTTGCCCTCATCCAGTCCATTGCTGACAGCAAACATTGGTTCAGTACTGAGACAGCTTCCTTGGAATCAGATGGGAAGGAGAGGTAGAACTGGGTGTTATCAATATATTGGTGACACCAGACCAGAAAATTCCAGATGACCTCTCCCAGTGCTTTCATGTAGAGGTTAAACAGCATGGGGGACAAAACAGAACCCTGAGAGAACCCAATGACCAAGGGATCAAACAAGGGTTCCCCAGAACCATCTTCTGAATATACCCCTCCAAGAAAGACCAGAACTATAAAAGTGTTCTCAAGTCCCATCCCAGAGAGTCAGCCCAGAAGGATACCATATTTGATGGCATCAAAAGCTGCCAAGACATCCAGGAGAAACAACAGAGATCAGTTCCCAAATGACCAAAGCTCTCTGTCCATAACCAGTCTTGAAGCCAAATTGAAAGGGGTCTAGATAATCCACCTCATTCAGAAAACTCTGGAGCTAGGATCCACTGCACACTACAGCAACTTTCCCTGAAAATGTTAAGGACTGGCTGACAATTATTCAGAATGATAGCAGCCTCAATGCAGCCTCTTTTAGTCAGGATGGAAACTTCCCTGGCTGCAGGGAGGCATTCACCACTTCCCTTACCCACTTGGTTAGTCCCTTTCTCGCTGCTCAGGAATGGCAAGGATTCTATACACATGTGGTAGCTCTCACATCTCCAGGGATTCTGTTCACATCCTTAGGATGCACAAATTACAGTAACACAGGGCAGTCCAGTAATACAGGAGAAGCAGACGCAAAGGTTACATCCACTGTCTTCATTACAGCATCCAAGTCAGACCAGATCCAAATGATTTGATCAGCAAGTGTCTTGCAAATTCATCACAGGGGGCTGCCAAGTTGTTTTTGTTTTCTTCTTGCGATCCAGAGTGTAAAAGGCCCCTGACCACTCAGGCAGCTCTGCTGGATGACATCGTGCAGGCACAATGGTGGCTGTCATGCCCTGGATAACTCACAATCCACAAACTGTACTCTGAACTAGACAGAAGTATTTATTTGTGATAAGGAAGCAACACAGCTCACATCTTCCAAAGTTGCTGAGAATGGAGCATACGTGGTGGTCACAAGTTTTATATCTTCACGTACAAATTTAGTTGTGTAAAGTTGTGATTGGAGAGGACCATCAATTAAACATCACCCCACATCTTTAGACATTTCCCAGACTCTCAGTTGTTTACCCGTCTTTCATCCTTGAGATAAGAACATGTTTCCTGTCTTTTATCTCTGAGCATTACCAGTTTTCACAACACCATTTGGTGCTTTCCTTTTCTCCACATCTGACTTTTTCCCCCTCTCCTGGACACACTGTAACATGAAGTAATAACTCAATAAGCCATCTGATATTTTTGAATACACATACAAGCTTCAAACAGATACAACGTTGCAATCAACAATTGGCCTTTGATATGTTGAAGTGCTCTAACTAACTCTAGCATTAACCTACACTGACTATCCTGCATATTCTAATACACATGCAGCAAATATATTACGACAGGAGGTACACATCCTAAAAGTGGCAGAGATGTATAATCTCTTTGCTGCCATCATTGCCATGGTACAGAACATTCAATGAGCTCTAGTCTGTGTTTACTTGAACTCACTCCAAGTCTTCCTGTGATCATCGCTTTAGTCTTGATCCTATTTGTTTCATCACCGCCTGTTCCCTAGTGAACCAGGAAACTCACTTGGCTCCACTTTGTGGGAGGAGCTGATTAAAAACAGCTTTACCTGGATCAAATTTCAATTTGTTTACCCTCAACCAGTCCATTATTGATGACAGGCAGTAGTTTAGGACCAAAACAGCTTCCTTGGGTTGTAGTGGAGAGATGAGATAGAGTTGGGTATCATCTGCATTGAAGCATAGAATCATAGAGTTGGCAGAAACCCCAGGAGCCATCCAGTTCAACCCCCTGCTATGCAGGAACACACATCAAAGCATTCCCAACAGATGGCCATCCAGCCTCTGCTTGAAAACCTCCAAAAAAGGAGACTCCACTACACTCTGAGGCAGGATATTCCACTGCTGAACATCTCTGACTGTAAGGAAGTTCCTCCTGAGGTTCCGGTGGAATCTCCTTTCCTGCAGCAATTCTCTGGAGGAGCAGAAAACAAGCCCACTCCCTCCTTGACATGACAGCCCTTCAAATATTTAAACATGACTATCATGTCCCCTCTTAACTTTCTCTTCTGCAGACTAAGCATCCCCAGCTCCATAAGCCGTTCCTCATAGGGCTTCATGGCTTCCAGACCCTTCACCATTTTGGTTGCTTTCCTCTAGACATATTCCAGCTTGTTGATATCCTTCTTGAATTGAGATGCCCGAGGTGCCATCAGGTGCATACTGAGGGCACCAAACCCCAAAACTCTGAACAATCTCTCCCAGTGATTTTAGGTAGATGTTAAATACCATGGGGGACAAAACCTAGTCCTGAAGGACCCCACATGCCTACAGCCAAAGAGTTAAACAAGATTCTGCCACAATTCCTTCTGGGTTTGCTCCTCCAGAAAAGAATGACGCCACTGCAGCAAGGTGGCCCAGAAAGATGCTATAGTAGATATCAAAAGCAACCAAGTGGCCCAACAGAACCAACAGGGACATTCTCCCCTGTCCACTTAGAAATCTATGTCATCCATCAAGGTGACCAAAATCATCTCTCTCTCTCTCATAGCCAGAAAGAAAATCAGAGTAAACTGTCTATAGATAATCCATCTAATCCAGAAAATCTGGAGGTGGGAGGCTTTCACACTTTCCAGAACCTTGCCCAAAAATGGAATGTTAAAAACAGCTCATAATTATCCAGAAAAGTGAGGTCCAGGAAAGGCTTTTTTTTTTCTTTTTTAGTAATGGTTTTATAATTCCTCCTTTCAGGCAAGCTAGAACTCTGCCTTGTTTTAGCAAGGCTTTGACTACTCACTATACCCATTCAGCCAGTTCCTCCTCTAGCCTTTTTGTTGAGCAGGGAAGGATCTAACACACATGTGGTAGCCCTCATCTCACCAAGAATCTTGTTCAGGTTGCACAAATTGAAAAGTTGTCATTGGGCAAGCAAAGATCAAAGGATCTGTATCTGTATCAGTCATAGCATCCAAAACAAAGCAGGTCAGAGAAATTTTATTTGCAAAGTGTCAGGCAGATAGTTCCAGCAGACTATCAAGATGTCTGGATTTTCCTGTCCTGGGACCCCATGTAAAATACCCCTGACCACTCAAAACAGCTCCTCCAGCTGGCTCTTTCCAGACACAATGTTGGCAAAGAAAAAAAGTAGTATTTCCTGCCTGATTTACCACAAAATAGTTCCTCAGATAAGCTCAGTCAGACCCAGTCCATTTTTTTCTGTCAACATTGCTCTATTCACCTTCCTGCTTTTCGTTGTTGTTGTTGTTGTTGTTGTTGTTGTTGCCACCAGCTCCCTGAAAAACTCAGGGGGCTGGTTTGGCTCCAAGCTGTGAGAGATGATTCCTATTCCTCTGGCCATTTCCTCATTCTAGAGATGCCCAAGACTTTGACAGAATCACCTTCCAAGGCAGCAGGAAACTCCCCAAGAACCATCAGAAAACCATCCAGATCCATAATTCACATAGGGTGGACAATCCTAATGGATCCTCCACTCCTGCAGAGGTTCTGAGACCCAGCAAGGCTAACACCACCATTGTCCATGACAATGGAACTGCAGACGTTCTTCTACTCCCGAATCACTCTCATTCTACCCATGACAGATAATGAAGTCCAGAATTTGCCCAATAGCATGAGTAGGGTCAGATATTACTTGAAACAGATCTATAGTTGTCATGGCAAACATGGAGTCCTGAACCTCTCCTAGCAGTCTCAGCATGGATGTTTGAGCACTATGAGCTAAGGAAACTCCAATATCAATTCCAAGAGCACCCCAGATAGCTCAAAGTTTCTTGAACTTGGCAATACACCAATAGAATCCCTAATCTGCCCCGGCCATTCAGCTTCAGATAAACACACACAGACCCAGAAAACTGTCAATTGGTCCAAGGACACTTGGTCAGGGGGATCAAATTGCAGCAGACCACTCCAACTCTATTTCTCTACCCTTCCCACCCTGCCTGTTGCTACATAGAGAATTCCAGTGGAGAAAACTGAGAGAAATTAAGCTCTGAGTCTCATCCTGCCAAGTCTCTGTGATACATATCAAGTCAGTACCCCAAAGATGACTATTTCTATCAATGCAAATTCTTGTACATAATGCATTGTTTTGCAAATTCAGGATGTCACACTGAGAGACATAATGGGAGTATTCAGTTGTGCCCAATAATTTAATCCATATTCTTGACTCAGCTGGTCATGGTATTAACAGATTCATAGCTTTTCAGTATCAGTGATAGCTGCAGGAATTGACTCTTTATTTATTTTCCTTATTCATCTGTCCTGCACCAGATAGTAGTCAAGTGGTTCCATGTAAACATACATACATGTGCACACAAATCTACATATGCCTCATGAAGGGTTTTGCAGAAATGCTGATACCTTGCAACAAAACACTGTGCCAGAAAAAACAACAACTATCTGCATATGTTATTATCCTTCATTTCTTTTCATCACAAGCAGAACAGTTTTTCCCACATAAATGTCTTTAACTTCATCTTACCTCAGAATGTTATGGAACACTGAACGAAAAACATTCCAGATGGACATTAGGTAGGGTAGACTGCTCCAACATACCAGACACCAATTTTATTAGTCTAGTATCACCTTGAAATTAAAAGATGAGGTCTTGTTAAACCAGTTGTTACCTTCGCTGCTTAAGTTTTATTTCTTTTACACTTTTAAAAAAATACAGTTGCTGCATAATATGCAGAAACCATGTAGTATAGTATCTGTCAGCTAAATGTAATTTTCTCTTGGGAGGTTTCCATCTCCAACAGTACTTCAAGCTCAAGTTTTTCCCAGAAATGCTTCTCTCATTCCCCCACCCATCTCTCTCCCTCTCCCTCTCCCTCTTTCTTGCACACACACGCGCACGCGCACACACGCACACACACACACACACACAGAGGCAGACAGACATATACTTGGGCAGGGAGGGGTGGGAATGTTGTTCTCCTTCTGCCCTCTGGAACAAAAGGGAACAAGTTTGCTCTGTGTTCCACACTGACAGGATTGCATGAATCAGTGAATCTTGCTAATGTGCAAACATTTTAAGAAAAAGACAAATTAGTGGTGGTGCTTTAATGAAATTTCTTGAGAAGTCATGGGACAAAGAAATGATAATCTTGTGGAACAGTTCCTGAAATTATGTCGTTGAAACATGCTGCTGATTATTGGTAGCAATCTGGATTCTTAATCATTAGGCATCAAACAATGTGCCTCTGTAAGCAAGAAAGAAGGCACTCCACTCAAATTATCATTGCAGATTTAAACCAGCTTGACATCTCTTTAGCTGCCACTGAAATTTTTTTTTTCTGTTAGTGTGATTTCCATGCTAGAAAAATCTGTCTTCCACCCCACCCTGTAATAATAATAATAATAATATTTTTTAAAAAAAATCTGCAATTTCCCTGATTCTCAGACTCAAAACATGACAGACAAAACTGGGTATATCATATAGATAAATATTCTCATGCTGCTACTGTTTACTTGGGATAGTATTTGCCTTCTTGTATCTGTTCTTGTAAATCATAGTCCCTAATTTTACCTCATGGGTATGTCTTGTTGAACATTTAAGTATTCTGTTGCCAGAACTGGCATAGTGCAGAGTTCAGGTTCCTTCTCAGAATCTAGACAAGTTAAATATCTGATCGGAGTTTAAGCCACTCCAAATGCATGGGCCTAAACAGCAAAGTGTCACATAAGGTATGGTCTGCAGTGCTGGGAAATCCTACATTATTGTGGGTTGTGTACTGTTCCCAGCTCCTAGAAGCTGCTTTAATGACCTGGATGGAACTAGAAGACATGGCCGTTTACTGGTTGAGGGGAATTAACCAGGCAGTTCTACAATCACAGAATCATAGAATCATAGACCAGGAAGAAACCACAAGGACCATTGAGTCCAGCTCCCTGACATGCAGTAATATGCAATAAAAGTACTCCTAACAGATGGCTGTCCAACCTCTGTTTAATAACCTCCAAAGGAAACTCCACCACACTCCAAGACAGCATATTTCACTATCAAACTGCTCTTACTGCCAGGAAGTTCTTCCTGATGTTTAGGTGGAATCTCTTTTCCTGTAATTTTAGGTCATTGTTCCATTGTTCCCAATTTCTGGAGAAGCAGAAAACAAGCTTGTTCCATTCTCCATATGACCTCCCTTCAAATATTTAAACATGACTATCATGTGTAGGGTTGCCATGACTTGAAGGTACACAACACCACCTCTTACCTTCTCTTCTTTGACCTGAACATACTCAGCTCCCTAAGCCACTCATGGTCATGGTTTCCAGGCCTTTTACCATTTTGGTCACTCGTCTCTGGATACATTCCAGCTTGCCAATATCCTTCTTGAATTGTGGTACCCAGAACCACATGCAGTATTCCAGGTGAGATCTGACCAAAGCAAAATAAGGGTGTTACTATTACTTCTCTGTAACATCTCTCAAAACTATTGGTCCAATCAGTTCTTGCATTCATGACCAAACCCTTTGTAGGAAACAACAAATGTATGTAAAGGTATCTACGTTTTCAAGGAGTCATTGTGTTTTGCTCATCTTCCTACTGCACCTACTTCTAATAGTTCTTCATTTACAATTCTAAAACTGCAGTACTCCACGTATGTGAAATGAGCTGGCATTTAGTCCACTTTGATTCAACTTATTGGTTAGCTTTTGCAATCAAATGTACATAAAATGTAAATCATAGCATAAATGCACTTTGGATGCAACAGGCACAGCCACAATAAAATACAACCGAATCCAATCTGGCTGGAATCAATTTGGAAAGAGAAATGATGAGCCCAAAAGTTAAAATAAGCACAAGAATGACTGTGCA
The DNA here is from genome assembly GCA_948472985.1 of Iguana delicatissima. Taxonomy (NCBI): domain Eukaryota; kingdom Metazoa; phylum Chordata; class Lepidosauria; order Squamata; family Iguanidae; genus Iguana; species Iguana delicatissima. The sequence continues at coordinate 1,073,317 of CAOKZL010000065.1, forward strand.
TCTTTAAGATAAAGATTAACTTATTATGCAAAGGGATATGAACATCCTACAGAGCAGATTACTGAAGTCGAGGAATATTGACAAAATGGGGGAAAAACCCACAATCCAACAGCTGGTATTTAGGTTTGTTTGTTTATTTTTAAAGCTTTAATCTAGAGAGATTCTACATGCCCTAGTTTTATAAGCTCTTGACAGCAATTAAAACCTTCACATTAAAATTAAAACAACCTCCAAACCAAGAAGTTTTATTATATTTTTGTATACTAATCTAAAGCACAACAGCCATTACAGAGAAAGAAAATGAGCACAGTGGGCAAAAAAGAAATGTTCTTTGGATGTGGGGCTATAGTCGTGACAGTTGTGAAAATGATTATATTCAGCAAAAAAGCTCTTAAATAATGATGTTGCTCAGTTGAAATTTATTCAAGCTATTGCTACTCTGCACAGCTGGAGAATGCTGAAAAGGGATGGTACAAATCAGAAATTCTTAGAGTTTGCCAGGGAAAAATGGAATAATTTATTTTAACTTTTCTTGTAGAAAAGGCAAATCATATCTTGAGGGCTTTTATACTCCACAGGTGATAGTTAACATGTTCTCTTCCATTTTGGGTAGCTATTAGCATTCCTGGATTTCAAGACCTGACATTTCTTCTACAGTCCTCAAGGTAAGGAGAAGAAATCTCAGGACAAAAATACTGTCTTGATTTTTTTTGGTGGTTTGTTTAAGTGCTTCTGGCCTCTACATCTGCAGTACAAGTACAGAAGTATAGTCTAATAGTACAGAGATTGCAGGTTTGTGGTTCTACCTATCTAAATGTTAACTTTTCTGAGTCTGTGGAAATTTTGTTTCTATGAAAAGCCTGCTTCTTTTCGCTCGTTGCTTTTTGTTCATTGTAGAGCTTAGAACACTTAATCTCCAAACAGGGGCAGAGTGGAGGAGGTTATTTGTGAGAATGCAAGTTCTTTATTTGAATGACTTGGGCCATTTCCACATGGGCATAATGCCCACGCTAGGGCGACCTCTCTTGGAGGTCTTCTTCACCACGGGGTGCGCTAGCGCAGTTAAAAAAAGGGAGGGTCTAGACCTCAAACTGCTCTAGTGCAGCTGCGGGGGTGGCGCTGCGAGTTTATAAAAACCACCTTTGCAAGTGGTTTTTACAAAACTCACCCGTGCTGCCCCATGGCAGCCCCCCGGTGAAGAACTGCAGAGACGTGGTAGCGTGTCCCTGCAGATCTGCCCAGGGGCGGGCTTCCGGCTGGCACGCTGTCCTGATTGGCGGAGTGCCACCGGAAGCCGCCGGCCACCATTTTGGCCGCCGCCGAGTGCTGCTGAACACCGCCGAAATTAGGCAGCATTTAGAACAGCGGATCCACGCTCTCTGCAGGGACAGAGCAACCTGCTCGCGGGTAAGCTCTGCCCCTGCATGCACAGCCCCATTTCATCCCCCCGCCCGTGAGGAAAGGGCCTTGATCTCAGCAATTGTGATTGATGCTTAATATATGACATTGAATGACATCACCTAGGGCCACCTCCTACGATGTTACTGTGGCCATTTCTGCACTAGAATGTTATAGTGCTAGTATTCCAATTTCAACATCCTATGGAATCCTGGGGTTTGCAGGATGTTGAAAGTGGAATAACAGCATTGTAACAGTCTAGTGTGGAAATGGCCTTGGAGTCTCTGGTTTTTGCCCTAAAACCTTCTTCCTTGGGGTGCTCCTGACTGGTAACCCTAACAAGAAAAACATTTTTTTTTTGTCACATATGAGCCTTCTTTTCTTCTTAAGTATTTCATGTGATACCCATTCATGCTAACAACAACAACAACAACAACATCAACAACAGATGAAATTTCTTACAATTTCTCAGTAATGAAGATTGTTCATGCAATGAACAATGTATGCATTAATCACCGAATAATTTTATCAATATTAGTTGTAGGCTGTTTCATAGTTTCTGCTGGTCCTATGCAAAACTTAATCATCTTTCATTGTTGTCTCTTAATATATTTTAACAAAACTAATTGTGCTACCTTAAGAATGTTTTGATGTTAAGACCCACGTTCAGGAGCTTTTACTACTGTTTTGAAATTATCTGTATGACCTCCCCTGCTTTTCTGGCAGGTTAGGGACTGGAGCACTGTCAGAAAGGAGAAATGGTCAAAAAGTGGAATCCATCTACTGCTAGGAACATGAAGGACTTACGGAGACTTGCTTGGGGCCAACCTTGCATGTACACTGGTTGTAAAGTCCCTAATTTGGCTTGGCACCTTTTTCCCCCCTCTGAAGCTCACTTTGCAAGCAGCACATGTGTGGTCCCAAGCAAGCCTCCATAGGCAAGAAGAACTGACAGAACGCTGCTGTTTTAATGCTTGCAATACAGACAAGTTTCATTAATTTAATCAGCAGACCTGCTCTTTCCATAGGCAAGATTTGGGCCATACACACATGTGAGCAGTCCCAAGCCTTCACAACCAAAAATGACTGAGGAGAAAACAGACCCCATGATGAGTTAATGGAACTTGTCCTTAATTTGGAAGCATCAAAAAAGTGAGTCATCAGATAACAAGGCATCAAAAGGTGGGGCCTCCTCTTTTTGTGTATTCACGCATAAAGTCCTATTGTACTGCTTCCTGGTGGCATGATATTATCCTGGGTTCTCAAAAACTATGGGGTACAATATAATCTTTGGAAATTTCAGATATGTCCAGAGGTGAACAGTATAGCCTAAATCCAATTTCTAGTTTCAATTAGAGTAGGTGCACAAATTGCTCACAGAAACCATGCATGGAATAGTTGTGATCTGTATTGGAAGAGGAACTACCTGCATCTCAACATTTCAATTCTTCACGGTGTTCAAGATGTGTATGTTTTATAATGCTATCAATTATAATTGTTTGAAGTAGTTGTTTTAATGCATTTTATTGTTGTTTCCAGTTTTAGGTACATGCATGCTGGATTTACAGAAGCGGACATTTCTACTTTCTTCTCATTTCTCAGAAGCTCCTCCAACTCTCAGGGAAGGCTACACAGAAGGGCAGGAAACCCTATTGAAAGGGGTGAGCTGTGTTGTGGAATGTGAGGAGGGAATCCATGAAAACCAAATGCAGGCATCTTGCAGATCCTGGAGCCAGCTTTATGACTGGAATCCCATTGCTGACTAAGACCCTTTCCACACCCTACCTGAGCCTGGTGGCATACCATGGGGATCTGGGTAGAGGTTCTCCCTGAAGAAGAGTACAAGAAGAGCGCTCCCCTCCACACCGGATACCTCCAAGAATGGAGGAAGCTTGATGGTGATGCCTCTTGCTCCAGCAGCACAGTCAAATACCATCCCAGGCTGTGCAGGGGTAGGAAGCACAACCATTCCGCTTCCAGGACCTCTGCACACCAGGTAAGTGTGGGCAGGTGGTGGGAGGGCTGCGCGATCGCTGGTCATTGACAGGGAAAACCCATCAATAATTTTCAGTCTGATTGCGCTGCCTGAGGATGGGAGAAGGATGGGACCTGGATGACAACACGCAGAACAGTTGTCTGGGTCCTGCCCTTTCCTGTCCCCAGGACAGGACAACGACATTCTGAGAGTAAAGGACCTAACACAGATATAACTGTAAATTAAAACTGCATGTGTCTTTTTTCACTTGTCATACCTAGAGGGTTCCAACACCTCCATCTGCAACAATCCTCTCCTGCACTGCCTACTCCTTGCTTCCCACTTCCATGCACCCTTTCACCTGTAGAAATAGAAATTCTCATGGATGTCACCAGGATCTGTGGAGCATCCTGCAGATGATTCCATCTTCTTGTTTCCAGCTGCGGAAGCATAGCTGCGCACCACCTGGCTGCTCCCAGCCTTACCCCAGCCACTGAAGGGTCATGGGGTACCCAGTCAGCAAGGAGGTAGATGGTGCTCCTCTGGAAAAGAGAAACCTGGCAGATATTTACAAGCCATCTCTGAAGCAGATTCTCATCCAATGTGTTTATTATGTAAGCTATTTTTCTGCTAGACCAGTTTTGAGAGTTATATCTTGAAAGAAAATTGAAGACAGTCTAAAAATTATAGTGCCACACCCCCAGGGAACATGATATCTGCTTTATATTTTACCTTTTTTGGGGGGGCCTGGGGGAAGGAATGACAGTCCATTCAGGGATGACTTACTCACATTAGGATGTATAATTAATTTTACCCCTTACCAACACCAGTGATCCAATCAAACTGGAACCTCCTGTAGCAATCTGGTTTAAAAACAGGAGTGATGATGATGGATTCCTCATATCATATCTGTCTTAATCTTAGAGTGCAGAGGAAATAATTAAGATGTAAAATATTACAATGGGATGAAGAAAAGTAAGAGTTCATTGGGTACGCAGAGGTCGACAGGTAGAAAAAAAATTAGCATTGGCTATGAGCTGAGTGAGAAAGCCAAGTTCTCAGCTTTCAAAAACTCTTCAAATGTAAAATGCCTCTTGATTCTCCTCATAAGAATTCTTTTAATATGATAATACACACACCACTACTCACTCATTCCTGAACATTCCAGCATATTCAAATGCAATCTTTTATTACACCTGTTAAAATGTTATATTATAGAGAAATGAAATATATAAAGACACAATTTTAGGCAAGTGTGTAGTACTGTCTCAAATGTTAACCAAGGATTAGGAAATGAAAGGCAAAGATACTCCTCCCCACACAAACAAAATTACTAATTGTGAATGTTTTCCTTCCCACTTTTATGTTAGTTTTTGCTGTATATGTAGGTTTTTAAAAAATTAAAAAATTATATTTTAAGCATTTATTTTATTGTTTACTGTATTGTACTGCATTGTTTACAGTTTGCATTATTTATTGATTGTTGTGCCTTTAATTGTATGTGCACAAGGGAATTTCAGCAGTTGTCGCTTGTCACACAAAGGGAACAATCAATATCTGCAATTCTATACAACCTTCTTCTACACCAGTGGTTCCCAAACTCTGGTCCTCCAGCCATTTTGGACTTCAACTCCCAGCATTCCTGAACATTAATCAAGCTGGCCGGAGCTTCTGGGAGTTGAAGTCCACAACACCTGGAGGAGCAAAGCCACTGTTTGAGAGCCATTGTTCCATACAACCGTGAGCCCTTTCCAGTTTTCACTCTGACAACCAATCTCCCTGAATTGGAGAAAAGTCACTTTCTAGAACCCTCCAGAGAATGCAAATGGCCTGTTTTACAGAGAAGGGAAACTTGAGTCTTTCTACACTACACTGTTATAGTGCAATTATTCCACTTTCAACATCCTGTGGAATTCTGGGCTTTGTAGTTTACTGAGGCCAAAGATCTCTCTGGCTGAAAATTCTAAATGCCCCTCCCTAAACTGCAAACCCAGGATTCCATAGGATGTTGAAAGTGGAATAACAGCACTATAACAGTTTAGTGCAGAAATGGCCCCAGTTTGCCAGGGACAGCTCTGGTTTTTCAGCTGCTTTTAAAATAACCTAGTTTTTTTCTCCTCCCGCTGTCTCCCTTTGTCCTTGGCTTACTTCAGTTGTTGCAAAATGAGTATAAATTGCAAAAGTAGTTTGAACTCATTTAATGCAGCAGGCTGGGAGGGAGGCACATGTGTTCCAGTGTTCTTCTCTGAAATGCTTAGTATGCAAATTGAAGCTTCCTCTATTTAGCAATAGCATTTATTTCTATACCACCTATCAACTAAGTGTTATCTAGGTGGTTTACAATGTATTTTTAGCAAATTGCCCCCAACAAGCTGGGTACTCATTTTACCGACCTTCGAAAGGATGGAAGGCTGAGTCAACCTTGGAGCCTGGCAGGATCAAACTCACAACCTTGTGGTTGCAGTACTGGCATTTAACCACTGCGCCACCAGGGCTCCTTTCACTTTGTAAATTGCCCCCTTTTTATTATTTAGTTCTTATTTTGGCAATGAATTGGAGAGCTACTGTAGTGTAGTGTAGTGTTTACAGGGCTGGGGTGAGCCTTGGGAGATTCAGGCTGAAGTATACACTAAGCCAAGAAAGTCATCGGTGATTTAGAGCCAGTCTCAACTTCACTCATTCTTTCTCAGCCTCAGAATAGACAGGTACCTTACCTTGAGTGCATTGGAGGAAAACTGTCTTTATTAAATTGGGGGGGGGGGTGGCTCTGTTATATATTAGGATAAGTAGTGGGGAGTAGACCTGTGCTCTCTCTATAGTAAGAGAAGGTAGGTAGGGTTATCAAAAGAATTTTGATCTATGCAAATTTGGGCCTTAAAGTATGATAATATGCCCAAAGTACCCCATTAAGAACAAGGCAGAATTTTATATGGGGAGAAAAGCTGGGACAATTCTCCAAATTTTTGTCCATAAAGAGAAGATAGGTGAGGGGAAAGAAGGAAGCGAGAAAGACTAGCTGAAACAATATATTGCTTCTGAATTTCTGGTTTATTCCTAAAGCAACATGCAGCCCTCTATCAGATTTCAGAAACTGAGGATGGAGAGAATGGTTTCGTCTCACTTTTGCTTTCCATCCCATCCATCATCCCCCTGAAAATCCTATGACTTTTTGGCAGTTAAAAAAAATCACACTCCCCACATCTGGCTTAGGGCCTTCCTGTCCTACACTGTTATAGTGCTATTATTCTGTTTTCAATCTCCTGTGGAATTCTGGATTTGTAGCTTCCTGAAGCCAAAGAGATTTCTGGCTGAAAAGTCTAAATGCCCCTCCCTAAACTGCAAATCCCAGGATTCCATAGGAGGTTGAAAGTGGAATAAGAGCACTATAACGGTGTAGTGTGAAAATGGTCCCTGTGTGATGTCTGCATTGACGTACTAGGGTTTACAACTGTCAGCAAACCAGAATCAGAAATGGGGGCGGAGAAGTAAATCTTGAGTCTGTGTGTGTCTGTTTGCCCTTATTGTGAGATAGTCAGATTTGTTTTTGCTCATGTCAGATAGATTTGATATATTTTTGAGGCAAATGTTTATACATTGGTCTAAATTTGTAAAATTCAAAAACGTCAATAACTGCTGCCTTGTTGGATGGATTATTTAAAAAATAATAAAGACCGATGGCTTGTTGACAGCTTTTTGACCACTATGATTCCTGTGAGTGTGTGTGCTTAAGCTACAGAAAGCAAAAAGATGACACTTCTGCAAGGACCCAATTTGCACAAAATGTGGAAATGTGACGAGAGATTCTTTAGTTCCTTTTGCACTGGAGAACAGAACTCTTGTGGGGATTTTTAGAATTCTCATCAGTCTGTCCCACCATACTGAGATAGCTCTTTAGCCAAAAAATCAACTACTGTGAGGTTTTCTTCAGATGCCCAAGCCAAGGTTAGGAAACAATGGCTTTGTATGATGTCTGAGCTGGCCCCTCCTCCACCTCTAGGGATCATAGAACCTTAAAATTTGGGTGATGAGCTGGCTAACGAAGAAAACAGAGAAGCATCTCTGAACTTTGGTTATGGTTTTGAGACTCTAAGCAGGGGTTGGATGCATTTGGTTACTGTTAAAGACAGAAGAGCACAGAAGACTCTTTCTGTGATCACTTGGAAATTCCGTATGACCAAGCCACACTCTCAGTCTGCTCACTGCTTTGCTGACTGATCTTCCCAGTAATCACAGCTTGATGTTCTGTAGCAGGTCTTGGCTTCCATGTAAATAAGGCAGCTTTGGATTTCCATTCAGAATTTCAAGGAGCACACCAAGCTGCTGAACTAGTTAGGATTCAACATCTTTGATGGGTCCTTTAAAGTTTATATTAAATTCTAGAGTGGATTTCTAGCCCCACTGATATGGAAACTCCCAGCCCCAAGTGATGATGTTTGTCCTTGTGTTACCAGACCATACACCCCCACTCTATGATATGATTGGCAATTAACATTATTCAACTGGCATAATATAAATCATACAATTTTATGGCTGAAAAGCCATGCTGGCAAAGAGGACTGGCTGAACACATGTCAAAGCAGGTCAGATGGGACCCCAGGGCATGGCCAGGTCTTATCAATTGGGAAGCTCCGCTGCTAATGAGCTTGCAAATATCCCCTCAATGACTCAACCTTCCAAAACAACAGCACACCAAGTTGTCTCACTAGAGCAACCAATTGTCATCAGCCTATTTCCTCTTCCTGTGGAAACTCTACTTTGTTTCTTCATTTGCCCAGACATCAAGAGGCTATCACAATTCCCATCAATGTTTTGTCACCTATTGCTAAGGCCATTAGCCTCTGCCAGAAACAGGATGTTTAAAACCTGACTCTGAGCCAGACAATTCATAGTACTCTGGACAGAAGCCATACTCTGGTGCTCAGATTCCCATTCTTGTGCTATCCTCAGACCCTTAGTCTAAGCCACATCCCTTTGTCTCTTCTCTGCAGAATAGGTAAATATCACCCACTTCAACCCAACTTCTCACTATCCAATTTTTCCTCCTTTCCTTTGGTTAGCCTTGTGTGCTTGTGAGACTGTTTGAATCTTGTGCATAATTGTGATATCACTACTAAAACATTATTTTAATACCCAGTTTGTGTCTCTGCATTAGTACCAGTATACATAGATGGAAAGATCTGTTAGGGCACCTAGGTGCAGGCCCTAGAGCATGTGCAGAGTGCAAAAGCAAGAAACTGTGCTGAAACATTTCCAGTTGCCCCAAACTAAAACACAGCCATTCAAACTGCATCTAGGCTAAGTTATAGTTTATTGAAGCATTGCAGGATACATAAGAAGCATGGTGCTTTAGAAAAACAAGTCCAGTAACATAAGCAAAGAAAACAAAGCAAACAGGGAACTTTTCAGTATATGATGTAAGCTTTTTAACCTGAGTTAGCCAGTCCCAAACCTACACCATGTGATGCATTACATACACACCGTTCCCATGTTCAGAGCTTTCCCATGAGACCAGAAAAATACAGTAGAATAGACAGAGACAACAATCTTGCAGCTGTTGCTACCAAGGGCAAAATGATCTCTTCTTCCCATCCACAAGAAAAACATCTATAGACACACTACACTAACCTTCAGAATATCTGACAAGAATATCTGTAAGGTTACCCCCATCCAGGCCTCCTTTTGAGTTAACAATTCCCCATTGTTCCACAGAGGCATGTGGGTGGACCTCTGAGTCACCCACCTTTTGAAGTAACATTTGCTGTGCTTAAACATCATGACAACTGTTTGTTGGGTAAAATTGTTACCCGAAAGCTCTCTATACAACTTTAAAACAGAAATATTGGGATTTATATTTCTGAGGGGAGAAATACAGAAGAGGTGAGAATGTGTGATCCTGGTGTGTATGGATGCATGCATGTGTGTGTGTGTTTTCCCCTCTATTTGTTTCCTGACATTGTTGGCTTTTCCCTCTCTGCTTTTTAAAAGGAATTTGAGAGGGTAGCTTTGTAGAGTGGCATTCTTGCGAAGCATATTGTACAAGTTGGCATCTGGAGAGTGAAAGATTAGCACGAAAAAGTAGCTGGTATAGGAGCTTCTCTTGAAATAGCACTGGAGAGCTCTTGTTCCTGAGGCAAGCCTTGGACAGAGTTCATGGTCAGTGCTTCTGAGAAACAAATTAAACCATTTGTGGAGGACAGGCATTCAGTTTCTAAAGACAGCTCGGAGAATTTCTCTTAGCTGCTTGCATTAGTCCAGAAGAGCAGTGCAAAGTGGTAATTACAATGTAGGAAGTCATTCAGGTTCTCTACTGGTATGGGGGAGGTAGGTTAGAATTATATAATTGTTGTGGTGGTTGCAGGGTGAAAAGAGATGATTCATAGCACAATGAATATTGTAACTTGACCTTTCACACAGAGGTCTATATCACCAGCAATATTGTTTGAATTTTTAAAGTGGCATTTACAATTTATAAAGATACTTTCCCAAGTAAAGTATGAAATACGGAGCACTTAATAAACAATTGGAGTTGATGGGCAATTCCTTTATATTTTTGTACAAATATGTACAAGTCTATATCTGTACAGCACTGTAGGAGGGCAAAAGGTAAAAAGTCTGATGATAGTGTCCATGATGATAGTGGTGATGATGGTGATAATTGTGGTGGTGACGATTATGGTCAGAATCTTGTTACAAGTTAGGATTCCAAGTGTGTATTTTTTTTTCCTTTGGGAAGGAACACGAGGGGCTATTTACTAGCCTCTTGCTCTCCAGTCAAAATCTGTTTCCCTAGCAGCTTCCAAGCCCCATGGGGTGCTGTTCTGGAAATGGAAAAGGAGGAAAGGAAGAAGCTGATGGAGCAGTGGGGACTGCCTCCTATCCCTGCTGCAGTCCTCCAGGGAAAGGAACAACATTCATTCTCCTTCTTTCTAGAGAAGTGGGGATGGGAGGCAGCTCCCATTGCTTAGCTACGTCCCAGGTGGCGCAGTGGTTAAATGCCTGTACTGCAGCCACAAGGTTGTGAGTTTGATCCTGCCAGGCTCCAGGTTGACTCAGTCTTCCATCCTTCTGCAGGTCGGTAAAAAGAGTACCCAGCTTGTTGGGGGCAATTAGCTAATACATTGTAAACTGCTTAGAGAGCACTTAGCTGATAAGCAACATAGAAATACACATGCTATCGCTATCTCTCCCACCCTGCTTCCCTATATACTGACCATTAACCATCCATTCAATGGTTGTAGCAATGTTCCCTGGACCGTGATAGCTGAAGAGAGGGAAGGTGCAGAGCTGCAATAAATGGATCGTTAACCTCCAAGTGCTTAATGTGGGATCTTGGCCACTGCACAATTTCACAATTGCTCAAGATGCTTATCTAATTCATTATCTCAATAATCCTTAGAGTAGCCCTAAAAAGTAGCACATGGTTTTTACAGGTGAGCAGGTAGCTGTGGTAAAATTTGGGGCAGGGTTCACAGCATATGCCCCACTATTGGAACAGACATCAAAGAGAAAATGGAGAATCAGCCTATGACACCATTGGATGGTTGACATGGCCAAATATTATGCAAAATATTCAAGGAAAAGCATTAACAGTACCCTTTGGCAGTGGAGGAGAGAGAGAGAGATTGGAGAAAAAAAATAAACTTTATAAGATAGTCTTTTGAGAATTCTTGGTCAGCTTTAATGTTTTTGAATCCTCTGCTCAATTGCTTGCTTAAACCAACCAGTGATTCCCAAATGTGGGTCCTCAAAGTGTCACTGAACTACATTGCTCAGAATTTACTGACAATGCTCTCTGGGGTTTCTGCAGTTGAAGTCCAACAGTTTATTGGGATCCAAACAGGTGGATTATCATCCAACTCTCTGAGCTGGCTCTCATTGCCCAGTTCTCCATCACACATACCTTCAGAGGGAGAGGAAATGTGGGTGCATTGGGGGCAGTTGGAATGTAATAAATCAAATGGTGAAGGGATATTATGAAGAAGATGACTGGAAGTAAAAGAAAGGGAGAGACATACGTTTTGCTAGAAACATTGATTTCTTTCTGTACATAGCCATGAACCTTGCTGAGTCACTGGGGATGGGATCATCCATTTATACACACTCTGTATCTGTCCTGAGATCATTGGAGGAATAATAGAACTCATAGACTGGTAAACTAAACCATTCCTTTTCTGTGTTCATTTCTCCCTCTCAACAGTATTCTTCATTACTGCTCAAATGAAACTTTGGTTCAAACTTATCAATGCATTTATCATGCTTCTTTTGAAGAATTCCTCTTTTAAGTGGTGAAAGAGCACATGATTTTCCTCCCCTATGTAACATGCATTTAGCATGCTTTGTCTTATGACCCTTATTGATTTAATTTGCAAACCTGATTTTTGAGGCACGTACCACTAAGGAAATTCTGTTGTGGGAGGAAAGCTGAGTTTATCAAAGGGAATAAGCATTCCCCTTGGCATCTAGTTTGACCCTGGAAAAGTAACTTGAATTTTCATGATGGTGTTTAAATCTCATTACAACATTTCAATCTCATGACAGCATTACTTCTAATGGAAGAAACTATAAGCTGTTTGTGTGAAGATGGAAAGAGAGAGTGGAAGAAAAAAAGGGAAATTATTTATATAAATATATTTAATCTTTTCTCTAGCATTAGTCACAACTGAAAGCCTTTGACCAGTCCAGTTCATTCCCCTTTCTGATGTATTTGTAGATTATGGGTTGTGATTTATTTATGCTGTATTTTCTTATAGAGAGGCTGAAAAGCTGTCCATTGCTGTGTTTACTGCAGCCCACAATATCACATTCCTAATAGTAGATGTAGATTTTACCAGCAGGGAGGACAACAAAAGAAGCCAAATACTATGGCATATCATAGGGGTGAGTGATTATTTTGTTTGTTTTTCTAAGAACTTGCCAAATTCTTCATAAACAGGATGGAAAGCACATGAATGGAATCCCATTGATTAGTCCAAACTGGAATACATCCATTGAATCAATCACTGAATGGGGAGTCAACACGTAGGCAAATCCACTTGCTTAGCTCTAGTTAGGGTCAAAGATAATAATTGGGCCCTTGATGAGTAGGAATTTTGTTTAATTTTTTATAATGACTTGCTGAAATCCACAAATAATTTTTTCCGCATGAATGGGATGGAAAGAATTTGAGAATTTTTTAAAAGAACAATGTATAAGAATAAATGATACTGACTGATCCAGCTATCCTGATGCAACAAGAATATAAGCACAAACTGGGATGTCTATGGCCCTTTCCACACTGGGGGGCGTGAAACGTGGGGAAACGGGGCAGCGCATGTGGAAACGGAGCTTACCTCGATGCGTCGCCACGGTGAGCAGCGTGTGTTCGCCGCTGTACATGGCAGCAGCGTCCGGCGGCGTCCGGCGGCGCTCAGCGGTGCCCAAAATGGCAGCTGGCGGCTTCCAGCGACTCTCCGCCAATCGGAGAAGCGCGCCAGCTGGAAGCCCGCCCCTGGGCAGCTCTGCAGGGACACGCTTGCACATTCCACATGGGGCGCTGTAACAGGCTAGTGCGTGAATGTTTCATAAAGACCACATGAAATGTGGTCTTTATAAAACACGCGGTGCCACCCCCATGGCTGCGCGAGGGCGGTTTGAGGTGTGGAACCTCCACATTTCTAACTGCCCTAGCGCACTCCACAGTGTGGACGACCTCCAGGTGAGGTCCTACCCGTGTTACCCCATGTTTTCCCTCCTGTGTGGAAAGGGCCTATGATGCTGCAATGTGTCCTTGTGTATTAGAGGAATGGTCCAGCCCTAGCCATCCTATGTTTTGACTTACATCCAGCAACTGAATCAACGGTCTACTCTACTAAGGAATCATGAATAGAATTCAGGCCCATACTTCCAATCTGTCAGGAGCTGGTAGAAAAGGAATCAGGGGGAAGAAAGTGTCAGTGCCAATAACATCATCACACATGGTTTCCAGCATACTCAGTTGAGGGACTGGCTACAAGCATACAACACGGGCATTTTGAAACTATATAGTGTGATGAGGGATCATTTTGAATATTGCAGACTGGAAGAAATTCCTACCCCCAGCAAACAGCATACAGAAATTTTTAACAATATAGCGTATGCCCTCTCAGCCTAAATCTATCCTCCCAAAATAAAGTTGTTAGCCCTCCCCCTAAAAAATGACTATGACTATTTCTACCTCTCACTTTCATATTCCTTCCCTCACATGCTCTCCAGTATCACCTCAACATTCAATATATTCTGGAAGCTCATACCTTCTTTTCTTACTATCTTATCTTGCACTTTCTTAGAATCATATGCTACAGGTATCACTGTAATTTTCATGATTTCATGAGGTGCTTATAATCCTCTAGCAAATCTCCAGTGACTTTCTACTAAGAATGCTAAGTATATGAAACAAACTGAAAATTCACATGATATAGTCATAATAGTTAAAGATACAACAATAAGAATCAAAGTGTTGGGAAGAACATTAGAGATAATGTAATCCAAACCTTTGCTCAGTGTATGATTTGCAGTGCAGCATCCAGCTATAGTGAAACTGGTAAAAAAACTATATAGCTTCTGTGTAAATGTCTTCAAGTTCCACCAGCCTTAGCTAACATAGCCAGATTTCTAATGTCATTCAACTTGCAATCCAACAGCAACATCCGAAGGACCACAAGTTGCCCATCCTAGCAACCACTTAAGAAGTCCTCACAACCGTCAAGCATAGTTCTGCTGTCTAAGACACTTGCTGGAGATTTTGCTAGGTGTTAAGCCAGGAACCTATGCATGCTGCAGGGAGAGGGAAGAGGAGAGGAGAGGAGAGGAGAGGAGAGGAGAGGAGAGGAGAGGAGAGGAGAGGAGAGGAGAGGAGAGGAGAGGAGAGGAGAGGAGAGGAGAATGCAATTTTACCTTCTACTTTTATTGATTTAGAATTTTGTTGATGAAATGCTACATGCTAGGTGATTCATGCATAGGAAGGATACAGGTTAATAAATTCTCTCCCTCTCTTGTACACAGTCCTCTTAACCCAAGCTCAGAATTATCAAAAGTAACCTAAGGTTTATTATTAATCATTATTAATAAGAAACTTAATCCTGGTTCTTGTGCTGATTCAAGCCTTAAGCATGTTTAGGGGTAATTTGAAAAGCAAAAGAATGAATTGGTATGGGAAACAAGAGAGGATGCAAAGAATTGAGGAGAATTAGGTGTACAATCTTATGCATGTGTGAACTGGCCTTTACAATCTGAGACAACATGTTTTGAGGTGGGACATAGTACACACACGTATGGAAGGCTTCATGCAGTTCATGAAGCGTTGTTTCCTGAATCTTTAATATCCAAGCTGTCTGTGAGAAACACACTTGCTGTGTCTAAATCCTCTTGCATTACAAGGTTTATTCAACTCTGTATCACCACTTTACTCCAAACAGCTGAAGATTGCATTATAATATACAACATCCAATCATATAGGCGAATGTGAGTAGTAAAACCCAGGCTTCATAAACTGTCTCATGCTAGGCACTTCTACTGCATGTTAATATCATCTCTCCACTTTCCTCTATCATTAAATCTGACAGACCAAATTTTATTCCCTTTTGCTGGGGTGTTAGGATGGCTGCCCGCTAAATATGAACCTTAAGTGAAGATGACTTCACCTTGGTACTGTACTTCTTTGCTTCAATTAACTTTAGCACTTCACCCTGCTTCAATTAACTTCATGGTGTCTGGCCTCATATCAATGCCAGCCTTCCTGCAGAAGGTAGAAAATGTTTCGAAATAGTGGCAGGTGCACAATAGGACACAGACGAATTTTGGGAAAATGTCTTGATGACTAAAGTGTCCAATTAAATGAAGATTAGCATATACATCACAAAAATACCCCATTTTAAATTGTGCGTAAAGTATATATTCCTCCATTTCCTCATGTAAAGCAGTATGAAGGTGACATCAGTTGCATCTGATGGGGAAGGGAGAAATGTCGGGGAATCCTATAGCTGTTTGGCGTTATCGTTGAAGACCATCTTAAGTGAAGAGAAAGTATTTATTATAGAAATTACACATTTGATGAGGAAGACGGGGTCTGATGATTATGGCTATATGACTAAGTCAAAGGAAGGATGAGTGAAAATAAAGTCATGCTTGAGAATATAAGTTTATAGACTAGGAAGCAATAAATCATATAAGAGAAGAAGAATCTGAGCTATGTTTCTCTACCTCTATGGCACTCATAATTGTTTGTGCAAGCACAGTTGCACATTTCTCTTCTTCCAACAATTAGCTGGCTCTTTCGGCTTGTATGGCCTTCCATCCACACTTCCCACTGTATTCATGGGGTTGGTTGACTCCAAAGCCATTTCCACACATTACCTGATCCCATCATCCTTCTGTCGCTATCCTGGCAGCCATACTTTACTGGGGAGGAAGCGGACAAGAACGCTCCCCTCTGTACCCAGCCAGGTCCATGCGGAAGGGAGCGTGACTGACCTGCGTCTGTCTTCCGCAGCACTTCCTGCCCTTCCTCATGGCAGATATTGATGGGAACATTGTGTGATCGCAGGTGCTTTACAGATTTTTTTTGTTAAGTGAATATCCCACAATCACAACGCATGGGGACGGGATGGCAGTGAGACTGCTGCCATCCTGTCCCCATATTGGGACTGTGACACCATGTAGAAATGGTCCATGTCAGAGATGAATGAGCTCTCCCTCCCCCATACTGGCTGTGAGAATGAGGGCTAGTAGTTTTACAGTTTAAATCTTCAAGGGTTTGTTTTACCAACTGCAGTGTTAAAAGGTGCCTTTGTATTTTTGATAGGGGTGCATTTAATAAAGTTGAAATATCCTTTAAGTACATCACAGCCTGCAGGACCAGTGAAGGTTAAAGAACATCATTATTAAACCATAATATTACTTAAACCTCAGCACACCTGCTTTGTGCACCTGCAGCGCACCTGCTTTTTCCCCCCTCTCAAGATGACACATATCTAGTGATAGAAAGAACATTTGAAAAATGCTTTTTGAGTGTTGAGAAACTATGATAAGAAGAATCCTGGACTATGAGAATTTTCAAAGAGTGGGATTTATTCTAGTCTAAATTCTTTGATGGTTGTTTTGCACAGAAATCAGCACTTTCTGCGCAGGACACAGCCCTTCTGCATGGAAAATTATGTTTTAATGCAGAACTATTCAGATGCAGAAAGATGCTGTTTTCTGAGCAGAAAATGCAGTTTTCATGCAAATCAAGCATGTGCAAATTTTACACAGAATAAATCCCCAATTGCAGCATTTTTTGCATGTAAAACATCTTTTTTTGCATAGAAAATAACATTTCAATATGTAAATAATCATTTCTGCATAGAAATGCTCTTTTCTGTGCAGATCAACCGTGTG
Organism: Iguana delicatissima; assembly: GCA_948472985.1. NCBI lineage: Eukaryota > Metazoa > Chordata > Lepidosauria > Squamata > Iguanidae > Iguana > Iguana delicatissima. The sequence goes on from CAOKZL010000065.1 coordinate 1,090,082, forward strand.
AAAAAATTTACGCATAATAAATCCCCAATCACAATGTGCCATGCACAGAAAACAACATTTTCAGCACAAGAATCAACAGTTAGGGATTGAAATATTTTCCATGCAGAAAAGGCTGCTTCCTGCACAGAAAATGGTGATTTCTTCACAAACTACATGGGATTTTTTTTTTCCTCAAAAGAAATCCTCAGTTGTGATTAGCCTTAAAAAACTGTGTGGTTTTCACAGACTTTCTCATAGCAAAAAGAAAACTGCTGAAATTACTTGTTGCTATCTTCAAGAAGAAACTTAGGCCCTTTCCGCACCAGGCTATTAAAACAGCGCAGAGCGACCTCCGACGGAGGTCTTCTGCACCGTGGAGTTGACTGGGGCAGATTACTTTTTGTAGTTCCGCACCTCAGTCCGGTTCGGAGCAACTGGAACTGGTCACGCAGCATGCTTTTTAAAAACCTCTTTTAAAAACTTCTTTTAAGAGGTTTTTAAAAAGCATGGAGTGCGCAAGTCCGTGTCTCTCCATTGCCGTGCTCCGGTGCAGATTTGCAGGCATGCACTAGTGTGTGCCTGCAGATCTGCTGGGGGTGGGCTTTAGGCTAGCGAACTTCTCTGGTTGGTGGAGAGCCTCCACCAATTGGAAGCCGCCATTTTGGACACCGGAGCAGTGCGGAGCAATGAAGTCTCATTGCTCCTCGTCCCGACGGACTCGCCCAGATGCTGAAGAAATCCGGTGAGTCCCGTTTTTGCGCAGTTCCTTTCCCATGTTCAAAAAGGCCTTAGGCCCTTTCATCAAAGGGTATCTGGAGCATTGCACGATTGTGAGGAACGATCTGCACAATGCACTCACAATCGCGCAACACTCCAGGGGCTGGCAGGTGCCTATCGCACACCTTTTCATTTTCAGCTAGAAGCCAAAAATGGTGCCCGATCACGCATTGCTCCCGGGCCCCGCATGCATTTACCTGGCGTGCAGAGCCTCTGAAACCGTGCTGGTCACGCTTCCTGCCCCAGCACAGCCTGGGAAGGTCCCAGGCTGTACTGCGGAAGAAAGAGGAGGGGCTCTCGCGTGAGCAGGCAGCTTGTGTGGATCTGAAGGACCCTGGACGCAAGAGCCTCTCGCCGGAGGCTGCTCGTGTGATCCCCACACCCCAGCACCAGGAGAAGGCAAGGTGCAGAAAGGGCCGTAGTGAAGAATTACATTCCTACATATATTTATATCTGTCTACAGAGGGAAAGGATGACGTTAGTGTTTTTCATGTACCTGTCATGAAAACGTGGTGTTGAACAGATCAATACTTGGCTTGTTCTTTCACAATTAGACTAAGCAGAATCACCACCCCGCTGAAGCGATTAGTTGCCCCTCCATGGATATGTTTAAGTAGGTACCTCATGTGTTTGTGTGTTTGCCAACAAGAACTGAAGCATTCAAAGGTTTGCGTTTCCTTTAGAGTTTTTTTGCTGAAGTATGTTTTCAGGGTGTTGTTACTGTTTCATAACCATTAGCAGAACTTTGGCAAACCACTCTTGTAAAACTGGAAATCTGAGCCAATTCCAGGTCTTAGCAACAAGCACTTCTTCTGCTGTTAAGATATTAATGGCCTTTTTTTTCCTTTTAAAGGATTTTATATTGTATAATTTTTATAAAATTTGCAACTTAATTAAGAATTGTGTTTATTTTTATAATACTTGTGTACCACTTGATTCAATAAAATCTATAAGTGACTTAGTATATATGCCAAAACAATATAATTTTTTTTAAAAAATACTGCAAAATAATAAATTAAAAACACTCAAAACAAATCATTGCAACAAAACAATCCATCAGTAGTTTACATTAAATACATATAGAGTGCAATTTGAAAACAATATAAGTAATTTTAAAACTTTTTTAAAAATATACTCCAATCAATGAGTACATAAACAAACACCATCAAATTAAATTTATAGGAAAACAATCACATATAAAGTCAAACAAAGGAGACACTAGGAAGAAAAATAAAAACAGAACTAACTTTAAACCCTAGCTCTCCAAGGTCTGGTAATCTTTTTTTATATGCAAACTTTACCTATTTGATGGACCAAACACAAAGGGTGCTCAGCAATGTCTCCATTTCATCCTGGAGAGAAGTGGCTAGTGGGGTGCCACAGGGTTCTGTCCTGGGCCCAGTGCTGTTCAACATCTTCATCAATGACTTTCATGAAGGAATGGAGAGCATGCTGATTAAATTTGTAGATGGCACCAAATTCGGAGGGGTTGCTAATATGCCGGAGGACAGGATCAAAATTCAAGATGGCCGTAACAGATTGGAGAGATGGGTCAAACCTAACAAAATGGATTTTGACAGAGAGAAATGTAAGGCCCTACACTTAGGAAGAAAAAATGGAATGTACAAATAAAGGATGGAGGACACGTGACTGGATACAGTATGTGTGAAAGGGATCTAGGAATCTTAGTGGACCACAAGCTGAACATGAGTCAGCAGTGTGATGCAGCAGCCAAGAAAGCCAGCACGATTCTTGATTGCATCAATAGGAGTATGGTGTCTAGATCGAGGGAAGTAATGGTACCACTCTATTCTGCTTTGGTTAGACCTCATTTGGAATACTGCGTCCAGTTCTGGACACCTCATTTCAAGAGGGATATTGACAAGCTGGAGTATGTCCAGAAGAGGATGACCAAAATGGTGAAGGGTCTGGAAGCCATGAAGCCTATGAGGAGCAGCTTAGGGAGCTGAGTATGTTTTGTCTGCAGAAGAGAAGGTTAAGAGGGGACATGATAGCCATGTTTAAATATTTGAAGGGATGCCATGTCAAGGAAGGAGCAGGCTTGTTTTCCGCTGCTCAAGAGACTAGGACAAGGAACAATGGATTCAAATTACAGGAAAAGAGATTCCACTTAAACCTCAGGAAGAACTTCCTGATGGCCAGAGCTGTTCAGCAGTGGAATATGCTGCCTCGGAGTGTAGTGGAGTCTCCTTCCTTGGAGTTTTTTAAGCAGAGGCTGGATGGCCATCTGTCAGGAGTGCTTCGATGTGGGTCCCTGCATGGCAGGGGGTTGAACTGGATGGCCCCTGTGGTCTCTTCCAACTCTGTAATTCTATTTTTAAAAAATTTAAGAAAGAAGGATAGCTACCCCTTGAGTGTAGGGTGTCAGGACTGGGACCGTAGCTGAAGAAGTCCTGATCCTAGACTTTAATCCAACCTTTAAAAATGTCATATTCTGTGCTTGGGGCCAGAGGCACTCATGGAATTTGGCAAGTCCAGATAAGGCCATAATTCAAAATCAACCCTTTGAAAATTGGTGTTGTCTTCTTTGTAAGTATTCTGCAGACTTTTAAAAACTGCTTTTTACAAAAGTAAGTATTTTATATAGAGTGCTGTGTTATATTTCATTGTATTTGTTGGGACTATTTTTAATTGCATGTCTTATATTGTTTTTGATATTAATTCCTTTTTAAAGTTCCCCTTTCTATGTCTTAACTATACTGAATTTGTTTTGATGTGTAAGCTGCCTTGATTCCTGGTTTAGGAGAAAAGATGAGGTATAAATAATGTTTATTATATTTATAAATCATGATGATGGTGATGATGATGATGTAAGGGTTTTTAAAGGCATCATGTGGCATTTATGCAGATTCTTTCAAGCATCACAGAATTCTATTATGCCATCTCATTTTTGGTGGAGAGATATTCCTCGGCCCTTGAAAGGGATTCCCACAGAGCAGAATTTCTGTCAAGTTGTACGCAGCTGTTAATGCTTGGAGTGTGGCCCTGGCGGCAGACTATGTGTCTGTCAACCTAGCAAAGTACAGAGGGGCTCATCATCAGAAGGTTCACCACCAGGTGACAAATTGGCCACAGAAACTATGAGCAAAACAGCAGTGTGAAATAATTGGTGGAAAGGGACTGCATGCGCTGATGAAATCGATCTTGGACATATTCAGAGTAAACAGGATCAGCTGAGGCATGGACAAATTTATGGAAATTTTCCTCCATAGCCTATGCCATCTTCAGAAGAGGAATTTTCTTCAGCATGGGAGAAGGAAGTTAAATTCACTCTCCATACCTGCTACAGTTCTGTTAGTTATTGCCCCCTGTTGATTTCTTTTGCATTACCCTCCCTCCTGCACATGTTTGATGCAAAGCCATATTTTATGTCATGCTTAGTTTCTTCCTGGGTCAGCCGTAATCAAGTGCACTGTGTGAGTGATTTGGGGGCCAGCAATTTTAGCTTTATATATCTTCCCAATGAGACTTCATTATGGAGCAAAAATATGAACTCTTAAGTTCTACGGAACTCATTATCTTTAGTAAGAAATGTAGCACCCTGGAAGAAGCAGTAAAAGAGAGATTTCATTTACTCTCTGCGTCCCTTTTGGCCTCATATCTAGGTACCTTTGTCTGCTTCAGAAATATGAAAATGAATTTCTCTAGTTGATTCTAAAAACTGATGAGATGTTTCATGGTGAGAGAACCAGTTAGGCAAGTTCCACTATCAGAGGTGACTTGGATTTCTCTGGTAATTAGCTCTTAAAGCAAGCTACTGAGTGTTCAGATCACAGGTATGCAAGCTGTTGGAGCTGTTCAGATCTTGTGGTTTTCACTTGAGTACTGGGGATGGGGAAGCAGCTATACAGCAGCTAAAGCTGGAGCTGAAATGAAACTGTACAAGAATCACAAAGCTGCCGCCCAAAATGGCAGCTCTATGTCTCATTCTTCCTCTCTATGGAAATGCTTTGGAATATCTTTGAGCTGCATGATTATGATTTTCCCTAACCTCATAGGCAAAAACTGATGAAGTAAAGCAAGAGAATGCCAAATTCACAGCCAAATTATTTCATGTCACATTTGAGCCTCTTTCAGATGTGCCTGAGAACAAAAGAACATGAGAAAAGCCCTGCTGGATCAGTCCAAAGGCTTATCTAGCCAAGCACTCAGTTCCAAAAGTTGCCAACCATTGCCTCTGGGCAACCAGAAAATGAGTAGTGAATGCAAAACAACATTCCTCCACCCCACTAGTATTTCTGCACAACTGGTATTCAGAGGAATGGAAGTCGCTTATTGGGTAAGAATTTAATTGAATCTTAGTGTTGATACAAGAAATGGGATAAGAATGATTCCCTTTTCCCATTCAGGCCTTTTGCATCTTCAATATCTCTTCTGGAGCTGGAAACCCTCCAGAATAGAGGACTTCAGGGGAGTACAGGAGGGGAAGGAAGACGGTGTACCATTGTGTGGGTATAAGAGCAAAATGGAAGAGGAGGAAGCAGCCCAATCCAAGATTTCTGCAGGAGCTTCTTGTGTCAAAACAGGGGCACAGTGAGATCCTAGCCTTAGAGTTCAATGGGGAATATCCATGAATAGGCTTATCCTCTTGTAATTAGTCTAATCTTGTTTCTAAGACCATCTACCTTGGTGGCCATTCCCACTTCTTCTGGTAGCAGCAATGTGAAAAAGTAAATGTGTGTGTGTGTGTGTGTGTGTGTTTGCAGGGGAGTAGTAGCAAGGAAACCTGGGCAGTGAGTTGAGTAAAGGAGGGAGACGCTATCAGAATTTTGGTCCTCAATCCTCACATCACATTCAAGACCTCAGATTGTCTCCAGAATTTTTAATGAAACAGATTACTTGGGTGTTGCAACATGCTAAAAGTGTCTGAGACTCCAGGAGGAGAACAAGCTGTGTTTACATTTCCCAGCAACTGTTACTGAGCCATGACACTTAAAAATAAAAAATAAAAACATCATAATAAAAATGCAACTCCATGATCACGCTGCAAAAAAATGTGTTCTGAATTTTATCCATCAATATATCAAATGTGTTATGAGTTTCATGGGAGAACTTCCTTTGGGGAATTAATTAATCAGTTACTACATAAAATTTTGAAAAAGAACCATCCTGCTTTCACTTACTGCTTCCTGTGGTGAAAGATAGGAAAACAAACAACGTTGTTTCAACACAAACAGGACCTTCTGCCAATATCTATGCAATGCCTACAGACCCATGCTTAGAAACTCTACTTTTAAGAAGAATGACTATAAGGACATGTGGAAGCCCTCTACTACTGAGCAGTGGAAGGGTGATGCTCTGGATCCCAGAACTTTGCTGTAGAAGCCATGAGAGCCATGCCTCTGGCTTACTTCTCTAAAAACCACATGTAGAAGGAAACCCTCTTGACAGGGATTCCAGAACTTCTGTCAAGAATGTGTGCTTTGAGGCTGACAGCAGAGCTTACAAATAATTACTTTCAGGTAATATCACCTGAGATGGATTTTTTTTTCCTTTAAAAAAGTGCAACAAAGTTGCACTTCCGATTCAAGTGAGGAATTAAGCATGTTGTTACTTCCAGCTACAGTAAATCCATTGACTCAATAGAACCTAGTAATTGTTTTTTTTAATTATAATGTTTGTCAAAATGAAGTGCATACATAAAAAATACAAGTACAAAATATCTAAACATTCTTAAAAGTCTAAAATAAGCTTCTCACATAATGTGGCTACAGCCTGGGACCAATAAGCATCAATGTAAACCTTCCGGAAAACAGAAAGAGACAAAAGAAAAAAAGAAAAAATATTAACTTGATAAACATATTATTCCATCCTCTTCATATCATCTCCCTTAACTGTGATAACAGACAAAAAGTAGCAAAGGGATTTCCCCTTTACTGTCTATTCTAATTGGAACAAACAATAACGTTTAGACTATAGGTAGAAATCATATAACTTGCCAGAGGCTGTTGGACTGCAACTTCCATCAGTCCTAAACAGCATGGTGAAGAATATGGGTGCTTACAGCCCAACGATATCTGGGGACTACTTGTTGTCATTGTTGTGTGCCTTCAAGTCATTTCTGACTGATAGCGACCCTAAGGTAAACCTATCAGAGAGTTTTCTGGGGCTGTGTGGCACACCCAAGGTGACCTAGAACATCTTAATGGCCAAGTGGAGAACTGCACTCTGGTTTCCAGGATTATCATCCAATGCTCAAACCACTACACCACCATGGTTCTCACGATTCCCACTACTGGCTTGAGTCATAATGAAAAAGGATGGAATTATGTCTTTGGAACAACAGGTAACATTTTCTAATTATGTTTTTAAACTGCTGCTTTTCAATAGTCTCTTCTGTGGAATTTGTGGGATTTTTTTCACATTTTTATCTTATTCTCTTACCAAGCCTAATGTGTGTGGGAGGGGGGTCCTGTTTTTTTTAAAAATAACACCAACACTCTTGAAAAAATATCAATAAGCATAATAAGTTACCTCCCATGAGTCCTTTGGGACACTACAGAACAAGTTGCATGATGAATTACTTTTAAAAAACAAATTTCCAAGTTTGGCCTCCCAGCCGTTAGCATATCTTGGGACTGGTGCTCGGGGCACAAAGGGAGGAGGAGACAAATCTGTTCATTTTGCTTTTTCTCATATCCAAATTTAATAAAGGTCAAGATCTTTCCTTTCTCTATATCAAAAATTCATTCATTTTCTTAGCAAAATTCTTAAAATGTTCTGTATTAGCTCGGTTCAACAGGAACAGTAATTTGATTTATTTATTCAAATGTTTCTACTCTGTTGTGAGGATCTTAGGTTGGAGAATAGACAACTACTTTGGAACAATGTAAATTTAGAACATTTACCACAATCAGAATGAAAGCATAGACCAATAGATGAAGACCAAGACCTTCAAATATTTGGATAAAGTTTTGGTGCCAAAATGAAGCCAACCTCTGTGCATTCCACAACTGAGTTATCAAAGCTAAAAAAGCTCTCCCCTATTTTTACATAGTTTTACATAGCTCTTACTTATAAAGGAAGAAATAACCACCTGACAGATCTTAATGACTGGGTGAGTATATGCATTTATAGGCCATTTCCACACTAGCCTGTTATAGCACTATGATTCCACTTGCATCATCCTATGGAAGCCTGGGGTTCGCAGTTTCGGGAGGGGCTGGCCGACGCCTCCCGAAACTGCAAACCCCAGGATCCATAGTAGGTTGCAAGTGGAATCACAGCGCTATAACAGGCTAGTGCGGAAATGGCCATATATTCCCAATATAGATAAGACCATGTTGTATCTGCTGTGTGGTTGTACTTGTCTGCTATGCAGCTGTTGAAAAATAGGAGCCACTAAAGAAAGAAAGAAAAACCTGGAAGTAGCCACACTAATTTCAGGATTGCAAACAACTGAATATATATCTAGTTTTGAATTCTTAAGACATGAAAGGTCTGTATGGTCAAACTTGTCATTTTTTTGTTTCTTCCATATTTTCTTTTAAATATAATGTTCTCTCCACCTTCTTCATGAAGAATGTGTCAAGTTTTGGTACATTCTCATCAAATGACTAACCCAACAAAATTTTCAACCAACTCAAAGTTTCAACAGTAGTTACTGTTATTAGCAGGAAAACTAAAACTTCTAGATTGACCAGACCTAGTTCAAATTCTGGGAATCTGGCTTTCTTCTCTTGCCTGCTAAGCAAAATGATAAGTTTTGTAGAATGGTTGACTAGCTAGATCTTTGGTCTAATTCATTAAGCTAGTTTCTATGTTCCTCTTTTGACATCATTTGAACGACACTCAAGAAAATGTTACACCTACTGATCACACTCTCTCTTCCTCTCTCTTTTATCCTATGTAAGCTATTCTGCAGCCCATCAAACTGCTCAGCCTAAATGCTCGTTTTCGTCTAAAGCATTAAATGAAAACGACATTATGAAGAATTTCTGGTGTCTGCTTTGTAATCAGTGTCTGCCTTTTTAGTCCATTTAAATCCAAGGGTGTCTTTGAGAGCTATTGTTGAGTTCACTGACTTTTTCATTAAGTGCAAGGAACCTGAGCATGTTCACCTTCCTTGAATTCCCTTTGCACTGAGCCAGTGATTTCCCTTGCAAAGGCTTCCATTGTGGGTTTGTGCTTTATAAACATTAACATGTCTAACTCATGAGCTATCAAGCTTTTAAAAACAGAAATAACTGTATGAGCTTCAAACCTTGAATTTTACCTGCATGGCTGCTGGCCTATGAAGGGCTTTCTTTGCTAGTTAATTAACTTCAAGAGGGTCAAGATACTGGGCCTAGAGGCCTGTAGAAAATAGTTCCCTTTAGTTCAGATGGAGTCTAAATCTCTTTGATCAAAATCTGGGGCTAGCTTTATGACCTATACAAGCTTCCAGATGCATTCCAACATATCCTTTGTACACTTTGAAGCTTTGTGATCACTGATCATCCAGCTTTATCTAGCCCCCTTCCAGACTTGACCAGCATCCTTCCTGGAGTACAGCTTGGAAGCAACAAGTTAAAAGCAACAAGTTACAAGTAATGAGTTACTTTATTTGGAGACAGAGACTTCAATGTCAATGGGGCAGTGAAATCAGCTATAGGAGTTAGTCTGAACTTTTAAGCAGCTATCCAAGGTGCTGAGACTATTTTGAGGAGAGCTCTTTAAATTTCAAACTAAATCCAGAGCACATTTACCATTCTACTGATACTGGAACCATCAGGTCCTACTGAGTAAGAATATAAACCTTATTTTATTTTATAAAATCAAATAAAACATTTTATAGGGATTTTTCAAATTTCATGCCATTTTTTAAAAAAATCAAGGCTCATATGGGGTTTTCCCCCCTAAAAGTAAAGAACTCCAGAAGTTGTTGGACTGCAGTTCCAACATTCCTCACTATTGGCTATGATGTCTAGGGCTTCTGGAAAGTACAGTCCAACAACATCTGGAGAGCAGCACAATTCCAATCCCTCTTTCAAAGTAAGAGAAAGGCAATGAGCAATGCAGGGATCAACAAAACAGCTAATGCATTTTTTCCAATAGTGAAACTAGTTATGCAATCATGCAATTATTTTTAAAGAATAACCTTCCAGGTAGTCTGTACTTCCCATTACTAGATGTTCCCATGGAGCTAGAATGAGCTCTGCAAATCCAGATTGCAGTTAAAGAGATTTTAATAGCTCTCACGGGCTCCAGTTTTCGTCTCAGCTGTCAGGCAAGCAAAATAAAATAAAATAAAATAAAATAAAATAAAATAAAATAAAATAAAATAAAATAAAATAAAATAAAATACAAACAAACCTGATACTACCAGGGAGACAGAGGGAGGAAATCTCCTCCAGTTGATACTTTGTGGGCTAATGTTCTGTCTGAAGTATACGTACGTGTTTATACAAGGAAATATTCAGACAATCTCTATGCCCTAATCAATCTGTGATAACACAGTCCTTTCTACAAATTTGGGATCTTTCCACTTCTTTGCATGGACAGAGCCTCATGCTTGCCATGTCCTGCATTCCTGACTGCCCACTCAGGAGCACTGATAAGACATTTTTTCAGTGGTGGCTAGTGTCTTCAGTACCAGCAGATGAGTGAATTTCCTTTGAGTTTCAGACAAAACCCAAACCTGATTTATTAACACCATCCTCATTGAGCCCACCACTGTATTTGTTTTTCTGTGAACATGGTGCCATGCTCCCAAACGTCAACCATGTTCATGCACTGGTAGTGTTTGTTTTTGATTTATCCTCGCAATGCTTCAGCCATCCTTTTTTAATTTAACTAATCACATTACTGAAATTCCTCAACATAGTAGACAGAACCTGGAAGTCGGCAAGTCAGCTACATCTTTGATCTGAAATATTTATTCAAAATGTCCAAAATTGATCCAAAATGTCAAAATGTCCTTTAATTCTTTACCAAAATGTGAAGATGTACAACTTGATTCTTGCATGCTCTGTGTATATATTTTGCATCTCAACAAGGTTGTTATTTTTCTTAAACTCTGTACTGGAAAAGGTTCTTCAAAAGGTTGGATTATCTGCTTCTGAAGGAAAATAATGTGGATTATACTGTATCATAAATTCATTCTAAAAGTATAAATGGGGTGCAGTTTATCTTGGTAAGCAATATCATCTATCTCCTATATTTCTCTTTGCCACCTAGTTTGGCAAATGAGGCTGAACACAACAGAAGTTAATTAAAATTAGCTGCATTTTTATTGGGCTAGTACATCACTGAACTGGGATTTAAATTCAGGCAAAACTGGAAAGACTGCTAACATATGAGCCCCATCAAAGATGGCAGTCATTCATTCATCCTGGGCCCTGGATCTCTCTCACAATATCTATCCATGCCTTTATCTACCTCTCTGCTAGCAATAGACAATCCTCAGAGATGTAGAAATGCAGCAAATCAAGACAGGAGTAACATCTACACCAGACGCTAATATAAAGGGTAGGGGAGGATCTAACCATATATCTGCCTTTTTAAATGCTAGCTGTGCTTTTACTGTTAGATCTAAATTGCCTTTTAGTAATATGAGTCTGACAAAACTGACAGCTAAAAGCAAATCCACAGAGCTGTAAGAGGCCTCTGGAGTAGGTTTGGTTTAGTGATTTGACTCTTAAACTAAGAGTAGGAAAACCCAGGTTCAAGTGCCCACTGAGCCACGCAACTCACTCTTCATTTTTCCTAGCAACTGCTGTTCAAAGGCATGGCACCTGTGATACCAAAGATAACATAACAACTGGATTCCTCCATCAGGATTGTGTAGCTTAGATCTCCACTTGTGAAGTTATCCACTGATTGTGCTACACAGTGATTGGTGATGAATGGCAATACTGCACACCTGAATGCAGATCTGAATACATAACCAAGCAGATCTGTCATGTGCATCTGCATCTTTTGTGTTTGCATCTGCATGAACAATGTGTTACCCTGATTTCTGGGGGTCCTGTGAGGGACACCTAAATGCTCTCCAAATTATACAAGTTGAGGAAATTAGACAAAGAGCACAAGTTAGCACTATGAGAGGCAGGGCAACGGAGAGAGATCTTTTACCCAGCATCTATGGGGTCAGGCTGAGTCAAGGAGCAAACAGATGTGAAATAATAATTGTTGTTTTTATTAAAAATACAATCAAACAAGTGTATGCAACACACTCACACAGATAACTAGAGAAATAAAGGTTGGAGCTGGATAGAGGGATTTTGAGAGGAGGTTTTTGGTATGGGAAATACTGCACCTGTCCTGAAGCCCGGAAAATCTGAAGATAGAGTTCGTGGATATGAAGGTTCTCAGTACGTGGGATGGAGAGGAAGGCTCACCAAGCAAAGCGGCAGCAAGGCGGTATGGAAGTCAGGAACGATCTGAGGAAGCTCTCAAAGTCAGGGGTTTTTATAGGGGAAAATGTGGCCGTAGGCTAGTCCGTACTTGGGGAAAACAATGAGTTTTGGGCTGGAGACAAAACCTCCAAAAGGTCAGAATTTAGCATGATTGAGTTAAGTCTGAATTGACAATAGGGTATGTTACTGCAGTCTAGGCCTACCCGCAGATAGCACCCAATATCATTTTGATATCAAACAATTCGGTTTTCCCCTGCCACCCTGCTCCATGCATTTGCGAGGCCACCGGACAAGCACGCAAACAGGCATGGCCGGTAATTGCTGGACATTCCATTCTCCACCCAGACAGGCCAGACACAGCCGGTTCGTCGCTTCAGGGACCTCTCCGGCAAACACCTCATTACATATGCGCGATGCTAACAAAGGCTTCCTGCCCCGAGCAGGCTACTGGACAAAGGTTATGCTATCCACTGGTAAGCGCTGAGCATTTGCATACTGGCCACACTATTGTTAATTCGGCTCTGATTCCATCATGCAAAGTTGTGACCTTTCCGAGACATTATCTCGCACCCAAAGCTCATTGTTCTCCCTAAGTAAGGCGTAACCTGCAGTCCCAATTCACCCTATAAAAAAACCCTGATTCCTAGACATTCCTCGGATCGCTCCTGAGTTTCATCCCATCTTGCTGCTGTGTTGCTTGACGAGCTCCCCTCAGCTAATTGAGCTGAGCTTCTTCTCTACACCCCTGGCTTCTCTCCCGAGGTCCAGGATGATGAGACAGGTGTCATATCACCCACTTTCCCCCGAAAGTCTGTATCCTTAACTCAATTTCTAATCTCTTAGTTAGCTGTGTGACTGTGGTGTCTTTAATATTTGTTTGTATGCAATAAAATATCATTTTTATGACTTTAAACCTGTCTGGCTGCTTGACTGACCTGACCCCATAGACGCTGGGTTGCAAGATCCTGCTAACTTACCCTGCCTCTCGCTAGCTTAAGTGAGTGCTCCAGCTAATTTTCCCCAAAATTGTGCATTAGTGTTTGGTTGCTTTGGTGTCCCTCCTGGGACTTCCAGAGAACAGGGTACCAGGTAGCCAGTAGGCAAACGCAGAGTGCTTGACAATTGAGTATTCGGTTCATCAAGCTGCCTGCTTGGGGCAGGGAGTTATTTGTAAATAGCATGCATACATAATACAGTAATTGCCTGGAGGTGTTCTGAAGCTGCAGTTTGGCTATTTCTGGCCTGCCTGTATTTATTATGAATATTACAGCGATTAGTGACCGAGCCTGTTTGCGTGCTTGTCCGGGGGCCTCACAAGCACGTGGGAAGGAATAGATAAGGAAGGCCAAATTATTGATATCAAAATGATATCTGGTATCCCCCAAGTCCGGCTAGAAACTGTGATAACAAATGGCACCACCTTCTCAGCTCCTGCAAACCTGAACTGAATATAGAAATTCTGCAGCAGACAGAAACATCCAACTGCTTCTTTAGGTAAATTTGTACATGCATGAGACACCAATAGAATTCTGGCCATAACCATCAGAACTGATAAAGTTACGTTTTTTGGAACTACAGATTCTAGAATCAATAGTGATAGAGTCATGGCTCATGTTGTTTGGAGGTTCTTCAAGTAACAGTCCAAAAATATAGGTTTTCCCAGCTCTGGTCTTTGTGATCTTTGATAATCTTATCCTCCATGAAATCTTATCCTCCAAATCTCCTTTTAAAACCATTCATACTATCAGCCATCACCAGACTATATCCTGTTGAATAGAATTCCATAGTTTAAATATGAGAGGGATGAAGAAGTGCTTCCTATTGTCTATTCTGAATCTCCCACTGTTCATTGTAGGACTCCAGATTCTAGTATTATGTGTGAACAAAAAACCTTTCTCTAACAGTGCTATTCATACCAACCATTATGATTCTGTCTGCACTCCCTTTGCCTTAGCAGAAACATTACAAAAAGCATGTTAATCCATAATACACCAGAAAATGATGGTTCCTGGCTTAACAATTTGTTATGATACTTGCAAATTGTCATTTAGATTGTTTCTAATGATTTTGCATCTTCAGGGACCAAGCGCACCATTGACAGAAATGCTGCTAGTGAGAAATACTGTGGTAATTAATAATCATTTTTAACTGGTTCAAGGTCAAAGTTCTGTTTTTAAGCTGTATGTAGAACAATTTGTTCTACTTTTAAAAATTAACACATTTCAATCCACATTTCCATTTTAATATATATCTTCTAAGGGATTTTTAAAAACCCACTTAAAATAGAAATGCTTGTCATTGAGATAAATGGCCAGATAGCACCATCTTCTGACAAGCTGCAGTTTTGGTGGTAACCTTGGCAAAGATGTTGATCTTTTTAGTTAAACATACAGATACAAAACAACTTCCCAATACATATTTAGAAGCTTTCAGAATGAATGGTGGTCTACTTCATTAAATAAAAAAAAACACAGGTTATTTGGTGAGAGGTCTGTGATATCAATAATGCATGCTACTGAGTTAATTGGCTGGATATCAAAAGAACATGAGCTCTGGGTGTTGCTCCTCTGCTTGAAAAAGCAACAGGCAGTGCTATGGATCTGTGGAGTTGTATGCCACGTAAAGAGAACAACTCAAAATCCTGCCAATGAACAGAACTATTTCAAAACATCGGACCTATTCTGAAGGAGGAGAATGAAATCTTTCACTTGTCTCTTTCCTGAACTACAAGTAGCCCAGGAAAAGGACCAGCAAGTATTCCCCCCACCACCACAAAAAACAAACAAACAAACAAACAAACAAACAAACAAACAAACAACACTGGAGATAGTCACATTGCTTTGGGAGCCATCTGTCAAGCTTTGACACCAGTGGTAAGTTTCAACAGACCCCAAAGGAGTGAAGAAACACTTTTCTCTTTCTCAGTTCCTACTACTTTCCTCTTCATCTTTCTCTCCTTCTTCCTTCCTACCAGTGGGCTATCAGGGAGTAAAAAGATAACTTCTGCCAGAATTTCATACCGATAGCATAAAGAAGCCTTTGGAAGTTAGACCAAGGGTTCTATGTTGACCATCCCTGTCCTTGTGCTTTATAGTGAAGTTGTTAGCAACCAAGAAGAGTACTATGATAGCTCTGTGATGGAGAACATGCTTGCCATGCAAAAGTTCTCATGTTCTGTCATGCACCTGAGTTATAATGGGATAGTTCAAACAGGAAGACTGAGAAAGATCTTGAAGAGCTTCTGCTACTCGGCATTGTTACCACACCATACACCCCCATTCTGCAGGATATAATATTTTCATAATTGGACACATTTATGGCTGTAACACATGTTTGAAAGCACGTTGGCTTGGTCTAGTCATAAATTCACAGAGGATTAGGTAAGAAAGCCCAATGCTAATGGGCTTGAGATAATCCTTTCAAATGCAGTAAGTTGTGAGCACTCCCAAAAACAATAGGCAAAACTGCCCAGGTGAAGCAATCAGCACCCATACTGTGATCTTATCCCATGGAAATCTTTCCTAGACCATCTGCCCAATCAGACATTAAGAAACTGTCATGATTCCATCAATGCTTTGTCTCCTAAAGTTAAGACAAACAGCCCGTTCTGGACTCCTTTGTCACTTTCATGAGAATGCCATTATAGCTTTGTCCATGCAGCCTTCTTCAGAGTAGGAAATAGGGTATAAACAAACCCAACTTTGGCCCCAGCAAATTGTAGTTTTTAAGGCATATTACTCTGCACATGGTACCCCAAACTCTCATTTCTCTGTGCTATCCTCAGTCACTGTCCCAGCCCCTCCATTTCAGCCCTCTGGTTCAGGATTGGTAACTACTCAATCTCTCTATCCAACCTTTCTTGCCTAACTTTCTTATTGCCTTGTATGGTTCATAAGAGTGTCTGATTTCTTCTGTGTTTGTTACTTCCAAATAAAATACTCTGTTTTAACTCGAATCCTCTCTACAGTTAGTCCTGGTATACATAGGTAAAAAGTTCTTGCCTTTACCTTCTTCTCACAGGCCTCCTATGAGCTATAATTGACCAAATTCTAAAAAGAAGCTGGCATTATGGGTGGACCTCAAAGTCTTCTACCTCTTAGGGTAACAGTATAGACTAGAGTGCAGAAAAGTTATTTTTTGGAACCCTTAGCTGGCATGATGACTGCTAATTCTGGTTACTGGAAAATCTAATCCAAAAAGTAATTTTTCTGGCCTCTGGAGTAAAGTATAATGGGTTTGATAGACCATTGAACATAGCTTCATGTGTTCAAGAACCTAAGCTTGCATGAAATTTCTGTCCACATATGCTAGCTGATGAATGGCTACATAGCTTCATTGTTACCTGCTTGTGTGCTTTAAGAAATTAAAAGGAAAAGAAGAAACTGCTTGTGTGCTAAGAATTTGGGTGTTAAGACGAAAGTTTGGGTACTATATAATATGCACGGTTATTCCTGGACAGCTAAGTGTTGCACATTGTCCTTCCCTAGGTGAATAGACCGCAATATTCCTGAAGGTTATGAACCACAGTATTCCTAAAGTACTCCTAAATGTTATAATCATCTCGCAAAAGAATGGCCCGTTTCAAGTCTTCATGGCAGAGCAATTCATTGTAAAATACTTTATTCTCCTAATTATATAACTGTGAAAATGGCATGACTTACATAACCTTCTTTGTCCCTGCTAAGTCAGCTGGCGAAGCATAGTATATGCTGGCTTTGGCCATATTATAGAACTTGGTCAGTCATGAGCCTGGTAAGTCTCTTTTCAGCTTCATTTACTTCATTCCTATCCTGTGTTTCATGCAAAAAACTAAGATATCTGATTCCCTCCTCCATTTACAAAACAGAGACCCTTTCTGCACTACACTGCTATAGTGCTTTAATTCTTTCTCCATCCTACAGAATCCTGGGGTTTGCAGTTTAGGAAAGGGCATTTAGAATTCTCATCCGAGAGTTCTTTGGCCTCAGTAAACTACAAACCCCAGAATTCCACAGGATGTTGAAAGTGGAATAATAGCATTATAACAATAGTGCAGAAAGACCCAGAGTTAAGTTAGACAGCTTTGCATGTTCCAGGGTTACGCTTGTGGCTAAGCAAAGATTTGAACTTGTGCTTGTCAAACTGAAGTCCAGCACTCTAACCACTTTACCTCACCATTTTTTTTCTGTTGTCTATGTTTCTTCCTCTTTCACCATGCAGTAGTAGTAATAGTATCACATCAACTTGCTGTTGTTATGTTTTAGTCTCAATAGCATTGTTTTGGTTGCAGATTTTATAGTAGGTGTATATGTTTCCTCAGATGACCTATTGGGGGGTGGGATAAAATGTCAATAATGTAAATCACTAAAATTTTATTTGAAAGATCAGTGCTGCAATTTTCTTGTGAAAACAAACTTAAATAGCAAGAGAGCAAACAAGCACAGTAAACAGTTTAATGAAGTGTTAGTATAATAGCAAGTCAACCATCAAAGAAGGATGTCATGTAATAACAATGTGGACTGGTGTCCTGCATTACAGTTATGGTTCTGTAGCTTAAAGTTGGGATCCATAACTACTGCATATCCACTAATTCTACATATTCATGATTGCCTCACTATTGTCACAATTGTTAAGTGCCCCCCAGTGAGCGCTTGAAAACCTTTAGAAGATACATATTAAAATGGCAGTGTGGATTGAAATGCATTCTTTAAAAAAAAAGTAAAAAGAAAAATTCTACATTCTGCTACATCAGCATCCAGCAACCACACCAAGCAATGGAGGTCTGTTCTGCTGGCAATCGAGGTGCAGCAGGAAGATATTTCTCGCCCTATCACCAGTGACTGAGTAAAGTTGCAATAAGGAATTGTGCTTCTGATTGTTGCAGCCTCACTCTCTGGCAGAAGGGGACTGGAAATGTCATCCTACTGCCCTCTGCTCACCAGCAGAAGAACTCTCCATCAGTCATGGCACCTGCCGACTGTTAAGCTTTCTTTGGGAGTGTAGGGTCAGGAGATGTTACATAGGCTCTTTCCACACCATACCTTTTAGTGGAGTCCTCCAATGGAGATCCCCACAGAGGGGAGTGTGTCAGGAGAGCTCCACTCCACACCAGCTGGCTCCATTATGAAGGAATCACCATGGTCACACCTCTTCCTTCTTCAGTCCAGCCGTTATGCTTCCCAGGCTTCTACAGAACAAGTAAGTTCACAATGGTGGTGCAATCATGGGTCATTGACAGGGAAAATTCATCAATGATTTAATCTGTGATTGCATTTGCTGGGGGCAGGAGAAGAACGGGACTGTAACAATGTCATGCAGAAGCGTTGTCGTGGTCCCGTCCTTCACCCATCCCCGTGGTGTGTTGAGAGGATAGTGCAGAAAGGGCTAAAGTTACATGTTTGTGATAAGTAAGCAATGTCAGATCTTGAGCATAATCATCTACACTATAGATAGCTGCTCTTATTCTCTTTAGGTATTGCAGTAAATGTACTTGCCAGGGTGTATGTGTGTATAAAAGCAGGCACAGCAGTTTTAAAAAAATGCTATGGGTGTGTCAATCGAGAAAGTTTCCCAAGATTACATCCTTAATGAACTTTTTTCAGCCAAGCCGATGTCTCATTCTACAAGTGCTTTAGTACAATCTTGCAAGGTTGTTTACCTGTTGTCTGTCTTCAGGGCTTTTAATTTGCCTCAGCAAAGTGTTGTGATTATAAATGCCATTTAGAAATATTACAGCCCTTCCTTTTATTATTGAGCCTTGGAGCAATAATGAATGTTCTTTGACATGTTTTGATAATCATACAATCTTGTTAGGTAAAATGGATGATGGAGATAGAGCCAAAGCCACTTATGAAATGAAAGGTTGAAGGGGAGGGTTGAGAGCAGAGAAAGAGAACAGCTCATGCCTGAAACATCATTTCATTATGACTACCACCATTTATTTTAAGCGTAATATGCATTAACAACAATAGTGTAGCCATTCATTATATTGTTCCACATTCCCTGATTCCTGGAGCAAGTTGGGTGAGGGGTATTACTGGACAAAGTTCATGAGACCACACCAGAGACTTATGGGGTCTTTTCTTCTTTGCGCTTTACGGCACCACCCAATGAAAATTATCCAAAGGTAAGTTTCATTCCAAGGGATTTAAACCCAGTTAGGTGAGTATAGGATTGTAGCCTTAGGTCATTTCTCAATACACTTTTTAGTGCGATTATTCCACTTTCAACATCCTATGGAATCCTGGGGTTTGCAGTTTAGGGAGGGGCCGGATGCCCTCCCTAAACTGCAAACCCCAGGATTCCATAGGATGTTGAAAGTGGAATAATTGCACTATAAGAGTGTAGTGTGGAAATTACTTACTTTACACCTGTGATTTCTTTCACTTGGACAGCTTGCGCTCAGTTTTTTCTAAACATCTTCCTACCTTTAACTCTCTTCATGGTCTTGCCACCCCTTAACAACCTTTATCACTTTCTTGGTAGATTTTGCCGTAAGGAATTGCCTTGGTGCATCTGCCCAAAGGCCTCTGCAGTCCTTATTCTATTTCTCATAGGGATCAAACACTTCAGAGTATAGAGGCAATAGCCCTCTCTGATTACTAAAAAAAAGGGCTTAACTAGCTTGAACCTGGATGTTGCTAATACCTATTAATAAACTTACCTCCATGCATTCATCTCTTCTGCTTCTAAATATTCATCACCACCGCATCTTGTGGCAGCAGATTTCATAATTAAGTTATGCACTTTCCTCTCCTTCCTTCCTTGCTTGATGTTTACTTTGACTTGATTCCGGTCATTAAGGTCAATTCTTGCAGAGATTTAATTCTAATATTATCATTTCATCTGAGTTTCACCAACTAGTGCAGACTTTCCCTCTTTCCTCTTTAAAGTCAATTCCACTTTTTTTAGTGTTCTTTAGATAGTGAGCCTAAGGGCAGGACCTTGTTCATTTTATTCCTCTACAGTGCCTAGTATATTTGAGGTTCTTTTATAAATAATACATAAAAAGGTAGTAGATGGAAATTCAGAGAGATGCAAAACACATGCATAAGAACATATCTTTTTTTCAGGGCTGGGCCTCAGCAAGTTAGTAGCCTGCCATTGGAAATCAGAACTTAAGAACAAGTCAGAAGCTAGGGCTAAAAAGCACAAAAACTGGAAGTGAAAGCCATGCCAGAGCTCAAGTAGATCTTCCTAAAGCAAGGCTCTTCTGCAAGAGGAAGAGCTTTGCAATCCCTTTCAGAAAGGCCCATTGGCCAGCGTGGGTAGAGTCAGTTCAGGACTAAAATGTTGTTAGCTGAAAAGTTGCCACCTACAGTTGAATGACTGACCACATAGATTGGTCTGTATAGTTCCTGACACTTGGTTGAAATGCTCGTGCTTCCCAATGGGGTTGATCATCATCAGTTTCTGAGACATAGGCATAGTAACTCTGGTCATCCATACTGATCTTCAGTAGCTCTCAGAGGCTTCAGATGGGATGTGACAATTGTGATCAACACCTTAAGTAAAGCACCTCCTGCTAAGCCACGATGCTAGAAGAGCCTACTGTACTTACACCAGTGTTACAGCTAGCTCCATGCTCACATCCTCAATGTACTGTGAAGATTGTCCTTGATTGTATGGCTGTAACAATAAGGGCTCCTTGGCCAGGATGATGATGTTGTACGTAACATTCAGAGATGGCTGAGGATTTCATTCGGTCCTCATGTGAACTAACCTGATATGTGCCTCCAGAACAAATGTGTGGGTTGAAGCACAGTTTTGGTTCATCACTTCTCCAAATCTTGTGGTTCGGTTTTTGGCTTCAAAAACATATAAGTTGGTGAGTTCTATATAAAAAGTAGTATGAAACAGGAACAAAACACCTGCTAATTATTTCAGGGATGCAATCCCCCCAAAGGGGAGATATCAATAACAATATTAGTGTGGAAATGGGATGAAAGCACTATTTCTATCTCATCATCAAAGATTTCACCGAGAAATTGTCCAAAGGGTTATTCAGGTTTTCCCTTCTTCTGGTCTTCCCTTCTCTGTTATCACATGGTAGTTACACTACAGGAGAGGCTGCCACCTTTTATGATGGCCCTTTGAGATGTTATTTTAGAATAGTACAGAGAAACTATGATTTGGCTAAAAATTCAGGAATCAGAGCAATGCTATCTTACAGGGGTTTTTTTTTACAGGGAGAGACAAACAAGATGTCCCCTATGGTCTTGACACCAGCAGTCTCTGCCTGAAGGATCAATCCCGATGCAGTCCAGAGAATAAGGTCAGGTGAGTGATTATACCAGAGGTGGGAATTTGGCAGTTCTCCATATGTTTCTGTTCTGCCTCTCATACTACAATGTTATAGACCTGTCCCACTTCCTTTATTGTGTAAATCTATCCACAGACAGTGATGTTTGAACCTCATATTACAGTTTCAAGGTAATAGTAGTGGGTAGAGGTGGTATATCAGTGGTATATCAGTGAGTCATCTCTCTTCCCCCACGACCACCATCGTCCCTCCCTCCCTCCCTTTCCCCCTGCCCCATTTCTCTCCTCAGGGGTAGCTATAAACTATCTAGTCATAAATGATTTAATGGACCATGAAATAACACATAGTGGCTTCAAGCCAGAAGACAGGATATTTTACCAGAGAGAAGTGGTTATTAGAAAGGTCATTTTGGTTATTGTTGTAATCGAAAGCTATCACACCTCTGGTGTTTAACATGATGGGGCAATTGCAGTTACAGTATGATAGTAGTGGCAGGGGGGAGGAGGAGAAAAGAGAAGAAAACCCTAGATTCATTCTATCTTTTCTATCAGCAGCAGGAAGCTGTGCATCATTGATGTCTTTCATTATACCGCATTTTACACCCCAAAAGATAGCAGACTCCTAGCAGGGCTCCAATGTACTTTCCCAAGCACCAGTGTTTGACAGTGTGATTGGAATTCCTAAGAAAGAAACATTATACTATTCTGTTTGGTGCACACCTAAGGAGAATGTATTCATGCTTACTCAGAGGGAATCACAAAATCAAAAGTGTTCTTTTCAACTGTCACTCATTTGTCACTCGGTGAAGTCAAAATAAAATAAAATAGAACCCTTGTAAATATTTTGCAGATATAGGCAGGAGAATGGAAGCCTTTAATTGAAGATGCACTGAAAAGAAGACAGTCTTTGTGACTATTTCAACAGCAGATCTGCCAAATGTACACAGACACACACACATTTTCAGAGGAGATCTTTGCCAGACAGAGGAGAATTGCTGGTTGTCTTCAGTAATCCCAAAGAAAACATAGGGACTCTGAAGTCATGCTCATAGAGCTGTTTGTAGCATTTGTGGAGTTCAGAATGGCTCAGTGCTGCTCCAGGAGAGGAAATAGTACATAAGGAACTCTGCATTATTTCACATTTTATTTTGTTTTATTTTATTTGCCTTATGCAGTTTGAATACATAAAGTGCATACAGAAAGTCCTACAATCTTCCTTTCCTTTTGTTCATCTGCATCTGTTTTTCTTTATACATCCTTCCATGCAATGAATGGCAGGAGCAGCAGTCTATGGGATCATGTACCTGATGATACAAAAATTCTCTTATTATTTTAGTAAAAATATTACCAAAATGCCCTTATTATCTTTCCTTGGCATCAACAATATTTACAGTTCTGGGCATCCATTTTGTGGGAGAATCCATAACATAGATGGACATATTGCCCTTCTGATGTGTGTATAAATTTTAGGATTAGTCCACTAGGAGCAAAAACTGTGGTGATATACAAGAGACACACAAACTCTTTCCATAGTTTATGTTTTTTTTATGTTATTGCAGCTGGCAGAAATGTGACAGGAAAAACAACAAGAATATCTGTGGGTTGCTTACTCCTATGAGGTGTTTTTCCAATCAAAATGTTTCCTTTCCCCAAAGTTTCTTTGTGTAATGGTTGATGCATTGGACTTACATTTCCTGGTACAGGAAGAATTGTTTCAAAGTCCTCCTCCACTGTAAAGTTACCTGGATGACTTTGGCTTAATCTGGGGATTGGGATATTTGCTTTAGCATGATCTCTCCTCATTGGCTGTTATGGCAAAGGTTGATAGGAACTGCAGTCCAAAAATATCAGAAGCAGGAAATATTCCCCACAGTTATATCTTTCACACCCACACATTGCTTTGGAAATGTAACCCGGTTACAAAAATGGTATTTCTTTACAGGTTCCTTCTAAGCTCTGCACCTGTGTTTGCAGTCTTTCTTCCTCGCTTCTTTCTGCTTAACCTATTTCATAGGAGGGTTATGAATAAAGAATAATGGGCAATACCTAAACATATTGAAGGTACTCGCTCATATCTACGCAAGGTCAGTCCTGGTTATTTCTTGGACAGGAAACCACCAAGGAATAATAGGTGTGATTTCAGAGGAAGTCAATGGAAAACCACTTCTGAGCATTCCATACTTTTATAAAGGAAACTATGAAATTCAGGGAGTGACCATGAACTTGAGAGGCATACATGCATACACAGTAAGTAAATAAGTAAGTAAGTAAATAAATAGGGACACCTTATAGAGAAAAGAAACCTTGAATAGCTATTTCCTAAAACCATGGCCCTTTCCATATGAACATGGTGTGCCGGCATGGGGACAGGAGAGGAATGGGACCACAACGATGCTTCTCTGTAACGTCATCATGGTCCTGTCCTTCTCCCATCACCAGCTGCCCTGATAGCGGGATCAATCATTGATGGACTTTCTTCATCAATAATGCCTGATTGTGTGACCCTCCTGCATGTATCTGCCCAGTGGAAGGCCCAGAAGCATGACGGAGGCACTTCCTGCCCCAGCGCAGCCATGGGAAAGAGCCCCACTGCACTGCATAAGAAAGAGGTGTGTCCCTCATGCTCCCTTGCACAGGAAGCCAGTCCAGTGCAGAGAGGAGTGTTCCCACCATGCCCCCTTCCCACCAAAAGTGCTGCCAGGATTGCAACCAGCGCACAAGATAAGGTAAGGTGTAGAAAGGGCCCCTGTCAGAACAGATGGAAGGCAAGCAAAGAGGGCCCCATCCTTGCCTACTTATGCAACGAGTTGGTGGCTAGGAGCAGTCACCAACTAGGCTCTCTTTTGTGTTCCCATCAAACATGCCTTGGAAGATGGTGGGACCAAAAAAAACCCCCTCCAAAACCTTAGTTAGCTAGGTTTGTTTTATGTTTAGAGTCCTGTAAATAATTTAACGTATATACTTGAAGAAAATAAAATGTACAGGTAGGAGATGCCTAGCAGGTGATACAAATATTCTTTAGATCACAGAAAATATGTTTCAATTCTGTAGGAAGCAGAGAATATGATAGGGGAAGCTGCTAAGGGAATGAATGGCATGTTCTAAAGTTGTGAGCCTACAGATAATTTCTTGCAGTGTTCAAATCTGTATTTTATTTTACATTTTACTCTACTATTCTTTTGAAGAAAATGCTAGTTGATCTCAATAAGCATAGCCTTTATCCATAACCATTAGGATACTGCAGAAGACAGATATCTAAGATCTTTTTAATCTTTTGAAGATCCCTATAGTACACTAAACACCTGTACCTATTTATAAGTTCCCCTTCCTTTTGTGGATTTAAGTTAGATCCTTCCATGCACATCTCTGAACACAGACAGGTGTGTGTGTATGAGTCTGTGGATGTGTGTGTATTATGCAGTGTCTTGGCTTGGAATCAGATCTTTGTTTTCATTGGCTTTTTTGTCTCCATCCAGGGGATAAAAACAAGGCTATAAATCCCAGCAGTGGAACTTGAAGAATTGGGTTTCTGTGGCTGAAATCTTTTGAAAATTCTATAAAGCAGTAAGAGACAATGTTCTATTCAATTCTAAGCTATTGATCCGACTGAATGCTTGTTTGGAAATTGCCTGTGCAGCTTTATTTCAACATAAGAGATTTAAATGTTAGGTATATGGGAATTTTAGTATACAAAGGCCATATATTTATGTGCCTAGAATATTCATGTGGAATGCATTTTAAGAGATTTTGCCCTTGAATGAAACCCTTATTGAATATCTGTAAATAGATGAATCTTTGTGTTTGCCAAGTGGGTACATTTAAACCTACCCTTTATAAACAGTTGTGAGTGTGCGTGTGTGTGTTATATTAAATTCAAGGGTTAAGTATTTTACCTACTTCTCTCCCTTCCATTTTATCTTCTTAGGAACTCAGAAAAGTAGGATGGGCTGAGAGTTTGTGCCTGAGTGAGAACTGAAACACAAGTCTCAGTCCTAGTCTGACAGGTAACCATCACACCATAGTGAGTTGTAGCAATGTGACCTCAGCTCACACCAGTTAGTTGTTGTTGTTCTTTCCCCCTCCTGAAGAGAACTTGGCTTCCTCAGAAACTTATCAGATGTTCCCTAGTGAGAACATTTGATAAGTGAGAAGATCAATATAAATAACCAACCTTCCCTAGACGAATATAAATAACCAACCTTCCCTGCCTACCAAGCTATTTTCCTGAAGCTTCAACTCTGCTGTCACTTATGTCTTGTGTGACGTAAGTTGATTTTATTCCTGATTAAGATGAATTTTACTTCTTTGCTTTAGCATCCTTCCAGCACTTCCACTTTGCTGTCATGGTGGATCATTTCAAAATCCACTTCTCTAAACCAGAGCACCCAATGGCCCAGAATGGACTCATTATGAAGATGTGCAGTACCAGCACTATCATGGGGCAGAGATACTAGGAGGTGGGGACAGCAGTAGCAATACCCAAACATTGCTTCTGCATCACCTGGCCTTTCCTCTGCTTTGTGTACAAAGTTGCGTGGACTACATAGTCTATCTTGCAATACCTAAATTAACCTGCTGCCCTCAGGGATGGTGAACATTATTCTGTTGCCAGCATTGAAGTACAATTCAACATCCAATCCAATTTGCTTTTGAATTTGGGATGGAGGCAGTGCCTCATCTTGCCCATTGGCTGTATTTTCATCCTATCACCATTTCCATCACCATGGTGATTGCACCTTTCAAACATTCTTCTCCCAGCCATTCTTGTACTCAGCTGTAGCTGCTGGTTTCTGTGTTAATGGAGAGATGAATCCACTCCACATTTTAGGCTGAAGTTTAAGGGAGCTATCCAAAGTGTTGGATTCTATTCCCAAAAACGTGTTCAGCAACTTGAATTGCTTATTTGAAATTCATACTAAAGGCCAAGATAGAATCTCTACCTAATGGACACAGAATACACAACCCACCACTGGCAGTGTTACTAGAGAAAAGGAAGCCAGCAGAACTTCTGATCTTTTTGTATAGCTCAGACTGAATTTGGGAGAGTTCCCATGGAACATTCTGCAGTTTAATTCTGCAGAGCTATGGATTTGACCCCGGAATGGGAACCCTGTAGCTACAGATGGAAGTGGCTAAAGCCTCCTCTTCCATAACAGTTTTGAGCATCTTGCATAAGGCAGCTGATGGCTTAGACACTCTGACATGAAGTTATAGTCTGTTTTATATTTGCAGTGCTTAGTTCCGTTTATGTTCAATGCAATTGTGTGGTTATTTGGAATACTGTATTACATTCTCCCTAAGATGAAAATAGGTTATTGACTTCAAGTTTCATAGAGTCTTACAGACTTTCGCAAAATGGTATTGATCCATCTTTATGTTTGGAAGGTCATCATAAAGCTTACTGAGAAAACAGCACAAGGTTAGGTATCACTGCTTGTGTATTTAACTGCTAAAATGCAGGGGAGGGGTTGTTTCCTCCCAAGCTTTTGCTGTTGTCATCAAGTTTGAAAGAACATTTTCATTTGTGCTCCCGAATAGTGCGATAGCTGATAAACACATCTACATCTGAAGAAGACTCAGGGCTGAATTTATCTCTATTGGGAATATAGTGGGCGGCATTTGGATATCCATTCTTTTCCATACACATCCGTTCAATATAAATCAAATTTGAATTCGGAACACACAGTTCCACAATTCATCTAAATGGAGGATCCTAAGTAACTTGCTGGGTTTGGAAAAAACAAGAAATATAAACAAATTTTAAAGTATTTTTAATGAAGTTTTCATTGTGGCACAACTCCTTCAGATCAGTTTCTCTCTCACACACACACACTCTCTCTCTCTCTCTTTCTCTCTCACTCTCTCTTGGAAAGATGCTGTATCTTGATGCACTACCAGTCTGAGCACATGGGACTGGGAGAATATGTGGGACAGGAGTGCTGGCAGTGAAAAAGAAACAACAATGACAAAAATAAATAAAAATAAAAATCCAAATAAAACAGTTCTATAATTTCTTCATGAAATCTTTTTTTACTAAATGCAAAAACTGATAGCCAGAATTTTATTTCAAGTATGAGGAATATTGCTTCATGGCAGAGGGAATTAAGCTATTTTTCACACTGAATCCGCTGAACTGAGGAATCTAAGAAGCTCCCTTACTTCAGAGGTGGGGTAGGGGAGAGCGGAGACAGTGAAGACTCAATCTTTGCCTGTTAGTGATGCCTGCGGAGCTAGATGAGGGGAAGGAAAAGGGTTTTGTAGCCAGAGGTGATGAGTAGCAGTTTCAACGTGGTGTAATCTCTGCTGCCTGCTAGTGAGGCTGTTTTTTTCTATAAAAGAAAAGGGGGGAGGGGGAGGTAGAATAATTCTTGTGAAGTTTATTGGTTTACTGAGGTATATGGGCAGTAAGAGCTTTATGGGAAAGCCTGATGTGATCCCACTCTTTTGCCTTTGCTCCACCTATCAGTAGGATGTGGCCTCTGAGAGCTTCTTTTCAACTGAGTTTAACCCTCATCCTGAAAGAGGTTCAGGGCACCTACCCCTCTGCGTTTTCAATGATTTAATCTTAACTATGTACATCAAGGGCCTTGATACTCTAAAAGCACCAGATCATGTTTGGTCTTGGAAACCAAAGCAAGATCAGCCCTGGGTAGTACTTGGATGGAAGACCACCAAAGACTACCAGGTGCTGTAGGCTTTATTTACCAGAGGAAAGAACTGGTAAAACCACCTCTGAGTATTCCTTGGCTAAGAAAACCCTATGAAATCCATGGGGTTGCCATAAGTCAACAGGCTTGACTTGCAGGCACATAGAAACATGTATGTGTCAAACAGAATCTGAAGCTAATTTGAAAGAAAGAAAGAAAGAAAGAAAGAAAGAAAGAAAGAAAGAAAGAAAGAAAGAAAGAAAGAAAGAAAGGAAGGAAGGAAGGAAGGAAGGAAGGAAGGAAGGAAGGAAGGAAGGAAGGAAGGAAGAAAGGAAGGAAGAAAGGAAGGAAGGCAGATAGATTTGAATTGCTGATATCTCCTGCTTTGGCCCAATGGAAAAATAACATTACACTACAGGATTAGCACATATTCCAGACAGCTAAGTATGTCTTATTAAATATTGTGGAGTGGTAGGGTCAGATAAGTCCCAATATTCCAGGTTCCTTAAATTAGCATGTGCTTGTAGGAAAATGTGCAGACGTTTTTGTATTCTAGTTCCTGTCAACCATAGCCAATATTGGCAGATCAAAAAAGCTGCAGTCAGATAACATCTGGAAAGCCATACTTGCCACCTTCACTGTAGTCTACTTTAAACTAAATAATCAGTTGCAGAAGTGTTAAAATTAATTTACTTTTATTTTTTAAAAAATGCTTTGTTGTTTTGTTGAAGGGGAGTATTGTTGCTTGAAGCTTTTAGTCCATCAAAGCTGAATGTATTATTGCATACAATATGAAGTAAGAACAAGTTCCTCTTTCACATTTAAATTGACATGGATCATGACAAGATGAATCCTCACTTGTCTTGTTCTCATGTATAATAATACAAAACTGCCATTTTGTTCTCCTTTCCTGCATGAATACTAACACAAAGAGAGATATTTTCTGTTGGTCTTGAGAGACCTTATGCGTATGCACAACGATTTGGCAGACATTGCTGAAATTGTATAGCTAAACTATGATAGATGTTGCCTTGTTGCATGGACTTCAAAAATCAGAAGAATGTTTCTTGTTTTATCAGCCAGTCTGTTTATGCTTTGCTTCAGAAAGGGAAATGTGTAGGCTTTGTGCAAAGAGATTTAACACAAACTTATAGGAAAACAACCTTGACCAAGAAGAAGCACTCGGTGGCTGCTATCCTACACTGTGTGCTATCCTACACACGGTTCCACATCCTTCCTGCGCCTGTAAGCCAGCTTCCAAGCTGCCACAGCCATTTCATGAGTAGGAGTGGGTGAGGCAGTGACAGATCTTGGAGTGTGTGGAGGGGGGGCGGGAGGGCGGCTATGATGTGTGAGGACGTGGCCTCAGTGCATGGGGGCAGGGCCACAGTGGCTACAAGCCGGGATGCCCCCAAAACATTGCCGCTCAGGTGAAGTGACCCCCCGTTCCTGCGCCACTGGAGTGAGGGATTGTAGGACCATTTTTGCACTAAACTATTATAGTGCTATTATTCCACTTTCAACATTCTATGGAATCCTGGAGTTTGCAGTTTAGGGAAAGGCCTTTGAGTCACCTCCCTAAACTGCAAACTCCAGGATTCCATAGGATGTTAAAAGTGGAATAATAGCACTATAACAGTCTAGTATGGAAATGGCCTAGGATTTGGACAAGACCTACTCGGGATCCAGGTGGGTGACATGCAGCAGGACTGAAGCTGAACATTGGTTGGTTTCTTCTCGCCTTCCCTCCTTCCACCAGTACCTCCTTCCACCTTGGCAGAATGCTCTGGTGCTTGGGAACAGCGTGGAAAGTGAATGCTGCAAAAAAAAGGTAGTCACTACGTTCTTCACAATGTCCAAAAATTGAATGGGGAAAAAAATGTTACTATTCATTTCCTGCATAAAATGGAAGGGGATGCACAGAAAACCATGTGTATTTTTGTTCAGACTGATTCCCCCAGAAGACTATACAAACTGCTAAGAATTTTCATTGCCGCTCTGCTCCTCTCATAGTGGTTTCTTGACCATCAGGAAACCTATTATTCTGAAAGAAAATGAATAATAACAAATATCTCTTGCACAGGAAGATGAACAAGGCCATGGTTTACATCCCTGTAGAGAAGGTATGGAAGAGCCTTCAATGATCTATAATGGAAAGACAGGTAGAGACAGTATTCCTTTTAACTATAAAATGTTAGCAAGTATAGGATGTTGCAATAAAGGATTTAAGTAAAAGAGGTGCTTATGTGATACAGAATTTATATGGATCTACAACAGCTGACTGATCTTTTCATAATGGCTTTCTTGTGATGCCATTTCTGAAACCCTGATTGCTTTCACCCCATCTTCATTTGCTCTTTCTATCACAGAATCCTTTGTTAAAAAAAGCTTTATCATTATAAAGCCAGCTAGGCAGCAAATACCCTTGACTCATTTGACACTGCCAGTCAAATTTCTCCTTCCTTCCAGGCAGCTCTTCTGAGCAACTCCTAATGAATAAATCAAACCACCCTTCTAACTTGTTAATAGTCTTAATTTCCTGCTTCCCCCTCAAGGTGCCAGGGCTTGATTGCAACGTCTGAAATATGAAAATTAGTACTGGAAAATAGGACAAAGAGTGAAGGTGCTGGCATTGGTTGAGAAAATGCGAATAGAAAAAATTGGATCAAGGTTGGCAATGAACCAGTGAGGAAGAAGTCAGCTGGTGAAGACAGAACATATAGCTCAGTGGTAGAACACACAGTCTGGATACAACAGGCCTCATGTTTGGCCCATGGCATCTCCACATAGTACTGGGAAAAACTCCAGCCTGAAAAGCAACTGTCACTCAGTCACAGAAAATACTTAGGTAAGTGGAGCAATTAGCTGACTGCCTGTGACAAGAAAGCAGCTTCCTGTGTTCCTATCCTTCAGTATGATTGAGCGGGGTTTTAAAGAGAAAGGAAGAACTGTGTCACACTTCTTGGTGGACCTTCTCATCTTGTGGAATTCCCCTTAAGGAAGCCTAGTTGACTGCCTTCCTCTTATTCTTCTGCCAGGGCCAAAGGCATTTTTGTTTAGAAAGGCTTTTGGAAGCTTAGGCCATTTCTGCACCTCACTGGGTCCTGCCAATGTCCCATCATGAGGGAGCATGACGGGAATGCTCCCCTCCACACCCAGCCTGTTCCCTGCCGAAGGGAGCGCAAGCAACAGAAACCTGCCTTCTGCAGTGCAGCTGGCCTCTTGTCTGTGCTGAGCTGTGGAAGGAAGTGTTTGATCACGCTTCTGCCCCTTCTGCATGGCTGAGGGTGATGGAAGCAACAAACAGTCGCAGGCACTTAATGGATTTTTTCCATCAAGTGAATATTCCACAATTGCGACATGTGGGGGTGTAATGGCTGTGGGACTGCAACAACGCTGTGCAAAAGCATGACCTACAGATTGTTGCTATCACACTCCCATCATGGGACTGCAATGTCATGAGGAAATGGCCTCAATGGCTGCTGAGGAAAAGGCTTCTAATGGCACAGAGTGTGCTGTACTCTTTATTCCACCCCCATATTTTTTCATTGTTTTTACTTTGGTCCTTGTTTTCATATAATCCATTTAGTTGTGTCAGAGTATTTTAATCTACTGCATTTTGAGATGTGTCTTTTTTAAACCTTTTTGAGTGCCATCTTGGGTCCTAACATTGCAAGAAAAGAATAAAAGAATAAAATAAAATAAAATAAAATAAAATAAAATAAAATAAAATAAAATAAAATAAAATAAAATAAAATAATTTCTGGTAAGGAGTCATTCACATGGTCTTCATTTTTAAATGAACTGACCTAATTAACACTTCTCTGATGGAAATGTAGATTGGAACATTGTTGTCCTTCAGAGCTCACACTTCTCCAAATTTTGCAGAGCAATACTTGAATCAAAGAATGCCATACAAAATGTGCATATTAGCAAAAATTGTGTGCCAAAAAATTGGAGAAAAAAGGGGAAATGTGTGTTCAAAACAAATATGTTATGAAAAGGTATGTACAAACTCCATAAAATAATATAAAAATACATTCAAATGTTCACATTTTTCAAAAAAGAAACTGCAGATCTGGGAATTAGGACAGTTTTATAGTTGAATATGTACAAAACTGACATAGATGATTTACAAATTATGATTCTGTGTAAGGCTCAGATGCACTAAGGCCATTTCCACATGGGCATATTGCCCACGCTAGAGCGACCTCCCCAGGAGGTCTTCTTCACCGGGGTCTGCGCTAGAGCAATTAAGAAAAGTGAGGTTCTAAACCTCAAACTGTTCTAGCGCAGACCCGGGGGTGGCGCTGTGAGTTTTATAAAAACCACCCTCAAAAGTGGTTTTTATAAAACTTACCCGCGCTGCCCCATAGCAGCCCCCGGTCAAGAACTGCAGGGACACGGCAGCGTGCCCCTGCAGATCTGCCCAGGGGTGGGCTTCCAGCTGGCGCGCCGTCCTAATTGGTGGAGCGCTGCCGGAAGCCGCCAGCTGCCATTTCAGGTGCTGCCGGGAGCCGCTGAGCGCCGCCGAGCGCCACCGAAATTCAGCGGCGTTTGGAACGGCGGATCCGCGCTCTTCAGAGGGACGGAGCAACCCACTCTCGGTTAAGCTCCGCCCCTGCGTGCGCGGCCCCGTTTCGCCCCCCCATGAGGAAAGGGCTTAAGATACCACACCGCTGCACATGAGCCAGTTGCTTTATTCTATGATGTGGGTGGCTGCAGTTGTTGTGCCAGTACAGGCCCTCTAGCATATCACAGATCAAAATTGGAATATGCTTGAAATGTTCCAGTTCTGATACAAAGAAAGGACTATCAAGCCACACACATGCATTCAGTTAAAAATGCTGAAGGCTCTAAACTGGTTTTTAGATGCTGCATGTATTCTGTTCTACTTATCATTCTTTTAAGAAAACATTTGGCTGGAATCCTGATGGTTCTTACCTAAGTACAAATTGCCTTGCAGGAGTGGTTGGAGATTGTATTCACTTCACATTTGCCTTAGCACAGGTATGTGTGCATGGATGGGTGGGTACATGTACATTGTGCAAGAATGCTCACTGTACATAAGTGAATGTGTACATTTAGTCATGCATTCAATTGCCCATTTAGTGTCTTGGCTCAGTTGTACAACATTGCTATTCAACACAATGACTGCATAGTACAATTAACAGATAACTCAACCTGAGAAGATTTACTCTAAATAAGCTTGCATTTATTTCTTTATTTCTTTATTCATTCATTCATTTTTTATATGGCCCAGAATCTTGTTGAAAATCAATGGAGAGGATAAAGCTGAAGGATGAATCATCATCCCATCAAAAACTGTTGTTGCAGTACTGTAGAACTGTAGGAAACTCTACATTAAAGGAGAGCTTCTTAGGTAAACTCATTGAAAATACATCTGCTAATGGAACCTGCAGTTGTGCTGTAGAGCTCATATAAGTATCATTGCCTTATTTTATTGATATCTTAGCTTTCTCCCAATGAAGCTCACAACATCAGATACAATTAAATAAAACAGATACAATTAAAAATATAATTTAAAACTGTTTAAAAACACATTGGGAATGTACAGCAACTCTCTCATTAATGTCCTTTCTCAGCAGCCAGTTATGTCTACCGTATGCTATGGTGGGTTCAAAATACAGTTCTGCATCATATGAAATAGCAGGCTGTAAATTGCATGGAGAACGAGAATTGTGCATTCATCTGAGCAGCAGGCAGGGTGGCAGTGGATTCTATGACGTTATTTGCCGAATAAGGAAGGACCGCTATTGGGAGCTACTAGGTCACACAGAAGGTGCTAGCTTCTCAGAGAAGTATCTTCATGTCCTGGAGACACCCTCCCCACCCAGACTGACTATTTGATCCTCCTGGAGAAGAAGAGGACTATAACATTTCCTTTTAAGAGGTGTATATTAAACAACATTGTTTAATGAGAAGACTTTATTTTCCACTGGAATCTTCCTCAAGCAAGGAGGTTTTGTAGATATAACTTGGAATATTGCTATATTCCACATTGTGTTTTGATCCTTACAATTGGCTTGGTCCAATAGGTCGTAGAGTCTGGCTTATCCTGACTGTTAGCCAACAACCCAATCATGACAGTCATTTCTTTTTACTTTTAAAGTTGTTGTTGTTGTTGTTGTTGTTGCTCTTGTGTGCCTTCAAGTAATTTCCAATTTATGGTAACCCTACAGCAACCCTCTCACGGGGCTTTCTGGGGCTGAGAGTGTGTGACAAACCCAAGGTCACCCAATGGGTTTCCACGGCCAAGCAGCAAATCAAACCCTGATCTCCCGGGTTGTAGTCCAAAACTCAAACCACTAGCCCATCCTGGCTTTCTTTTAAATTACAACTCCCAAATCCCTTAGCAAACAAGACCAAATGAATAGTGAACTCTTTTCCTCAATTCCTGTGCTGGATTTTGATTAACAATGGACGTATTCATTTTCTGTGACATCATTATGTGAAAGATTTCTCATCCAGGAATACTCCAGCATTGCCTTTCTCTTTCCCTGGGGCATTTTAATGAGAGAAATTTGCTTGTTACCAAGTATGTTTACCAGCATTGCAATTAAAGTAATGAAAATGTCTCCAAAATTAATCAAAAAGCATGACAGATATTATGGATAATGAAATCTACCTTTACTGGCTCCATATATACATAAGTGATTTTATTCTTATTAAATGGCTGTTGTAAAATTAGTTTGCCTTAATTTTCAGTATTTTTTTCCCTATAATCCATTTTGTTACATCTGAAGCCTCCTGCATGCTATAAGCAGGCTTCTCTATATTACCGCTAAGTACTGCCTAAAAGCTACAGATGTTTAAAAGTGGTGTGTGGGGGTCTGCAGAGAGAATAGCCGTCTGTTGCCACTAGACACATATGGGCCACCAGATGTTGTTGAACCGTAGCTACCACTGTTCCTAAATATTGTTGGAGTTTGTAACCTTTGCTTGCCTATGCTCATTTGGTAGGTAGCATGTCATTCTCTAGGAATTTAGCCACAACATTTGTGTGGTTTCTTACTGAATGTGTGTTTGTTCATACCCACTCTCTTCCTCCATCCCATAAGCATTCCTTTTGTTCTCTGAGATCTAAATTGCTCAAACCTCTCCTTCTCTCTCTCTTTATTTTTCTCGCTGCCTGCCCTCCATGAAGCCTGTATTTTAAGAGCTCTCTCTTTTTAGGTGAGGTGCTCCAGCTTTCCTGATATAATGTAGTGATAGAGAAGCATGAAAGCCTGAGAATGATGGGATTTAGAGTAGCACAGAATAGTATAGAAATCAGTTAACCAGGCCTCTGCAGGCCTCTACAGACCTCTCCCCTTTCTGATGACCTTTGATTTATTAGCTTGTTTTGTTACAGACAAATGGTGATGGCTGGCACCTAGGAAAGGGCAGTCTGACATGGAAAATATATGGGCATTGGGAATGGAATGTTATCAGTAGTAAGCAAAGGTGCCCATCGTGCCAGGTACCACCCCCACTTTGAATAAACAAGAGATGGCTTGATGTATGGGGGGGGCACTATGTGACAGGGGCAAGGCCTAAGCTCTGATATCTGAAACTTACCAAGCCTTACATAGAGCTGATGAAACTTACTATGCTAATTTCATTTCTTATGGAAAGTATAAATCTGTATACCTTTCTTTATTCTGCACATCCGATTTGGGATTCTTCCAAACATCTCTTTGTTTCAGCCTGGGTTGAATAAAAGATTTCTTATTTTTTGATTCTCCCACTGGTGTGTAACTTTTGGCTGTGTTGCACTCCAGGGAA
This sequence comes from Iguana delicatissima, assembly GCA_948472985.1. Taxonomy (NCBI): domain Eukaryota; kingdom Metazoa; phylum Chordata; class Lepidosauria; order Squamata; family Iguanidae; genus Iguana; species Iguana delicatissima. The sequence continues at coordinate 1,125,873 of CAOKZL010000065.1, forward strand.
ACCTGCTCATTGTTGCTAACAGTAGTACCTTCTTTTTCCTTACTTTCCCTGAGAACGTGAACCTGTGTTGATTATACACATGTACTTGTGAGTAAAAACTGCTTTTATATACCGTATGAAAACAAAGGTTAATTTCTTTCTTTGTTAGATCTTGTGCATGGGGAGGAGAGTGTTGGTGAACTGTTCAAATTCTGCCAAGCACTGCTTGGGAGAGCCATTTCTCTTACACACACTTCCCAATAAATATTGGCTATGATGGCTAGGACTACTAGAAGCTGCAATTCAGCAACATCTGGATGTAAGTCCCCCCCACAGAGTTCCTATAAAGTGAAAGTGTAGAAAAATAACATAAACTAACATAATGTAGCACAGCATGCCGCTAGTAGTTCTAGTACTAGATTATCTAGAACCCTGAGCTTGAGCTGCCTGGTGGCAAGTGAAAATTGGTGATCCTGAAAGTGGACAAAATCTCAGAAGTCAATTTCCTTTCAAAAGTTATGCATTCAGTGGTCTTTCTTATCTTAAACAATATTGCTTTTTTTGTTATTTGAATGGAGTTCATTTTTCCTTCTTTTTGAGGAAAAGAGTGTTTTTTTGTTTTTGTTTTTGTTTTGTTTTTTGGTGTGACTAGTTGTAACTTCATTTTCCCCATGGTAGTTGTATTCAAAGACATAACCATGTTAGTCTGGACCAGCATGAAAAGGGATCTTGTAGCACTTTGGGCAATGAGAGAAAGAAGTTTGTAGTGAATGCTTTCACAGATTCTTAACATTGGCACAGTCTATGAAAGCTTATTCTACATATCCTATTTTTTTCAAGAACACCTTGGAATGTCACCAGTAGAATTTCTCATGGTCAGTATTCTTCACTGTAGGTGCCACCACAGAGAAGGTTATCGTTTTGTACCTACCCACTGGGTCTCAGATGATAATAGGACATAGAGAAGAATAATCTGAATCTAATTTTCACATCTGCCCATGCATGTACACAACTGAAGTGAGTTTGAACTTTACAACAAGTAACCAGAGAGGAAAATCTGCAGAGCCAAGTCTTTGCACAAGGGAGCTCTGATAGACTAATACCTATTTGGAAGCGTTTCCTGGTTCTGGAGATCTTGGGTGGATTCCTCTTTGTGCCGTTTCTTTGCTTAAGTTCCCCTATGGAAGTGGTTGGACATTTTTGCCCAGCGTGGACCAGCCACATTCAGATCAAGGTTGCAGAAGTTCAGTTGTGCATGTGTTGCTCTTGTGCTTGCCTGCACTTGTACATTTGGAGAGACGTTTGGTGCAGTTGTGGAATGCTGCCATTTATCACAAGGGTTATGCAGCACAATTAATGAATAACTCTATATCCAAAGACTTATGCTACAGAGTCACAGTGTAGGATCCCACCTGTAATTTGTGACTTGCTTTAGAGCTGCATCATTTTCTTTAAGTCTGGGTAGAGGAATTCCCACATCCACCTCATGGATTGAGTTCTACTCATTCAATCTGGCCTACTTCCAAAGCCCTTCTTGTTCCTCATAGCCATCTATTTAAATCTCTCTCCCTCCATCTTTCTCAGTTGCTCTGAGGAAGATGTCAAGCTAAAAAAGGACAAGATGGGAGAAAGTGTTACAGAATAACTAAGGATAGACTTCAGTAGAAAGGGAAGTATCTTATCTTTTATATAAAAGTCAAAGTTTGTTTGTGAGTTTGTCTGTTTGTTTGCGTTAGGGAGGCAAAGACCTCGTATGATTGGCTGTGTGAGGTGAGAAAACTTCATAGGATTCACTGGCTGTGAAGATTCCATGGAATCCTGGGGTTGGCAGTTTAGAGAGGGGCCTTTAGAATTCTCAGGTGAGAGCTCTTGGGGCTCTGGCTGGTTGTGATGGAGATGAGGCCTACCAGCAGGAAGAAGGGCAGTGTATTCACTCAGAAACCAAATCCTCTGCATGTTCACAACTCTGCATGTTAACAACAGATTGGATTGGGAAATATGGAGATAAGTTACAGGTACTGGAACAGGCCAGTTGCTATGGAGACAAGGCCTAGCAGCAAGGAGGAGGACAGCATATTCCCTCAGGAACCCAAACTGTGTATGTAAATAACTCTGAATACAGATTGCATTGGGAAATATGGGGAAAAGTGACAGGTACTAGAGAAGACAGCTTGGTGAGTTCTTAAGAGGAAAATAAAATCCTGGGCAACACCGGCTAAATATGCTAGTTTCCTTCATAAAGTCTCCCCATTTCTGTTCTCCAATTGCTCAAGCAGTGTTGAACAGAATATTTCCTATACAGAGCTCACTGACCTGCAGACAAGCATCAAGACATTCAGAGACTCTTTGCCTGTGAACATGGATTCTGCCTTTAAATTTCATGCCTATTAATGTTGTAGATGAGAGCCAGCATGCTGCAGTGGGTTGATCATTGGATTACTACCCTGGAGGGCAGGGTTTGATTTCCTACTCAGCCATGGAAATCTATTGGGTAACCTTGTACATGCCACTCACTTAGCCTCAGAAAATCCTGATAGGTTCACCTTGGGATCACCATTAGTCAGAAACAACTTGAACGCACATAACAACACCAATGTTGTGGATAAGACAAAAAAAGGAGAGCAGGAGAAGAAGGAGAGAAGAGAGAGAGAGAGAGAGAGAAGAGAAGATGTGGCTTCACCCATTCTTGGGTATGACTCTGTCCACTAGAGTCAGATTTGACCCCAGTTGACTTTCCCCATGGGACAATGGCAATTTACAGTGGCAGTTTTCCCTGTCTCTGTTTTAAATGGTTGGATGGAGTTAGATCCAGATGTGATCATTCTTAGAGTAAACCTATTTAAATCAATAAAAAATGTAAGCCATGACAAGTCTGTGGTCAAGATTTCACCTCCAAATTAAAGAATAACGGCTCTATCCATGTAACTGAGCCAGGCTGTCTTTTGGTCCTAAGACAGTGCTCAGTGCCTTGTGCCTCAGAGGGTACCCTCGTGACCAGATAGTGGTCATGGTATGGTAGAAGGATACTGGAGCAGCATTCCACTGCAATTTTGCAGCCAAGAAATGAAAGGAGATGCCACATGCTTTGATATTCACTCTGCACCCAGGGAGAGGGCTCAGAACTATGCAGAGTATTAGGTACCACACACCTGATCCATGATCTCAGTCAAAAATTACTTTGCATTTCATCAAGGTTTGTGTAATTTGCATAGAACTACTGGCTTTTCCCTTTGTCAAGCAGAGCATAGATGAACACAGCTACAAGCCCAGAAGGACTGGCTGTATGATCAGAAATATATCAACAACTCATCTAGTGCTTTTGATTTTTATGAATCCATGCAACAGGGCAGCAGTGATTGCAGTTTAGGTAAGCAATTTGCACAAAAATGGTTCTCCTAAATACAGAAACTTTCTCAAGGGCAACAAAAAATTTCTCACTCACCTCAGAAGTGAGGATGGGGAGGAAAACGTGATTTCCTCTTTTCACATTCAAGACTGAGACAAGCAAAGATTTATATTCCTAGTGTGAATACCACGCAGCAACATAAAACTGTTGCTTGTTTTCTTTTTAACCTTCAAAGTTACTTTAGGAAAGTCACATTTCGTTTTTATTGGGTCATTGCATGAGAGAAACATCATTCTTCATGACATGCTGCCCATTGCATTCAAGTATTAATTAGATTAGATAAGGCAGGAATGATTTTCATTCCCTAATTATATGTATGCACATAAGATGACCCTTTACATTTTTTCCTTCTCAACAATATAATTACTTCTGTTATGAGAGTAGTAGCACTGTTTGTGGCATTCAGAAAACATAATTACAGAGTGGAATTTACAAGAGATGAGATGAAATTTCTCAGACATTTTCCAAAGTAATATAATAGTTGAAGTTTTTTTTCTCTCAACTCCCTTCCCCCATAAGAAAAGGTAACATATTTTCTCAAAGTAATCTATGCCATTCTTTTGTAGCAGCTGGTATTGTATTTACCATTTGCAACATCCCATCCCAGGACAATATGGAAAGTGTAAAATGGTTTCAAATAAGTAGTAGCAAATAATGCCTTTAAGAAAAAGGAGCGATACTTGGCAGAGGCCGTGTTGTATGTTTTACTACCCTAAGAGACTAAGGCCTTTTCCGCATTTTACTTTTGAAACGGGGCGGCGCGTCCTCCAGCAAGGACATTTACACTTGGGGGCGAACTGGGTCCGGACTACTTAATGTTTGTCCGGACTTCAACCCACTCCAGAACGCCCAGAACTGACGGTTCCCCGTGCTATTGAAAGACCGATTAAAGGAGGACTTTCAGTAGCCCGGCGCGCCCCAGTCCGTTGCTGCGCTAAGTGTAGATCTGCAGGCTCGTGCCAGCACAAGGCTGCAGATCTTCCGGAGGCCGGATTCCAGCTGGCAAGCTTCTCTGGTTGGTGGAGAGCCTCCACCAACCAGAAGCCTCCATTTTCGTCTCCAGAGAGTGTGTAGCATGAGTGCGCGCTGCTCCAGAGCGTCATGGATCATCGGGGGGGGATCGTGCCAGTCCAGTGAGTAATGGACTGCCCCGTTTCCCCCTCAAAGTGCGGAAAAGCCCTAAGTCAGTGAATACATAGGACAAGGCTTTCTTAGGAGCAGTCCTAAGAGAAGTCAGGCTGGCTCCAACTTTTTTCAGCCTCTGGCAGACAGTCTAGTCATGCCTGCACTGTTTCATATGGCCTTCAATCCCTAAAGCAACAGTTGGACTTTGTTATTTTTAAAATAAACATGTGTGTTCCAAAACTTTTCTAAGTTTTTTTTTGAATTTATTAAATGCAAAGTTTAAATACGCAAAACAATACATAATGGAATTAAAAATACAAAAAAATGGGGGGAAAGACACACACCAAATACCTAAGATAAATAACACCAAACTACTAATTTAGAAGAACAAAAAAAGTAGTTGTTTCAATTTGTTTTTTTAAAACAATATTCTGATCTGTTTTGATCTATCGAGTATCATCCTGGGGGCACTGGCAGATTGATAGGCAATAAACAAATACTTTAATGAGCATATGAGTGTGTGCATGTATATGTGTGTGTGTGTGTGCAGCCAGACTCCTCTTCCTCCTGACACTTACATTAAGAAAGAGGTCATAAAACAAGCCATGTTAGATCAGACCAAAGAACTACTTTGTCCAGCATTCTCTTCAGCTTCAGTAAAGTACAGAAGCAGGGCTAGAAAAAAAGGGCACCTCCCTCAATGACTCTCCTCAGCTATGGGCAGGGGTTACACATTTTCTAAAAATGTAGATGTCTCAGGGGACCCAGAGGACCACGTCGGGGGCTGTGACTGGCCACAGGTAGCCTTGGGCCACACTTCATTCACCCACAGGGCCTGTGTGACCTAGCATGGCCCCCACTATAGTCTCCATACATGGGTCATATTTACACATTCATGCATTACTGTATGTTGTATTGCACGTTTGGAAAGAGCAGTAATTGGAAGAGACATGTGAATTGGCTCCAGGATGCTCTAAAGTTTAGCAGTTGGTCCCTTGAAGGGTTGTATGTCTCAATGGATACCCCAAAATGCTGACCCTGAAGTGGGTGTGTCACTGATTCCATTCTTTGGCACATAGCTGGGCACTGGCATGCAACCCCCAGCATTTTGAGATCTATTGTGAACCACATCCTGACCCAATAATCCATGCCACAATATAATAATCATAATAATCATAATAATAATAATAATAATAATACATTTTTATTTTATACCTGCCTCTCCTAATTTCTCAAGGCAGGTTACATTATAAATTAAAACACAGCTAAAAACACATAAAACCATTTAAAATACACTAATTTAAAATTCATAGTTAAAAGTTGACTGGGTTGGCCTGCCAAAAAAAAAAAAAAAGGTCTTTAGAACTTTTTAAATTTCAGACAGTGTGTTTTGCTGTTGAATCTCTTCCGGCAGACCATTCCACACTCTCAGGAAGGCCAGTGAGAAGATCCTTTAGTCTAGTCCTGACTGCTTTAAGTAAATGGCCCCCAGAGGACCTGAGTGTACGGGCAGGTTGTATGTGAGGAGGCGATCTGGTAATTTGGGCCCAAACTATATAGGGCACGGCTTTCCAAATGGTGTGTCATGACGCATTAGTGTGTCGCCTGTAGCGTGTTGGTGTGTCGCCTCCCTTGCTGAGAAAGACCGCACACACACCCAAGCCTGACCCACTGCCATCACTCTCGCTGGGGCCTTTCCTCAGCAAGAATGATGGCAGCAAGGGGCTGCCTTTCCCCACCCTAGATGCGCCTCTGGGTACCTCCAGTTTGCTGGTAAAGCTGACTTACTTTTTCACAAAATGATGCATGTCAAAAATGTGTGTCACCAACATGAAAAGTTTGGAAAGCTCTCATGTAGGGCTTTAAAATCATAACCAACAGTGTAGCCTGAAATGGTGACTGGTGATGCTAACATCAGTGGGGAACTTATGTGCTGCCAGTGTGAACATTAGCTTGAACTTTAAATGGGCTGAATCTTATCCACAGAACAGGTACAGCATCTTGTAAAGTTCCTTTAAAATTTGGCTAGAAACTTAGGAGAGCAACCAGCTGCAGCTGCTTAAGGCAATTGTGCAAAGAGTTTTTAATGGATCATTATTTTGCACCATTCAAGTTATGCTAACTTTAGCAATAGATGGACAGATAATGCTGTGAATCAATATTATGGAATTGCTGCTGATAAATTCAGATCTTTTGTCCTAGACTCCACACAGATGTTCAGTGGGAAGCATTGTTTCTTGAGATATGTTTCTTCTAAGTAATCTTGGATACGTGGGAATTAATTCCCCTCCAAATGAAGGATGAAACAATTTCATCATTTTGTGGCTATTAACTTACAAATATTCCATAATCTATCAAGGAGACAATTTGTATAATTCTGTGTTGGCACAATATCTATTAAACTATAATTGAACTTTAATGATGTGATAGATACAAAAATAACTTCCTTAATTGAAAAGACAGCATTCAAAGGCTATTGTAGAGTATTTGCTCTGGATTTGCTGGCACTGTAATCTATATTTCTCCCACCTGTCCCATTACTTAGATACCATGCTCTCAGATAATTATATTAGCATAGTCTATGTGCCAGCTGATGGTAACATTAGATTGAATTTGGGGATTCTTCACTGCTGAAATATTAGATTATCACTATCATCAACTGGAAATTTTATGGTTGGCACCCAAGACTCCTGACTTCAGTGTCCCTTGCCAGTATGCAGTCTCTACTCTGGAAAATACATTTGCAGGCATCGGAGAGGATACAAAACAACACACACCAGCATGCAGGCATTACAGGAAGAGTAATGGACTGTTTAAGTCAGCTTTGCCTTCCTCTAGTGCCATTTCTGCACTAGATTGTTGTTACTGCAGTTCCTGGGCCACCCTTGGGGTGTCATTAGATATTGTTTTGATATCGATAATTTGGCCTTCCTCACCCATTCCTTCCCATGTGCATGCGAGGTGCCCGGACAAGCACGCAAACAGGCTCAGTTGCTAATCATTGGAATATTCAAAACAAATACAGGCTGGCCAGAAATAGCCAAACTGCTGCTTAAGGAGACCTTATGGCAGGTACCCTCATCATATATGCACACTACTTACAAAGAACTCCCTGCCCTGAGCAGGCAGCTTGATTAGAAGAATCCTCATCTGTCAAGCACTCTGCTTTTGCATACTGTCTACTCTATTGTCAATTTGGACCTAACTCAATCATGCTAAATTCTGACCTTTCGGAGGCTTTGTCTCCAGCCCAAAACTCATTGTTTTCCCCAAGTGCGGACTAGCCTATGGCTACATTTTCCCCTATAAAAACCCCTGACTTTGTGAGCTTCCTTGGATCGCTCCCGACTTCCATCCAGCCTTGCTGCCACTTTGCTTGGGGAGCCTTCCCCTCAGTCCCACATACTGAGACTCCATATCTCCGAACTTCTGCTGCGTACCACCTGGGCTTCGGGACAGCTGTAGTATTACCCAAACCAACAACTCCTCTAAAAATCCCTCTATCCCACTCCAACCTTTATTTCTTTAGTTCTCTGCGTGAGTGTGTCGCATACACTGTTTGACTGTATTTTAATAAAAACCACAATTGTTATTTCAATTCTGTGTGCTCCTTGACTTGGCCTGACCCCGTAGATGCTGGGTAAAAGATCTCGCTCCGTTGCCCTGCCTCTTGCAGTGCTAACTTGTGCTCTTGGCTAATTTCCCCAACTTGTATAATTGAGAGCGCATTTAGGTGTCCCTCCCGGGACCACCAGAAAACAGGCTAACACTGTTGCAGTGCTATTATTCCACTTTCAGCATCCTATGGAATCCTGGGGTTCGCAGTTTAGGGAGGGGCCTTTGAGTCAGTGACTTCTTGCGTTCCCCAAAAATTGGTATAGAATCAGCTGGTCAAACACTTAGTGGCTATTTTTTGTTTGTGTGTTTTTTACCTGTCCACAGCTCATTGTTGGTGCGTGTGGTATTTGCCTATAGCTGAAGCAGTGTGCAGTTTAGATAGGTTAAAATGGTCAGCTAGCAGGAATGTGTGAGGGAAGTCAGAGCTTGGGAATGTTACTTTGGTAGACTATGCCTCTCAGAATCTCCCAGTTGGCATAACCACAGGCCTAACCCAAAAAGGTCCAAAAGGAAGTTCACAAAGTTCTTATCCAAAAAATTATTTTCCCAAATTGCTATATACTATACAACAGCAGTGACAAGACACATGTGTGCATTTATGGGTATGAATGAATGTTCTCAGTGTTCTCTTTTGTTGGTGGTGTATGCCTTCAAGTCATTTCCAACTTATGATGACCTTATGGTGAATCTGTTGTTGGGTTTTCTGGGGCTGAGAGTGTATGATACACCCAAGGTCACTCAGCACATTTCCATGGCTAAGCAGAGAATCAAACTCTGGTCATCAGTGCTATAGTCTAAAACCCAAACCACTACACTTTGGTGGTTTTATTCTCTTCTGACTCTTTGGCTACAGACAAAGAGAAGGGCTAGCTAGAAAGGCCTTTGCTGATTAAATCCTGTAGCCAGCCATCATTTTGAATGAATATGGCTCCATTATCTATTACCACCAGGTGTTAAGAATACTCCAGCCAAGGATCTGTTTCACCTTGTGTGACATCCTGCAGTTGGCAAGCAATACATTATGGACAGAAAATGATACTTCATGGGGAAGGTCACCTTTGGAGCACAGGGTGGTCAGCTCAGGATTTTTGTGGTGTTTTCTTAAGTGGATGCTTTTTTAAGATACAATTGTTTTCAAAGTACCAGGTAATATTCCTCATGAAGTTCAGATAGATTGAGAAGTACCTTTTGTTCTAGAAGAACTCCTGACTTCAAGCTTCTTTTCTCATCTCAGATCTATTTAAAAGACTTCAGATTCAAACAGTTCTTTGTTGTGAAGACAGACTACTTGAACCTTTCATCTCCAACCAAGAACTATGAGAAGAAAGTGCCTGCCTCCTGCTTCTGGAAGCCTCTTGTTGAAATCTCTGCCCAGGTGTGGGCCTTGCTCCTTTTCCAGTTGAATTGACTCTCTCAAATCTCTCCCACTACATCAAGATATTCGTTAACTTATTTTCTTCCTTAAAGCTTTGGCTCTAGCTTGGATTATTTTGATTAATTAGTCTTTTTCTTGGCACTCATCCAGCCAGCAGTACAGTACTTCCTAGTTGCTGCCTAGAAAGGTCCAAGGAGAGGTAACTTTGGTCACCCCTAAACCTACCCCATCTGCCTTCTTTCTTGGTGTGTATGTATGTGGATTAGGCTATTGTGCTGTTCCTTGTATCTTCTCTCTCTCCATTAAATTATCCCCTAAACTTCAGACCGCCTCTAAGCCTTGTGAGTTTGCTCATTTGAATTAATATTTTCCCATTCTACAGCAGTTGTCATTGCCGTATTTACCAGTGTATAAGACGCACCCATGTATAAGACGCACCCCATTTATACACTGGCAAATACTATTTGCTGGCATATAAGACACACCCCCATACAAGATGCACCTCATTTTCTTTTTTTAAAAATTTAATTTTTTAGAAGTTTCCCAAGAATAAAACAACATTTTCTTATTGTTAATTCAAATGCAATATTTCTTGATTCTTCCTAAACTGATCCTGCTTCCATCTTCAATGTCAATCTAATTAACATTTCCCTTGGCACTGCATGAACAATTATTTTGTAAGTACATTGCGTTTCATTTTCTTTATCCAGCTTCATGATATCAATACAACTCCATACATTACACTTTCTAACTAATATCATGAATTACTGACTTCTTAAATTCGCCTCCCTGCCCGACTCGACTATTTGCCATTCTTTCTGAATCTCATCGTCTGTTTTTCCTTTCAGTCTTTGTGACAGCATTTTTATTCTCTATGAAAGTCCCCCACCATTGTTCAACTGTAGGTATTATTTGCATTTTCCACACCTTTGCATATTCAATACGTACTGTTGTTATCATATACAAAACTATCCTCCAATTTTTCTTTATAATCATATTATCAACTGTGTCTATCATATCCAGTAAGTACATTTCAGAAGTCATCGGTACTGACACCTTCAATATTTTACACATCTGATTATGTATTTCTGACCAATATTTCTTAGCCTTTGGACAAGTCCACAACATATGATATATCGTACCCACTTCTTTCAAGCATTTCCAACAAAGCCCAGTACTTGTTTTGTACATCTTTTTTAATTTGTCTGGTGTTAAGTGCCATCTATAAAAAATCTTATAATAGTTTTCTTTTAAATTCAGGGCCACAGTAAATTTATTCATCTTTTTCCAACTTCGCTCCCAAGAGTCCAGCTGTATTGTATGACCTATATTCTGGGCCCAAGAAATCATGGCTGCTTTAACTGTTTCTTCATACCTCTCCTGTTGCAATAGCTCCTGAGTTATTTGAGCTAAAAGATGCGGGGGATTATTAAACAGACTCTTAATCACCCCAGTCTTTTCCACCACTTCAATTCCATATGTTTTCAAGTCCATCTGAAACCTCTCCTTCAGTTGTCTATATGGAAACCAATTTAAAACTATTCCCTCTTGTTCTAACTTGTCTCTTGATTTAAAATGTACGTCATTCGTCTCGGACCTCTCAATCATGTCGTCATACCAAAGCCACTTTTCAGTTGCAGCCCATCTACCAAAGAAAGCTTCTTGCGGAGAGACCCAGGAGGGTAGCTTTCTAATATTTTTGGACTTAAAGTCCTTCTAAATTTTCAAAAGTGATTTTCTGATATAGTGATTTGTGAAATCTTTATCAACTTTTGCTTTATCATAAAACATATATGCATGCCATCCCATCCTCAGATCTGCTCCTTCCAGTGTCAACATCTTTGTATCTTGAAGGTCCATCCAGTCTTTAATCCATACGAAAGACACAGCCTTGTAGTACATTTGTAGATCAGGTAAACCCAGACCTCCTCTAGTTTTCTGATCTGTTAGAATCTTCCATTTAATCCTGAGTTTTTTGCCTTGCCATATGAAACTGGTTAGTTCCTTCTTCCATTGTATGAAGGGTTTCTTATTTACTATTACTGGCAGATTTTGGAACAAAAAGTTCATCTTCGGCAAAATGTTTATCTTTATAACCACAATCCTCTCCATTAGTGACAAATGTAGCTTATTCCAATTTTCCATATCCTTCGATATTTCCTTCCATTTTTTTTCATAATTGTTGCCAAACAACTCGTTATTTCTCTTAGCTATCCAAATTCTCAAGTACTTTACTTTTTTTCCCCTCTGAAATCCTATTTTTTGCACAATTTCCATCTCCTCTGTCTCTGTTAGATTTTTAGTCAAAAAGACTGTTTTTTCCACTTTTATCTTAAAGCCTGAGTATTCTCCATATTGATGAATTGTTTTTGTCAATTTATTAATACCACTTCCTGGATCCTCCAGAAAAATCACCAAGTCATCAGCAAAGGCTTTTAGTTTATATTGATAACTCTTAATTTGAGCTCCTTTGATATCTTTATAAGATGCACCTCATTTTCAAACAGTATTTTTTTTGGGGGGAAGTGAGTCTTATACACTAGCAAATACAGTAATTTGTACTGTAATTGTGCTATTTACCATTTATGAAACTTTACAATAGTATTTACTCTTCCCCCATGGAATTATTGTATTTATCTCGACCCTTGTGTGTTCAGTAAAATCCCCCCTTTCTGGGAGGATGTGAGTTATTAACTCCAGTTTGTCTGAGACATGCTACTGCCAAGGTCACATGATCCTTTGCTGATATGTTGTCTATTCAGAATATGTGTGAGTTCATGCATGTACTCTGAGAGTATGTCTGGTAGCTAGAGTAATGAGCAATCTCTGAGGCTTGCCACTGGAACTGTGGGGGCCATGAGGAGAAGTTGCTTTGGGGTTTGACCAGTCTCACCTGTGTGAGTTGTGAGGCACTAGGAGGGAGTAAGCTACACATCTCTTCCACTCCCTTAAAGTGAGGCTTGGAGGATCTCCTTGTTCTTCTTACTCAGAACAGATTGGATTTTGCCTGAATTATTTGAGCCTTTGTCAGGGCTCAAAGTGTTACTCTGTCATGATGATGACTTCTTCTTGGTTATTTTATTCTGTTAAATACTGTATACTTGTGTAAATCTTTTCCCATGCTGGAAGTGTAGGCCACCTTGTTGTGATGCATGATCATCTTCCTTTTTTTATTATTATTATTAAAATATAAATTTTATTATTAATTGCACAAAAAAAGACAAAAAAGAAAAAAAAAGAAAAACATAAAAAACATAAAAACATCCATGACAACATATTACAAAACACATTCATTCTACCAATAACAAAAGCAAACTAATATAACTAGCAAATCTAACAAACAAAACTAAACAAAAACAAAAGAAAAAAAACCCACAACATTATATTACATTTAATACCACATTTTACACTAATAATCACCTTCATACTTACAAAATTTCACATTCTCTCTACTTTCATCCTTTGACTTCATTTAATATCGCCGGGAGGTGTTATTTTACCTTTATTCCTTTTTATCTATCCTGCTCACTCATTTTCACCTAAATTTCACAGCAAATAAAACCACCTCTATTCGGCAAGCAGTATATATTTCTCCTACCATAATAATATAAACCTCGTTCTTATATCTATATCTTTAAGAAAAAGGGGGGGGGAGAAGAAAAAAAACACTCTAAATGAATCTAGGGTCTACACTATCTGAAATATCAACTCCACTTGGACCCATTATTACTTAATATAATATTATCACTTAGACTATTTTTTACCTATCTACACATCTTATCCTTCTTTCTTATCTTTATTTTAGTAATATTAATAATATCTAAAATTAACTTCTTTCCATCACTAAATCAACATTTCTTTATTTTTACCTTCTATATATATATATTTATATATAACTCATTGATTATTGACTATTTCAATTAGAGGGAATTAGAGATTGCTTTATTTTATCGTTCAAATTTCTTATATTTTTATAATTACTCTCTTTGTGTTCTTTATATCTACTATCATCCTCATTAAATCTCTTAACGTATGAAATTAATAATACAATCCTGTCAGGGCATGTTCACTCCAATTCTTCATCCACCATTGATTCAAGATTTCCCATTCATGTTGAAAACTTTCTTTCGACTTATCTTGCAACATTCATGTTAGCTTATCCATTTCAGCCAGTTCGTAAACTTTATATATAATTTCTTCTTGAGAGGGTTTATTCTTGTCTTTTCAATATCTTGCGTAAACAATCCTCGCTGCATATATAATGTAACATAAGATTCTTGAATATTTAATTCTAATCTTTAAGTCGATCCCCTCCAAAATATTCAATAAATATATTTCCGGAAGCATACCAAATCTTATGTTAAATGTTTTTTCAATTAACTCATGCACTCGCGTCCAAAATACCTTTGCTTTGTTACATTTCCACCACATGTGGAAAAAAGTTCCCACCCCCTGACACTTCCAACATTTCCCAAGCTTTTTACTTTTATACATTTTAGATATTTGAATCGGGGTTAGATACCACCTGTAAAACATTTTAAAGAAATTTTCCTTTAAGTAATAGCTTCTTGTAAAATCTTGGTTTAGTTTCCAAGCTTGTTGCCATTGCTCTATTGTTATTGTATGTCCAAAATCCTGTGTCCACTTTATCATATTCTCTTTAATACTCTCTTTTTCCATTTCTAACTTCAAAAGCAACTTATATATTTTACTTAATGGTTTCTCCACCCCTGGTTTCAATATTACATCCAACTCTGTATCTTCTAAAGAAATCCCATTATTTTTCATATCTTCCCTAAATTTCCCCGTCAATTGTAAATATAATAACCAATGCGATGAGTGGCCTTCCCTTATTAATTCTTCTCTATTTTTTAATCTAATCATATTCCCTTCCTTTTTAAGTATATCTTTATATGTTAACCACTCCCTTATTTGAACTTTTTCTAATCTGTAAAACGCTTCATGCACAGAAATCCAATAAGGGAGTTTCAAATATATTTTCTTCCTCACTCTTAACCAAATTCTTAATATAGCCTTCCTTATAAAATGATCTACAAATACTTTATTACTTTTAAATTTATCGTACCAAAGGTACGCATGCCACCCATAATATAAATTGAAACCTTCCAAATTCAATAATTTTGTTTCTTTCAGTGTAATCCAGTCCTTTAACCAAATTAACGTTGATGCTTCATAATAATGTTTCAAATCTGGCAAGCTTAGACCTCCATTTTCTTTCATATCCTTTAAATATTTACTTTTAATTCTTGGTTTTTTCCCATTCCAAATAAACCTATTTATTTCCTTCTCCCACTTACTAATCACCACGTCATTCAATAATATAGGTAAATTTTGAAACACAAACATTATCTTCGGAAGTATATTCATTTTTATGGAGGAGATTCTTCCCATTAAAGACAACTGCAAATTCTTCCATCTCTTTAAATCATCTAATATTTCTTTCCCTATCCTTTTATAATTATTATCCGAATTATTTTTAGTAATTATTATGCCCAAATATCTAACCTTTTTCTCTACCCTAAACCCCGAACATTTAATTAAATCTATTTCTTGAATTTGAGTTATATTTTTAGTAATCATTAATGATTTATCTCTATTAATTTTTAAACCTGCTACTTCCCCAAAATTTCTTAATATTTCCATCAACGGTTTAATTCCTTTTAATGAGTCCTCCAAAATTATAGCCAGATCATCCGCATATGCTTGAATTTTAAATTCGTGCCCTTTAATTCTCATTCCTCTAATTTCATTATTATTCCTAATTTTAAAGTTTAGTATCTCTAAACACATTATAAATAATAACAGGGATAACGGACAACCCTGCCTTGTTCCTTTATTAATCTTAAATTGATTCGATTTTTGACCATTTATTAATAAACAAGCTGTTTGATCATCATAGATTGCCCTAATCCACTGCTTAAACCTTTCCCCAAAATCTAATTTATTCATTACTTCAAACATAATTTTCCAACTCAAATTATCGAACGCTTTTTCTGCGTAAAAATTAGGGCTAATTCTTTCTGATTCGATTTTTGATAATACTCTATTATGTCTAAGATTACTCTAATATTATTTTTCAGATATCTGCCTGGTAAAAATCCATTTTGATCCTCTTCTATCCAATTTACCAATACCTTTTTTAATCGTTCTGCTAATACTGATGCAAAAATTTTATAATCTATATTTAATAGAGATATTGGCCTATAATTCTTCTTATCTAATTTATCCTTCCCTTCTTTAGGAATCAAAGTTATATTTGACTCTTTCCATGAATTTGGTAACTCCCCAAGCTTAATTGCATTTACTACTTGTGTTAGAAATGGGGCTAATTCTTCTTGAAAAGTTTTATAATAAATTGGGGTAAAACCGTCAGGGCCTGGTGCCTTCCCTACTTTTAATTTTCTAATAGCAGTCTTGATTTCCTCTATTGTAATTGTTTTATCTAATTCCTCATTTTGTAGTTTTGTTAAATGTTTTATATCCACTTGTTCCAAATATCTCATCATTTTATTTTCTTGTCCCTGTGGGCACTGTTTCTCCTTAAATAAGTCTTCAAAATATTTAACTAATATATTATTGATCTTGGATTGTTTATAATACATCTTCTGCCCTTCCCTTAGGCAAATAATGCTTCGTTTTTCCCTCTCTTTTCTTAATTTGTACGCTAACCATCTACCAGGCTTATTCGCCTGTTCAAATTGTCTTTGTTTGGTAAATTTCAATTTCTTTTCCATTTCTTCCACTGTTAATAATTGTAGTTGTTTCCTCAACATTGTTATTTCCTTATTTATCTCTGAATTCCTTGGATTTTCCCTTAATTCTTGTTCCTTATCTTGTAATAATTTTTGAATTTTTTCTTCTCTATCTTTTTTACTTTTTGTTACCCATGCCTGTTGACTAATAAAAAAGCCTCTCATAACCGCCTTACACATATCCCATACTGTCTGTATCGATTGTCCTTTACCCAAATTTACTTTCAAGAACTCACTTATCTCCTTTTTAGCATTCTTTACTATCGATTCTTTTTGCAATAAATTATCCTGTAATTTCCAACTAGACCAATTTTTACCAAATTGCATTGATATCAAAATCGGACAGTGATCTGAAAAAGTCCTTGGCAAAGTTTCTAGATCTACTACATTCTTTATCAAGTCCCGTGTTATGAAAAACATATCTAACCTCGATCAAGATTTATGTCTATCTGAGTAGTAAGTATATTCCTTTTTATTTCTTCTTATATTAATTCCTACTTCTTCCAGGGACATATAATTTAATTTTTCAAAAAATACCTTTGGTAATTTCCCTTGATTTATCTTATTACCTTTCTTGATTACACTTAATCTATCAGTCAATGGGTTTAACACCCCATTCCAATCACCCATTAAAATCAAATTCCCTTCCTTAATTTCTAATAATTTTTCTAACAATTTTCCATAAAATTTACTTTTATTATCTAATGGGCCATAAACCGCAATGATTATAAATTTTATATCCTGAATCCTTGCCTCCACTATTACATAATGTCCTGAATCATCACTATATATTTGTTTTGCTTCATGTTTATTACTTATATACAGCGCAACTCCTCTCTTCTTTTTATTTGTTGTTGACGAAAATATTTGACCTAATTTAGGATTCTTAATATATTTCAAATCTTCAGTTTTTATATGTGTCTCTTGAACTGCAATCACATCTAAATTTAATTTTTCCAATTTATGAAAAATACATTTTCTTTTATAAGGGGAATTCATGCCCCGAACATTCCAGGAGAGTAGTCTCAATTTCATGAAGTATAAAAATTTCTATTCCGTACTTACTTGATTACTCTTCTAAATCCTCTGTTCCTTCTTCTCCCAAATCCTCTAATTCCAAATCCTGTATTGAGTTAATGTCTTCAGCCTCTTCCTCCTCCTCCTCTTCTTCTCTTCGTTCTGATGTTTCCTCTGTTTGTCTTTCCTCAAACTGTTTCTCTTCTCTTATTTTCCCCCAACATTCCTGCTGTTCCTCACCACTTTGTATAACATTCATATCTTGCGTTCTTTGATCAGCTCCCTTACTCTTACCTCTTTCCTGTTCTTGTATTATTCCTTCTATTCTATTTAATTCATCCTTATTTCTCCTCCAAAATTCATTTGCTTTCATCATAGTATTTAAAACAACTCTCTTTTGTTTCCATATAAACGAGATACTCTCCATTTTCTCCCATGTATATCTTATATTCTGTGCTCTCAATACTTGTGTCAAGAAGTTATATTCTCTTCTTCGCTTAAGTAATGCTGGATGAACATCCTTATATACTCTAACTTCTTACCCCTCCACCACCAACTTCTTTGAATAGCTACTCTGTATCACCAGGTCCTTCACACTTTCTCGAAGAAAATATATCACAATATCCCGTGGTACATTTTTCCTCTTAGCCACAGCCGAGTTCACCCTGAAGGCTCTATCTATTTCCAAATCTAATTGCTCTGGTGTCCAACTGATAAATTGGGCCAACGGTCTTATCAATCTAATATACAGATCTTCATTCATCATTTCTTTCAGCCCTCTTATTTTCACTGATTTGCTTCTATTCCTTATATCTAATAGCACAGTTGTCCTCTCCAATTGTTCATTCTTCTCTTCTATTTTTGATACCTGTATTTCCATCTTCGTTGTCTTTTCCTCCACCTGCTTCACTTTTTCATTTGCTTGTTTTAATCTTTAGAAATAATATCTAATTTTGCGTTGAAAGTTTCCAGCTCTCTCTTAATGTCCGTCTTTATTTCAGATCTCATTTGCTTCATTTCCGTTCTTGTTTCTTTCATTTCATTTTTAAATAACAATGTTAACTTCCGTATTTCTTCAGATATGTCTGGTCCTGAACTCTTTCCTTGATTTTCCATTCCTGATATTCTTACCTCCGAATTCGGCATTTTTAATTCTATGGAGGCCCTTCTCTGTAGTAAAGATTGTATTTGAGTTTGAGTCCCGGTGCCTCCCTTTCTTTTTCCTGCTGCCATCATCTTAAATGTTGGGCTTTTTTTTATCTATCTATCTATCTATCTATCTATATATTTATATATATATTTTAATAAACTTTTTATTTTACACTTACAAATTTTAACCTTCCTAATCTCTCTTATATATGTCCTTCCTCTTTAAACCCACACAAAAGATATTTTCCCACAATCTGATTCCTCCACTCAATAAACCTCTAAATCCCTCTCACTCTATAACACTTCCCACTTCTTTACTTCTTACTCCTCTTTAATACACTCTTCACATATCTTTTAATTATCCTTTAATTACAATAACTCCCACAAGTAGTTACAAAATTAATTACTATCAATTACAGTTCTTTACCATCAATTTATCTGTAACAACCAACAAATCAACCCTTTAATATAATTAACCAAGATAATTATAGTAACTTCAATTGTATAATATAAATTTGATTCAGTTATAAGTTATAAAATCAATTACAATTTCAATTTCACCTTCAACTTCAAATTATAAATTTCAGAATACTAATTCCACTGTAATTATTCTGACTCTCCCCACAAAATAATTAAGTTATATAAAGTATGATTACTGTTGAATTACTCAACCTTTAACTTTTAAACTTTTTTTTAATTAACACTCCATTACTTATTTTCCCCCAATGTCCTAATTACATCTTCAAAAGATCAGATCTATAATATACGAAATATCTATTTCAATCTTCCCACCCACTGTCAACAAATCATTTCTCTTCTTCCCCCACTTGCTTATAATATCTCAATAGCTTTACGTCTCTAGATAACCCAACCCACAGTCTATAATCTTCTTTCCAATTCTCCCTCTTCTTCTTTCTTCTTTCCTCTTTATTCTTTCTTTCTTCTCACGTTACGAATTCACAGTTCGTCTTTATTTTTATTTTTTTCTATTTCTTTTCCCAAATCCGTCTCCTTCACAGCCACTAAGATATACTTCATGACAGTTTCTTACAGTCACCGTCGCTAAAACACGCTTCTCTTAGCTTCTTGCAATCCAATCGCCATGTTGGAACCCCATTTGATTCCAGCAATCAAAGTCACCAATTTACAACTCCACTACTACTCAGCAGTCACTGTCAGTTAAAAGGCAAGTCCTGATGTTCCTCTTCCTATCTTCCTTCTTTTGAGAGCTCCGCTTAAAATCTTCGTTACTCTTAGGGAGTCCTAATTAATAGACCAGGTAAACAACCTCGCAATCTCTCTTCCACTTTTTTTTTTCAAAGTCTTATCACCGTCAATTTTTTCCAACACTAGTTCTTTACACAGCTTTCCAAGTCTTCTAATATTACCATGTCATTAATATTCTTGAAGCTTTTTGTTCTTGTTTTTTTTTTATTTTGTCATTTAGTCCAAGTATTTAATCTATCCCCGCTCTTTTTATACTAACATACCGACAATAACACCTCTTCTCTGAACATCTAGGGAGAACGCAACTTTCAAAAACTCCATATTTCTTCTCTCATTCCCCGCTCTCCTGTCCCATAGTCCAGATCCTCTTGGACACTTTTTCTTCCCCCGAACAGGGATCTCGTATACCCTCCGACACAGTTGAAATTCAAAAGGATCTCACTTACCCCCACGGCTTTCTCCCAATATTTAATAGAAAATTAAAAAGATCGGTGGTGGCACGGCAAGCCTTTCTGTTGGTAAGGCTGCCTGACGCGATAATGGCGGCTCCGCGATCCTTGCCGTCCGTCCGTGCTTCTTCTCCTTTCCTTCCTTCTCCTTTTACACACTGGACTAAGCTGGATCCCCTTCAAGCCCCTCCGTGTCCTCCTTTTATTCCAGGGGACAAATTCCTCAGATTTATTCTATCCTCGAGGAAATCCGATCGCGTCAGGATACGGAGTTCGCTGGCTCCGCGAACTCCGTCTTGTCGCCGTGTCGCCTCCACCGGAAGTCCATGATCATCTTCCAATAGCCAAATGCTTGAATTCCCATCATGTGTAACGTACCACCATATGTTAAACCTTGAGTGTAATCTGCTTGATTGTTTAAGGTGTGAAACAGGAAGTGAGCATATTGCCCCTTCATGCTAGATGAAGGGAAGGAAGATTGTGTTCTTATTGCTTTTGATACAGGGTTCTGTTTGAGCTGGTTCTGTTAGGGCTTTCTTGTATGTTACATGATATATGCCTTGCTGGAGAAATGTGTTACACCAGCTTCCAGAGTGTATAACCATGTATGTTATTATGTAGTGTTGAGTACTGCCATGCTGCATGTGTTTCTGATGTTTTATGCTATGTTATTGCTGTACTACAATGTACAATAGGCTTTATTGTATGTGTACATTGCGGATGGGTTACCATTGGTCATTGCCCTGTTCTCATGTATTATACTTTGCTATAAACTTTGCCTGTCCTTGCTATATGAATGTAAATGTAAATTGAAGGATTAAAAAATATTTAAATAGAGAGGAGGGGTAAGAAGAGGAAGGAATGTCTTGTAAATCAGTATATGTTAAAACAAGGAACATAATCTTGTTTATAAGATATTAGAATTATATATAGTGTTGGGGGGAAGGCCTGGGTAGGAGGTATCAACTGGAAGGATTGTATATTATCTTATGAGACATCTTCCCTCCATTCTCAGAAAGACTATGAGAAGTCTATACTGCTCAATCTTCAAATGCCATGCTTGGCACAACAATGGAAAGAGGGAAAACCTGAGAAAAGGCCTGAGACACTTAGCTGGGAAAACCTATTGTTAATGAATGAGAGATTTGCACACACTTAATTTGTATGAGTTATGTGTGATGCCTATATAAGCCTGTACGCCTGTGGACTCCAGCCTATGGATTCCAGTCCTGGCAACAGCTGAAGCTTTCATGCTTCCAACATTCAAGCTACTGTGGTTTTTTTGAGAGGAAAGGAGGTGTCCCTCTTTCATCCATGAATGTTAACATATTTAGATTTAATAAATGAGCCTCAAAACACATTTTTAAAGGTATGCCTGATTTTATTGCATTCATTTTTTTATTATATGTCATAGTTTGTATTATTATCATTGCAAACAAATCTGGGAAACTCTTGGAAGTGTGCAATAAATACTTAAACTCAATCCTAAACTTAGTATGATTAGATATGCATTTATTGCAGTGTCAAGAATGTGTCCAATGATTTTAATGAATATGCTTTAAATATAAAATCCATGAAAGGTGAAGTCCTTGCTTGGAATTTTCACTGAAGGGTGTGGAACATAAATTATTTCCAACAGCAACAAAGCACAGAAAATATATTAAAGTATCCACAGGTGGGATCAGGATGCCAGTGAAAGCAATCATATACATATTTACTCAGAAGTAAAATCCTTCTTGAACTGCAGTACTCAAAAGTGGGCACAGTATTCTAGGTGAGGTCTGACCAAAGCAGAATGAGCAGTATGGTTACTCCTATCAGTACTATGGATACTACATGGATGCAGCCCTGAACTGTATTGGCTTTTTTTCCCTGCTATATCATACTGTTGACTCATTTTCAGCTTGTGATATACCAAGAGCCCTGGATCTTTTTCACATGTACTAGAATCATAGAGTTGGAAGAGACTACAAAGACCATCAAGTCCAATGCCCAGCCATGCAAGAATACACAGTCAACACACACCTGACATCCAGCCTCTGTTTAAGAAGCTCCACCACTGTCTGAGGTATCATATCCCACTGCTGAACTCTTACCATCAGTTCTTCCTAATGTTTAGGTGGAGTCTCTTATAGTTCAAAACCATTGCTCCATGTCCTAGCCTCTGCAGCAGCAGGAAACAAGCTTGCTCTATTCTCCATATGACATCCCTTCAAATATTTAAATATGGATATCATGTCACCTTTTAATCTTCTCTTCTATGGGATTCTGTTAGTTTTGGCCCAGCTTTCTAATCTGTTCAGGTCATTTTGAATTTTGATCCTGTCCTCTGAGGTATTAGCTACTTCTTCCAATTTGGAGTCATCTGAAAATTTGAGAAACATGCCCTCTATTTCATCATCCAAGTCACTGATAAAGATGTGGAAGAGCATTTGACCCAGAACACAGCCCTAGAGCACACATTAGTCACTTATCTCCAGAATGAAGAGGAGCCACTGGTTAGCACCATTTGGGTTCAGTTAGGCAGTCAGTTACAAATCCACCTAACAGTACCATTGTCTACCCCACATTTTATTATCTTGTTTGCAAGAATATCATTGGGGACCTTGTCAAAGAACTTATAACATCAAGATATGCTACATCCACAGCATTCCTTGCATCTGCCTAGCTTGTATCAAAAGAGGGGTGGGGATTAGTTTGGCATGACTTGATTTTGAGAAACCCATGTTGATGACGTTCCTTTCTAAGTGCCTATAGACTAGTGGTTCTCAACCTGTGGGTCCCCAGATGTTCATGGACTTCAGCTCCCAGAAGCCCTGAGCATTGACCATAGTGGCTGGGGCTTCTGGGAGCTGAAGTCCACAAACATCTGGGGACCCACAGGTTGAGAACCACTGCTATAGACTATTTAATGATCTCCTCTAGAATCTTTCCTGGTATTGAGGTTAGGCTGATTGCATAGTAATTGTTCTGGTCCTCTTCCCCCCCCCTTTGAAGATGGAGACAATATTTGCCTTCTTTCAGTCTGCTGGGACTTCACCTGTTTTCCAAGAATTCTCAAAGATTATAGCCACTGGTTCTGAGATACTTCTGCCAGTACTTTTAATCCTCTTGGATATAGTTCATCTGGCCCTGGAAATTTGAATTGAGTAGCAAAATATTCTAGTACTACCTCTTTACCTATACTGTGCTGTATTTCCCCTGCTGCATCGTCTGCTCCGCTATCCCCAGGTCAAGCACTCTGAGAAAAGACTGAGGCAAAGTAGGCGCTGGGTAGCTATGCCTTTTCTCTTCCTTCTGTTAGCATTTTACCATCTTCTCTACATAGTGGCCTTATTTCCTTGTTCTTCCTTTTTCTACAGACATAACCAAAAAAAAGGGGCTGTGCTTCTTATTGTTTTTAAACTCACTAACAAGCTTGAGCTTGTTGGGCACTTTAGCTTTTGAATTCTTCTTTAGTAATTTTCCTCTTTTAACATTTTTTTTATACATGCCCCCTTTAAATCTACCTCAGATTAAAGGTTTTTAGATATCCATCTCAAATTCTTTAGACACCTCTCATTTAGCCTCTTCACTGGAATTGTTTGAAATTGTGCCTTCAGTAACTCACTTTTAAGAAACTCCCACCCATCATGAACTCCCTTCTCTTTAAGTATTCCTGATCACAGCCAGTATTTCTCTAATTCTACTGAAATCAGCTTTCCTAGATCTAGAATGTGTGTCTGACTATGCTTGGCTTCTACTTTCAGCTGTATAACTCTAGGAGAACATGGTCACTCCTATCTAAGGATCCTGCCAGTTCCACTCCATTGACCAGATCATCGCTGCTGCTTAGGATCAGATCTAAAACATCTGATTCTTTTATACTCTCTTCTACCTTCAGGACTATGAAATTATTTGCAAGGCTGTCCCAGAAAGACATTATCTAAGGCCCCAGTCTGGCTCGTGGGTCAATAATAGACCCACACACACAATTGCATCACTGTTGTTTCTCTCCTTCTTAATTGTTAACCTGGCTTCAAGGATTTAAGTCAAGTATCTCTTCACATATATGAATATCCTTTGTTATTCCAAAAGGTGGGACCCTAAAGTCCACCAGCAGCGCTAGTCTCTCCTTAAAAAGGTGGGGAATTATAGCCCAAAAGGAGGCCTGAGAGAGGGGGGTAATTATGGGATCTTTTCACCTGTGTACACTGGTACTAACTGCAAAACACCAGTTGAGACTCAAAAGAATGTTTTAATGGAGGATTCGCATACACACACACATACACAAATAAATCAAGCAGTCTCCTGAATCATACAAGGCTAGTGAAAGGAAAGGAGAGAAAAGTTGGATAGAGAGAGATTTGGGGTGTTTAGGTGATATTTACCAGTCCTGGAGTGGAGGATCAAAGAGAGGTGACTCAAACATGAGAGTCTGAGGGCAGCATGGAAGAATGAGAGTCTGGGGTACAGCATGATGCCCAAAGTGCTAGTGTGTTGCCTTGTTGCAAAATTACCTGGTCTGGGGCTGGGGTTTTTATATTCTTTTTCCCACCCTGAAGGGGCAAGTGTTAATTGCCTTCTGTCAGAGTAAATAAAAGGGGTCCGGAAGAGACTGGTTGTCTTACTTTGGGTGACAAAACAATGATTGAAGTCCAGACAGCCTCTTAATGTCCTGGTTGGGTAATGTGAATGGGGAAGGTTTGACGGGAGATGATTTACAGCACTAGCACAAAATTATCTCCGGAATCAATGCACTCTGGACACAGTATCTCAGAGGCAATCATAAACATAGCAGAGTTTCCAAACAGCAAAAAGCGTGTGCAGCAGAGCACAACTACAGCATCAGCTCTGACCCCTCTACACACTGGTTAGTAACTCATAGACAGAGTTTGTCATTCAAAATACCTGGAGGCTTTAATCTTCACAGTTGCAATATATACATCTGTACACAGGATACGCAGATCCACAGGCAGAGGTTTGTGCACACACATCAAGCAGAGATTCAACATCAGAGTATCAGGATCAGAGATTCAGATGCAGAGAGAGAGCAAGCATTCCCGCTCCTCTTTTATACACACCTGCTTGCTGGTCATCAGTCAGGGCCCTTAGCTGATGCAACCCCTTGCCATGATTTCAGCATCATGACTCAGCCTTTACTACATGTCCCCTAAGGAATGTATCATCACTTGCTAAGTCATTCCCCAGGTGTTCCACATGCTCATCAAATGTATTTTCAATGAGGCAAATGCCACCGCATTTTTATCCAACAAGGTTTTGGTAGGAAATGTGTACAGCAGGGGTGCTTGCCTGCCACACCTAGGCAGTTTCATTGACAATTGTAGTATATTCAGATGTTGGGTCATTGATAGGATTACTGGACATCTATTTACTCCAGGCTTTCCCATTTAATTCTTCTTGACTTTATGACCTAGCCATGCTGACCTTACCCAGGCATACATTCAGAGGCCTGCGTGTCTCATGTTTCCCAGCCATAGATATCCAGTTTCCAAATGAAAATGATATTTCATGCCCATTTTGTTATCCCGAAGGATGGAGTATGTAGGTGGTGGTAACACCTTGACATTTAGTGCTACTACTCCTCCCCCATTCCTATTTGGTCTATTTTTCTGAAATAGTATATACTCCTCTATTGCTAAATTCCAATCACAAGCTGCATTCTACCAGGTTTCAATGTTGTCTATGATATCTAGTTGCTTTGCTGTGTTAAGAGTTCAGTTTCATCTTGTTTATTTACCATGTTCTGTTCATTAGTATAGAGCCCTCTAAGATGATGGGTTATACCCCCTAGTTGCTTACTTAAATTTTTCTCCTCCTACTGTTAGATACTTTGTACTGTTCACCCAGTTCTCCCTATAACATTCAGACTGTTATCTCCAGTGCTTGATCAATTTCTGCACTCAAGTGTCAAGGTCAGAGACCCAGTCTAGAGAAGGGAGAGGGAGAGATAGCAGAGTCCCACCAGGAAGAGTCAAAGCAAGCAATTACTCATAGAGAGTCCATTTACCTAAGCCTGAGTGACAAGCAAAAGCCATAATCAGAGTCTAAAATCCAGGGGTCAGAAGCCAAGAAATCAATCCAAGGTACCAGGAAGCAAGGAGAAGGCTTGTAAAAAGTTTGCCACAACCAAAAGAAAGCTTCCAGGCAGGCAGTTATATAGCCCAGGCATAGGTGTGGCCAGTCACCACTTCTTGAACTTAATCAAGGAAGCCTCTCTTTGCTCAGCTCTCTTGAGTCTCCGCCTTGTTTGTGGGCTGATTGACACAGGCTCCAGGGCGTCCTCAGGATCACAGCTGAATCCCTGTTGCCCTAAAGGAGCAGGCAGAGGAACGTCTGAGCATGCTTGATCCATGGCAGCAGGGGGAGCTCTTGAGCTGCAGGACTCATCTCCAGCCAGAGCCACAGGGACCAACAGCTGCTGCTCGTCATCAGCAGCTCTGATGGGACTTCAGTTATCATATCAAGAATACTTTTTTCCCTCCCCCTCCACAACATCACTCAGTTTAAAACCCTGCTGATCAGATTTGTGAGGCATTTAGCAAAAACCTTCCTGCCAAATGCTGTAAGGTAAAATCCATTATGGCCAGAAGTCCATCTTCATGAAACTGCAGGTTATGGTCCAACTGTTCCTAGTGGCACTATCTGCAAAACCAGTTGTTCACCTCAATATTCTTCTTTCCTTCCCGGGCTGTGTGATTCAACTGGGAGGTCTATTGTTAAGCCAAGTGTTAACCATCAGATATTTCTGCATTTAATTTTTCCTGCCTAAATGCAGAACCATACATTTATTGCTTTTGAAATTGCTTTTGTTAGTTTGGCCCAGTTCTACAATTCGTTAAGATTATTTGAATCCTGATTCTGCCCTCTGGAGTATTAACTCCCAATTTTGTAAGCATGCCCTCTATTTCATCATCATCATCATCATCATCATCATCATCATCATGTTGAAGAACAAGCCCAGGAAACCCCACTGCTCACTTCCCTCCAGGATGAAAAGGAATCATTGATGATTTTGTCCATCAATCAACATAGCATTGTCTAATCCACAGTTTATCAGCATATCTGCATGAATACTTCTTAAAATTACTTTTATTTTTTAAATACCCCATTTTTTAAAAAAAAACCAACTTTTTAGTTTTAATTTGTTAGAAGTAGGTGAATTCTTTAGCACTGATAAATTGCCAGACTAGGTGTATGAACTAGTGTCTGCATATTTTAACATTCTTAATTGTTGAGAAGCTTATTTGCAATTATTAAACTGTACTCATGTGTATTCTTGAGAGGGGGAGACTTGAAAGGTGGCACCATATGTTTTTGATCATCACAATAATCATTAACCGAATGATCAAAACCAGATATTTATTAGTTGTAACATTTTATAGTTTACTTATCAGGTTATACTATATTGGTGACATAAATAATCATGAAAAGCAATGACTCAGAGAATCAAAACAGTTTCATACAAAAGCACATTAAACCACATCTTCTCAGTCGTCTGCTTTATGAGCACTTAAAATGACAGTATCGTTACCCGCTTTTAGGAAAAAAAGGAGGTGTCAATTAAGATGAAATTAATTTTTGGACTAATAAAACTGCATAACTCGTAAAAAAAAATCCTTTTGTAATATGTAACATTCACATTCTCATTTATGTAAAAGTCTGGGGTTTTTACATTAAAACATGAGAAGCAAAGATACCTGCAACCTCTATAAAATCTAAAGTAAAAAGTTTTATCATGCTGGGTACTATAGATGTTATTCCATTCTGTTTTGGTCTGTTTTCTGTCTTGATTTTGGGACGAGAAAGAGGTTTGATCACCCTGGTGAATGACTGTGAATGGCCAGTGGGCAAACAATCTTGTTCAGTTTATTTGCCCCCTTCATGGCCAGTAATACCATAGCTGTTTGAATTGCCTAGCTAATATAAGATAGTTCCATTTCCTTCTGTGAATGGGCATGCTCCCAAGGTCGTCTTGTGTGGCTCCTGTCCAACCTCATCCCCTTGGTCTTTGAGGTGCTTCACGTTCTGTCATGTATATGAACATCTCCATAGGATGGCTACATACGTATTGTGAAAGAGAGGGGGTGGGCATGGACCACTCAAATAAGGTAATGCATATATTGGCATAATATTAATGTAAGCTCATATGAATAGACACTGTTAGAGCTAATTACCTGAATTTAAACTTCATGCAAGGCAAGTCAATTCCCATCCAAATTATCCCAAATGTATTCTTCAATTAACTTGCAATCCACTCATCAATTAATTATTATCTATCTGTGATGGTTCTCACTTCTATCCCTTATCTTTCCCTTCCTCTCTATGTCTGGCAATTTCTTAGTAGACCTTCACCTCTTCCTCCTCTTATTATTTATTTCATTGGGAGTTTTGCTTTGATTTGGGGTGAATGTGTTGGATGGTGAGCTGCCTGACAATTCCTTCTTCTTATTTTCTCTTAAAGTGGCCCAGTGGCATGCACCATGCCGTGACACTGACTTTTTTTGTGTTACTCAGCAGGCACACCTTCAAAAAAATGCCTCTCTTTATTTCACCAAACAGTGGCAAGCCTGACAGAGGGATATAAAAAGTATTGCTAAATTTCTTGATTTTGTTCATTTATGCTGTCCTGACTTGACAACCTATCTCAAAAAGAAATTTTCAAGCTATTGGAAACTTTTTGCACCCAGGCAATAAAGAGACAAGAGCATTTTTTTCAAGAACATTTCGCAGGATCTCTATAATTTGTGCAAACTGTCTGCACACAAAACTAGTATCGTTTCCCTTTGAGAAGAAAAGCAAAGCATTTATATTCGTACAGAGAACATAACCACAAAAAAATGGTTATTGGTTAAAATGACGCAAACACCTAATATGCTTCTTCTCACTCTTTAAAGGAGGTGCAAGAAAGCAGTAGCCATCATAATTTTGTGCAATCAAACAATTGTGCTTTATTTGCAACTGAACAAGTCATTCTAATTCTCTTGTTGAGAGCACTACAAAATACAAAATATCTCAACCCTGAGGAGAATAATGTGGTTTCCCATTTTCACATGTGAGCATGGGGCAAGTGAGGATTTATATTCCTGATTTATTTACATCCTAAGCACATACGGAAATCGATATGAAAGAGAACATCTGTCCACCCAATGGCTAGAATCCTATTGTGACATTTGTGGATGCAATTCAGAGTTATGCACATAGATATTATTTTACAAGGAAGGACACTGTGCCAAGAGCTGTTCACTGGGCTAGGAGCTAAGGACATACCTAGGCTCCAACTCTGGAAAAAAGGTAGAGTATTAAATAAATAAAATCAGGCAACTCTTTTTTAAAAAAAAAACACCTACTGGAGAAGTGTCAGCAACAGGAGTGCTGCCATGGCCATTTACTGGTTGGGAAGAGAGGAGTGACAACATGGTAGCAGCCACTACAGCCAGGAGAAGAGGAATGAGATTACTATCCTGGATTGTTACTTTCTCATTCCTCTCCTTTGACAAGTAAATGACTATAGGAACATTCCTTGGGTTGACAGCTGTCTGAGGAGCTAGCATACATGGTCTACACATCTCATTACAGGGGATATACCAATATCTCTATTCAGCCATTGAAGTATGACCACATCTACCTCTTATTTCCTCTTATGAATCCTGGGAAAAGCTGTATGAAGGCCTTGAATTAAGCAGTCTCTGGATCAAATTTTGGGATGGATGAAGGCCAACACATTAGCTTTAATCCAGATGAAATAAATAAGGTGTATGAGGAAATCTAGGAGACAAACATTATTTCTTAGATGTACAATTCACCATTAGAAGTGGCAGCATCACAGCTTATTTCCTAAGAATGTCAGTTTGACTACAATTTTCTGTCCTCTGCAGCGCTCCAGATTTTCTGGGCTATTATATGTATACCACACCACAGAAAATGGTGGAGAACTTTCAGAGAAAATTCTGACACATGCTCTTCATTTATCACTGATGTGGAGTGGGGGGGGGAGAAAAAAGAGCACCTCAGGAATGCTGTCACAAATGTGTCTTCCATGACATTTCAGCTCTGCTCAGCGGCATGTCTGCTTATTCTGAACTACTTCAATGTTCCAAACAGTCTATGAAAACAACATTGCAGTATTTCATCTGGATGTTACCACCAGAACATGGAAAACTGTGGCAAGACTGCAGTGAGGAACACTGAAGAAAGACCCATAAGAAAAGCCTGCTTCTATTACCCAAGGGAATCTCTTTGAGACAGTTGTGACAAATTGTGAGCCTCTTAATATAGCCCCAACCCTAAAGACACACAGTTCCTGGAGTACCAAACAGAATTTCAAATGCTCTTTGCACCATGTAAATTTCAGACCGACAATACCTCTTATCTTCCATCATCAGTTCTTAAATAATTACACAATCACAAAATACTTGTGGCAAAGTTTTCTTGGTTTTACTATTTTGGTGATGATGGAACAATAACAGAAGATTGCAGCCACAAAGTGAATGTAAAATGTTTCCCACCTCAACCACAATTGATGTACCTTCCTATGAAATTTTCATCTTTAGGAATTTCCATTCACTTTTCTTGCTGAGGACCGATTATACTTACTTTCACATAAAGTTGCAAAAGTTGTTGACAGGTTCCAGATGGGCAAGACTCTAAAAATGAAACAAAAGAATGGCTTCTTCCGTTCTTGAGCTTTTGAACTGATGGATTGCTTTTTTTTATTCAGAGACTCCTGATCAATATGTTTCGAAGGGAGACCTATACCTCTTGGACACATTAACCTGGCCTGTCAAACTTTGGACTAGAGCAGATTTGTGTGAATCCTAAAGTTTGTATAAGCATAAAACAGGAAAATTCCTACTTGTGGGCAAAAATAGATTAGGGAGGACTGAACACACTCACTGACAACTAAGAGAGAGGGAAAAAACTGGATTAATTGATGATAGAATGGAATGTCATGGGAATTATACTTGGCTGATGAACTATGCAGTAGATAATTGTGTCTGTTTTATATTTCACATTGTTTCATACAGATCAACAGTTTATCCCTGAGTTGCATTGAAAGAGATCCTCCATGGGGAGATGGAGAATAAATTTCTGCCCAGAAGGAGCCCTGTTCTATCACCCCCCTCCCCACCTGCAAAACTCACCTCCCTCCTGTGTTCCTCCACAACACAGTCATGGAGCTATCCCAGGATGGCCAAAAGGGAGCTGAGATGTACCCTACAGCCAGACACATAACCACAAAGGCATCCTTCAAGACCTCCCAGGAGTTCCTGAGAGGTTTAGGAGAATAACATAATTGCCCTGTGTTTGGCAACCATACTTCTCCACCACTGGATACTTTATGTTAGGATATGTGTGAAGGCAAAAGGTAAATTTACAGTGGCTGGGGCTTGGTGCATGAAAGAAGTAGAGAATTCTTCCTTCTACAGTGACCAAAACAAGATGTACCCTGGCATTGTTCCATAATATGCACAAACAGGCTGCAAGACATTGTAAATTTCATTTGCTGTTGTAAAGCAGAGTTGGCCAACTACTAGCAGACAACTAATGTTCCAAAGGGTAAGGAAACACTGCCCCAAGGACCCTTAGGAGGGTGATATGGGGGCAATATGGAGTGCCAAAAAGAAAAAATGCTGGAAGTGGCCAGAACTCCACTTCTTGTTTAAATATTTCTTTTTTTAAAAAAATGAAACCTATCCAACAGCTAAAATGGTACTCCTAGAGGTTTCCAAGATAGGCAATTCCTTTTCCCCTCCCTCCCTCCTTTGGATTATAAAAAGACTGGTTCCAGAAGTCTGGAGGGGTTGAGAGCTACAAAACTAGTCATGGGGGCTCCACGTAAAAATGATAAGAGAGAAATAGGAAGAAAGCATAACCAGTTCTTCAATGATTGTTATTGAGATGAGAATATTGGAGTGAGAGACCATTTAAAGTGGAATGAACTAGGCAGTTTGGGGGGGAGAAGAGTAGAGGAGCAGTAGTGAAGCTGATGGAAAAAGATTTGTGGAAAAGATCTTGTGAATGTGCTTGGTGAAGGGAAAGTGTTGATAATTCATGAAACCAAAGGAGAATCTTGAGCACTGATCAGCAAGAAACAGAATAGGTGTGAGGAGCAAGGGAATCCAGCAGCCCGCAATATGCAGAAGGATTGCAGGAGCCCTGGACAACACTAGCCCTGGGCATTACACAGGCTTGCATCAGCATCAAGGATTGCAGTATTAAAATACTATAAAAAGAGAAACTGGAATGATCTTGGTGTGTGACACCTTTTCTATAGGAGACCTATTCATTTAGTGTCGTTTTAAAAAACTGGCTGAGATCTAGAATCAGGTTTGTAGGGCATGCCAATCCCTACATACAGTTCTATGCCGCTGCAGCAGCTGGCAAGCCCAGTGAGACTGTCGCTACAGCTGTTGAAATGGCTGGGGGAGAGAGGCAACTGATCAATGGGGACTGCAGTTCATCCCAGCAGCAGTTCTCTAGAGAGAGAAAGAGCTCTTTCCTTTTCTTGCCTCTGGAGAACAACAGCCAGGACAAGCAACAGTCCCTGTTGCTTTACTGTCTCCTTCCTTCATTTCTCCCTTAGTCATTTAATAGCTATAGCAGCAATCCCATGGAGCTCACAGACTGCGAATTGGAGAAGTTTGGGACAACGCACAAGGAGCTAGTAATAGCCCCTTGCTCTCTGTTCAGAGCAAGACATGCATGCACATAAATTCGAGTTATTTGCACAGGCATCACAAGCAAGATTCTGGCCATTGTTTGTCTGTGGATTTGTCTCTTCCCAGAATAAAATTAAAATGTGCCTTTGGCTTTGACACAATCAGAAAATTGTCCGTCTCCATTTATGGTCAATGGTCACATTGGCTTAGAGGTTCTGGGAGCTGTAGTTCAAAAAAGAAACTTTTCTGAGCTCCAGTTCAGCTTAGTCTCATCTCAGAGATGGAAAATCAAAAGCAAAAGTTTGTGAAATGTTTCTTAGACTTAACTTTTAAATAATTAATGTACTTTAAAATGAAGTAGCGTTTTCTCCTGAATCTCCCAAACTCATAGCTTGTCTCTCACATTGATAGGATCTCTCTAATCCACAGAATCAGAGTTCTAATAATTTTGTAATTATAACTTGGGTTTTTCAACCATAAAAGGCCAAATTTATCTTCAAAATTAAGTAATTCTAACTATGTTTGACCTGGGATATTTATAACATGTTATTAACCACCTCTGTCGTTAAAAGTTACAACGGCCTCATGCTCTCCATCAGAGAAACATTAATCCCTGCTGTGGAGTCATTAATCTAACAAGCATTTTTCATCTAACTTCAGCTCTCCAGGATTTAGCTGCTAAGGTTTATTCAGCAACATGACTGCAGAATTAGAAACCTCCAAGAACACCTGGAACATCTACAGTAGTATTGTCCTTTTGATATTCAAACCAGAAGTTTCCTTGATATATAAGTTTTGTAATAAAACTTTTGTCAAGGATTAGCTGTACTTTAAGCATGATTGTTCCTTTGTCTCAGCAATTTTATATACAGCCTGAATTCTGCTGTACTATACTGTGAGCGGAAATATACCTTATAAGTAATGCAACCCTTTTCAGAGATGTGCCATCTGTAAGAGGTTAGAATTAGGCACAAGCCTCTCCGGCTGGTGGAACCCTCTTCAGCCAGCAGAATGCAAAGCTCTCCTGACAGCGCAGTCTGCTGGGAGAAATGCTCTGTTGGCTAAGATCTGCTAACAGAAAAGATAAAAAAGAGAACAAATAATATCAAAAATCTTGTCCCCGTGGAGTGAGATTAGAAAGATTTCTTGTACATTTTATGTTTTGTTTGTTTGTTTTTTGGTATTGTTACTGCAGCTTCTAGGCCGCCTTGGCGATAACATAAAGATATCCTTTTGATATCAATAATTCGGCTCTCTTCCACCACGCCTCTCCACGTGTTTGTGAAGCGCCCGGACAAGCACGAAACTAGGCTCAGCAGCTGATTGCTGTAATATTCCTAAACAATACAGGCAAGCCAGAAATAGCCAGCTCGCAGCTTCAGGAGATCTCCCGGCAAACACCCTGTTATGTATGCGTGCCACCCACAAAGGACTCCCTGCCCCAAGCAGGTAACTTGACTAGCTGAACTATCAACTATCCAGCATCGCTTATTTGCATACTGGCTGTTCCTTTGTCAGTTTGGACTTAACTCAATCATGTTAAATTTTTACCTTTCCGAGGCTCTGTCTTGCACCCAAAATCCATTGTTCTCACCAAGTAAGGCATAGCCTGAAGTCACACTTCTCCCTATGTAAACTCCTGATTCCGAGACCCTCCTCGATCGCTCCCGAGGTCCAGACCGCCTTGCTGCCTCTTTGCTTGGTGAGCCTCCCCTCAGCTCCATGTGCTGAGCCACATCGAACCCCAGCATCGCTCTCTACTCTCCCCGACTTCAGGACAGGTTTCGTATCACCCAAATCAACTATCCCTCTGAAAAATCCCTCTGTCCTACTCCTACCTTTATTTTCTATAGTTATCTGAGTGAGTGAGTTGCATACACTGTTTGGTTGTATTTTAATAAAGATTTCATTTATTCTTTCAAAACGGTTTGCTTCTTGACTGGCCTGACCCCATAGACATAGGGATCCTGCTAAGTTACCCTGCCTCTTGTAACACTACAGCAGTGCTCAGAGCTAATTTTCCCCACCTATAGTTGAGCACATTTTGGTGTCCCTCCCGGGACCCCCCGTAAACAGGGTAACAGTACTTCAGGACCATTTCACTAGATCATTTGCTCAAAATTTGGCCCTGCTCCTGCATTAAAAAAAACTAGGTGTAGGAAGGGGCCGTTTTTTGTTTACTCCAAAGTCATTGAAGCCAGTGTGGGGAACAGAGACTATCTCTTGGTATGTGAATGTTGAGACACACGTATGAAATTGCAGGCTTTCTTAACCATCTCTGCCTCTTGTTCTCCTCCTTTCAGCATTCACTCAGCCCAGCTTCCCTCCCTTCAGACCAATGCTGATTTATGCTAGTTTTCATTTAGGACAGGGTATGTTTTTTCCTCTTCCTTTATTCAGGTAGCATTTTATCTACTTTGCACTGCTTCTTGGAGGGCTAATGGGAGATTGGCTTTAGAAGAGGCTGGTTAACTAGGCCTTCACTTGTCAGGTAGATGGGGAAGGGGAAATTGAGAGGATACTGATAGTAAATACCCACAGGCACCTATTTGGTGAAAGAGAGGTCACCAGAGGTTCTCCTGTGGGTTATGGGTCCTAGGGAGTAGGAAAGAATAAGTCAGGTCAGCTGCACTCTCTCTGCTATGTTTAAAGTCATAGAGTCATAGTGCTTAGGTGCTTTGCTATGCAGGGGAGAAGGATGAGATGAGGTGATGGCCAAGAACCTGGGAACGTTTAGGTTATGATCTGTGATAAGACTAAACAGACACAGCTGCAAAGTCATGCTGTTGGCAGACTGAGTGAGAACATGGGAGGGGTGAATGATGAGCCCAGGAAAAGTGTTGTTTTAATTTGTTAACAAATGGGATAGCTGTGCATGCTAATTTTAAAATGTAATGGTTTATATAATACTGAAAATACAATGGTCCGTTAACCTTGGCAATCGCCAAGGTTTACTATTGTTTCTTCACTGTTCTGAATAAAGTTTTTGAAACCTCTAAGCCTTTTTTCTGAACTCAGAGTTAACCTGCACATCACAGGATACTACCATTGAGGCCAGTCTATAACATCCTAGCCTCATCCTCAGCTCCCTTTGCACAGAGTACTCAGTCCCTAAGTGCTGGCCACCATGTTGGCTTCTCATCCAGCCACCCTCTGTGATAAAGGCCTTTCCAGGAAACCTCCCTCCCAGGAGGTAAAGATAGCAGCCTCTGCCTCAACCAGACCTCACTTCAAATTATTTTTCTCCTCGCCCGACAAAAGGCCCTAAAAATGTGCATTTTTTCACAAAAAGTCTCCAAATGTAAAAAAAAAAAAAAAAAAAACCTCATTAAGGCTGATCATTTTCTTGATGGCATGCCTTGATGTATTGAGGTGACTTTTATTCTTAAAGATTAGAAAAACTACGGCACAAGTTCACCACTCTGCTACAATTCAACTTCTAGTACCTTCTGTTTATGCTATTATACACACAGCTGCACTATACTTTTTTTCAATGAATTCAGTTCATTGGGTCTAAGTTGTGATGTCAGCAGGTTCATTTAGCCCTCATCCTTTTCTGTCATCATCCATGAGAAACTGTGGATGTTCAGATGTCATCTAAAGCAAATTCCATCATTCTTCACTGGCATAACTAACAGTGATGGTTGTTGAAAGTTTTGGGCTGGCAGTACCTGGAAGATGTTGGATCCAGACTTAGCCAGAATTACAATGGACCCATTGAACTCAGTCGGGTTTCAGTTGACCCCAATGATTTCAATAGTTCTCTTCCAGGATGGCTAACGTTGATCCATGTCTAGACATTTTCATTTTGAAGTTTAGTAAATGTAGGCAACAAAGTCCAAAGAGGTCACTGAGTTACACTTCATCATTCCACTGCTTCCTATTGTTTTATTACACTTAATGTGATATGTCGAAGCAATGATACTAGACTTCATAACATTCACGAGAAAACATTAAAATTCATGCCCACATATTATACAGCCAAATGTGCATGTAATGACCAAAAAAACAACCAATTTTTCTGTCACTTCAGATTCTCATACTGTGTCCCTTCCTAGTCATTTTCTAAAAGCCTTAAGCATTATTTTCTACATTTTGAGTGACTAATATATACTTGGGAAAGATAATGCAGCTTATTCTGTCATTGTGCCAAATGAATGGAAGGGATGAATAGTGAATATCCATTAAACAGAACATTTTCCCCCATTCTAACCCAGCTTTAAAATGTAAAACATCATATTACTCCTTGTCTAAAGATTTGGATTCAAGCTCACATACACCCCATATTAAAATCCAATAACATAATTGCTAACAATTACATGATCTTAATCATCTAACAATTATTTTAATTAGTGAGTGCTTAAACAGTTATTTAAGATTGCCTATTAATCTTTTGCAGACAGCAGATGTAGGTTGCAACAATAATTATGACAGAAAAGCTGCAGATGGCCCAGATTCTTCTTCAAAATATATATATATGTTTCAAAATTCTATAACAACTCAGAATGTGTAGTTTACAAGCAAGCCAAATGCCCATGTTACAGTCACCTATGAGACTAAAACTCTCTAGAATGAGAAACCACAGTCAGTCTGAATTCACTATAACTGCAGATAATTGTTAACATTTCAATGAAGCCTGAAACAAAAAATTGTCAAGTAAAGTGTTGAGGGAGCCAGCAAACCAGCCATGCCCTTTTCCAGCATAGTCCATTCCATTTCCCACCCGATTCACAACCTCTGCTCCAACAGTCAGTTGACATTCCATGCTCACTGACTATGCTTATTTCTCACTGGGCTGACTGTGGGAGAGGACACATTTTTTAAAAAAAAAAAAAAGATTATTTGTATTTTTGCAATCTTTGGTGTTTCTCTGAATCTACAGATACCTCCTTTCAAATATGGGTGATGCTCTTTTGGCTACAATGGGATCAACACTCATAGAACAGAGCTTCTGCAAAAGTTGCCAAGTTTAAGGATGAGGACACTTTGGAGCTGCATCATCTTTTCAGAATGAAAACCTTCTCTTCCCACTCCCTCAAAAATCAGAGGGCGCTGAAATAAAGTGTGAGAAAGTCGTCTCTTATTTTAGAAGAGAACTGTGTTCCTGAGATGATTCTCCCAGTTTTTGAACAGAAACCTCTAGATTTTTGACGAAAATAATGTGGAGAGTCAACATGGTGTAGTGGTTGGAACATTGGACTATGGCCCTGGAGACCAGGGTTTGGTTCCCCACTCAGCCATGGAAACCCACTGGGTGACTTTAGGTGAATCACACACTCTCAGCCCCAGAATAACCCATGATAGATTCACTTTAGAGTTGCCATAAGTTGAAAACAATCTGAAGGCAAAAATTTGCATTAGCTTGTGATTTGAATAAGTGAAAAAAGCAGGCGGATTCAACAAGCTCCTCCTGATAGGTGACCAGCCTGACAGTAATGCTGTTATATATAAATACTGACTTTAAATGGATTCACTATTTCAGTCCATAATCTGGAGGAAGCTCTCTTTCTCTTGTCCCTTCTCCTCTTTCTTCCCTGCACATTAGACTGCCTGGAGAGGGACAGATTCCTCTCACTTGCAGAGGGGCTCTTGAAATTAAACCAATTAAACCAAGACCTGCAAGTTTTCTGTCCTTTGCTTAAATCCACCCTAGTCCCATTAGGTAAAAGGAAATGCCTTTTTTTTAACAGACATTAATGGATTGCATGTTTAAGAAGTTTAAACATTTTTCCTTTCAATTTTATGTTATCATTTTTTTTAAAATAACAATGATGACAATAATAAAAATATTCCAATTACACACATAATGTTTTCAGAGGCAAACCTGTGCTGAAATAAATAGAGTTGGAGGCTATGAAAATTCTAAAGACAGGTTGAAAATAATTTTTTTGTAATACAGAAAGAAGCATTCATGATTAGCATAGTATAACTCTCTAATACTTCATTTTAAAAAATGGTATGTAAAGGACAAAGCCACCAGCACTGTAAATGGACCATTATGATTGTTGTTGCCATTTTGTAACTTTGCTGGTCTTCTTTCTTCTCAGTTCTGCCACACTGGTATAATTCAAATGTATCTGATGTCTCCTGTTTTGCCCCCTTTCATCTTGGTGTGAGAGAAACAAGTTCTACCTAATTGCTATTTTCTTCTTATTTTGACTGCCAGAAAATGATGGAAGTATTTTGCTGTGTTTGCCTTAATATTTCTTATTTATCCTTAAAGATGAAACAAAACCTGTAGATGCATGATCTCTTCCTCCTCTTCTCTTCTCCTTCTTTCTCTCTTTCTCTCAGCATCTCAACTAAGCTTCTCAGTTCCTGTAGTATTTGATGGTTGATGTAGATACTTTGTGTTGCCTGAAACATGCTTGCCTTCTAAACATCTTAAATAATAACCATCTTATGTTCTGATACCTTTTGTATTCCTGATTAATCAGTGTGTCTGTTTTCACCCTTCCATGTCCATTTTAGTTTTATAAAAATCTGCTCTCTTTATTCCAAACACAGGTTCATCAGTTTGTGAACTGTTACTTCTGCATATAACAAATGTATGTATTTTCATGGTCATCCCTTACGTTGCATATTTTTGCTAATACTTTTACCTAACAAGTGCCTTTTTGAATGTAGTTTCTCCAAATATACGCATTTATAGTAATGCAATTTTCTAGAACATTTGGTACACATTTTTAATAAAAGATTAAAGCAAACTGATCACATGTGAAATAGAAGGGAGCACCATCAGATGGATCTACAGTTGGTATGAAAACTGCATTCAAAGAGGAAAGTCTCAAATGGAGCCACAGAGTTCTGTCCTGGGGCTAACAGTTTTCAATGTTTTTTGATATTTTCAATGACTTAAATGAGTTAGAGGGAATTCTTATCAGATGACACAAAACTGAAAGAGGTAGTTAGCACACGGCAAGACAGGAGAAGAATTCAAAAGGACCTTAATGAACTAGAAAATTGAGCTGAAACTAATAGAATGAAATTCAACGAAGACAAATGCAAAACTCTACATTTGGGCCGCGAAGATCAAATGCACACTGCTATGATGAGAGATGCTTGGCTTCACAGCAGTACATATGAAAATGACCTTGGGATTATTGCTGATCGTAAATTAAACATGATCCAGCGGTATACTGCGGCAGCAAAGAAGGCAAATAATATTTTAGCCAGTATTAATAGAACCACGGTTTCTAAGGCCACTTCCGCACTACACTGTGATAGTGCTATTATTCCACTTTCAACATCCTATGGAATCCTGGGATTTGCAGTTTAGGGAGAGGGCGTTTAGAATGCTCAGCCAGAGCACTCTTTGGCCTCGGTAAACAACAAACACCAGAATTCCACAGGATGTTGAAAGTGGAATAATAACACTATAACAGTGTAGTGAGGAAATGGCCTAAGATTAAGTAATAGTCCCACTGTATTCTGTGCTGGTCAGGCCTCATCTGGAGTACAGCAGTCACTTCTGGGCATCTCATTTTGAGAAGTATATAGACAGGTTGAAGCAGTTTCAGAGAAGGACAAAAAGGAGGATAAGGGGTATAGAGAACAAAACATATAAGGAAAAGTTGAGGAAGTTGGGCAGGTTCAACCTGATGAAGAGAAGACCAAGAGGTGACATGGTTGCACTCTTTAAATATCTAAAGAGCTGTCACAGAGAGGGGGGCAGCCTTGTTCTCTGCTGCCTCAAGGCATAGGATCAGGTCTTAAGGTATAAAGCTAGAGGAAGTCAGATTTTGATTGAACATTAAAAGAAGATCTTGACAGTAAGAGTGGCTGAAGAATGGAATCAATTAGCTAAAAGTGTGGTGGGGTCTCTTTCTCTGGACATCTTCAAAATGAAATTAGATTGCTACCTGTTGGGGATGCTTTAGCTCGGTTTCCTTTATCAAGGTGGGGTGGGAGGTCTTGGAGTCGGTGTCCTTTGGGACCCCTCCCAATGCTATGAGACCTTTATCAAAAAATCTCTAGAAGCCAAAAAAAAAGTGTGCTGGTTCATGTATTTGGGGAACACAAGTTAATAATATGATTCTTATTCAATCTTAACATATTAATTTCTTTGTTTATTCCTCGAGGTGCACCATCTTCCACTTCCGGAAACTGATAATTAAAAAAGAAAAAAAAACTATTAGGGTGAGTTCACTATCACATATGGCTTCAGAAACCAGTTTGTGATAGGCTGCTGCCTATCAGTACCTAACAGCTAGAGACATATGTGGGAGGAGGGGGGAAACCCATTCAATTCATGTTTCAATGCAAAATTCTAGGTCTGCCATTTTCATACCTAAAAATGCACTTAGACTGCAAAATCCTCAGTTTTCTTAATTGTATTCAGAAGTTTGTAATAACAATAACAACAACAACATATGTACATTTTAAAGGGCTTATTAACATGGATAGTCATTTGGGAAAATGCATACTTTTGAATGGTGTTCAAATTCGGTTATATTTTTAAATGCATATATTTTGGATATGTTTGCACAAATCATGCACATTTTTTATGGGAAAATCTTCATCTTCTTCTTCATCATCATCATCACCACCATCATCATCGCTTGTCATTCCATTTGTAGAAAAGAACAGAATTAACTTAACAGTGGAAAAATTAGATCAAAATGTGTTCAGTCCTTCTGTTCACAGTAAAAGCTGGAGTTGCCAAATTTTACCAGCCTCTGCAGTTGTGTGCTGCTTAGCATTTAGGAGGTGATGTCATTTGACAGAAATGTGCCTCTGCTGGGGATTTTATCACAACACTGTTAACAGCATGGCAGCATGGCCTTTTAGGATGCTGACAATTCTGCATACATTATTCAGAGACGAACGCAGAGCAGTTTGCAATATTAACCAGTCCTTGATGGGATAATGACTGCTTTCCCTCCTGTGTTGTTTTTAATGCTCCATACAATGTGTAATAGTGATAAGCAATGTTCTCCATAAGAATTCAGATATAGGGGAAGCATCAGTCGCCCATCTAATCTTCGGTAGCAGATTCACACCATAAAATTGATGGCCCAATAGAGAGAGAGGAGACATACCACCCCTCCATGTTGCCCAGAATAATGATTCTCAGTCTCTGTC
Source organism: Iguana delicatissima (assembly GCA_948472985.1). Taxonomy (NCBI): domain Eukaryota; kingdom Metazoa; phylum Chordata; class Lepidosauria; order Squamata; family Iguanidae; genus Iguana; species Iguana delicatissima. The sequence continues at coordinate 1,167,737 of CAOKZL010000065.1, forward strand.
CTTCCAGATGGTTTGAACTTCCAGAAACTGCAATCAATTTAGCCAATAGTAAGTGATTCTGCATGTTGAAGTCCAAATAATTCAAAAGGCCAAAGCCATGAACTTGTGTGTGTATGTACTTTCAAATTGCTTGTTGAGTATGAATTTCATAGGGTTTTCATAGCTGAGGAATGCTCAGAGGTGGTTTTGCCAATGCCTTCATCTGAAATATAACTTACATGACCTGGTATTCCTTGGTGGTCTCCCACCCAAGTACAAACCAGATCTGACCCTGTTTGGCTTCTAAAATCAGATGGGATTTGGTGCCTTCGCTTATTCCATCCATTAGAATGGATCATTCAATCTTCCGTGAGAGGAGGAGCTATAAAAGAACTTCCTGTTTCTTTTGAGCCTTTCTTGACCAGCAAGATCTTTCTGTTGTTTTTTGTTTTGTTTTTTTATCCCCTAGTTGTTCTTTTTACCTCTGTGACATTGATGCATAGCTTTGTCCTACAGTTTCTGGTTCCCATATCCTTCCACTACCATGATCCAGGCCTCTCATCAACCATTTCCACACTACACTGTTATAGTACTATTATTCCACTTTCAACATCTTATGGAATCCTGGGGTTTGCAGCTAAGGGAGGAGCCTTTAGAATTCTCAGCCAGAGAGCTCTTGGGCCTCAGTAAACTACAAACCCCAGAATTCCACAGAATGTTGAAAGTATACTGCAACAGTATAGTGCGGAAATAGTCATTGCTTCACTCACAGTTGTTGCATCTCATCATGGAACTTCAAATGCTCATGATCTATAGTATGACAACCAGCAATCCAGCAAGAAGGACTGAAAAGCTAAGATGGACCTAGTGTAAAAAGAAGCAGCATGGCCTGCCACCAAAAAGGATTTGAAGGATTGAGGTTGGTCAGAGGATTATGATAGAAATTAATATATTTCTACTTACAGCCTGATCCACTGGGGCAGTAAGAGAACATGTTAACATATTTGAAATTCCAAATCTGTAGGAAATTTGGATGAGGAGAAATTTGTCAGCTTCTGGGCCATGGAACAGGCTCTACTACACTTCATCTTGCTAACAATCTTGGTGAAGGTGAAGATGACAAAATAAATAAAGACCCAATCTTATTGTTGGTCCCTACTAAGTAGACTCATTGAATCTATTAGATTTACCTAAAAATGTGACTCATCATTCAACAATTGATTCAGCTGTAATCTAGTTGGGAACCAACAGGATTCTGGCCAAAAACATATCAATGCTTCATAGGAATATTAACAACACTTGGAATGGGATCAATTGCATTAACTTTAACAAAGCTAATTGTATTTATCCAAATAGACACTGAGCAACTACAAGGCAAAGAGAATATAAAAAGGAAAAAAAAGGGGGAAGCAATGCCTCATGGGATTTACATGGCAGAAACACCAGAGAAAGCACTTTTAAAGCTAATCTAATTCAGCTGCCATTTCTAGCAGATGGCAAATTTTAGTCTTTAAAATTCAATTAAGCAAGTAGCTAATTAGAAATCTGAGATATTAGAGACATAGGGTGTTAATCAAAAAAATCATCTGGACAACAAAGAACAAATAAACCCCCATAAAACTGGGATATTTCAGAATTATAGTAATCCTTCGATATTTTCTTGCCATTTATGCTGGGGAAAAATCATTTTCATTTATCCTATTTCAAGGGGTTGGACAACACCTGGCATCCATAAGACAGCTGCCAGGCAGCACACGTGATGCCTCCCACGGAGACATTTTACTCTTGCTCCTTCACTCAGAATCTAGCTAGCCACCATTTTAATTTTCTGTAACATCTCTGACCCAACATCTCTCTTTAGAATTGTAGAAATTATAAACCTTGGCTAGACTTAGCCGCCCAGTGTTACTCAGAAGTTCTAGGGTCCACTGACACAAATATACTAGAGAAGATCCAGGGCCTCCTTAAGCTGTTGCTTGTCCTGGGCTGGATGTTGTACATCTCCCCGTTGCCCCAGCTCCTTTGAGCTCATTCAGAGAAGAACCAGACCTACAGGAGCTACTCCAGCATCTGTTTTCTGATCTATGTCTACAGAAGTTGCTTGGAAGGCCTGGATCAAATTTTGAGTGTTAGCAAGGCTAAATATAACATCAGGGTTATTTTTACTTGATCATCCTCTAGCGTTACATACATTGTCCTCTGCCAACAATGCCCCTCTCCACTCTACAGTGGACAAATAGGACATTCTCTGCACCCAAAGATGAATGGGTACAATTCAGATATTAGAAATGGAAATACCTCTTGACATTAATCCAGAAAGAGAGAGAGAGAGAGAGATTAGCTGTACCCAGCTTACTATCAAATGTATTATGAACAATGTGACTTAAAAACCAGGTGCACCTCCTAGATATTCTGTCTCGGACAACCAAACAGCAATTCTTGAACAACAGTTAAAATTAAAATAAGACTGGAAAGAGAAACTCTTGAATTAGGGCATATCCACAAATTTCAATCAAGTAGCAGCGGTTTGAATGGAAACAACACTTTTATGGCACACTGCATATACCACAACACTAGTTCTCAACCCAGCCACAGCAGGATTACCCTCATGTGTTCTACCATAATATTTTACTGATCTTGCACCATATACCAATGTACCAAATAAAGACTTGCCTTCACTTTTCTTACACTTACCTGCTTATCTAACTTTGTATGCAAAATCTGACTTCCACCTTTGACACTCCACCCCATCTCCTAGAGGCTCCTCATATATAACATGTCAAATGGTAGTGAGATACAACATGCTGGTTATAACTGTACCTATTGTACTTTCAAAGTGTAGAGGGGTGCAATTTTATCTTGGCTTGATGTGTTTTAAAACAAGAATTTGCCAATACTGTTAGGTTTCTTCATAAGATTGATCCATCCCTAGTTGGATGTCCTTTTCTTAAACTAGTTGTTAGGAATCTGTTGCCCTTCAGATGTCACTGGCCTCCATTTCCCATCCACCCAGCCAGTATCACCTGTGGGTCAAGGATAATGGAAGCTGAAGCCTAGTGATATCTGGAGGACCACCTTTTCTCCAGTCTTGGATTAAACCATTGCTTCAGGATTTGGCTGACATTGTTTATAGTCTGCCCTATTGGTGGTGTCAACCTTTCCACGACCAAAGGCAGGACCAGCATGGCGTACAAGATAGACTACAGATTTGTTCCCTGTATATAGAAGAGTGCTCCAGTAGGGAATGGGGAATATTTAGGGTGCAAGAAGGGAAGAGAGCTGCCCTTCACCATGTTGATGTACCCCATGCAGTCTGCTCAGGCTTCTGTTCCTATGTGCATACAGGGAATTTAAAGCATGTGAGTTTAAAGACAGAAAGAAGTAAAGTGAAATTCAGTTTGAATGTTCAAAAATAGCACTCTGCAATAATGAGGGGGTATCATGACAGGAATGCAAAGCATAAGAAAATATCCTTGGAGAATAAGTGAGATGATTAGCAATATCATTAAAGCCAAGGAGGCATCTGTTTGAATCCTTTGTGAGGCACCCGACTCACCCACGTTCGCACACAAATGAGAGAGCGGCTCGCTCAGTGCTCCAGACTGAACACTAAACATAACATGCTCTGCATTTAAAGGACGTAAGAATTAAATAGAAGAAAGCCAACAGAACTGAGCCAAGTCAGCTGTAACAATGCTCAGCGGAGTCAAGGAGGATCATTTCGAAACAGGCAGCTGTCCAGAGCAAGCAAATGTTAATTATGGTAAATTTCCCACCAGGTATCCATCTTACACGGCAAACAGCAAAGTGAAAAGTAATTTACTTTTAATTATTTATTTATTTTAAAAGGTGCTTGTAGGGACTATGAAATCAATGAGTAAAGATCAGTGCAAAAGTTGGTAAGCTAATTTGGTCGTCCTGAAGACTCCCTCCCTCCATAGATATTTAGAAAGATATGAGAAAATAGTACGGATATGAAATATCTTTGCAATCATCTTAAAATCTGTGTGGAGGAGTTTTAATGGGATGTGCCTAACACACCCATTGGCAATGACTTTGACAAGAGAAAGGCATTCTGTATATAACAACTCCTGATTTTTCACCCCAGTGTTGGGCCAAAAAGTGCTCCTCAGGTTTTCAGACCCTTTTTCTGACACTGAAAGTGGGAGAGTCCTCTCTGTGTGGGGATGAGTGGCTGGAGAAATCTTTAATATTGGAAGGGAGATATATCATGAGATTACAGTCATCCGTCCACATTCGCTAGGGTTAGGGGCACAGAACCCCTTGAAATTGGAAAAACTGTGAATAACTCTAGGCCTTTCCAAACCATATTTAACACACACAAAAAAGTATGATCGCCATATTCAACCCACCATGGATTCCTTTGAATCATCAGGGTTCCTTCACAAGGCAGAAGTAGGTGGCTGGTGGCCACCTCCACTGCTGCCCCACACCATTTTTAAGAGGGACTTACAAGCCTCGTTTGCAGTTTCTCAGTCTCACAGGCTTGCAGCCCCTATTGAAAATGGCATAGGGAGGCAGCAGAGGTGACAGCAAGTAATCCGTGAATAATCAAATCTGCAAAAATGAAACCTACAAATGTGGAGGGCTAACTGGCCAGCATGGCCAGCAACAGCAGCTTCTCTGCTCCCCTCTTCCCCCTTGCAGTCCAATCCAGGACCCTTTCCCATCACAGTGCTTCTTTAGAAGGACCTTTTGCCAAGATAGAAGATGAAATCTTCCCACAGTGGGACAGTGTGGTCAACCTTAATAATCGAAGGATGCCATTTTGAAGGGAGCCAGCATGATGTAATCATTTGATTGTTTTACTGACACTGAATCACCACTTGAGCACAAGAGCCCACCGAGGGACTTGGGCAAGACCTCTCTCAGCCTCAGAGAAAGGCAGTGGTAAACCCCTTTCAAACAAATCTTGCTGAGAAAACTCTGTGATAGATTTGCCTAAGGGTTGCCTTAAGTCAGAAATGACTTGAAAGGTTATTGCCTGCCTTCAAATCATTTCTGACTTATCATGATCCTAAAGTGAACCCATCATGGTGTTTTCTGCAGCCGAGAGTGCACCCAAGGTCACCCACTGGATTTCCATGGCCAAGCAGGAAATCAAACCCTGGTCTCCAGAGTTGTAGTCTAATGCTCAAACCACTACATGACACTGACTCTTGAGAACAATATGAACAACAAGAAACCATGTTAAAGGGTGCTGCATCGTAACACAGTGTGATTATGCTCAACACAATAGCCAGAAAGCCTGTAGTGTGTGAGTTCCTCTTGACATTAACACACACAGAGAGAGAGGAAGAGAGAGAGAGAGAACTTAGCATACTATCAAACGTATTCTGATTAATGTGATTGAAACCCTGTGCATAGCTGTCTGCAAGCTGCCTTGTGAGTTCCATAGTACTTCCTTCTGAGTATGTAGGTTCAACTTCTAGTTCACACTGAGGTTTATCAAAGTATCTTCAGCCAACTGAAATGCACCTTTTAAGATTCTAATTAGAAATGGGAAGATTCTGGAAAAGAAGCACGACTGTTGAAACTGCTAGAGCAAAGTAGGAAGATCATCGAAGGAAAGGAAAGGAGTTACCAGCATCTGTTAAACCATTTTCCTCATTCTCTGATATTTCTATGGTCATCTGTCACAAACAGTTGAGAATGAGGACACATTTGTGCCCTTACCAGTTCCATTAAAGATGTGAGGTTTCACCATAGATTTCTGTGTATAATTTTCACTTCTGTCCTTGCAGACATTTAAAAACAGTTTTTAGGGTGAACGAAGAAGTAACTTGAGAGCCATCATGGTTTAAACATTTAAACATTGGGCTACAACCCTGGGTTTGATTCACTGCTCAGTCATAGAAATCCACTGGGTGACCTTGGGCGTGGCTCACACTCTTAGCCCCAGAAAACCCCATGATATATTTGCTTTAGAGACTCCATAACTCAGAAATTACTTGAAGGCACACACATACAACAACAAGAAGTGACCTAGCCATATAGTGAGATGGTTTTCCTATCCTCTTTAAATCTATGGGATGGTCCCTCTATCATTCTTAACCAGCCATTCTATAATATCCCAAAGTTGCTGTGATGTTCCTGGTTGGCCTTAGTAACAGATACTAAAGCCATTTCCACACTACACTGTTATAGTGCTATTATTCCACTTTCAACATCCTGTGGAATTCTGGGGTTTGTAGTTTACTGAGGCCAAAGAGCTGAGAATTCTAAATGTCCCTCCCTAAACTGCAAACTCCAAGATTCCATAGGATGTTGAAAGTGGAATAATAGCACTATAACCGTGTAGTGTAGAAAGGCCCTAAGATACTGTTTTTCAAAACTGGCAGGCCTGTCCTATCATGTGTGTAAGGCTGAATCCATACCTGCAAAATAATTCATCCCTACCTTGATCCCAGTCCTGTTTGAACACATAACGTTCCTCCGGTTTTTGAAGTGAGAGTGCTTCTTTTAGACACCTGGGGACTTACACAACAAGCAGAACAATTCACAGAATTTTGGATTAATTGTGGTTGAACAGTTTGAGTACAGAGGTACCCAAATAGAATATGTCCTGGCATCTACTAGTGTCTCCCAACCTTAGCATATACTTCTGTGGTTATGCTGATAGTGAGGTGATAACCTATTATGTTCTTGGTGTTACAAACTGATGTGGTGGATGACTATCCAGCCAGCTGGGCCTGTCTTTCCTCACTCATCAGGTATCCATTTTCTCATAAAATGAGGGACAGTGACTGGGGGAAGTTTCCCTATTATAGACCTCTGGGGCCTCAACAAACTAGGCCTTCAGAAACTTAAATGTTGTCCAGCACTGTGTGGAAAGTCCTGCTCAGGCCCCTTGTTGCAAAAAAGTGCCAGTTCCACCTGTTGGTGCTGGTCTTCGCTCAGTGAACAGCACAAGCCTCCAACTGGCAGTCCAGCAGGGTGGTTGTCTGCTCAGACTGCCAGTAAGGAAGCTGCCAGGCTTGATAACGAACAGCCATCTCCAGCACCCCTGCTGAGCAACAACTACCAGCGTTCCCTCCAGAACAAAAAGTTATGCATATGTTTGAATACGAAGAGATGGGGCAGGACTAAACAGTATCCAGTCTCCACTAGCCACAGAGTTGGGAGTAGTTGTGCTGATCAGGAACACACATTCACTTCAGGTTAAGCATCTCTCCCTCCCCCAAAGGCCAGCATATACAAGATACTGACTTCGAATGGAGTCAATGAATGCTGAACTGCTCCGTTTATGTGTCTGTTTGATGGAGTGGAATCTCTGCTACCCCCAGTTGGGACTAGTTGTGCTGATCAAGAGCACACGCCTGCTTCAGGTTGAAGATCTCTCCCCCCTCAGTGTCAGCATATACAAAATAGAAGATATCAATTTCAAATGGAGTCAATATGCCCAATAATGGTGGCAAAGGGTTTCATATATGCAGATGTTTGAAGAGATGGAACACTGCTATTTGATGACTTCATGAAAAGAGGCAAACTGTAAGCACAAGCATACACACTTCAAGCTAGGATTTTCATTTTGATACCTGTAGCAGCACACAACAGAAATGAGTAAACAGCTGCATTGCAGCCCTACCCATCTGCAGGGAAGGCACAATGCACCATAGGTTTTTAAAGAAAGAATTCCTACAAATGGCAGCTCTTCAAAAATAAAGGAAAGGCCACCACACAATTAAGCAGCAGAAAACGTATCTCTCTCCCTTGCCCCCCTCCACCACAAAAGCAAACCAGTAGGAGGAGAAACTCAGTCTACATCTTCCCAGTCCAAAAAAAAAAATTAAAAAAAATCTGCCAATACATCCCAAACAGCCTCGCCTTCAAGTTTTGTTTTTTGTTTTTTATTGTTTTCATTTTCCATTGTTGCTCCTAGAGTGTCCGGCATGTACTGGCACACACTCTTCCAAGTAGTTGCAACCACCTGGACCTTTGTCTCACACACGTTGTGTAAAATGGCACACACAATAATTACAGAAGGGACATTTTCTTACACAACCTCCAGCAATGCAGTCAGGCATTACCACTGAGGGTTCAAACACCCAAATGCTCTTTCAAGCAATTTCCTTGCAAGAGTCAGGTGTTTGTTAAGTTTTGCCTTTTTCTCTGTCATTGTGCCCAGATATGGCTTCATCAGTCATTTTCTAAGAAGATATGCCGTATCCACTAGTAGTGGTGAACCAACCTGCTACTCCTCATTCCCTGCAGTTATCATTAAGTTGCCAGGAACAAAAACACCTGCTTGCATAGTATCATATATAGCAGAGTTGCAGAAAAAGTAGGAATGATGGTTTTTCCCACCTCAACCAATTTCCACATCGATGAAGCATCTTGTATGATCTGTGGTCCACTGTAGAAGGATGGAATAGGTGTGCTTTCTGTTTATGAATTCTCCGTCTTGTCTAGCTGAAGAAACAATTTGACAATGGCACCCATCAATTTCCTCCACCACTCGTAGAAATCACAAAAGAGAGAAACCATCCATTATCCACAAAGAGAAAGGGGAGAATGGGAAAGAAAGAAAAAATAACTGATGTGATGATGCCAATCTGTCTAATCAGAATGGAAACGCTGCCCTTACAACACTCCTCTCAACCATTGCCCAGGAAAATGGTGCAAGGCAGAAGTACCAATTACATAGCCAAGCATACTGCTATAAAAATTTCTGCAGCTGTTGAGTGACCAAGGCCAAACTAGTTGGCTGCAAGCTGATAAATACAACAATTTTCAGGTATTCAAACAGTGAAAGTGACTCATTTTTCCACTCAGATGGCCCACTACATGATTGAATCCTTCTTCTGTATGGTTGGATAAAGTGCATCCACAATGGCAAATATGCTTGATCAAGCCATGTGGAAATTGTCAACCCATTTCTTTTCTGACCAGACTGATATCACAAAAACTTTCCACTGTTCCTTGCTGCATAGGCAAACCCAGCAGTGCCAAAAATATCAAGGTTTCCAAGGAATGACCCCATCTCCTGAATATCAGTCCCAAAAACATATTTAGGCAACCCACTAATATATGAAGGCCTGTCATGGAGTTGCAGGACATGTATCACACAGGCTGTTACTAGGCTATGAATGTCCAACCTCTGAACACTACAAAATAATCTTTTGAAGTAAGGTATAAACCAATAGGAATAATTCCAATGTGATCTCTGTTTTAGTCCCATGAAAAGAGATAGTGAATTTGTCCAGAGAAGATCAGAACAAGTTTATCCGCCATTACAGGGGCTGGAGGGAACATGTGTGAAGACTAAAGTAACAGTCTAGGTATGGTTCTGGTAACCACTCAAATATACACACAATCCAATGGGAGTGCAGGTGGGTCATAGGAAAGATGGAGAAAAAAGAAAGGCTATTGGTTTATGCAGATATGCGCATAACCTGCAGCCATTGCAATTGTGTGACCTAAAATAATCTGATTCAGTGAACACATGAACATGGTAGAAATGCCCTTTTGTACTGATGTGACTTCAGGATGGGGGAACTATGTGACTTCCAAGACCAGTTTGGTTCAGATTATAACAAGTGAGTGTGGTGTTAAAGGGGTCAAACAGGGTCAGGATACTGAACACTGAAGCTGGGATACAGTCTAAGTTAAGGATGGCTTATTAATGTTAGCCTTTGCCATAAATATTGTAGAAATGGAATCTAGCAGTGACACTTTCATGAAACGCACCCTGTTTTATGGCCCAAAGCAGCTCTTATTAACACAGATGGAAGCTTCCTCTTAATTTTGATTGAAGTTAGACATCAGCCAAGAAGGTAATATCTCTCTTCAAAGCACATTCACCAGAGAACTTTGCCCCTTGCTTCAAGTACTGTTTAGAAAGTTGATCCCAGGTTTGGAAGCTGTCATTGGTGTGAGATATAGTTCAGTTCATCTGCTGGAAGACTGGCTTGACCTGTCTATAATTTCAAACAAAAGAAAATGAAACAAAAGCCTCTCATGACTAAAGTTTGCTTCCAATTAAAATAATGTGATCTAACATCTTGCAAGGGCCAAATGAAGACATTTCCACAGTAGTCTGTTATAGCACTATTATTCCACTTTCAACATCCTATGGAATCCTGGGTTTGCAGTTTAGGGAGGAGCCAGCTGGTCCCCCCCCTAAACTGCAAACCCCAGGATTCATAGGATGTTGAAAGTAGAATCAAAGCGCTATAACAGTCTTGTGTGGAAATGGCCTGAGATGAGTTGCTAAATGTGTCACCACAACCCACTATTATCTCTCTCCCTCCCTCCCTCTCCTCCCTCCTTCCCTCACACTATCTCTCCCCTCCCGTTCTCACACACACTCACAGTATGGAATATTTTATTATTTGTAATACATGCACTAAAATCTTGTTCTTCAACATTAACAAGAATGCAGATGTTAGTGTTAATTTAAGCTGCAGCTACCCAAGTAACGCTATCTGCAGAAGTGGAATACAATTAATGTCAAACAACACTAAAGCTTGATTTATGGTGATAGAAATTGAGAAGTGCAGTATTGAAACTAGGAACAATATGGCTGTGATCCTATACCGCAAGGATGGCATGTAGCACTTGGCATGTTCAGCTCTGCACCTTCTCACTCCAGCCCAGCTGCTGTGAAGCCTTGGGGGACCACCAATGCTGCAGTTTGCTGGCTTTGTTAGGGAGGGAAGCGGTGGGGGGGAGCAGAGAATTCAAGTGACAAAGAAGCATTCATCTTGGCAGTGTGAGAAAGAGAAAGCATAAATATAAGCAAATAATCTTTTTGTTCTGGATGTTTTGTGAGGATAGAAGAGAAAAATTGATTCAGATTCATTATCCACAATATAGAAGGGAGGGAGGCAGGGAGGGAGGCAGGGAGGGAGGAAGGAAAACCAGCATCCAGAAAGGCAAACTGGTAAATGTCCGACCACTCGTAACTAGTATCATAAATGAGAAAGTAGATTTGCTGCTACCTTTTGATTAAACATTCAGGCTTTCAGAAAATATCAAACTCTGTTTGTTCCCTGCTTTCTCTGAAAAATAACCAGATGTGAAACTTAAGTCTGTATAAAATGCTCCACATGCTTTTTAACACACCTTTTCCCTATTATTTTTCTTTCAGATAAAATCTGGCTGTCCTTTACCACTCATTTGCCCTGCACCATCTAAACTAGCCTCTTGCTCCTCATATACAGTGAGTGTTGAAGCCTGAATCAGTCCGCAGTCCAATTAGCTTCTGTTCATGGGATAGGCAAGGGGAGGACACCATTTTGCCTGTCATCTAAGACAGCACCATGTCTTTTTTCCATGACTTATTTATTCATAAATGTATAAACCTCCTACATTTTTAGATTTCAAAACAGTACGCAACAATAATAAAACATGCAGTGTAAACACAGTACATGAAATCAAAACCCAATACTTACTTTGTCTATAAAATGGATGATACACCAGCCTGCATCAGAAAAGCTTGCAAAAATAAATTAGTTTTCAACTTGCATCTGAAAATACAATATATTGGAGTATGTCTTGTGTCGGGGGAAGAATATTTTATGTAGTAAGTGTCAACACACTAGCACCAGCATGTTGTTAGTGACAGGAGGATGTGTGAATGCGGCTTACACATGATTAAGTCCTTTTTTGATAGGGCACAGGGAGGTACTTTCTTGACCTTTGACTATCTCAAAACATCCTTCTAGGAAGCAGTCCATGTGGAGGAGCTGCCGTTTCTTACCAGTAAAAAGTGGAAGGAGAGGGGAGACAATTCAGACCGTGAACCTACAGCTGCTCTGGACTCTCAGGTGTTACCTTGATTTCTGGGGTCCCTTGGGGGACACCTCAATGTGCTCCACGTGATGGGGAGTGGAAACTAGCCAGAGCACGAGCTATAGCAATGTGAGAGGCAGGGTAACCTAGTGGGTTCTTTTTATCCAGTTTTTACCAAACCAAAATGTCCAATAAATGATTTTATTGAATGCAAGTCTCACACACCAACGAAGTCATGCACACATGTACTCAAGAGCTATTGAGAAGCAAAAGAGAGGAAATTGGACAGAGGGAATATTGAAGGGGTATTGTTGGGGTAATACTGCACCTTGTCCTGAAGTCCTGGGTCCGAGAAGGCAGCAGAGAAGTGGAGCTAAGCACAGAGAGGGCTGAGGGGATCACTCAACAGACAGAGAAATGGTCTGCTGGGATGACTGGGAGTGATCCAAAGAACTGCTCAAAAACTGGGACTATTTGTAGGGGGGAAAGTACCTGGAGGACTAATCCTTTCCCAGGGAGAACAATGGGTGTTGGAGCAATAACGAAGCTCCACCATGGTAATTTCCTTCGTGTGATGGAATTGCAAGGTGTCGCCAAAGTCTCAGGATCTTTGGCTGTGTTAGTTTGTGGTGTGACTTTGTGTAAATGGTCCTCGCCTGATGGAATATTTGCTCAACTTGGGGCAGACACACTAAACCCCTCAAGTCGGCTTCTCAGGAGCTGAGGACCCTTTGTTTATTGTGGGTTTACACATCTTGAGGTCTCCTGGGGCTACGTGACTGGAGATTTTACTGGCCTGACCTGGTCTTCAGTCTTTCGACCATGCCTGCCTACATGACCTTTCAGGGGACCTCTCTGGCACATGGAGTTATATTTTAATATTAAAATTGTAGACCCCGGGATAGGGTTTCTCCCTCGAAGTAACACAGGGGAAGAAAACAGAGGATGTACTCTATCCTTGAGTGAGCATTCAGTTCTCACCATCCTCAGCTGAGTCCAGTTGGTACTTCATGGTCTGAATTGCCTCCCTTCCCACCTGTAAGGGGAGGGTGTGGTACTGTGTGGGCAAGTACACTCCCAGATAGGATCTCAGCCTAAATATTCTATGACGAATGACTGTAGGGCATGTTATACCTTCAGAAGAACCCCTCCAGGTAACTTCAAGGACTGAATATGTCTGCTGTATAAAGCACAGATCTTGGGTCAGCACTGACCTGGAGTTTGTCACACCATAGTATGAGCCCCTTAGAACACTATGATCATCCAGAGAGGCCCTCCTTTCTGTCCCACCACCCTCTCAGGTGCGTTTAGGTCAGCACTTTCAGTGGCTGCTCTCAGACCTTGAAAGTCCCTTCTTAGAGAGGCCAGCATGACCCCATTTTTGCTCTTTATCCGACAGCAGGTCGGCCATCAGGCTTTTATAAATTTTCTGAGTTTGGACTCCTGATGCTCTGCAAGTCTGTTTTAGAGTTAATATAGTTTTTGGTATAAGGTTGATAAATTTTTTAAATGTATTTAATATCTTTAGTATGTAATGTTTTAATTTTGTAAGTGATACTTTTAAATGGTTATAAATGGTTCTTTTCATGGATCTTTTAATCTCTACAGTTTTAATGTTGCTAGCCGCTTTGAGTCCCAGTGTCGAGAGAAAGGTAGGTCAGTAATAGTAGTAGTGGTAATAATAATAATAATAATAATAATAATAATAATAATAATAATAATAGAGCACCTACATGGTTGTTGAGATGGCACAAGAGCTCAAATGGATTCTAAAAGGTGTACAGTGAAGATGCTGCATAAAGTGTACACAGAATGACAGAGCTCTAGAAGCTCAAGATTTTTGAGAACGGATGGAATCATAGCAGCCATGCATTAAATCAGCTTGCCTGAAAACAAGCTCTGCTTATATTTTTACTGCCAGATAAATAAAAAGCTCCTTGAGGGAGAACAATACCCTGAAGGCTATAATAATTACATTTTAAAGTGGTCCCAGCATATTTATGAATGTTTTCTTTTAAAAGAACCTCTTTTTTTCCTTCAGAGGCCTCCTCATATTACAGCAAGTGAAACCAATCGCTTAATTTGACAGATTTCAGCACCAGGTTTCACGCATCAGAAGGAAGTCAGGTTCTTTGTAACTGCCCAAGGTGCATCTGTGGAGTGAAAGTGGTGGTGACTACAGTGATGGCTGGATAATCCATTTTTAAAGAAGGGGAGAATGGATCTTTTACGGCTTGTCCAGTCTTCCTTCTTAAAGGACTATCTGATGTTTTATGCAGTCAATCATCTTTGCTCTGCTTTTTGCCATCCTTGTTGCTTTATTTTTAGGCATTTCCAGCTTACTTTTCAGCCAAAAGGTATGGCTTCCAGAGGAATCCAAATAGCACAAAATTCTTTGGAGAATTTTTCAATCTATATTATACCAAATAATTAGTGGACTGGATGGCCATTTTCCAGCAAGAGTAGATGCTGTTGGAGTCCTAAAATGTAGGTTTCTGATTCCAACAGTATAGGTAGCTAGATTCATTTTATTTCAGTTCATTTTGATGATAGTTTGCCAAAAATCATCTTTTCCTTCATATTCAGGTCGGAAATGATGGGGGGAAAAATAACCATTTGAAGGAAAGGAAACAAAAATTGACAGACTGATCCATCCAACCCCAGGGCACTGAATGCTTACCTCTCTGAAAACTGTTTTTGAATCCTCGCATATTCATCCATATTAGTGAATGGTGTTCTGTTTTGTTTTTCTTCCTTCAGAAGCTCCCTATTTTCAGTACCTGTAGGGCAGGCAAGTACAATATTGGCCCTTTCCACACCAGGCAATTAGAACGGGGCAGTGTGTTCTCTCACGGAGGTCATTTGCACCTTGGAGCGGACTAGGAGCGGACTACTTACCGGAGATCCACACCTCAGTCCGCTCCAAAACGACCCCAAGTGGTCCTCCAGTGTGTTTTCTAAAGACCACAAAAAACAGGTCTTTATTTTCCTGGAACGTGCCATTGCATTCCTGCTCCCTTGTGCAGATTCGCAGGCTCGCACCAATGCAAGCCTGCAATCTGCGGTGGATGGGTTTTAGGTGTGACGAGCTTCAGCGGTTGGTCGGGACCCACAACCAACCAGAAGCCACCATTTTGGAAGCCGGAAGCCGCCATTTTGGAAGCCGGAGCAGTGCAGATCTACAGACCTTGCACTGCTCCAATTTGCCCTGGACCAAGGAGGAGCCCTGCAGAAGGGCTTCAGGGACAGTCCGCGTTACTTCGGACCCCAGAACAAGCAGTAGGTAATGGCACGGAGCGATTCTCTCACCTCGTGTGGAAAGGGCCATTGTCCTCTTCATGCTAGGAATAGCTGTGCCTATCCTACTTGACCAGTAGAAATACAACAGGGGGCTGTGATTTTTATTTATTTTAAAAGAATTTTCAGACAATTATAATTTTCTTCATATTTCTGATGAGGAAAGCTTTCAGGGTTTTTGTTTTCTTTTTTTAAAACAGAGTTATATAATATTTTTTCCCACTCTTTCTCAACAGCCAAACTATATGTACATACAACCTCTATAATTCTCCTACTTTGGTCTTCATTCTCATGTGACACCAAGCACAGAAGGGGACAAATGGGGACACATTTGCTGGCCCTTCTTCCTTTGTTACTTGTCCATCGACTTGTCCCTGCTGCCTGGAAGAAAGATCCAAAGAATTCATATACAGTCCCTGTGAAGAGAACCTAAACTGATACAACAGCATTTTCCTCCCTTCAGATATTCCCCATCCAACCCATGGAAGATGGTGATGATGAGGTGACAGGGACATGGCAGAAGGAGAGGAGCCAGTGACATGGGCCCCACTCTTCTTCTGTAACTGACCTCATGTTATCTTTACATTCCCAGGGTCACAGCATTGGCAAGGGATGTTTTTGCACAACTCCATCTGGTATGCCTGCTATTGGCTTTCTCTGAGTTTACCCGACTTCACACAGGCCTGTTATAATGCTATTATTCCACTTTCAACATCCTGTGGAACTCTGAGGTTTGTAGTTTCCTGAGGCCAAAGAGCTCTCTCGCTGAGAATTCTAAATGCCCCTCCCTAAACTGCAAACCCCGGGATTCCACAGGATATTGAAAGTGGAATAACAGCACGACAACAGTATAGTGTGGAAATGGCCACAGATACTCATGCCCTAGTTCCATTACATCTATGCCATTGCAGGGCACTCTGCATGGGACTATCCTTGATGACTATTGAACAACTATATGGGTGGGACAAAACAGCATCTAGGCTAGTAAATGATACATGATATTATGGCCATGTTACTATGATGCTGAAACACACAGTCAGTTGTTTTCTGGATCCAATTTAGTGCCTTGGCTTTCCTGCTTAATATCCTAAGTATCTTGGGTCCCTGGTTATCTAAAAATGAGCACCTCTCTTGTTATGAGCCTGCACAGCTGATAAGAACTTCAGGAGAGGTAACCTTGGGCATAGAGTTATTTGAAGAGGATGGTTGGACACATAGGAGCCTGTGCCGTTCAAGACCATGGAATGCACGCTTCTTGGAACTGAGATCAGTCCCCACTCTTACTGCCTTCGAGAACAGTGTGTAGATGCATCTTTTCAATCTGGTCATGTAAATTGTCTTGTTTCTTACCATTATTTGAACACTTTTTTTTTGTTTTAATTTACTTCTAACAGTGCTTGTTAACTGCCTTGAGGGCTATTTTTAATTGAAATGTAGGATAAAATGCCTCAGTCAAACAGTAGGAATTGTATGAGAGTTTGTACCCATATTGGACACCACCCACCCCAAAATCCTAAAATTATAAATCTTACAGACACGATTCCACAGTACTCTGGGAAATAAAATATGCTTTTCTTGCAAAGGTGTTTTTTCATGATAACTAGATATGTATGTGTGGCTGAGTTTCTCTGAGTTGGGATTACTTTTTTTTTCCTGAAAAGGGAGGGAATGAAGTAAAAGAAGATGTGCTTTGATGTGTTTGGTTATGGTCCTTGTCTTAAACAGATATATGTCTTACTGTCATGAGGTTGATTAAAGAAAAGGCTGAGCAAATGTCAGACCTGTCTATTTGGTCTGTGCTGTACACACCACTTAAAATGGGGTAGGCATTCAACTGTCAACAGCATTAGCATCTCTCCACGTCTGCGTACTTTTTAAAGGTTTGATGCTTGCAAATGACCCACTCTGAACACTGCAGGGTTAGCAGACATTCTCAACTAACTGTATGCCAAACCTGAAATTCCATACCAAGATGACATTTGTCCAACCCCCCAACCAAAAAAAAAAAAAGCCTTTCATTCAAACTCTGAAATATATATTGGCATTTCAAGACCATAAAGAAGTTTTGATAGCCTTGATACAGAAACTGGCCCATGCGTGCAATGGAATGTAGGAATGTCTATAACGCTGTATATGTATTGCAAGAAGGAAAAATATCACCACGAAAGGAAAGCATTCTCACACTTTTTTCTCTAGTTTTATGGCAATAATTTTTTGCCCACATCGTTTTTTAATGTAACTTTTTAAAAAAGTTCTTTAAAAGGACACAGCTTTCTTCCAATCTTTTATGAGTCTAAACTCTTCCTCGAAAGGCTTCCTCCTAGTCCTGCTATAGGTGGTAGCTGAAGCCAAGGGCAGAGGTATATCCAGTTGGAATAAAAATATCTCAGAATTTCCTTGCTTGCACAATGCCACACAAAGCCCACAAGTCCATATTTGCAGAACCCTAGTCCCCTCCAAACACACAGTCTTTTTTTTCTTTTTGTTTAACTATGCAAATTGATACTCCTGAATATCTGTAAGAACAGCAGTTTTTCTGTGGAGCTAGATATAGAGCTCAGAGGCAATTGGTAGCTTCCACACCACTAGGGCTATGAATACATTCAAGGCTTTGCTTAGCAATATAACATAGACTCAGCGCCTTTTTGACTGAAGCATGGAGTGGATTTGTTACCCCACTGACATGGAAATTACCATTCACCACTCATAAAGTGTCTCTAAATGCACCTTGTTTTGCCAGAGAATAAATTTTTCCTGATTCCTGTGGCGAATGGTTCAGGGATGGAAAAGTGCCCCTGGACCCCCAGAACTTTCATTGCGATCATGATGGGCACAGATATGGAATTTTATGAAGATTCAGAGTGATTTGCAGTGTTTAAATCCCATTGCAAATAGCAGGAGATGAGGCATATTTTTTTTAAAAAAAGCCAAAGCAAATATTCTATAACCTTCAGTTGTCTAGTAATGTAACTTTTATTTCAAACAGTTACACTGGTTATTAAAGAAATGTTTGTGATATGTAGGTGCTATGCTATGAGATTTGCATCTTGTTTTGCTGTTTTGTACATAACTGTGTCTTATTAAGTCTGATTCCTTCCCTTTAGTTTGTGACACCATTTTCTCCTCCTTCAAAGACTTCTGATTTTACTGGTTTTCTTAAAAGTCCTTTGAAAAGGAGGCATATTTTTTGCTTCCAATATTGAATAGGGAAGTAGTGGAACCTGTTCTTTCTGATGAAAATGAAGGTTAACAATTCAGGCTGTGTGAAATGAAAGTCAATGAAATTCACTAAACATATTAACTATCAGAGCTGATCCAGAAAAGAACTATAAAGCTGATTAATTTTAAAAAAAATCTTATTTGAGAAATAGTCTCCAGGATTCTGGATTCTCAAGCATGCGAATTTATGCAACATCTGTACAACTAGTGACAATTTCCCTTCTGCCCTCTTCACTCAAAACCCAGATTTAAAATTCTTCTTACAGCTAATAAACAAGTTCCAAAGGTTAAAGTGATGTCTGTTTATGGTGAGGAAATGCTACCAGAAGGAAGATTCTTTTGACATTTGTATATGGTGACACTCCTCACCACCAGCTCTCTCTAAAGAAAGTTCTTGTAACCAGGGGCCTCTCCACACTACACTGTTATAATGCTATTATTCCACTTTCAACATCCTGTGGAATTCTGGGATTTGTAGTTTACTGCAACCAAAGAGCTCTCTGGCTGAAAATTCTAAATGCCCCTCCCTAAACTGCAAACCCCAGGATCCCATAGGATGTTGAAAGTGGAATAATAGCACTATAACAGTGCAGTGCAGAAAGGCCCCAGGTTGTTCAACTATTGCTTGGCCATGGGCTTGACGTGACCCAGTGGCAGCTGATGGCTTCCATATCAGGTGGTGGTGAATCTGCTCTGGCTTTGGGGTTGGTCTAAGTCAGTAGTTCCCAAACTTCGGTCCTCCAAGTGTTTTGAACTTCAGTTCCCAATAGCCCCAGCCAGCTTGGCCAGCAGTCAGGAATTTTGAGAGCTATCTCCAAAACATCTGAAATGTTGGCAATCACTTATGTGAATGTTACAGGAGTCATCCAAACTGCTGACCCTGTTTGAACACAGAAGCCACCAACCACTACTATGCTGACCAACAGGAAACCATTGGTTTTCTCAAAATCTCTCCAAATTCCAAACATGGAATGAGGTCAGCAGCAGCTGATTTACGTACTATTTGCAGGACTGCATCTTCCATCAGGCAGAGTAAGGCAGCTGTGTCAACAGCCATTTTTGGTTGTCATGACAAGGCAAACCATTTTTTGTTAACTAACTTGTTAGCGAAAGCCAGTGTGGTGTAGTGGAATAAACCAGGGTTCGAATCCCCACTTGGTCATGGAAACCCACTGGGTGACCTTAGGCAGGTCATACTCTCTCAGCCTCAGAGGAAGGCAAAGGCAAAACCCCTCTGAATTAATCTTACCAAGAAAGCCCCTGATAGGTTCACTTTAGTGTCTCCATGAGTTGGAAAGCACCTAACAACACCAATATATTATTAATGCACATTAAGTGGCAAGATGGGAGAAATACTTATGGATTTCCTACTTCATGTGGCAGAATTGTTGGTGGCATATACACGCATAAGTGTAGCTAACGAGTGCCTGACTCTTTTTTAGATGGGTCATGGGGGTTATTCTCTAGCCTTTGCAATTCATCCAGATGGATTGCGACCTCCTTTCTCTTGTCCTCACACCACCCACATCTCCCTTCTCTAAATTGCCTCTTCCCTCCCTTCGTTCCTCACTGTGGTAGGAGAACTGGAGGAAGGGCATGGAATTGGACAGAGATT
The DNA here is from genome assembly GCA_948472985.1 of Iguana delicatissima. Lineage (NCBI taxonomy): Eukaryota > Metazoa > Chordata > Lepidosauria > Squamata > Iguanidae > Iguana > Iguana delicatissima. The sequence continues at coordinate 1,187,604 of CAOKZL010000065.1, forward strand.
GATAAAGCCTTGATAGAGATTCTTGGTCATGAATTGCTTTAAGTAGTTGGTTTGGCAGGTAGGCTATTTGCCACTGACTGGAAGCAGTGTGTCTTGGGTTAGGTCTAGCTGTTGGTCCTTCAAAAACAGCTATTTCATGCACTGTGGTCCAGATTCTCACAGTAAACCACACTGCTGTCCACTCACTAGCCCACATTTGCAGTGCTACTCATGAGCCCTATGATTTATTGATGGCTGAGTTGCATTGGAACCTGCTACTCAGCCAGATAGCAGGGGCTTTAGTTCACAAAATGGCTCAATGAATACAGAAGAGAGAGAAGCAGTGGTCCCGCTGTGTTTAAAATTAGTTGCAGCTATGACAGGAAGCTAGTCCTTTGCAATCCATTCTGATTTTCAGAGAGTACTGTGAGAGCTGCCTTTTTTTTTTCCAAGTGTCTCATTTCTTTTATGGAGACAGCAAGCCATGTTAGGGTTGATCTATAAGGTAAGATTCTTTGCCACATCAGTAGCCGTTGGTTTACATTTTTCTTTTTATAACATGCATAAACTATGGGGCCTTTTGCATGAAAAGCATTGGCTCCTGGATTTTTATAGCTACATTTCTCTCCCTCCATTTATGTTTTACAATTCAGGTTGATGTGGTATAAATTAGCAGCACTGTTCACTGGGGAAAAGATTGAAAACATAATGCTAACTTCATTTACAAGCAGGCAACATGTAAAGCAGTGATGTTTTCCTGAGGTCAGAAGGGAATCTCATTAACAGAACAGAGCTCATAAACTTTCATCCCAGTCCATCAAGATTCTAAGGCAACAGGGAAATAAACCTTTAGTGAAACTTAGAAGTGTCGGCTCCCTTGCTGGAATTAAAATGCTACATTTATTTCTAGAACCTGCCAAAACATGTTGCCTGTCAGGAATGAAACTTAAAGAATATGGAAAGTAAAAGACTTATACAAGGAAGATATCCATAGCAGTTTAAGGGGGAGTCTTTGAAAACCTTTAACTGAATCAGAGAGCTGGAAGGAATCTTGGAGTTGAGCTATTCCAAATCCCTGCTTAATGTGGGATCTGCAATGCAGAACGCAATTATAGGATCCCTGACAGATGGTCAACCAGTCCTTTCTAAAGCACTTCAGTCCTTTCTTAAGCACCTCCATCCTCTAAGGCAGCATGTTTCACAGCTGAACAACTTCTGCTGTTAGGAGGGGGGGTTTTTTACCCTAGCCTTTAGCTGAAATCTGTTTCAGTGCAATTTTGACTCCTTGGTTCAAGGCTTAACTTCTGGGGCCTTTTGCATAATTATAGCATACTATGATTCCCCTTTAACTACCATAGCAACATCTCATGAAATCTTGGGGTTTGTAGTTTGGTGAAGCACTAGAGCCACTGTGGTGTAGTGGTTTGAGCATTTGACTAGAAGTTTGGAGAACAGAATCCCCACTCATTAAATACCTGTTTAACCTTGCCTTCATTTGTGGAAACTTACTGATTCACCTTGAGCAAGTCACACTCTGTCAGCCTCAGAAGAAGGCAAAGGTAAACCCCATCTGAACAAATCTTACCAAGAACACCTCGTGATAGGTTTCCATAAATCAGAAACAATGGGAAGGAATATAGCAACAAGACACTAGAGCTTTCTGGATGAGATTTCTGAATACCCCTTCCAGAATTCCATAGCATGTTGACATGGCAGCTAACGTGGAATCATAATTCTGTAACTGTGTAGTGTGAAAAGACACTTGGGCAAGAGAGAACAATTCTGCTCTATCTTCTTCATTCCAGCCCTTCAGATATCTGAACACGGGTTATGTCCCCCTTAATCTTCTCTTCTTCAGGCTACCATTGCCAGCTCTTTCAGCTGTGCCTCCATAGCAACCTGGTCACTGTCTCCTAGACATGTTCCACTTTGTCAGGATCCTTTTAAAATATGTCCTACAGAAGCAAAGACAATACTGCAATGTGGCCTGGAAATAGTGTTCTTTAACTATATCCTAAAGACATCATATCCCAACTGATCTTGGAAGCTAAACAGGGTCAGCTCTGGGTAGTACTGGATAAGAAACTGTCAACAAATGCACAAGCTGAATATGAGCCAACCGTATAATTGGCTGCTAAAAACACAAATGCAATCTTAGGCTGCATTCACTAAAGCATACAATTCAGGAGGCTTTTATAAGAATTTCCTGCTCTCTCCCTCCAAACATCCCTAGGAAGCAATGGTTAAGTTAACTGGATTAGACAGATATATAGAAAATATCATAAATCTATAATAATAAAAGGAAATGCATACACATGTATATGTTTGTCTATCTTTTTGTCTTTCATAGTTCAAAAACTGTGGAGCTCTTACACTTGATATGGACAATGGTCACTGCAAGGATGCTACATTGTGCACCTTAAGTTATTTCTTTTTTTAAAAAAAAAAAGCTACTTGTCAATTGTAATCAGTTAAAATTTCCCTTTAGCCTAAATACCATTGTCAGCCACTAGATGACAGGCATCATTAACTACAACATAGCTGTTACTCATGACAAAGCCTCTCATTAAGAAGGGATTTAACTGAAACCACAGAACATAGACAGAGGCCATTGGGCCCCTCCCTAAACTGCAAACCCCAGGATTCAATAGGATGTTGAAAGTGGAATAATAGCACTATAACAGGCTAGTGTGGAAATGGCCAGAGTAGGAAAGATTGTATGCAGACAAGCTGAGATTCCAGAACAACTTGAAAGTAAGCTGGTCAAGATAGTTGTTGTTAACTGCTGTGAGGTCGACTTCAATTTATGGCGACCCCATGGTTGAGAGACTTCTAAGCCACTCTGTTGCCATCTGCCCTGCTGAGGTCTTACAGATTCAGGGATCTGTATTCCTTGATTGAGTCTATCCACCTGCGATGCAGTCTTCCTCTTTTCCAACTGCTGTCTACCTTACCAAACATTATTGTCTTTTCTTGTGAGTCCTGTTTTCTTATGATACGGTGAAAGTGTGACAGCCTCAATCTAGTCATCTTGGCTTCTAGAGAGAGTTCAGAATTGATTTGCTCTAGAATCCATTCATTTGTCTTTTTTAGAAATCCAAGATATCCGTAGAACTCTTCTACAGCATCACATTTCAAAGGAGTTGGGTTTTTTTGCTATCAGCTTTCTTCTCTGTGCAGCTTCCACAACCATAACATAGAAATGAGAAATATAATGGCATGGACAACCCTAATTTTAGTATTCAGTGATATATCTTTACACTTCAGGCTGATTTGCTTTTGAAATTCTTTGGTGTGCTCCATTATCCAACATGTGTTCGCAATACGATTGCTCGTGCCTCTTCTTTTCCTGGACCCAGCTTGGCCATTTGGCATTTCTTACTCCATATACGATAGAAGTCTTTGTTGTATGACTTTGCTTGCATGGGAAATTAATGCAATAGTCTCATGGTTACTGCAATCCCCAGTGTCCCCTTTCTTGAGGATTGGAGTATATATTGAGAATTTCTAAGCTGTGGGCAATTCCTTTGTTTTCCATATTTGTTGGTGGATTTTAGTTAGATCTAGATTCTGTCTCCAAAGCAGCTCTATTGGTATGCCATCTTTCTGGGTGATTTTTTTATCTCAAGTGCTCTAAATGCAGCTTTTACTTCACTTTCTAAAACTGACATTTCATCTTCATATGGCTCTTTCTTGAATGATATAGTGCTTGTTCTATCAGATAAGATTCCACAACAGAAGCTTGCATATCAGCAAGCAGACAGTAATTAACAGGCTTTATCCAAAGCAGCTGAGATGCTGGAACTGAAGCACAGAAGAAGAAGTTACAAAGTAGGAGGGGCCTGAGCCAGGAACCAGTGAAAATGAAAACTTTGCATTCTACAGTCAAGCCTTAAGCTATAGTGCTGATCCATTAATGATAATTGACTTGATACACTACATCCATTGGCTTGATTCATCACTTTTCAGACAGAAAAGAACACTTAGGAAGTATGTTTTGCAATGGTGGCAAATTTCGACAGCCTCAATTCAACAAATACACCTTCTGTGAAGACAACTTTTCAAGAAGAGGCATACCTATAAGCAAAATCTCATTGGTGGCATATGTGTACAGAAATCCATGCTACACACTTGTAGGTCCCTTTTTAGATATTGCTGCAGAGGTATTCAGTAGGAACTTCTACACACTTGGGTATGGTCCCATGATTATTTACTAGCTGGGAGTATGGCAAAAAGCACCCAAGTAACACCTGTTTAATCTTGCCTTCATTCATCTACTTCTTCTGGCTGCAAATTGCAGCTGGGTGCTTCTTGGGACTATGGATCCCATAATCCCAGGATTTCACTCACATGAAATGGAGACAATGGATGGAAACTTGTTGATATCTAACTGATGAGTAAACTTCCTTGTGGAACTAGCCGGACATTTCTCCCTATGTGCAACATCCATATTCAATCCAAATTTGTGGAAATGGAATTCATTTTATTTTTATTTATTTAGCTCTCATCTCTCTCCCAATACAGCATTCAAGGCAGCTTTGTATATGTATCTGCACATGCGTGCAAGGTGTGCATAAACATGACATGCAAGTACGATGCACACAACACGTGCATGGTATGTGCATTCAGATGTACATTTGGCTGCGCCACTGTGTATTCAGCTGTGCATTGTTCTTATTCATTACAGGGCCTCAAAGAAACAATGATGTGTAACTGCGCATGTGGAACTTTATGCTACCCAGCTGTGATGTAGGGTGTCAGCTAACATGTCCCACTTTGACATCTTCTCAATATTACTTGAAGCCTTTTGTATATCACATTAAAAGCACTACTCTGCTGCTAGAAACTTGTTGTAGTGCAACACTAGATACTTCGGATAGTAAACAAGCACTACCTCTCTAAAGAGATGGCTATTAGTGTAGAGTTCGCATTTCCCTAACTATTTTCTTAGGTCTTTATGCTGCATATGGGTTCCCAGAGGAACAAGAATAGACATGTTTTATTGGAGTCTACTGCTTGGGTGTTCAATCAGAAAACTTGAGTCTGAAAGGTTTATAATTATATGAAGGAAACAAGTTAAGTGAGCTGATTGGCAACCACATTTCCTGCCACTAAAATATCTTTGGCGCGGGGGGGGGCAGTAGCAGCCGCAAAAACAAAAAACAAAACACCACATTAGCAGCAAATGTGCAGCATGAATATATACATGATATCTTTAAAACTGATATTATGAACACAGGGTTTCGATAAACTTTAGGCTAAAAGCATGAAGTACTTCCACATGACAAAATTACAACCATTTGAGGATGAATTGAGCACATTTAAATAATGTATGAGAACAATTTCTGAAGTGCATGAAAAAGCAAAAGAAGCAAAGATATTTTATTTCTGAGATAACTTAAGTACGAGGATATTATTTTGTTTTTTACTTGAAAATTAGCCGGATATGTTAATTTAAGTGCAGATTTTAAAGTGACTCTATTGAGATTATGAAATTTATCTCTCTTTTCCCACTGAATGGAAGATAATATTTTTATCCCTAAAATGTTACTGTCTTGTTGAAGTCTTCATTAAAAATGTCTTAAAACTATATTAATAAAAGGGAAATTGAACGACTGTCTGTCTGTGGCAGCAATAACTGAGTAGAACATCATGCTAGACGTCTCAAAATGGGTTTGGATTTTGGTTGTCATCCAAGTTGCAGTATCCAGTTTCAAGTTGTAAAGCTAAAATTCTAAAGAAGGTTTCAACAAACACTAGAACTAATAACTTCCAAATTGTGTAGCAGCCAGCTTCAGGGGCTTTGTAGAAGCAAAAAAGGGGGACTGTCATAAGTCATTCAGAAATATTCATTTAAGAGCTAAATGACTCTGAGGCAAAAATGCAAAGATTCCAAAGACAAGAGAGAAAAGGTGGGAAAGCAGAAATGTAGCAAACTGCTGCTAAGATTCCTGTGTAAAATAAGAGTGTAAAAATGGAATAGGGCTCTCGGAGGTACTGCTGATCCCGAGGTTTTGAAAAACAAGAAGTTCCACAAATCCCTTTTGGGTATCAGGAACAGACCCAGGTAGCACCAGGTATATTTCAGATAGTTTTAAATAAATAAGTAATCAATCTCTATGGAAACTCTGCTTGTATTCTCTCATATGTTATTTGTAATTAATAGTGCAGTTCTGCACATACCTACTTATGACTGTTACATAGTTTAACCCCAGATAAGTGGGTACAATCAAGTATGGTGTGAGTCACAGTTCACAACCTCTGGCATTTCATAAATGACTATATGGGCATGCTAGTACCCCCTTCAGAAACCCTACAGAAAAGGAACATCAGGGGACAACAACAGAATGATGCAAAATAGACAGTTTCAGCTCAACAGGAGCAGAAAGTGAAGTTGGGGAATGAAAGGGCAGGACCCATTGCACATGGAGACATCTCGTGTGGGACCAGCATATCAAGCCCCATTCCAACATGAGCACCACCTCTGAATCTGACATAATTGCATTCTTTATACATTAGATTACCCATATTTGCAAGTGATTTTGAGACTTGATGTGGATGGTGAAACGTGCAGATAACATCAAACAGTATATTTTAAACCCCAGGATGGGCAAGGCAGTGAGGGAAGGAAGAAGATCCACCACCCAGCTCCTCTTTCCTTCCTGCCTTCCTTCCCAGCACAGCTTGGTGTGCAGACCCATCCCTAGGAACCAAATCCAATGGCAGGCTTGGGCTGCTCAGAGCCATGTGCCTCTCTTGACCAAGGAAGGAGTGTCTGTGCCCTTCCTCAGCTGAGAGAGGCATGGAGACAGACTGTGCCGGGCTTTGTATGTCCCTCTTGGCTGAGAAAGGAGTGTCCTGATTCTTCCCTGGCCAAGAGAGGTATGGAGAGACCAGTTGTGCCTTGATGTGTGCCTCTCTTGGCCCAGCCGCACAAAGCAAAGAACCTAGCCAGCAGGGGGACCTATTGTGTCTCTAAAGGGTTGTAACAGAGAGGAGGGTGGAAGTTTGTGCTCTGCTGCCCAGGAGGGTAGGACCAGGTCTAATGGTCTGAATTTACAAGAAGTTAGATTTTGACTGAACATTAGAAGGAACTTCTTAGCAGCAAGAGCTATTTGACAATAGAATCAATTACTAGAGCGTCTTCACTAGACAGCTACCTGCTAGAATGCTCTAGCTGGATTTTCTATGACCTATGAGGGTCCCTTCCAGCTGTGTGATTCTATGATTGTATGATTCTGATTCTAGTCCTCATGCATTCTTCAGTGTACTCAAAAAGGGCTTTTGTATTCACAGCAAAGATCATTGTCCTGTCTTCACCAGTTATTCATTTCTGGAGGCTTTGTTCTGTTGACTGTTATATGCTCTTTGTTTTGGACTTCGGCCTCTGTTCATTGTCCATGCTGTCTGGAAATTCTGTGAAATACAAAACCTACAGAGAGCCAAAGGATGAGAACCACTGACCTACATTATATAGTACTAATAGGAGATGCAGCTCCTGAAGTACTGAGTCCTGTAAAGTAGAATAGAACTTGGTGAACTCCACTCTGCAACATTTTGTTACAGATCTCACCCATACTTTACAATACTCTGCCCTCTTATAGGTGAAAAATCAATTCATTTTTGTGTTCTTTTGATTGCAGGAACAGGGTAAGTAGAGGCAAGTGGAACAGCTGACCTCTACTCTCAGAGTAGAGCGAATCCAGAGAATCACTTCAGACATTAGTTTCCCTTATCTGGAAGCAATGAGGAGGAACTGCCGCATCTTATGGCATTTGGGTAGCCCAGGAAAAGTATGATGTTAGCTATGTGGGCATGTGTACTATCATCCTTCTTTATGAAGAGGCACAAGTTAGGATTGAAGAGTTTATAGTAAAAGATGATGATCCCTTATTCTACGGAATGCAGGACACAGAACTAAATGCATAATTGATGGTGTACTGATAGACTGCATGGGATAGGGAGGGGAAGATAACAGTCTCTAAGACAGGAATAAAAATAGTGCAGCCACCCATCTGCTGTTGAATTTTAAGTCACAGCTGCCTTAGCCAGTATAACCACTGGTGAAGAATGTGGAAGCTGCAGCTCAGCAACATCTGGAGGGCCAAATAAATTGCTGTCCCTGCTGTAAGGTGTAGAAGAATGAGAAGAGTCTTATAACAAAAATTTAAAAAGATAATATTGGTTGGAAATGTAGAGGAAAATGTGGGAAATGCTGTGGAGTGCCCCTGTTCTTTCCTCTTTGTGGCTTGAAGAAAATATTTTCTAAGTCACAAGAATAACTGTAGAGCATACTAAATTACACAGGAAAATGTTTGTGAGCCTGTATATTGGAGAACACAAATAAATCACAAACCAAAGAACATCAGACCTGTAGTTTGCAAACTGGCACTGGTTCTTGTCTATAAACTGAGAGAGTGTTTGGAGAGCTGCTATAAAATGCTTCTGCAGATAGATTGTGCACATTCAAGTTGTTCAGCATCACTTTCACAGTGTAACATTTTTCAAACCTAATTCTTTAATACCCCATGTGCTATTTATCTTTCCTTTTTCCTTTTCCCCCTTTTTGCTCCTGTTCCTTCTCCTTCTGCTTCTCCTTCTCCTTCCTCCTCTTTTTCGGATCCATAAGTTATAAGTCATGAATACTGGCCATCACAGACTACAGTTTTATTCTTTAAAAGGGCAGGATGGAACCTAAATACCTTAATTTGGGTTTTTATGATTCATGAGAGTCTATCTGAAGCATGGAAAGAATGCTTATCTGTGTCTTTTAAACAGGTAAGATAAATAGGCCCAAAGACGGAATTATTATTGATGCAAATTACAGAAGTGTACATATGAAACCCATTTGTATGGCTATCCAGATTACTTCTCCTCAGCTTTGGCCATCTAATGAGTTGAGTCTGGGGCGACACTTTTGCACCCAGCGCAGGGAAAAGTATGAGACAGTGTTGGTCATAGTGAAGCAGACAACTGTGTGCAGAAAGAAAGGGTGGAGGGGAACATGTAAATCCCTTTGGCTTTGCCTCTTTCACTTTGATGTCAGTCCATGGAGATCTACCATTAAACCCACTAGGACTTAAGTGGTATGAAATCATAAGACATCTGTTCAAGGATGCCGCGGATTGACTATTAATGAGCTTATTAGGACCCAGCAGCCATCAAAACCATATTTATAGTATAAACTAGTACTAATGTTGTACTAAATTCCTAATATCATGTTTATTTTTTAGGAAATGTGTTAAAAGCAACACACATACATGTCACTTTAGCTAAACTGGGAAAGAAAAGTTGCAAATAGCTTTACTCACTAATTGCAAATATTTAGCTGCTCAGTTGAATGCTGTTCTGAATTTTTGGAAGGTTCCTATGCTAGCAGGAGATGCAAACATTCAAATCACTGCTGGGCAATGAGTCTTGGTAACAATTGTTGGTAATGTGTGAATACACACACTGCTTACAATTATTTAGACTTCTACTATCTGTTAATATAATCGAAGAATGATGTGTTTTTATGATGCAGATTGCTTAAAACATATGCACAAAATTGCCTTTATAAAAAACACCAGTTTCCAAACAGATGCAGTAGCAATGTTTAAAGCAGACATGGAATCATACAGACCTCTTGAAATGTCTTTACTGCAACTCCCATAATTCCTCACAATTGCCCATGCTGGCTGGAAGATTACAGGAACTGTAGTCCCAGAGTTCCTGGAAGACCACATGTTCCTTATCTCTTATAGAAAATGATGTAGCATCCAACATGTGCAAAAATAAAATATATTACTTAAATGACAAATGACAACGTTAAAGGACTTGAATGAAAAAAGGGAAAAAACTTAGCACTGCTCTTTGAACCAAACTAGAAGGTGAGTAGCCTTGTGAAACACATCTATTGCTTGTCTCTACCAATTCAGATTACAGAAAAAGAGTTAAACATCCACATCCTCTTGTTTTGCCTTGTTTAGTTTTGTTCTGAGGGGACAAATCTACACATATCAAGTTAGCATATCACGAACTTGGTTTATAGGCACATATCTGTCCCTCTCCTCACAAAGAAGCTTTCAGTCTTCTACTGTACAAGATGAAGCACCACAATCTAGCATCATATTCAATTTATGAGACTCTTTGTTGTATAGCTTGGCTTTTTTACAAATATGGGCAAAGTAGCAACAGCAATGAGTAGGCAGATGGTGGGCAGAGATGGGCCACTGGTCAATTGATGGCCAGTTTGACTACAGTCAGATATTGTGAAATATTCCATAAGCCACGATCTTAATGATACTTCAAGACTCAACCTACTCCTTACTTAGCACAACTGACTTTGGTCTTTTAATGGTCGCTATTACTTCGCATTAAAGAAATTTCAATTTCCTTCCTTTCTTTTTTTTAAAAAAAATAGCACTAAAGGGCAAGCTTTGTGTTCTGATATAACATCTGAAGGTGAACCATTTAAATCTATAGACAACTCATATAACACGGATAAGAGATGTTACATATTTTAATTATTTAATTTAACAGCTGAATAATAGCTGTTAAATACAGAAAGCCCTCACCTTTTGACACCCTATTATCTGACAACTCACTCTTTTGATGCTTCAGATGAAGAACAAATTCCATAAATTCGGTAAGAATTCTACTCTTTCATCAGTTCTTCTTGCCTATGGAGGCTTGCTTGGAACCATTTGCATGCACACAGTGCATGCCAAGTGAGCTGAGGGAGAGAAAAATGCATTAAGCTGGCTGAGATACTTTGCAAGAATTGCATGCATGGTTGGTCCCAGGTGAACCTCTATAAGTCCTTCCTGCTCCCTTAAATACATGGGTTCTGCTTTAGTATCAGATCTGATGATAATTAAATCACTGTTTGATCTTTACGTTATTACACTCTAGCAAGTCACCAATACCTTCAAATATTCGTTTTCATTTGACAAATCTTTGCTGGTCGGACAGATATTCAGTGGTAGTTCATGGACTCAGCAGATAAGGCACCTCATCCCAAAATGGTGGGGAACATTTGTTCACGGCCCAAGGAGAGGCAGGGACTGGCAGGAATGCTTGCACTAGCTATTGCCAGATAACAGGAAATCTTTTTGCAGCTGAAGTTCCTTTGTTCTTATTTAACACATTTTACGGGGGGGGGAGTGTCCCAGATGTACAGATTGACACTGATAGCACTGGACGTGCATTTATGCTGTGTTCAGAATGTCACTTGTGAAGCTACAGGAGATCAGCCTTGTTTCTTTCAGGTGGCTTCTTCTCATTCAGCTCTCTAGTGCTTTGCCAATAATCAAGGTAGGAGGATAAACATTAGAAACAAGGGGCTGCTTTTGTTCTGAGAGTCACAGTGGACTCAAAGAAGGAGGCGGCAAAAATGCATGAGAACAGGGATGGCATTTGGCCTTGAGCAAACACTGAATAATAGAAGATAGAGCAAACAGCTAAAAATATTTCTCCATTTGGATACCTGTTGACCCAAACTGTGAATACTAACGAGATTGTGAAGTTGACTTCATGATTAGGGCATACTTCTGTGCTAAGATTTATATGTGTAGGTATAGCAACAGGGATTTATGCTAATAGATTGCAATTTCATTTACCCCACTTGATTTTATAAGAGTTGATAGATTATTCAACCCACACCACTTGTATCCCCTCAGACTAATTAGCAATTACAAATAATTCCCATTGGATTAATTGGTTAGATAGCACTCATGAGGTAATTTTTTTTTCCAAAAAATGATGGTTCTATTATGATTCAGACTGAAATAGTCGCTTTTCAGATATGAAGCAACATATATCAATGTCGTCCACTTCAAACTTTCTCCGTTCATCAGTCTCATATTTCTTTGAATAATATGTCTTATGCCTTAAAGCTATGTTTTGTTTTAATTATAATTATTTCAGAAAACATATATGTGAAAGAGAGCGTGTACGACAGAAAGAAATGGCTGGCAAATTTTCCAAATTAATATATAGAATAATTGATTGTTTCATGAATTTTCCAGATTATTCAGAACGCTTGTCCACATTTTATCAAAGTAATGTTGATCCAGATAACACGTCACACATGCAATTATGGCTTCTGTGTTGCTCATTTAGAGGAAGAAACTGTAGCAACCTTAAACTCGGTTTTTGCAGTCTGCACTAGTCTTCGACCTCTGACCAACAGAAGTATGCAGCAGTCCTTACCGGGAGCAGTTATGTTTCCAGTTGGCTGGAGATGACATTCTGAGCATAATTTGCAGCAGGGGATTATGGAATAGTAATTCAGCTTGAAGAGAGTCATTTCCCCCTCAGTGTGAAGCCAGATAGGTCTCTTCCACTACCACTGAAAACTTCTCCTCTGCTAGCCACTTCTCTTTGCTCAAAGTGCATATGTTTTGTCCTTGGGGAAGGAAGCGACATTAGGAAATATGAGAGACTGCAGTAGATCTCTCGAGCAGAGTAATTAGTGTGCTAGGGAATTATTTGTAATTATTTGCAGGCAGTTCATCAGCCTGCTCCATCCCACACACAAGGCCTAGCAAAGAAAGATCCGTTCCACACCCTACCTTTTCCTGAAGTTGTCCAGCGGGGATCTCAGTAGCAGCTCTGCTGGGATGGAAGTGTGATGCGAACACTCCCTCTGCATTGGCTGGCTCCCTGCAGAAGGGAGTGTGATGGCCATGCCTCTTCCTTCCACAGCACAGCCACGTACTTTCCCAGGCTGTGCCGGGGCAAGAACTGCAGCCGTTGTACCTCTGTGGCTTCTTCAGGACAGGTAAGTCTGGGATCGTGGCACAATTACATGTCATTGATGGGGAAAACCTGTCAATGATTTAATCCATAATTGCGCCACCTAAGAATGGGAGAAGGATGGGAACATGACGACATAATGCAGAAGCATCGTTGTGATCCTATCCTTCTCCCATCCCCATTGTAGGATGGGAGGGCGCTGGGGAAAGGGCCTTTGTCTTCTTTATAAGGTATATAAAAGTAGTTTTACTCACAAATGCTTATGCATTATCAACACAAGTTCATCTTCTTGAAGAAAGATAAGAAAAGAAAGGTGTCAGGAGAGTTGGAGCAGCTCACCTAGAGAGGATTTTATCACGCATGCTCCGTGGAGGACAGGCAGGAGAGAGGGGGCTGAGGGCAGATGACACTCCAGAGAACAAAGGAAGGCTCCATGATGCCGGAAGAGAGTGAGTGTGAACAAACACAGAGACAAATAGGAAGTTACCATAAACAAGTTGTGTCTAAACTTCTCGAGGGTGACATGTAATTTAATTGCTGGTGAATGTAGGCATGTAAAGGATAGTAATTCCAAAAATAAAATAAATACAATACAATACAATAATACAATATGGTAGCAGGAGAAAGTATTCTGGGCGCAGATTCACGAAATGATAGAAGACATTTTGAAGATGAAGATTCATTTGAAACCTTGGATTAATAGATGATTTGATAGATAAGAAACATGGAAAAATACTACAGTAAATGAATACAGTGATTAGATTGCTTTTGACACAGAAATGGAAAGATTCCGTGATCCCACCTCAAGAAGAGTGGTTAATGAAATTGTATGATCTGGCAGAAATCAACAACCTGTCTAGTTTGATTAGACACAATTCACTGAGTAATTTTTTAAAAGACTGAGATACAATTACAATATAGCTGAATGGTTATTGGGGTGATTTTAGTTTTGGGTTTTGAAGACTAGCAGCATTCTGCAAATAAGTAGAAGTACATTTTATTTGCATATTTTTGAAGAAGTACAGTATATATTTTACTAGAACCACAAGTTGAGAATCTGGAAGTCAAATATAACCACAAGTTGAGAATCTGGAAGTCAAATATATACCCTTTTTGCCCTGTTTTAGTTTAGTATTTTTAGTTTGGGTTAGTGTAGGTAGTATTTGCTGAGTGTTATCGCACGTTTCTTTCTGTTAGTATTCTTTAATGTCTTTTTTATTCCCTTATGTGTTGTTTTATATATATCTACATTTTGTGTTGAATAAAAATACCATTTAAAAAAGGTGGCGGCAGGAAGAGAACAAATGGCACTGTGACCATCAAACTTTAAATCAAGCCCACTTCCTTAAAGTTTTTTTTATGCACAAAGTGCATAATGTGCTTAGTCTCCATCATGATCAGTCCAGATTGCTCCTTAGTGACAAAGCAACAATATTAGGTTACTTTTGTTCTGATTCTATGGCTGAGTTTGCTGTTACATGTTGGCTGTTTGTTCTGAGTCACTTCTGAATATTAGCCTCCCTGGTTGCATTCTTAACCCATTAATCCATCTTCCCTCCAGTGATTTCCTCAGACAAACATTATTTTTAATTCCTCTTCCTCTTCCTCCTCCTCCTCTTCTTTATTTATTACTATTATTATGAATTATTTCTATCCCATCTTTGTCCCATAATTGGGACTCAGACACACTCACAGTTTAAAAGAGCAATGCCATTAAAACATACAGACAGTGAACAGTAAAACAGAATTATTCACAGTATTAACACTTGAGACTTCAAGTTAAAAGAATAAAATGCAAATTAAAAAGGCTTAATTTTTTTTTTAAATCAACACCCCTCTGCCTGTTCTTTAACATCTTGTCTGACTAAAAAGGTTTTAACCTGCCGACAGAAGGACAATAAGGAGAGACCATCCAGGCCTCCCTGGGAGGGTTGCTCCAGACTCTAAGGGCAGCCACCTAAAAGACTCTATTTTGCCTCCCTGCCAACTATGCTTATGATGGTAGTGGGACTGAGAGAAGGGCCTCTCCTTGCTTTGCCTTTGGTTGCATCAAATTAAACTTCTACTGTAATCAATTACAAAAAGTACTGTATCTGTTGGCATATTAGACGCACCGGCATATAAGACACAGCCCATTTTTCAATGGATATTTTTCAGGGGGAAAAAATTAGTGTCCTGCTGAGACAAAATGCATAGGAAAGGGAGGGAGGGTGAAAGTAGCGCTCATGCAAGGCTTCCCTCACCCCCCTTCACTGTGGAGAGAACTCCCCACCAAGGCAAAACAGAAGGGAGGGGACTGGAGGAATCTTCGTGCAAGTGTTCCTTCTTTCACCTTCCCTCCCTTTCCTATGCATTTTGCCTTGGCGGGGAGTTCTCTCCACAGAGACAAAACAGAAGGGAGGGGGGTGGTGGAAACTCATGAGAGCCTTCCTTTCATGCCCATCCCATTCCTATACATTTTGCCTTGGCGTGGAGAGGGAGGGTGGGTAAAAGGAGGACTCACAATGACACACCTGGCATATTAGATACACTCCCTTTTCAAAGACTATTTTTGTGGGGGAAAGGTGCACGTTATATGCCAGCAAATACAGTACATGAAATGAAAGCCATATGAGTGAGGAAAATCACACAACACAAAAACTGACATCCTTTACATCTTCTGGGAGCATCTCTGTAAAAGAAAATGTGATAGATGTCTCATCAGGTTTTAGCCAGTAATTCCCGGAAAATTTTGCAATTTCTTTATCACAAGTAAGCCCTGTCAGGAAAGCACTTGGAGAAGCTACAGGCCACAGATGACTCTGCTATCCCCATTCATCCTTTCCAAAAATCCTCAGCCTCCCCTTTCTTCCATTTTAACATAATTGGGGCTGTTTCTTGTTTAAACACACTAGACATTTGCTGCCAAATCTTGCTTGTAGCTCTGCATGATGCAAATAGATTACATTGTTTTAGAAAGCCATCCATGTAAAGGACAACTTGCAATAACAAATTGGAACCTTAAAAGCTGCAAGGTGTAATCCAAAATATGTCTATCCAGAAATAAGTATCACTGAATTCTGTGGGACTTTTTCAAATAAGATTGTATAGGATTGTATACATAGGACTGAATCATATTGTTAATTGTACCAATAGTAGAACCATTGAATCAGTGGGACTGACTTATGTTTTCATTCACTGTTCAGCAGTTGATTGAGTGAATCTAATCTACCTGGGACTGACCAACATGAATTAGGTCACAGTTTCCCAATGTCCTGTCTCTCCTTTTATGTGGGTTCTAGCAGTTACTGTTCTTAATAACTGGTTATTTACAAACTAATTAAGGCTTAGTTATTAGATACAGCAGAAAATCTAATTATTTCACCTTGTACATCCATGGATGCTTCCTGATATTGTGTGCACTAACTGGTTATACTATATTTCACACTTAACTGTAACATCCATATTAGCAGAATCTCACACTTTTAACTGTCACATGTATATTAACTGAATTTCACACTTTATCTGTAACAAGCAGCACACTTTTTTTTCATTCAGGCCTTGTTCTTAAAATGATACTGTGGGTGTTAAAAGCAGAGGAATAATATTCACCTGTTTCAGAGAGTACTGCTTCTCAGAAGCTCCTACATTCACATCAGTTCTCCACTCACTAACTGATACATTCTGGAATGCCCTCCTATGGAGCCTGAGATGGCAACCACACTGCTTGAGCAGCCAGAACATGGCTTTTAAAGTACATTTTCAGGTTAAATTATTGCTGTTGTTGCTGCTGCTGTTTTTAGCCACATTTATACAGTGTGCATATTTATAACATGTGTTTCCAACCTGGTTATCAAAATGTTCAACTGCTGTATTGGTCTAGCACGTCATTCAGTATTTCACAGCTGAAAACCAGGTCACTCACTGAGCACAATATTCACAATATTGGAATGGGGTCAAAACACATTTACCTGGGAATAAATACCACCAAACTCACCAAGACTTACTTTTGAGTAGCCATGTGTATGACTGTGTTGTTAATTTAAATAGAATATTGCTTTTCTTAGAGGCAGATTCTAATTTGCCACCAGTGAACAGATGCAAAAATATACTCTCTTCTCTCTCATACCAATACACATTTCAAACTCGCATTTCCTCCTTCTTACATGTCTCTCCCCCACAGCAATACATAAAAACACACTTTCCCCACTACTATTTCATATACAACTCTTTCTCTCTTATGAACCCGAGCCATATATGTACCTACCCACCCACAGAGACACACATTCTTATGTGGAGTCCCACAAACACAGAGATACAAACTAACAACAAAACAAAAATACCCTACTCTGTTCCTCTCCATCTCACTGCTCATTGCTCACTGCTCCTGCGGCAAACTAGCAGAAGACTCTGGAGGACCCTCTACAGGGAACAATACAATGGGTTGCTAACATACTTAATCCACTGTTATGTATATCCCCTGACTGACATGCACCCTAGGGGATATCCCATTTAACAATAGGCCATCACACAGGCCAACTGTAACACATGCAAATTGCTCCCTCCCACCCAGGGACTACACAAGTATATATACTCTGTCTCACTTCCATGCCACCAGATCCTCTGAAGATGCCAGCCACAAATGTAGGTGAAATATCAGGAGAAAATACTAAGAGAACATGGCCTCAAAGCCCGGAAAACCCACAACAACCTATGGATTCTGGCCGTGAAAGCCTTCAACTTTACATAGCAAAAGACTTTTCATGTCCTCAGAGTCTGAAACAGACTAACACACCTATCTCTTAAAAACCAAGCATTATTCTGTCCTCCTCAAACAACTCCTCGTGATGGTGGTGGTGACAACTCTTTCTTCCTTTCCTGGATTTCTTCTTCATTCTGAGACATATCAGGAAAAAAGACTCCTCTTCCTCTACTACTACTCCTACCACCACTGCTACTACTAGTAGTAGTACTACTACTTCTTCTTCATCTTCTTGTGGAGGAGAGGAACCAATGCCAAAAGGCCTCAATATCACCACCAACTGTGACTAAAGAAGACCTGCTTATTCCCTACTCAGATATCAGTTTACTCTTAACCTCTTAAAAGACCTATACCACCAAAACACATACATACATATGTGTTTGAAGAACAGCTTTTTTAAAATCTTTATATAAATTACTGAATTAAGTTTTATGGACCAGGAAGATATTTGGACCATGGAAAGAGGCAGCTGTATTTTTAATTCTGAAAGAAGGTCAGACTGGTCAGCAGCATAGTCAGCATCTAACAGTGGCTAAGGCCTTTTCCACACTATACTCTTATAGTGCGATGATTCCACTTTCAACATCCTATGGAATCCTTGGGTTTGCAGTTTTGGGAGGGGCCAACCAGCCCCTCCCAAAACTGCAAATCCCAGGATTCCATAGGATGTTGAAAGTGGAATTATCGCACTATAAGGGTGTAGTGCAGAAAAGGTCAATGAATTATGGACCTATTTCATTACTGAATTATGATTACAGGATTTTTAAAATAGTTTTGGCAGAAAAAGTAAAGAGAGTTTTATAAGATTTTATCCATAAAGACCAATCTGGATTATTCCCAAAATGATAGTTATGTGAAAACAGTAGATGTGTCTTGGACATTTTGGAATATTTAGGAAAGCATAATAATAATAATCAAGTAGCACTTATATATTTAGATATGGAAAAGCTTTTGATAATCTGAATTGGGACTTTTTCTTTGGAGTTTTAAATAAGATGAGGTTTGATGATGACTTCACTACATGGATCAAGTCAATTTATGATACCCAGGAAGCATAGATATTGCTTAATGGTGAACTGAGAAAACTCAAAAAATTTAAGGCATATGTATTTTTAAAAGAAGTATATAAACTAAGATCATTTGCAGATGACTTAGTGATTGTGTTAGAAAATCTTACGGACAGTATAGCAGTGATTTTGGAGACATTAAAAGAATTTGGAGATTTGTCTGGATTTAAGATAAGTAAGCAAAAGATGATGGTGTTGACAAAAAAAAATAATGAGAAAAGAGCACCAGATACATTTGATGGATATACCAGGTTTCAAAATTGGGAAAAGGTGAACTATTTAGTTATTGCTATGGTGAATATGAATTGTATGTTATTGAAAAACAACTATGTTGGAACTACATTAAAATGGATTTGCTAAGATGGACAAATCTTGAACTATCAATGTTGGGGAGAATTTCCATGAGAAAAATTAATGTTTTGCTGAGAATGCTGTTTTTATTCCAATCAGTATTGATTTTGAGCAATGATGTGCTATTCAAATAATGGCAGAGTGACTTATAAAAAATGATATGGCAATGGAAGAAGCCAAAAGTTAAATATAAAACTTTACAAGATGCAAAACAAAGAGAGGGATTGGGATTACTAGACTTGAAACTGTAGTTTTTCACATGTTATTTCATCTTGTTGAAAGAGCAGGTTTGTTAATAAATAAGGAGTTGCTTGACTTATGCATGAACTGAAGTTTGCATGACATGATTACATGTGTTATGATAAAGCTAAAGTGAATGAAAATTTTAATAATCATTATATGAGTTTTGCTCTGTTAAAACTATGGAATAGATAGAAATCATGATTATGCCCTAAAATACCTTTGTGGCTTTCATCACAAGAGATTTTTTATAGAAATGGGACAATACCAAAGAAAAAGTGCGTAACTTTGTAAGATCTCTTGTAACTTGCCCAAGAAAAATATAGAATTAAGTCAAATGCAGAGTTAGTGACAGAAGGCTACAGTTTTCAATTGTTTTCTTATAGACATAACAGAAAGATTTAAAATGGGTTTTAAAAACTGTATGGTTTTGAGTTGAGTACATCAAAATTGAAGAAACGCTTGAGTTCAGGTGATGAACATTTGATGTTATGTACTTTTTTGTTAAAAATAGAAATGGAGAGGAACAGGTTAAAGACTATCTAATAAAGTGGCTGCAAAATTTTGGGTGTAATATACAGTTGGAGCCATGAGAGATAATGTGATTGAAAAGAATGAAATTTACTCTATGTTATGATCTTAAAGAGAACTTTAGTAAGGTATTTGATTCCAGAAAAATTGCCCAAAATGCATAAAGTTGTTCCAATGTGCGTTCGAAACATGGGCAACAGGTAGAATCTTTCTACTACTTGTGTTGGACTTGCAAAAAGCCAAATAAATAAATCTAGAATCAAATAACGGTATGGTACAGACAATTTTCAAAGTAAATGTGCAATTTAAACCTGAATTCTTTTTTGCTTGGGATTGGTAGATGACCAACAAGAAAAGAAATACCAAAAGATAAGACAACATATGACCACTGCTGCAAGATTATTGTATGCACAGAAATGGAACAATGCAGCAAGACCAATCAGTGAGGACTGATTAATAAAATTGATGAACTTAGCTGAAATGGACAGTTAACAACACTGAATAGAGAAAAATCATTCGTGACTTTTTTTGAAAGACTGGGAATCCTTAATAGGCTTTTTGCAAGAAAAAAGAGAATAATATATTAACTGTAGGATTTGATAATTAGTATACCTGGAAAATAAGCTGTAGGAGTAGATAATTGATGTTTACAATTGGAGAAATTAATTTATACAGTCATGTATAATCTTTACTAGAAAAGCTGAAAGTCAAATGTATTTTTTTTAATTACTCTTCACTATCTCTGTTTTTGCTTTACTATTTTCTTTTTGCTTTCTGGTCTTCTGTTTTTTTCTTTTCTTTTTTGCATTTATCTTGATTTTTCTTACTGTATTGGAAAATGTTTAATAATATTTACTAAAAAAAAAGAACGTCTTCAATTTTAGAAAGAATGATATATAGATGAAATTTACAAACAGACTTATATCTGGACATTTGATCAGCTTTTATAGAATCTTATGACTAATGTGATCATTTTTCCTCCTTTCACATTTTTATTTTCCTGTATTTGTTATACTGAAACATTATTGTATGTAAATGAGTTCCCTTTTGAATGTAATTTTTTTAAAAAAAAATAATTTTTAAAAAAGCATACATAGAATCACCTTTCAGACATCACACTGAAAACCTAAAATCACAACTTTGGTGTATTGGAATTCATTGCTGAGCCTGTGTGTCTAGAATTTCCTGGTAGCTGGAAATGTGTCTGGACAGTGAAAATCTGCACAGCGTCTGTGCCCGTTTCTGGAGATGTCTGATCTGACCATAGTGCCACATCTTGGTTACTTTCTGTTTGGATCATTCCAAAGCACTCAGCATGGGACGGCCTTTGGAAAGCTGTTGGAAGCCTCACCGCATGCAAAAACCATTTATGGGAGCCAGTTACAGGAAACACCCAAAATCCTCATCATGATCATTTTGCTGACTACCAGTCTATCTCTAGGCACAATGAAATAAGGGAGACAATTCTCTCTCTTCTACCACCTTCAGGGGCATGTTTGAGGGCACAGAAAAGGACCTGGCGGAGGGTTGCTCTGAGGCTGGGCAATGCTATTCCAAGGGAGGCCAGGCTGACCATCTCCCTATTGTCTTTCTGCTGGCAGTCAAAAAGTCTTTCTATGCAACTTTTCACCAGCTGACTGGCTGGAGGGGAAGGGACTTTTCATAGAGGTCAATGTACTTTTTCTTCTCTCCCATCATGAGTTTGTAAAGTGATTTTAACTTATTTTCAGTTCCATTGTTGCTTTGGGGTATCAATCTGTTTAATTCTTTTTTAGTATTACCCGTTATTCTGGTTTTAATTGTGACTATTTTTAATTGTACCATGAGCCACTTTGAGTGCCAGTATTGAGAAAAAAGCAGGTTATAAAAGGGAGAGAGGGAGGGAGGGTGGGAGGAAGGAAGGAAGGAAGGTCTTTATAAGGAACAGAAACACTGAGAACAAAGTTCATATGCACATGCCACTGTCATCTTCATGCATGCTCAGCAAGCATTTACCAGAATTCTCAGTGAATGCCTGAAGAGGACAACTGTAGTGTTGAAGTGCCTCTGGAAGACAGTGCATGGAATATTAATATTTATTTATTTTATTTAAAACTGATAGATACACTGCCCTTCAACCTATTTGAGTTTCAGGGTGGTGTACAATTACAGTTTTTATTAACAGATACTTCCGAATGGTGTCTAAAGCACTTTTCTTCTGGAAAACACTAGCTTTTAAACGTGTTATATGGCAGCAACCTGAGATTACATTTGTAAGTGCCCATCGGGTGTATTAATAATATTTACTGATAGTGATATGGAAAGTGAAACTGTGTGCAAAGATTTTCTTTCCCTCTCTTAGCAATTTTGTTTAGGAAAATACATGACCTAATTAAGATAAAAGGGATAACAACCTCTGGAATTGTTATTCTAGAAAATAAAGAGCACTACTTTAATGGGACTTAATTTCATCATTAAATATTTTAAATGGTTTTCTATATAAAGTTGCATTTTTATTTGAAACAGACTTCAAATATATGCACTGTGACATTTTCCACAGCTTTATAATTAGGAAGAAATTAGTGTTAATGAAACATTTAATATTATTTATTATAAGGAACAAAAATTAAAATGCTTCCCTATGGGAGCTTAATTACCAATGCCCTTTTTTTTTCCAGTTCATCACATAATATAAGCACTGCAGAATGGATTTTGCCCCTGGCTTGAAAAAAGCAGACACAGAAAAGAGGATTTCAGCAATGGCTTCATGTCTGTCCCCGTTACAGCCATTTGGTGCTGTCGTACATAATCCAACATTCACATGGAATTTCCTTGTTTTTAAGAGAAACCTTGTTAACTTCATTTATTCGTGATTGCAGTACTGTGCATTTCTCTCCCTGATAGTTACTGTATGAACCATTTGAACATATATGCTAGATCTGCTAAGGGCCTATCTAACGCATTATTCTGTCCATACAGTTATCAGCCAAATGCCCTCAGGAAGGCAACCTGCAGGACGTGAGTGTAACTGTACTCTAAATCTCATGTTTCCAAGAAACTGATATACATAGATATCCTGTCTCTGATTCTGGAAGTGATGCATCACCATTTTGACTAGTAACCACCAATGGTCCCAGTCAACACGGATTTATCCAACATCCTTTAAAGGAGCTTAGGTTGATAGCCATCCCTATATCATGTAGTGGTGATTCCACAATTTATCTACATGTTTATCTACATGCTGTCTGCTCTTTTTTAGCATTATTACAAGAAAAAAATCAACATGACAAGAAATCTAAGAAGCGTGCCGTGCAACTTATCACGCCACTGCCACTGCAAATTGAAGTGTGATCACCTGGCCGGCAACCTCTTCCGGCTTGCTGGCAGCCATTTCCAGGCCCACGCAGTCCTGTGCAGCCCAGAATTCCCTTTGTTTTCCAACAGCCAATGAATTCAAAGCTGCTCCTTTGAAGATGGGCCCAAATGGAAGCCTGCAGGCTTCATTCAGATCTGTGTCCAGGGTATTTAAGCAACTGTCACCAGACTGCTTGCCTATCTTTCCTAGGCAGCTCTTGGAGATGAATGGCGCTAAGGAAATTGAGCAGCAGAATCCATGGAGAAGAGCAGCAGGGAAAAGGAGATTAGCAAAAAAAGAGCTGGTCACTCAACAGCCCTTATCAGGGCTAGCAAGCTGAATAACCAGTGCTTTGTCACCTAATACCCTCTGCCCTAGTTTTTGTCCAAGTTTACATGTTGGAGGGGCGGCTGTAGTGTCCCACCTACAGGTGTTTATAGGGTGACATACATACCTGTTTGGCCCCTCATTCAAGTCAGGGACTGTGTGTGTACAGCAGCTTGGTCTCTTAGAGCGCTTTGCTGTATTTAGGCAGCATTACCAGGTACTCAGGTTATTTGCCTGCTAGGCACATTGTTCTGGGACATAGGGGCTTGCTTTGATCAACAGCATGGTTCCCTGGTCTTGTGGCATCCTTGTGGCTCACTGAGCATTTCAAGCTACCCTTGGTACCTTGTTGCCCTTTTGAAAATAGGGACAATTTTTTGCTCTTTTCCAGTCCTCTGGTACCTCACTCAGTCTCCAAGATTTCTCAGAAATGATAGCAAGTGGTTCAGCAAACACATCAACAGGTCCCTTCAATACTCTGAGATGCAATTTATTTGGCCCTATAGACTTGAACTCTTTTAGGTTAATTTTGGTTTGCAGTTCAAATTCTTTATCAAGGTCTCTGCTGATGCATGGATGCTTGCAGTTCTCCTTTTGGGGGAAAAACAGAAGTTGTTCTACCTTTTCATTGTGACCTGTCAGCATTTTACCATCTTTACTGAACAGCAGACCCTCCATTTTCTTGGTCATTCTCTTGCTTCAAACATATCTGAAAACTCCTTTTTTGTTGCTCCCTGCTTCCCTAGCTAACCTTGGCTAACAGAAAGCATTATTAAATCTCATATATATCAATATAAAATAATAAAAAGAACTGTTCCTTCACAAACCTACCATGGTTCTAAGATCTTTGGAGGTGGGACTTCTCTCAGGCCCTTTCCGCACCGGGCTTTTTAAACGGTGCAGAGCAACTTCCAACGAGGTCTTCTGCACCGTAGAGTGGACTGGGGCGGACTACTTTTTGCAGTTCCGCATCTCAGTCCGCTCCGGAGCAACCAGAACTGGTCAAGTGGCGTGTTTTTTAAAAACCTCTTTTTAGAGGTTTTTAAAAAGCATGGAGCACGTGACTCTGTGTCGTTCCGTCACCGCGCTCCGGTGCAGATTTGCAGCCACACACTAGTGCATGCCTGCAGATCTGCCAGAGGCAGGCTTTAGACTGGTGAGCTTCTCCGGTTGGTGGAGAGCTTCCACCAACTGGAAGCCGCCATTTTGGATGCCGGAGCAGTGCGGAGCGATGAGCTTCCACTGTTCCTTGTCCAGACAGACTCAACCGGACACCAAAGAAATCCGGTGAGTCCCATTTTTGCCTGGTTCCTTTCCCACATGCTGAAAGGGCCTCAGTTTCACTATATTTCCAGGTATAGTTGATGGGAACAAGGGAGAGGGCTGTTTCAGTGGTTGCTCCCAAGCTTTGGAACACCTTCCCTAGGGAAGCTAGTCTGGCTCCTGCCTTACTGTCCTTCTGCTGGCAAAAGAAAACTTTTCTGTTCCAGCAAGCTTTTTGAATTGCCTTTTGACCATGTGCTGTTTTGTTGATTGTAATGAAGCTCAATGTTTTTAATAAATTTGTTTTAATTCTATGGGAAATTTAATTGAATTTGAATACTGGCTTTTCGGATGTTTTTATTTATGACTCTGTTTTTACTGTTTTTATTTTGTTTATTTTAATTTTTATAAGATGCCTTGAATCTCAGTATTATTGAGGAACACTTAGGATAGAAATCATATAATAATAATAACGGCTGTGATTCCAAATCAGTTACTTAGGGCATTTCCACTCTACGCTGTTACAATGCTATTACTCCACTTTCAACATCCTACAGAATCCTGGGGTTTGCAGTTGAGGGAACGGCATTTAGAATTCTCAGCCAGGGAGCTCTTTGGCCTCAGCAAAGTACAAACCTCAGAATTCCACAAAATGTTGAAAGTGGAATAATAGCACTATAGCAGTA
Source organism: Iguana delicatissima (assembly GCA_948472985.1). Taxonomy (NCBI): domain Eukaryota; kingdom Metazoa; phylum Chordata; class Lepidosauria; order Squamata; family Iguanidae; genus Iguana; species Iguana delicatissima. The sequence goes on from CAOKZL010000065.1 coordinate 1,212,861, forward strand.
ATTACTTTAGTTATGTACCTAAGTAGTATCTTCTGGCCAAACTCCTCCCTATCTTGACTTACAGGGCTGCAGCGACTGCAAGCAATGGGGGTTTGTTCTCCCATTGATTGAGACACAGCAGACTAACATTCCCACCCACCTCCCACAAGTGATCTCTGGTCCAACAATCAGAAATAGGATCCCTATCATAATTCCTCCTCATACTGAAGAGTGTTTGTGGGAGGGGGGTAGAGAAAGAACCCCATCACTTGCAGCAACTGCTGCCCAGTAATTCAGGCTAGGGGATTTTTATGATCCTTACGTATTCTGCACACTTTTGAATATGCAGAGATTGTGAATGCAAACCATTCACTAAACACATACTCTAGGTTATACATTTGTAACTGCAGACATGAATTCCAGCCCATAGTTATAAGATGCATGTATGAGAGAAAGCAGCATACATGGTTCTCCCCACTCCTGTGAAGTAGGAAAGACTGAGGCCATTTCCACACTAGATTGTTATAGTGCTATTATTCCACTTTCAACATCCTATGGAATCCTGGGGCTTGCAGTTTAAGGGGGAGGCTTCTGTTCAAACTGTGATTGAAGTTTGTGCGCACAAGTTAGTCAGGACATGACACAGCCTCTTGAGGAATGGTCTCACCTGGGGTGGGGCATCCTGAGTGATCCAAGTGTGCATGGGGGGGGGATTAATAATGTTCTGCTTCTCGTCTTATAGATGGTCTTCTCAGGTTTGAGATGTGTATTCAAGTGTGTTCTGAATGGTGTGTCCTGTTAAATGAAAGATCCATGTTTTATGCATCAGTCTTCCTGGGCGTGTTCCAGACAAAGAACACGAGGAGAACTTTTGCATTCAAGCCCAGAAGTATATGAGATAGTGCTGTGCAGAATGAACTGATCTTTTGATCTAGAAGGGAGAGGAAAATTAGAACCTCTTGTCATCTAAGGGAACGTTATTAGGTGGCTTTGGTAAAGCTAAGCAAGTTTGGATCTGGCCAGCAGTTGCAAGGAGGTCAGTTGGGAGCCTTTGAGTCCCATGATGAAAGGAATAAAAAATATAAGCGTACTAAAGGTACAGCAACTAACAGCAGCTCTCAGGGGTCTCAAAATAGAGGTCTTTTCCACCTGCTTCTGGGGATGTTGAGGATTAAACCTGGTACCTTCCCATTCCCAAGGCACGTCCTTCCACTGTGCAGTGTCCCCCCTGTGATCAGGCTGTTTTTCTTATTTTCCCATAAGAGGGTCTGTGCTTGAGTCTTCATTAAGAAGAAGGAAAAAATCTCCAACAATTTCTTTAGGGGTGATGGGTGCCGGAAATGATTGTGTAATTTTTCTTCCCTCATGCAGAATCTTAAAAGAGAATTGACAAGAGTGAAGGAGATGAGATGCATACATTTGTCAAGATAAAAAATTGAAGCCACTGTAATATGTACCAATCTTGGGTACATAATGATTCCAGAGTCAAATACTTAAGACCAGCTGTCCCATAATCTTTATTACATATGTCATTGAATTTCAAATTTATAAAGCTTTTATATCAATTCCCCAGAGCAATATCACCTTTTGATGTCTTTTGTCATATTTGCATGCGTGGATTTCACTAGATTACTCTAGAATCTGACAAGTGTATGTGTGTGTAATGCATTTCAGCGATAATAACTGCATTTTCAATTTTTTTGCATAACAAATGATGCTACATGGCAACCATCTTTCAAAGCTTTAGTAGGGAAAAAGATGCATAATTTAGAAAGTGGGCATTTGTATCCTCCTAGGGAAAAATAACTGTAAATTGCACAGTGACAACACAGAAGTATCCACAGGGTTCAGCTCTGAAAAAGCAGAGATAGTGTGTGTGTGTGTGTTTCTGTGCCTGTGTATAAAGCTTTTTACAACTTAATTTTCATTTTGTTGTATGCTTTCAACTAGTTTTAGGATGGTGAGGTCTGGAAACCAAGTCCTATGAGGAAGCTTTGAAAGAGTTGGGTATGTTTGGCCTGGAGAAAAGAAAAAGTAAAAGGAAAGATGATAGCAGTTTTCTGCTATCTGAAGAAGATGGAGTATTCATAAAGGCTGTGATATGATGGTTGCTTCAGAGAAAGAGAAGCTTCTTCTGCTAAAAGAATGTGGTTACAGGGCAAAAAGAGACTTGGGGAATGTTTTTGAGTGGAACACTGCTGGAGGGGAAAAGACAGAGAAGGCCTTCTTTTTCATGCCAACTTTCTCCTCAAGTTTCTGATGTTGCTTTAGGTAAAAGGAAGAAGAAAAATATCAAGGTAAATAATAGTGCCATTTCCTAATTTTTAATTGACATTCATTTGACTATTTGTTGGAGGGGCAAAAAAAAAAAAATCAGAGAAAACCCTAGGCAGGAAAAAATAGGCTTTTGCACAGAAAACTTTTTTTTTTTTTTTTCAAAGGATTCTTTAAAAAAAAAACATGTACAAAAGCTCTCATAACCTCATCCAGCAGTGAGAAAAGTTTTGAAATGATTCAGAATGGAATAATAAAATATTGATATATCTACTAATCTCATCCTCATGTGCCTGGGAAAGTAGCAAAATAAAAGAGAGGACTGAGGGACTGAGAAGGGAATCTCTGGTAGATCTCAAAGCTCAGGAAGGTTTCTATGGGACTATACAGTCTCAGAAATAGCCTAATCCCAATTCATCCCAGGTCATAACCACTACTTTGTTTTGTGCCCCAAAATGGCCCTGTATCCAACTGAGCTGTTGAAATAAATAGGGTTGCCATATTCTAGCCTCTCAAATCCAGGCAGGTAATTTGTATATTGTGCAAAATATTATAATTATGCATCTAATTATGCAAATTCACTGGCTTTATTATTGCATTTTTCCACCACTATAGTTCAGTCTTGGGACTGTTTTTATAGCACCACCTTTTCAGAGAGAACTAATATAATGTTTAAAATGTTGGACTTAGAACAGAGAGACCCAAGTTCAAATGCCTACTTGGCCATTTACTTTTTCCTGTGAACTTGGGCTATCACTGTTTCTCAATCAACCTGCCTTACAGACTTGTTGTAGGGATTCCTAGCAAGGAACCATGTAAAGTGGCTGTGTACATTCCAGGTTGTACAACCACCACCATCTTTTATTGTTTATAAGTAGTTCTAATTGTGACAGATGCCCTCTCCCTCAGTTCCAAACCCCTGGACTCCTGTCATTCCCCTGGCCTCTTTTCCCCTCAAAATCCCTCCTTGGAGCAAGTGCTTGGGTCTCAAGGGGATCCCTGTACGGACCAGTGGATGTGCTGTTCAGTGGGTTCATTATGGAAAGTGTGACCAGACTCTCTCTCAGCACTTAACAGGAACAGCCACAGTTTAAAAAAAAAAGAAGAAGAAACAAGAAGAAGCTTATTAATGCACACTTTTGATCCAGCATTAACATCAGAACTATTTAATCATTTACAGTCCCCCATAACCTTATTGAGTTCTTCACCCTGGCTGACTGTTCTGTCTCTGGCCATTTCTGCACTACACTGTGATAGTGCTACTATTCCATTTTCAACACCCTATGGAATCCTGGGGTTTGCAGTTTAGGGAGGGGCATTTAGAATCCTCTTTGGCCCCAGGAAACTACAAGCCCCAGAATTCCACAGGATGTTGAATGTGGACTAATAGCACTATCACAGTGTAGTGCGGAAATGTCCTTTGTTACAGCTTTTCCCTGTCTCTATGCCATCTTTCCCCTATCTCCTTGCAATCTTGTCCCTGTCTCCAGGACATCTTTCCCCTCTCTCTGCAACTTGAAATGAAAGGAAAAACTTTCACACAAAACCTCTGTCCATTCCGCTTTGCCTTATCTTGTACCGACTTCTTTTGCTTCTTGTGCACTCCTAACTCTCTTTTCACCCTTTTTTCCCCTCTTTTCACTTCTTCTACTTCATCTTGTGCCTCCACAAAGCCTCCTTTGCTTACTCCACAGCTGCCCCCTTCTCCCATCTTCCTTATGTTGCACTTTCACCATGCTCTCCTCCCTTCCTTCTTGCACTCTACCACTTGCGTTTCCCATCTCTGTGTCCTGATCTCCTTCTTGTATCTTGTGGCATTGTTTTGCTTCTTGCACCCTGCCACTGCACCCCTCACTCTCCTTTTATTCCTTTCCCGAACTTCATCCCACCTCACACCTTTACCCTGCTTCCATTTTGCTTCTTAAACATTACCACTTGCATGTCTCATGCTCCCTCACCTTTTTTCTTCCCTGCTGTATTATTTGTGTGATCTTGGCTGCTGCTACCATACATCCAAGGCATTCATATATCCTACCTGCCTTCTCTGTTCTTCCATACTCCCTACACTAAGCCCTGACGCAGCTGAAAAGAAGGGGTGAATGCCTGGAAAGTCTACTGCAGTCTTGGCTTTGAAGCACCTTACAGCTTTTATGGACAGCACAGTTAAAGGGAATCTTTGCAACTTTCACTCATCAAGATATATGAATTTACTGCAGACTGGCACCTTTAGTAGCACTATGCAAGACCTTCTTCAAAAGGCAGACTTTCCTGTCGAGTTGTACCTTTGAACCAGGAAATTGGAAACTGGTGATAAGACACAATGACTCAAGTCTAATTCTGTAAGTAAGATCTAGGTTTGAGCCTTCAGTCTCTGGCTAAATACTCTCAAAAGCAGGAGGGGACTTGTTTTTTGCACAACACTTGGACAAGAGAACTATTGCACATTTTGTCCCATAACTCTACTACTGCAAGGGGCTAGAGATGTACTTTTTAAAAAAACATTAACAGTTTGAAATCCAGATGAGAGTCTAAATGTGTGTCAGTTGGCATGTCTACGAACCAAGTAAAACCTGGTCAACTGAGTTAAATGACAACCTTACTAGGATGGGAGTTATATACTCCCTATAACCAGCCCAGACCCACAGTCTAATGGCAGCATTTTGAATCACTGGAAATTTCCAAATTTTCAAAGTCCTCAAAATATGGAACACTAAGTTACTGTTAGACATACATGCATTCATTATGTTGTGTGACAGGTCTACCTCTTCACGTGTTCTTTATTCATAATACAGAACCAGCAAACTTATCTTTCATACCATCCCATGTGGCTGCTAGTAATAGCCCATTAAACACTGTTAAGGTCCAGCACACACCAGCTGAAAAAGATCTTTGCATATTTGTGACTGTTGATTTGCACCAGAGTTCCAGTTAATTAAGGGTAATTGAAGAGCTGGCAGATGCAAGCAATCTGATGATTACATTCTGCAGTTATTGGGCCCTCTTTACCAAAGTGCTACACACAGAAGAAACAAGGAATCATTCCTATCAAACATTCAGATAGTTGGATAAACCTGTTTTATGACAGAGGAGTAGGATAACCTTTTTGACAAGGGATAAATAAATCATGAAGCTAGTTAGTGAGAGGGAAGGCAACCAAGTTGTTCAACAGCTCCTACTTTCTGAAATTGAAAAGCAAAAATTGGCAGTCGGTTGAGTGGATTTCTTCCAACTTTCTGAAAACTGGAAAGCTTAATGCATGTTGTAGGGCATTCCCAGCAGCTTGAAAGCTTGAGAAATTCCAGATGGCCTACCTGGATGGCAAATGCTATATACAAGAAAAACTGGTGGCAAGGTCCCATCTTTAGGGATGTAGTACTTAATTTCAGGAGTGTTGCGCCTGCCGGCTTCCAAAAATCCAAATGAAATTGATTTCCTTGACACTGCAGCTTGTTTACTTACCACATAACTACAAGTGAGCACATTCAATATAAACAGATGCCTGGTAGAGTCCAAAGGAGACCAAGTTAAGTTGCATACTTCTCCTTAAAACTGATTGAACTTAACTTAGTTATAACTTGGGATGGGAGAGAAATTCATTTAGCCGCCATTTCATTTGCATTTCCAGAACTAATGATGACGAAGAATACAGTTATCCTTCAAATGTTGTACTTTCAATGTCGCAGAGCAGTTCCTTACTCAAGAAATGCATACAAAATCCATCCATTAGGAAACTCTGGGTTTTTCAGTAGACTTCTTTTCCCCCCTGCCCCACAATATGGAACAGATGGAACAAATGTGTGTTTCAAAAAATCCAAAAAGTGGTAGAAAATGAAACAGACAAATCCATCTCTATCATTGCTAACTCTTCACATGGATTTCAGTGAAATCTTGGATAAGCGATTCATCATGCTGGTTTCATCCTTCTGGCCAGGAGACCACAGGCCATTGGAAGACCGCATATTCTGTCTAGCATAAGGAACATCACAGCATGGGGGAGACCAGACTGGCTTAATTCATCAGCCAACAATGGAACAGCTGCAGTGAGCTTGTTCCCCCTCTCTCTGCCAGAAAGAACAATAGATAAAATGGCTGCCAGTTGCCTCAGGATGACTGAAGTAAAGGAAGCATGCCGTAGGACTCATACATCAGCCTGAAAACTGAATCTGCTGGGTTATTGTGTGTTTGTGTTTTTACACATGTGAATTTGTCAGGGGATGCTCTTTTGATATAACCAGATGCTTGCCTCCTTTGAAAATCATTTGACTGAAAGGTAACATGTATATCTTTAAAATACATGATGAATAAAAAAATGCTGAGGAAATCTCTAATGTGTCATCAAGTAAGGGTGATCCTCCCAGACTAACCCTAGAAGATTAACTCAAGCATCACCCCCACACATACACACACATTTTTCACAAGCATAGAACCATGTCAAAATATTGTTAGTCACCAATGAAATTTTGACTTTCACGATAATGATTCAAAAACCTTAACAAAAACAGTGAATGCAACATTAATTTCCAAAGATGAAACCAAGTAGGCAAAACTAGTTTCTCCCTTCATGTTCATTTAATGCTTGTAGCTGCATCAATGCATTATTGCTTGGGCTCATTTTTGTAAGTACTTAGATTGTATTATTGCTTTAATGCACTTCATGGGCCATTGCATAACACAGACTTAAATTATTTTACTAATGTTAAGCAAGTGTTCTGGCATTATTAAATGCAGGACGATATGCAAATGTGTACAAAGGTGATTTTTGGCTATGTTTGCCAGGTGAGTGTTTGTACATTAGACTGAAATAAAATGGAATGTTATGGAGGATTTGTGATTAAACCTGTACCATATGCATGCATGTACTATAGTTTAATGTATCAGTTTGTCTGATATGTCTATTATGCCTTATGAATCAACAAATGCTTGATAACAGAGTTCGACCTGACTTAAATAATTTTATCAAATGATTCATTCATGACCTGTTTCATCAAGTAATTTTAGTTCCTCCCCACCACCTCCCCCAAAAAATCATGTTTCTGTTTCTTTGTTTCTTTTCCCCCCTCTAAAGATATATTTATGAACTGATTTTGTGAAACTTGATATTTACACTTATATTGATCCCCCAAACATTTTAGTGCAAGTTGAGGACCAACTGTCAAGCTTCAGGATTTTTTTTTTCAAGAAAAACAAATAAACCACCTACTGCTGAGGGGACATTTTTCATAGGAGATCAGCCTGGTCTGGTAAATTTCCTGACAGTTATTTCTATATGTATATTGTTATGCATTACACATACACACACATATATGTGTAAATTCCTTAGGAAAGCTAAGACATATGCGTTACTTTATACACTTGCTTCTTTTTCATTCTTTATCAGGATATTTTTAATAATGCTGTTTTTTACCTAATCCTACACAAATTATCTCATATAGGAAGTCCTCTCCTTTTGATGCCCTGTTATCTGGCACTTGCTCTTTGATGCTTCCAAATTAAGGCCAACTTCCATTAATTAAATGGGGTTTCCAATCACTGATCAGTTCTTCTTGCCTATATAAGCCTGTTTGGAACGATTAATTAACAAATGTGTGCTGCTTTCAAAGTAAGTTGAACGGGGGGTGGGAGGCACTGAGCTGGCTGAGAAACTTTGCAAACAGTGTGCATGTACACTCCTGAATACAATAAAGGACAAACTTGGTGAGCAATCAGAAGCTATCCCTTGATCTTGCCCTATGGAGATTTTCCCTGTACTCTGTACTAGCCCAAATGTTAAGAGACTGTCCTGACTCCCATCAGTGTTTTGTCTGTCTGGAAAAAGGCCATCAGCCCATTCTGGACTTCTTTGTCAGCTTTGTGGGAAAGCCGTTACAGCTATCTACACACACCCTTCAGGGTGTGAAACAGGATATATAAACTCTAGCTTCAGCCCCAGCAAATTATAATAGTTGGATGTAATATGTGGCACCCAGACTGTTGTTCATCCTTGCCACCTTCAGATATGTCTGAGCTACTCTGCTTTGATCTTCTCCTTCAGGATTGGTAACTCTCACCCTTCTGCTCAATCTTTCTCTATCCCACCTTTCCTGCCTCACTTTCCAATAACCTTGTATGGTTCTTAAGAGTGTCTGATTTCTCATATGTTTGTCAACTCAAATAAAATATATTGTTAACTTTTAACTGGAGTCCTCTCTACAGTTAGTAATGGTATATATAGGTGAAAAGACCCTGCCATTACCCTCCTCTTGCAGACCTCCTTTGAGCTATAATTACTCCAAATTCTAAGGAGACACTGGCATTGCAGGTGGACCTCAAAGTCCCTCATCTCTTTTGAAATCCAAAACACCTAGAGGACCAGAGTTTGTGAATTACTGGACTGGGACTTGGTCTTTCCAGGGTCTAAATCTAAATATGTGTCCCAAGTATAGCTGAACCATTACATCAGTGGAATTTACATAAATATTAATATGCCCCCTTTTTTTCATAGATTGGTCTCTAGAGTTACAAAATAAGCAAATACAAGTTACAGGCCTACTAGTACTGACAAGATTACTGACTTGGTATGTTCTCAATGATTCAGCAGGTTTTATCTCATTGGAATTAGCAATCAGACTTAGGCCAATATGCATTTTAGTCTATAACCTCCCTCAATCCTAGCCAGAAAAACCAGTTATGGGAGTTCTGGTCCAAAAAAATATGGAGGGCCACAGTTGCTTAGCCCAGGTTTAGATCATCTCAGAAGCAACACTTTAGGACACGCATTGGGCTAAGTAATACACATTACTCTAAACCAGTGGTTCTCAACCTGTGGGTCCCCAGATGTTTGTAGACTTCAGCTCCCAGAAGCCCCAGTCACTGTGGTCAATGCTCAGGGCTTCTGGGAGCTGAAGTCCAAAAACATCTGGGGACCCACAGATTGAGAACCACTGCAATGCTGAGGCAATCACTTTGCTACTGTTTTTTTCAAGGCATATGAGGCCACAGAGAAGGAGGATTGGGTAAGGACGCACAATGTGTCATCAGAATATTAGGAGTACATTTTGTTGTTGTGTGCTTTCAAGTTGTTTCTGACTTATGGTGACCCTAAGGCAGTGGTTCTCAATCTGTGGGTCCCCAGATGTTTGTGGACTTCAGCTCCCAGAAGCCCCAGCCACTATGGTCAATGCTCAGGGTTTCTGGGAGCTGAAGTCCACGAACATCTGGGGACTCACAGGTTGAGAACCACTGCCCTAAGAGGATCCTATCATGGAGTTTTCTGGGGCTGAGAGGGTATGATGTGCCCAAGGTCACCCAGTGGGTTTCCATGGCTGAGCAGGGAAATGAACCCTGGTATCCAGGTTGGTAGTCCAGTGCTCAAACACTACAACATACTGGCTCTTAGGATACATTTACCAGCTCTTATTGGCATCCAGCAGAAATCCTAGAGTCTCTATACTCACTCTATTGTCTGGTCACTATGAACAACAGAATGTGGTCCTGCAAAGTGAAAAAAAATCCATCTATGCCGAAATACTGATGATTGCTGGATCATGCAACACAGACACTTGGTTGGCGACACATTGTCATTTATGGCATTCAGCCCAGTACGACTGACATTTTTATCAGAAAATAAGACAGTATAATCATAGACCAGTAAGCTTTCAACCGGGTATGTTTTCCCCCTTTCATTCTACATTCAAACTACGACATGTTTTAACCTACTCAAATTACATGCATTTGGCTAAAACATTAAATTATGTATAGCTTAAATGGCAGTAAACATGATCAAACACTTTCTAAGATGACATTTTCTTTATTCTGCTGGCACACATGCTATGAGCGAGCACTGCAAGTTAAACCCTTCATTACTGTGACATGTGAGTTCTGGATTAATCAGTCTTCTCCTTTCCTTCCTGGGCTATCTTTGCATGCCCTTTTGAAAGCACAAGACAGTCTTCTGAGCAACAAAACCAAACCTGGTGCATCTAAAAATATCATATATTTTTAATAAGACAGTTGAACCAGTGTTTTATTTACTCTAGTCAGGAGCTCCCATGACAAATTGAAAGATTTATATACATTTCTCAAACTGAGTTACCAAAATTGTGGATACTGCTGGACCTCAAATAGTTTCCCTCTGCAAATCAAACCTTAACCCTTCCTATAGTTCCATATTTGAGCGAGACAGATGTGATTCCTTACGTTGTGAAAGAGGAGTTCTCTTCCATTTATTATTGCATTAGTAAATTGTTTGTCATTATGCTGAGTGGGGGAAAGGCAAAAGGACTCTTATATCCAGATTGGACAGAAGGCAAATTGAGACTGACTGCTAAATCCTTGGAGGATTTGCATTAGATCAGCAAGAGTTCTTTCCTACTCCCAATTGTTTTAAGAACAGCAATCAGAATAACAAATCTGTTCCTCACTTTCTGCCACCCCTTAGCAAGTTAAACTCTTTATGACTCAGTGTAGATTTGTTCTTCAATATGCAGGTCATTCCAGCTTACAACTTCTATATAGGAACTTCAGGCAAGTGTCACTGTCCCATGAGCCAACATTGGCATCTGGATATATCCCTCAATATACTACTTTGATTTCTGACAAGGGCTCCTCATAGCTCTAGTAAAAATGAAAGTGGGTCCTGACAAGCCTGAAATCTGTTCATGCCACTTTTGTCTTGCAAGGCCCTTTTAGGGTTTCAGTGTGCCTCAAACTACACATTGCAGGGAAAGGCAAGTTGGTGACATGAGTGGTAGACTAGCACACAACTAGTGCAGGTCTATTGCCAAAGTGAGGCAAGGATCCTGTCTTACAGATACTACCAGGATGAGATTCCACTCTTAGTTAAGAAGGGATCAAAGAGGCTTGGCTGAGACCCACTTCCAGCATTCCAGTGTTACTCTAAACAGGAGTGACTCAGGGGTCCACCTGCAATGGCAGTGCCTCCATGTGACAATGGGTAATTGATTAGCTCAATTAGGAGCTTTATTACAACACGTAGTGGCAATGTTCTCGAGCAAAGAAATTTGGGGAAATGATCTATTCTTAAAAAATGAGAACTTTAAAGCTAGAAATCCCAAATGTATCCAGAACTTTTTGCTGAAGATATATATACAAGAAAGAAAGAAAGAAAGAAAGAAAGAAAGAAAGAAAGAAAGAAAGAAAGAAAGAAAGAAAGAAAGAAAGAAAGAGGGAGGGAGGGAGGGAGGGAGGGAGGGAGGGAGGGAGGGAGGGAGGGAGGGAGGGAGGGAGAAGACATTTCTGCACTAGACTGTTATAGTGCTATTATTCCTTTTTCAACATCCTCAAAGGCCCCTCCCTAAACTGAAAACCCCAGGATTCCATAGGATGTTGAAAGTGGAATGATAGCACTATGACAGTCTAGTGTGGACATGTCTTCCCTCTCTCTCTCTCTCCTAAAAGATGTCATTCCTCGTAAGGATTGGTTTCCAAATCTTTGATCATCCTGGTCACCCTTGTCCGGACATGTTTTAGCTTGTCAATATCCTTCTTGAATTGTGGTACCCAGAACTGGACACAGTACTTCAGGTGAGGTCTCACCAAAGCAGAGTAGAGGTGTACTACTCTTTCCCTCAATATGGACACTGCTTCTGTTGAAGCAGCTCAGAACTGCATTGACCTTTTGAAACCAGCATCATTCCCAACCCCTATATTTCATATTGAGGAATTAAGGGTCCTTGCCACATGTCAGCTAATTCTGGATTCTGTTTGGGGTCACCCTTATTAATATTTGGTCACTTAAATTCCCAGCTCATAATAGTGGTTAAACCACACAGGCCATGTTAACATCAACACTCCACTTAAACATTTTCAAGTATGGGAGTCCTTACCTGACCATATGCGTAAGATATCATTATATTCCATTATATTATATTGCATATAGGGAATCTTATATTAAACTATTACAGTGGTTCTTAACTCGTGGTCCATAGACCTCTGGGAGCTGCAATGTCCTCACAGTGGATCTGCAAAGGTTGAAAAAATATTATGAGATTTTGATAATCACCCATGAAATAATGAGACCAGACACAGAAAATTGGGTTAAATAAGGGCCACTTTATTTGATCTAACCTATTTAAGTTGTATTGGGCCTGGAAATTGAGCAAGAGGGAAGAGCATCCTGATGTGGGTCCAGCAAAGAGCCAGGTGTCAACCTGCATGACAATCCTTCTCAGACTTGAGCAAAGCCCTTAGCCCCAAGGGTAATGCAAATACTATGGGTTGCTTCCCAGTCCAGTTTAATTGGAAAATAACTCAGGGTCTCCCACTCAGGTTTCAGAATTCTGTAAGTGAGAGCCCAAATTCCAGGTAAGCTTTCTTTCTCACCCCCTGGGATGTACTACTCTAAAAGGGACTTCAGAGCCCTACCCTACACAAAAGGGTGCCAAAAAGTAATCACTGAAGAAGAAGGGAAAAAAACAGGTAAAAGGAGAAAAAAAATTCCTACCTGACCCCAAAGCAACCAGATAAGTCTCACACTACACTGAAGGTAGGAGGGTATGTCATGCTGCAAAGATCAAAGAGGGCACATGATGGGCTAATAAGGCTTAAATAACCTACTGCCCCACCCCTATCATGTGCAATGATCTGGCACAGGGTGCCAGATCACTGCAATTTTGTTCTCTTCCATGGAGACCTCTGAATAAATTCATCCAGCTGTAGCACTCTCTACCCCACAGTTCATCACTTTGCCTGAAAGAATATCATGCAGGACTTTGTCAAAAGCTTTTCTCATATCAAGATATGCTATGTTAACAGCATTCCTTTGATCAACAAGCTTTTAACTCTATCAAAAAAATATATAAGATTAGCTTGGCATGTTACTGACAGACTGGATTTATGTATACGTACCTTTTTTGTTTTTGTTTTTTTGTCATGGAAGATTGAGGTCCATATGCAGCTACCCTAGATGCTCTTTCCCTTCCATTCTGCAGCCAGGTTCCCTCCCTCCATGCTTGTTCAGTATCCAGGGGAGAAGAGGAAATGCTAGGCAGTATCTAGATGTCTTTTTTGTATCTAGACAAACAAGGATACCATCTCCCCTCCACCTTGGGATGTCCTCAATGGACCCCAGAGATGTCCAGGAGAATGCCTACTTCTCTGTTCATCTAGCTACAAGAACACAGCTGGATGCTATCTGGCTACCATTGCCTATCCTTGTGGTGGCCCGGCTGCAGGATGGTATATAAAGAGCACGAGGAGTGAGGAAGGAAAGAGCTTCATGTTCAGTGTAGTGTGGGATCTGCCAATAATGTAGTACTTTTTTAATTTGAGTAATCCACTAATTAATTACTTTAATTACTAAATTACTAAGCATTTCTAAGGTTCCATTCTCATATCAATCTTAAAGTGTGATGATAGGTGAGTTTGTGTCAAAATATGAACCGAACTGATTCTTCTGCATACCTAATGGTACTTTGTCCTGAAGTTATGGTCTATTATTTTATTTTATTTTATTTTATTTTATTTTATTTTATTTTATTTTATTTTATTTTATTTTATTTTACTCTATTCTATTTTTAGCTTTTGCTAGGTTCCAAGAATCTTGAGTATGAAGGTGATGTCTTACTATCCATGCAAGATGGCCATGAAAGATGCTTGACTCAATTCAGATCAGGAACCTTCTCTATAAAATCTATAAGGTCTATAAAATGATGTAATGAGAGTTGCACTGGGAAAGCTGTTGGGAGAATAGGTTATCTTTCTCTTTGAAAGCCAGCAATACGAAAAGAAAAGCACAGCCTGATATTTTCAGCTGGATTAATAAATATGACAGTTCATGAACCACTAACTTCTGATATGAGGTTTACGAACTAATCAGGAGCCAGGGAATATTAACTATAATATTCCCTGGCTTCTGTAGTATACTATTGTATAACTCAGTGCATTAACATCATGGTTTGAACATTGGACTATGACCCTGGAGACTAGGATTTGATTTTAGGCTTGGCCATGGAAATTGGGTGATCTTGGGCATGTCACATGCTCTCAGCTCCAGAATGTCCGATGATAGGCTCACCTTAGGGTCAGCATAAGTTGGAAATCACTTGAAAGCACACAACAACAACGTATAAAACATCCAGATTTCTAATATAATACCTAGAGGTACTTTTTCTTTTCTTCTCTCAGTGTTTCCTTTGTCTTGATGAAAATAAAAATAATCACAGAAAAAATTACAGATCTCAAGGTAGAAATAGAGGAGACTGAGAAAAGTTTGTAGAAACATTCAAAACAGACTCAGGAAGGCAATGCTGAGGAGACTTGAATGACAGCAAGGTGTTGGAAAACAGAGATGTGTATATGCTATATGATCTGCCCTATGGCCCCTCACATAATGTGCTGCCCTCAGGTGTGGTGGAAGACACTGTTTCATCACGAGTGTTGAAATGAGATTTGACTGCCACTCTTGCCAGCTTCTGTATGTGGAATATGAGAAGGGCACCATCTTGTCTTTTAACTCAGGCAGGAATATGCCTTGGCCTTCCCCTCTGCCCCTTCATATAAAGAGTCAAACTACAACAAAGCAATAGGATTTAGAGCATTCTAGTGCTTTTTCTCAAAGGAAAAAAAAATGGAGACTGGGAGAAAATGGAGGGGAAAATTAAATTTGTATAGTGCAGTGGTTCTCAACCTGTGGGTCCCCAGATGTTCATGGACTTCAGCTCCCAGAAGCCCTGAGCATTGACCATAGTGGCTGGGGCTTCTGGGAGCTGAAGTCCACGAACATCTGGGGACCCACAGGTTGAGAACCACTGGTATAGTGCTTGAAGAAAATCAACAGCAGTATTGACTTGTTTTCAACAAAAATTATCTTTCTTAAACTAATTTGCTCTTCTGCTAGGAACAAAGTTAATGACAATCAGCAGCCAGTAGGAGGCCATGCCTACTTCCACTGATGCCAGTGAGGGAGTGAATCTGCTCTGGCTTTTAGTTTGAACACTGAGGACCTATCCAAGGTCCTGGACTTAGAGCTCTCTGATATTAGGGCCACTAGGCAGCCCTGTCCACAATTCCTTATTTAAAAGATACCTACATAGAATCATAGAATCATTGAGTTAGAAGAGGCCATCCAGTCCACCCCCTTGCCATGTAGGAACACACATCAAAGCATTCCCAATAGCTGACCATCCAGCATCTGCTTAAAAACCTCCAAAGAAGGAGACTCCATCACACCCCATTGAGGCAGCATCTTCCACTGCCTGACAGCTCTGAGTGTCAGGAAGTTCTTCTTGAGGTTCAGCTGGAATCTCCTTTCCTGCAGCTTGAATCCATTGCTCCTTGTCCTAGTCTCTGGAGCAGTGGAAAAGAAGCCCACTCCCTGCTCAACATGACATCCCTTCAAATATTTAAATATGGCTATCATGTCCCCTCTTAATCTTCTCTTCTGCAGACTAAACATACCCAGCTCCCTAAACCACTCCTCATAGGGCATGGTTTCCAGACCCTTCACCATTTTGATCGCCCTTCTCTGGACACACTCCAGCTTGTCAATATCCTTCTTGAATTGAGGTGCCCAGAACTGGACACAGTATTCCAAATGAGGTCTAACCAATGAAGAATAGAGTGGTACCATTACCTCCCTTGATCTAGATGCCATACTCCTATTGATGCACCAAGAATCATGTTGGCTTTCTTGGCTGCTGCATCACACTGCTGACTTTTGTTCAGCTTGTGATCTACCAAGACTCCTAGATCCTTTCACAGGTACTATTATCCAGCCACATGTCCCCCATCCTATATTTGTACGTTCCATTTTTTCTGCCTTACATTTCTCTCTGTTGAAATTCATTTTGTTAGCTTTGGCCCAGCTCTCCAATCTATCACGGTCAAGGTTATTATGTCGGACAGGGAAATAGTAGCTCCCAGTGGCCAATCCTACAGGTTGCTAATTATTATAGCTCCATTTCATGGCAGCCAATCTCCACTAAGTTTTAGGAGGAATATTGTTTTAGTAGGGGCAGAAAATGTCATTCTTACTTTCCTGGAAAGTCTTTACTCCAAACCATGAAAATGAAAATTTTTAGAATTTCTTCTACCTGACCCCGCTCCAAAGAAAATCACTGGAACACCCACATGCGCACCCATTTTTCTATTTTGAGAATGGGGCCTTGCATGTAGGGTGGAATTTTTGGCTCAGTTTTTATGCTTGTTCCCCATGACTCAGAATTATCAGATGTTATCAGCTTGTCTAATAATTATTTCTGTCCATTCATCTTTGCAGAAATGCATAGATCCATCGAACAGTTTATAGTGGTAATAGGTAAAGGATTCCTCCCATGTTCCTTTCTAGAGGCTGAAGTGGCTTGCAGTACAGCCTCTTCTCATGTGAAAAATGGTAATGTGATCTTCCCAGTTCATATAGGAAATGTATCTTAAGAAGCACATTACAATTTATTCAACTCAATGTATTTCAATATGCTTTGGCCCCAGTACTATTGTTAGATCCAACTAAAGTGGAGCTATGGAATCAGTGGAATGTACATAACCATTCAACAATTGTGATTGAATGGGTCTACTTTAGTTGGGGGACTACAAATGGGATTAGAGAACCAGAGTGGTGTAGTAATTTGACTGCTGGACCTTGGAGAAGAGGTTCAATTTCCTGCTCACCCATGGAAACAAACTGGGTGACCCTGGCTGCATCATATATTTTCACCCCCATGGTAGGGTTGCCTTAGGGTCACCATAAGTTGAAAATGCCTTCAAGGCACACAACAAAAACAACAACTAACAGGATTTAGGCCTTTATCAAGGACATCTACTTCCTATGTTCCTGGTTATATTTATGAGCTCTATTCATTAGTTGTATGAGTATGTGAAGAGGGCTGCACTAAATTCTCCCTTTTTTATTCTAAAGCTATTGTTCTCCACTCATGGAGAATGACATACTCTAAGCAGGAGAGTTTCCCTTACACATATATAGGCTCTATGTGATCAGAAATGAAAAGAAGTCAGGATCATCAATTGCATGAAGAGCGTCTGTTACCACCATGAACTGGCCTGGCCTTTGGTAAACTTTAGATATCATTTTGATATCACAATTCGGTCCTGTTTTGCCACCAGCCAAGTGTTTGTGAGGCCACTGAACAAGCACAAAGCTAGGCATGGCTATTATATGCTGACTCATACTTGTTTACACCAAGGCAAGCCAGAAACTGCCAGATCTGCTTTAGGAGACCTCCCGAAACAAACACTTTCATTACAGATGCAAGTCAACACAAAGAGATCCCTGCCCCGGCCAGGCACCCTGGCGACCTAGACACTCAACTGCCAAGCTAGCCATATCTGCATACCGGCTATACTATTGTCAATTCGGACCTTAACTTAATCATGTAAATTCTGACCTTTCGGAGACATTGTCTCCAGCCCAAAACTCATTGTTTTCACCCAAGACCAGACTAGCCCACAGTCATTCTTTCCCTGATAGAACCCCTCAGTTCTGAGAGCTCCTCGGATCTCTCTCTGGACCTCTCTGGAGTGTTATCCAGCCTTGCTGTCACTTCGTTCTGTGAGCTCCCTTCTGCCACCATGCCAAGCTTCTTCTCTCCAACTGGACCTCTATGAGAAAGGTGGCGTATCACCCATTTCCCCCAAAACTCTCATTTCCTATTTCTAGTTAACTGTGTGGTTGTGTTTTCTTAATATTTGTCTGCTTGTTAATAAACATCATTATTGCTATTTCAACTGTCTGACTGCTCACTGACCTGAACCTGTATACATAGGGTAAAAGATTCCCGCTAAGTTACCCTTGCCTCTCGCTAGCTTAAGAGAGTGCTCCAGCTAATTTCCCCATCTTTGCTTGGTTTGGTTTGGTTATTTGGGCGCCCCTCCCGGCACCCCTAGTTCACAGGGTAACACATCTAGACATGAGGGAAATTCTCTTATTCATACTCATCATTCTACACATGAGAAGAGTAACAGAACTAGAGGATCAGGACTAGGACATTCCCCTTTTCATGTGTTGATTCAGTACTCTTACAAAATCACTGAACTTCATTTGTATTGCAGAATAATGAGATACTAGGTCTTCCTCTGTTTGATTAGAATGCCTGATAAATAGCAAAGAGCTTAGAAGTGCTCTTTTCCTTTCCCTTCATTTTGTGTCTTTCTTCCTTTTCTTGTTTCTAAAAAACTACTCCTTGACCAGAGGCTTAAATCCTCTAAAAAAAATAATCACATGTAATAATGAACATGTAGTACTGAACACAATATTTTCCTGCATTCACGGTCTCAAAATTATAGCTTCCTGATTCTGACAGATATTTCCAAAATATTGAACAAAGAAATCGATCTTCTAACCTTTGAAAACATTGGAAAATAAGAGATCCAAAACAGGACCGTTGAAGACAATCCTGCACTACAGTGCATAAGAAACTGCCCTATAATGAGTCAGAGTTTTGCCCCATCTACCCAGTACAGTCAACAACAATTGGCAGTAGTTGTCTAGGCCTTCTGGCTGGTGGATACACTAGGGATAGAAACTTGGACCTTCTGCATGCAACACAAAACTCTGCCACTGAGCTAGGGCCTCCTTCTCCTCAAATTTCATGTGGGGAATACAGATCTTTAGGTTTGCAGAGTTGTGCCAATCATAGCCTGAAGCTAGGGCACAAGCATTGCTTTTTGCAGGATTGATGGTTTTGCTGCCTGCTTTAGATTGTATTTGCTTCCAGTCAATTGTGTTTGTACCCTTGCAAATAAATAGATACTGTAGAGAAATAAAGAAATAAACCAATATATTTTGAATGAACTCTTTCAATGATAAAACAACAGCATTGACAATCCCTGAAACTTCCTATCACCAGGAAAAATAGAATAAGCATCCCTTTGGCAATAATATGCCTTTGGACTTTGTTATTGTGTGTCTTTGAATTCCTTCTAACTTACAGTGACCCTAAGGCAGAGCTGTCACAATGTTTTCTTGACAAGATTTATTCAGAGAGGGTTTGTCATTGCCTTTCTCTGAGGTTGAGAAGTGGGACCTGCCAGTGAGTTTCCATAGCTGAGTGGGAACTCAAACCTAGGTCTCCCAGTGTATTAGTCCAACGCATAAACTGATAACCACTCTCGCTGTTGTGTTAAAACTCTTATTATCCCCAGTCAACATGATCACTACCATGCTGAATGGGATATTATAAGAACCATAGTCCAAAAAAGTAATATTTCCAGGCTCTGTAATCTATGAAAAATATATGGGACTTGTTTTAATCCAACCAGCCTAACCTAGTGATTTATCATGGCCTCATTTATCATAACAGAACATCCCTCCATCTTCAGTCTGGTTTCCATGCATGCCTGTGGGTGGAGGGAGAAGAGAAGGATGGCTAATTTCAACAGCAGCCCCAGTTAATTTATTTAATAGAGTTCCTGCAGGAGCCTAAGTGACACCTACATAGACATTCAATACACCTCTGATCTTTAACAACCTTCTGTAACAGAATCCCTGATTATAAGGACACCTGAAATTACATTATAGCTTGAATAATTAGGATTTCCTGACCACAGTAACTGTAAGATGCACAGATGGTTCGAGAAATGATATCTAGGCTCATGCAGTGCATGCTGAGATAACAAGATAAATGCATTCAGTGGATTTTCCAAAGTTCTTTGTGCTGCCACATGTATGATTATGTTTCAACCATAATGAGGGAAAGCCCCTGATGCGTAAAATAAACTACCTTGGCCCATTAAAATACTGTATTTGAAATATGTCATCTAACCCAATTAGACCATTCTGTGTATCACAGCCCAAACAACACATTCAGTATCTGCAGAGTATATTAGTAGCAACAGAAATGGCATTGTGGCCTCTGCATATTCTTCTGTGCAGTTCAATTCTTTTAAGGGTCTTTCTTTAAAAAAAATTAAAAGCAGCCGCTTATTCTGCATTGACCTATTGGCCACACCTGCAGAAACGTCAAAAACAAGCCCTTCTGCTGCCATTCCAAAATTTGAGTTCAACAATGAGGACAGTTGTCTTAGAGTTTGCCTTAGAGAATAAGAGAACAGGCTAGTCTCTCAGCAGGTTTCCTTTTAATGAATCACAATTCATGATTGTATATAATAAAGAGCAGGTCAGTGAAATGAAGAAGTCTCAGTCCGTCACAGGGAGAAATCTGGCTTATGAATAGGACAGTTGGATCAGTCAGAGAAGCAATTTCTGGAAGGAACAAAGAAGTGATGGGCAGAGGAACAGGAAATGAGCTAGATGGCATTCTGGCTGGACAAAGATATGGCAAGAAAGATCAACAACCAGGACCAAAATGAGACAGAGACTGTAAATCCACAATATGAACTGTAGACTAGCCAGCCGCTGGCAACTACTCCTTTCTTTTTCATAGACTGATGTAAATGAAGTTGGAGAAATCTGTCAATTTCACTTCCCTTTGCATTCACTGCAGACCTCCACTTCCTTCTGTTACTGCAATTTTCTAGCCCGAGCTTGTGGGATATTAGATATTCTTTGATATCAATAATTTGGCCTTCCTCACCTATTCCTTCCCACATGTTTGCAAGGCCATGGACAAGCACACATACAGGCAAGGCCGCAAATCACTGAAATATTCCAAACTAATACAGGCAGGCCAGAAATAGCCAGATTGCCGCTTCAGGAGACCTCAAGGCAAGTACCACATTATGTATGCCCGCTACTTACAAAGGACTCTCTGCCCCAAGCAGGCCGCTTGACGAGCCGAATACTCAGTCGTCAAGCACTGTGCGTTTGCATACTGGCTACTCTATTGACAATTCGGTCTTAAATCACTGACCTTTCGAAGGCTTTGTCTTCAGCCCGAAACTCATTGTTATCCCCAAGAACGGACTAGCTTGCAGCTGCATTTTCCCCTATAAGAACTCCTGACTTTGAGCGCTTCTTCGGATCGCTCTTGGCTTCCATCCCGCCTTGCTGCCGCTTCGTTCAGCGAGCCTTCCCCTCAGCTCCCCATGCTGAGCACTTCAATGGACCTTTTCCTTCAGACTTTCCGGGCTTCAGGACAGGCGCAGTATTTCCCATACCAAACCTCCTCTCAAAATCCCTCTGTCCCACTCCAACCTTTATTTCTATAGTTCTCTGTGTGAGTGTGTTGCATACACGTGTTCAGCTGTATATCAATAAAAACAATTATTATTATTTACTTCTGTTTGCTCCTTGACTCGGCCTGATCCCATAGAAGCTGGGTAAAAGATCTCGCTACGTTACCCTGCCTCTCATAGTGCTAGCGTGTGCTCTTTGCTAATTCCCAACTTTGTAATTTGGAGTGCATTTAAGTGTTCCTCCCGGGACCCTCAGAAATCAGGGTAACACTTCCATCCTAAATATGAAAAAAATTGCAAAGTTTAGTCAATTCTTCTGAAACAGAATGAATCAAAATTCTCCATTCCTTTTTGAGTTATCCAAATTTAGTCAGTGCATCTATTCACAGTACAGAAAGGGCCACCCTGTATATGCTTCCCATAAAAGTGTTAAAGATGAGGAGCCCCAAAAGAAAAATGAAAGAGGCAATTCTAATTAATGTGCCCTTAACATGATTAAATGCACACAGGCCATTTCTGCACTACACTGTTATAGTGCTATTATTCCTCTTTCAACATCCTGTGGAAATCTGGAGTTTGTAGTTTACTGAGGCCCAAGAGCTCTCTAGCTGAGAATTCTAAATGCCCCTCCCTAAACTCCAAACCCCGGGATCCCATAGGATGTGAAAGTGGAATAACAACACTATAACAGGAAATGACCATAGACTGCTAAGAGTTAAACACTCAAAGTTCCAAGTCCAGAGGGACAAATCTCACAGTTTTGGTTATCCTCACATCGGAATTTCCTATATATTAAGTTCTGTCTAACTAAATATATATATATATATGGTGTGAATCTTAATAAAGACTTATAAAAATGAATCAAAACAAAAATCTCACTTATCTCTAGCTGGAAGATTGGAACCAAAAGAAAACAGCAGTTAACAGATGAAAAAGGTCTTGCATTCCCTCCAGGGTTATAGCTACCAGAAGGGCAAAATGGGAACCATTTTCAGTGTCCCACTTTCTGCAGTTCTAGAAATTGGGGCAGAAGGAAAATTTCATTGGGTGGGGACAAAATCCTTATTCTGACATTATCCTATCAGTCCCCAAATTCTTAGAATTGCAGAAAATGAGACACTGAAAATGGTCCACCTAGGACTCTTACATTTGCTATGTTCATATTCCTTTGGTAATATTGCCTGCCCCTTTTCCTTGCCAATGTTGTGTAGTAGTGCGAGTGGTGAACTTCAGCCCTGGAGACCACAGTTCAATTCCCTGCTTGGCCGTGGGAACCCACTGGCTGACCTTGGCATATCACACACTTTCAGCTCCAGAAAGCCCTGTGATAGATTCACATTTAGAAACAAGGTTTAGGCATCAAAAGACAAGTTCCTGCTGTTGTGTGCCTTCAAGTCATTTCTGACTTAGGGTGAGCCATCCATTGCAGATTCTTGGATTTGGCATCTTTCCAAATATCATTCTCAGTTAATGAACTTCGGACGTTCTTAATTTGACTTCTGTATTTCTGTCTACCAAAATTCTGATAGAGTTCTAAAGGGAGTGTTTAGTTTTTCTTCTCCATCCGGGCAATTTATTGATTGATTTATTGCTATCCTCTGACTCACAGATCAATTCATCTCAAGTTGTTGGACATCAGCTGTTCTCAGAGCAGCCCAGGTTATCGCCATTCCATTCCATATGTTATCTGTTTACATAATCTCTGGTTACTTAGTCAATCTCATATTAGAATATGCATTCAGTAAACAGATTGATTATTGTATTTGTTAAGCAACAGTGGACATGGTTTGGCCACTACCCTCCTTCTGAACAAAAAAGGACAAAAAGAGTGGAAAACTGTGTATTCATTCTATAACATTTCTCTGTAAGTGTCTGTGGTAACCTAACTTTTAAAAGACAGAAAGAACTTTCATTGTCCTCAAAGCCTCTTTTCTGCATCAAAAATATTATTTCCAGTGCATTCAATTCAGCCCTAGGTACAGTTCAGATTTCCCCAATCAGGAAGCTTCCAGGTGTGTTGGATTATTACTCCCATCATCCCCAGACAACATCACCATGTTCTTTCCCACCACATCTAGAGAGCATCAGCTTTAAGAAAGCTGATAATTGCTCATTCACATGCTGCAGTTGCAGGCCTTTTCATACATCCTTTGTATTCTGAAACATCTTTAGTATTTTCTACATTACAGTCGAGACTTTGTGCTGCAAGCTTTTGCATCTTAAAGCAAGGCTTATTTTTTAAGCATAAAAAGGAGATGATTGGTTGTTGTTTATTTTTTAAAAAAGAAAAGAAAAGAAAAAACCCAAACCCCTACACAAGAGAATGAAGCTGTATAATGAAGAAAAGGTCAATGAACACAATACTTTTGACTTTGGTCTGAAACTTTCAAGGGTCCATGTAAAGAAAGATGGAGTAGAAAGCAGAATCTTTTATCCATCAGCATGGTGCACAAGACATCAGGGAATTCTAGCATATCTTTGGGTTTTGCAAAGATGAACTAAAAAAGGTTTGACATTTGTGGATGCTCTACTGAAACTGGATGCAGTAAATGTCTGAGAGCTAAGCAGAAAGAAATTTGTGTACTCTGATATCTTTTCTGATAAAGCTTGGCTGAACTTGTTTAAAATCCTAAACAGAAAAGAATATTCGTAAAGGTCCAAAAAAATCTATATATTAATGGAAGCATTAGATTCTTCTGTGCTAATGTGTTAAAGCAATTAAATGTTGTCATTAACATTTAATTTATCCACACGGCAGTCCTAAAGCTTCATCTATACATTCCACTGACTTCTTCTGGTCTTAATTAAGGCTGACATTCTATACTCACTTTGAACTACAAGAGGCTTGTATCTGCATAAGATCATAGGAATATCTATGCTGGGGCAAGTAGGGCATGTGCCCCAGTGCCAACGCCAGGGGCGGAAGGAAAAAAAGCCATGCATGTAGGAGTGAGGTGAGCGGGATTGAGATAAGAAGGTAGGGGCACTACTTCCACGCTTGCCCTGGGCACTGTTTATGCTAAATATGCCACTGCATAAGACTGTGCTGTAAGTATCGTAGTATCTGTGTAGTGCAATCATGTGAATTGGGAGTCAGAGTTAGGCCCATTGTTTAAATGGGGATTACTTCATGGCATATGTGGTCAGGATTCCAGTTCTGATGTATCACATTTGTTTCCCAAGCTTCCTTTTAACATTTTGTATCTAAATTTGTGCATTTTTAATTTGCATGTGCTAAATCTGAGTTGTTGTCATAGACACTTCTACGCCACCTTTGAAAATTTTACTAACTGAACATTTCAATCGAAGATGTGAGCTTTCTTGGGTCCTACACTGAGAGAAAGATGGCATCCCAAGTTAAAGGATCCCAGGTGTAGGAGGTCAAAAAGATGATAGAGAACTATTGCTACCAGGGTGGATAATACCGAGCTAGATGGACCAGTGGCATGACTTTGCCTGTGGCTTCCTGTTTTCAGTGGGCGCACTTCCTGAGGTGCCAGAAACTCTATTCTTTATAGTCCTACATTTTTGGGAAGCTCTCTTTTCTTTTCTCCAAGTTACTTCCCACTGAAGCCGATAGTCATCCTAAATACCCCAATTCACACTTCTCGTGCTGAGCCAGAGGGCTAAAAACACCTTCTGGGGCTTAGTCCCAGTTAAAAGTTTCAGTTTCTGCTGACTTCAGCAGGAAACAGAATGAAGAAGATGCCGAGAGCCTTTGAAAAGCTTCTCCATATCCCTTTCCTTTGATTTGAAATTTCTAAGTGGGCTCTCTTGATCCGTTCCTCTTCTAATGAGCTTAGGACCAAGCGTTTCAAATAACTCCAAACTAAGTAAAGGTACCTGAATCAATAGGCTTTTCAGTGATCCTCATATCCAAAGCATTTATTAAAAAAATATAGGTCCTCTTTCCAAGGCAACTCATCTGAAGTTAATGAGACTACTCTGGAGTTAGTATCTTTGTCTCCAAAACAGTGGGAGTTTTGCTATTGATCTTCAGTAAAAAGAGGTAGGAAGCTCCAAGTATTTTTTTTCTTTTCTTTTGTTTTTATTTAAGAAGAAAACAAAACTGGCTGGTTCTTTTTCTAATGAAAAACACTTCAAAAAGCTAAAGATGTCCTTGGGCTTGGTGAATGCACTAAACATAGGGGTTTCTTTTTGTAAGACTGGACCAAACTGGATTTGATATCCAGGAGGACTCAATTTGATTTCTTAGTATACTTTTCTTTTTTCTAAAAAGCCAGTGGAAGGACTTGATTTGAACTGAGGCTGTAGCACTAGAAGGTGAATGCTGCACAAAGTTATGTTTAAATTAATCATTAAGAAGATAGAATAATATAGTGACATGCATTGTCTCTACTCTTCTCTCCCCAAATTTATATATTTTTGCTAAGGACAGAACAATTTAATGCAGGGAAATTATGAAAACTTTTTGGCTTTCTGTTCCCAGAATCCTCAAGGGCAGTGGCCATGCAAACTGTGGAATTCTGCGAGTTACGGTTCAAAAAACTAACTTTGCAAAGGATTAACCCCATCTCCCCTAGAACTATCAGACCAAGTCAGTTCATTCCCCTCCAAACACAGGAGTTACAATCAAAAGCCTGAGATCTACCTTTTGTTTTGGGAGGGTGGATCCTGAACTATTACATGGACAAAATGATGCAACTTCTTTGCTTTGCCACAAACACAGTGTTTTAGATGGGGTTAGTTCAATATGGGAGTGAATGTTGTGCAGCATTCACCCAGGACAGGGTTTGTCTGTCTGATGTGGAAGACAAAATAGTTCCTTCTGCCTTTCGGCATACCAAGGCTGGCCACACCGGCAGTGGACACCAGAACTGGGCATCTTCGTCTGCACCTGAAAGTAGCAGGACAGGTTAGGTCCATAGTGAGACTCATATAGCCCTCCAAATACAGTTGGACTTCAAATCTCAGCATTCCTTACCACTGATGATACAGGATAGAACTACTAAGAGTTGCAATCCATGAACGTCTAGAGGCCGACGATTCCTACTTCTGGCTCAGAAATTTGGGGTAGGCTACATGTCATGCCTATCTGCTTTCTATTCCTCAGCATTTGCCATCTGCAGCACTGGCCTCCGTTAGCCCTGATGTTGTTCAAGCAAGCCCCTAAAATTAATTCTTTTCATTAACAATCATGGGAACAGTTTATTCATTCAGCAGAATCAAATAGCATCCTCTTTCTTGAGGGTGAGAGCAGCACAGGGGGGTCACAAGGAATTCGGTCTTTACAAATTATGATACAAACTGAACTGATCTATGACAGGTGAATTGGAACTCAGCTTTTTTTTCAACTTTTTCACTTGACCTCTCTTGACTTCTTGACTCCAAAAGAAGTAAAGAAACAAAAGAAACTTGGAATGTGCACTGTTATAGAATATACATTTTTGGCAGAAGAATTAAATGTAGCTTTGTGTGTGGCTTTAAAACTACAGATTAGTGCACAAATGGAACAGAACAGATTTCTAGCTGAACACTTGGGAAAGTGACACACACTCTGAAGAGACTGAAATAACACATATTTGAATACTCTTCGATGTCTAGTAGTGGGTGGTCATCACATGTAGAAAACTAGTATATTTAGCCTAACGTGTTGAAAAAGAGGTTGGGTTGGTTTTTAATGTGCAAGTAATTTTTTTTCCTGATTTAAGGCTTAAAGAAGTAACTATTTGAACCAATAGAAAGCCCCATCTGCAACCTAAATTTATACTCCAGAACCTAGATGGTCGGTGATTTTTCTCCTTATTTGAAGTCTTCCAGGAGAAGCTAGGGAGTCATCTGTTTGGAAAAGCTCTCAACTAGATTTCCTGCACTAAACAAAGTAACAGCCCTATTTGAATGACAGTGTTTAGTCTATTGAAATTCTTCCATTCTAAGAGAGTTCAGCTACCTCAGAGAATTCATGTTAAGACACAAAATCCTTTTTTTTTTTACTTCAAACAAGCTCTAAAGTATAAAATATGCTCAATGGATGTCTCTCTCCAAAAATGGGCATTGTGAGCTTGACCAGCAAGTGGACTTCAGCTGGCAGACTGATAAGCTGCACTGGAAGTGGGGGAGAACCATCCTTCCTTTCCACTGTAGCCAACATTGCACCAAGGAAATTTCTGGAGTTGGTTTTCCATTAGCAGGGAGGGCTGCAAGGGAGACATGAAATGAAGAAAGTTCCATTATGACAACCAACACAATCATGGATTTATGGAGCTCTGTATTTTTGGACAGACACACACACACACACACACACCATATACTGCCTAACAGAATTTGTTGTTTGCCCTAACATTCCATGTTTTCCCACCTTTGACTTTCAATGACAGCAAATGAAATATATGGAATATCAAAGCATCACAGCATGAGATACTTTCCACTCAGTATCTGAGAAGAGGAAATGAGTTGGATGTGAGTTAAGGACCTATCGGAGACATATGCAGGCATAACTGAAAATTGAGTCTGTGGCCCTTTCCGCACGGGGTAAGTAGTATGGTGTGGTGCGACCTCTGACGGAGGTTGTCCACACCTTGGGAGCAGACTGGGTCAGACTACTTGTCGCAATTTCGCACCTCAGTCCACTCCGAAGTGGTCGCACAGCTTGCTTTTTAAAAACCTGTTTTTACAGGTTTTTCAAAAGCACAGAGCGTTTTGCTCCGTGCCACTCTGTTCCCGCACTCCGGTGCAGATTTGCAGGCACCCACCAGTGCATGCCTGCAGATCTGCTGGGGGTGGGCTTCCAGCTGGCGAGCTTCTCCAGTTGGTGGAGAGCTTCTACCAGCCAGAAGCCGCCATTTTGGACACCAGAGGACTGTGGAACAGCGAGCTCGTGCTGCTCCGCATGGGGACGGACTTACCTGGCTGCCGGTAAGCGTGTTTCCCCCGTTTCCCCCTCCACTTGCGGAAAGGGCCTGTATGTTACATCCTTTTTGGTCATGGAGGATGGAAGAACTCATCACTTCCATCTGCCAACTCTTTGGAAAGAGAATCATACTAATAGAGACCTCAAGAAATGTGATTCTAATGCAGCTTTTTTTTGCTGAACATTTGTAGTGGAACTTTTACTTTTAGTTTTAATATGACAGGAAAAAAGACAACGGAGGGGGAAGGGTCTGGTCTACAAGGGTCCTGGAGGGAGTAACAATTGCGTCTGAGACCCATCAGAATTTCCCCACACACATAACTGATTTAAAACTTTCTACCCCAGTGTACTGGGGTTTGATGCAGCCCATGCAGTTCTTCTCTGGTAAAAGTGTTTTTAATGCCCTTTAAAGAGTCTATTTTCTGGCATTTATTCACACCACACATTTACTTCAGCTCCAGGGTATTTTAGCCTGATGATAAATAAGACAGAATACCAGGAGGAGAGGAGGAATCTAAAGAACCTCCATCAGACTGGTAGATGAGTGATTAAATGGCTAGGCATGGAATGTAATTATTGACAAACTGATAAAAGAAAGCAGAGACTGGTTTATTTGCTTTGATTTTTCCCACATCATAAAGAACTGGCAGTTACATTTAATTTGGCAGACATTTACCTGACTATTATGGATGTCTGGAATCAAACAGAAATTCTGAGAGTTAGCAGAAACACTAATCATGTACATTTGGGTTGGTTATTTGTAGCAATAAAGTTTAGCTATGTATCCATTACACATTGCAGACGCTACTTAAAATAATTGAAGGATGATTGTTCAGCTAAGGAATCCAAGTACTGAACTTTGCTTGTGTTCTAAGAGCATAAAATTGAGTCAAAACATAGTCTCATTATGCCACTGACTTTACTCAAAGTAGAAATGCTGAGGACTGAATTTGGGATTTTACAAAAAGCGTAAATCTAATTGCTAATCCTGACTAAAGAAGATCCACTCAATCAATGGAATTTACACAGGCTTTGATATACCAAGTTCCCACTGATTAAAGATCGAGTCTCATTATTAGATCCAACAATTTGATTTAGACCAATTGCAAAACATAAGCTATGCCACTAATATCTTCCTCTTCTCTTGTTTTTGGTCATAGGGAATGGGTGGATTTAACCTGGGAGTTAAATGCTTATTCCTACCCAGCATTTTCTAACAATTCAGGGAAATATACATGACCTTCTTATCACTACACATCATCCCCAAGGAACCTTATGAAATAGGCTGGAGATTACCCACAGAGCTTAATGATTTTGGACCTTAATTCTCCTGGCCTCAGTCTGACATTCATCTCACTGCAGTCCACTAGTGGATGTTCAGATCATCACTACTGCATTCTTCATCAGAGCCTTCCAATATACATTGTGTTCCATGTTAATCCTGTCCGTATAAATTGAAACTGTTAGACTGCCAACATGGAGAATCATGAGCAAAGGCAGCCAACCATTGAGGAATGGAAGTTGAAGTTTGGGGTGAGCAGAGTGCAACCAATGGACTGCATAGTGTTCCCATTTTTGTGCCCTCACAAAGGGCTCCATGCACTCTTAAGCTGGCTGATTCAAAAAAATGTCCACAAATGGCTCATAGTGCTTCAGACGCAGCGTGAGACATTTTGTGACGTTTTATGCAATGGGTGAGACAGGTCACCCTTTTTTAGCTGCAGGTAAGTGGGAGGCAAAATGCCTGAAAATGTAACAAAATGATTATAGGTCATTTGGAGGCAGAACATTCATACCCATTTTGAGCATATACAGAAAAACTGTTTGTATGCTAAAGGATCTGTGGTGATCTAAATAGACTTCAATCCCCTGGCAGTTTCCTGGTTTAGTCTGCAGGGACACGGTTGGATTCAGGTAAGAGCTAAGTGTTGAAGCCAATGGTGTCTCACTGGAAATCCAAGAGCTAGCCTGGAGTTAAAAATAGAGAAATAACAAGTCTCTAAAGTTTGTAAAACCCAAAATATGTTATAATCTTTAGACACTAACCCTTTTGAGATGCAGTTAAGTGACTTCAGGTCAACTCCAGTTTCTGGTGACCTTCTCACAAGGTCCTCTGGGCAAGATTTGTTCAGAGGGCATTTGCCATTGCTGTCCTCTTAGGTTGAGAGAGTACAATTTGCCTAAGGTTATCCAGTGAATTTCCATGCTAGAGTGGGGATTCAGACCCTGACGTCCTGAAGTCCTAGTCTAACAATCAAACCATTGTACCACACTGGCTCTTAGGAAAGAAGCCTGACACCACATTTTTAGTTGGTTTTTCCAATGGTGTTCTTGAAAACAGTTTTTTAAAACCACGCTACAAGTTCAGGGATTTCATTAAAATGGGATTTCATTAAAATGTGAATCTGTGAAATTTCTCATGCATTCCTACCTTGAAACTATCATATGTGAACTGGCTGTTACAATCATAGAAGTTGGAAGAAACCACAAGGGTCATCCAGTTGTAGGTCATTTGAAGGCAGAACATCCATGTGTTCATTCATTCCTGCATTCCATGAAGGAATGCAAAAATCAAAGTATCAAATACCTATATACTCTTAGTCAATTTTCTTCTTGTGTTATTGCATTCAGTGCTGGAAAGTGACATTACATAACAATGCATTATCATTTCTTTTTCTCTCCTACAAAACGGTAAATAATGTGAGTAGTATTTATCCCTAGATTCCAGCCAAGTAAGGACACCGCTTTGTTTTCACTCACCTACTTTGTCAAGTTCTATTTTTGTTGTGCTTGCACTAGAAGATTGCACAATGTTAAATGGTCTCAGCTTTGGGCAGTGTGGATTAGACTTGGGCCATAGGTAAGAGACTATTGTTAGTATTTCTAAGAGGTATTTCAGTTCCTTTTGTTATGTGAATTGGTGTCATTAACAATAGACTCAATTCCTTTCTTCTAGTCAGAATTTCTACCATCATCCCAGTGACAGGATATTCACAAAGAGTGGGTTTGTTTCAAGGGTATATTCAATGGACTACTTGAATCAAGGCTCAGAGGTGGTTGTACGAATTTCCTGCTTACCTAAGCAACTCGTACAAAAATAATCTCTTCCCTTATGTGGGGTTCCTGAAGGAACGTAAGTTAGTTCTCTGTTGTACCTATCTAAAGAAGTCCTCCTTCGAACATAGATCCCCTTGTTGTAATAGTCCAAGTCTGAGGAGGAACTTGAAGGCCCAGGTGACACAAGAGGCTGAGAAAGAGGCTGGGCCCTCCAGAGAGGAAGCATTTCCCTTCTAGTTGCTAAAAGGCTGAGCCCAGTGTAAGTTGTGCCCAAGCTCCAGGAAACAAATTGTAATTATGCAGGACATCAGGGCTCAGACAAGCTGAAGTGAAAGGCTCTAATGCATAATTTGGGCATAATTTGTCATTAGCAGTTGCAAGTGTGCAAAGAAGCTGAAACATGTTCTGGTTTAGTAGTCGCTATTAAGAGCAATATGTTGTTTTGGCCTGTCTTGTTCTCACAATCCCTTGAATTCCTGCTTGATTGATATCCCAGCAAGCATACTTCCCTTCTGATTATTTCTTTCTCTAACTTATGAGCTAGTAGTACTCTGCTTGGTTATTTAGCCTCAACTTGTGTTCTGACTGTTTCTTTTGCTTGCCCTTACGAACTACTGTGCCTCATCTGCAGGTGCATCCTAATCTACGGACCACACTCTGACTTCAGCTGACACAGCCTTGGAACTGTTCATGTGCCTGAGGTATTCCTTAGTACCGTTAGATACTCAGCCCAAACATCTGCAGTCCAAACATCAGGAGGATTTTTCATCTCTGGTTTGGGAAAGGAAGCTGCCCGTATCACGAAAACATTTACATTTCCTTAAGAGAATCATTTGGATGGGTAAGAAATAAAATTGGATGATGATGATGACGATGATGGGGCAATGGCCAGATTTTAAGATCATTTTATTTCCAAGCTTATTGTTGCTTATGAGAGGAATTGTTTCCTTCAGAAAGATCATGTCCTGAGGAATCAAGCCTATTTTCTAAGAGACATGTAAGAAACGGTAAAACTGTGGTTATGGAGACAGAAAGGAAGGCCATATTACAAAGAGATTAGTGATAGACACCAATTTCGATCTGGCTTCTTCTCAGAAAAAAACCTGACACACCCTATTAACTGGGATATGCTTCCTGGGCCAAGCTTTGAGGACCTTCTTCCTAAAACTTAAATAGATTTCAGGAATAACAGACTGACAGAAAGAAAGGATAGCATTACTGAAAGAAATACAAAGAATAGGACACATTTCCTGTTCTTTGTAATTTTCTTGGAATCAAGATTCTCAGTGATGTATACCTTTTGCACCTAATGAGACTCTTTGTGAGGAAAAGAAAAACTCAGGAATTCACAGTGTGTGAGATTTTCAGTGTGTTTTGGAGAAAGAAAATATGGACAAATCCATGTGTACTTTTTTAAAAACTGAAGAACTGGGGCCCTTTCCACATCCTACCTTTTCTCGGCGCTGGGGTACAGTTCTTGCACAAGCGGCCTCTTGTGAGAAGCCCTCATGTCCAGGTTTCTTCAGCTCTGCATGAGCTTCCTGCTCATGTGAGAGCCTCGCCTCTGCCTTTCACCTTCGCGGGCTGCACTGAGACAGGAAGCGTGACTGGCCCGACTCCCAAGGCTCCGCACTCAAGGTAAGTGCGCATGGGGCCTGAGAGCAATGCGCGACCACGCACCATTTTCGGCTTAAAGCCAAAAATGAAAAAGTGCGCAAGAGATGCCTGCCAGGCCCTGGAGCATTGCACAAATGTGAGTGCGTCGCGTGGACCACTCCTCCCATTTGCAGGACTCTCAAGAAGCCCTTTCGCATGGAAAATGCCATGCGAAAAGGGCCTAAGAATGTGTACAGTTGAAATATACACACATTATGAAAATTATGAAAAAAATGGCATCTTTATGAGCTATCTCTCTACCCTTTTTGCTCGTTATCTATGTCTGTCTGTGTTAGCTTAGCTTTGCAAAGGGAAAGATGGCAGAGAAAGAAAAGTCCCTGGTGCTCAACTCTAAGCATGAAGGTTGCAAAACCTCAAAAGTCTGGCTTACTGTGTCAAAACAGTGTGGCTCAGCCTAAGGCCCCTTCCACATGATGACTCTCTTCCACATCATTGCACTGCAAACCCGGGCCTGGAACCGAGCACATCAGCACTACTCCCCTTTACACCTGCTCTCTCCCTGCAGAAGAGAGCGGGATAATCTCGCCCTTCCTTCTGCAGTGCAGCCGGGCACTTGCCATTGATGCACTGGGGCAGGAAGCATCACAATCACACAGCTACAGCTTCCGCACAATGGTAAGTACAGGAGCACTGCACAACGGTAGGTGTAAAATGGATTTTTTTCCATTTTTCCAATACTCTGTGAGTGCAACGCTTCATGATGGGGTGGCAGTGGGACAGTGATGACATCATGCAGAAGCATGACCTGCTGATTGCTGCCATCCCATTGAAGAAGCAGCTCAGTGTCATCATGAGAAAAGGGCCTTAGAGAAGGCAAAGTGAAATTCCTTCACATTCCTCATTCAGAGGAATATAACAGCATCTCTTACCCTACAAGCAGTGCTTTGTTATTTTTTGCAGAGGATGTTTTTCAATAGCCACAATTTTCACTAAGATCTGCCTAAGTATAGCCGAATCTATAGACCACATTTCTCAACCACTTATGCTCCAGCTGTGTTTTTCCCAATTCTCATTATATAGCATTTTCTCCTTTAAGTTGATATTACCATTTAAAGGAGTTTCATCACTTTATTCAGCTTCTGAGTCAAAATCAGATTATATTTGACATTGAGAAAATGAAGAAATACCTTGAAGATGAACAAAGGAAAGACAGTGTGGGGAAAGAGACAGACGGACATATATGCATACATACTTACATATATATATATATATATAAGGAATGTGGTTTGCAGAGGCATTTCCTGCTATTAAAAAAAAATAGAAGATATCCAACAAAAAAGTTATGATTTCCTCTTATAACAAGTATTTCTGATTGGAATGGGATTGTCATTATTATTCGGTTTTATGGAAAACAAAGATGTACATCTGTATATGCATGTGCATATGTAATTTTCATAGTTTGGGTCCCCAGTTCTCCTTACCTTAGATATGAAGTGCTTAAGCAAAGTGGGAAAATGTCCTTCCTTTCATTTTGTAATTACCTCTCTGGTGGTCTGCAGCTTCTTTGGTTTCTTTGCACTTCAACTAAAGCCCATAGAAAGATGTCATTTTTTTTTTTTAGATGAGGAAATGTGGGCAGTCAGGGAGGCTGTAGAGCACTGAAAAGGTGTCACAGAAAGAAGAGAACGAGGAAATAGAGAGAGAAAAGGCTTACTCTAGTTGTTGACATGTTGCAATCAACAGTTAAGAGTAAGGTCCTTTCTACAGAAAGTCATCATCCCACATTAGGGATAGGAGAAGGGCAGGACCCAGGTGATGCTGATACATAACATTGTCCAGGTCCCATCCTCCTTCCATCCCAAGGAGGTGCAATTGTGAAATCATTGATATGTTTTCCCCATCAATGACTGGCAATCGCACAGCCCTCCTGCTGCCATTCCCCAGTTATCTAGTGTGTGGAGGGTCAGGAAGTGCAATGGCTGCACTTCCTGCCACAGCGCAGCCTGGGACACTGCCCAGCTGCACTGCAGAAGCAAGAAGCATGGCCATCATGCCTCCTGCATTCCTGCAGGCAGCCGGTGCAGAGGAGAGTGCTCCTATCACACTTCCCTCCTAGGAGAGGTTCTACCAAGATCCCTGCAGGACACCACCGAGATCAAGTAGGGTATGGAAAAGACCTAAGTTTATGAAGGCTACCAAAAAAATTCAGGGTCTCAGAAGGAAGCCTTTTCCATAATCTGTTGTTCATCTTTTTAATTAACACTATCAGAGGTAAAATCTGGAAACTTATGTGTTCTGTGCACTAAACAAAGTATATGCTTTATGTCTTTCTCTTATCTATCTATGCATCTTCAACATCCAGGCTATTTAAGACTTGAAAAATTTGAGGATAATCACAAAGGCCCTTTTCGCATGGCATTTTCCATACGAAAGGGCACTTGGAGCATCATGCGATTGTGAGGAGCGATCTGCACGACACACTCACAATCACGCAATGCTCCAGGGGCTGGCAGGCGCCAATCGTGCACCTTTTCATTTTTGGCTAGAAGCCAAAAATGGTGCATGATTGCTTATTGCTCCCGGGCCCTGAGCGCACTTACCTGGCATGCGGAGCCTCCAGAGCCGCGCCGGTCATGCTTCCTGCCCCAGCGCAGCCTGGGAAGGTCCCAGGCTGCACTGCAGAAGGAAGAGGCAGAGCTCTCTCACGAGCAGGCAGCTCGTGCAGAGCCAAAGGACCCCAGACGCGAGAGCCTCTCACCAGAGGCTGCTCGCGCGATCCCCGCACCCCAGCGCTGGAAGAAGGTAAGGTGCAGAAAGGGCCAAAGACTTCACATTCTCCAAATTAAGTCTATCTTAGTGCCCAAGTAATACTTTACAATAATAATAATAATAACAACAACAATAATAATAGTATTTTCTCTTTAAAAAATCTTTTTTATATACTTAAATTGTGTATAAGCGGATTGATAGACATGTAGTCATGGCCCAAATCCTTGAAAATAAGGCATAATAAATCAAACAATTGCAAGCATTTAGTTGTTAATATCTTAAATAATGGCATCAGTTAACAAGAAAAGTAGATTCCATGCAGGAATGAGACACTGCTGGTAGTTGAAAATCCAGCACACTCAAAACTCCGCCTTCCTCTGCATCAAGTCTTCACTTTATTTGAAACTACTTCAGTTACTCTGGCTATCGATCTGTCCTTTTGCTGAAGTACAATCAAATTTACTTCAGTGGAAAATCTGCCTGCTTCAGAAATGCAGAAGCTTTTTTAAAAAAAAAAAAAATGAAAACTGCTTCTGAGCCCAAGGAGGCCTTTCTTTTTTTGGAAGAGGGAAGTTTATTTGACTGAAATCTTCTAGCCTAGATTATATTAGCATCATAAGAACGGCCATTGAGATGATTAAATTGACCGAAACACATTTTAAAAGTGCTGGCAGCTGATCTAATCTGAGCAGTATATGCCATTTTTTAAATTCCCATTGTAATAATTGGCTTTATTAATTCATTGTTAATCATAAATGTTTTTAAGTGGTGTTAGCTCATCTCACTTGAGAATGTCTTTCCAATGACAACACTGCCATCTATGGGCAGACCTGTTTCAGTATCCTCTTTCATAGCACCAGCGTGTGTGTGTATGTGCATTCAAGTTGCCGGTCAACTTATGGGAGCCAACTAATTTTTCACAAGATTTTCTCAGATCATTCTTTTATTATGTTTTGGTTTGTTTCATTGTTTTGCAGATGCCAGAAATGCTTTAGGAACAGAGGACTGGTTTGCTGTGACAGCTTCCTTTCCAGAACTGTAGGCTGTTAAGATCTATTAGGAACTGACAAAGAAAACCCTATGAAATTCATGTGATCACCGTAAGTCAACAGGAGACCTGAAGACACATGTACATACATACAGTCACATTTATCTACAGGGGCTCATGATGCAATAAAAAGCAGTTCACAGCTCACACTACCCAATTATAGTGCTATATTCCAATTTAACTGCCATGGTAACATACCATAGAATCCTGGAATTTGCATTTTATGGAGGGACATTAGAATTCTCTGCCAAAGAACTCCACTGCTTCACTCAAAAACAAACCCCGGGATTCCATAACATCTTGCCATGCTTCTGTTCCTTCTCCTTCTTCTTCTTCTTGCCTTCAAGTCATTTTCTGACTTATGGTGACCCTAAGGCAAACCTATTATGGGGTTTTCTGGGGCTGAGAGTGTGTGATGCTCCCAAGGTCACATAGTGGGTTTCCATGGCTGGAAACCCACACACACACACACGTATGCATACACACATACTAGCGTATACACTTGCCTTTGCCCAGGATTTTGTTTTTTCATAGATAACACTTGTTAGAAATACCTTAGGAATTACCTTACCTTACCTTACCTTAGGAGTTCAATGTGGTTGAAATACACAGATTCGAGATCCTGTGTCTAATTCCACAATCTGTCTTGTCCAGTACATGTAATTTTTCCCCATATTTCCCAATCCAATCTGTATTAACATACAGAGTTTGGTTTCCTGAGGGAATACAGTGCCCTCCTTCTTGCTGGTAGGCCTCATCTCCATAGCAACCAGCCTGAGCTCTCTGACTGAGAATTCTTAAGGCCCCTCCCTGAATTGCCAACCCCAGGATTCCATAGAATCTTGACAGCCAGCCAATCCTATGAGGTCTTTTCACCTCATACAGCCAATCCTATGAGGTCTTTGCCTGCCTGACACAGACAGACAAACAGACAAACTCACAAAAACAGACAAACTATGGCCATTTCCACATGACACTCGTATAGCGCGATGATTCCACTTTCAACATCCTCTGGAATCCTGGGGTTTGCAGTTTCGGGAGGGGCCAGCTGGCCCCTCCCGAAACTGCAAACCCCAGGATTCCAGAGGATGTTGAAAGTGGAATCATCGCGCTATAAGAGTGTCATGCGGAAATGGCCTATGACTTTTATATGGGGCGGGGAGAGAGAGAGCAGTATAATTGTGTAGTGTGAATGGGCCCCTTAGTAACAATTTTGTATATTCATAGTAATAATGAGCTTAGTATTTATTTATTAAAAGAAATCACTTAGGATGGGACCAGTGATACATTTTCAGGAGGGAAGGGCTCGACAACTTTTTGAATTTGTATTCAACAGTAGCTGCACTTTTATTTCCTAGAATGGTCACAAACCAAGCAGAGCTTCACGAGTCCCTTTTAAACTGAATGGGAGCTTCCAAAGGCCAAGCCAATTCCCTTTTCTATTTCTCATGCATTTTTTACAGGTTCCTTCACATCTTTCCCCTGGCTGATGCTCCTTTGCTAATGTTTCCTAGCTCCCATATTCCCCTGTTGCTTTCTACATCCCTCCCAAAGCATCTCAGGAGATGGCATCAGAGGCAGGGTGTGGGGCTGATAGAAGGAAGAATCACTCCAAATGATCCTCCCTCTGTTCTTGGGTGATTCCTCTCCCCCAGCTGTCCCCTACACTCTATCTCACAGAAAGGGTCCTAAATACTCTTGAAGACCTTCTAGATCAGTGGTTCTCAACCTGTGGGTCCCCAGATGTTTGTGGACTTCAGCTCCCAGAAGCCCCAGCCACTATGGTCAATGCTCAGGGCTTCTGGGAGCTGAAGTCCAC
This sequence comes from Iguana delicatissima, assembly GCA_948472985.1. Classification (NCBI taxonomy): domain Eukaryota; kingdom Metazoa; phylum Chordata; class Lepidosauria; order Squamata; family Iguanidae; genus Iguana; species Iguana delicatissima. Next base: position 1,251,321 of record CAOKZL010000065.1, read on the forward strand.
AAACATCTGGGGACCCACAGGTTGAGAACCACTGATCTAGATGAGCTCAGGGATTTGCAAGGGGACAGAGAGGATGGAAAAGTTGCCACCATGTAAAAGGCCTTTTGTGTGTGGGGGGGGGGGTTGTTGTTTTGTTTGTGCACACTCGTACTTCAAATATTATATTTCAAACACATTTTCAAACACCAGAATTGTTTACCTTGGGGCATTCAGTGACTTAACTAGAGACTGGAAATCTTACTGTCTGTGGACATGCCCTGACCAACTTCAAAAGGAAGTGAGGGAAAGAGCAATTCTGAGCCCACCAGTTGTGGCCAAGACTCTAGTCTTGGCCACAACTGGTGGGCTCAGATCCCTTCCTCAGATCAAGATTTAAACATCCTCGGATGACTTACATGACATTAACAGCTTAATTTCTGTAACACATTGTTAACATGTAGGCTTTATTTGAACTAATTTACAGCACTTTATCAAAATGTGATATTTCTTAAGACAGCAAAAGACCAGCCAGTGTTAACAAAGCTGTGGCGATGATTTCAACTGTAAAAATACACAAGGAGCTTCCATCTCACACCCAATTACTGGAACCAAGGGAGCCTAATTAGTGAGGACATGGGTCCACAACGTCAGTGGGTCTGGATCCAGTTTTTGCTCCTGGAACCCTCTGGGGCTATAGAGGCTGCCAAAAATGAGAAGAAATTATTTTTTAAAATGTGACTGATAATCTATTCTTGATTTTCCAAAAACGGATTTGTTGGGTGGGAGAAGAAAACATGCGAGGGGCTCTGAAACCTATTAACAATGTATATTGCTATACCAGGTGGTCATCCCAGGGTGATAATCTAAAAATGGAACTGAAAGTAATCTATAGAAATTGGAGTGGGGGCTGGATTCTTTTGTTAGTCACAACTAGAGCAGATGCATTGATTCAATGAGATTTACTTAAATGTTGACTCACTATTCAACAATTGGTTCAGTGCTTCTCCTCTGTCTGGAAGTAACCAGTGGACTTCAGACCACTGAGTTTTTCCACTCTTCTGGAAACAGGTAACTAAGTGATAGATGAATCTGGAAGCAGGTGATAACGAATTAGATTCAGAACATATAATAAATTGCTGAAGTTTTAAAAAAAAAATTGGAAGGAAGTAAAGCTAACAAATTAGTCTATCAGTATTCTCAGATATAGTGGAGTATGACAAATATGAATAGAAGACTGGTGATTTGTGATTAGGATAAGCATAAGAACCATTTAGAGTATAAGAAAAAGTAATGTTACTCCAGGAATTCCATCCAGAGATAGAAAGTTAAGTTTGGTATGCTATCACTAATTACATGTTTGAGAGAAAGAAGAGTAGCCATGACGCTTAAGCATTCAGTAGGCAAGGTTGAGGGTGGGAACTGTGGGGCCTTCAAGATCTTCTTGAGCTACCCCCACAGCAGCTATAGACAGCATAGCCAATAAGGACAAATGCTGGGAGTTGTACCCCAGCAATTTCTGGGGGGCTCTGTAGTTCCAACTTTTGGGCTGGATCTGTTTCAAACTATTGTACGCTTCTGATTTAAGACTAGCAACCCCAAGTATTAGTGAGAGAAGCAGCGCAAAGAGTGTTACCAAAGGAAGAAGCATGAAGGTAGCATTGCAGAAGATTGCAGTTTCATTCAATAGCATAAATCCACATGCAAGCCACAAATAAAGGAGACTCACTGAATCAATGGCATTTATCTTAGTAATTTACCAAGTTCCAATCTACTCAATAACTTTGGTTTAGAACATTTCGACCTTTGCCTTCCCTCCTTCCTTTTCCATGAACATCACAGCTAATGGTGTTTCATTCCAATCTTTATTTTGTCCCTGTTGTCTTAGCAATCCATGATATGAAGTTTCATTTCACCAGCTCATTCTCATGTTTTTACATTTCTCATTGGATTCCTTGAGTATATATACTAACTACAAAAGACTGGTGTGTTAAATTCTCTGAATTCACTTTAATACTCTTGGAGTATTTTAATGTGTTGAGTTTGTTATGGGAATTTTAGACCCTGACAATATGTGTTGTTTTTAATTCTGTAGTCGTAGGCAGGTTTTTCATTTGTTTCTGAAAGAAATGGATCCATGAACCCAGCTGGTAGCTGTTATAATTCATCTTGATTTGCAGCAAGGTTCTGCAATATGCCAGCTGACAATTGATTTTGATAATCTATTCTAAAGCATTCACTTCTAAAACTACAAAAAGACAAAAATGTTATCTTTCACTGCTTAACCATCACAAATAGTATTGCCTGCAGAATTTTCCCCCTTCCCACCATAGTGCTACCTTTCCATGGTTGTGGGATTGGGAGTTCCTGTCAGGCAAGGGACTATGCTGATGGTAGCACTGCTGCTGGTAGGACCTCCCATGTCAGATAGACTTTTGCTGAGGAAATAAACTAAATGTTCCAAACAGCTACTGAGCAGCACTGGTAGGGGATCTTTCAGAGACAAGAGAAGTGGCACTTTAGGTAACTCTAGAGGAGTTAGTAATGTTCCAAGGGGCACTGGTAAACCAGTTCTGAATGTCCTTTATCATGAGATTCCTATGGTCAGACAATCCAAAATGAAGCAAAATATAGGCCATTTCCGCACGGGCTTAAAGAAACGGTGCAGAGCGTCCTCCAGGGAGGACGTCTGCACCTGGGAGCGGACTGGGTCGGACCTACTTGGTGTAGTTCCACACCTCAGCCAGCTCCAGAACGACCCGAAGTGGTTGTCCAGCGTGCTTTTGAAAGACCGCTTGAAACAGGTCTTTCAAAAGCACGGAGCGCACCACTCCATGCCCGCGCTCCAGTGCAGATCTGTCTGGGGCGGGCTTTAGGCTGGCGAGCTTCAGTGGTTGGTGGAGAGCCTCGACCAACCGGAAGCCACCATTTTCGTCCCCGGAGCAGCGGCCACACTCTACTCTGGACCAGCCTGGACCCAAGCGTGGAGCTAAGAAGTCCAGTAAGTACCGGCACAGGGTGATTCCCTCGCCCCATGCGGAAATGACCATAGTGCCTGAAGATGAGGCTGCCAGTTTAGAAAGCACTCAACCAGCTACTGGGAAGAGCAAAGGATGTGTAAGTACAGTTGTGTCTAATGACAGGACTGAAACTGAGCCAAAAGGACATTCAGCAGCAGATGTGCTCAGATGTGAAAGGAAAATCCAGAGCTGCACAACACATACAATAGGAACATGGAAAGTGAAAAGAATGAACCAGAGAAAGCTAGACATTGGCCATTTCCTCATGGTGTTGTTGTCATGCGATGGGGACACATTGGCAGCAGTCCACAAGTTGTGCATTTGCACGTCATCGATGCAGTCCTACTGTCAATGTGCCCCACCTGTAGCAATCATGGGATATTCATTTCACAGAAAAAATCCATTAAGCGCCTGTGATCGTGTGATCCTTCTGTCACCACCAGCCGGGTAGAGGGACGATCATGTGCTTCTTTTCCCAGCACAGCATGGGAAAGAGGTTGGCTGCACTACAAAAAGAAGGAAGGAACATGTCGCTTGCACTCCCTTCCACAAGGAGCCAGCTGGGTGCAGAGGGGAGTATTCATGTCGCACTCCCTTCCTGGCAAAGGGGCCATCAGGACCGCATTGGGAGGACAATGGAAGGCAGTACAGTGTGGAAATGGCTATTATAAAACAAGAAATGTAATGTATGAATATTGCAATACTTGGGTTGAATTAAGCAAAGTAGACAGGAATGGAACATTTTTAATCAGATAATTTCAATGTTTTACTCAGGAAATGAAAATCTATGGATGGAGTAGCTTTAACAATGAGGAAAGATGCAGCAAAAGTAGTCAGAGGGTATAATGGAAAGTCTGACTGAATAATACCAGTAAGACTTCATGAGAAACCTATCAGTATAACAGCAATCCAAGTTAGTGCTCCCACCACAGAGGCAGATGAGAAAAATATTGAAAGATTCCCAGGAGGCAATTGATCACACACCAAAACAGGGCATTCTGATAATCATAGGCAATTGGAATGCAAAAGCAGGAAACAGAGCAGAACATTGGTGAATTTGGCCTAGTATCAAAAAAAACAGAGCAGGGAAGTTACTTACTGAATCTTGTGATGACAACACTTTATTAATTGCAAAGACATTCTTAAGACAACTTAAGGAGCAACTGTGTTTATGGATATCACCTATCAGCCAGCAAAGATATGAGCATAACTGGAAGCAAAAGATGGAGAAACTCCTTTCTCTCTAGGGGGAAGGGAACTAGACATGCTGGTAAATGCCTATTTGCATTTGGCATACATTTTCTTATAATGCACATCTCAGCCTATGTTGGTTGTGGGGAATAACAATTAACAAAAGCAGAAGAACTAGATTGGGTGTGTTTAACTCTTTCTGGAGTTGACAAAAATCATTCTTCTGATGCTTTTGTTTTTATCGGAAAAACTCCCTCCTCCCTCCTGAAAAAAGTCAATAAGAAAGCCTCATTGTCTCACCTGCAAGGGTTGCAGTGTGCATTAAAATGGCAGCATCTATCCTCACAAAATCAGTTCCTCTTTATCCCATGTATAGATAACCTAAAGAATCAATGAAGGACTGATTTTCCTAGTCCAATCACTGTTCATTTAGGGTGATTGATTGATTTTTCCCCATCAAGAAAGCTGCTTTGCATTTGAGTCAGCTGTAATTAAGAAGCATGCATTCTTAATGAATTTGTTAATGACAGCTGTTTCAGAAATCAATGCTTGTTCCTATAGGATATGTTCCATTTTTCATTCACAGTAGATCAAATGTGTGTTCATCAGAGATAGCCTCCTGGGGACTTTTGACTGGGTGTGCTTTCTTGGCTTTATCATAAATCCTTCAGTTGTAAAATACCATGATCACATTTATTGTTTTTGTCACCTTTGAAGTGAACAAGATGATGCACTGGCAGCAGATACAGGCAAGCAGGTCTTTTTTAAAAAACGCAGCAGCATATGTTGCTAAACCACGGCTGGAGAGACATCTTTTGTTCCAGGAGGGAGAACTAGACACGAACGGGTTTTTTGGATAATGTGTGACCTCTGGAGTCTTTAAACATCATTATAGGTAAGTAGGAGACACTGAGAACAAGAAACTCTGTTTTAGAAACTCTGCTATATTGTTAGGGATTTTCCAGTACTTCCAATTTGAATGAGCTTAAGAGTTCAGTTTTGCCTACCATATGAAATTTATGGGGTGGTTATAAGTTGGCAGGTGACTTGAAGGGAAACACACACACACACACACACACACACCAAGAAACCATTGATTAGGAAACTGATGAAAGGAGCTCAACAGTCCTTAACGGTACATATCCCCCTCACTGGAAAGGGCCTTTTTCCAAGACATATGATTTACTGGACATGTGTGTCTGCCAGACAATAAACACAAACCTTCTGTATCTCTCTCTTCCCAACAGCTGCCAAGCTGCTAGGTGGCAGGTACTCCTACAGCTGTTAAATAGCTCTGGAACGAGAAGAAATGAGAGAGGTGATTGCCTTCCCTTCCTATACACTTTTCCAAAGAGAAGGAGAAGAGAACAAGGTCTCTGTCTGTCCAGTGAACTGCACTGGGAATGGAAGACAGTGCTTGCTGCTCACTGCCCCCCTCCTACACACACACACACACTTCAGGGCCATTAATGGCCATTGCAGCACCCTTTCAGGGCTTTGCAGTTTCTGGTGGTAGAGGTTTCAGATGGAGCACAAGAAGGAAGTGTATAGCCTCTTGCATCCTACCAAAAACAAGCCATGTCAGTCACGAACAGGATTCTGGCCCTGGAGAGCCAACGGGTACCTACCCCTTTCCCTCTTTTAACCAAGAAGCAGTAGGAAAATCATGCAAAGTTAGAGTTGCTGGGGCATACAAACTCTGCCTCCTTTTTCTACAATTTTATAAACCTCTGTCATTTAAAAATACAGGTAATACTTCTTCATGGAAAATGCAGGAGTCAAACAACTCATGTTTTTGTTCCAGAAATATCTAGATAGTTGAAAACATGAGCTCAACAATATATTATTCAAAGGGATATATTGACTACGATATGACCTTTATAAGAATGTTGGTTGATATACAGCTGTGAATTTAGCTCTTGCTACCCCAGTATTAAATAATAAGAATCTTTATACTTCTTACTGTTGTGCTTTACTCTAATGGAGGACTGTGAGGATAAATACAGTAATTTCAGTATTCTCACCAAAGTAGTATTTACCACAGTTATACTCTAAAGGCTGTAATTTTCACATAGTCATTTTTTACCTGGTTTATCTGCAACTTAGAAATTAATAGAAACTCAGAATTCAGCCATTTTCATATAACCTCACTCAAAAAGCCCTTGATACAGCAAGGCGGTGACAAAGTGCACTGAGTGAACTGGTGCTGTGTATGCCTACCTTTGCAACCCCTGGGACTGCAGCTGGAGCAGATCCATGGAATGCACTTTATAGGACAGAATTCTCTCACTGGGCATAGGACTCACACATATAGTAGCCCCTCCACATTTGCAAGAGTTAGGGGCACAGAAAATTGTGAATAACTCCCACTCCTGCAATTCCCCTCCAGAGCAATTTTCACCCTTTCTTACCTCTGGCCCCAGTGTGGGGCACAGGGGAGAAAAAAGATACAGTAAAGGGCTTAACAGTTTTTTCCCCTCAAAGCGAAAGGAGCACAATTCTTCCCTTCTGGTTACTTCCAATGGCCATCTTGAAAAGGGAGGGTTAGGAGCAAAGAGAGCACCTGACCAATCAGCAGCCATTACACAGAAAGTGGAGTCACAAGGGAGTTAGGACAAGCCCCTAGCAGTAGTGAGGAGCTTTGCTCACCCAAAAGAAAAAAAAAACATCCATTTTAAACCCAAGCCTGGCAAGCCTAGGGTGAGGAATGCAAGGGAATGAGGGAAGGAAAATGTGGGGAGACGAGCACATGCCCCACGAATAGTCAAATTTGCAAAAATCAAACCTGCAAACATAGAGGGAGGACTGTATTATTTGGTGAATTTTTAAAAACTCCTCCCAAACCATAAGTTTGTTCATAAACATGACAGAAACAGCAAGCTGAAATTTTATTTATTTATTTATTAAAATGAAAGTGTGGAAAAAAACTAATACATTTGCACATCTAGAACCGGGATCTCAGCACTTACCTCTTTAAAGTATCCCTTTGAATCTTCATGTATTCATATCATGGTTGTGCAAATGAAATATGTACCTGTACATGGGCTGCAGGGAAAGGTACACATTTGATAGCTTCCAGAGGTAGAGCACCAAATTGATTAGTGCTGCGGTGTGATTTGGTTCACCCAGCTTTTCTTAATAATTTTGCTTGTTTTCATCCAATTTTAATCTAATTAGTTTTATTTCAGTATTATTATTGTGAATTGTGCTATTTGGCCTTCCTAGGCTCAGAGAGTGAACAGTAGTTTTCAGTCCATGGCCAGGTTGCGGGCGGGTGTTCATTTTGGGGTTTTGGTGAGTGCAGAACAGCAAGTCCTTTTGATCACACGGAGTACCAGGAGGCAGCACTGGGCCCAGCCAAGCTGGGTGTCCCTCAGGCAGAGGTGGGGCTTCCAGAGGTTTTCTGCAGCTACTGATCAGCTACGCCTTCGGACTCTGGGGGCAGCGTAGTCAATCAGTCCTAGGCAAACAGTTCACAGGCCTCAATTGGTTCCCAAGGTAGCTAGGTCACACTGGGCCCGATCCCCCTTCCTCTTACTGGACCAGAGCATCACATCACTTGCGGTTGGGCCTGGCGAGGCCCAAATTTCATGCGTAAGCCTGTCTGGGGCCCCTCTATTTTAGTGGACCTCATTGCGCCTGATTCACTGCTTGGGCTCAAATCGGCCAATGGATTTGTATGCTAGACCTTGTGGCCACATAGGCCCATAGTGGTGCATTTTTGCAGGCCTAGTGTTGCACATAGGCCCCATCAGGCCTCAGTGACTATCAGTTGTGTTGCATGTTGGTATACCTTGTAGGCCTTGCTGCATGCTGCTGTGTGGTTCCCTTATTCTCCCTGTAGCCAGTGAGGTCCATTCAGCCCTATCTTGCCTAGGCAGACCTTACTAAGCCAGGTGCAGCTTCTGCGGCCAGTGAATTTCACCTAGGGCATGTCTGATTCCGACATGTTGTTATACCTTCCCTCTTTTTGGTGATGGTTCTTTCCTGCTGGTTTGTGTGTTGAAATAGGACTAATCCTTGCACCTTGAGAGACTAATGGCATCTAGGGAAGGTAGTGGGGTTTCCCAAGGGTAGGGCGAGTGCCCTATTGGTTGGCCTTCTGGGGTAAAGGGACTAAGCAGATACTTGTCTTTATCTGTTGCAGGTAGTGAGGGGAGAATATATGAACTCAGTGTATACTTTGGCACCCCTTTTGGTAAAGTATAGGATCTAGAACAGCCTGTTTAGGTCCTGGGACCAGTGGAATGGGGAAAGAGTCTATCTTTGAGGCTCACTGGGTGATTACTCTCACTTATAGAATCCTGGGATTTGGGTGGGAGTACACTGGGCTTACCTTCTAGTAAATGGCCATTAGAGAGCAATCCAAATGTTGGCTTGCCCTTGGGGCTGAGGTGTTTCACCCAAGGGAAGGCTGAGGAGGTTGTCAAGGGTTGACACCTGGCCTCTGCTGGACCCAGATTAGGTTGCTCCCCCATCTTGCTCCTTTTGAGGTTCAGTACATATTAAACAAGTAATAGGTCAAATAAAGTTGCCCTTATTCAATCCAGCTTTCTGTGTCTGGTCTCATTATTGAACGGTTGGTCATCAATAGGATATCCACTTTTGTCCTTTTTAAATAAATATATGGCAAACAGGTACAATATAATTCTCATTATAGTGGGATTAGCTAGAGCTGTTGAATTTGTCTGGTCAGAATTTAGAACCCATCACATTCAGAAATGTCTTCATAAATCTGATGGGAAGAATTAGAGACTTTTAAAACTGAATGTGCAAGAAAGAAAAAAGAACAGGTGCATCCATCCCTAATCCATTTATGTGAACACTGACACATTAAGTTCTGACCTTTCATGACATGCTAAGTTGTTTCATTTAAAAACAACAATTTGCAGCTCTGCCTTAGTGCTACTTTCACATCACTCACTTCCTATCAGCAGCACATCTTATCACACTGCCAGCTCCAAGGCCCCGGATCCAAAACTTTTCAGCTATGATGACCAAAGTTCTGAATATTATTTTTAAAACCCATTACATAGTACTTTATGATCAAATGTACACTTTTTATGAACATTTTAGTTTTTTATTTTAAAAAAAGAAAAGTAGCTACTCTCCCCCAAAAGAACTAGCAGAAGTAATTTCAGAACCCCTGGCAATAATCTTTGAGAATTCCTGGAGAACAGGAGAAGTCCCAGCAGACCAGAGGAGAGCAAATATGGTACCTATGTTGAAAAAGGGGAAAAAAGAAGACTCAAATAATTACCTCCCAGTCAGCCTGACATCAATATTAGAAAAGATTCTAGAGCAGATCATTACACAGACAGTCTTCAAGCATTCAGAAAGGAATGCTGTGATCGTTAAAAGTCAACATGAGTTTCTCAAAAACAAGTCATGAAAGATTAATCTCATCTCTATTTGATAGAGTTACTGGCTTGTCTGATGAAAGAAATACTGTGAACATAGTATATTTTGACTTCAGTAAGACCTTTGACAAGGTCCGCCATGATGTTCTTGCAAACAAGCTAGTACAGTGGCCCCTCTACATTCATAAGAGTTCAGAACTCAGAACCCTCACGAAAGTGGAAAAACTATGAATAATTCCCACCTCCATGGTCCCCCTCTCATTCCCTCACTTATGACTTTGGTACTTATAGGGGGAAGAGAAAAAGGCAAGGTAAAGGGGTTACCAGTCCTTCCTCCTCAGATGGAGAACAGCAGAGCACTGAGTTCTGACATTCTAGATACTTCCAGTCACCATTTTGAGAAAAGAGATTCCTCCCAGAGGGGAAGGGTAGGAGCAAAGAGAGCACTTGACCAGTCAGCAGCCATTACACAGTAGAATGTGCAGCCACGTGCCAGACAGGACATGCCTCTGGCAGTGAGATGGGGCTTTGTTCACCCAAAGGAAAAAACACCCTTTTTAAACACAAGCCTTTTAACCCTGGGGTGAGGAATACAAGGGAATGGGAGAAGGAGAATGGGGAGGGAGGCAAGCACATGCCTTGTGAATAATCAAATTTGTGAAGGTCAAACCCATGAATGTGGAAGGAAGACAGTAAAATGTGAGCTAGACAATACTACTGTTAAATGGATTTGTAACTGGTTGACTGACCAAACCCAAAGAGTGCTCACCCATGGCTCCTCTTCATCTTGTAGAGAAATGACTAGTGGAGTGTCACAGGTTTTTGTCCTGGAATAGTGCTATTCAACATCTTTATCAATGGTTTGGATGATGGAATAGAGCCTTTCTTATAAATTTTGCAGATGACACCAAATTAGGAAGGGTAGCTAACACCCCAGAAGACAGGAGACAGGATCAGAATTCAAAATAATCTTAACAGATTAGAGAGCTGGGCCAAAACTAACAAAATGAACTTCAACAGGGAGAAGTGTAGGGTACTACACTTGGGCAGAAAAAAATGAAACACAGAGATATAAAATAAGTAACACCTGGCTTGACCACAGTACCTGTGAAAAGGATCTAGGTGTCTTAGTAGACCACAAGCTGAATGTGAGTCAGCAGTGTGATGCGGCAGCTAAGGAAGCCAATACAATTCTGGGCTGCATCAAAAAGAGTTTAGTGTCTAGGTCAAGGGAAAGGATAGTACCACTCTATTCTGCGTTGGTAAGATCCCACCTGGAATACTGTGTCCAGTTCTGGGGACCACAATTCAAAAAGAATATTGACAAGCTGGAACATATCCAGAGGAGGGCAACCAAAATGGTAGAAGACCTGGAAACCTGAGAAGTGGCTTAGGGATCTGGGTATTTTCAGCCTAGAAAAGACAAAGTTAAGAGGTGACATGGTAGCTATGTTTAAATAGTTGAAGGAATGCCATGTGGAGGACAGAGCAAGCCTGTTTTCTGCTGCTGCAGAAACTGAGACAGTGAGCAATGCCTTCTAACTTCAGGAAAAGAGATTCCATCTAAACATTAAAAAGAACTTTCTGATGGTAAGAGCTGCTTGACAGTGGAATACATTGCCTGGGAATGTGGTGGAATCCCCTTCTTTGGAAGTTTTTAAATGAAGGTTGGATGGCCATCTGTCAGGAATGTTTTTTAAGTGAATGTTGGATGGCCATCTGTCAGGAATGCTTTGATGGCATATTCCTACATAGCAGGGGGTTGGATTCAGTGACCCTTATGGTCTCTTCCAACTCTATGATTCTATGATTACTCCAATTTAAAAAAATGTATAATTATTACTTCACATCTCCAAAGATAGCACAGATCATTCCACTATTTTGTAAAAAAAAATATATAATTCTTTATACTTGATCACCCCAAGTAACATCATTATTGTGATATGTTGCTTCCAAGCCCTAATGATGATACCCATAGGCCCCTAACGAGGCAGAAATTCTAAACTGAGCCTTTGTCTTTCTTGGGAGCCCCATTGCAATGGTGACAGCGTATCAGGATCCAATCAAATGCCTGGTGGATCTGGCTGTACAAACTCTAGATCTTGGTTTATAGACCCAAATGATAATCTGCCAGTTTTCTCATAGAAAATAAAATATATCAACATTTTGTTGCTGAATGTCCCTCTGTCTGCTCTTAAAATGCTTTTAAACATGCCACATCATCACCCCAGTGGCTTAGTTAGAAGAGTAGCTGAAGTGTCTGGGAAAAGACACTTTCTCAATGAAATGGGCCATGGTAGCATAAAATATCTCTCTATGTGGGTCCAGACATGTTGGCTTACAACTTCCAGCATCCCTAGTCGGTATGGCGAATTATAATGGGATTTGTAGTCCAAAGTACCTGGAGAGCACCAATGTGGGGAAGGTTGCTTTATAACATCTCTCTGCCTGTAGTCAAAGATTCAAATCATTTTTAGATTGAAATGGATGCATTTACAGTATAGTGGAATGGCTTGATCATGCTGCTAGATATGATCTCCAGAATAATCCCTCTATTTTGGTAACAGGCTATTTGAGAGAGAGAGAAAGAAAGGCACCCTTATCAACAAACACAATTATCAGCATTGAACATGAAGAAATGCCTGGTATCTGAGTTGTACACTCTCTGCCAGAATGCTGGAGTTTGATAACTGAGCCTTTCAGAAACACACTGAAGGTCAGCACATCTGTGGCTGAGACTCACAGTTAACAGTAAAGATTTTATTGTACAATTCAGCAACACTCCCCAAGTAATCTGTCATTCATCATTGTTAGAACAACTGCAAGGCATAAATGTGATTAATTTGTTTCTATTTTTTGGAAGATTTCAAGGCATATATCATTCTTGTCTATCAGACAACTCACTTAGGGAAGCACTCAGAAAAGAGTAACATCTCTTTGTTCAATTGCAATGGGTGTCATTTGTGTCTGGGATTCTGTGGAAGAATCCATCGAGATTCTGGCATTGCTTTTTTCTTTAATAATGAAAGCAAAGCTGTGAGTACAACAGAATGTGTGAACATTAGTGGATTTACCCCATAAGCTACAGAATTTCGTTCATCTGACATTTTTAGTGACCCACTTTGCTAAATATTTCCCAGACTAATATACAGACCCAAGCACAGCTGGTCCTCTCATTTTTGAATTTTACATGCTGAAATAGCTTCCTTAGCTGAAATACCAAATAAATACACATGCTGTAGAGTAAAATGCATACAGCAGTGTGTATTTTGTTGGAGGGAAATGCTGTAAGAATGATGTGAATTTTCAACTGATATTTAATGTGCAGTTTAATGAGAAAAATGAATGGAATGGATTTATAAATCAAAGCATGCACTGATACATCCATTTCTAGAAGCCAACATTCATTGTTACATCCATCCCTACAAACCACCATATAAAAAGACACACTGAAGTGCTCCACTTAGTACTCTAGCTCTAAGCTAGACTAAGATTGTTCTTTACTTCCACTCTGAGATTCATGAGCAGACCTTGTGACCTTTGTAAATTGCATTAGATTAGCCATAATGATATGAACAAGTGGTCAGGAACAGAAAGGAAACACCAAACATGGAATAGAAGATAGTCAAGAGCTAATGAAAGAAGATGATCCAAGGGAGGAGGGAATTGGATTGATACTGTACAGTACTGAAAGAGGAAAGAAAGACAGTCTGATCAACAGAGAGGGAGAGCGGGTTCCAAGGGTCATGGGATGCCATGGCAAGAGACATCTACATGCAACTGAATAATTAAAGACCAACAAGTTTAGCAACATGAACAGCATCAATACAAACTACAAAGCAGATTTGGTGTATATTTGTAAATATATGCATGCAATGGACATTGGACAAAGTTGAGTCACTCTATGAATAGAGCCATATTAGCAACACAGGTGACATGTCAGTTGTGCAATGACTGCATTCCTGCTTTTAGTCCAGATTTTAAAGATGTTATCCAAGAAGCTGATCCTATTCATAGAACAAGATTCAGCACCTTGGATTGTTCCTTTAAAATTCAGACTAAACTCCCAGTTGATTCATCCCACTGTCATGGAAGCCACAAACTTTCCTATATGAATAAACACTGTTTGACCGAGCACCTGAGTGAATTGCAGAAGGGTAGGCAAGTTGATATATAATAGCAAAAAGTAAAAAAAAAAAAAAATTGCAATACCAATGACTGCTCTCTAACCTGTATTTAACCCAAACATAACATGATGGCTGAGATCTTCCAGCTGTCATGTACAGCATTGTGCCCTCCATGCACAATTCCACAACCCAGGGTGTCAAGCTGTGATAACGGGGCTTCCCATTATCTAGACTTGGCTGAAGGGGGATACTTCCCTCTTCAGGTAAACCAAGGGTTAATGGGGCGTTGGGGTTAGGTTACACTTTTTATTGTGGGTCAACCTCACAGGTCACAGGGAGAGAATTGCCCAATCAAGGAGGAAAAGGTGAGCATCTTTGAGATGCTTTCCTGGAGAAGTTATAAAAATCCTTGAGAGACCATGTGGCAGAGAGACAACAAAGAAGCCTCCTGGAGATCAAATTTGTGCCAGTCATAGGCTGCAGGCCCTGGGCCTCGCCTGCTGGCCTCACTCTTCTCTCAGACCATCTAAGCCTGTGAACCTGAATGTGGGTAGCTAGAATATTAGGTAGTTAGTCATGTTAGGGCTTTTATTATTTTGGAGGTTGGCTGATCTTAAGAATGTATCTGTTTTTATAACTACTTGTAACTTAAGTGTACCTGAGAGGGGGGAGCCTCTCATGAGTATTATTGTCTTGTTAACTTGCATGACTTAAAATAAATGCTTTTCTGTAGAACCTCTGTTTCCTCTTCATTCCCATGCCATTCTTCGGCACACTCTTAGATAGGACTTCTCTCTCAGAAGGGGGAGGCGAAGGAAGGGAAAGGTCCTTAAGCATAGAGATTGTCAATCCACTGAGCAGAGTCCCACTGTCCTGTCCAGTTAATTCTGAGTTCAGTGGGTGGTGGCAGCATGAGAATTAATGAACGCTGGGGAATTTCCTGCTCCTTTTCAAGGGTAGAAGTCAGTCTTGGGAGGCTGGAAGTAAACCCAGTACGACACAAGCCCCAGGGGATATTGTGTCTGTTTAAGGATGGGGGGATGGAGGAGGAAGGGAACAATGGAGACTATTTCCTCTCCTGGCTGAAGTTTTATAGATGCAGGGAAGAAAAATGAGGTTGGTCTTCTGGATGAGAATGACCTCATTTGTCTTCCCTCTGTGGTTGTGAGAGTTCTGCTCAAATACCTGGCCACCCCCTTTGTTGTTCTTCCTACTTTTCCCTGACCATTTAGCTGTCTTACAGCACCACACAGGGTTTGGTACTGCCAGTGAGAGGTTTTGGACAGTGTGCCCCTTGCAGCCCATGCAAATTAGATATGCGCATGTGTAAATTTTTACACACACAAGCCATCAACAAGATTCTAGCCACAGCTGTGCTAAACTGTGGTCAAGATGACTGCATGTTAGGATGATCCACTCTGTTTTTCACTGGAAACTTGAGATCCATCAATGGAGCAAGGTTCAAAATGGCAATCTGATGCAGACCCCATTACAAACTGCATCACAGGAAACATACATTGGGAAAAGCTGCAGAAATATTTTTTAAAAAATCAATCTAAATCGGAAATATTACCCATCAGGGCTTCAAGAATTGCTCTCAGGACCATACTCATCTCATAAAAGCTTCCACTCCTGGCTTCACCTTGCTCCCCTGCAAGATTTCTTGGTTTCATCAGAGTGATTTTTTAATTGTACTTTTGGTGTTGCTATTTTTTAAGCAACAACATATCAAGAAACATTTTCCTCTATTGCAAGTCACTCAGGGCTCTAACTGTAGATTCTTAGAACAGGGTGGATGACCCAAAAACTTAGACCTTCATGCAGCACTCAGCCTAGTTTCATGTGGCTGAATTTCAAAACGCCTCCATTCAGATCCACTCAATTTCTGTTAAGAGGGACAAAGGAGAAGAACAGTTGTTAGAAAGAGAGAGTAGTTGTCAGAAGGCAAGAGAAAATGTGGATGCTCCTGCCTTCTTCCAGCTTCATCCCCCCATCACTGACACATGGCCCTCAACAGACATGTTTCCAACTTATGGTCACCCTAAGGCAAACCTATCATAGGATTTTCTTGGGTTGAGTGTTTATGATATGCCCATGGGTTTTCATGACTGAGCAGGGAATGGAATCCTGGTCTCCAGGATCATAGTTCAGAGCTCACACTGTTACGCCATACTGGTTCCCTGAACAGACCACTCATAAGGAAATGTAATCCATGTAAAATAAATAAATAAATAGGTCCCTCATCTTTCTTCTGCTGATGAAGCTAGCTAACATAAGTGGAGCAGAGAAGGAGAAGGTAAAAGGAAAGAGGACAGATCTGAAAAGATCACAGGAAGTATTAGTGTGTGTGCTTGTGTGTATGTGTAGCTTCCTTCTCCATTTTTGTAAAAGATAATAATAATAATAATAATAATAATAATAATAATAATAATAATAATAATAATAGAAGCTTGCCACATGTTCAGAACTAGTAGACCTCTGATGCTGTAGCTGAGTCTTGACCCACTCAGAGTAAGTCTTTGTTTATCTACTTCTTTTAGGGTTCCCAAGTTTATCAACTTTATTTCAAGACATGAAGCAGCAGCCACCTGCAGGTATATTTTGCCAAGAACAGTCATTTTAATCTTTGCAAGTGTAAAAAAAGATAGACAGCTGCATGCTGAGGAAGGATGGAGACTGTATCCATTTTAAGCAAGTCCTAGCAAAAATCTCCATGAGATGTTTCCACATTCAGATGATAGACAGGTCTTGTCACTCCAGCTATCTTGGTATCTCCATGTGTTGCCAGACACCCTTCTTGGTTAATTTGAGGTTTTGCTCCCATTCTCAGCTGTTGCTCTCAGTTCAACTTGCTGTGCGAAATTATAACTCCTATGTGCTATTAAAAAAAGAAAAAAGAACCACAAAAAAAAGTCTTTGAAGATCATACATTCTAATTGTCGTTATTGGGTGGGGGAATAGAGTTCTCTCTCAAACGAACAAATGAACAAATTTACAGAAAAGGTGAGTTTAGGTGTCCATCCAATCTAGCACACTGTTTCTTACAGTGTTCAAACACATGCCACTAACAGACCCAAAATCTAGGCAAGAAAGCAACTGGATTTTGTGATTCCCTGTCAAACAAGAAGTTACTTTGCATGTTGCTTAGCTACCGTGTGTTTCTCAGCCCTTTCCCTCTTGGTTAAAATCCAGTTAAATCAAGTGGAGAATTTCTATTCCACTTAACTGGAAAGTTTAGCAACCAGACATTTTGTTCCCAATAGGAAAACAACAACGATAATCCATGCCTGAAGTGGAGCTGAATAACATGTCACTTCTTTTCGGGTGGAAATAATGGAGTTTGGCTTAGCAAAAAGCCCACTTCCTTTTTTCTCCCTCTTTGAAATCATTCCACTTCCTTCCAAATGATCTTATTTCTTTTTTACTCCTCCTTTACACATTGACCAGAATCCAAAACTTTTGAAAGATAATTTTATGATGATACGGTCAGGGAAGATTAAATATCAGAGCTGCATTAGAGCAGACTATTTGACAATCACATCTGATGCACAGAATTCATGATCTGAGTCTGGTATGGAGAATTAAAATCTAAATGAGTAGTGGATAGATTTCCATTTCTCCCCTAACCATAATATTCCTGCTTGCCTGCCTTTCTGTCATGTTTCAAATGGCATCATTTTGTTTTCTTTTACAGGAACAAGAACTAATGTTTTTTTTTCAGAAATTACTTGCTCCATAGGAAAAACAAATTTGAATGAAATGTATCCATGATGAATTGTGAGTGAGTACTAAACTAGACTCAGGCATCAAACACAAAGACCTATAGACGAAGAGTTGGTTATTTTTCAATCAATAAGAACAACAGGAGATTTTCTGGACTAGACAAAGTGTTCCTCTAGTCTTGCATGTGGTCTTCAACAGTAGCTATCTTAATGTTTCCAGCTATCTCCATTGTGACTTCCTCACAATACGTACACACATACACACTGCAAGATTTTTTCAAAGGCATACATCCACTTGCCAAAGGGGTTTCATTCAGCCCTTATGGATAATAGCTTTTGATAGACTGTCCTCCTTCATCAGTTGGTGTGGCCATCTTTCACGTCTATGCCTCAGGCCATCATCACATCTTTTTTCATTGAATTGTGTTAATGACGGCTTGCATAGAAAACTTTTTTCCTTGGTATGTTTGGGAACACTTGCTCATCAATTTCATAAATCTTTGTTCATTTTATTCTAGCATACTAGAGCAAAGCCTTTCTATATTTTTCTTCTTGCTGGATAAGATCAAAGGCATTTTTACACATTTTTGTGATTTGTCATGTTTGGGAACTCCTCTGCAAAAATCATTTCTGAACTTAAAAGGAAAATCACGCAGAAAACCATGGCTTGAATCCTGTTGGTTGGTTCCAACTAGAGTAGACCTATTGAATCCATTGTGTATGGTAAGTCAATACGTAGGTAGATCCCATTGACTGAACAGGTCTGCTTTATTCAGTATTAACAATGCAATTTAGGCTGTGGAAAAACTTAGTTGAAAGTCTGTTGTTGTTTGAAAAGTTTGCAAAACAACCAGTTGACCATTGTTATGGCTGGGTGTTTCAGCATGTAAAGATACCTTTTATCATCAAGACCAAGAATGTTTGAGAGTGTTCTTTCCATTCTTGGAATGAAGTCCAATTAGAGATTAGCATGGATAAAAATATTAACTCATTTTTGCTTTGATGAAAATCACCCAGGAATCTGTAAATTTCTGGATTTTTGTGATGGAAAGAATGTGTACATGGGAGAAACCAAACTGGGAGATTCGTCCATCCATGGCCTGGGCTTTGAGTGTTTAAGACTTTAATGTCTGAGTTTGAAACTCTGTATGCATTCAGCCCTGTAGGTAGTACTTCATTAGAGTTTCCTTCTTTCCTTTTTGTTGGGATTTTTCTCACCTGAGCATTGACATAGCAGGCGAACAAAGATGCCTGCTACTCTCCATGCAGGGGGGAAAAAATGGCAGGTGAAAATGGAGAATAATTTGGTTTCAGTTCATTTTTGAAGATTTACCTTAATTCACACATTTCTTCATATTTGGTACAAGAAGAACTTTTAAAAATTCAAAAGAAAGGGAGAAGGCAAAAATGGCAGAAAAAGTTCATATCTTCAATTCATGCCTCCAGATCATGTAGCGAGACAAATTGAAATATACCCTATGGCCCTCAGCACCTTTCCACACATATATTAATAAATGAATGAATATTCAGACATCAGATGTATGGCTAGAAAGATACAATGAAATGGTGGCAGGGCCAGGAGATGTGCCAACTCTCTTCACCTCAGTGTTTCTGAAGAAGATGTGTCTACATATGGTGCTTCTGAGCTGAAGGAAGATAAAAGCACATTTTACAAAGGTGAAAGAATCTGGTCATCTGGGCATGACAAAGCTGAATGGCTAGTATTCAACAACCACTTCAAGCATCTAAGTTCCAACATGAGACCAAGATGCCAAACCGAGGATGGGCATTGCTTTGATCATGTTTCAGAAAGTTGCACCAACTACAAACACAGTTTGTGTAAAACTCCTGATTGCTGGAAATAAATATAGGCTGTTTTCTTAAAAGTTAATGTTGGGATTTGTCTGTGTGATGATCTGAAGACTCAGTGTACACAATATACGTTCAATAATGCCTAATTATTTCACTTTCTAATACTGTTCATCTTTTCTAAATAAGCAAAAATAATCCATGACATCTGCATTTCTTTCCACAAGGAAAATCAGCAAATCTTGCATGTCACAATGAGGGATTTTTTCTCTCTCATAATTTCTCCCACAAAGCATGTGAAGATGACTCTAATGGAGGATTTACACCTCTAGTCTCTGTAGCTTCTTCCTCTTTGCCATTCAGATTTTAACATACCACCATCAGATGAAATATGGGGGCATTCATTCCCCCTAAGAGATTGTAGCACAGAAATGGGCAATTGTGGACGTACAGCTCACAGAAGTCCTATCTAGCATGGCCAATGTTGAGAGATTATGGGAGCTACAGTCCAAAAATATCTACATGGCCACAGTTCTCTACTGCTGTTCCAGCACTGAGAATGGTAGCCCATAACTTTTCTCATGTCAAGCAAGGTAAGGTGACCATTTTTACTATGTAGTATTTTGGCTGCAAGAAAGGGGGTATCAGTCATCTGGAAGGCTGCTGCCTCTAGGTACCAAGTGAGATAGTACCTAGTACATTTCTCACTTTCCTTCAGGAGTTTAGTCGCCTTCTGAAGGTCTTTGTTAAGCTACTCTCACAGAAAAAGGGGGAAGGCAGCAAAGTCGGTGTCATTGTCATGACTCCAGAGTACAATTTAGCAAGATGTTCTCTCCTGCCAGAAGCACCACTAAAATGACTGGGAGCTATGAGTGTGGTAGTGATCATATATACTAATAGAAATTTAATTCCTAGACCGTGGGCCTTTGTTAGATTATGAACGTAGGCAAAATGCCATCCTTAATACCCAAGAGGGAGATAGCAGCAGGGCTGCGGAACACACGGTTTTGCAGAAATAGAAAACAGAAACCCCTTTAGGAATAAAACCAAAACTGAGTGGAGCTCACAGTCTCTACACACAGAGGCACAGACACTCACACACATTCACATACACAAACTTGCCTGGTAATCTTAAATTTTATTTTTTGTATTGTGGGGGCGGGGTTGCGGTTGCTGCTATTGTTAAAGAAACAGGCATCAGAAATCCTTCCTAATCTACTGCCAATCATACAAGGATTACCAGTGATTTTATCTTTGCTTATTGACTGCATATACACCCCACTTGTCTTCCAATGAACCTGAGGCAGTTTACATGTCATTTTTCTGCCCTACTTCAGTCTCACAACAACTCTGTGAGGTAGGTCAAGCTGGGAAACCGTGATTAACCCAAAGTGGGGACTAGACCCCCGATTTCTCAAGTTCCTAACTCTCCTACCACTAAACCACATTCTCTCTTGAGCACATTAGCTTTCTTCCCACCCCTGGCACACAGTGCTTTCAAATGACACACAGAAGATCTTGGGTAAGATCACTTGTTCTGACATGTCA
This sequence comes from Iguana delicatissima, assembly GCA_948472985.1. Classification (NCBI taxonomy): domain Eukaryota; kingdom Metazoa; phylum Chordata; class Lepidosauria; order Squamata; family Iguanidae; genus Iguana; species Iguana delicatissima. Next base: position 1,272,074 of record CAOKZL010000065.1, read on the forward strand.
GGTTATCTTCCAGATCAGCCACTGTTAACACCCACCAGCCCACCAAGCCATTAGCACTCAAGGCTCTAATGGAGATAACTTTCCCTGTCAAGGTCATTACATATGCAATAGTCGTGAGCAAAAAGCTGTAAAAAGGAATGCACCTGGATGCTTCTATAATGGTTTGTGTATCAGAAAATGGGAAGCGTCAGGCAGATTGGTTACAGATTATTTCACAGGATTAGTTACACCTTTTGGAGGTGCTTTTCTCAGGACGATATACTCTGGATTCTGAATCATCTGCTATAAACTCCTAATTTTGCATCAGGCACAAGCCCATCAATTTGTGTCTAATTATATTCTTCTGTGTGAGATATAAAATACCTCAGGGTTTTCTATAATAAGCCTCATTAATGTGGATGAGAAATAATTCTGAAATTCCTTCTGCCAGGGCTAATGTTAATACTGATTCTAATTGCTCTTATAGGGCATTAAAGTGCAGAATTTTTTTTTAAAAAAAAGCAACTTTAAACTAATAATTTAACAAAGCTATAGTTTAGAATTGAGGATCTTTACCCTCCTACATTTTGCGTTGCTGTGTTTTATGTGTTTTTGTGGAACAGTCGAGAGGGTAGATATATAAGGCACTTTTCCAAACTTAAAAGGGGAGTTATTGCAGAAACATTTCTAGTCAAATTCAAAAGTAGTTCCCCCTCCTGCAAATATATAAGTTATTTGTTGGCCAAACTATGAGTTAGGCAGATTTGAGGTAAGCGGGAGGAGACGAAGTTCCCTCTCATGCATTATGAGTGCATCTTCAAGGTATTTTGTTGCCTTAGGTGAAAAAGCAATTGGCCTTAGGTACTATACTCTTATTCCTAGGTGTAAAGAAATATAATTCCTTGACATCTCAAGCCAGCTGCTGAGACATTTGCTTCATTTTGCCCAGTAGTAGTACTGGTCCAGCAATTTACGACCTCTGAAAATACAGAAATAATTATATGGCATACTGTGCCTTCAGTGTTTCCAGGTTTGGCGAGATGGGCTCAACAGTGTTCAGGACTGGTGTTATATCTACTGTCCTGACACAGCCAACAGAAGATTATCACTGATGCTTGAGGCATTTGTAAAATCTCTTAAAATGCCACCTTAACAGTACTGCCAGTGGTATAGATGTTGGCTGCTGCCCAAAGGACAGGTAAGCCGCTTTGAGATCTCAAGAAACCACTGGGAGTTGGCAGTATTGTTGCTCTGGATTATGATTTTGTAATTAGAATTATGACAAAATTTCTCTATGATATTGAAATGTAGAAATCCTAAAGACAGAAAGAAGAAAATAAGATCATATATATATATATATGAATGATCTCATTTGGAAACTGATATATGAGATATATATATAGAGAGAGAGAGAGAGAGAGATGAAACTGATGCTGAATTTTCAATCACCATTCTAAGATTGTTGTGATCCAGTGTAGCTTGTAAAGCTGAACCACACGTAAAAGCCCCAAGTTCTCTTTTCAGTTCCTGAAACATCTCCTCTCATTTCAGGATTTTGCAAACAGAAGTGTGATTTCTCATTCCACCTACTTAGATTGTAATGAATGCAACAGCATCCACATTGCTATTCTTCCTCCGCTCAATACCCATTAAGCATTTTCTCAGGCTGCTGATCCAGAGTAAGGGCAACAAGATAGAGGAAATATTTCTCACTCTGAATAGGCGATTTTTGCATTTGGTCATGACAATGCCACTTTGGGTAGTTTTACAGTATAATATAATTATATCTGAATTGTATGATTAGAAATATTCTAATATAAAGGATCAGAATGTGATTCCTTATAGGTTGGAATCTTATTGTTAGGAAGAACAGAGCAGGGGAAAAGGTACATGGAGCAGCTGTATAGCAGCTATCAGTAGAGGAACATATATTCAAAATGTGATGTCTGGTTAACATCCTTCTCTGCTCCATGAAGATCTCTATCTCACACCATAGACACCCAGAAACAGTATACATGTTAACTCATCTGACACAAACTTTCAATCATAAAAATAGAATCATAGAAATGTAGAGTTGGAAGAGACCGCACGGGCCATCCAGTCCAACCCCCTGCTATGCAGGAACACCCTCAAAGCACTGCCAACAGATGGTCATCCAGCCTCTGCTTAAAAACCTCCAAGGAAGGAGACTCCACTACACTCCGAGGCAGCATATTCCACTGCCGGACAGCCCTGACTGACAGGAAGTTCTTCCTGAGGTTCAGGTGGAATCTCCTTTCCTGCAGCTTGAATCCATTGCTCCTTGTCCTGCTCTCTGGAGCAGCAGAAAACAAGCCCTCTCCTCCTCTACATGGCATCCCTTCAAATATTTAAACATGGCTATCATGTCCCCTCTTAACCTTCTCTTCTGCAGACTAAACATACCCAGCTCTCTAAGTCTATCCTCATAGGGCACAGCTTCCAGGCCCCTCACCATTTTGGTCACCCTTCTCTGGACTTGCTCCAGCTTGACCATGTCCTTCTTGAATTGGGGTGCCCAGAACTGGACACAGGATTCAAGATGAGGTCTAACCAAAGCAGAGCAGAGTGGTACCAGTACCTCCCTCGATCTAGACACCATACTCCTATTGATGCAGCTGAGAATTGCATTGGCTTTCTTGGCTGCCGCATCACGCTACTAACTCATGTTCAGCTTGTGGTGTATTAAGACTCCTAGATCCCTTTCACACGTACTGCTATCCAGCCATGTGTCCCCCATCCTATATTTCTGTATTCCATTTTTTCTACCTAAGTGTAGGACCTTACATTTCTCTCTGTTGAATTTCATTTTGTTAGCCTTGGCCCAGCTCTCCAATCTGTCCAGGTCATTTGGAATTTTGATCCTGCCCTAATACACCAGATAAACCATCATTTGATTTGAGTGTTTTATACTATTAGGTTTTGTAAAGAGTTTCTTGTGAACATATATACTTTCAAAAAGTTCAAGCATTCCAGCACACCTCTGCTGTTCATCCATGCTGCTGCATGAAGAACATTGAAGTGAATTGGCAACTCCATTTGCTCAGGAGAACCGGAGCCTTAGCACACTCTAGAGATCACCAGGCCAGAGGGAAGGTCTTTTTGGAATTAGCTTTCAATAAGTTATAAACATTCCTGGTTGTAAAAGAGATAAACACCTACGGATTTCATGGTCACGGCAAACCACAGTGATGCATAACTTGTCAGAGTGCCACTGGTTTAGAGGAGGTTATCAATTCTTAAGATGGCAAGCTCCATTTGTCATTGTGCATGATCTACGAGGTACCCATGTAGAAGAAATATATTATGGGCAGAGTCCTACATGTTTTAGGATTTGCCAGAAAGAGGAATGGAGCACTATACTGAGAATTTTAGAACAATTGCCTATTGAATAATTGAAGCTGAACTGCTGAAACCTGTCCTCTTTTTAATATAAATCCCACCAGAAGGGATGAAGGGGGATTTTTTGACTGGAATTCTTTTTGTCACTTACACCAGTACAATGCTCCATTTATACCAAAGTAAGGCACTTTGGAGGGCAGCACACAGAAGCCACAGAAATATGGAAGAAAAAGCTATCCCTGTCACCAGAGACAGTTGCCCTGAGCCATTTAGGAGCCGGGAAGGCAGCTTTCTCCCCTGAGACAGATTGCTTTTGCTGCCATCTCTTTTTCATCACACCACCAACAGCATTTTTACCCCATCTGTGCTGCTTCAATTTATGCTGGTGTAGTTACATCAACCAACAGGATCACGGTCATAGGTTCCTTTGGACTGGGATCAGTTTAGGAGAAATAGTACAACCACTGGCCCTTTCCTTTGCCCAGTGCTGCTGACCATGACATTTAATTCTCCCTAATACTCCTCAGAATGACACCAAGTGCCATTCTTGAGAATTTTCATTGCTTCTGCAATGCTCCTGAAGATAAGCAGATGGACACCAGGGTGAGATCAATTAGGTATATGTTATGCATTGGCAACAGGGAACTGGAGTGGAAATTTTAACAACACAAGCACACAGAAAACCTTGCAGAAGTTTAAATACATTTATGAGCCTGGAGGAAAAAAAGTATAGGTATAAATAATCTTTATATAAAATTGCATAGGTAAATATTTTTATAACCATCAAGAAAAAATCTTCCAATATTGCAGACGGCGGTCCATAGTCAGAGAAATCTGTGTAAGTATACAAAATGAACACGTACCGTATAGCGGTAAACTTATCTGTTATTCATACTTTGGAAGCTTGAATTTGGTGGGTTAATTTCTCCATGAGTGCAATTTTCAATACTCTATCAAGCCATTTTGAGAAGGAAATTCCATCTAATGTCTTCCAGTATTTAGCAATCTCAAGCCCAGCCACTGCCAGCAAAAATGATATTAAGTCTTTTAGCCTTTTTGCACGGCATTTTCCATGTGAAAGGGCCCCTTGAGCGTCGCACAAATGTGAGGAGCGGTCCACATGACGCACCCACATTTGCACGACATTCCAGGGCCTAGCAGGCACCGCTCACTCACTTTTTCATTTTCGGTTTTAAGCCAAAAATGGTGCGCGGTCGCACATCGCTTCAGGGCCCTGCGTACACTTACCTTGCGTATGGAGCCTCGGGAGCTGGGCCGGTTGCGCTTCCTATCTCTGTTCAGCCTCAGAAGGTCCCAGGCTGCACCACAAAAGGAAGAGGCAGGGCTCTTGTGTGAGCAGGAAGCTCGTGCAGAGCTAAAGAAACCTGGACGCGAGGGCCTCTCATAAGAGGCTGCTCGCGTGAGCACTTCACTCCAGCACCGAGAAAAGGTGAGATGCAGAAAGGGCCTTGATGCTGTAGGTTTTTATTCCATTCTATGAAAATAGACAGTAGAAGAAGTGCCCCACAAAAATGTATTTATTGATTTTTTTTCCATTCTAGCACTTCCTTCTAGCGTTTTTTAACTGGGGGAAAGGGCAATAGAGTTGTATGTGGATACAGAAGCCAGGATTGCTACACCACCGAATCCAACAATGTGAAGATGTGACATCGGCACTGAGCTGGACAAATATCAGAATGTGACATGAGATTGGAGGCATGCTAGCACATGATGGCAAAGATCCCAGCCTAGAGATGGCAGTCCAGTGGCTGAGGGAGGGACTGGAAGAGGCCCAAGAAATGAGCTGACAAATGTGGACCACTATGCATGTGGGCCAAGGAAAGGTGCTGGAGGCGGTAGCAGCAGCAGCAGCTGGAAAGACAGGTCCCCCATGTAGTGAAAGATGGTGTCCCATGACTTGGGCCACTGAAAGCTGATGAATCCAGCAGAGGCATTCCCCAAGAGGCACTCTCAATGCCCCAGGTATCATGATGAAGGCAGCTGAAAGCCACATTCAACAGCCAGGGCAAGCACTTGCCTTATTTCTTTGACTCAGGTCACTGGGTTCATGGCAGAGTTGAAAATGTGGTGTGGCACAAGACAGCTGAAGGGACTCCTAATACAAATTTAGGTACACAGGTTGTGATTGGAGAGAATCACAAATTTAACACCTCATACACATATCTTTAGATGTTTCATAGACTCACAGTTGTTTACTTGTGTTTCATCCCTGGGGCAGGGACATATTTCCTGCCCCTTATCTCTCGATACTTTAAGTTCTCATAACGCTTTTTGGTGCTTTTGTTTTCCCTGTTCTGATCTTCTCCCCCTCCACTGGAAACATTGTAGCAATGAGCAATTAAGCAATTAACCATTTGATACTCCAGAATACACAACAACCTTCAAACAAATACATTTTTGCAATCAACAATTAACACGAGATACTTTGTAGCACTCTGACCAACTCTAGCATTTCCCCAAAATGACTACTTTACATAATCCAGCTGATATATTATGATAGAGGCTATGCATCCTGACAATACTTTTAACTCCTTTTATCTTCATCTTGCAGCTGCAAAGAAATGGGCAATGCACTAGGCCAGACTTTTGCTGTTTTTGTTTCTTTCCTCATCCTCTAATTTTGTGTCATCATGCCCAATGCAGAATTCTGGAGAGCTCAGAAGTATGCACAGTCTTTAATGATCCTAATAAAACCTGTCACCCCTCTCTGGTTTTTATTTTATTTTTAAGGAGGAAAAAGCCAATGTTTGTCAGGCACTCATTTTGGCCTCAAAGGTATGATGAGGTAGCAAGAACAGAACAATAATTTTATTAGTCAGCTAAGGAAGATTCATACATGAATCATCACTGAGTATTAGACAAGAAACTCATCAAAATTAGTAGATAAGAAACTCAGCAAAACCACTGACTCCTATGAGAAAGTGGTACTGGTGCTTAGTGTAAGCAAAGGAAAAAAATGGTCTTTGTGTTCCATTTTGTTCTCATTGCTTGTTTGTATTTTTTTTAGTGTGGAGTGATTGGTGGAATATTGTACAATTGGAAAATCTGCTTTAAAAAAAAACCTTTGCACTTAGGAAATTTGAAAGAGGATGTCTAAACCAGCCATGGCCAACACAGCACATAGGGGACTTTCTTTTATGCCAGCACTAGATCAAAGAGGAACATCCTATGACAGATTTCCTATTCAAACCCGCCATTCCTAACCTGTTGAACTTGTCACTTTCACCTTGCCCTCCAGTCCCCCTTTAAAGTCCCTCCTTGGATCTGAAGTCCTAGGCCTTCAGGTGACCTCACTGTGGACTATTGTGTGTATTAGCTTTGTGTTCTTTTTGGTAAGCATGACCCATTCTTGGTTCAGGGTTAATAAAGCTGTCCAGGGTCAGCTGTACAAAATAGCAAATAGGTTAACTTTATTTAATAACATATAGACTATCTTCTTTCTTAAGTTCCAGTTCTTAGTTCCAAACCATTAATACCATTCCAGTTGTATTATGCCAGAACTGTGCCTTAAATCATTCAGGAGCCCAGTGCTCGGTAACTCCCCTCAGGTTCCCAATTAACTCCTCTGACAGTCTGTTTCCCAACTCCCTGTCTTCAACTATGTGTCTCCAAATCATTCTCTTTTAAAAAAAAATTCCTCCTCCCTCCTACTGTAGCCCTTCCCTCTCCTCACAGAGTTCTCTCTATTGCAGTGGTTCTCAACCTGTGGGTCCCCAGATGTTTGTTGACTTCAGCTCCCAGAAGCCCCAGCCACTATGACCAATGCTCAGAGCTTCTGGGAGCTGAAGTCCACAAACATCTGGGGACCCACAGGTTGAGAACCACTGCTCTATTGGGATAGCTGCTCTCATTTAGTCATTCCACACCCTGGTATCCAGATGGTCTTAAGTAACATTTTATCAGATGCTCTTCCTCTTCACTGAGTTACAGGCCATTTCCACACAATGATGCTATCCTGCATTGTCCCATCGCAATCCCAGCAGAGTGCGTCCCCAGTACTCGTCTCCGCACATGACCGCTACCTGTGGAAGAGAGTGTGAGGGACACGCTTCATCCTTCCAGACTTCAGTTGGCCCTTTTCCCATGCTGCAATAGGAGAGGAAGCACATAGATCACGCTTCTGGCCCTTTTGCATGGTCAGCTGCAGTGGAAGGCTTGCAGAATTGGGGTCACTGACAGAGTTTGTCCATCAATGATATAGCCCGCGATCACACCAGCTGGCAACGCAAGAAGGGCAGGACCGTGACAACATCACCGCGGTCCTGCTCCTCTCACCTCCCCATGCAAGGACATGCGGGAAGAGCCACAGTATTACACTTCCCCTTCCAAGTACACTCCAAAATCCATGCTATCAGGGTGAACAAGTTCTGAAGATTGCTCTCAAACTCTTCTGAATTTCCTATGCAGCTATGTTCCCTTCCTTTAAAATTGCCCACACTCACCCATGAAATGGTAATGAAGGAGGCAGCTTCATGAACCAGCCCATACACAAGCTTTTAAACATGGTCACAGACAAAGGCCCTTTTCACACACCAGTCCTGTTGCAAAATGGCCTCGGGAGCTTCACACGATTGCGAGGACCGTTTCACATTCACAGGCCAGTAGGCGGTGATCACGCATTATATCATTTTTGGCTCATTGCCAAAAATGATGCACGATCACGTGTCCCTCCCGGGCCCCACATGCACTTACCTTGCGTGTGGAGGCTCTGGATACGCGGCCATCATGCTTCCTCCCCTAGCACAGCCTGGGAAAGTACCGGCTGCGCTGCGGAAGGAAGAGGTGGAGTGCTCATGCTTCCTTCCGGCCAGCACAGAGCTAGTGCAAAAGAGAAGCAGAAGGGATGCAAGCGCCTCTTGGAAGAGGATTCTCATGTGACCCCCTCGTGACACCAGCGGCACCAGGTAAGGTGTGAAAAGGGTTTGGGCCAAACATATACCCAATTCTACTTACAAATGAATACAGAGCATAGGTGTGTGAAAATCCTTCAGTTTCCCTAAATTCCGTCTGCATTTTTTTCCTGTCCTTGTTTGTTTTAGCAAACCACCACCTTCAAGCCTGCTTGAAAAGGCAAGTGTGCACTCCTTTGGCAGTTCAGCAGCAAAGGATAGCCATTTAGAGGTGAAATACTGCACCATTGCATAGTTTGAAAGATTTTACAAAGAGGAATCATAGATACATTTTGCACTACCAGACTTTTCTGAGAGGGAGAATACAAGACACAGTCACAGTTCCATCCAGTTTCATGTAAATTCTTGAGCACTGGTTCAGCAGGGAATGAATGTTGTTCAGTATTTTCCCTTGAATGCCCAAATAGCAAAGTATGTTTCTGAAATATTGAACTCTCTGTGCTTGAGCACCTGTGAGAAAGAAGACTTTTTTTCCTTTTTGCAAGAGAATAGTCTAGTTATAAAAAATTAACAGAGACAGAAGAAGAAAAGAACTGTCAGGAACCTACTAGGAAAATGTTTGCCAATACTTCTGACAATTTAGTGAGTAAGCCTTGAAATATCCAGCATGTATATAAACTGTGTGGTACACAGTGTGGGAGCAAAGAATCAGGGATAAAAGGTCAGATACCTTTATCAAAAATAATATGTCTTCTAGGACCAAAACTAAGATGCCCACAAAAAACTCTCCTCAACAAGTTATCATATCAAATACCCAGTATAATCAAGGAAACAATATCTCCTGAATATTTTCCCCATATATTGAGACATTGGTATTTCACATCACAAGATGTATTTTGGTTTTTTGATAGCAGTTGCTTTTTAACAGCTAACTATGAAATAATGCTTAGTTCGAAAACCTGAGGATAGACATGCAAAGGTGTATGGTGTTCTATATATGACATGCAATGCAACTCGGCATTTGCTTATATTCGATCAGTCCTAAAGTAGTAGGATAGACTATAACTTCCAATGGACATTGACCTGTCCTTGTGTAGTTTACAAAGTATTAAGCGGGGGGAAATGACTATGCCAAATTGTAGAAGGGAAAAAGGCCCTTTTAAGGTTAAGAGTGGAGTCTGTAGCAGCTTGAACACAAAAGTTTGTTTTAGACAGACTGCCAAGCATTCTGGAGTACACATTCACAATCTACTGGCGAAAAGGTAGTTTAACCTCTTTGAGGATATGTGTCAGACTACATCGTATATGCTTAACTTAAAACATGTAAGAGCTTATAACATTTTTAGTGGCTTTATTGTACTTTGGTCCTATAGTCCCTTTTTGATTTTTCCCTTCAAAGTCAAGCACAGTATGACTAATGCATACAGAATTTAGTCAAAACATAAGAGTAGCCCCTCTGCATTCACGAGGGTCGGGGCAGAGAACCCTCGTGAAAGTAGAAAAAATGCAAATTCTCACACACACACACACACACACACACACACACACACAGGATTCCCTTCCAGAACTCCCCCATCCCATTCCTTTGCCTCTGGCCCCGGCATGGACTGGGGAGGGGGAGGAAAAAAGACAATGCAAAAGACTTACTGGTACTTTCCCCTCAAACAGAGAAGAGGAGGGTTCTGGAGTTCAAATTACTTCCGGCAGCCTTCTTGGGAAAGGTGCATCTGACCAATTAGCAGCTTATACACAGCAGAATGTGCAGCCACATGGCAGAGAGGCCATGCCTTCAGCAGTGGAAGGGAGCTTTGCTCATCCTAAAGGAAAAAAGCTCCATTTTGAACACAACTCTCACAAGCCTGGGGTAAGGAATGTGATGGTTGGGAGGAGGAAAATGAGGGGGAGGCAAGCACTTGCCTCATGAATAATCAATTTCACGAAGATCAAACCTGTGAATGTGGAGGGAGGACTGTATAAAATCAAAATAATTGAGAGACGGCAATACCAATAAATCATAAAGGATAAAAATGAACTGCGGACTGTAAAGGTTGGCATCTTTTAAAAAAATCCTTCTCCTCCCTCTTTTTTTTCCTTTTTTTTTTTTTTTTGGTACATGCAAAGGGTGGAAATCACTAGCACCTTCACGTAAAGAACTTTATCCTCTTAAAACACACTTGCCTGTTGCTACCCTTTCAACACAGGGACCATTTCTGCACTATGCTGTTATAGTGCTATTATTCCACTTTCCACATCCTGTGGAATTCTGGAATTGGTACCATACTGAGGCCTAAGAGCTCTCTGGCTGAGACTTCTAAAGGCCCCTCCCTAAACTGCAAACCTCAGGATTCCATAGGATGTTGGTGGAATAATAGCACTATAACAATGTAGTACAGAAAGGCCCGGGGGATGTAGTGTCTGATAGAGAGGGAGGGTTGGGACAAAAAAACAGGTCATTATGTACTAATAGCCAGACACACAACAATGAAGGTATGCTCTGGAACCTGGAAGGGATCCTCCAGAAGTCCTAGAGGATGCAACTGTCATTATATGTCTGGTATCTCAGCTGCATCTCTGCTGTGATGGTGTTGGGGAGCAGAAAGAGGCAGATGGGTTTTAAGGGAGGGGAGAGGAGAGACAGGTCAGAACTTTACATTCCATATCCTAATGAGGAATCATGGCCAAAATTCAAATTTCAAATTTCATGTTTGAGTATGATGTTCAAATTCTAAACGGCAATCTAAGACACCGCACCAAATTTCAGATTTGCTGGAGAAATTTGTTTCCACACTTAATATCTCTGAGGAATCAAGCAACCAATGACTTAAGCATCAGATTCTAAATGCAATTGCAAAGGCAGTTTGGCAATGTCCTTTTTCATGCTAGTATGGAAGATTTGTTCTTTACCCTCTTGGTGAACTCCTCTTTATCAGACACCTGTAGGGAGCTGTAGGGACAATTAAATGTGATTGTTTCCCCTTTAATTTTTAAATGAAGAAGATCTAATATTGTACTGCTCAATGGAGAGTAAGAGTCCCAAAGCCTGCAGGTTGTTTTGGTTTGAAAAGCACAGGCAGGCAGGCATACTGTGAAGACATGGTATCACCGTAGGGGGTACCTACCAATTTCAAGGGAGAAAAAGCTACTGTTTTCTGAACTTGGTCATAAAAATGCCATTAGCTTAAGAAAAGAAAACAAAAGCTTATTGCTTTCAGGAATCCTTGAAACAGCAAGAAGTAACTTGTATTTCAAGGATATTATGACATCTCCAGCCTCTTTGTTTCCAAACTTGAATGGGAAGGATTCTAAATTCAGAGCGCCTAACCTTGACTGTCTGCAGTAGCAGATATATATTCATACTTACGAATGTATCTTTGCTCCTTTCCTTTTTCTCTTCTGGGTTGTGTAAGCTCAGTATTTTTGTTATTCTAACCCTTTTTTTATTAGAAAATGGCTTGCTTTTGCTTTAACACCCTTCTGTCAAGTTAAAAAAAAAGGGGGGAGCTTTTTATATATTATCACATGCTTTGCATGCAGAAGATCCCAGATGAACCCCTGACAGCTCCAGTTAAAAGGTTCTTGTAACAAGCAAAGTGGGAAACATTTGCCTTAGTTATGGATTGCTGTTGACAATTAGATAAAACAATAGTGGACTAGATGAACACAAAATCTGACATCAGAAGGCAATTTCCCATGATCCTATGTTTCATTAATTGGTGTTTAGAGTCAGCCAGCTAAGTACCCAAGCTGGTAGCACAGCTTTGATTTTAGCTTTGCTCCTAGAAGATATAAAATGGCAGCTCAGATGGCATGATTTAGGCCTACTCTGGAAATTTCTCCCTACTTCCATACACTGTTTCACTGAATTTCATCAGTCAGATTGCTGGTAGAATAAGAACAAAAGTATCCAAGAAAGCTGCCATTTCAATATCATCATTGTATCTGATCATTATGGTTGTGTGTTTTCAAGTAATTTCTGACTTACAGCTACCCAAAGACAAACCTATTGATATGGGGTTTTCTTGGAGGATTTTGTTCAGAGAATATTTGCCCTGGCCTTCCTCTGGGACGGAGAGAGTGTGACTTAACCAACGTCAAATAGTAAGTTTCCAAAGCTGAGCAGGCGTTCCAATGGCACTCTCCCAGTGTCTTAATCCAACATCCAAACTACTACACCCTGCTGGCTCTTATTTGATCATGAGTTATAGTTTAATTGGCTTTTTAATTTAATGTTCTATTCTTGCCACCTGACTCAAGACTTTTTGCCTTCTCACTTCCACCAAGTGTTGCTGACCGCATGTCTTGTATCCATGAAAGAACATGCTCCAAAACTATGGGGACACTGCAGGGTCAAAAGGAAGCACAAACAATTAAGCGCTCCTCAGTTCTTAAGAATTGTTTTGAAAAATGGAGGACTTTCCAGCTGTCTAGCGCCCCCTCCAAAAAAGAAAAAAAAACATGATATTAGATGTCTGAAATCTGGCTAGGTTGAATCCCTCTTTGTCTTATGCATATATGAGGAATGAATTATAGACATTTTGATTTCCCAATGCCACTGAACAATTTATATTGCCAAATATCAGTTTGAATTAACTGTCCAGGATCAAATCAAATTAGATCTGGACTGATCCTGCATAATCAAGGATCAGTCTGTTCAAAACAACTCATAATTTGAATCACAGAATCAGGCTCTGAACTGAATCAGTGGCCCCATGCACAGTTTTAATAATTTTATAATTTTTTCCTAAACCTATCATCATCATCATTGTTGGGAGTGACTGAAACATCAGTCCCACATCACCACTTCCACTACTAAAAAAAAAAAGAAGAAGAACAATCATGCAAATCCAAATAATAAGAAAGATTCCAGGATTTGTAACACTATAAACGTTCAAAACCGTAGTGCAAATAACTGCAAAGACAAAGGTTAAGGATTACCAGAAAGAAACAGATGAAAAGAATCTGTGTTTGTATAGCTGGATTATATAAAGTGAGATTTTAAATTTTCAGTGCTACATGCAACATTAGCACACTGGTTTTGCAGTGGGCAAACCTGCTGACCCAATTAGCACCACTGGAAAAATGATAGCAAAACCATGCAAGACAAAAATAGGATGTTTTGTTTTGTGCCTGTGCATTTGTTTCATGGGTGAAGGAATTTCACTGGTATACCCCCAAGGCAAGTTGACATTTGTGACCAGATATGAAGCTATTGATCATTGAATTACAGTTTATATAAGGTCCAAATATTTTAACTCAAACTGGGAAGGCAATATTACGAATTCAAGTGAAGCATATCCTTTGTAAATGCCACTGATTATTTGCCTCTTGAATAAATCATCAATTTAAAAGAGAAACAAAACTTTATTGGCTCTTTTTTGCCTTTCCTTTTTTAAAGACAGATGTCAACATTGCACAGAAATGCAGACAATTGGAAATTATCAAATTAGCTCACTGTTTGTTGATTCTGAAAAAAAGAAGAGGGTAAAAAAGAATAAGCACAACTGAAACTGACTTGGGAAGAAACAAGGAAGAAACAGGTGGAAAATGTGCCAGACACAGAATGATTGGGCCAAACCTCATCTTTTGTCAAAGGAAGTCTTCTAATCAAGGGAGTCTTCATGTTGCTCCATGTCAGTACTGAGACAATTTTGTCCTTCTGTCTTCGTTGTAAATCATTGACCGTGGTTCTGAACCTACCAAAAAATACAGTGCTCCTTGCCTGATCTTGGCTTACAACTCAATCAACTCTGAACCTACCAATATCCATCTCCTTGGTCCCTCACTATTCCTTTGTGATGGAAATCACAAAGGAATAGGACAAGTTTTATCATGTGCCCTCTGACACCCATCTTTTCTTCTGATGGATAGACATATCCAATTGCTTCAGCATCAGTAAAGACAACATGGAAAAGGAATACCAATATGGTGTAGCTGTTACGCTGTTGGATTAGGACTACAGAGATCCAGGTTCTACCCAATTGAGCACAGAACCCATGCAGTGACAATGGGACAGGAACTCTCTCAGCTTGACCTACATCATGGGGTGTTTTGAAGAGGGAAAGCCACATAGATCACCTTCAGCTCATCGGAGAAAATGTTACAAAGAAATCCAGTAAGCGTCAGTGTCTATGTTTATTTTCCCTCTCCGACTCCATTCCTGTTTTCCTATATCCTGTTAAAGTATTTTTCCCAGAACTGGACGCAGCGCTCTTTTTAACAGGAGAGCTGCAGACATACATAGCCTGCTGAGAAGACAATAAACTCCTGTTTTGACTGTTTTTCTGTTCATTACTATTACTGGGTTTTTTTAATAAACATAGCACTTTATTAGGTGCAATGTAGATGAAGGAAACATCACAGTACCATGCCCACAGGACATAATTTCTAGTTTGCTTTGCAAGTCAGGATCATCAAGTCCAACCCCCTCCCCCTGAATGCCGTAACTCCAGCTAAAGCATCCCCAGCAGGTAGCGGTCCAGCATCTTTTTGAAAATTTTCTGAGGAAGAGATCCCACTGTCTCTCCAAGTAATTGTTCAATTCCGGTGGTTAATAAAAGGTTCTCCCTCCACACCAACTGCCATTTCTCTGGCTTTTGAAGGAAACAGCAGCAGCCAGCATTTGCTGGATTTAATTCCCCCCTCCACTGCCATCCCCTTTTCCTTGTGTTTCCTCTGTGTGTGTGTGTGTGTGTGTGCGTGTGCGTTTTAAATTGTGAGCCTGAGGGCAGGGAATTATCAAATTAGGAAATTGTAAGCAAAGTCATTCCTGCACTAGACTATTATAGCACTATTATTCCACTTTCAACATCCTATGGAATCCTGCAGTTTGCAAACCCTAGGATTCCATAGGATGCTGAATGTGGAATATAGCACTATAACAGTCTAGTGCGGAAATGGCACAAACTGTGTGCTTGTGATTTTCCCCCAATAAAAAATTCTCCAAGATTTCTCAAAAATGATGGCAAGTGGCTCAGAGATTTCATCAGAAAATTCCTTCAGTGTTCTGGGAGGCAGTTCATCCAGCTCTGCTTAGGTTAAGTATGTGATTCTTGACTATCCTCTTATCAACCCTGATTTACAATTTGAATCCCTTTGCTTGGATGTACACACTCAGCAGTAGTCTCACCATTCCCTTGGTCATTTTCTTGCTTCAAAAATATTTTTAAAAAAAAAAGCTTTTTATTGTTCCCGACTTGTCTGGACAGTCTCAGCCAATTCTGGACTTCAGCTGTCCTTATACTAATCCTGCAAGCTTGACCTCCACATCTGCACTCTTCTGTGGTGATTCATCCTTCCATTTTTTATATATGCTTTGTTTGTTTGTTTGTTTGTTTTTAATTTCATTTCCTTCTCAATTTTACTGTGCAGCTTTTTGCCTTTTTCATGTTTCCCTTTTACTTCTTTCATGGAATTTTTTGTGACACTGCCTTTTGCAGCTCCTTCCTGAAGAACTCCCCCATCTACTTGGTATCTTTTTTCTTTTAGCATCTCTAGGCATGGGATTCTTTCACAGTATTTCCCTGAAATCCAAAACCCACATTTAACAATACTTTTCTTTGCTCTGTCCCACAATTGTGAATTCTAGCATTACATGATCTCTTCCCTCTAAAGCACCCACTACTTTTGATTTCAGTGAACAACTTCTCCAAAATAATTACATCCAAAATGTCCAAAAGGTTCCTAAACAAGTCAGACATGTTTAGAAACAAGTCAGACACATTCCTAAACAAGTCAGTCAGGCTTTTGTAATTAACTTAACAGTGGTGTCAAGTGCTAATAAGCTCTAACATCATGGAGCTTTGTAAGAACAAAATATCTCTATGAACAACATGTGTTTTTATGTGCATTCCAGTAGAAAGAGCCTTTCTCACAGTTCCCAATGCATCAGAAGTTCTTGACCAAGACTCTCTAAGAATTACTAATTTGGAATGCTATTTCGTGATTGGGTTCACCCAAACTGTTTTTACCCAACTCTTATGAACATGACTGCCACAAAATGACTGCTGTTGAATAATTTAGGATGCAATCCTCTGTAAAACAGCAGTAATAAGCACAGCTCAGTTATGTTCAGGGAAGGGGCAGTTACCTGAAGCAAAGAACAAGACTCTTCTCCCATTCCGCCTACAGAATCCAGCTGAACTGATAGTTGGATCCTATTTCAGCTGTAAGGAATAGAGAGCATACAGGTAAATGGTGGGGCTGGCCTTGAATGCAGAAGAGTTCCTGAGTGTGCAGCCAGTTTTTTTAGTTTTGTAAGCTCTTTCAGACATTTTTGTTCAATCCTCCATTTCTTCAAGAGTCTGATTGTATATTTGGTAATTTGCTCTTTTGGTGTATATGTTTCATAGGACTAAACAAATGTGGAAGGTTGTGTTCTCATGTACAATTTTTTTTTATGTCAACCTTGGCATGCTAGAGATCTCAGTTCTTTGCTGTGAAATGTGGATATGCACAATGTCTTCACCCCCTATGTGCCCTTTGGGGCCTGCAGTGTATGTACTCCCCAGAGATCAGCATCTGTATGTCATAAAGTAAAGAAGTCACAGTTCTGCCAAATGTGACCTGTGCGTCAAGGTTCTCCCAATACAAATGGTAAGTTAGGAGATGAAACGCTCCTTATAAAATAAATATTAATGTGCCTGTTTGTGAACCTGAATCTAGAAAGGTGTCTCGTGCTGTATGGAAATATGCATTTTAAAAAAATGTTAAGCATTGTTTTAGAATGTATTCGGTTCATTCAAACCAAAAGATGCCCCACCCTGAGTGAGTTACAGCAGAAGTGGGAATTGTGTAGCCCTCCAGATGTTGTTGGACTGGCTCTGACTGTGGGAGTAGAAACAATAGTGAGGAATGTTGAGAGCTGCAATCCAGCTGCATACGGAGGGCCCACAATTCCAATCCTGTCCTAGTCCAAGAATACTTATTAGGTGTATAGCAATGTGGTTATACACAGCACTAGAGGAACAAGACAACTGTCCACCCACAAGGTGTAGCCTCTTCTCCTCCTTAATATATTTTTATTTCCTTCAGAAATCTTATATATGAGTACATTCCATCTTCTAGAAATTCAGATTGCCCTTTCTGGGTGTGTACACACACATTCTCTTTAAATAGTAACTTGAACACCATCCAAAACAAGACAGACCTATGAGTAACCTTAAGCTGTGTATGTGTGTCCCACTAACAGAATTCTGGCCTATATGTATCTATGTATGTGTGTGTGTGTGTGTGTGTGTGTGTGTATTCTGATGCAGTAAGGGCATACAGCAAATCCCTTGCTCATTTGATTGAAAATAAAGGTACCTATTTTCCTCTCTCAGATGCAGGGAGATTTGTGCCAAACAAGCAAATCCTGAAATACAGTTTGTATACCAGGTTTTAAAAGCAGAACAAATGCCATTGTAACCCTTTCTAATAAGGTTATAAAATAGATAAATGGGCATTGATTGTTAGATGATTATTCTTTGCGACAAAGCAGTGAATGAAGATCAGACTGTCTTTGCTTGAGGGATGCATAAACTATCACTGAGCTTTAAAAAAAAACCAGGTAAATACTTTTTAAACCTCTTAGAATAAGGCACAGACGCATTCAATGTGACTGTGAGTTTTGGAAAATCAAAGAGAAGGAATTCATTTATCTCTCCTGTCCCTTGATATGATGATCACAGGGTCCTAACACCACCATCTCACCATCATTAAACTGAATGGAGTGAAAAAAAATTGTCACAAAGAAAGAATAAATAGGCTTTCTTGTGTCTAAATCTTTCAAAAATGTCACATTTTGATCAGGTAGCTCTTGTTTCAGTGGCCTACAGTTGAATTTTTCAAAGTTTCGCATAAGTCAGAAATGACTTGAAACAACAGAAACTTTGGCTTATAGTGCCCCTCTGAATGAAAAGACCTCAAACATCTTCATCCATCTCCCTGCTCAGGTCTTGGAAACTCAGGGCCATAGCCTCCTTGATTGAGGGTCTAGTGTGGTCTCTTCCTTTTCTTACTGCCTTCCATTTTACTGAGCGTTATCATCTTTTCTCATGATTCATATTGTTTCATGATATGTCCAAAGGATTATAGCCTCAGCTTGGCCATCTACTACTAGCTTGGTAAATGAAGGGAATGCTGTGGATATAGCATACCTTGAAGCCTTTGACAAGATCCCCCACAATATTCCTGCAAACAAGCTAGTGAAATCTGGGCTATACAATGTTGCTGCTGTTAGGTGGATTTGTAATTGGTTGACTGATTAACCCAAAGGGTACTCATCTCTTCATCTTTGAGAGAAGTGGTTCTGCCACACCACAAGTTCTGCCCTGGACCCAGTGCTATTCAACATTTTTATCAATGATTTGGATGGGGGAATAGAGGCCTTTCTTATCAAATTTGCAGATGGCACCAAATCAGGAGAGATACCTAACACCACAGAGGACAAGATCAGAATTCAAAATGATCTTAACAGATCAGAGTGCTGGGCCAAAACTAACAAAATGAACTTCAACAGGGAGACGTGTAAGGGCACTTGGGTAGAAAAAAAACGGAGCACAGATATAAGATGGGTGACACTTGGGTTGATCACAGTACATATGGACATATATTATATGGAGGATGGAGCAAGTCTGTTTTCCACAGCTCCAGAAACTAGGACACAGAGCAATGGCTTCAAACTTCAGGAAAAGAGATTCCATTTAAACATTAGGAAGAACTTCCTGGTGGTAAGAGCAGTTCAACAATGGAAAACACTTCCTGGGAGTGTAGTGGAGTCTTCTTCTTTGGAGGCTTTCAAGCAGAGGTTCAAATTCATTTGTCTTTTTGGCAGTGCATGGTTATCATACAACTCTTCTCCAGTGCTGTATTTCAACTGAGATGGGTTTTTTTTTTTCCCCTGGCCACTTTTTTCACTGTCCAGAAGTTATCAAACAGGTTTAGAATCTTGGCTAACTCCTTTAATCCTCAGTCTAAATCTTTGAACAGATTCACAATCTCACTGATTGGCATAAGGGTTATTAATGGTGGTCCTCCAACTCCCCAAGCAGCAAGAATTGCAGGAACAACATAAGCCTGGTTGTGATTTCTTTAGAGGATAGATCCCTGGGGGCTTAAAGGTGCACTTCTAGTATTAGGTTTGCTTCCAAATATACACATAGAGGATAGAAGGGGGAAACAGTGTGTACACTTCTGAGAAGCTAATCTGCTACCTCATATCAGATCTCCAGAGAGAAGTAACTGCAATCCCAAGAGGCTCTCAGCTTTCAGCTTCCTCTTAGCTCTTTCTCTGTTTCTGGCTTTGTCAAACCCTCCGCTGCTGCTCCTGTTTGTTTCTTGCTTTACACACTTCACATTAGACCCATCCATTTAGCAAAAGATGAGAGTGTATCACTTTCCAAGCTCTGATAGCATTCTTGTTTCAACTAGAGGAATCTCCAGAGATCTTTGAACCACTATTTCACATTAAAAAGGAGCTAATACCTTATGAGGCAGGCTCATAACATTCGTTTATCAAAATCCCACATGGACCAGTATTAGCAGCTGATGGCTTCCATGCCACTGGGATGGTGAGTTTGTTCCAGGTCTTAGATAGAAACTCAAAGGAAACTATCCAAAGTGTTTTAACCCATACAAAATCAGTTCTACACTTCAGATAGCTCCTTTAATGTTTGGACTAAAACCCAGGGTGGATTCAGTGCCCCACTAACAAGGAAGCCACCAGACATCCTGCTGATACTCGTGGCCACAGCAAGCAGTTTTTCACTGTTTGTGCACTACAGAACCAAACTGTTTTGACAGATTACTCAAAGATGTATCAGTCAATGTTGAGGAGGCTAAAGTGTGAACACCTCTAATGAACATGGGGAAAAAAATTAAAGCCCACCTCAGTACTCACTAGACAAAACAAAGGTGCTGTTTTTATCAGGGTCTTAAAAGGACAGTTGTATGAAAATTCTTTGCCTGCTCAAGAGCCCTAGATGCTCTAATTTGCTTGCATTCAGAACTTATGACTATGGCCATTTCCGCACTAGACTGTTATAGTATTAGGATTAGCATTAGGATTCCACTTTCAACATCCTATGGAATCCTGAGGGCTGCAGTTTAGGGAGGAGCCGTTCGGCCCCTTCCAAAACTGCAAACCCTAGGATTCCATGGGATGTTGAAAGTGGAATCATAGCACTATAACAGTCTAGTGCAGAAATTGCCTATGTGTGTCTCCTCTCATTGCAGAAGGAAGCTCTGTATCATAAGAGAAAGTTTCCCACTTAACACAGTGAAAAAATGGGCAAAAGAGGACATCAGGACAACGTAAAATGTGCATAGGCTAATTCACAGAGTGCTAGGGCCATTAAATATCCATTAAATGTCCAGGAAAGAGATAGGGAGGAGGAAAAGCCATGAGGATCCATTCTGTGTACAGTTCTCCAGAGACAAGAAGAGGAACAAAGTTGCTGTTTCCCTTTCTCTGTCTAGAGAACTGCCACTAGGAGATGCGACAGTCCCTACTGCTTGGTTTCCCTCATCTTCAGTTTCAGTACAAACAGAATATATCTCGTCAAAGTGGAGGTAAAAATAATTATTGCTGCTGCTGTTTCTTCTTCCTCCTCCTTCCTTCCTTCCTTCCTTCATTTATTTATTTCCTGCCCTTTTCCCAGTTTAGGACCCAAAGCTGCTTGCAACAGTTAAAAATAAACATAGATAAAAATTCACAGGATAAAAAAGTTGGAAAGTAACAGAGTTCCTGTTTCCAATACAAAGTTGCACTACTGTTCTAACTTAAGGAGAGAGAAGATCACTCTTTTTATATTGCAGTATTAACTTTTTTTGTTCACCATTTCAATCACAGACATGTGGACTTATTAAACAGTGGGAGAAGAATGCCGCATGGTTGAAGTGCAGCAGCAGTAAGCGCAAATGTATTCAGAAGTTAGAAAAATAACTAATGGTAATTACTTTTGAAAGACAGAAAAAAACAGTTACTTAAGAAATACGATGAACTACTGTGAGGGCCTTGACACTAACTAAGTGACTTTCTGAGATTAATTTTTCAGTCTCTGACAACTTCTTTGTTCTCCCTTCTTATGGTTCTTTCCCTTTTTCTAGAGTGCATAACCTTTCAAACAGGGGAATATTTAATGTTGGAGAATAATGCAGCCCCCTCACAAGCTCTGGGAGGCAGGACTGTGTTGGCTTACAGATCACTTCCAAATCTTAAACAACTGCTCACTTATGATAGGATATAGAACACAGATACAGAGACAAGACCCTGCTAAAAACTCAGATGCCAACTCCATCCCGACATCTATTCTGGAAGCAATATCACAGGGGCCAATAACAATAACAATTCATCAGAGATGCATTTATTTGTTTCTCCTCCCATATGATATATGTCATCTTATGCTGGCAAGGCTCCTCTACACCGTACTGGACAAACAGGACAGCCTCTAAGCAAGAAGATAAATTGATACCAATCTGACATTAGAAATGGCAATACTCAAAAACTAGTTGTAGAGCACTTCAAATGTCCTGGACATACGTGGAGGGATTTACAGGTTGCAGTCTTTGAATAAGGAAATTGGAAAGGGAGACTAGAAAGAGAAACAGTTGAACTGAATTATATTCACAAATTCCGATCTATTAGCAGAGGTATGAACAAAGACAATGGCTTCATGGCACACTACGTGTATTAAGAGTCCTTGGTGCTGCACCTGTAACAAGAGGGACATTCTCAGAGAGAGGTTTGAACCTAGGTAAAGTGACTTTTGGTAAGTAGATTTATTGCTTTCACACATTAACACTGACTGGTCAATGTAAAGATCTGAAAGACATGTATCACCTTGCTAACCTTACCAAAATTTAGGGCAAGGGAAATGATTTCCATCTTTCTGCATTCTATTCCATTCTATTCCATTCCCTTAACTGTATAAATATGCCTTCCACCTGCGGCTTTAATATCCCTCTGTACTATATGTGAAAAAGTGGGTTTATATCCACAAAAGCTCATCTATTATATAAAAGTCAAAGTTTATGAGTGATCTGGTCTGTTTGTTTGTGTCAGGCAGGTGAAGACCTCATATGATTGGCTGTGTGAGAGGAGAAGACCTCATATGCTTGGCTGGCTGTGAAGGTTCTATGCAAACCTGGGGCTGGCAGTTCAGGGAGGGGTCTTTGGAATTCTCAGCCAGAGAGCTCTGAATAGGCAGGTTGCTATGGAGACAAGGCCTAGTAGCTCTGGATACAGATTGCATTGAGGAATATGGGGGAAAGTCACATGGACTAGACATGCAGGAACTGAAATCTGGGTGTTTCACCGGCATCTAATTCCTAATGTAAGGTAAGGTAATTCCTAAGGTATTTCTAACAAGTATTACCTATGAGAAAATAAAATCCTGGGCAACACCGAGTAAAAACACTAGTGCTAAAATAAAACCAGTTAATCTTAAAGGTGCTGCCACATTCCCATTTTTTTGTCCCCCTTCTTTCCTCCTTTTGATCAGCAGTGTCCTCTGTACAGCAAGGCCATATGGTCACCCTATAGAAATAGATGCATACAATAGGCAGATAAACATGAACAGGATTGCAGGGATGAATAGTATTTTTTTCATCTGCAGTCCAGGTTAACAAAGTGCCTATTAGCCTGGCATTTGAGGCATATTTTTTTTTTAATATTTCAGTGACCTTTCTTGAACGTATGGTGTCTGTGTATGTACGTACATGCTTTATTTTCTGATATGACCTACAGTTTTGGCAATAAAGCATGTTATTAATTGGTTATGTCTGCACAGCGGAAATGAATTCCTCCACTTGCTCGCATGCTATCTTGCTTCTTTTTAAAAGACAGAGAGATTGAGAGAGAAGGACCCACAATAAAACAGAAGCATTTGCACATTTATATTCTGAGTGACTCCCTATTAGCTTCCCATTAGCAGTGTGACATTCAATAATATTTAAAACTGCACCAACATCAATATTATTTATAAGGTCAAGCATGTCAAAATGATACTGTGACGAGGATGAAAAGGCCTCACTACTATTCTGCTTTGGGCATGCTCCAAATATGACTTTATTGTTCTGGTGTAACATAACATAGTTTCCCATATCTGCTTCCTTAATAACAAATATGTTCTGGATTACTTATAAAGGTTCGCAGGCAAATATTAATAGTGGGAGAGCTATAGCTGCTTTATGGCCAGGAACCTACTGCTGTTGGTAGTATATAATATTTTGGTATGGTCTGTCAGCTGAAAATGTCTCAAGAAAGCATGCTGTTAATTTTTAAAAATAAAAAAGGTCATTTACTAGTCATCACAGTTACAGAGGCAACCTAAAATAAAACATGTGTATTTGATCTAAATTTTTAAAATGAGGAGGGTAGTCATAGGAAAAGTCACTACTAGAATGTGCAAGAGCAGAAATTATCCTTGCTTGTGAAAATGTTAAGAGTCAATAAAGGCTGCAAAGACAGTACTGACTGGGGAACATGGTTTAGAAGAATTGGGGGGGCATTGTGATAGGAATCCTGTTAGTGACATGGCTGTGCATAACCCAAGGTTGTGTACTTTTATGGTCTTGTTTTGGCTAGAATGGAAGGCGATATTCATGAATCCCTTGCACTACACTCAGACCTCACCCCTTCAGCCAAGCCCCAGGGAGGTGCTGCTGCAGCTGTTCAGTGGCTGTGCAGGGAGAGACTGGAGAGCAAAGGACTTACA
Source organism: Iguana delicatissima (assembly GCA_948472985.1). Lineage (NCBI taxonomy): Eukaryota > Metazoa > Chordata > Lepidosauria > Squamata > Iguanidae > Iguana > Iguana delicatissima. Next base: position 1,295,979 of record CAOKZL010000065.1, read on the forward strand.
AGGAACAGGGGCTGCCTTCTTCCCCTGATGCATTTTGTTAGAGGGAGAGGGAGAGTTAGGATGAGCTCATTCTTCTCACCTGCCTCAAGACCTGTGGTGGGAAGAGGACACAGTCCTCACTGTTCAGCCGTGTCTCTCCTTCAACCCTTCCCCTCCATGACTGCAAAGACATTTAACAACCATAGCAGTGTCCCCAGAGGGAAAAGTTAAAGGTGGACCTGTAGGCACAAAATATTACCCTCCATGCCTGTGCTGCAAGATATTCAGCCAAAAAGTTTGCCTGTTTATCCAGATTGGCTTTTTGAAAAGTGCAGATCTTCCTTCCCTTCCTCCCATCGCACACACAGACACACGCACACACACACACACACACACACACACATTTTGCAGCTTCTAATTTAATATTTGAGCAAAGTTGCTTTCTGAGATTGGAATTACAATCTTGAACTAAGGAAGGTAAAATCGATACTTGTAATAGTTATTGCGAGCTATGTAGTGTTTATAGATTTAAATATAGAAGCAGTTTATTCTGTGATATTTATCAGTGTCAAACCTGAGAGACCTCCAAGAGGAAGAAAACCTGTAGGTGACTGACAATAAAACTGCAGGTTATCTGATATCACATAACTGCTGATGTGGTTGAACAAACTGTTTAATTCATGGAGAGCCGTGATCTGTAATGCCTACCTAAGGTTCCTGGTTGGTTCCTTAAAGGGAGATTAAATTATGAATGCTTGGGAGCATTCCCAACCCTTTATGCTGAAGGACATTCCAGCTGAACCAGCTTTCCTCAACATTGTGGCTTTAAGTGATGTTGGACTAATTTCCATTAAACTTAGGTAGAATGACCACAGGACATGCAGTCTGGGAATGATAGGATGAGAGTTGCAATCCTGAAACATCTGGAGTGTGCCATACTGGGGAAGGCTATTCTAATCCTCTGAAATTCTACCCACTTTTCCAACATGGCTGAACAACTTCCTCTAACATCTATTCAGTGAGGATTGGGTGATAGGCAAAGAGAAACGGCTGTGCAAGAAAACTGCTGCTCCTCAGAAAAGGCTCAGGTAGATGGACTACATCTGGGTGTAACTATAAGCAATGATTTATTGTTGAGGAACAAGTTACAGTGAGCTCCAGGCTGTCTCCCAACCATTGTCTTCCCAGCTCCTTAAAGGCTTCATAAGGATTGACTATGGTTGACTAAGAAGCTGAAAACAGCAACATTGGGATGAAATACATTGGTCCAGAATCTGGGTCAGGACAAACATTAAATTAATCAGAAAGAATTGGAATCAGAAAGAAACAGAAAAAGAAACATTGAAGTCAACAAAACCCAAACACACATGCACACACAATTTCAAAGGTTTGTTCTTGATAAACACAAAGAACACCGGGTGATGTTCAGCAGGTCACCTGACTTGTCCCACAAGTTCACTTGGGGCTCATTGGTCAGTGGAATCTGAATTTTCCAAGTCCCAATCCATCACTGTAGCCACTATATCGTACTTACTGACCATTCCCTGCTGTTTGAAGCAGAAACAAAGCTAATTTTAATGTTTAGAAAAATCAGATCTGATACTCAACTTCTATGGATGTGCCAGATAACATACACAGAATTGTAAGTCATTTTTTTCTCTTCACTAAAAATCTTTAGGGGTCTTATTTGCCCATACAATACCCTCAGTCCCCAGTGCTAAAACATCCAGACCAAATACAGCCCAGGACTAACTCTCATCAAATAGCTGAGCTCCTATCAAATACTCCTGAGGCTGCCTTAAATAAAATGCCATCATATCAGACTGAAAGATCAGACAGGGTTCAACAGTCAGTGCCTCAGAAAAAAGGGTAAAATCTCATCTAAAATAAACCAATAAACATCCTTTGGCCAATGTTGATACGCATATGCTGGAGCATCCTAAAACTGCACATAAGCTGTTTGACACCTCCACGATGTCCTGTTCTCATCAAGGGAGAAGATAATCATCATTATTCTTTTATCTTCCTTAGGCAGTTTTGCCCCAGAGCTAACTGGAAAGTTTAGAAAATGCTGCTGAATTTTCCAATCTGCACTAGTTCATTGAAAGTCATTCTGTGTTTCTTCTAAACAGTCATGCATGATTCTGATATCTTGTCTCTACCATTGTTTATGTCTGCAGTAAGCAGCTGAAATGATTAACTATTCTAAAATACACTCCTTTCTTATCAGTAGATGTTATTGTGGTAATAGTAGCTGACCTTGGCGACCATATTAAGATTGACTGGTACTGAAATGCTGGACTGTATCCCATGAAGATAAAACACCTAAAGCATTCTAATCTACACCATCATCTGCTTTGGGCTGCTTTTGAGTGACAATCACTATTAAGTTCTAGAAATAAAGAACAGTTCAGTGAAGTCAGCAAGTCCATTTTTGCCTCTGACTTGCCAATACAGCCTAGTATTTAGAGTGCTGGACCTGGATTTGGGAGACTGAGATTCAGGTCTGCACCCTGCCAAGAAACTCACTCTCTTTCAGTGACCTATCTCACAGCATTGTTTTGATGACAAACTAGGTGGAAGGAGACGCAAGCACACTACTTTCAGCTCCAGGTGGAGGAAAGGCGGGATATAAATGTTACTAATAAACAAGTAGTGAATAAAATCTACACTACTGTCATCACTGTCCTCAAAGAATTCTGGGATTTGTACTTGGACAAGGTTGCTGTGTTGGAAATCCCTTGCTCTCCTCAGCAAATTGTTCCCTGGACAGAGGATAAACTAACTATCAAACACTTTTCCGTTTCTATTGTGGGCCAGCTCAGTTGTGGTGCAAAAACTTTGATTGCAGGAGCTTGGCAGTTCAGTCCTTGGCATCTCCAGTCAAAATGGTCACATCGCTGAAGAAGAGAAAGACGTTGGCCTTTCATTTTCTATCAGGTAGATCAGATGGACAAAGAATTTGACCTGAATAGAATACTTTCCTATGCTTTGTGGATAATATTAACAGGGAGGCAGCAAGATCCCACACACTCACTATCTGAGCTGGGAGAAGAAATTCCACCATGGCTGCTAACTGTGCCACCCCTATCTGCATGCCCTTTTGGCTAGCCTTTGGATATTACCCACAATTCTGTCTTTTGGGACAGATAGACTGTGTCAAAAACAGTGCCAACTGAGCAAAATGGCAGGCATGGCCCTCCACATAGATGGCCAAGCACAAATGCCTGGCTCTCAGGGTTCTTCCTCCTGTGAAGCATTGTGGGTAGGATGTTTAGGTAGCACAGGTGCAGAGGCAGATCTAAGGTGGGGCAACTGGGGTGCATGCCCCAGGCACTAATATTGGGGGGATGCAAAAAGAGGGACCATCTCACCTGCCCCTCCACAGCTGCTTCCTTGGCCCTGACCGCCATCACTCACCCTGCCCCCAACTGACCGCACTTGCCCCAACTCCTGCTGCCACCTGCCGCTGCTCACTCCACCCCCACCTGCCACCACCGCTCACCCCACCACCACACTGCCCACCATAGCTTGCCCCACTACCCACAGTCACTAGCCCCATCCCTGCTGTCGCTCACTCCGCCCCATTGCCCTGGGCACTGTTGAGCCTCAGTACACCACTGTACAGGTGGTCTTCCAGGGCATGCACTCCACAATCAGACATGTCCTTGGGCTTTGGCCAGAAAAGGGGCCCTTCCATGACAGGAGTGGCAAAATATCTCCTAGCACATCACCATCTCAGGTGGCATCCAGCTTCAGTCTGCAACATCTCTAATTGGAGCTGAGAAAGACCTAGTCAAATCCCCAGAAAGGCAATGTAAACTATAAACTAGAGGGAGAAGTGTAATCCAGTTGCATTTGTACCTAAAATTGTTTTTTTAGGGGGGAAGATCCCCTCCATCACCTGAAAAGATATTGTTAAACTTTTTCCCCTAAAAATATACCCCCATGGCTCCTGCTTTTTGCCACATCTTTGCTGACCATCCCAGACATTTTTGGCCCACTAGGGATCTTTGTCTAACCAGGGAGCTGATTTCTGATTTTACTTCCTGGTTTGAAAAAGCATCTCCTGGGCCTAAAATGGTCCAGGGAAGGACAATAAGAAAATGACCACACACCCCTGGGGGATGAAGGGGCAAATTAAGCTGAAGAGGTGAAAACTGTGGAGGGGGAGCATGGTGGAGAGTTGCAACCCCAACTCCCCGAAGTCTCATGGGGGCAGGGCCTATGCAACTTCCCAAAACCTGGCTGTTGCCCATTCCTGGTATAAACAGTACCAAACTGGACAGAATAAAAGTCTACGTGAATGTAAAGCTATGTTCCTCTGGGATAGGGTGATACATTTAAAACGTCGAAGTCCAATTCATTATTTGTCATGCGTTATTTTCTAAAATGCAGGGGTATGCTACTGTTTGGCCAATTACAATTAAAATCTAGGGGCAGGTAAAATAATAAAAAATGTGTTAGGACAAGGGAAAGAATGGTTTTCTTCTAGTTTTGTTTTGTTGTATGTCTTCAAGTCAACTCTGGTTTACAGCAATCTTGTCCTAGGATTTTCTCAGCAAAATTTCTTCAGAAGAGATTTGCCACTATTTTCCTCGTGGACTGAAAGAATGTGACTTGTCAACCAGTCAAAGTGTGTGACTTGCTAACTCACAGATCAATCCTGTTGTATGGCTCAATCGTATGGCTCAGCAAGGCTCAGTGTCCAACACTTAAATCGCTACACCACTACACAAATTTCAGAGGCAGAAAACAAGAGTCATCTATGGCCATTACCGCACTACACTGTTATGGCGATATTATTCCACTTTCAACATCCTATGGAATCCTGGGGTTTGCAGTTTAGGGAGGAGCCTTTAGAATTCTCAGCCAGAGAGCTCTTTGGCTTCAGTAAACGACAAACCCCAGAATTCCACAAGATGTTATAAGGGGAGCAGTAGCACTATAACAGTATAGTGTGGAAATGGCCAGTGTTCAAAAAGGCAATAAAAGGTGGTTCTGCTTTTTTTTTATGTAGGATTGATTTGATACAGATATAGACATAGATTTGCAGTGTCAGTTTATGTGAAAATTAGGATTTTTTTCTTGAAATGCAGAACTGAAAAATTCATTTTCTACATGAACATATGCATTCTCATCCATACCAAGAGTTCAGAGGAGCCTTCTGCACCTAAGAATGCTGTCTTAGGCCCTTTCCTCATGGGAGGACCGAAACGGGGCCGCGCACGCAGGGGTAGAGCTTACCCGCAAGCAGGTTGCTCCATCCCTGCGGAGAGTGTGGATCCGCCATTCTAAATGCCGCCGAATTTCGGCGGCGTTCGGTGGAGCCCAAAATGGCGGCCAGCGGCTTCCAGCGGCGCTCCGCCAATCAGGACAGCGCACCAGCCGGAAGCCCGCCCCCAGGCAGATCTGCAGGGACGCGCTACCGCGTCTCTGCAGTTCTTCACCAGGGGCTGCCACAGGGCAGCGCGGGTGAGTTTTGTAAAAACCACTTACGAAGGTGGTTTTTATAAAACTCGCAGCGCCACCCCTGTGGCTGTGCTAGAGCAGTTTGAGGTCTAGAGCTTCACTTTTTTTAACTGCGCTAGCATACCCTGCGGTGAAGAAGACCTCCAAGAGAGGTCGCCCTAGCGTGGGCAATATGCCCGTGTGGAAATGGCCTTAGGTGCAGACTCCAGCTTTGGGGAAAAGATGAGGTATTGTAAAAAGCAATACAATGCAATGCAATATAATGCGCAAAAGCAGACCACTTTTATATATGGATCTTTGAGCTGTTGATGGGGGGACAGTACTTTACAGTTTTATATAATAGTGGAGAGAAAGCATGTTTGGTTCATATTTTTAGATGAACTGATCTAATCTGCATTTCCTCAACTAGCATGCAAATTAGTATGCAATTATCCTTTGTTTCTTGTACATCTGCAAATTGTGCACTGCAGTAGTTCAATAAAATAAATATGTACAAAACTGTACATGTTAGGGAAACTGCATATTAAAAACATGTACATTAAGGGAAATTATTTACCAAAATGTGCACATTAGAGAAAATGCCTGGGAATACAAATGATGTTTGTAGGAAATGGACTGGAAAACAGCATGCAAAACTGTGTACAAATTTTCACACCTACAGAAATGTGCATGAAAATGCCTATGGGTTTTTGCCTCCCTCCTACCTGTAAAAATTTGCAAATTGATGTGGAACCGGGATGGAATGAACTTGTGTTTTTTAAGAAAGTGAACGTTATGAAATATGAAACAGACACATGCATCCATCCATAGCTTTATGATCAATTTCATTCAAGATGTTATGCACAGATTCAATAAATTTTTACTGAAGGGAGGGGGAAGCAAAGACCTATGAATGTCATTGTTTAACTGCAAAAAAAAAAAAAGTAGTTTAAAGTTGGGAAGCATCAAAGTCCTAGAGGCACGTTGGTTATTAATTTCATTTGGGAGGGATGAGTGGGGGAAGATATTAGGGACAATTAGCAATGAAGATTTTCATCCATATAAATGCACTGAGATTGCCTCCAAAGCTATTTAGTTAATTGATCTATAAAAACAGTTGATTCATGATGAGCAGATAGACAAATTAATCTTCATTTGACGCTTGAAAACAAGTCTGGACAATAAGGTGGGGCTGAAGAAGTATTTATTGAATTGGGTAATTCATCCCCATCTTCCACCCACCCCAGACAATCAGTTATTTTCTTTAAGTGGCTTTGGATTTGCAGTCTTACTTTACTTGCCTAACAAACAGTGGGTAATATTTAGAGCATATGGTTAATTCAAATCTGCATTCATCCAGGAAGGTCATTGGATATTAGGGACAATTAGCATGAAAAGATGAAAAGAGGTCCTTCTCTCATGGCCTCACTACCTCACAGGGTTGTTGTGGATTTCAACTCCAATCATCTCCAGCCACTGTAATAAATTATCATGATGACGGAAGCTGGAGTCTCAGAAAATCCAAAACTCCTCTATAGTCATCTGCAATTATAATTTTTATTGTGTTCATTTCCTTCCAAGGAAAATTCTATATGTGCGAATAAGACAACCAAACAGTTTCAGCTCCAAGTCTTAGAGATCCTTGTGCAAAGATGCTTTCACAGTAACCCTTCCTCAAATGTACATGCCTCTTACTTATTCTATCACTTGCTGTTATCCTTCTTCAGTTTCACATCAGGAAAATATTACCCAAGAAACTATTTGAGGCTAATGGAGTATAAAGTCCCACCAGTGTAACTGCAGAGAACTTGGGAAGGCAAGAGTGACAAGATGGGGAGTGGTTTTTCATAGCAGGCCCATACAGCCCACTGGACACGAAGGCTGAAATAGGACTGTGCCTGTGTGCCTTCTGGGAGCCACTGTGCACTCTGAGAAAAGCCATTGTGTAAGGAAACACTGGATGTCTCCCTATGCAATGTCAGAAAAAGCAGTCGCTCTAGGTCACAAACAGGATGCTGGTCAATGTGGTACAACTAATATCGCTATTTGTAACATGAGGGGGAGGGGTAATGAAGACACAAGAACCTTAAATTTGTCATTCAACAATATTAATTCTAAAACTTTGCAAAATTTGGAATAATAAGTCATGCTTACTTGTTTTTCCAAAATGTTAATGGAGGAAAGATTTGTCCTTTTTCAGGTCTGCCTTTTTTTTAAAAAAAGAGTGTTTACCTCCCTAAAAGTTCCCTTCACCAGCCCACCATCAAATCTGCCACCAGCAAGAAAATCCAACTCCCCCACCTCTCTATTTGTTGTTTCATGTTATTGTTAAAACTCTCCCTCCTCACCTTAACATTCTTTCTACCACAACCTCTTTCCTAAGCCATAAAATTGCTTGGCAAGACATATAAAAATATTAGAGCCCCAGGAAGTTCCCAGAAGAGCTAACAAAAGTTTAAAGAATGTACCTTTAGTTGATTCCACCCAGAAATAAGGTGGGAACATTTACAAAGCATACATGTGCCTGTTTCATATTCCGATTAGCACTCCCAGGAGGCTTCCCGGAGCACCAGTGTTCTTCACATCACTCTTATGAAGAATATTGATGCTCTAGGAAGCGTCCTGGAACCTATCTGGTTTAAGAATAAAAGGGGAAAAATGAAAAAGTTAAACACACATGCTGAAGAAATTGTTAATTTTGCCACAAGAGGTGAGCTTGCAGAGGGATGAGGAGACGGTCCTGGCAGTGCCTTTGCTGGGAAGGGAGCATGACATGAACACTCCCCTCCACACCTGGCCAGCTTCCTGCAGAAGGGAGGAAAATTCTAAGAAGACCCAAGTTATTTTAAAAAGAACACAGCCAACTAGTGCCCAATCTCTGTTGGGAATAGCAACCCTTGTATGCTCTGAATTCACTGCAAGTTAGCTTGCATGATCACTATGTAAGTTTGTGGACAAAACCCAATATAACTTCCTATTTGCTTATTCACACCCACTCTCTTCCTCTGGCACATAAGCATCCTTTGTTCTTGGGGTCTTTGTCTCTCTGTTTCTGTCTCCTTTCTCTTCTTCTGCCAGCCTTCTTTCAACCACGTGGCCAAGAGCACTCCAGAGGAGAACCTCCAGTGAAACCATATAATTGATTAGCTTTTTCTTATTTTTCTTCAAGAACATGAACCTGTGTAGATTATTCACAAGTATCTGTAGGTAAACTAGTTGTATACACTTTCAAACAAAACTGAGGCCATTTCCACACCATAACTCTCCTTCTATTGTCCTCCCATCACAGTCCTGGCAGTGCCTTTGCTGGGAAGGGAGCATGACATGAACACTCCCCTCCACACCTGGCCAGCTTCCTGCAGAAAGGAGCAGGAGCAACACACTCCTTCCTTCCACAGAACGGCTGGCCTCTTTCCTGTGGCGAGCTGGGGAAGGAAGCAGCACGTGATTGCGCTTCTGCCCCTTCCGCATGGCTGGCAGTGGCAGGTGCATTGTGCTATTGTGGGCACTTTTTTCTGTTAAGCAAATATCCCGTGATCATGAAGTGTGAGGGTGCTTTGGCAGTGGGACCACGGTGACGTCGTGTGAAAGCGCAATTTGTGGACCCCCTCTGCCAACACACCCCCATCATGTGACAGCAATGCCATGCAGAAATGGCCTGAGTTTGTGTTAAGCATATGGGGGGGGGCAATAAAGTGGGCTGCTAAACTGTTCAAACTTCTCTTTGCATCCTACTTGCTCTGCTAGGTAGAGAGATCTACCATATCTCTTCATTTTCCAATAATCTTAACATAAATAAAAACAATATTAAAAAAGAAGGGCCATAATAACACACCAATAATGAGTTAGTTGGGACATTACTTGCCAAATGCAAAGGGGGGAAAAAGAGGGACAGGAAACAAACATTTTTTTTAAAAAGTGTAGTTTTAGAACATGGGGTGATGGCAGTAAAGTGCAAGACCTTTAATGGAGAGCACACTGTTTGAAAAACAAAGAGGCAAACAATGGAAAGTCCTTCCTCAAGGTGAGGAGTGGGTATGAATCCTGTTGTTGATTGCAACTAGAATAGATCCTTTGAATCAATGAGATTTATTTGCATGTTGACTCATCATTCAACAATAGATTCAATAAGTCTATTCTAGCTGGAACTAATCAATAGGATTCCAGCCCTCAATCGAGCCTTTATTTATGATTAGTGAGTCATGATTTACCAAGATGAAATGGCACTCATAAAAATAATGCTCATTATCAAATATCAGCATTTTTGGATGCTTGTTTGTTCTCCCTCTTCCTGAGAGTCCAATTTACAGTCCCATGCAAAAGGGGAAGGCCTGGCTGCTGGTCTTTTTTCTCGTTCCTGTCACTATTCACTAGTTTAAAGGAAAGAAGAAAATAGACTGTGGGAGAGATCCTGCTTTGCTTCAGCATAGCATAAATATCAGCTGGCAGTTTTATTTTGCAACCCCTACACTGAATACCAATACCATAGTATAACATATGGGGATCAATGATCAGTGCAAATAGCTGACAACCCATTGTGCAACTGCAGTGCATCATGAGAAAGTGAGCATGGGTAATCCATGTTCACATGCTGCTTTGTGTACTTTAATGCTCTACCACCATGCATAAAAGTCCCACATGTGAAACTCTGCTTCTACTGCCATCAGCTAGATATTGCCCTGGTGCCTTGTCCAACACTTTGCATTCATAGTACAGATTTCACCTGTGTCTGACACTAACAAGATGTTTAACTGTCTTGGCATAGCAACGGAAAATAAGAAGGGCTGTAGAACCCCAGAGCTTGGTGGTAGTCCCCTACTGGGTTGAGAGACCTTGGAGAACGCCCAGGAATATCAGTCCCTGATAGCAACCCCAACAGACACTGTGCATCAAAGCTCTCTTGCCCAGATCAGATTGCTCGCCTTATGGTTATGAATTTGAGTTATGAACTTAACTGTAGACTCAAAAATACACTAAGAAAATGAAGTTTCTGGTGCTATTTTAGGAAATAGCCTGGGCAGATACCCAGAGGTGAATAAAATGAACATAATATGTTTCTTCTCCTTGATCCTCCATTAAAAGAGGTGCTTAAGAAAGACATTAATGTGAGGCTGTAGTGTATGGCTCTTGCCATCCTTTGGTATTGTTGAACCTGTATAATGAAAGCCAATGCAGCTTAATTAAGGTAGTTAGATTTAGCGACGCATTGAACTGCAGCATGTCCTTTTTCAGCATCTAAATCCATTGGAAAGAGTAAATAACCATGCCTTTGATGTTCCAATGGCCAGCAATCATTTGTGTCTAGACATACACAAGCGATATACTGTCCAGTATATATTGATTAGCCTTTTAAAGCTGCACATGGTAAATGGACATAGACATACCCATCGCTTTTAGAATGTTTGTTCAAAAGATATTTCTTTCTAATTAAGCAAAATGTTCAAGTTCCAACACAGTCTATGAAATACCCACAATGTCTCCTGGATATATTTGCTGGAAGTCTTGATTTTTGCTGGAAGTCTTGAGGATTTTGAAAGCATTTTTTTTGGAATAACTCCAGTGCCACCTAGAGGTTAGCATCATGGATGCTTTCAAAGTGGAAGATCTATTTGTAAAGTCTGATATAAGCAGGTGTATCTGTGTTCTCTACCACTGAGTGTCTTCACTAAAGTACAGATGTGCAAAGAATCAGTTCTAATGGGATCTTTGGGGAGACATCACTTGTAGCATCCAGCTTATAACATATGTGCTATCATATCACCATCAACATCATCATCATCATCATGATCATCATCTTCTTCATCATCATCATCATCGTCATCATCCTGCCTTTTTCCCAGCACTGGGATTTAAGGCAACTTACAAAATATAAACACCTGTTCAGATGAAACATCAGAGAAATATATATAAAAGTTATTTCAATACAGTAAACAATGCATAGATTTAAAACCATTTAAAAATTCATTGAAAGACAGAAGATAAAAATTAACAAGACGGTACACTACTAAAAGCCCATTGCAGTCAATTCCTAAAAGCCTATTGAAAGAAAAAGGCTGTCACGTCCAACAGAAGGCCAGCAAAGAGGGAGCCATTTAACTTCCATAAGGAAGGAATTTCAAAATCCAAGAGAAAACACTGAAATAGGCCTCTCCTGTACCTGGCATCCAGTGATGTAAGACTTTCTATGTAGTCTTGGCTCTGTTGCACCAGTACTTCGGATGAACATGATCCTTTTCTTTAAAGGCCTGGGAAAACAACAGACTTATCTTATAGATATATACCCAAAGGTTATGTTAGTTATGTTGAGTTCGGTGGCATGTATTCCTGAGTAAATGTGCATAGGATTGCCTGACATGCAACCTCCTGTGCTTCAGAAATGTCCTGGACATCTGTCAGTGCTCACACAGAGCTAAATAGTGCCCCAGACTTTCTCAATATTTGCAAGGTGTGTTGGAGGTAGGCCTTTCCAAATGAGGCCTGCATCCCAGCATGGGGACACGAGAGGAGCAGGACCACAATGACACTTCTGCAAGACGTCATCATGGTCCCGTCCTTCTTGCACTGCCAGCAAGAAAATCATTGATGGGTTTTCCCTGTCAATGACTCCTGGATCATACAATCATCCCCTTACTTGTTTGTCTGTGGCTCCCCAATCATGCCAACTCCTGTGGTGAATCTGGGAACTTAATGCACAGACACACACGCACACTTGATGCCAGCCAATCAGAAAAAAGGCCTTAGAAAAAGATGACCAATCAATAGCAATAGCAGTTACATTTCTATATCGCTTATCAGTGCTAAGCACTCCCTAAGTGGTTTACAATGTGTTTAGCTAATTGCCCCCAACAAGCTGGGTACTCATTTTACTGAACTATGGAAGGATGGAAGGCTGAGTCAACCTGGAGCCCTGCAGGATTGAACTCACAATGCTGTGGCTGCAGTACCAGCACTTAATCACTGCACCATCAGGGCTTGTTATCAATCAAGTGCCGTAGAGAGGAGAAAGGGCAGGGAGAAGGCACTGCCATTGATTCCTGAATGCAGAAGGAGCAGTGGTTTTAATGCTGCTGCTTCTCCTCCTCCTCTGTGGGACGCATGCAGGAGGGAGCAGGGGAAAACTGCTCCCATCTCCTGACAGGCATTACTAGGATCCAAATGGAGCATCATACCATCAGGGTAAGTCGTGGAAAGGTCCTTGATAACATCAGTGTTTTGAAAGGTTCTTAACCTGAGTGATCAAGAGCCATCATAAATAAAAGCTGTTACAAGCGTAGCTAGCTGTTCCCCTAGACTAGTGGTTCTCAAACTTTGCTCCTCCAGGTGTTTTCAACTTCAGCTCCCAGAAACCCCAGTCAGCTTGGCCAACAGTCAGGAATTCTGGATGCTGAAGTCCAAAACTCCTGGAGGGCCAAAGTCTGGGAACCACTGCCCTAGACCACGTTTTCTTGCCCTATCTTCTTTACAGAAAGAACGGAGATAAAATAATGTCCTAGTTCTCACTGTCCAATGCAAATTGAACTCTCCTTCATTCCTATTAGCACGACCACAGAGGCCTAACTGACAGGACATATAACTATGTGAAGGACCATCCAGAAAATGAAAACATGACATTCTTTCACTAATTGCATCCGTGGTACCTCATATCATATAAGTAAAATGGAATGTGAAATCAACTACACCAAGCTGCTTTCAGTCCAGTCAGTTTCCTTGTAAAAGGAAATAGGTCCAGGCTGTATAGGCTGCTTCTGTGGCCAGTTCTACACCAGACTGTTATACTGCTATTATTCCAATTTCAACATCCTATGGAATCCTGGGGTTTGCAGTGTAGGGAGGGGTCGGCTGGCTTCACTTCACTATGTGAGGCTTGGCTTGGAAAGACTGGCACAAATCTGCTTCTTCAAACTGTCTATAGCCATTTCTCATTGATGTTGAACTATCATTCTTGGTAAGCTTTGTTGCTAGTGGTTACCATGTCAGAGAAATAACTCTCACTAAAGGTACAGTAGAATATTATGGTGTGCATCAATTAATTTGTAAAGATGGTGTATTAAAAACTGTGTGTGTGCATGCACATGCAACTGTATTGATTAATATATATTAATACATATTTTACAAGATCTTCCAAATAATTTAGTTACTTGTCTAAGGAATCCTCTATTAAATGTATTCAGAAACACTGGAAATGAAACTTTTGACGTGAAAGCAATGAAAGAGGTACTCTCACTGCAGCGGCTTTGCAGTTGGTAATTCAACTGCCAGATTACAAAAGCTTGATTTTAACCAATAAGTCTGTTGTTGAAAATACAAACAGCAAAATGAATAAGACTTTCAAAGATCACATGATATATGTTGGTTCCATCCATAATGATGCAATTATGTTTTCTTGTGGGCTTGACCCTTCGCCAAAATGCCCACGTTCAGTTTAAGGTCACAGAACTGAGCTGTGAATGCAATGATGTTATGCACTTGGTTGCAAAACATCACCATTCAATGCAAGGTTCATGTAGCCAAATCAGCATGTAATTTCACACACAGAGGGTCATGCTTCACAGCAATGTGGGATCTCAGCCAGTAAGTCTGACAATCCCTCTTTCATTCAATCTGCTTCTGGATCAGTCAATTTCACTCTAAGAGTAAACAGGATTGAGCTGCGTAAGATTATACTCATCAGCTTCACTGACATTGTTTTCACCTATAACTAGGAATAAAACTACTGAGCAAGCAGTCAGCTGCAACTGCTGTCACTCATACTTCCTTTTGCCTTCCACACTTACCCGCTGGACTAGGATTTGGGAGAGATGAATGACTGTGCGGCCACAGTGGGAAAAGACCAGCAATGTCCAAAGGTTCATGATAGATCATAGACCTCAACAGGTAGGCAGTCATGCTGATGCCAATTCTAATGATATTTCTTAGATTTTTAGTATATTACATTAGGACTGCAGTCAAGAAATCAGAAGAAGACTAGAACTTGGAAGGGCAGCTATGAAGAAACTAGACAAGATCCTGAAATTTCAAGATATATTATTGAATAATAAAGTTAGAATGGTCCATGTCATCCTATTTCCAGTTTCTATGTATGGTTGTGAAAGCTGGCCAGTGAACAAAGCTGACAGGAAGAAAATCATTTGAAATGTGGTGCTAGAGAAGTGTTCTATGGATATCCTGGACTGGTAAAAAGACAGATGAATGGGTCCTAGAACAAGTCAAGCCTGAACTTTCCAAGCCAAGATGATTAAACTGAGACTGTCATACTTTGGGCATATATAGTGAGAAGACATGACTCACTAGAAAAGACCACAATGCTTGGTAACATAGAAGGCAGTAGGAAAGGAGGAAGGTTATAGATGGATAATCTCAAACAAGGAAGCCATGGCCATGAATCTACAAGAGATGTTAGATGGAGCACCATGAGTCAAAGTTGACTGGCAGTTAACTGGCAACAACAAGGGTCACAAAAAAGGGAATTTTACACTGGAACTAGTATACACGATGTTTTGGTTTTGGGCAAAATATGTCCCCTCCATCAGACTCATGCTGATACAGTTGCCTGAGAATGGCGGTGATGTTTAGTTCAGGGATGCTGGAGAATTTCACTCAATAAAGCCTCATTCTCACTTCTGTGATGAATATGTAGATCTCGACACAGTTATCTTTCAGGTAGTACACATCTAAATTCTGTGGTGCAGCTGGCTGCTCAAACATGTTTACAAAAACGCAGGCTTCATAGGATAAATGTATTGAAAAATCTGTAGTTCAGGATGTGCTTTCCCACCCAGGTATGGTAGGAACTCTCATCATCCATCTGTAGCAAGATCTATCACCCACTGTTTCTCTCATCAGTCCAAACTCTGTTTACTTTCCAGTTGCCCATTGCAGATGTTTATCTTAATTTATTACTTCTAGGTGCCCCATATTTTGTGTCTAATATAGCTGATAAAATGGCATTCACCAGAGAGGATCAGAAAGTTCTGACTCATATAAAAATGGGTATATTGGGTCAGATCAATCTAGCTCAGCATTCTGTCTGTAAACAAGGAATGCCCCAAGTACCTATAAGAAGCTCATAAAAATGAATCTGATGTTGAGATCCATCTCATTCTGTATATCCCCAGTTTAATGGGGAGTGATACTGTGTGTGAATATGAATGTTGCATTTATGACTACTGATTAGCTGCAGGGATTTTGGCCTGGGCTAGCCTAGCAAATTGGTTAGATGATCCAGATGGTTTTGTTTAACTGTGAAATGACAGAGTGATAAACTTCTATCAGTCTGGGCAACCAATCTGGGCCACTGGTGCCTACTATATCATGTCACCTTCTGGATTTGGCAATGTTTATGTGCAAAGGTGGAGTCAGAAACAGCAAACATATGGAGATCATTCATTGTTCTTGTACTTTTAGAGAACTAAGAAGGTCATGGCCTAATTAATGTATGTGTAGCAGACCTCTGAGCGACCCATCTAAGCAGGTCTTAGTTTAGTTTCCACAGCAAAAAATAGATTAAAAGGTAATAAAAAGATTGACATAATCCTAAATATGTCAAATTAGCTGTCAAATATGATGCATTCTAATTCTACCTGAAGCTTTTCAAAATAGCAGGGCAGGCAATTTTGTCAAATTGGTGATTGCCTTAGTAAGTTCTTATAAACATCACAGTCTGTCTCTTCAGGAAGAGTGATTTAGTGTGAGGAATATGAACAGTGTCAGTGAGCAATTAAATTTTAATTGGGCATAAAATAAAGTCCACTTGCCTTAAATTACCATCAAACTGCTTGAAAAGCCTCCCTAACAAATTATATGATTTCCCCCACAATTTTTTCCTCTCTCTGAAAAGGGCACAGAGGTCAAAGGTCTCACCAAGGAGCAGCATGACACAAAAAGATTTCCCTATAAAAAGACTTATTTTAGATGACCTTCAATGTATCCTACTTTTATATGTAAAAATCATGTTAAATTATTCCAGATTTTTGGTAACAGGAATCTGAACACTGTTCAGCATTTTAAAATGTTGCATCCTTTGTCTGGCACATTGTGAGTACAACATAACTAAAATTAACTTCCACTTATCTATGCTTCATATCTTTGGGTGCCTCATGTGGTGAAAAAAAATAGGAAGCACTCTCATATCTAGTCAAATCATTGGTCAATCTGTTAAACTAGACATTAAGATAAATGGGTAAGATGTATTCCTTACTTTTAACATATCTTATTTCTCAGAGTTGTTACCTCAGCAATCAGATTTGCAAATTATGTCCATCTTTATCATAAAACAAAGCACTTGGTGGCTTGGCAAAATGCAAAGGTAAGGAAATGCATGTGCTAAGATGAACAGATGTCTTCCGCTACTGAGGAGAACATTCTTTCTCAATATGTGCCAAACATATTACCTAACCTATCCAGCATCCCATCCAACCTATCCAAAGACTGACTGGTCTCAGGCCCTTTCTGCACTAGACTGTTGTAGCACTATGATTACACTTTCAACATGCTATGGAATCCTGGGGTTTTCAGTTTCAGGAGAGGCCAGCTCACCCCTCCTGAAACTGCAAACCCCAGGATTCCATACGATGTTAAAAGTGGAATCATAGCATTATAACAGTCTAGCACGGAAATGGCCTCAGTTGCCTCTTACTGATTTTTAATAATTTGTTTTTATCCTTCCTTGCTGAAGTACAGAGTGAATGTGGCAAACCTCCCCATCCTATTAAGTAAAATTGCAATTTTAAACATTTTTTTATTTCTTTCCTTTCAACATTTACATAAAGAAAGAGGATACCGAAAACAGGATCTTCCCAAACTCTGTCAAACGAGCAATGCACTGTAATCATTGCTATATAGCATATCAATATAAGTCAAGTTTAAGCCTTTTGTCAGTGGCCATTTGGAACAGATGACAAGCTGCAGTAGAGCCAAACCATCCAAGAAATTATTTGCTAGAGGCTTTGTCAGAAATCTGCTGACATTCAGGGTGCTCCTGACTGTGGCTGAGATATGAAATTCCAGTTTTGTGTCATCTATGCCTGACTTTTCCTTTCAGGCTTGTTTTGGCTTTCTGCAGCTGTTAAAAGGTCAGAGGTAATCAGATAAGCCAGGAGGATGCTATCTGTCATTGTAACTGACTGCAGCTACTGCATACAAGAGGGAGCGGTGGAATAGTATCAGCACTGATATATCTTTATATGTCAATAAAGATGGTAAAGATGTCCCATTATGACTAAGGTAGGAACCCCTGGAGCAAACAGATGATCGCTAAATATCTTTTCTCAATAAAGAAATACCCTTGGTACCTTTTTAAAAAAATGCAAAAAAAAAAAGTTATCTTTAACTGTGGATAAGCTCTTTCCCCTTGAGTCGGAAGATAAGGGACATTCAATTTTGAGATATTTATTTATTTATTTTCTCGGTGATGGTCAAAGGACATCCTTGTCTACCTTTTGTTGCTGCAGCATAGAGGGACACTGGTCCTATTCAGGCATTTGCAAAACGCGTTCAATGAACACAAGAGGAGCCAAAGCATAGTAATCCCACCTACCCCTATGCTCTCAGCTCTGGTGCCATCTGCACCTAAAGGTAACATAGGCTGGAATCTTGTTGGTGCTCCATGCCAGTTTAACTTCGCTGCAGCAAGCAGTGGTGGCAGGAGGGAAAAAGACTGGTTGCTCTTCTCATCCGTTTCAGGGTGCATGGTTTTCTGTGTCTTGTAGCTGTCCTTTGTCTTCCTCGGCATGCAGAGGAATAGACATTAGTTCTTTGAAGGAAGATCCCATTGTGCCCTCCTGTTCTGGGTTTATAAGCCTCTATGGATTCCCCCTTTTCAGGACTCACTGAAGTAGCCATTTTCTTCAGCAGAGCTGATTGCTATCTGTAAGTTTACTCTCCTATAAAATTTTACAGCATTTCATATTTTCTTTATTTGATCTAAGCACTGTTCTAGTACTGAATCCCTTGAAACTTTTAGATACTGGTGCTTTGGTTTGGTTAACATTTGTATTGCTGCTGCACTCAAAACTGTCTGTACTAATGCAGCTACAATGATTTTGCCCTTAATGTGCAGGGATGAAGATTTTACATTCTGATGCCTGGTTCACACACAACTTCTATTAAGGGATTGGCCTGCTTAATCATAGCAATAGATTTCCACTTACTTGCATGCTTCACTGGATTCTTTTATTAGTCAAGAATCCATTTGATTCCAGTATGAGGAAGTCATTTGGCACAGAGGTACTGGTGGTCAGGCTTGTTCTCCTTCATTCTTCTTACCAAGACTCTTTCTCTGGGGCTTTCTGTGACTGGAATGTGGCATTTGTCACCCCTTTCCCCATCATATTCAGACAAGGCTTCTCTTCAGTGGGCAACTGTCTCTCAGCATCTTTTGAGGTATCTGGGGCATTTCCACACTAAACTGTTACAGTGCTATTATTCCACTTTCAACATCCTATGGAATTCTGGAGTTTGCAGTTTAAGGAGGGGCCTCAAAGGCTCAAAGGTTCCAGCTGGGACAATTGCTTCAGGCTAAGGGCCCATTGCTGAAGAAAATTGGCACTTGCTTCCTCTTCTTCTCTCAGCAGTTCCCAAATCTGCCAGTCTCCCATTGCTGCCCCACAACTCCTGACTTGTATAGCTGGAAGTATTTCTGATCTGGGATAGTGGTGGCAGCCTGGATTACTGAGGGAGAAGGCAGAGATGGAGCTACCACCACCTGAAGAGTCTCCTTTCCTTCCCTCTCAATTTGCTGCTCACAGTCAATTCTGAGATGATTTGAGCTTTACTGCTATTGTCGTTTCCTGGCTTTTCTCTCTTCCTGATGCTTCTTTTGGAGCAAATTCTTATCTTTTTTTTAAATTTCTTTTTTATTAAAACATTCATATAATTCTATAAAAAGCACACAAAATTAGATATTGTATTCAACATTCAAAATATATATCAATACCAAAAAAACAGTCATATTACATGTTGAATTGATATTTAAGAAAATAATTTATAGTAAATTGGTTTTTCTACTTCCTTTTGCCATCTATCTGGAATCATCTTTTTGCGCTATTTATTTATACCTATACATATGAAACTCCCTTAATCTTCCTTCTAAGTATATTTTATGGTTTGAGTACACACTTTCTTTTATATTTCTTTATAAAACATATACTGGTTTTTTAACAACATTTTTTACTTTTTAAATGTAAAGAAAAGCTAATTTCAGTTCAATTCAGTTTGTTTCTCAATTCTCCATGCTCAATATGTTTGTCCATCTTCTAAATTTAATCTTAATTTGGAATCTATATACATATTTACATCTTATATTTTAAACTTTTACAGCCCATCTTTTATTTACATATGTTAGAGCAAGTTCTTATCTTAGACCTCCCTCTTTTCTCCAGCATCTTCTCCCTCTTCTGCCCAAGAGCTTTCTTCTCTGGCTTTCCTTGCACTTCTCATCCTTATGTTGTCTTCTCTCTCCATCTTGCTCTCTCTCTTGCTTTTGTCTGCCTTGCTTCCTCCCTCTTTCCTCTCATTCTCTCCTTTTTCATGTCTCCCCCATCCCCATTCTACTCTCTTGTCCTTCTTAACATTTCTTTTGCTTCACCTGCTCTTCTCAGCCCTACCCTCCTGACCACAGCTGTGACATCACTTGAGCCTTGACCAACACTGAGTATGTGCAGAGCCTGGCAATGTGACCATCCCCCATGTCCTGCACTTAGGCAGAAAAAATGGAATGCACAAATATAGGACAGGGGCCATGCAGCTGGATAGCAGTTCATGTGAAAGGGATCTAGAAGTCTTGGTAGATCACAAGCTGAACATGAGTCAGCAGTGTGATGTGGCAGCCAAGAAAGCCAATGCAATTCTTGGTTGCATCAATAGGAGTATGGTATCTAGATTGAGAGAGGTAATGGCACCACTCTATTCTGCATTGGTTAGGCCTCATTTGGAATACTGTGTCCAGTTCTGGGCATCTCAATTCAAGAAGGATATCAACAAGCTGGAACATGTCCAGAGAAGGGTGACCAAAATGATGAAGGATCTGGAAGCCATGACCTATGAAGAATGGCTTATGGAGCTAGGTATGTTTAGTCTGCAGAAGGGAAGATTAAGAGGGGACATGATAGCTGTGTTTAAATATTTGAAGGGATGTCATGTTGAGGAGGGAGCGGGCTTTTTCTCTGCCGCTCCAGAGACTAGGACAAGGAGCAGTGGATTCAAGCTGCAGGAAAAGAGATTCCACTTGAACCTCAGGAAGAACTTCCTGTCGGTCAGAACTGTCTGGAAGTGGAATATGCTGCCTCAGAGTGTGGTAGAATCTCCCTCTTTGGAGGCTTTTAAAGAGAGGCTGGATGGCCATCTGTTGGGAATGCTTTGATGTGTGTCCCTACATAGCAGGCGGTTGGACTGGATGGCTCCTGGGGTCTCTTCCAACTCTATGATTCTATGATTCTATGATTCTATGTGCTACCATCTCTCATGATCCAGAGATGCAGAAGGAAAGTGGGTACCTCCACTACAAAGACATCTGGCCATGCCATCCGTATTGTGTAGGTTACAGTGAGAACTTGAGTAATTGAATTATTGCAGAAAAAATACATGGGATCACAATGTCAGTATCATGGAAACTGTGTATCTGAAAATGGATTCCTGTGTGAAGATTTTAGTGCTACTGGTGAATATGCTTTGTGATTTATATATTATTTCTTTCATTTCTATGTCACCCCTGCTAGAATGGCCTACATACGTGGCACAACAGCAGCCCCAACCACCCTAATCCAGCCTTGCCTTGAAGAGGTAAGCTGTTCATTGCTAGCACAGTTCACCATCCCTCATCATCATTGCACACCCTGGGAAATGTGCAATCACTAGAATAGTACACCAAGAGGCCATATTCTTGCTTTCAGTCTCAATGGAGGCCCTCCTTTTCAGATTTTTTATCATCCTCAACATGACAGGAGGGTTGAGGCTATCATGATGCACCTCTTCATGTCAACTTCCAAAATCATTCCTGGCATCACGCGCGCACACACATGAAAAAAAGTGCAATGTATTGTAATTTCTATGGCTAGTAGTCACCAGCCACCAAGGAATTTGATAGCAAAGAAAGTCTATTACATAGGCCATTTCAGCACTAGCAGATTATAGTGCTATTATTCAACTTTCAACATCCTATGGAATCCTGGGGTAAACTGCAAACCCCAGGATTCCATAGGACGCTGAAAGTAGACTAATAGCACTATAACCGGCTACTGCGTAAATGGCAATAGTGTTGAGTGAAGCAATGATCACCTTGAGGCTCTTTAGGTAAAGAGGCTTCCTTATTGACATTGTTCCACTCAATACTGTGTGGCAACATTTCTTTCATGATAGATGCCATGCAGAGTCCTCTGTTTGGAAGGGGAGTATTGACATAAGACACATGTTGGTTTGTTTATCAGATGACAATGGCAGAGAATTCCCCAAACAGTGGTGATCATCTGCTTCTTAAATAATGGGAACACAAAGCTTGCGTAATTATAATATGTTTGAGACCTCACAGCAGGTGATGTGAGCTGGAGAAAGGGAAGAGTTTGGGTGGGGGGAAGAGGGAATAGATGTTCAGCTTTTTTCTACCACCCTTTTTATGCCCCACATTATAAGTTACATTCTCAGCTTTGTGACATATTATGGATTATTTTTCCATACTTACCCACCACAACTGTCTTTCAGCATTGCTCACCCATACCCCAAGAAGCATTATAATTGGCAAATTCATTTACATGAGCACCAGAAGAGCCAAGGATTCAAACAACCTGAGCTGCAGAGTTAATTAACACAACTGGAGAGGATTCCCACCAAGGGACTCCTTGTCTCAGGCACTGATGTTGGCAAACAAGACAAAGAGACCTCATCTGCAAGCTTTAAAATCTACCATCCCATCCCCCTCCAAAAAAACAACAACAACAACAACAACAACAAAACACACTGTTTTCAAACTATTCTCTCCACCCCACCCCACCAAATATTGACTAAACAGCTATTCATCATAAAGCTTCACGTGTACTCCATTTCTAAATCCTTTTAATCTTAAATTTTCCTTTTAACCACATGCCCCATCTTTATTTAACTTTTTCCTATAGAAACAGTTTCCTTTTGGTTTTCTCATTTCATCTTGGCCACCCAGGAGGCCATGGCTAATTCAAAGCCACCGGTTGTCAGCAGACTCTGTACCATACTATGCAAGTTTAGAACTTGGAGGACAAAATTCAGCATAGTAGACTAAAAAAAAGTTTCAACTCTTATAATGATGCTCCTTTTCAGAACTTGCTGATGAAATCATTTGCAAAGCTCCTAAATATTCATGTCTGCCCATCCACAAAATAAGAGTGCAATGAAATATTCCTCAAAACAGAAGTGGCATTTAAAGCATTAGACAGAAAAAGGAAGTTAGGTTTTAAATCTCCACTCAGCTGTGAACTACATGGGCGCTCTTTCTCGATCTAACCTGTCTTGCAGGGCTTTTGTGAGAACTGATGGAGAAAGAACTAGTTATGCCACCCAAATTTCTTGGCACAAGATTTTTTTTTCTCTTCTTTTGTGGAAATTCATATCATTTTTCTCCACCATGAACTTGTTAATTCATGCATTCTTTTCCTAATGTTCTCATTTCCTTCTGTGATAATGGGGCTTCCCATTATCTAGACTTGGCTGAAGAGGGATACTTCCCTCTTCAGGTAAACCAAGGGTTAATGGGCGTTGGGGTTAGGTTACACTTTTTATTGTGGGTCAGCCTCACAGGTCATGGGGAGAGAATTACCCAATCAAGGGGAAAGCTGAGCATCTTCGAGATGCTTCAATGGAGAAGTTATAAAAATCCTTGAGAGACCATGTGGGAGGGAGACAACAAAGAAGGCTCCTGGAGATGAAATCTGTGCCAGTAGTAGGCTGCAGGCCCTGGGCCTCGCCTGCTGGCCTCACTCTTCTCTTAGACCAGTCGTTCTCAACCTGTGGGTCCCCAGATGTTCGTGGACTTCAGCTCCCAGAAGCCCTGAGAATTGACCATAGTGGCTGGGGCTTCTGAGAGCTGAAGTCCACGAACATCTGGGGACCCACAGGTTGAGAACCACTGTCTTAGACCATCTAAGCCTGTGAACCCGAATGTGAGTAGCTAGAATATTAGGTAGTAGTCGCATTAGGGCAGTGGTTCTCAACCTGTGGGTCCCCAGATGTTTTTGGACTTCAGCTTCCAGGAGCCCTGAGCATTGATCGTAGTGTCTGGGGCTTCTGGGAGCTGAAGTCCACAAACATCTGGGGACCCACAGGTTGAGAACCACTGCATTAGGGCTTGTTATTATTTTGGAGGTTGGCTGATCTTAAGAATGTATCTGTTTTTATAACTGCTTGTAACTTAAGTGTACCTGAGAGGGGGAGTCTCTCATGAGTATTATTGTCTTGTTCACTTGCATACCTTAAAATAAATGCTTTTTCTGTAGAACCTCTGTTTCCTCTCCATTCCCACGCCATTCTTTGGCACATGCTTAGATAGGACTTCTCTCACTCAGAAGGGGGAGG
Source organism: Iguana delicatissima (assembly GCA_948472985.1). Classification (NCBI taxonomy): domain Eukaryota; kingdom Metazoa; phylum Chordata; class Lepidosauria; order Squamata; family Iguanidae; genus Iguana; species Iguana delicatissima. Next base: position 1,319,943 of record CAOKZL010000065.1, read on the forward strand.
CGAAGGAAGGGAAAGGTCCTTAAGCATAGAGATTGTCAATCTACTGAGCAGAGTCCCACTGTCCTGTTCAGTTAATTCTGAATTCAGTGGGTGGTGGCAGTGTGAGAATTAATGAAAGCTGGGGAATTTCCTGCTCCTTTTCAAGGGTAGAAGTCAGTCTTGGGGGGCCTGGAAGTAAACCCAGTATGACACCTCCATTGACTAAAACATGTGTTCCGTTTTCAACTGTACACATATTCAGACATACACATGGTTTTGAAAAACATATGCTGACTTCTCTGAAATGTACCACATGCCTTGCAAATGTAGACATTTCTGAGAAAAAGGTGCATTTTGTCTCACCATGTATCTCAAGAAGTACAAAATGAGTAATTTTGATGTGAATCCTGTGTTGGGGAAATTAAAAATATATATTTGAATACTGAGAGACCTTGGTAATGAGACTCTCAATCAGCAGAGTATTTTAGTAATTGCACAAAACGGAAGTTGAACAGATCACCAGTCCCACTTCTTTAACTACACCCCAAACACACTTAATCTAGCTCAAAATAAGCACAAAAACAGTTTGGTTAAAAATATAAAAGAGTTTACTCACAAAAGCTTGTGCATAGTCTACACAGGTTCAATTCTTGAGGAAGGTAGGAAGAAAAATAAAGCACTCATATGCTTGCTGCAAAATGATCCCTGTTAGGAGACTCAGAGCATGCCTTCAGGACAAAATGGTGAAGGCAAAAGGGGAGAGACAAAATGGCCAGAGAACCTTTTTCAAAAAGAACAAGGCATGCTGGAGGAAGAGGTGTTAACCAACAAACAAGAAGTTTTCTCTCTAGGCTATCTCTCTATGCTTACAATAGACATGCAAATAAAGTAGCCATTTCATTTAGGCATGCAAAGGTTGCCACTCCCAACATCCTGAAATTCACCAAAACCTTTTCCCAGCTCTGCAAGAAATCCATGTGCAAGTTGGTGCTTGCAGGACAGGATGAGAGGTTGTGGGCTAGCCAACTCACAGTCCATCTAGATCAAAATATACAGACCTGGGCCATTTCTACACTACACTGTTACAGCACTATTATTCCACTTTCAACATCCTATGGAATTCTGAGGTTTCCAGTTTCAAGAGGGGCCTCAAGTGCTACCCTGACTTCTGGGGGTCCTTGGGAGACACTCAGATGTGATCCAAAAATACAAAGATTTGGGGAAATTAGCAGAGCACTGCTTAAGGCAACACAGAGAGATCTTGAACCCTAGGTCTGCGGAGTTAGACCACACAACAGCCAAGTCAAATGTCCAATTGCCAGTGGTTTATTTAGCAGAATTGGTAAAATATCCATACACACACAACGAAGCAGTCACTCTCACAAGTGCACAAGGACTAATGAGTTGGAAAGATATAAAGATCGGGAAAAGCAGAGGGAAAGAGAGTAGTTTATACTGCACCTGATATTGTAGTCTGCGGCTTGGGAAAAAGCAAAGCGAAAAGTGGCTCAGCAGGGGAAGAATGCTGAGGGGGGCTCTTCACTAGCAAAATGCCAGGCACTAGTCAAGCATGGGAGTTCTCCAAAGAGAGCCCCAAAAGGAGACTCAATTATAGTGCAAAGTATGCCTCAGAGGCAGACCCTTTCCGGAAAAGGACAATGGCTGAATCATGCAGATGGACCTCGTTTTGCATTTCTAACCTTATCCAGAGGACATGTAGTCCCCATCAAGGTGCTACTTTTGTTGATGGCCCATCATGTGTGTATACGTGCCTTTCAGGGTTTCCCTTTTGGAGACGTGACTGGGGGATCATTGGTCTGACCTCGCTAGCTGTGCCTCAGTTTTAGACCCAGATGTCTACGTTCCTGAACCTCTGGCTTAATACCTTTTTGATATTAAATATTACGCTTCCCTGGGACTGAGTCTGCTAGCAGAGGTTACACAAGGCCCAGGATTCCATAGGATGTTGAAAGTGGAATAATAGCGCTATAAAAGTATAGTGCAGAAAGGCCCCTAATTGCTCATGTTGGTTTTAAGTAAAGTAGACTGAGTGAATCAATATGATTTACTTATGTGCTGGCTCATGATTCAGTAATTGTCAGGGCATATTCTAGTTGGGAGTATCCAATAATCTATTGTGTTTATTATAGTCCATGCTTACCAGCTATAGAGATACCATAGTGACCATAACTCCTATAAGCAATTACCAACGAATAATGCCAGTCCATTTATATCAACTCACCCTGGCACTATCTTTCCACAGTGGTGGGATTGTATGCTCCCATGAGGAAAGATTCTATTTTGACGGTAGAATTGCTACTGACAGGCTCTTTCAAATCAAATCAAATCCAAGCAGCCATAGTACATGTGCCAAACAGCTACGGGGCAGCAGTGGTAGAGGGGGATGACACTAGCAGAGGATATCTCAGGGACAGCAAAACTAGCACTTTGGCTAACATTTGTTCATACTGGATAGAGAGCAATGATAAATCATTCCGTAATGTTTTTTAACTTTGAAAATCCTATGATGAGACAGTCCAAAATGAAATAAGAGATAGTGCTGGAAGATGAAACTCCTAGGTTAAAAAGGATTCAATCAGCTACAATAAGGCTTCATAAATGCTCTGAAAAATTGAAAGTAGTAGGAAAAGAGGAAGACCACATTCCAGACAGGTTGATTCAATTCACTGAGTGCAGCTTGGTTCATGGACAGTTCTTATTCATAGGGTCACCATAACTCAAAGCTGACTTGATGGTAAATAAAAACAACAAGTTCATGTTTATTAGATAGATTTATTAGATTAGATTACATAGATAGATAGATAGATAGATAGATAGATAGATAGATAGATAGATAGATAGATAGATAGACAGACAGACAGACAGACAGACAGACAGACAGACAGACAGACCAACAGACCGACCACCTAACTGGGAAAATGTCAGTCAGTTGGTTTGCAAAAGAGATGGAAATACACAGTTCTACACGTGTTGTAATGACTTGAGTATTGAACTATGACTCTGGAGACCAGGGTTCAGGTCCCAGTCGTAGAAGCCCACTGGGTGACTTGGGTGCATCACGCACACTCTCAGCCCCAGAAAACCTCATAATAGGGTTGCCATAAGTCAGAAACTGCTTGAAAGCACAAAATGATAAATGGTGATTAAAGCTTCTGGAAGCTGCAATCCACAACATCTGCATTCTCATCCATGGTTGAGACACAGTTCCATCCATCATTCTTCTTCTTATTGTGGGCCATCAAGTCAGCTTCAGCCTATTAAGGGGAATGAATCAGGGCAAGGATCCTTTAGCTAACTTCCTAACCATTTTTAAGAGAAAGGGAGTGATAAGTCAGTATCAGAATAACAAATACAGATTGGCCCCTATTTTCCAATCTTCCTCCCAAATGGCCTAGAAGACTTCTCTGCCTTATCAGGATTAAGCATCAGTTTGCTCATCCTCATCAGGTCTCTTACTGATGTCAGGCAAAGTTTTAGAAGTACAACAGCTCCGTTCAAGTTTGATGGGAAGGGAAGATAGAATTGTGTGTCGTCAGCAAACTCCATGATATCAGCCTCTCATACGTGGGTGGTTTCCTTCTGATTTGAACAGGCAGTGGCATTTATGCTTGAACATCAGAAACAGGTGAATGATTCTCATCTGATTTAGCTCTTATGGACTGGCTTAAACCAAACCCCACATCTCAGACACTAGAAGGGGGTGCTAAAGCAGCAGAGGAGATCAAACGCAAATGGCTTTGCAATCTTATTTACCGTGTCAATGACTAAATAAGGCAGATTTGGCAAAAGCGTTTATGTAAATTGGTGTGTCATCTTGAAAAGTGTAATAACGAAAGGAAGTGATTTATTGGTTTTTAAGGAGTACTTAAAACCTTAAAAACCTTTTTCCACAAAGCAGTAGACAACGCTCTACGGCTGTGATAAAAGCCATCTCTACACCTACAGGAGCTTTTAGCGATTATTGAAAATCTTTCCTGTATATCAAACATCTGTGAATCCCACAGAAGCGGCAAATAGGCATCACAGTTTGTTGCCTACACTGTGGAAGCCATAATGCATCCCCCCTGATTTTGGAGTTTTGACTGGCTGTTGAGAAGACAGGATACAGCTGGGAATAAATACATCCAGCATGATGGAAGGCTAAAGTACAACAATTAGATTTTAGGAGGTTTCAGTTACTCAGTCTCTGATTTAAGAACTACTTTCCAGGCAGCAGCTATTTGTAAATAAGTGGAAGGTGCCAGAGAAAATCATTACCAATATTTCTGTGAGTGAGATTAAAGAAAAGGCAGTGTGTAAAACTGATCTGGATTCTGGATCCAGCAAAAGGACAAAGGATGTTGCTGTCCTATACACAGTTTTCTGGGAGAACATCTCACTGGTGTTAGTGGAACTCAGTTCTACAGACGTAGGTAAAAGGGTATTATAAAGAGAGATGAACCAGGGACCCTTAGGTTAATTTCCTAACCATTTTAAACCTTTAAGGGGATGTAACAAAGAAGGATTGTATTAGGATAGCATTATTTTCTTCATTTATTACATTTCTGTTATGTTCTAAAAGTCAAAGGTCTCTGATTAGACCATAAAGCAAAGAGAAAAAATCCAGCACAAAAAGACAATTAAACAAGGTAAATATCTAGAAGACATAAGATATAAACAGAAGAAAACCAAAGGGAAAATCATGTAAATCAGCAGCAATGTAAAGTTTAAAAAATCACTAGCAGTTTTTTTAAAAGAAAGATCAATGTTCAGAGTGTTTACTAAATTTTCTGTCACGTTATTTCCCTAATATAAAGTCATCCAGTTCCTATTGTTAGTAGCTCTGAAAGTAAAAAGTTTCTCTTCAGGCCTGATATTATTTCTGCAGGTAAACTTTGTGGGCCAGTATTCTCTGTCAGCTATTTAGTTAAGTATACAGTTGGCACTCCACATTCTTGGGTATAACTTTCGCAGATTTGATTATTTCTGAGTTTCTCCAACTCTTGCCTCCCACCTCAGGCATTTCTTTTCCAGAAGAACCTTCCTTCTTAGTGGCTTTGATCAGGCTGCTCAAACCCACTCCTAGTCCTCCTCTTCCTCCAACAGCCACTACATGGCCAGCTAAGGATGGCACACAGCCTAATTTCTCAGTACCACGAACTCTCTACTGCTAGTCCTCCACACCCAAGGAAGGAGATGGGTAAAAGAGGAAGTATAGGACCACCGTGATGACCCACTCCCTTTCTCTCTCTTTTCTCTGTTGTGATTTGGATCATATGTGCTCGTTCTCTCCACCATGCCTCAGCCCCGTTCCCACAAACACACAGACACACTTTGATATTTGTGATTTTTCCCCTTTTTTATGGGTTCTGCACCCCTAACCCCTGACAAGGAAGCCCACTGCAGTTAACTAAGTGATCTCTCCTGCTCTGACCCCGCCCACAGGCAAAAAAATATTGATGGAAATGTCATTCGCCAACAAAATGGACTTCCTTTGCATGCAACTGATGTCCAGTTAAATAGGTTGGGAAGGTAGCTATGATTGTGACAACAGTGATTGTGAATACGAAACAGTTACCTAGGTTTACTCATCCATAACTACTCCTTACCAGTGAAGAGATGGGTTATAAAGAATTAGATGATTGGTAACTTGATATCTGAATCGTCAAGCTATGGAATTAAGAAAACTCAAGAAAAGCTTCCTCTCACCCCCGATATCGAAATTCTGTTGTTTGGAAAGAGTCAAATAGCAGAAGCTACATGACCTTCAGCATCATACAGACATTCAGTGCTTGTGTTCAACAGGCAATAGATCATGGAGGCTGTAGTCAGATACCTAGCAGCCTCAAAGTATGTATTTTACCCATTAAAATTGGCATCCAGGTCTTTTCCTGACGCTTGTTCTTGAAGCACATAAGATTGCAATGTAATTTATTTATGGCAAAAGGCTTTTATTTTGAAAGTACATTTTTCAGTTCTACAGAAAATTCTCAAGGTTAACGAGACCTTTGTTTCAAAGGCAGAAGAGAAGGACAGGCATGTGTTGAGATCTTCTACAACAGAGGTTAGAATCATGCAGCCCGCTCAATGCTGACCTTCACTCCTAGCCGTTGTTTAACATCTGTACAGTATGCAATGGAGACTGTAGTAAAAAAAAAACAGAAGAATACTAAAACTTGGAGTGGTAGCTACAAGGAAACTAGAGAGATCCTCAAGTGTAAAGATAACATCAGTAGATACTAAAGGCAGAATCATCCATGCCATAGTATTTCCAGTTTCTGTGTATGGATGTGAAAGCTGAACAGTGAAGAAAGCTAAAAAGATCTTTGAAATTTGAAGATTTGAAATGTGGTACTAGAGGAGAGTTCTACAGATATGATGCACTGCCAAAAAAGACAAATGAATGGGTCTTAGAAAAAAATCAGGCCTGACTTTCACTAGAAACCAATGTGACTAAATTTAACATACCATGAGATGATGTGATTTACTAGAAAAGCTAATGATGAGCAATAAAGTGGAAGGCAGTGAGAAAGGATAAAATCACATCACTGATTCAGTCAAAGAACCCACAGCCCTGAGTTTGCAGGACCTGAGCAGAATAGTTGATGATAGTTGGAAATAGTTGATAGTTGGAAATCTCTCATTCATAATGTCACCACAATTCAAAGTCGAGTTGAGAGCAAATAACAACAATGTGATTTCCACCCTTATTGTACAACTTTTACTACAATGAAATGAAATGTGTTCTCTGTGGGATGCTGTCTCTAGAGAGATGTAACTGTCCATCCTTATTATATGCATTTATACACATGCTAGGATTCCATTGTGTCACATTGATTGAATAGTAGACAATAGTTGATCTTTTCACCATGGGTACAGGGAAATATCCAGGGCATGCACATGTGGAAGTATCTTCTTTCCTGTCTCTGATGTTCAGTAAGACATCAACTACATACAAGAGGGAGGTGTCACAGGGTTTGCTGATGACACACAACTCTACCTTTCCTTTCCATCAAACTTGAAGGAAGCTGTTAAAATTCTAAATCAGTGTCTGAAATCAGTACTGGACTAGATGAGGGTGAGCAAACCAACACTTAACTCAGACAGGACAGAGAGGTCTTCTTGATCACTTAGGAGATAGATTGGAAAACAGGGCCCCACCTATTCTGGTTAACTACTGACCTACCACTCCTTTAGGCTTAAAAATGCTGAAGAAGTTAGCTTATGGATCTCTGCCCTGATTCATTTGCCTTCATAATACAATCCTCCCTATGTTTGCAGAAGTGAGTTCTGTTAACTTCAATGAAATGTTCTCTCATGTAAAAAACATGTGTTTCTGTATCAGAGATGGTGAATATCTGGCTCTACAGATCTTGTTGATCTGTAACTTCCATCTTTCTGCACTATTGGCTATGCTGGCTATGGTCGATGGTGGTCAGAATCCAGCAATATTGTGAGAGCCATACATTTCCGCTCACGCATCAGATTGCACATTCTGCTATCCATCCATCAATATTGATTAAAGTCTATTTATAAACATCTAATCTATGATTTATCATTCCAAGTATAGTACATTTTCTCTCCCCTACCCAAGGTAAGCATTCTTGTTGCATCCTGTGATGAGGTTAATGAAGTATGTGGCAGGGCCTGATATAACTCTGAGAAGTAAGGCATAAACCTAAACCAGTGGATGGGTTTTATTGAAAGACCGGATTCACTCAATAGTGGTGTTTCTGAGTGTGAATGTTTCTTGCTTCACTGTGACATGCTGCTGCTCTCCATCTCACTCTTAATTTCAGACTGATGTATTAAGTGACACTTCTACTTAGAATACCATCTACACAGTGACTGAGTGCTACAGAAATAGGTCTCCTCATTTTTATATGGAAGCAGCCAATTTTTTTTATCAATAGCTCCTCTGACATTATCAGATTGAGTGGTTCATATTGATTTTCTGTCTGCGTATATTTTAATTGTATTGATTTCAAGGATCTACAATATTGTGTACCTCTTATAGTTACTAGGCTTACCACTCATTCTTTTTCCACTTCCCAAATGTACTTGAGCTCTCAGTGTCATGACGGTGGGCAGGGGAGGATTATTTGAGTCTGTAAGAATACTCAGCACTCCAATGCAGATTTCCAACTTGTTTGTTGGAGGAATGGATTCATTCAAATCCTAACCAGTGCAGAAGGTAGAAAAGAGAACCCCAGAGTAAGCCAAGATGACATTCATGCATGCAAGAACTACACATGCAAGAACAACACAAAAGAAAGATTATATACCTGTGTAAAATCATGAAAATGATATTGTGTTAGACTAGGACTTGGTCAATCCAATTATAGATCCTCCTTTGGCCACAAAACTCACTTGGAATCATTGAGAAAGTACTCTTTGCCTGGTGTACCTCACATGCTGGTTGTGAGAATGAATCTGCAAGGAGAAACTCGGTATGTCATTCTGAGTTCACTGTAAGCAAGGAAGAATATAGCTACAACTAATAGCTAAAAAACTAAAAATCAAAAATACAAGAAATACTGGCCAAGACCCTTTATCACATCTGTAGTTACATATGTGTAACTATGGCCTTTTCCTCATGGGGTTTTTAAAACAGTGCAGAGCATCCTCCAGAGAGGACGTCTACACCTGGGACCAGACTGGGTCCGGACTACTTTGTGTAGTTCCGGACCTCAGCCCAATCCAGAACGACCCAAACTGATCATTCAGAGTGCTTTTGAAAGACTGCTTAAAACAAGTCTTTCAAAAGCAGGGAGCACACCACTCCATGGCCGCACTCCAGTGCAGATTTGCAGGCTCGCACCAGTGCGAGCCTGCAGATCTGCAGGGGGCGGGCTTTAGGCTGGCGAGCTTCACTGGTTGGTGGAGAGCCTTCACCAACCGGAAGCCGCCATTTTCATCCCTGAAGCAGTGCGAAGCTCGGCCATGCACTGCTCCGGACCAACCTGGACCCGCGCATGGAGCACACAGGTCTTGTGAGTACCAGCACGGGGCGATTCCCTTGCCCTGTGCAGAAAAGGCCTAAGTATCATTCCCAGACTTGGCTTCCAAATCTACATTAAGAGCCAGCAGCCACACCAAGGCCATTTCTGTGCTAGACTGTTATAGTGCTATTATTCCATTTTCAATAACCTATGGAATCCTGAGATTTGCAGTTTAGGGAGGGTCCTTTGAGGCCCCTCCCTAAACTGCAAACCCCAGGATTCCGTAGGATGTTGAAAGTGGAATAATAGCACTATAACAGTCAAGCACAGAAATGGCCCAAGTGATAGAGGTTCTGTTCTGCTAGTGATTGGGACAGAGTAAGATAGCATTCCCAGCCCCCTCTCACTAGTGTTCTCTAGCACTAGAGTTGCAACAGAGGTCTTTCTTCTGATCATCACACTACAGATTGCTGGTGGGAGGGTGCTGGAAATGTCATCCTAATCACCATCAGAAGAGAGCTTCACCATTTTTGGGCAATTCCTGGCTGTTACAGTGGTGAGGCTGCATTTGCAATCACGGCAATAGCGTCATACTCAAAAACATGAACACTGAACAATTACTAATGTGTAAATGTACCTTATGCCTTTGTAACTGCTCAACAGGATGCCAGTCATTAAATTAGAGCCTGCAGCCTAAGTTTGGGTTGGTTGTTTTCAGTAAATAAAGGAACTTCAGTCTTACTTATCTCTTCTGATTTCAGTCATGCATGTCTATTTGTCTGTTTTGACTCCATTGTCGACTTCTTGTTTTGGACCTCCAAATTTATTTATTACAGTTATAGCTCATATTTCCCATAATGGGGTACACTGAATATGGCATAAAACACAACTCATGCACTCCTTCATAAAATATGTCCCTTCTGCACTGCACAATGTGAAACATTTATTCTGCCATTAAGATCCTGCAGCTCTCTCTACACAGCAGCATAATAGAGTTGGGAGCTAATTACTTCAGGTCACTGCAAATCTAACTCAATAACCTCTAAAATACAAGTCCTGTTCTCATTCCTCAAAACTTTAATTGTTCTCTGTTTGATTTTGTTGCTGTTTTCCAAGAGGAAAGGTTCACAGTTGCTAAAGCTGCTGAAAATGAACACAATTTCATGCTAGGTGTGCAGTGCAACTCTAGTGCAATGTTGCCACCTACTGAACTTAGTAAAGTATATATGTTTTGTCAATGAAGCATTTGATTAATAGAAGATTCTCCCTTTGATTCAAAGCAATAAACTTTATTGATTCATAGTGTTTTTGCCACATTCTTAAGCAAAAAAAAGAAAGGGATCCCTCTTTGAATTAAATGACAGTTTAGGGCCATTTAAGATAACTTTCTTCAGCCAAAGTCTCTTCAGATGTGTTGGGCTACAATTCCCCAAGATACTGGAAGTTGTAGTGCCAATAAGAACACCAGGCTGGAGAATGCTAGTTTGGGTCTTCAAAAGCAATAACCTACATTATAGAACTCTAGCATTAGTCATTAGTAGTTACAGCCATTGATAAAGTCATGTTCCATGAATCTGCTAGGCCTCTTTTGATGCCATCTAACTTTGTGGAAACCAAATTATCATTGCTGTTTTACAATTATAAAACTATTTATTTGTCCAGTTTTTACCCCACATTTTACCCCACATTTCTCCCACCAAGAGACCCAAGGTGGCTTATACCATTTAAAGCAGTTCCCTTTGATTTTTTTAAAAAAATGACATGACTTTTGTACATATGGAATGTGAAAATGTTCTTGAAAAATGTAATGGCACTGCCCAGTGACATCTCTGAAGCCAAGAAATGTTTATGAGTAGAATGTCCTACTCGTGACTATGTTGGAGATTCAGTGCTTCATTCCTCTTAAAATAGCAGAAGCGGAGTAAATTTTGCAAGACAAAAGGAAGGGCTCAAATTTACTTGATCTGCATATTTTAAGTGACTAAATTAAGCTTGTTTTGGTGAACAACTAGAGGTAACAGCCAACCAGAAAAAAATTAGTTGACTGGGAGATTGTGAATATGTATGTGTACTTGTTTCTTAAATCTGTATAAATTTGCCTGAGAAGAAAGAGCAGAATCACTTGAGTTTTAGAGTAGTTGTAAGGTAATGTAATGTGTTACAATTTAGTCAGTTCCAGGGGCATTCCCACAATCTCTCATAGATAGAAGAGGCGTCCCACCCACTACTGTTTCCTTCATTCTTAGGATAGTAAAATTTTAAAGCATGAACCACATCTTCTTTCATTTAACCAAGCATGTCTTTTTAGTTGATCAAAGTATTTTTATTTAATTAATTATCCAAACATTCCAAACATGGCAAGAAGCCGTCTACTGTGTTACAAGGAGGAAATGTATCTTTTAAAAAAAATGGCTGGTGTCCTGCTCATTATTTAGGATGTCATAAACCAGACTCATGACATCATAATTATTGGAATTCGCATTTATGAGTGTTGTATCCATTGCAGTGACTGAAAATAACCCAGCACTTGCCTTTGAAACCAGGCAGACACACACACACACACTCACAGAGGGAGGGAGGGAGATTTCTGAGGTGCTGGAAAGTGAGGGATTTAGTGGTGACGCATCCAGTCCTCTCTTGGCAGTGAGGTGCAATGCAACAAGGTTGAAATATAATTTCTCAGTACCCCACTCCCCATTACCTTGGAAACCCTTCTGTTGGGAAGTACCATTGGGAGAAACAGTTAAAGCAATGGAGCTCTGTAACTGTGGCTACATCTCCCAATGCAAGATGTTACCAATAGGTAAATATGGCTTTGTTAGCCTTTTTTGACATTTTGGCAATTTTTTTTTCCTAATGAAATTTAGAATTTATGTAACTCACATGGTTTATGTACAAGCTCAAATATATTACACTGGCTGCTGACCTCTCTTGCTGCAGATATTTTCAATTAAGAAAACATTTAGATAGTAAACTCTCATTGAGGAAAAGTAGTTTTTTAATTAAACAGATGGTGATAACAAAGAAATTAATGAACACACACTTGTTTGTCTGCTCTACTCATTTGCCTTTCTAAATTATTCAGGTTATGCAGCAATTAAGCTTTGATTGCTTTTAGACAAATGGATATCTCAGGATGAATGACAACATGTGACAGAATTGTCTATGGAGCTTGTGATAACCCAAGGCCCATGTTGTGTTCCAACTGAAGGTCTCAAATCACTTAGTTCTAAGCAGTCCACACTCTTCAGGTTCACAGGAGAGATCAGAAATGAGCTGATTAGTATATTGTTCCAAACAGTAATTTTCTGAGTGTTCATACACACATTTATAACACAGCAAATTCCTGTTAGTGGCTGTACCTTAGGGATGACTAGTAAAGGATGTGGTAAAAGCCACACCATTTCATAATCCACATGGATCCTTCCCATAGATGTCACCAGGCATTGTGCCCAGAGGTCTATAGCTCGTAGAAAGAAGAATATAGAGTCCTGCACAGCTTGAAAAAGCCAGAATATGTTTTATAGTTCCTTTTTTCACTAGAATCTCAAACAACTGTCTATGTTTTTCCAGTCTAATTGAAATTCTGGTGTGGACAATCTATGACTGACATACAAAACTGTAAAAATATGACTGGAATAAGGAATAGATCTGCCACAAACATTACACTGGTAAGTGATATGGATGTTTCTGCCATGTGGCTATAGCAACAGATAAGTCGGGCCTCTGGTAACTAACAACTGTAGAAGCCATATGGAAAATGCAGAAATTATGTCAAAAGGATGACATGGGAGCATCTCATTTCAGTGTGGCTCTTTCTATATGATTCAAATATCTTCTTCATCATCGTCAAATTTCCAGAAGGGTGTAGGCAGAAACTAGGCTGTTCCTTAAGGTAAGAATCAGATCTGAATTGTGACCTCTATTATTGTTGTTCTTGATGCTGTTTCTTTTTCATTATTATACTATTCCATTATTATTGCTTCTTTCTTTTAAAAAACTTAAGACATCTTATAGAAAATATAGATATAGAAATGTTAAAGACAATAAAACAACACCTCGCTCCAAGATGCAAAGATATGCACAATTCTTTAGCCTCTGGCCAATATTTTAAAATTAGCCAAGCCCATCCCATTTAAAAAAGTATCTTAGTCTGGTACTGAAATGATTATACTCTTGGGACCAGAATCTCCTTGGGGAGAATATTCCATAGGCAATGGGCAACAACTGAAAAGGCCCTACTAATCACCTTTTGAGCATCTCTTGGAGAAAGCCCTTGGAGGGAGGCCTCAGGTCCCAGGTACAGACAGGGAGAAGCATTCTGTCAAGTACCGGGGTCTCAAACTATGGAAAGCTTTGTAGGTTAAAGCCAGCATTTTTTTTTTTTATTGGCTACAATAATTTATTAACAGGCAGTTTAACCAGGTCAGAGTAAATATATAATCAGATCATTTGGTACCTGGGATCAATCTGCAAGATTTGAGCAGTCTTGAAAGGCATCCCCATGTGTAATGTATTGTAATAATCTATCCTGGAAGTTGTCAGAGCAAAGTAGTTACTCAAGCTAAGTTATCTATGTTCAGATGGGACCATATTTGAGATATCAGCTGAAGCTGGTGGAAAATATTTTGCATTCACCTTGAAGGACTACCAAGCTAAAAATCCACTTTGTCACAGAAGTGCAAATGCAACCAAAAGTGGTAGATCACCATACATCCACAAAGAAAAATCACTCACCAAGAATATTTTAATCTCAACTGGACTGAGCCTCAGTTTTTGTAAATTAAAACCAGGACTTTAAATTGGGTACAGTAACATATATGGCCATTCACCCAGGTCAGAACATTCTAATGGAAATAGATCTGGAAAATCTATTTCATCCAAGAATGTCTTGAGCTGGTTGACAACTACCTACACAAGACATATTTTCTTCAGGCTTTTTGTTAATATAATTTTCTGGATGCAGCAGGAAAGGTCTTTACAATGCTCCTTTTTAAGGGAATCCAGATCTAACCTCCTTCCAAAATGTTGGATGCATATGTATTTATGTCCTGTTAGCAGGCTTCCTGAAGGCAACACATAAGCTCTGTGTGAAGAGATTGTTAGACTAGGTAAGCCCTTTGCCTTATCCAGCACAGCTCTTACGTTCTTAAGGCATTATTCTTCTCTGGCCTAGCTGCCTGCCTCCTCTCTTTTGATTTTAATAAGCCATGAGGGACACAACCATTGTACAAACTGTTTCACCTCCCATCTGAAACTCATCCAGAAAAACTAGAGAAGAGAGCACTGTAACACAACTGATATAATGGTGGAATCAGAGTCCTAGAAATATGGCTGATCTTACCATAAAAATGCCTTTCAACCAAATGACTAAACTCAGCAGTGTCTCACCAACCTCCTCTGAACCAGCACAAGAAAGGTCCCAAAAAACCAAGAAAATCCCAATTGGAAGATATGAGCAGTATGTATTAGAACCACAGAGGCAACATTTCTTTGCTACAACATAGCTTTGGATATGAGCAGGTAACAGCATTTCATTCTATCTGCCATGAGATTTTCTTACCTGTACACAAGTTGTCTCACAGCTCAAGATGATGTGACTACATGGAGCCTATACTGAAATGGCTTTCCAACCTGTTCTGGAGAAATACAAGTAGAATTGCATTGTGTCATTCATGTCCCATCAGTGGAATTTCCAAAGCTATCTGGCAGATGTCTATGAAAACAGAAAGGTACACTTGGGCAGGCCTTTGGTGTGGCCTGTATGGCTTTTCTAATGTTTTATTTTCATCAGTTCTGCACATGATTTGGAGCTTGTAGGTGCCAATAACATGTTTATAGTTCACATTAAAGAATAATAATAAAGTTCTTTGCTAAGACTAGTTTGTTTATCATTTTTGTCTGTAGACTTGTTTTGTAAATTATAGCCTATCATTCTCCTGCATTCAAATTAAATATTTGGGCATATTTGAAGCAAAACATTTGTTACAAGATGGCAGATTGATTTGCTTCATTGAAATAAATGTGGCTTGGTGACCAAAATTTTACTGAATTAACATCCTAGAAATAAATACAAAATAAACAACTAGCTCCAGGTTTTCAGTACTTTTAATCAAACTGTCTCATAAATCTTGCTGGAAAGATAAACGACTCACCTAGATAAATAAATAAAAAGTGGTTAGACTGGTAATGAATTGCCAAGATTAAAATATTCATTATGACGCCAACACATGTTGTCTTTTAATGCAAGTACACGATCTTGAATATTATTAAGGTTTAAACAAATCTTGAATGTGACAAGCACAAGATTTAATGTGGCACATAAATGAGTTTAAAGAGCTAATTAGATTTTGTTGGGCAGTTCTGGATCTAACAGTTAAGTAACAACAGTAATACCAATTAGGCAAGTACAATGGCCAAAACAAGTATTTAATATTATCTCGCATCTTTAGCTTTTGGGATCATATTTACGGTGATCTCCCTGATTTCAGAACAGGTTGTCTCCCTGATTTCAAAAGATACAAACTGTGGTAGTATCTATGTATGTGGACTATTCCACTTACTTGAACTGAGGAACAAGCCCTAAAGATTTCATTGGGAGTTGTATTACTATTATCTGGAAGTTCAGATTTGATTGGTTTGGCCTACTTACAGTGACAGTTGGAAATTTTCCTTTTTTAATAGCCTAAATCCTACTGCTAGGCCCATTGCTATTGAATCAAATGGGATTCACCTATGTTCACCATTCAAGAAAGCATTCAGTGCCTCTATTCTGCTAGAGGCTAACCAATAAGATATGGTTCTTGCAGAAACATGTTCAACATGACGACTATAAAAAGAGTACCTCAACATTCATCCATAATGAGAGGTGCTATATTTTGTTACACTACTCTTTGTTGCTTTGGGGCTGTATTGACATTTCTAGGGTTCATATTACCCTGAAGCAGAATACTCTCAGTGTCTTCCTCTCCCCAAATGCACCAACCTAGGCCCTTTCCACACCACCCTCCCAACTCACCATGGGGACAGGAGAAGGACAGGATCATGATGATGCTTCTGCGTGATGTTGTCATGGTCTCGTCCTTCTCCTGTCCCCAGGTGGCACAATCATGGATTAAATCACTGATGAGTTTTCTCCATCAATGACCTGCAATCATGCCACCATCGTGGACTTACCTGTCCTGCAAAAGCCTGGGAAGCACAATGGCTGCACTTCTTCCCCTAGAGCAGCCTGGGAAGGTACCCAGCTATGCTGTGGAAGGAAGAACTGTGGCATCGTGCTTTACTACGGAGCCAGCCAGTGGAGAGGAGAGCACTCCTGTCACACTCCCCTCCTGGCAGAGCCAATGCCGAGATCCACTGGAGGACTCCGCACAAAGGTAGGGTGTGGAGAGGGCCCTATTCCTTCTTGCCATTGTTCCCTCTGCCTGTTCTCCTCTTCTTCTGGCCCCAATTCACTTTGTCTCTCAGAGCAGTGGTTCTCAACCTGTGGGTCCCCAGATGTTTGTGGACTTCAGCTCCCAGAAGCCCTGAGCATTGACCATAGTGGCTGGGGCTTCTGGAAGCTGAAGTCCACAAACATCTGGGGACCCACAGGTTGAGAACCACTGTCTCAGAGTAGAAGAAGAAAGCACACAGAGGCTCCTATACATTAAACCCATGGTCATTTTTGTTTGCTTGAACTGGGCAAGACAGCAACAGTGAGAAGCTCCAGGAACTAGCCATGGGCCCTCTATTAGAATATGGACCTCAACAGATGCCTGGCAATACCAAGGCCTGATACATTGTTACATTGTTAATACATTGTTTATGCGTTCAGGAGACTAGTGTGAAATGCCATTTATGTTTGACACCAAGTAGTTAATGGAGCGTGGATATCACTATCAGGTTTTAAAAAAACACTGAAATTATGCCAATTATCATTTGGTGACAGGTAAGATGTAATGGTAAATTACTATTAGGCAATTAATGTTTTCTCATGAACTTTAGATTTACTTTGGGTTTTATTGTATCTGCCCTAATTGTGAAAATCTTTGGAGGGGGACAAAAGTGGGAATAAAAGTGAAATGTTATTTTAAAATAAAAATTAAATAAAATGAGCATTTGTAGCATTTGTAACTTCAGATTTGAAGGGAAAATCCAGAGTGGGGCAATGCCTTTATTATAACCAGCCAAAAGTGCAACAGATGCAAGCAATATTTTATTGTTGTTGTGTGCCTTCAAGTCATTTCCAACTAATGGGAATCCTATGGTGAACCTATCACAGGGTTTCCTGGGGCTGTGTGATGGACCCAAGGTCACCCAGTAGCTTTCCATGGCTGAGCAGGCAATCAAATCCTGCTCTCTGGGGTAGTAGTCCAGCTCTCAAACCACTACATCATACTGGTTCTCAAGTGATTAATGGAGCCATTCCCTCCTAATGCATTATTAAACCAGGTGTTCCAAAAAAAAATTAAGGGAAGCAACATAGACATCTACAAATTTGGCCTGATGTTGTGGGCTGTAAGGTCTCTAGATATACACAGGGATGACAGATCACTGGTTGCTGAAAGGTTTCAAGTTATGCCTACTCCACACAGTTAATACTTCTCACATTACTTAAAAACTGTAACATGGCTGACATTTCAAATGTTCAAAATTTCACATTCTCAATTCTGAGTCTGCAAGCGAAAAAGAAAAGCCTGGGCTGAAAATTTGGAAATAGCAATGTTGGCTCTACCCCACATAAAATATTCAGCACCTGATCTGACATCACATTTGGAAGTGAGTATTCCTAAACAATATTTTTATATTGCCCCTTTCTTCTCCCTTCCCCCATCAAAGAAAAAAACTTGTCCAGTGTTTCTTTGCTCTTCCAAGGATAACAAAAATGTCTTATCTGTTCCTCAGCTGATTCTCTATTAAACAACAGAAGTCTCTCCATCTCTGTTTCCCATCGAAACAGGGTGAACTATGTTCTAAGTGTATAAATAAATAATATTTTTTTAAAAGAAAAAGAAAAACAGGAGAACCTGCCTGAGACAGGCAGCAAACTTCAATGGTATCTTCTGAGACGCACCTGACAGGAAAGCTTTGAAATGTGAATCAAAGCACACTCAACTAGGGAGAAACTTGTCGTACTCAATTAAAGATGATCTGCGGCAAAACACAGCTCAATCAAGGTGAAGCATTTGAATCCCTTCTTCTTGTGCACGCAGCTCCTCATCAGAGACTCTGGAGAAAGACTTTGCCATCTGGGGTTCAATCGCCTGTCGAACCAAAGGAGACTGTCTGGAATACTCTTCAGGGAGAAAATATTTATTCGTAAATGTCCTTGGAAAAACTTTCATAAGATTTCAACTTCACGGTGTTGATGTACACTGCTGTAATGTTTAGCTTTAGCGACATGGATTGTCTCTTGGACAGTGCTGAAAGTTGCCCTCTATTAAAACATACAGCAAGAAGAGACACTTGAAGGTTATGTGACCCTGTGTGAAGATTTATAGCCAAGGTATCTGTGGAAGAATGTAACTTTCCCCCAGTGAGGGTCCACGTTCTTAGTAAGGATGGTCAAATTTGAATGAGGGTGTTTGTTGTTTTTATTTGCCTTAAGGTCATTTCCAACTTATGGTGACCCTAAAGTGAACCTATCACTGGGTTTTCTGGGGCTAAGAGTGTGTGACATGCCTAAGGTGAACCTGGTGGATTTCCATTGCCCAGTGAGAAATTGAACCCTGGTCTCCAAGGTAGTACTCCAACACTTAAACCACTGTACCCCACTGGCTCTCTTGAATGGGGGTAGGAACTCAAAAATTCAAACACCTAGTGCCCCATTTTGGGGACCAGAGGAACTTATCACCATGAACCAATGTGAAATGGATGATTGTCATGCTACCACTTCACTCCCTTGCCAGCCAAGTTCTTCTACTGTGAAAAGGCATATACATATATAGCAAACTTTGCAAGGAGTGGGACAACCTAAGCACAGAACAGTGATATAGTGAAGCTGCAGCCAACAGGGCGGGTGTGCAGGTTTCTCAGTCACATGGGTGCTGCTAATAACACATTGTTCCTGTTGAACTTGGTGAGCTATCCCTACTGTGATACTGTAATAATGTAATATTTAGAAGAGGGTTTTCAGAGGGAATTAAGAGCCACTAGCTTTATTTTTTTTTAAAAAAAAATATTTTCTTATGGAGATGGATTGGTTTGTTGACTTTTGTGATAAAGTGTACCCCCCCCCAGTTTTGGGAAAACACAGCCGATAATGAGCTCCCACACTTCAACATTTACCACTACACCCCAGGGCAGGGCAGCCTAGCCCATTTCTAAGCTGACAATAAAGTCCCTGAGCAAGCTCCCAAGCATCATTTTCTGCTGAGATCATGATGCTCTTAAATATGTCCAAGAGTGTCATTTTTAGCTTTTTCAGAATCAGACAAAAAGGCATCCATCTGTGATCATTTGTTAGCAGCAGTTACTTGGCACCTCCTGACAAGTGTCCAGTTTGGGGGAAGAAGGGGAATGAATTGGCAGAGAAAGGGTGCTGAAAAAAAAATGCTTGGTCTTTTTTTCAGTACATCCTGTCACTGAGTGTCACTGAAATCAGAGCACATAGATACCATTTTAACACTAAAGGAGGAGGCAAAATCTTGAGCAGAGCCCAAGAGAAGTTGTCGACCTTTAAAACCCTAAACAGTTGGAGAGAGGTTACTTCAAGGATTTCTTGCAGCCATAGCAACCTGTCCAGGTCCTGAGATTAGGAAGAGCTGTAAGCCTCCCCACCCTCAAAAAAATGAATGACATCAACATATACAAGGCCTTGGAAGGGGAATGCTGCACCAAGGTAATGGAATTCTTTCCCAAATGATTTGTTTATGGCCCCAAACAGAACAATTTTGAGCTTTTCTGCATCTCCTTAAGTGAGTTTCTGGCACCATTTCCACACTAGACTGTTATAGCGCTATTATTCCACTTTCAACATCCTTTGAAATCCTGGGGTTTGCAGGCACCTCCCTAAACTGCAAACCCCAGGATTAGATAGGATGTTGAAAGTGGAATAATCACCAACAAATCTCTAAGCTGCATGCACCCACCTTTACACTTTGTAAACCTTCATTGTCCCTTCTTCTCATCACTTCTTCATAGTTTCATCATTAGAATAATCAGTCAAACAGGCACATTTATGGAAGAACAAGGCTGGACAACTCTCTTTGTGCAGAAGCTTTTTATACCACCATTTTCTGTTGCTTGGAATGCTGACACATTGATCTAAGCAGCAAACAAACAATTAATTGCTTTTGATACAGAATGACATCAGCCCCTTTCCATATATAATTGGGGAACAATTTAGTTAAGGAGTTTTAATTTCTTTCGCATCTGGAAGACAATGGAGAGAAAGAGAGCATGAGAACAAATTGAAACTGTATATAGGTCAAAATTCCTTTTAGGACTCTTCAGGGAGTGTATCTCATTTGCTTAATTGTATTTCTGCTTCAGCCAGACATACCGCTGTGCTAATACTTGTTCTTCAGGAGTCCATTAAAAAAAAATTCTAAAGATGGCCTTTCCTTACACAGTAGTATGAAAAATGATAACTGCAGGTATAGTAATCACATTTCTTACTGTATGCTATATCTTGCGGGTCTATAAATACCCAGCTGTATGTATACAGAGATATAAATATGGCATCAAACATTTATCAATTCAGCCAATATCTAGTATCGGAGGGGGGATCTACCGGCCCAAGACCTACTGCAGTTTACAAATCATCCCCCTGTGTCTTACAAGGGTCCAGCAGATACTCCACTCCTTCACCAAACTCTGCATCCTTCCTGAAGCCCTGAAGATTCCAAATCTCCCCATCACCACCACACCTCTTCATCAGGAAAGTGATTACATAAGGGGAAACCTCATTGTTGTTTCTGATTCCTGATGGAAGACAATGACAGATTACTTTTTCGTGCTCTTCGTTTTTCATGGAATGGTAAGGGATTAGTGTAGTCTTGTTCTGAGAGAGCCACTGAATTCTGTAACCCTTAGTATGAATATTAGTCCAGTGACAACAAGAGTCCTTCCCTTAACATCACTTAGCCTGTCCTTAGTATTCCCATTAGCGTTGCCAAGTCACGGCTGTCCCAGGCTTCGATTTTTATCACCAACACCGGAGACCTAAGCATACCCCTTTGTGATGTCACAGGCAGACCCTATGGATGTCATTAAATATAATTAAACCTCTACCACAGTTCCACATGCTGTAAAAGAGGGTCCAGCCCCTAAAACTCAGACTCTGATATCTGACATGACTGATGATACTTATTACTACCTAGATCTCAGAGCAAAAGTGAAATAACCATGCTGCTTTATTAATTTATACAATTCACTGTTGCAATTTTTGGTGGTGGCCCCAACAGATTATGTTATTTTAGAGGGCATTTGAGCCAGCATGGGGTACTGGTTTGACTGCTAGACTGCAATTCGAGGAGACCAAGGTTTGAACCTCCAGTCCACCATGGAAAGTCAGAGGTGGGCAGCTGTGCTCAGTCAGGGGCCATCCCCCAGAACTCAAAAGAATGTTGCACTGAGACATCAGGAGACCAAAGTTCAAATTTCCACTCAGCCATGGAACCATTTGTTGACCTTGGGCAAGCCACACTTTCACAGCCTCAGAGGAAGATGCGGGCAAACCACCTCTGAACAACTCTTGCTAAGAAAACCCCTCTAGGGGTTCTGACCATAAATCAGAAATGACTTGAAAGCACACAACTACAAATTTGACAAATACATAGAAGATAAATTAGCATAAAGTATTAATGTTTAGGAAATGGTAGAAACTATTCAGTAAGCCATAAAGCATGTCTAGGCTGCACAGTTATGGCAGTTTGATAACTGTCATGTACCTGTCCTACATAATCTTGAGATCTGTACTTTGATGAAGGGATTAATTTTTTACTAGAGAATTCTAGGGACTGCCTTGAATCATAGTGGAAGATTTCTCTAGGAAAAAAAGTACCTCACCAAACCAGTCAGCATGGTGTAGCGGTATGAATGTGGGACTACGACTTTGGAGATCAGGGTTTGAATCCCCACTCAGCCATGGAAACCCACTGGGTGACCTTGGGCCAGTCACTCTCTCTCAGCCTCAGAGGAAAGCAAAGGCAAGCTCCCTCTGAACAAATCTTGCCAAGAAAGCCCTGTGACAGGGTCACTTTAGGGTCACACAAGTCAAAAACAACTTGAAGGCACACAACACCTCACCAAACAACAGATCCTTGGATTCTATAAAATGGAGCCAACACAAGTTCAAGTGGCATCACACTGCCATAACAGTACCGCATAGCTGTACCAAGGATGGAGAGACTATTCAAAAATATTTTTTAAATGGACATAAAACATGTTTTTTTTAGTGTCAAGAAATTCTGATGAGAAGAATCCTGGACTGGTAAGCAACTTCAGAGTTCAGAACATGTTCTAATTCACACACAGTGGTTTTGTGTAGAAAACAGCTTTTTTAGTGCAGGCAACAGCATATTTTGCACATAAATATGCAATTTTGTGCACAAAACAACCCTGTGTGAATTTGCACAGAATAAGTTCCATACTGTGAATGGAGTTCAGGAACTGTGTGGTTTTTGAAGACTTGCTTTGCAGTGGGAAGAAAAATGCTAAACTTACTTGTTTTCAAGAAAAAAACAATTAGTAAAGAATTCCATCACTAAGCTTTACCCATAATTTCAATTTGAATGAGGAAAATATTAGTTATCAATGGATAAAAGTCTGGAGTTGTTACTCATTTGGAATTATGAACCTGCCAAATTTGACATACAAACTGAAAATGTTGAATTATTGCAGTATCCATAGTTATTTTTTGTGATGGCCATATGGAACCTGGTTGTGTATGCTAATATGTATGCTATAATATAGATAATATGTAATTAAATAATTGCTCAGATCAAGCTCGACAAGCTCCAGTTTTGCATGGAGGTCACAACATTGGGAGAAGACTGTTGCCTTCATGAAACAAAGGCAGGGATGTGGAACCTCAGGCACTAGGATTGATTCTAGCAGCTGTTGGTTGTTCCCTAGCTTTTGTACAGGTCTCTCACAAATACACACATTCTGGAAAAAAAAATCCTTTCCTAAGATTTTATTACTGACAGCAATACTTTCACCTAAAATATATTTGTGGGGGGAAGGTCGTCTCTGGCCACATCTAACACAAAATCACAGCCCAAAATCACAGCCCATGAGAAGTTCTCTAAAATTAAATTTGACCCTTCAACTGAAAGAGCTCTGAACCAAGTAAGTGCTACAGTCCTACAATTTTAGACTCCATAGTAAATGGTCCTAATATGGGGGTGAGTGGTCTTTAAATGATAATATGAATAAGAGCCAGCATTGTGCAGTCATTTGAATGAGGGACTAGTGTCTGGGAGCACAGGATTCCAACCCTTATTCAGCCATGGGTATCCACTGGGTGGCCTTGGGTAAGTCACAATCTCTCAGCCTTAGAGGAAGGCAAAGGCAAACCTTCTCTTTGACAAGAAAGAGAAAGACAAGAAAGAAAAATAAATCTTGACAAGAAAGTACTAGGATACTAGGACCCTAAACATTGTTTAAATTGGTTTTAATCCGTCTGATTTTAACTGATAAACCATTTAACATGTTTTTAATCTTTTTAAACTATTGTTATTGTTTGTTTGTTTGTTTGTTTGTTTGTGGTGATTTTATTGTAAGCTCCCCTAACATCTTTGGATATAGGGTGGGATATAAACATTTTAAGAAATAAAAGAAAAGCTGGAGTTGACCTGAGGGCGCATAACCACAATGCCTTGTTTCACTTGTTTACTTGGTAAACTGCTTAGTTGGAGAACCCCCTCCTCATTTGGCAGAGTCGGACCTTGATCAAGCCTTGGCCTGATATTGCAGGCTTGTCTTATTCCTTCCCTATGTGAGCTCTCTTTCTGCATGGGGGAGGGAGGAGGGGACGAGAGAGAGAGGAGTACTGAAGAGCAGAAGAAACGGGTTACTGCCCTATCACCAATACTGCAAGAATGCAAATGTTCCACTTTAGTATGATTTGGCACATTTTGTCATAGATTATCGCTCTTTGAAACCACCAGGAGCTGCCAATCAATTTTCCCCCTTTCTGCCCCCTCCCTCTCTCTTTAGTTTTGCTAGAGCAATTGGCCGGTTCGTTAAATTAAGAGCAAAGAGGTATCTGGCACATTTTCAGTGAGATCATCTTCTCTAGCCTTCTTCCATCCCGCCTTCCAAGCTGTGGTGCTTTGTATTTTGAAGTGAATGCTGTTTTAATTACCATTTTGACTGTTCCAGCATCTATTTCATCTTTCACTTTTAATTTAAAAATGTATGAATCACGGGTGGCTTTTTAATAAAAAGTGAAATGTATTTTCATTTAGTGACAGCTAAATTGCTAATTAAAGCAAAGACTGTGCCAGTAACGTCAAGCTATGCATTTATACTGTTTACCCCCCTTTTGGTTCCAGCAAACTCTGGCAGCAAAGCATTCTTTAGTTTTTTTCTGATGTATCCATGCCCAGCAATTAAATTTGCCCACACATTTTGAGCTCTTTGGCAATTCTGTTTCCATATTTGCATGAGTATGAGGTCTAGTACCTTTGAAAATAAAAACATAGGTATATGGAATAGGGCAGTAAGTCCATAGTAAGTCCATACAGAAACCTTCCTATTAACTCTACCTAACTAAGACATTAAGAGGTTCTCAGGACTCCTGTTGATGTTTTATTACCTAATATTAAGACAATCCAGGACGACATTGATATCTATTTATACATCTTTACACTTGAGGATATTATTTAGTTCCTTTATAGCTGCCCTTCCAAGTTTTAGTCTTCTGATTTCTTAACTACAGTCTCCATCTTGATTTGTGACTGAGCCTAGATATGTAAAATCTCTAACTGGTTTGATGTCTTCATTACCCCCTTTAAAGCTATGTAAATCATCTATGAACATTATTTTTGTTTTTTACTGTTTAGCTATAACCCTGCTTTTGCGTTTTATTTCTTAACTTTCATCAATAGTCATTCCAAATGTTTGCTATTTTCTGCAAGTAGTAAGGTGCCATCTGCATATCTTAAAGACTTGAACTGTTGATGTTCCTTCCTACTATTTACGCCTCCTTCTTCCAAGTTGAATCTAGCTTCGTCTATGATATGTTCAGCATCCAAGTTAAACAGATAGGGTAGTAAAATAAAACCTTGTCTGATCCCCTTGCCAACAGGAAAACATTCTGTTTCCTCATATTATGTCCTGAATTGGTCTCTTAGACAGAATAGAGGTTACGTGCCAAGACAATCAGATGTTGTCTGATTGGCACACCTATTTCTTTTAGAACAAACCATATTTTATCATGATCTACAAAACCAAAAGTTTTGCTGTACTCTATAAGCACAGGTTTTTTCCCCCAAAACTGTTTGATGCATTGCATTCTCAAACATATGTTTGAAATGTGAGCCCTAGCTGCTGCTTCCTTTTCTGAACCCAGCTTGGATATCTGCCTTTTTTCACTTCATATACAGTAAAAGTTTTTCTTATAAAACCTTGTGCATCACTATGCTTGCATAGGAGATCAGTGCAATAGCCCAATGATTACTACAGTCCTTAGTCTCCCCCTTTGTGGGGTGGGAATTTATATCAGCACTTCCAGTCTGTGGGCCAGACTGTTTTCTTTTCCATATCTGTTGGCAATTTTTTGTTAGAATTTGGATGGATTCTGTATGTAACCTCAAACAGCTCTATTGGTATGCCATCTCTGCCTGATGATTTACTTTGCTCAACTGCTCTGAGAGAAGCTTCCACTCCTCTTTCTAAAACTGTGGGTCCATTGACAAAAGGTTCTCCTTTGAATTAATCTGTCATCCTTTCATCTCTTTTATACAACTCCTTGGTGTATTGCTTCCATTATCTCTTTGTATTTTCTTCACCATAAAGTGTGTTCTCCTGCTGGTCATATAACACCCTCATTCTTGGTTTGATTTCTCAGATATTGTAGAAAATATATCTTCCTCTTCTTCTTCTTCTTTCTTCCTCCTCCTCCTCCTCCTCCTCCTCCTTCTCCTCCTCCTCCTTCTTCTCTTTTGGTATCTCCTTCTATTTCTTTGCTTTGATTATTATAATAGTTCTCTTTCACCCAATCCACAAGGCATAGAACGGTTGCATGCAGGATTCTGACCTTATTTGTATGACCTTTTACTTTTGCTTCTCCCATGTCCTAAATTTTTTGAAGCATTTCACATCCAGTGAGGATGTCAGGAGCAGATCATACAGAAAGGATTCAGAACTTCTCCAACTAAGCAATTGCTACCAACATCTTCATAAAGACTGCAATAATGAAGATGCTCAAACATGAAACCAGTAACAAGGGATACCACATGCCAAGGTAACCCCAACTGCAATAGGAAGAAAAAGGTGCTGGTGGTTGGACACTCACTGCTTGGACATCTGTGTGCAGCCTGAAAAGATGAATTGGGAAATGTGTTGTCCTGCTGGCACACATTTCCAGGATGTAACTGACAACTTGCCAAAAATTTATCAAGGATACAGATCAGTATTGCTTTCTCTTTCTTTATGTGAGCACCAACAACTCTTCCAAGGACACCTTTGAGCAGATCACCTCTGACTATGAAGTTTTAGGCAGGAAGATGAAAGAATTTGGGGTGCAGATGGTATTCTCCTCAATTCTGCCAGTGCAGGATGGATGAAAAAATAGGGATAGGGAGTTACTAAAAGTGAATGACTCGATACATCGATGGTATAGATGGAAGAGGTCTGGTTTCTGGGACTATGTCTTTCACTTCTTAGACAGAGGGCTACTGGCTACAGAAAGGCTGCATCTCATGAAGAATGGGAAGAATGTCTTTGGTAGTAGCATGGCAGGTCTGATCAAGAGGTCTTTAAATTGAATCTTGGGGGATTCCAGGAGCCATAGAAAAGAGTAGATTTTCCATGCTGTATTTAAAAATACAAGTCCTGTTGAAACCTCAAATCAGGCTCAGCATAGAACTTAAGGGAGTTCATAAAAGGCTAGTCAAAGGAGAGGCAAGCATTCAAACTATTTATTAATGCCCTTTTATCTCTTGTCTTCTTTTCCGAAAATCTTGTCTCTCTTTCCCTTTCTTTTACCCCTTCCCTCCCCACCACCATCTTCTCCCTTTAACTTCTACCATTATGGGCTGCCAAGGAAGGACAGATCACTCTTAGCAACATTGGGAAACAATTGCTTTCAGCGGGCTTTTGAATCTGGGCCAAATGTGTAATTAGAGAAAAGTCAACAGGTCATCCTTTTTTTTTTCTGTAATAGCTTAGAAGCTAAGAGATGGAATACAGAAGAAAAAGAGAAGAGAGAGAGCAACAGGAAAATAAGTAAATTGAGGTAGCATCTCCTTCATAGCTTTCCTATTGAAGCCACATCATAACTTGGTGGAAAAGCTGGTGATGGTAATAATTCTGGGTGGGAAGAAGTAAAATGGCAGCTGGTCCCAGTCCAGCTCATACTGGAGTCCTTCTTGCCTCACCAACTGTGCTGGTGAGCTGACATTGCTGTCTCATGAAATGGGGTGATGGAAGTCGCTTGTTGTTTGACTTCTCCCTCACAGGTGGTCAGATGGAATGGCTGCTGAGTTCTAAGGAGTCAGCTATCAATGGATTCCCAGCCAGGCTGAAGTGGAGGTCTTTGCCATCTCATATGTTGTTCTAACACTGCTGCTAGAGATATTAAAATTTACCTGTTTTGATTTTGTTGCATTTGTTTAAATCAGTCAAGGTTATAGCACCTAGTTGTTTCTTCTTTCATGAAAATCTGTATGTACTGAGGTACATGCTTTTCTTAACATACTCACTTTCCTACACTTCTTTTCTTATTGCTCAAATTTAGTATGTATTTGACTCCAGGTACTATAGCATGTTTCTGTGAATTTTATTACAGATTCAGCTTTTGAACTGAGAGACTTATGTACATTATATATTTACAGTTCAAAAAGTGAAAAGTGAGTCACTTCCTTGTAGTGTTTTCTAAAGGAGAAAGAAACAAAAGAAATGTCTATTCAAAAGCAAATCAGTCTGTGCTTTACAGATTTTAGCAAAGCCTTTGATTGTTTAGATCATGAAAAACTATGGATTGCTCTTAAAGAATAAGTGTGCTGTAATATTTTATTGTCCTGATGCGTAACCTGAATGCTGGACAAGAGGATACTGTTAGGATGGAATGTGGAGAAACAGAGCAATTTCCAATTGGCAAGGGGTCAGGCAAGGCCACATTTCATCACCCTATCTGTTTAACTTGTATGCTGAGCATATCATAGGGAAAGCAAGATTAGACTGGGAGGAAGGAGGTGTGAAAACTGGAGGAACAAACTTCAACTGTTTAAAATATGCAGATAACATCATAGTACCAGCAGAAATAGCAAAGACTTGGAATGCGTACTGAAGAAAATTACGGTAGAAAGTGCAAAAGCAGGCTTGCAGTTGAACATTAAGAAAACAAAAATAATGACCACAGATAATTTACACAACCTCAAAGCAGATGATGAAGACATTGAAATAGTTCAAGATTTTCCATATCTTGGCTAAGCCATTGATCAGAATGGAGACTGCAGTCAAGAAATCCCAAGAAGACTAGGACTTGGAAGGGCAGCTATGAAGGAACTAGATAAGATCCTGAAGTGTGAAGGTACATTGCTGGATACTAAAGTTTGCATTATTCGTGTTGTCATATTTCCAGTTTCTGTGTACCGTTGTGAAAGCTGCTCAGTGAAGAAAGCTGACAGGAACAAAATCAACTCCTTTAAAATGTGGTGCTGGAGAAGATACCACGGAATGCTGAAAAGACAAATGAATAGGTCCTAGAGCAAACCAAGCCTGATCTCTCCCTAGAAGCCAAATGATTAAATTCAGGCTGTCATACTTTGGCCATATCATGAGAAGGTATGACTCATTAGAAAAGACAATAATGCTTGGTAATGTGGAAGGCAGTAGGAAAAGAGGAAGATGGCATTAAAGGTGGATAGACTCAATCAAGGAAGACATGTCCATGAATCTGCAAGATCTGAGTGGAGCAGCTGAGGATAGGGAGGTTCAGAGGTTTCTCATTCATAGGGACACCATGGATAAAAGTCAACTTGACAGCAGCTAACAACAACAATGCTTTTGTGAATAGTTTCACAGAAAATGAACTAGAAGAATTCATTTTTAAGTCATTTGTTTGCAAGTGTCTTTTCTAGCCTTCGTACAGAAAGAAGGAATTTTCATTTAATGAGCAAGCCATTCATTTTGGTATGCATGTGCCCTGCTCCCTCAAATCTCTGCTGGTGCTATTCCTACAATAATGACCAGACTCTGTAAGCTAAACATTAAAATGTATATCATGCAATGCACTTGAAAGATCCCCTCTTGCCATATATTCTGTACATAAGGTCATGAATGGCTTCCCTCTCCCTACTTCACAATATCCTCATTGACTTTAACCAGTTTAACAAGAGTCTGCTTGGCTGAAAACAACATATATACATTTTTTATTGTGTTTGGGACCTATTTATTCTCCCTGTGACATGCAAGGCTAATTTCCATTAACGTTAATGAGAAGTGCACGGGCCATGGATGTATCTAGAGAACAGGCCTCTAATTAATATCCTGATCCCATCTTTAACCTATCCACAGAGTACCTCCTGTTTCTCTCATCATTAGAAGTAGGTGAAGACAATTAGACCTTCTAAAATATCTAGCTGCCGTGCAAATTTATCACTAGCCAGGACAAAAGCTTCCCCTCTTCAGAACTCAGCAATTAATTTCAACACAGTAAAGTGTTCTCTCCCAGTTTCAGAACGAACAGAAAAAGGAATTAAGATATTCTACAAAGCCAGCTTGCTGTAGTGATCTAAGCAGTGGCAAATGGCTTAAGAGACTAGAGTCTAAATCCCTGCTCAGCCATGGAAACCCACTAGGTGACCTTGGGCAAGTCACACTCTCTCAGCCTCTAAGGAAAGCAATGGGAAACACCCTCTGAACAAATCTTGGCAAGAAAACCTCACGATAGGTTTGCCTTAGAGGCACCATATGTCAGAAACAACGCGAAGGCACACGACGACGACAACAAACACAGGTCCTGCAACTAGGGTATGGGGTGGGGTGTTGGTGACATCATTAAACAAGACACATTAATTACAAGCTGCTCAGAGCATATCATTCAAATAAAAGCATAAGTCTAACCAATAAGACAAAGGAAGGAAGAGAGGGCTGAGAACTCTGGAATATCTATAGTAGCCACTCCAAAGCAGTCTGGAACAGTAGAGGAGCACTTCACTTCAAAAAATATGGTTTGTTTTCAGGACAGTGCTCTTACCCTGAGATTCTTCCCTCTGTCCCAAGCCTCAGAGAAGAATGACCTGTTTCTGAAGTCTGGGAAATCTATTCCCATAGTATGCACTCTGCATTCCCAACACTTTTCCTAAGAGAAGAGAAGAGAAGAGAAGAGAAGAGAAGAGAAGAGAAGAGAAGAGAAGAGAAGAGAAGAGAAGAGAAGAGAAGAGAGAGACCCTGCTGTTATATCCATTCCGTAACTGGAGATAATAGCAGAGATTACACTGTCTTCCTCCCATTCAGAAGGAATAATATCACACTAAGGCCATTTCTGCATGGTGTCACAGTCCCACAATGGGGATGTGATGGCAGTGGTCCACAGGTTGTGCTTTTGTACAATGTCATTGTGGTCCCACAGCCAGCACGTCCCACATTGTGGTTCCACAGCCAGCATGATCACAGGATATTCACTTAACAAAAAAAATCCATTAAGCATTCATGATCACACAATGCAACCATCACCCCCAGCCATATGGAAGGGGCAGAAGCACGATCACATACTTCCTTCCCCAGTGCAGCACAGGAAAGAGACTGGCTTAACACTGCAGAAGGAAGATACATGTCACTCGCACTCTCTTCCACAGGGAGCCAGCCAGGAGCAGAGGGGTGCATTCCCACCACATTCTCTTCCAGGCAAGGGCACTGCCTGGATCACAACAGGATATCTGTGGGACTCATCAGTGGCAGAAATGGCTTAAGCTAACACCTGCCCTCAACCAGCACTTGTAAGTTCTGACATTCAGTGCTTCATTGCTCACCATCCTTTCATGGTTGGGAAAGGGTAGAAGCGGAATGAAGCCTAGCTCCTGTATGAAGCATTGGATGGAGAAGCTCCATCCAGAGCTCTGGTTGGGGCTCAGTCACCTCCAGGGCTGGAACCAAGGCACTTGGAATCATCCAGCCCTCAAAGGCCTGGGGAAGTCCAACTCTCACCCAACCCTGGTTCCCCACCCCTGATTTAGGATTATTTTAGCATTTAAAAAAAAAATGAAGTAAGAGGTGGGCTGGGTATATTCTCCTTGTGGAGGAAACAAAATGATCGAGGAATGTTCCACTGAAATTACACTATTTCATTTAAGGGTGGAAAGGGGGAAAATGCAAACTGAAAGAGGTTACAAATTCAATTATGTAATGACCCACTTATATTGATGCTCCTACTTTGTGATTAATTGTTGATCAGGATGCTGTCTTGTTTTAATTAGATGATGAGTTGGCAATATATCAGTGCTGGGCTTGATTAAACAAAGAAAGTAGCAATTTACATGAATTCTTAGAAAAATTAATTTAACTCTCACACAACATAGGGTTTTCTACACACACGCACACACATGCATATATGTGTAAGAGAGAGGCAGAGAGAGAGAGAGAGAGAGGATGATGGTTGTTGGCTTCCATGTCAATGGGGTGATAAATCCACTCTGGATTTTAGTAAAACTTCTAAAGCAGTTATCCAAGTTCCAAATCTACTTTGAGTATAGAACTTAATGTCTTGAATAGCTCCTGCATAGTTTGGACTAAAACCCAAATCAGCTTCACTGTTTCACTAACATGGACACCATTAGCCAGCACTACCACATGCATTTGTGCATCCGTGGTTCAGGTTCTGTCTCACAGCTATCTCAGTTTTGTGACAAAACACAGCTCACTTTCCTCTCTTCTGGAAATCCCCTGTCTGCTGGAGACTTCCTTCCAATATAGACAACAAAATAAAGCAGGTAGAACTTTTGCTTGAGTGCACAAGATGTTACCTTCTTGACGCCATGCTGTCTGATCATGCCACAAGAGGGGATTATTTTCTTTCCCATCTCTTGTTCCAATTGACTGAATTGTTGGCAAGTCAGCTGTTAAATTCCACTCTGCACATGGGGGAAAATCTAGTATGCCAAGGAGAGCTGCCTTCCACATTTGTTGGTTAATCTCTTGGGTCTTCTACCTAAGATCCACCAACAGAAGAAGCCAGAGAATGGACGAGGTGAAGTACAAGTTGTGTTCTGCCAGATCCAAACCTCCTCCAGCCCAGCAACACAGCCACAATGCTAGAAAAAAGGTTAAGCAAGGACACAGATAGACTTGAATAATTCCAAAAAGAATGGCTGTGACTTCTGTGGTCTTTTCCCTTGAAACCCTTTTCAGATTTTTTCTATGTTTTTTTTTAATAGAAGTGGTTTGCTGTTATACTGCAATAACACTGCTATCCTGAGCTGCTAACTTTTTAATTATTCAGACGCCTTTACTGCATAGGGGTGTTTTCCAAAGATTTCCAAAGATTTCTCCACTGCTTTCCTGTGGTAACACACTACAGTGTGTTTTTTTAATTAAATTTTAAATTTTTTAGGTATTGGTGTAATAACGCTATGACATTATGCCATAATACTGTGGCTTGATGAGTAAAATGAAGGTTTTTGAAGAAGACAACCTGAAACAACTGACTAGCATGATAATACTTTTGTTTTTCACAGGAGGAAGATATAAAAAATGTCAGGGGGCAGTGTGGTCCGTTTCCCTTCCTGTGTCCCCTCTCACAATGTGAGATCTGGGCAGTGCTGGGGGCACTGTTATAATGTCATGCTGAAATAGTGTTATTACAGCTTAATGAGTATGAGTGAAGCAGTTTAAAACAGGACAGCCTGAAACAACTGACTAGTGTGATAAAAACTTTTCAAGAGGAGAAAGAATCAAAAATGGGTGCAGATGACGTGGTCTGTTTCTCTTTCTGCACTATCTCTTGTAATGAGAGATTTGGGCAGTGATAGGTATGCTATAATGACGTTGTGGCATAATAATGATATTACAGTTATATTTTTTTCAGAAATATATATATGTGTGTGTGTGTATATATATATATATATAGGCTGAAGCAAGCACTAAGCACAAGGTGGGGCAAATGGGGCACTGATAACAGCATTAGTGCAGATGGAAAAACTGTGCAAATCACACTATTACAGCATCAGCAGTCAGCTATCATTGCAAGGACGGCTGAAGTGGTTTTCAAACAGTATAACTCTGCGTAACAGCATGGTGTGATAAGGACTTTAGTATCCATGTAGCTGTAGAATCAGTGTTTTAATGCACAGTTAAAACGATTCCAAAGCCGCTCATGGTTTTAGGGACCAAAGAGCCTATGAAACAGTGTGGTATTGGCTGCACAGCACCAGCTCAAAAGGCATGGGATCAGCCTGAGTTTCCATGGGAGACAGTTCCACAGCCAGAATGCCACTACCTGCCTTCAGATATCCTTGATGTTTTAAAGAGGTGGGATACAAACTGACTATATCATTATCACTGCCATCAATAACACCATAATTATAATTATTTTGTACCCATTGTATCTGTCTTAAGCTGTAATCCTAGATCCACTTATTGGGAAGTAAGCTCCACTGAGTCTAAAGCACTTTCCACACGCGGGGCGGGTAAACGGGGGGCGCACGCAGGGATGGATCTTACTGCTAAATGGGTTGCTCCGTCCCCGTGGGGAGCGTGCGTTCGCCGCTCCAAACAGCAGCAAATTTCGGCGGCGTTTGGCGGCACCCAAAATGGCGGCCGCCGGCTTCCAGCAGCGCTCCGCCAATCAGGGCAGCGTGCCAGCCGGAAGCCCGCCCCCGGAGAGCTCTGTCCCTGCAGTTCTAAACAGGGCGTGGCAACAGGGCAACGCGAGCAAGTCACATAAAAACCACTTGAGAAGTGGTTTTTATAAGACTTGCAGCGCCACTCCTGCGGCCGCACGAGGGCGGTTTGAGGTTTAGAACCTCCCATTTGCGAACCGCCCTCGTGCGCCTCGCGGTGTAGAAGACCTCCTGGGGAGGTCGCCCTAGCGCGGGCAACATGCCCGAGTGGAAAGGGCCTAAGTAGATATATGTAGGATAGCTCTGGTAATATTATTTTTAAGGGACTCCTTTTTAACAACTTTTCTTACTAGAAATGCCAGAAAAGTAATGCATAAAACAAGATGCTATTTTTTCCCGGTCAAGAAAAGTTATTTGGCTGAGGGGCATTTCAATCTCCCTATAGTTAAATAAAACCCTTGGTTATTTTGATATGCATCTAGTCAGTCTTATAAGTGGCTCACAATGAGTGCAATTAAAAACTAATCTGAATGAATATTTATAATGTGCTTGTTTCCAATATAAATAGAGGTAGTAGCAATCCCATAAATAGATTATTTTAGAGTATGAAGTTTGGCAACCTATTGGACCATAAGACTGAACTGTGGATCCTTCTGCAGGAGTCACACATTATTTCCTAGTTTTCTCTCACCACACTGTTACCCTGTGAATTGGGGGTCTCGGGAGGGATGCCCAAATAGCCAAAACAAACTAAGCAAAGATGGGGAAATTAGCTGGAGCACTCTCTTGGCTAACGAGAGGCAGGGCAACGCAACAGGGTCTTTTACCCTATGTATACAGTGTCAGGTCAGTGAGCAGGCAAATGGTTCAAACAATAATTAAGGTTTATTAAACAGTTATTAAAGAAAAGCACAAACACACTCCTAACTAGAAAAGGAAAATAGAATTTGAGGGGAATGGGTGATACGCCACCTGTCCTGAAGAAGCCTGATTGAAGAAGTGGAAACCTGGCGTGGCGTCCGAGGGGAATCTTGCTGAACCGAGCGGCAGCAAGGCAAAGTGAAGTTCGGGCGATCCGGCGAGAGTTCCGGAGAAGTTCCAGCGAGAATTCCAAAGAGCTCTCTGAGCAGGGGATTTTTATAAGGGAAAGAACAACCGCAGGCTAGTCTGTTCTTGGGCAAAAACAATAGGTTTTGAGTTGGAGACAAAGCCTCCGAAAGGTCACAATTTGCATGATTAAGTTAAAGTCTGAATTGACAATAGTATAGCCGGTATGTAAATGCGGCTAGCTCGGTAGTTAAGTACCTAGCTCGCCAGGACGTCCTCTCAGGGCAGAGGATCCCTTTGTGGTAGCGTGCATATGAAATGAAGGTGTTTGTTTTGGGAGGTCCCCTAAAGCAGAACTGGCAATATCTGGCTTGTTTTGGTAAGAGCAACAATCAGTAGCCATGCCTAGCTTCGCACTTGTTCAGCAGGCCTCACAAACACTTGGCTGGTGGCAGAGTAGGGCCCAATTATGATATCAAAACGATATCTTTGGTTCTCCAAAGGCCAGGCCAGTACATGGTGGTAACAACACCTAAGTCTATATGTTTTCAGGGACAGATGACCAGAGTTTTCAGAACTGATTCTACTGTCAGTAGTTACCAACCCAGGGTATGTGTACCTCCAGGGCACAAAAGAGGACATTTAAGGGTACAAGGGAAAAAATGGAACAAAGGTAGAAAAAAAATAAGGTTGAAAAGCCATTATCAGAGGATGTCACAACTTGATGCAGTTTTAGATTTCATGTGGCACTGGTCTTCCTTTCCTGGAAACTTAAGGGATAGGAGTGGGGAGGAATCACACAACTAAAGAGAAGAGTGACAGACAAATTGAAGTTTGACTGCCATTGGCCCATAAACTTTAAAAAAAGAGTCTTTCTTACACTGATATGCATGCGACTTCTATTCAAGTTGCTGCAACTCTAGCCCTGCCCACATCAGGTGGCTTCCCATACTCTTCCTTCTGTGTTCCTTGCCTCCCTCTCCACAAGGACAGAGTGCAGCTGGTGGAGACATGCAAATCCATCTGAGGGAAAGATGTGAAGCTCTAGTCACTCCTTCCCATGCCTCCAGTCAATAGCAAACCAGATCCTGAGATCATGAAGATCTTCTAGGTGATAAGAAGTGGGATTAGCTGGAGAGGTCTGGGTAGTGAGATTGGCCGGACAGCCTGCCTTTCCTTTCATGTATATGAGGAGTCTCCTCAGAGCTCACAGAAGGTTTCTGAGGCAGATTTTTTTCCTCTTAAAGAAAGGACGTGGTGGCAGGGGGTGGGATACAATTTATGGAAATGGACTGCCAAGAGGTACACAAACGAAAGAAAAGGTTGGAAAGCACTGTACTAAGTGGTTCAGAAGACCAGTAAAAATATAACACAATTTCAGAAGTTTCAGGAAAGAGCTGAGGTAGAAATCTGAGGTGTAAATCTAATCAATAAGTGTTGCAGTGTATCATGCTGCAAGCAGGAGAAGGGGAACAAGCTGGAAGCACATTAAACAACTCAGTGACATTGTAAATGTGAATACACACTTGCTGGGAACTTTGCACCTGTAGAGCCTTGTAGTTAGACTGTGTGTTGAAAACAAGAGTAACTCATAGACATTTATATACAATGCCAAAACTGTATCACTAGTCAGACAATGAATCTCGAGGGGGTGATTGGCTGAAGAAATTTTGGTGAAATTCAGAAAGGTTCATTGTTAAGACTATACATTCATTAAGGTGCAGTTGTTTTCCTAAAGCCTTACCTACTTGCATGTGGAAGAGAGTTTGCCTTGGGCTGACCTTTCCATGCCTCTCGTTTGACCTCTGATCAAAGGACGCTGAAAGGGGCTACAGCCAGGATCTCTCATATTATGGCCATCCTCTCCTCTTCTTCACAAGCAAACTCTCACCTATCTTTTGTCCCAGCTTGGCACTTCTTTTTTGGCCAGAACTTATCCTACTTGACATACTGTATCAAAGTTAGCTTTTGAAGTCCACCAGGCTAGAATTCTATAGGTGATATACCCGCATGTAACTCTGGATATGTGCATGTAACTCAGGTTATGTCTTCTTTTGGACAGAGTAGAAGGGGACATCCACTAGCCCCTTGAACAATATACCTCCAGACAGCTGTCAAGCTGCCGTTACAGCTGTTAAATGGCCAGAGGAGGGGGAATCACAGAATCATAGAGCTGGAAGAGACCACAAAGTCCATCAGGTCCAACTTCTGGCCATGCAGGAATACACCATCAAAGAACTCTTGAATTCCAAACTCTGTTTGAAAGTCTCCAAAGAAGGAGACTCCGCTATACTCCAAAGCAACATATTCCACTGCTGACAACATATTCCACTCTTACCTTCAAGTAGTTCTTCCTAATGTTTCGATGGAATTTCTTTTCCTGAAGTTTGAAGCTATTGCTTTGTGTCCTTGTCTCTGGAGCAGCAGAAAACAGACTTGTTCCATATGACATCCCTTCAAATATCTAAACATGGTTATCAGGTCATCTTTCAACCTTCTTTTCTCCAAGCTAAACACTCCTCATAGAACATGGTTTCCATGCCTTTTACTATTTTGGTCACTCTCCTGTGGACATGTTCCAGCTTGTCAATGTCCTTCTTGAATTGTGATACCCAGAACTAGACACAGTATTCCAGATAAGGTCTAACCAAAGCAGAATGGAGTGATACTACTACTTCCCTTGACCTAGACACTACACTTCTATTGATGTAGCCTATAATCATATTGTCTTCTTTAGCTTGCCTCATGTTTAACTTGTGTTCTACTAAGACCCCTAGATTTCTTTTAAATGTACTGTGGTCAAGCCAGGTGTCCCTCATCCTATATCTGTACATTTCACTTTTTCTGCCCAAGTGTAGTACTTTACATTTCATCTTATTGAAATTTGTTTTGTTAATTTTGGCCCAGCTCTCTCATCTCTTAAGGTCATTTTGAATTCTGATCCTGTCCTTTGGGGTGTTAGAAAACCCTCCTAATTTTGTGTCATTTGCAAATTTGATAACTGTGCCTTCTATTCCATTCTCCAAGTCACCTGTAAAGATCTTGAAAAGCACTGGGTCCAAGACAGAACCCTGTGCCACACACACACACACACACACACATACACACACACACACACACGTCACTTCTCTCAGGATGTAGAGGAGCCATTAATGAGCACCCTTTGGGTTCAGTCAGGAGGGAACATAAAGAGGCGGATGACCAGTGAGGACTTTGTCTCATACTAGCTACAGTTCTCTAGACAGAAGAAAGAGAAACAAGAAGCTGTGACAGATTGTAGACCCTGTTTCTTGGCTGCCTCTCTCCCTTTCCCACAACTATTCAATTGCCTCATCAGCACCCCACAGAGCTTGGCAGCTGCCAAGGGGACAAGGATATGGAATCGCACGCTCCACTCCACATGCCTGACGCAGGAATTTGATAATTTTATAGTGAATTCATTGTGTTTCTTGTTTGAAGCATGTTTGGAGGAAAGTGTCAGTGTTGGTGAGAGACCTGGAGACCAAGTCCTACAATGAAAGGGTGGAGGAAATGGGTGATATGATAGCCTTTTTTAAATATTTGAAGATCTGTCACATAAATGATGAATGACATTAGTTTCCTGTTGTTCCACGATGCAAAATCTGAGCAAGTGTTTTCATATTACAGGACAAAGTAATGGTTCAGTCATTCCTGAGACAGAGGAACACTGTTCCACAGGGGCATGGAATACAAGCCACTTGGTGGGCCAGTTTTGATAAACAGAACTGATGCTGTGGGATAAACTGAACTCTGGGCTGAGACATCCAACGCTGATGGTCATCAGACCCCAGAAAAGGTCTTGCATGGTGGCCATGGAAGCTGAAGACCTTTGACTAAACAGTTTTGAGTAGTGTGAAAATCTCTGGGTCATGTGGAATGTATGCTTGTGCAATCACGTGACCAATTAATTTTGCAGAACTAATAACAGTCGTCTCATACAGAAGATGAAATATATCTTCTGTGGTAGAGCATTCCACCTGCAGCTTTTATGAATACTTGTTTAACTTAAAATACTAAGCAGCAAGGATGAAGGAAGAATGTTTACCATGCCTCAAAACAGTAAAAAGCTGGACATCTGAAACTTCCCGAGTACACTAACAAGACCCTATGTGGTGTATTTCAGCATTATTTAAAAAAAAAATCAATTATTTCAGTTAACATCTATCTGTAGTTTGCAATATTGCTTTCATTCCTTGTGTCTGATGAAACTGAACCAATATATAAAGATTTATGCTATAAATTTATTTCTCTCCAATAATCTCAAAGGTGCTACAAGATCCTTTTGGATAGTGCATACTAACAAAAATATGTCTTTGAATACTTGATTCACTAGGTGACAGATTTCCTTAAGCAGCTGTGTATCAGTCCTGAGAAATTCATTTCTCCAGAGAGCTTCTAGGAAATTCTAGTGGTGGCTTCCTTCTGCAAGCTCTAAAATCTTCAAACAGGTAGAAGAGAGAAAGTGAGAAAAGGCCCTGCAACTGCTAATTAGGGGGAGGAAACTGAAAGGAGGAAAAGGTGTGAGGTAGGACAAAAAGTCAACAAGAAAAAGAGACAAGAGAAAAGCCAAGGAAAAGAGAAAGAGTGCTAGGGCCTGGTAGAGAATTAAGGAGTTTATATCTTATAAAGTTGGAACATACATGTGTGTGTGTCTACATAAATGCAATCTCCTGCCTGACAATGACAGTGACCATGGATACATACCTCATCTTTTCCTAGCTCTGGGACTCAAGGCAGAATACAAAATTAAAATAGATACAGATAAAGGACCTTTCGGCACAAGGCTGATACATCGCAGAAGCATCGTATTATTGCTTTGACATCTGCACGTTAAACCAATTTGATGTCGTTCTGTCCTCCGAGGTTCCGCACAAGTTGAGGGCTTAGCACGGTTAACATCAACATTAAACTGATATATTGTGAAAACAGAAAAATTCCAATATAAACAACCCAAACCATTTCTGCTACATTTTTCCTACACGCAGAAGCGTTACATTGATTCACACACTTGCACTAAGATGTAGCAACAGTTTCTACAACTTTTTTTTTCTTTTTTTGAAATTGACAAATCAGCAGCGGCAGGGTGGAGTGAGGGAGGGGAATAGGAGTTCCACGAGAATTGACATGCGGAAGCTACAAACAATTTTCTCTGCTTTACTTCAATAGAAACCAGAGGTTGTGCAGATAGGAATCGGGGTAAGTCAAAGTAAAAAACACCACTCATGACACGTGGTGAAACGCTCCTTCACTCTAGTGTGGAAATGGCCAAAAACTGCCATCAAAAAAACCCACAAAAGTTAAAATAAAAGCTACTATCAGAATTGCAATGTAAAATCATAAATGCTAAAAGTAAGAAATAAAAACAGTGTGACACAACTATTTAAAACTACTTTCCCCCTAAGCAATCAATTTCCAAAGATCTGTCAAAAATTATTGACTAATTGAGAGCACCATGTTAGTCAATAGAAATATTTCAATCTGTTCACTAGTTAATATGGATCTGAGTGCTAAGACCCCCTAATGACTCAAGAGAGTTCAGATCTGTCAGCTGGGATTTTATCTCAGACATAAGCACGAAGGCTAGCTTGAGGCAGGCTGCTATTTCTCAGACCTTCTGCCTGTAAAATGTGGATATCTCTCTAGGCTTTCTTGCAGGATTGTTCAAGTAATTAAAATTAACTAATTAAGAGGTCACTTAATGTTATTTATTGACTTAGTGTTAGGTTTAGAGTTCTGCTACTGCTTTTAGCTTCAGCTAAATGTGTTTTTAATGTGATAGGCATATTTAAATATTTGAAAGGATGTTGGATGAAAGATGGAGCAAGAATGTTGTCTGTTGCTCTAGAGACTAGGACACAGTGCAATGGCTTTAGGAACATTAGGAAAAACTTCCTGCTGGTAAGAACATTTTTGCAGTGAAATATGCTGCCTCAAAGTGTGGTAGAATCTCCATTGGAGATTTTTAAAGATAGGCTGGATGGCCATCTATTGGGAGTGCTTTGATTGTGTAGTCCTATATGGCAGGAGGTTGGATTCATGGCCCTTGTGCTCTCTTACAACTCTATGATTCTAGGATTAAGTAAGTATTGTTACCCTGTTTACTGGGGGGTCCCGTGAGGGACTCCAAATGTGCTCAAATATTGGTGGGGAAAATTAGCTCAGAGCACAAGTTGGCAAAACGAGAGGCAGGGCAACGCAGCGGAATCTTTTACCCAATGTCTACGGGGTCAGGTCAGTCAAGCAGTCAGACAGTTTTAAACTAGCGAAATGATGTTTTATTAAGGACAGACAAACACTTAAGACAACACAACCACACAGCTAACTAAGAAATAAGAAATAAGGTTTTGTTGGGGGAAATGGGTGATGTGACACCTTTCTCGTAGTCCTGAAGAAGTTGCAGATGGAGAGAAGAAGCTCAGTGTGGTCCGCTGAGGGGGGCATGCCGTGCAAACAGCAGCAAGGCGATCTGGAACTCGGAAGTGATCCGAGGAAGCTCTGGAACTGGGGGTTTTTATAGGGAAAGTATAGTAGGCTACTCTGTACTTTGGGAAGAACAATGAGGTTTGGGTGTGAGACAATGTCTCCGAAAAGTCAGAATTTAGCATGATTGAGTTAAGTCCGAATCGACAATGGAATGGCCAGTATGCAGATGCAGCTTGCCTGGGCGGTTAAGCATTTAGCTCGTCAAGTTACCTGCTCGGGGCAGGGGGCTTTTTGTATTAGCGCGCATCCTTAATGAGGTGTTTGTCTAGGGACGTCTCCTAAAGCAAGATCTGGCTGAGTCTGGCTTGCCTAGGTGGAGAAAGGAATGTTCAGCAATTAAGGGCCATGCCTAGCTCTGTGCTTGTTCGGGGGCCTCACAAACACTTGGCCAAGGGTGGCAAAATGAGACTGAATTATGATATCAAATGATATCTAATATCTTCCAAAGTAAGGCTAGTAAACGGTGATAACAGTATTGTATGCAAGTTTGACCTTATTTCTTAAAATATTTATCTGCTGCACTATACCATTGGATCTCATGGCAGCATTCAATAAAACCAATAAAACCAGTTTAAAGCAAAAAGAAAAGAAAAGAAAAGAAAAGAAAAGAAAAGAAAAGAAAAGAAAAGAAAAGAAAAGAAAAGAAAAGAAAAGAAAAGAAAAGAGAGAGACAGAAAACACATGAAACAATTTGACAAGTTAAAACAAGGCAGTTTAACATTGGTTAAAAACATAGGCTGCCATGGGAGAGAAAGTCATCTCCAATGTCCTCTGATTGTATATTGACCCTTTTGGAGAATTAAAAGGGAAAGTGAAAAATGCTTGCAAATATTAACATGTTCATGAAGCACTTTGAACAATTAAGGGAAGCATTTTATAAATGCTAGCAGTACTAGTATTCAGCCCCCATGTTTCATTAAATTCTGGCTCTCCTCTTTAAAGGATTGCTTCCTTCATACTGTTCTTAGATGAACACAGCTCATCTGTTGTTATTGTTTACTATAGTGGGTTTTTTTTAAAATGTTGATGAGTTTTGAAGTTCTGTCTGCATCAATTGCTAAGTGTGTTAACTGATTTCCATTTAAAATGTGTTAGAAAAACAGGGTGCAGGTTACTCAATCATGTCACTTAGGGGGTATTAAAAACAAACCAACAATCTGGCATCTCATTTTGTCTGACAGCTTCTCGTCGGTAAGCAATGCAAATAAAAAGGAAGATTAAAAAGCTGGTGGTATATCTTTAGTGTCAAAAGCTAATAATATTGTTCAGGCAGCAAGACAATATTCACTTTAAGATGTTCAACATGTTGTTCCATGCTCCTGTCACTTCATACTGACTTACAACAATTTCCTTATAGCTGCTCAAATATATTCCAGTATATGCCCCAGTCTGTTTTTACATTGCAAGTCATTCACTTCCAATATAATGGCCCAGTTTGTTTTATAAACCACAGGTTCAGATTTAAGACTAGGAAATGCCTGAGGGCCAAATTCAATATCAGAGAAATTCCCAGGGACCACATTCCAGTGATAGTGGGACCAAAACTCCCAACGCAGTTTAGTTTAATATTTTATTGCCAGTAGCAAAGCATAATAGAAGCATTTCAGCTTTTTTCAGAATGGAAAACTATCTGTATAAAAGCTGGAAAACCACCAAACTACGATGTTTTGGGTTAGAGAGTCCACCTCAGACGGCCAAACCCAACCTCAAAGTCTGTGATTCCCCATCTCTGTGCAATCACCAAAGGATTGTGAAAGGCACTGTATAAACCCCCCCGTTCTCTTTTGTTTCCTCTTTCACTTTAGAACAAGCCACTATTCACCAATGTGTCTAACTGTGATATGCAAGCCTGTTCTGTTAACTAACTGTGGTTGGTACAGGGCACATTTCCCCACGTGATACATAGTTGAGCACTCTAGTTTATTGTGAAGTGCAAGTGGGAAGAAGAAAGAAGGACAGTACATGCAAGGCCGTAGCTTTTGCAGAGTCATCAGTGGTAAATTAACAAATATCTAAATTGGGGAGGGAGCATTTTATTAATCTGTTCATTAGCAGCTGGTGATTTTCACATTAATAGAGTGGTGAATTCAAAGGGCTTTTATCCGAACTCTGAAGGAGCTATCCAAACTGCTGAACATTTTTGAGGATAGGGTTCAGGACCTTGGACAGTTCCTTTAAACTTCAAACTGAACTCCAGAGTAGATTCACCATTCCATTGACAGGAAACCACAAACGATCACAAAGCTGGAGAGCAAGGCTGCCTACAAAATAAAAAGAAATAAAAGGGAAAACATACATACATGAATTGTAATATATCCATAAAAATCAAAAGATGACAATTGTACAGCACACTAAGAAAAGCCTTTGTTACTTCACCGGAAAACCCTGTCCCGGGGTCTACAATTTTGATATTAAAAATGATTTCATGTGCCTGAGAGGTCACCTGAGTGAGCACATAGGCAGCAACGGTCGAATGATCAAAAAACAGGTCAGGCCAGTAATATCCCCAGTCGCGTAGTCCCAGGGGGCCTCAAGCTGTGCAAACCCATAATAAAGGGTCCTCAGCCCCTGAGAAGCCGACTTGAGGGGATTAGCATGTTTGCCCCAAGTTGAGTAAATATCCTATCAGGTGAGGACAATTTACATGAAGTCATGCCACAACCCAATGCAGCCGAAGATCCTAAGACTTTGGCAACACCTTGTAATCTCAGCACGCAAAGGAAGTTATCACTGTGGAGCTCCTTTCTCATTGCAACATCCATTGTTCTCCCCAGGAAAGGATTAGCCCTCCAGGTACTATTCCCCCTACAAATAGTCCCAGTTATTGAGCAGTTCTTTGGATCACTTCTGG
The DNA here is from genome assembly GCA_948472985.1 of Iguana delicatissima. NCBI lineage: Eukaryota > Metazoa > Chordata > Lepidosauria > Squamata > Iguanidae > Iguana > Iguana delicatissima. Next base: position 1,364,204 of record CAOKZL010000065.1, read on the forward strand.
TCATCCCAGCTGACCATTTATCTGTCCGTTGAGTAATCCCCTCAGCCCTCTCCATGCTGAGCTCCACTTCTTTGCTGTTTTTCCCAGACCAAGGACTTCAGGAAAAGGTGCAGGATTACCCCAACAACACCCTTTCAATATTCCCTCCATCCAGTTTCCTCTTTTTTGCTTCTTAATAGGTCTTGAGTGAGTGTGTGAGTGATTGCGTTGGTGCGTGAGACTTTCATTCAATAAAATAATTTATTAGACATTTTTGCTTGGTTTTTGGCTTGTCCTGACCCTATAAAAACTGGGTAAAAAGACCCTGCTAGGTTACCCTGCCTCTCGCATTTCTATTGCTTGTGCTCTGGCTATTTTCCATTCCCCATCACGTGGAGCACATTGAGATGTCCCTAAGGGACCCCAGAAATCAGGGTAACACCTTCTTCTTCTAAAACAGCCAGTCCCTAAAAGCCAGTTGGAATAAAAAGATCCTCACCTGCTGGTGAAAGAAGAACAAGGACATACGAAGGAGTTTCAGAGCATGAGAAGAGCCACGAAATATGCCCGTGACAGTGGAGGGACTGACTTCACCCAAAGATACCAGAGTTCAAACAGGGAGAATACTGTCATTTGGACAGTCAGGCTTTTTGGTCATAGACAGCACTTTGAATTAGGCTGGAAAACAGCTCAGTAGCTGTTATAACTAAGGAATCACGTGCATCATGTCTCAGCTGACAATTGGAGTGCAAATCTTTCAACCAGCTCCTCTATGTCCATTCGTTTAAAAAAAAAAAAAAGATTGGTGAGGGTCACAGTTTGCATCTTTCTGGACTGTGTTACATTCTATCCCATTCCCTCAACTGTATAAATATGCTTAATAACCTGTGTCTTTAGTATCATTCTATATTCTATCTGGAGAAGTGGACTGACATCCATGAAAGCTCACAATAAAATACAGATCAGTCTTAAAGGTGCTCTCTTTTTTTCCTACTTCCCCTCCCTTTAAAAAAGAAAAAGATTCCCCATCCTGGTTTACATGATCAAATGAAATGGGATTGAGAGTTGATAAGAGTACAAGATAGGGGGCAGAAATATCTGGTTTAATCTCCACCCACCACCCACCACCCACCACCCACTTTGCTTCCTCCTCATCTCTCCATATCCTCTAACATCTCAAAGAGGGAAGTGTGAACACAATTGGAATTCTCCTATCTTCAGAAGCATTGGCCTATTTCCCCATCTGACTGTTACACACTGATGATTTTTTTATCCCCTTCCTATGTTTTTTCTTCCTCATAAGCCAGTGTATCATACTGGCATAAAATTTGTCCAACTAAACTGGTCCAAGGAATCAGATTTACATGGCCATATGGTTACCTTTCTGAAAAACCAACAGGACTTCCTCCTACACTATGCCTTCTGACAGAGCATGTAAGAATCCTTCTGACTGCCCTGCTTGTTAATCTCTGCTGAGAAGGAGTTCTGAATCACCTTTCCACTCACACTACTTCACTGGCATTTTTCCATATCCACACTGACCCTGCTATCAACACTGTGATGAAATGGAGACAGCCAGTGAAGACCACCTGAACCAATGAGACTGACATTTGCAACTCTCCTGCTCAAGCATCTTGATTTTCTTTCCACTGGAGATGAAGCCAGTTTGGTTCAGGTGATTTGATCTTTACTATGCATTCAGAATTGACACTTGATGCATACGGTAGCACCTATGCCAAAAACATGTTTGGGTGTTTGGGGGCATGGAAGCAAGCAGGAGGACATGTGGTGAGTTTTTTAGTATGTTGCAGATCATTAACTTGATTGTGTCAATTTGCTGAAGTGCCAAGTAATGATTTTACAGGTAATTAGACTTTAACAGGCAGAAACAAATTTATGTGCTCTTGCTTTTATGACGCATGTAATGATAGATGTACCATCATGCAAGCTGTTGTTTCTAGGTACACAACATCTCTTAATGTCTTCAAACAAATGAAATATTACATGTCAGGAACTGATCAGTGACTGTATAAAACACATTAGTGGCTTTTTCTTCTTTTAGCTGCTGTTAATCGAAGCTCATTCATCATGTCATAGAAAGATGGAATGTTTCAGGTTATTCTGTGCTGCACAGAGAAATGGCTATGAACCTTTAAGGTCAAAAGAATAAGACAATAGTTACAGGTTATTACAACTGGTTTCCCCCCACCTCCTTCCCCACAGTGGTTAAGGTCCATGTTGGCCTAATGGGTTTTGGGTTCATGTTTCCTCTTCTGTATACAAGTACTCATAGTGAGAGGGAGGCTGGAAATGTTTGATGACTATTGAGTGCGAAAAGTGGGTTTTCAGAGGGACAGGATGGTACTGTGGCTAGAGTGCTGGCCCACATGATAGCAAGTACTGTCTGAATGGCTGCTCATCTAGAAAACTTCTAGAGTGACCTTGTTATTATTCTGGTGCAGGCAAAATCCTTACCCACGACTAGCATAAATGGCCAAGATCCTAGAGAGTTCAGGCAGAGTATAAAGCTCTGACAAATAGAATTTTTTTCCCTTTTCCTCTTCACAGGTGCAGAATCCTCTGTCTCCTGCTTTTCCCAGAATAGCCATTTAGTAGCCAGGTAGTGTTTGGCTATGTTCCTGCAGCTGACTCACAATGAAGGTCTCCTCTGGGATCTTCCAGGAGTCTTCTGAATTTCCCAGAGGATGATGTTCTCTTCATGCATTTGGCTATAGGAACAAAGCTGGATTTTACTTGGCTGTCCCCACCCCACCCCACCCAGTTACTAAAGGGCCTTGTCAAGGCATGGCAGGAGGCAGGAGGTTTTTAGGACCTAGTGAATGTCTCCTTCCACAATGATCATTAAACTCTAGAGGACACAGAAAGGTGTAATTTGACATTACACCTGTCATGTCAATAACAGGATTCTGGCCAATGCATTTTTAACATCAACCTGGTTAAGCTTCCAAATGTACAAAGAATGGTAATTTTCCTCCTCCTCCTCTTTTTTAAGAAAGTGTGATATAGAAATCTAAATGACACCAACCTACTTTGATCTTAAAAACTGAAAGACTAGAGAGTCAGGAAACCATCTTAATCTTGTTTGCAGTTTAAATAATCCATGGTTTAAGAACAGAAAGAACAATTATGGTGATAGTGTATTCCTGCATGGACTCAGTGGCTCTCATGGTCTCTTCCAGTTCGATGATTCTATGATTCTATGATTCTATGAATGAAAACTTTTGTTTTTAGGGCCACAGATATCAAAAGACAAGAAAATAAAAAGTAAAATGTGATGCGTGGCAATTATGCCAGATCAATAACGCTAAAAGAAGTCCGTAAAAACCATGATTAAACAACAGATAAGCAATGGTTTCAGCCAGAGCTTTGAAAATTATTTATTTGGGAATATAATACCAAGAATTCCAAAGCTAGAGAGGTCAATAGGAATAACATGTTAAGGTTAACACAGTTAAGGATAACAAATCAAGATTAAAATGTCTGTCTGCAAAAGAGCACAATTTAACCTACCAACACCCTCTCTCTGTCTTGGAATCCTTGTTATTGTTTTTAGCGTTGTGGTTTTGAATTCTTTTTTTTTTTCTGTATACAGATTAGATCCTTTATACTGATTGAGAGTTATGTAATGAATACATAACTAAAGTGGTGGTAGACTTACATAGTGGTTGCTACCAAGTTGTGGAATTCCTTTCCAATGGAAGCTCAGCTGCCAGCTTGCCCATTATCTTTCAGGCAGGGAGAGTCCTTTTCACTCTGGCAGATCTTTGGCAACTGAATGGCTGTAAGAAAGGTGTTTTCAACAGATGAGTGCAGCCGTTCTTTAGCAATGTTTTTAAATCACTTTTCATTCAGTTGTGTTTGAATATCTTCATGTGTTTAGTTGTGTTCTAAGCCTTTGGGGGCTTTGGGGGCAGAATCCTGTTGGTGCCTGATGTGAGCAGCTCACCTTTTTCAGTCTTCCACAGCAGCACTGTGGGCAGTTACCTCTCCAGCATCTCACTTCTTCCCTATGTATCTTTCTACTACTACCACCACCACCACCACGCATGATGAATAAGGGGTTTTCCACATTACACTGTTATAGTGCTCTTATTCCACTTTCAACATCCTATGGAATCCTGGGGTTTGCAGTTTAGGGAGGGGCCTTGAGAATTCTCAGCCAGGGAGCTCTTTGGCCTCAATAAACTACAAATCCGACAGTTCCACAGGAGGTTGAAAGTGGAATAATAGCACTACAACAGTGTAGTGTGGAAAGGCCCATAATTACATCAGTATAGAACATCAACAGGATTCCAGCCAGATGTTGTTTTAGTTTTCCCTGTGCCAATTTTTAATCTTGTTGTGGGTCACCTTTAGTCCCAGTTTTGAGAGTAAAATGGAATACAGGCATACCAACCCCTTAATCAATAGGTTAGGAACCAGAGCGTTGTCAAGAAGCAGAAACTGTTGAAATGCAGACCCTTGAATACCAGAACAGTGATGTAGATCCAAAACCTCTCATATGGACAGACACAAATTCCCCTATGGTACACATGAATAGCTGTATCAGCAACCTACTGTGCATGTGTGCATATGGAGAAACTCTACACAGGTCTTGCTTGCTCCTGTCCAGCACTATTTTGTGCTGATTTAGTTGTGCGATTTCTGCTTCCCTGACTTTTCTCAGCTGGAAACAACTCGGCAGCTTCTGCCTCACACTGCTCTTACCCACCCCTTTTCTCTCAACCACCTTTGCACATGCATGTGCTCTCAGTCTAACATGCTCTCCCCTGCCCTGCAGCCACCACTGAGTCCTGCCTCGTCCCTTCTGTGCCTTGAAGAAGCAATCTGGGTGGGCAGGGAAACAGCACCCCTCCACTGGGCCTGAGGAGGACAAGGGAGGGAGGAGAGGAGATAGCAAGTTCAGTTGCATAGTTTGTTCAGTCCTCAGGCCACTTTCCCTTTCCCCTCAGTCTGAATTAAATTTCTTATTTCAGTCCCACCTACATAGCTTCCTCTTCTCCTTTTTCCACCATGCTAAATTATGGACAAGTACTGTTCTTTCAAAACTGGGTCCATTCTTTCAACCCGTTTGAGTTAGTATGTGTGGTCGAAAGAGCAGATCCCACGTCAAAAAGAATAGTACACGTCTATAATTTAGCATTGTTGAAAGACTGGAACATCAAACACGTTTGTCAAAAGGCAGGGGATGCCTGTAGAAGTACAATTAAAAAGAGAAATAAAAGAATGCCTGCCTGTATCCATGCAAAATTGAGTACGTGGTCTGAACTTTCTCAGTCAAAGTCTTTCTCTCGGTCCCTCCACTATCACAGGCACATTTGATGAGGGTCTTGTTGATAGCTGCTGCTAGACTATGAAATTCTCCCCTTTAGAAGGCTGGGCTGCAGGTACACAAGGTCTTTTCATACGTACAGCTTTCTAAGAACCAATGTGGTATGGTAATTGACCACTGGACAATTCTGGAGACCAGGGTTCAAATCCCTGATCAACCATGGAGACCCACTCGGTGACCTTCAGCAAAACACATTCTCTCAGCCTCAGAGGAGGGCTCTGAACAAATCTGGCCAAGAAAAAGATGATAATAGGTTTTCCTTAGGGGCACCATAAGTGGGAAACAACTTGAAGGCATACAACAACAATATAGGTTTCTAGTGATTAATTGGTTGTTGTAGGAGGATCTTTCTAATGCTGTACTTTTATTCTCATAGTTTTGCTTTAAATGCTGCTACACCATTTTAAATTAATGCTGCTTTTAATAAGAATTTTTATTTAATTTTTTAAACTGATTTATTATGATTGTGGCCTAAATCCCATCATTAGTCCTGATTAGAGTAGACCCATTGATTCTATTGGACTTATTTAATCTCATGACTCAAAAGTAATTCTTTGGGTCTACTCTAGTTGGAGCCAATAAACAGAATTGTGGTCACTGTATTTTAGCCGTACTTTGTTCCGTATATGTTGTGGGTAGCCTTGGATCCCATGTTGAGAGAAAAGTAGAATTGATATTAAATAAGGAGATCACCCTCTAAAAATGGGGAAACAATGACATTGTGTTCTGTCTGGGGCTGTTAGATCTTTTCAGAGAGGTATGGAACAAGCTACTGGGAATGCAGGAGCTGAGACCTTCTATTGTTCGCTTGAATCTTGTTAGATTCTGCTCATCAGCTCAAGACAGATATGACCTGCCCTCCACCCCACCTTTACTGTGACAGCTCCGGTGACAATCCATATACAAAGGTTAATTAAAGAGAATTCAATTCCCCTGGTTTGGTTAATTGTCTTTGTTGCTGCTTATATCCTGGGGGGCACAGAAAGAGCAAGGAGAGAGGGTAATCTTTACATCTCCTGTATGCCTAAAAGCCCATCGTCTTGGGATTGTGTTTCCTGGTTCCCCTCCGTCAAGAGGCTTCCTCTCAGTCAACTGTGTTGTTAGCCCAGAGTCCTGTGCTGAAATGTCAGTGCTGCAGCACGCTTTTGTGATAGCTGATGGTTCTGCCAATGAAGTGTTTACTTCAATAGATTCTTACCTGTAATTATAATGTCACAACTCACAAAACCAGAGTTAAACACTGGCACCATTTCTCTGTCGCTAGTGCTTTGCTTTATTTCTGACAGTTTACACAAGTGAGAAAGGGGTGTTATGGTTGATTATTAAAGACTAAAAGTTCAACATGAAAACTTTCGTACTGAATAAGAGTAAGCCAGGAAACAGCTTGGCTTCTAGCCCTTTTAAAAGGCAGGATCGGCCAGCCTGATCAACTCCATCGGTTGCTTCAGATGGAAATGCGTGGTTGGGGTGGCAACTAGGATGCAGTCAGAAAAATGTAGCCCCCTCATGCTTTCCTGAAATATTGCCGGGGTTCATCATATTGTACTGCAGGAGAGAGTATGACGTCTGAAGAGCTTTATATAACTTCTTCAGCATTGCAAGAGAGGAAAGGAAGGGTCATAGTTCAGGGGCAAACTGCATATTACATGACTGGATCATCCCATCTCTATCTCTATCTCTATCTCTATCTCTATCTCTTTGCAATGCAGTGAAGTAAATTTGAAGCAGCTGCACTGAAGGGAATTTGAGGTGTTCAACCCTTCCCCTTCCTCCTGGGCTGTCATTTGTCCTTGAACAAGGTGAGAGACAAGGCCTCTGCCTTTGAATTTAACATGCACCATTTTGTTTGAGTAGCTGCTCTGATACACTTGGCAGTACCTTGTGGTTGCATGTAAAATAAAAACAAAATGAAGATCAACCACAGACTGGTCTATAGCTTTAGTTACTAGTGGCAAAGTGCATGTTTTGCGTACACAGAATGATGTGAGAGATTAGCACTGCGGAAAAAAAACAGCTGATTGAGACAGCTGGAACAGACATAGAGCTGGGCTAGGTGAACTGATGGTCTGATTCAAAATAAAGCTGCTCTATATCATGCTGGCAGAGGTCCTTCAGATTTTGTCATGCAGCCAATGTCTTGGGTCAATTAGTCCAGTAAATCCCTTAGGACAGGTGAATCATTGAGCAATAACAACCTGGCTAGGTTGGGCTTTTGCAGTGAAACTGATCGATCTTACCAGCAGGTTCCTTCCCTTCTTCTTTGGCTCAAGTCATAGCCCACTCATTTGAATCTGAAGGTCTGTGGCAGAGATTTTTGCTGAACCTGACCTAAGACTAAAGGTGACAAATGTTGCACCTGACTTCATGGATCTTTGCTCTCAAAGGCAGCCCATTCATTGCATTAGAAACAAAGCTGCTTTTATTGAATTATGACTTGCGTTTGTGCTTGCATTTGTTGAACAAAAGACTGTGACAGAGGCACAATTTCATCATAGCATATACAATTATTTATTTTGTCCCACTGTCAACTCTGGTCAAACAGATTTGGCAAACCTTTGCAATACAAAACCTACAAAATCTGTTTATCAAGATCACAGTAAGATGAATGAATGGGAAAACAGCTGCCATTCAGGACGATCCTGGGTGAGCATGCTGACCTGGCTCATATCAGAGACCGGATTGGATGAGATGCAGGGAGTAACCTCTTTCTGCTTGGTCCACTGGAGTTCTCTGTGCAGCAGCAGAGACCGGAGAGGCAGGGAGGTGAAGCTGCAGTGTTCTATTATGATTCCGTCCCTATCCACAGTTTGCATGTTTTGAGTGTCTGTGTGTGTGTGTGTGTGTGTGTGTATAGATATATATAATAGGGATTCTGCTGGTATACCGCTCACCCCCCTGTTACCTCCGTGATCTGGCCTGGCTTTGGTGAACCAAAGATATCATTTTGATATCATGATTCGACCTTCTACCACCAGCCAAGTGTTCGTGAGGCCCCACCAAACAAGCGTGAAGCTAGGTATGGATGATACTTGTTGCTCTCACTAAAACACCAGATATTGCCAGATCCGCTTCAGGGGGAGACCTCCCGAAACAAACACCTTAATTATAAATAAACAAAAGGGCTCTCTGCCTGAGAGAACACCCTGGCGAGCTAGGCACTTAATGGCCGAGCCAGCCTCATCTAAATACCAACCATACTATTGTCAAATCGGCATATAATTCAATCATGCAAATCCCGACCTTTCAGAGGCTTTGTCTCCAGCCCAAAATTTATTGTTTTCGCCAGAGACCAGACTACCCTGCGGTCATTCTTTTCCCTATAAAAATCCCCCATTCTGAGAGCTCTTTGGAACTCTCGTCGGACCTTGCTGAAAATCACTTGCTGAAATCACTTGAAGCTCCCGTCGGATCTTCTTCCTCGCCTCGCTGCGCTTGGTCCAGCAGATTCCCCTCGGTCTCCACGCTGGGCTTCCTCCTCTTCAATTGGTGTCTCCAGGACTTCGGACAGGTGGTGTATTGCCCATTCCCCAAATTCTCTTTCTGTCCTTTTCTAGTTAGGAGTGTGCTTGTGTTTTTATTATTTTGTGTTTAATAAATACTGTTAGTATTTTGAAACTGCTTGACTCCTCACTGACCTGAACCGGTATACATAGGATAAAAGATTCCACTGCGTTGCCCTGCCTCTCGTTAGCCAAGAGAGCTCTCCAGCTAATTCCCCCATCTTGCTTGTTGTTGTTTGGTTATTTGGGCGCCCCTCCCGGGACCCCCAATTTACAGGATAACAACTAGGTTATGAAATGGTTACAGATATAAAACAATGAAAACTGGATTTGGTTAACAAATGATGTAAAGGATTTTACAATATAAAATGGTATAGAAATATTTTGATTTAGTGATGCCATATAACATGTAATAGATCTACAGTTTTAACAATTGAAAATATTATGCAATCAAGTCAGCAAGTAACATTTAGCATTGTCATTTATCTCATAATATCATTTGCCATGTAAACATAAAATTAATGGAACATAATATAAAGTGATACTGAGATACTATTCTAGATATGTTAAGCTTTGATAGGAGAAGGTTCATTTCTCTTTCTTCAAAAGGCATGAATTAGGGGAGTTGAAGAAGAAGATTCTTCAATGTTTTTAAAAATTATTGATAAAGATATATTTTTTATTTTTTTTAAAAAAAGCACATCAGGGACTAGAGATTCAGCCTGTGTTGGATGCAGTCGTGTTTCTCCTGAAAATGCAGGCTTGCCTTGAACCCGCCGGCCTAGGTCTTTGCAGTGGCCAGGAGTGCATTTGTACACTTAAAGCCTATTCATCAACTGTGTCTGTTCCTTGAGAGGCCTGATCTGGCCACAGCGGTACATGCCTTAGTTACACCTCATTTGAATTACTTTAATGCACCCTACACAGGGCTGCCTTTGATGTGAGTTTGGAAATTTTAGCTAGTGCAAAGAGCTGTAGCCAGTGTTAGCTGGAGCAAGTTACAGGAATAATACAACATACCTGCTACAGCACCTCCACCTGCTACCGGTCCCTTTCTGGGCGCAATTCAAAGTTCTGGTTATGACCCATAAACCCCTATATGGCTTGGGTCCAGGCTATCTGACAGAGTAATTCTCTCCATAGGCTCTTCTCTCAGATCCACAACCTTCACAGCCATGGTTGGTGGCGATGTGAGACAGGGCCCTCTAGGTGGCTTCCCTAGCCTGTGAAATTCCCTTCCTAGATTGGCCCAAAAGGTCCCATCCTTGCCGTCCTTCCTTCAGCAAGGAAAAACTTTTTTATTCAGACAGGCTTCTACAGCAGAAGGTTTTTCAAAATTGGTGCTTAAAATATGCTGGGTTTTTTGAAAAACTGAATTGTTTTTAATTACTATTTATCTTTTTAAAGTACATTTTTTAAAATAAGATGTTCTAATACTGAAAATAGTTTAATTCTATTTTAATGTTTGCTTTTTGTATCATTTTAGCTGTCCCAAATTTTGGAAAAATGCAGGAAATTAATAAAGAGAAGTAGTAGCATTAGTCATGATTTTATGCATTCCAGTGTTTTCTCACAGTGATCTTTCAAACATGTTCCAATGGTTCTTGGAATACTTCAGAAGCTCATTTTCTCAATGAGAAAATCTGGAATAGTAGCCAAACTTCCGTGAAACACGGTGTAGCAACCATTCCCAACAAGTACAGAAGAGAAGATGTCTGTCTTATCTCATTACTTTTCTAATTATAATCCAAGGAATCTCATTATAATCCAATGTTTGATGGTCTTATTTCATTCCTCATTTGTGGGACTTTCTGCTTATGTTGGCATATGGCTGTGGAGGAGTTCAGAAATACACTTCTCAAATGTGTACAAAACATTTCTTAAACATTATGGGGAGAATGTTTTTAAATGATGCATACTTCTGAAAACATGAACCTGTCAGGCAAAAAAAAAAAAAGGAAAGGATAGATCTCATCACGTTTAAAAAGAAATAACAACAGTGGTAGTGAACATAGTCCAAACATGGACCTGGAAAAGGAAGTATCTCTGTGGATGTGAAGTTTCTAGAATTGTACACCCCATGCTCAGTTTCCTATGAGCATGTTTTATTTCATCCCATTTCTATACCAGATAATGAATTGTTTTCTTTTTTTCTGCACGTAGAAATTTGTGCACGTTTTCTTGTGATTTTTTTTTTCAAAATATCTAGGTTTTCTGAAAAGGTATAGATGTCTTTATGCACATTGTTTCTTCTGAAATGCATCACACCTCCTGCAAACGTATGATTTTTTTCAAGGTGACATGCATTCCATCAGTAGACTGGAGTTGTGAAATAGGTATATCTATACAGAAATATGAATCCGTCAGGTTCTTTTTCTTTCATCCCTATCCGTTAGCCTTCTAAATTACATTTCTGTAGGATTGCATGTGCTCTAGGGCATAGTTTTAGTCCACATGGAACAATCCTAAGAGGTTGATCAGGCATGTCTAGCATCTTGTGTGAACTCAGTATGTGCTATAACATACATCCCAGTACCCTCTTCAAATCAGAACATACATTGATTCACAGCAGACAACAGCAGATAAATAGGAGTTCTCACACTGGAAAGTTACTGTGACTCAAAGAAAAAAAAGTACAATTTGAGCGAAATGTCCTCTGCAAAACTTCCATCTGTAATAAGCTTTATATTCATAGCCCCTCTGCCTTGAGGCAGACTTCAACTTACAGTGACACTATCATGAGATTTCCCTGGCAAGCTTTATTCAAAGGAGGTTTGCCACTGCCCTCCTGTACTGCTGAGAATGTGTGACTTATCCAAGTCCATCCGGTGGCTTTCCATGTCTGAGCGGGAATTTGAAATTTGATTTCCTGGTGTGCTAGTCCTACTGATTCTTCTGAGATTGGGGGAATGGAAATGATCCCCAGATTAAGCACAGCTGCTCACCTCTGACTTTTAGAATCCATTGTTGGATTGGGGGAGCAGCATTTATTCTTGAAAATCATGGTGGGTAGTTAAATATTCATTTTTTTTAAAAAAAAAAAAAGTATTAAAACATCCAATACTTGTAATTAAATAACAGATAACAGTTTGTCTTTCATAATTTTTTAAAATACAATTAGATTAGTATTGTTATTTTCTAATGTAGTACAATATAGGTGAGGATCTATTTACATTCATATCATGAGCCACATTTTGTAACCTTCATTTTTTATTACTATTACTGTTCTTATCCACGTTATAGTGTTACTATCTTATAAAATCTTAGGTATTTCCTCAGTTTGATCCCCTATCTATATTCTAAGTGTACAATATCAGCTTCCTGCCTTCTCTTGCTTGGTTTGTAATTGATGGCTTAAATGTTTCCTCTGTATCTGTAATTGACAATAGTGGCTTGCCTACAATTAAAAAGAAGATTTAAAGTCTTTAACATTACATGACTATCGCTTATTTTAGAACTATCTTTTCCATTACTCTAAGTAGTATATCTCTTTATTTTACCACGTTTGCTTATGGCTTCAACAGTCATCAGTCAGGAAATATCAAAGGTACCCAGATATTGTTTCAAAGAGTTTTTGACTGGAGCCCATTCTCTATCATTTTCCCCCTATGTTTTTTCCCTTAATGCTAAAGTTAAGTTGTCTAATATCAGAAGTTCCATGAGTTTGATTAGCCATTCTTCCGTTCCTGGAATAACACTGTTCTTCCAGTATCTGCCATATACAATTCTAGCTGCCATAACCATGTATAGCATTGTCCTCCAGTCCTCGCTGGAGTCTTCATTCTCAAAGACTGGAGTCTCCAGTCCTCATTGACATCTTCTCTAATTCATGTAACAAGTTTAATAGGAAGATTTTGGGGGACAGTGGAATATTTATCTGTAGGATTTTGATTATATTTCTATGTATATTTTTCCAATATTTTCTTGCTGTAGAGTATGACCACCACATATGGAAAAACATACTGTTTTCCTCATTACACTTCCAGCAATTATTTTTCCTTGTTCTGTAAATTTTATTTAGTCTAACTGGGTCTAGGTACCACCTAGACATCAGTTTAAGTAGATTTTCTTTCAGATTTTGGACTTATGTGAATTTTTGAGTATTTTTCCAGCTTCTTTCCAAATTTTCTAGTTTTATTTCATGTCCGATATTTCGAGCCCGTTTTATCATTACATCTTTCATCACTTCTGTTTCTAATTCTTGATCAAATAGAATCTTATAGATTTGAGATGTTAAGTGGTTGGGTTTCTCAAAAATGGTCTTCTCAAACTCATTCAGTTGTTTGTTTAAAGCCTTCAAGCTTTAGATCCATTTTGAATTTTTCTTTTAGTTGTAAATAAAGAAACCATTGGCAGTTCAGTCCATCCTTCTCTAATTCCTCTCTTGTCTTTAATCTCAAAGAAGTCTTATCTTCTTCAATTATAATGTTTTTATATTTTAGCCATCTTTCTTTTGGGTCCCTCCATCTTCCAAATAAAGCCTCATGCAACGATAATCATTGTGAAATTCTTCTGTAAGTTTTACGTTTGTATTTCATCCAGATTGCTAGCAATGAGTATCTTATATAATGATGTGCAAAGTCTTTGTCGATCTTTGCTTTATTGTACCAAATGTTCCCTCCCTCAACTGCCTTCTCTCGATAACCCTCGTTCTCACCAAGCACACTTGCGCTGTAATATTGATTCTAGAAATCTGCTTGTCTTCTCTCCCTGTGGTGTGTTTGTCCTCCAGTATAAGGCTATTTAATTCATACTGGCTCTAGTTCATATTCCTCCAATGTTTGTATTTATAAAAAAAGTAAGAGATCAAACAGTAGGTAGATAAATATTCATTGTGATGACTGTTTTGTATCTTTATGTACGGAGTAAATGTGACAAGGAAACCTAGTTTCTGGGATGCGACAGCAGCAGGAAAGGGCTTTTGGACTTCCTGGGAGCACATGGATAGCTTGTAGTGAGGCACTGGATGTTCACCTAGATGGGTTTAGAAAGGGTTTGCCAAAACATCAAAGAACAGGAACACGGTGGTTTCTTGCAGAGGTGGCCCTTCTTTACTATGGTTGCCAAAAGCTATCACTATTGGTGATATTAGTAAAGACTGATGGGAGTTGCAAGCAAAAAGATCTATATCTAGATCACTCCTGCTCTACTATATCATGCACAGATCCTTCAAAGAGGAAAAAAGCAAACTCTAGTCCCACCAACTCCAGCAATCCACCACATCTACAGCAATACCCCACATTGGAGCAGAGACTATCCAGCTCAGGTAACAGCTCAGTTGGCAGCAGCACTGGCCTTCTTTATTGTATAGTTAGCTAAAGCTCTAATAATTATACCTCAATGCTTCTAAAGCTATATGATTTGTGGGACCAGAGTAGATTTTTCCCAATATACCAGGGACTGTCAGCGTATTTGTGCCCATTGGCTAGAGCTACATCTTTCTTCCTGAAAAGTTTCTAGAAATGTTCTTTCCTGGAAACTGTAGACCAGCAGCCAACAGCTTGCACAACAGCACCAGTCCAAGGGCTACCATTTTGAGTAACTCCGGTTTATAGGAGAGAACAATGGATTTCTCTGGATGCTCAGAACCTGGCATTAAAACGAGGACCAAATTGTGTCAGGCAACCCCCCTCCCTTTCATCGTTCCCATTTAATTGCTACTAACATAGTTGCCTGCTAGTTTACAAACTCTTCAGCAGGAAAGAAAAAACCTGAGTAATTACTTCCCATTACTATCAGAATTCAGCATTTGTATGACTATCATTAAGACAACAGTATGATTTTTTTCTTCTCTTTGGGCAAAGCCTAAAGGCAAACAAAAGCTAATTAGCCACATGAATGTCATTTTCTTTTTGCTAGTGTCATTTCAGCATGTTCACCTGGGGATGTAACCAAACTGGAAATAATGCTATGCTATTGTTTTGTGTGATCATGGTATGAGCTGATTAGTTTTCAGTGCTTCACACTGTTGAGAGGGTTATGTAGTTGTAATGACTGGATAAATCCCCGAACTGTACCATAAATAATCAATGAAGATTTTTTACTATCCATCTTTGTGTTTGTTTTCTTTCCATTTAATTATTCGGCAACCAACAGCTTTCAAATACAAACCATAAGAGGCAGAAATATAAACAAATAAATTGAAAATAAAAGTATGACTCACATTGAGTTTGGCTTTCTTTTCATTCGCCAGAAGAATGTACACATCAAAGTGATTTGTTTATTTTTAAATTAGTAATCATAATATTAAGTTAATGCTAAGGATTTTATGCAAAGAAGATGATAGCCTATATTAAGAGACAGAACATTACCCAAACATTGAATTTTGCCCTAAATCTCCTTTTTAAATGGAAAAGTAATGGATAGATAATAAGACAAGCTGTTTTGTTAGCCACATCTGAAGAATAGAAAAGGACTACTGGAAAATTCCATTTGCTAACATTAAGGACTGTAGAAAAACTTCCTGATATCCAGTCATGATCAGACATCTTTGTGACTGAAATATTTGGGTGGCAAGGGTTTAATCTTAGGTGCCACTTTGTAAAGATGTAAGGCAGGGGTGAAATTCATGCAGTCCTCTTGTTGCAGTTTGAATGGCAACTTCCAGCATTCCTTACTACTGTAATTCTGGATAGAGGAACTGGACAACAGCAGTAAAGCCACATGATTTCATTCCCAGATGCAAACTTTGGTGAACCAAATGGCCACATGGCTATCACATTTAATTCATATACAAGGGGAAAATTGTATGAAAGAGGAAACCTCTTTAAATGGAGGGGATGATAAAAAGTAAGGCCCTTTCTGCACGAGGCGAGGGAATCGCTCTGTGTCGTTACCTACCGCTTCTTCTGGGGTCTGAAGCAACTCGGACTATCCCTGAAGCCCTTCTGTAGGGCTCCTCCTTGGTCCAGGGAAAATCAAAGCAGTGCGAGGTCTGTAGATCCGCACTGCTCCAGCTTCCAAAATGGTGGCTTCCAACTTCCAAAATGATGGCTTCCAGCTTCCAAAATGGTGGCTTCTAGTTGGTTGTGGGTCCCAACCAACCACTGAAGCTCATCACACCTAAAACCCGCCCTCCACAGATCGCAGGCTCGTATTGGTGCAAGCCTGTGAATCTGCACAAGAGAGCAGGAATGCAACGGAGTGTTCCAGGAAAATAAAGACCTGTTTTTTCTGGTCTTTCAAAAACATGCTGGAGGACCACTTGGGGTTGTCTTGGAGCACACTGAGGTGTGGATCTCTGGTAAGTAGTCTGCTCCTAGTCCTCTCCAAGGTGCAGACGACCTCCCTGCAAGGACGCACTGCCCTGTTCTAATTGCCTGGTGCAGAAAGGGCCTAAGTTAAAACAAAAAGCTGACAGTGTAAAAACTCTCCAGAATAAATACGGCCAACTCAGAACCATAATAGAAACTAAGTTAGATTGTATAACACAGCTCAGAAAAGTTAATATGGAGTCATCAGGTGGGGGGGCAGGATTCCTTAAGGAAGCAAAGATCTAGAGGTGTAAAACAAAACAAACACAAACTTATACAAAAGAAATGCAAGTAGACAATAATGGACGCAAAAAAATGGATTCTAATTAATGTATCACAAGAAACATTAGGGTGATATGCTGTTAGATAAGGGATACAATCAGGAAAATGTTCTTGTTCTCATGTCCTGTTTCTGGGCTTTCCATAGGCATCAGGTTGGTCTCTGGAAATACTGGACAAAACATACCTTACGTCTGATCACGTAAGGCATTTCTTATTTTCTTAAGACAATACCAAAGGTTTCTCGTGAACTTTGCAAGAGAGGGGGTTCCAAAGCTGTGATTCCAACACAAAAGACGGCCTCTCTGTCACAGCCACTCCCGTGCTTAGTTGATCTATAGTTTTCTGCTGGTTCATAGATATCTGCTGGATGCACATAATTCAGTGACAGCTAGTGGCTTCTATGTCACTGAAGTAGTAAATATACTCTTGGTTTAGCCTATATTTTAATGGAGCTATCCAAGGTGCTGCTTCTTATCCTCAAAACAAGGGGCTAGGTCCTCTGATAGATCCTTTAGTATTTGGATTAAAACCAAAAGTGTATTCAGTACCCTGACAGAAGCCACCAGCCTCTACTGACATTATAAATACTACTTATTCACCACACAATACTGTTATCTTTCATAGCTTTCAAACAGAGT
The DNA here is from genome assembly GCA_948472985.1 of Iguana delicatissima. Lineage (NCBI taxonomy): Eukaryota > Metazoa > Chordata > Lepidosauria > Squamata > Iguanidae > Iguana > Iguana delicatissima. The sequence continues at coordinate 1,381,209 of CAOKZL010000065.1, forward strand.
GTGCTGTTTCTTTTAGAAGCAGCGAAAATGTGTCCTCAAATTAGCTGCATTTGATGGCTGGAAGTTAATTCATGTAGGAAAATTGGATTGTACTTTTCTTATCAACCACTGCTACCTTGATGTTGTTCTGAAAAAAATCCATTCCAGTTTGATAATTTCAAGTGACAACTTTGAAAGTTTGCTATTCATCTGCTCTTAATCACTGGAAGCTTTGATATCCATCAGTTGTGTGACAGGAGTGTCACGGCCCATTTCTTTTTGCAATAAGAAAATGGGTAGCAAGCCCTTGTTGAATTTTGCTTTTGCTGTAAATATCTTTCTGGGATGAAGGCTGATCCTTCACAGTGACTCTCTCCATAAACCAATGATTTAGAGAGAGACATAAAATAAAATGGGGTCACTGCGTGACAGTGCAGATTTAATGGAGGCATCTCTCTTTCTTCCCCCTCTCTCTTTCTTGGCCAATCCAAGTCATTTTGCTGCCTGAGGCAAGGATATTACTCTGCCCACTGACGATGAAGCAGTGTCCTCCACCTCAACTATTTTGTGGGGCACTGGAAAAGCTAACTTTCACTTCACCCAACATCTGCTCCCTATGGACGATGTCTCATTTTGCCCAATGGCAGAACTGGTTCTACTCTCTCAGAACCATAAAAGATGAGGAGCAATCTGTGGGATCACTTTTCCCAAGGATGCCTCCACCAAGCAAGACTGGGCACAATGGGGGGAAAGTCTTTTGAGTTATGAAACCTGCTTGAGGAATTCTTTCTGGAACAATGCTCACCTGGTACCTTTGTGGATTAACTCCCAGGCAAAGAGTGTTATTTTTCCAAAACTTTGAACATCTCATTTTTGTTTGTTTTATTTCTACTGTGATTCTTTTTGAAATGGCATTTTATTATAAACTGTGCTGGAAAGAGAATACCAATGCATGTAGCAAGGAACTTGAAGTGGAAGGAGGGGAGAGAATAAAGAGAAAGATGATCATGTAGACCAAGGGTAGATGATAGGGTAATGGGCAGAGGCCATTTTTCAAACCCTCCCCAGCTGTACCCCAACATGCCTCACTTCACTCAAGTTTTGTTTCCAGCCATTTTCAGCTATTTGCAGGGATTTGAGAATCAGGGAAGGTGGGCAAAGCAGGTCCTCTGCATTTTGTGGTTGTTTTGATCTCCCTCTCCCATTTTTCAGGCTGAATATATAGCTCAAAGACTTTTTAAAAGAAAAGTTGAAGGGACTGCAAGTCATTGAGGGTCACAAGAAGAAGACAGGGGGCAGGTTGTAGCCCACAGGCAGCCCTTTCCCCACCCTGATGTAGATCTAGGAATCCCCTCCCCATCTTTTTTTTTTGTAAGCTAATGTTTGTTGATATGTAAAATGCAACTCTTAAGCACTGCTTCCCTCCTCCTTTTCCACTGGAGTTATATTGTGATGTTGTAGAAAGAGACAGTGCTTACATGGGTTTTCCATAATGGACATTCTTTGTTATTGTTATGCCTTGTAGGTTCAGGATACACAAGGTGGCTTGCAATTTAAAAGCAGATGCAACGTGGATGAAAATATACAAAATCATTACGATGTAATTATGATGAAGAACAATCAAATCAAGAAAGTTCAATAACTCAAATAATTTAAAATATATTTGAAAAGATTAAAAGCAGGAAAGAACCAGGAAAAAATCCCTTTGTTTAAAAAGAGCCAATTTTTAAATGCCCTTTGGAATAGAAAAGTCTTTGCCCATCACTGGAGAGAGAGACAGGAAATGGCGATCCTAGCCTTTCTAGGAAGAACATTGCAAAACCTAAGAGCAGCCATTGAGAGGTTCCTTCTCTGCACCTCCAACAGACATAATTGTGAGGGTCATGAGTATAACAGAAAGCCCTCTCTTGAAGGTTCTTATTTCACAGGCAGGTGTTACCTTGATTTCTGGGGTCCCGTGGGGGACACCTCAATGTACTCCAAATACTGGGGAATGGCAATTAGCCAGAGCACAAGCTATAGCAATGCAAGAGGCAGGGCAACTTAGCAAGATCTTAAACCCAATGTTTACGGGGTCAGGTCAAGCCAAAAACCAAGCAAAATTGCCTAATAAAATGATTTTATTGAGGGGAATTCACTCATGCATGCACACAAGATACACACAATCACACATTCACACAAGAGCTATCTGAAAGAGAAAGGGAGGAAAAATTATAGAGAGGCTGAGGGATTTGGGGAGATTTATAATCACCAGTCCAGAAGAGTAGTAAAGAGCAGAAATGTATTTTGGCTTCGGTAGGACCTAAAGGCAGTTCTCATTCAGGAGCCAGATGGACAGAGTGATGGGTAGATCTTCAAGAGTGCACTGGGCCTCCTCAAATCAGGGGTATTTATATCCTGAAAATGGCTGTGAAGGTTCCAGATGCAAGACAAAGGGAACCTGTTGAGGACAATGAGTCTTTTGCCTGTGGATGGGCTTAGTGCTTTGATTGACAAAGGCATGATGGATGTTGCAATAGCTGTCTATTGTGGGTGCTGTGACGACAGAGGAAGGAATCCAGGTGTACAAGGGATGGATATCTGTCAATCAGTGTCCTGGTGGGCTCCTCACAGTTGGATTCCTTAGAAAAGTCCAGCTTCTATTTAAGCCTATTATCCACAGGAATGGTGTGGACAAATGACTCATCTTCCCTAGGAATTTTGGAGTTGACCTATGCTTCTCACATTTACAGTGAAATTCTTCCCCTCGCTCAGTTTGACCTCTGTCTCCTTTCAGGCTTGAATTTGATATCAGAGCCAATAAAATGTGTTGCCAATTACATATGATGCCAATTAGGTATGATGCCCATCCAAACCATACTGTTATTGGGGACCCTCAAAGCAGGGCCTTACACAGGTTTGTAGGGAGAATACAGTGCTTGAAATAACCTGGGCCAGAACCTTATATGGGTTTATAGGTCAGTACCAGAGCTTTGTATTGAACCTAGAACCAGACTGGTACTGCTGTAAAAAACAAAGGAGTCATGTGCCATTTTACAGCCTGGCTGCATTTCTTTCCACCAACTGAAGTTTCTAACACTGTTCAAAGACTGATCCATGTAAAGCATGCCACAGTAATCCAAATGGAATGTAACTAAGATATGTGTAGCATGGCCAGATCTGCAATCTCAATAAATGGGTAGAGTTAGCACACCAGGTTTAACTGTGCAAGCACACTGCTGGACATCTGGGCTCAGGACTAAATCCAGGGATACCGTCAAACTGTGAACCTGCATCTTCAGGAAGAATGTAACCTCCCCGCAATCCAGCACAGACTGAATTCCTACTTTTCAACCAAAAGCATTTCTGTCTTTTTAAGACTTGAATATTTTTCACTCTTATCCAGTTCATTATTGATTCCACACACTGATTTAGACCAAAATGGCTTCCATGGAATTCAGTAGAAATGAGAAATAGAATTGGCTGTCATCAGCATACCAGTGATGGGCAGCAAATCCCAGCCTCAGACAACCTCTCCCATTGGTTTCACCTGTATGTGAAATAGCATGGAGATCAAACAGAACTTTGAAGCGGTCCAGTGCCAAGCATTTGAGCAAGAATCTTATGTCGCCATCCCTCTAGAAGGAAATAGAGCCATCATAAGTCAGTTTCCACAAGTCCCACGCCAGCAAGGCAGCCCAGAAGGATGTCATGGTCACTGCTATCAAAAGTCACAGACAGACCTAGCAGTATCAACAGAGGCACGCTCCCACTGCTCATTTCTCAATGAAGATCATTCACCAAGGCAAACAAGCTGTTTTGGTCCCATAGCCAGGCCTAAACCAGACTAAAGTGGATAAAGATAACACATCTCATGCAGAAACTCCTGGAGCTATGTGGCTAGCATATGTTTAATACCTTGCCCAGAAATTGAATGTTGGACACCTACAGGTAATTATTCATTATAGAGGGATTCAAGGGAATTTTTTTTAAAAGAGAGGCCTTACCCTTGTTTATTTTCTTTACAATGGAAACCTGTATTGCTATAATGAGGCACTAACGGCTTCCTTCACCTATTCAGACAGTCCGCTCCTGAGCATTTTTCTGAAATAGGAAAGGCAAAGATCTAGTGCACATTTAGCATCTCTAAGCTCTCCAGAGATTCTGTCCTCGTCCTCAGGCTATACAAACTGAAAAATATCCATTGTCACTGCACAATCAGGAGCCAAAGGAATATTTACTGCAAGTGCATCAACTACAGTGTCCAAGTCAGAACAGCTCTGAGCAATTTTATCTGCAAAATGCTGTGCAAACTCTTCACAGCAGCTTGTCAAGTACCCTGCATTCTCATCTCATGATCCAAGATGTAACAGACTTCTGACCACTTGAAACAGCTCCACTGGGTGCAATTGTGTAGATCCAATGGTAGCAGATAAGAATGATTTTGCTACTGTTACTATTGCAAAGGCCTTCAAATAGACTCCAGCCCACGTGCAGTTTGGCAGAATCCCTGTTCTTTACCTTCAAATAGACACCCTTGAACCCAGCAGATTGTGAGACAGGTCAAGGGAACAGAGTCATCATATACCACTTCAGCTCTGCCTCTCCACTCTTAGATATTACCTGCTGCTGCACAAAGAACCACGGTGGCCTGAGAGAGCTTACTCCTCCCTCCAGCTTCGTTCTGCCAAGTCTCTGTTATACTGGCTTGTTCAACATACTCTTCCAGAATCAAGTCTTGGATAGCTGTTGCTTTCCAATTCACTGACCTGGCATTCTCCAACAGCATTTTCCATCCAAGGGGACTGTTATCAAGGCTGTTCAGGTTATCAGAACTGAGGGACAGTTTGGGAGCAACTCAAACCCTGTTACATTCCTTCCTCCCATTTATAATACAACTGTCTCCCGTATCTCCCTCTGCCTTCTGTAACTCCAGCTTCCCTTCAGTCTCCCTGCCTCCATTTAAGAAAACGTATCCTACATTTTGTAGGCAGAGAACATACTCATATAAACAGTTTAGAACACACAGAAATATATTATTCCAAAGATCAGGAATTAAATGCAGTGATCAATCCTCCATTTTACCAAGCAGAGAGAGAGAGAGACCTCTGTTTGCCACAGACAACCCCTCCAATGTCATCACTGCTTACAGCGGCAGTGTTGGAGTTGGAGACAGAGTGAGCTGGGGACAGAGTGGCAGATAGCTCCTGCTGACACAGATCTCAGTCCTGCAAAGAGGAATACACTCTGAATACACAGTCCAGAGTCCTACTGGTGAAGCAGAGGCAGCAGCAAACACTCCTCGCTTAACCTTTCAGACATCTGAAAGTCATGGAAGGTGGCCCTTACTCTGCCCATGGTCCTCTGTTCAGAGTATACTGCACCATGGCTTACGCTCTCCGGCATTTCTCAGATGAAAACCAGGGTATGTGCAGCCCAACAACAATGGAGTGTGGTCGAGATGGCAAAAGCTATTAATGAGGAAGAACAGGCAAGCAAGACAGGAGTTTGCTTTTACCTGAGCCTGCTGGGAAGGGAAAGATCCCTCTTCCCTTCCTGTCCTCTCTCCCAGTTGTGTTAATGGAGTGTAAACTACTTTCGTGCTTTGAACCCACTTTGTAGCAATCGAAGTAAGCTGAGGACAAAGGAGGAAAGTGGGAGGAGGGGAAAGAAACTGGGTCATTTTGAAAGCAACTGAAAAAGTAGAACAACAGAGGATTGGATGGGACAGTCCCAGCCTAACTGGAACATTTGGAGGGTATGCTGGCTCCATCCTATGAAATCTTGGGATTTATAGTCTGGTGAGATACTTGTTTGAAGGACTGTATCTGTCTACATGAGCCTGCTGGAGCTCTCAGATCTTCAAGAGAGGTCCTTCTCAGGCTCATTTTGTGATTACAAGAGAGAAAGCCTTTTGGGAGCTGCTCCCAGACTTTGGAACCCTTATCCTGGGGAGGCCAGCCCCCTTGCTGTCCTTTCACCAGCAAGTAAAAATATTCTATCAGACTTTTAGAAATTGGCTGATTGGATTTTGCTGGTAAGTTGTGCTGCTTTGTTGATTTTTCTGTGGTTTTTAATGAATTTTAACGGTTTTAACTTTATAGAGTATTTGCTTTTCACATAACTTTCATATTGATAGACTTTCACTGATGTTTTGATATAGTTTGGTGCACTTTTTAATATAACTTTTAACGAGCCACTTTGAGTCCCGATGTTGGGAAAAAGACAGGATATAAGTGAATAAAAGAACAGTCATTCCTGTTATTTTCAGAAATGTAGTTCAGGGGAGCACACTAGAATTCTAAAGCAAATAGGTTGCCACACTGACCGCTGTGCTATGTGTCCATCTATAGGAGCACAGCTGGAAGCTTCTCTGCTGCCTCACCCTGTGCTCTCCACCAGCCGACATATATAGATGTGTTGACGGAGAAATGCAGCAGCTGAAAAATGGGTCTGGGGTAAGGGAGAAGATATTAGAGTTGTACTGAAAGTAATGCCTGTATGCCATTTTCTCTGAACCTATTATTCCAAATGTGATGTTATTACACCACCAGACAGAGTAATGCTTACTGCATGACAGACATAGTTTCTGCACTTCTCAGCATTGCATAACCATGGATATGAAGCAGAAACAAAGAGCAGTCATCAAGTTCTTCACCAAAGAAGGATATACTGCTGCCAGTATCCACAGAAGGCTCAGAAATGTGTATGGTGAGGTGATAGTTGATGAGAATAATGGGTGAAGATGAGTGAGAAGGTTTAAAGAAGGTGAAACCACTGCTGAAGACAAATCATTTAGTGGAAAGCCATCGACAGCAGCCACCAATGGAAACCATAACAGGGTAGATGACATGATTTGTACAGACTGGAGCATGACCGTCCGAGAGATTATTGAGGAACTTGACTGTGTTCACAGTACTGTCAAACAGATTATTCATAACCTTGAATACAAGAAAGTGCGTGCCAAGTGGATTCCTCACTGACTAACAGCTGGTTTAATAGAGAAGAAACTGTACATGTGTGCAGAACTGTTGACAGCATCTAAAGCCCATGAGGACACCTTTTCCTGAAATGTTTGCACTGGTGATGACTCCTGGCCATACCTGTATGACCCAAGAATCTGTCCATGAAGTGGTGGCAGTCCACCTCCCCTAGAGCAAAGAAATTCAGCAGCCAGCACTCAGCACAGAAGATTATGGTGAATATCTTCTGGGATGACAAGAGGGTGATTTTGCTTCATTTCCTTGGCAACAATGAACAACAACTGCTACACTGCATCACTCTGGCAACTTTGGGAAGCCATCCATAAGAAAAGACCACAGAAACAGCTGGATGCAATCTAGTACCATAATGCATGATCCCACACTTCTTTAGCAAAATGACAGGTTCTTGCACAAATGGAATGGTCAGTGGTGATACATCCGCCTTATAGTCTCATTCTGGTGCTCTCAGACTTTCATTTGTTTGCTCAGATGAAGGAAAGTGCTTTCAGGGACAGTGCTTTGATGAAGCAGGTGAAGTGGAAGACACTGTCGCACACTGGACCAAGGAATGCCCGAACGAGATTTTCCAAAGTGGATTTGGTGAGTGGGTTCAAAAGTGATGCAAGTGCACTGGTGGAGACTATTTTGAATAATACCACATTAGAGACAAAGAGTTATTTTACACATGTACGTAGCTGCATATGTCTCATATTGTTAATAAAGAAGTTGTCAGCTGACAAGCATACTGAACGATATGACACACACACACCCCTGCATTCTGGCAGAACTTTACACTATGGCCATTTCCGCCCAACAGTGTTACAGTGTTATTATTCCACTTCCAACATCCTGTGTAATTCTGAGGTTTGTCGTTTACTGAAGCCAAAGTGCTCTCTGGCTGAAAATTCTAAATGCCTTTCCCTAAACTGAACTAAATCCCCAAGATTCCATAGGATGTTGAAAGTGGAATATTATAACAGTGTAGTGTGGAAATAGCCTATATCTTCCTCCTCCAGGATCTCTTATCTGTTACAGAGAACAGGAGTCTTGCCCCATATTCCTGATAGCAAAAAAGTTAAAATGACAGGAAACTGCTGTAACCATGCATTGCAGAAATGCTCTCAGTTAGAATTCTTTCCTTCTGCTCTGTCTCTGAATGAATTTTTAGAAACAATGTAGGAGTTTTGCTGATTGCCAAATTCCAGAGTATTTATTCCTTTCGGTAATCATAAGCTCAGCACCAAACCGCTGTACTCTGCTGCTATAAATATTAAATATTCTAACAAATTGCCCTGTAGATTTTTATCTAAATGGTGATAGAGAAATTATTTAAAGAAATAAGTAGGATCATGTACATTCAGCGCTTGCAGCTGTGCTTTGCAGTCAGTTTCCCCTCCTACATTTACTGATGTATGTTGATGTATCTGCTTTAATTTCTGTAAGCTGCTGAGTCCCAATTATGGTGAGAAATCAGGATATAAATAAGAGTAAGAATATCCAATGAAAATCATCTAGCTTTGTAGTGACTAAGAGAAGCCTAAATGGACACACACCAGTGTTCTAGATTCAGGAAGATAAAAACCTGCCATAGGATATCAGCCCATAAGAACTAGGGTTGCTTTAAAAAAAAAATCACTGTTAGTGACTTCCAGTAAAAAAATTGACTTGACCTGCATTTCTTGGATTAGTATGGGAATAAGATCATAATTGTCTGCTCTTCCTTATAGTTCTCTGAATTATGTGATGCAATTCTCAGCTTCAAAAACACATTTGAATTGCCATACCAAAATACATTTAGTGGGTAAAAGAAGGGATTTATAACACAACAAAATCCAAAACACAAAAACATGACGCCTTTATTGGCCAACCAAAATGCAGAAAATACATCCGGCGGGCTTTCAAAGCTTCCACATTTCAGCTGGCCAATCAAGATACTGGATTTTTTGTGGATTTTGGATTTTGTTGTATTTCTCTGCATGGCCAACATGGCTACCTCTGAATAAGTATTCAGAATGTATAATGTGTACGTAAAATGTGAACTGGAAGCCAATGGTGAATAGAGTGTTGGACAGAGACTAATTGACCATGGAGCTCAGCAAGGAACATCCAGTCAGTCGCTGTCTTGTGATCTAACCTCTCTCACAGAGTTGTGAGGATAAAAATGTGAAGAAGAGCCATGTATACCACCTAAATGTAATATATAGATAAATATTTTGAATTAAAAATGCAAGTATAAATATACCTTTTGTGAAAAAATACTTCATCACATCATTTAAGTGCACTTGAGGTTAAATCCATGAGGTTAAATCCATGAGGATTTAACTGCAAATTATGTTGAAAGTGGAATGGGACAAAACATATGAAACTGCCATAGACTTATACATCCATCCCTGCCTATACCATTAAAATGAAAAACTGGCAAGTCCAAGGAGGGAGGGGTGTAATTCATTCTGCATCGTTCTCCCAAAGCAAGCTGTCTAACCTCAAACAATATGGGACAAATTATATTTTTTTTCCTGATCATAACCTTTCTAATTAAATTGGCTGCCATCCATCTTCCTAGTTAATTTGATGGCATGCCTTGCCAAAAATTGCAAGTATTAGGTGTTCCTAATACTTTGAGATGAAAGCATTCAGACCAATGAAGTTATCACGTTTGACTCTTTTTTTTTTTGTTTATTTGTCTTTATCAGCAATAGCGAATGGCAGTGGTTCTGAGCCTTAAATGTGTCAAAATATTAATTATAAGAGCCTAACAGAAGGGAAATGCGTCTGCAGAATTTTAATCTTGCAATATTCCCCATGGGGAATTTCTAATCCCAGAAGCCTTTCAAAACCACCAGAGAAAGCATGATGGGAAGCACATGCTTTAGTGATCTTCATTTAATTAAACAAAATTCATAACTGGGAGTTTTAAAGCCAAAGTATTTTGTTCATTAAGAGGCATGGAACATGTTATCACAGTGAAGTATGTCATCTTGCCAATTTGATAAGAGAGGGGAAAAAATGAGAGAGTCAGGGGAAAGACGCCCATGGCTCGCTAATCCCACGGTTTCTCTTGCTTTGTATATCAAGCCTTAATCGGCTCATATTATGGAATCTCACACAACCACATCCTGAAAAGGGAGGGAAAAAAGAGGAAAAAGAGAAAAGAGGAGGGAAAGTTATGCCCGTGTTTGGATATCCAGTGGCTGTCTATAAGAGGCATAAACCAAAACAGAGTAGACTAGGTAATCAGATTGAGGTAAATTGGCTCTGAATCAGTTCGAGTTGAAGAAGAATATTTCCTCAGGCACTGAATCAAGTTCTGAATTAAACCTTTTGGCCACTACAAGAAAAGATCCATTAAGTGTAAGATTGCTTGATGTAGATGCATGCCTACATCTGGTATGGAAAAGAAAGGCTTGATAAAGAATTCCTCAATCATTTTATAAGGAAACCTCTACTATTAGTATGGCGAAAGATCAAGAAAAAATTCTATCAGAAAATCCCTTTATGGATTTCCCCCCACAAAGCGTTTTATGCAAGATGGAGAAATCCTGATGAAAAATTGTTAAGGTACAAGGATTTAATCATGGAGGGGGAAAAACATGAGCAAGAATTAAAATCAAGAGAATTATTGGAGGAGGAGGGTTTTCAGTGCCATTGGTTTCTGTATAGACAATTGAAAGAGAGGTTCCTTATAGATAAAATGACAGAAGGTATAAAAACAGAGACGAAAGAGGAAGATCTTGAGAAAATATTTTTTGACTCTAATAAACAAATGGTTTCCAAATTTTATAATATACTTTTAGAAAGGGAACTGGAGCCTGAGCAAGTTAAGCCAAATATGATTGTGTGGGCACAAAACATTGGAAATGAGATATTGTTAGAACATTGGGAAAGAAGTTGGCGAGATACGATAAACTTCACAGCCGCTCAAAATTTGAAAGAAAACCATCTAAAAATGTGGTATAGATGGCATTTAGACCCAGTTAAATTAAGTAAAATATATAAATTAAAAGAAAATAAATGTTGGAAATGTGGTAGAGATAATGGTACATACTATCATATTTGATGGTCTTGCGATAAATCAAAAGTCTTTTGGAAGAAAATACAAGAAATATTGCAAGAAGTGTTAGAAATAAAGATACCCTACACTCCAGAATTATTTTTATTGAATATGCTAAATAAAATTGGACTAAATGATAGAAATAAATATTGGAGAATCATTTTGTATATGGTTACAGCGGCGAGAATCGTCTTTGCAAAAGAATGGAAGAATGACCAGACTCCGAAGATTGAGGATTGGATAGTTAAAGTGATGGAATATAAAGAAATGGATAATTTAACAATGCTGTTAAGAGGTAAAAAACAGGATGAAAATGAAGAAGAATGGAATAAAGTAGAGAAACTCCAGTCTTTGTTAGAAAATTGACTAGTGGTAAATGTTATGAATTAAATATTGAGACAAATGTAAATATGAATGTGAAGAACGTGATTGAAAAGGTCGACGGACTATTGAAGCATAAATTACAATAAGCTGAATGAAATATGAACATTATTGTATTAAGTACTATATATTTGTGTAAATAGAAATGGGGTGGGGGGAAACCTCACTTATGTGGTGATATTTGAGAAACGTGAAAAGATCAAAGAATGGGAATTAGATGAGGTTAAGGAAGTCTAATTGTGGTATAGGGAGAATTTAAAAGGATGAATATTTCAATTAAGAAATGTGGAACTGATATATATTCTCTCGTGTGTTTAAAAAAAAAACTTTATGAGTATTCAATTTTTCTTGAATTGTAATTGTAATGTTAAGATGGTATAAATTTCAAGTAACGCTTTGGAAGGATGTAATTTTAAGGTTTTGTGTTTTAAAATTAAAAAAAAAAGTGTAAGATTGCTTGGACAAGGAGCTCTCCATATTAGGAATTTGCAATCCTGTCCCACAAGGAATCAGATGATTAGCGCCTCTAACCCTCTATTGTCAATTCTGATTGGCACTGGCATACCAGGTTTTCAGATAATATTATTTCACAGCCCTGTCTGGATATCCTTGATATTTCCTAATCATCTCCCATCCTCACACTAACCTAGTCTGCCCCTGCTGGCTTCCAAAATGAAAAAAAAGATTTGATGGGTCCAGGGTAGCATGGTGATTAAAGTGACCTGTGTGCTGTATAAAACTTAGAAGTATGTTTATATGCATTTATGTACACTTTGATGTTGTTATACATAAGGAAATCCATTCTATAAGGGTATTGCTGTTGTAGTACATAAGGCAAGAAAGAAGGAATAGAAGGTAAAGCTTTCAACTTGACTGGTGAGATTAGACAGTTTTTATGAATGAGTTAATGAGATACTAGGCAAAGACATTTTATAAGGCATTAGGTCTATTTGTCATGCTAGGTCTTTCCCCCATCTAGTGCAGAAAACAATCAGTCTTTCCTATCTGAGTAATATATTAAGCTAAAGCACGTTAAACTATTAAACCCCATCGTCACTGGAAAGCCCTGAAAATTAGTTTAAAAATTGAATAATTAGACCCATGCTGTGATGACACTGAGTACGCTGGTATTGCTTTCAGCTTGTTCTTGGGAACATTGTGCGGCCTTCATTAGCTGCTCTTTGGAAATTGGTTGCTAAAGAATGCCCTAAGTTTTCCATTAGATTTTAATGGGAGGGGATGAATTATTGCTCATCCTATGATCACTTCCATACAGCCAAACCCACAATTCAGTATCAAGATGAATGATAAAGATTGAAACTGCTCTCTTTGTATTAAGTGTGCTTCTGCAGGCCCTGGTCTTTTTCTGAAGCTTATGGCCCTTTCCGCAGGATGCTGTCATCCCGCAGTGGCAACAGGAGAAGGACGAGACCACAACAATGTCTTACAATGATGTCCGCACGGTCTTGTCCTTCTCCCATCCCCAGGCAGCGCAATCACGGAGTAACCCATTGACAGGTTTTCCCTGTCAGTGGCCCCCTCAATCACGCCATCATCCCCATCCCCACACTTACCTGGTGTGCGGAGGCTCTGGAAACCAACGGGCACACTTCTTCTAGAAACCTCTTTTTTCTAGAACTTTCTCTTTTTTCTATCCAAAAGTCGGGGAGGACTCCTTCCCCGAGTGAAAATGGGATACTTACAGGCTCAGTTTGCCTTGAGCAAAATGTGAGAAGCAGCAAGGTGGAAAATGAGATTCTGGAGGTCCTGCAGTACCTCCAAAAGGGCCCTAATCCAATTCATGTGGACAGGCTTGATTTTTTGTTATATACTTATCCAGATAGGGAGGTGGCAATTTATTTGTCTAAAGGTTTTAGGGAGGTTAGTTGGATATCATTTCAAGGGATTCAAAAGGCTTATTTTGCTAGGAACTTATATTTTATTGATGGTTTAGAGCAGATTTTTAGGAATAAGATTGCCAAGAAAAGTGGCGGAAAGTAGGGTATTTGGCCCCTTTTCTTCTCCTCCAGTTAGCAATTTGAGGGTGTCTCCCTTGGGGTTGGTTCTCAAGAAGGCACCTGGTGAATTTAGATTGAGTCACCATTTGTCTTTTCTGAAGGGAGACTCAATTAACGAAGCTATTCCATTTGAACTGTGTACTTTAGGTACGCATCTTTTGATACTGCTATTAGAGCAGTATGTAGGGATGATATAGGGGCAGAGTTGGTGACATTAAGTCAGCATTTTGCCTCCTTCCAGTTGATCCTTTGGATTTTGAATTGCTAGGAGTTTCTTTTGAGAGGCTTTTTTACATGGATCAAGCCCAGCGGATGGGGTGTTCCGTATCTTGCAGTGCTTTTGAAAAGTTTTGTACTTTTCTGGGAATTGCAACTTAGATCTGGTTTGAAGGAGCTGTTCATTACTTAGATGATTTCCTCTTCACTGGTTCTGGGCATTGTGCTCTTTTGGTGAGGGAATTTTATTCTTTCGTGGAGGAACCATGTATATCTTTAGCTCAGAAAAAGACTGAGGGGGCAGCCACTTCTTTGGTTTTCCCAGATATCGAGACTGATACCATACAGCAGTACTGTAGATTGCCTCTAAAGAAAATGGAGGATTTAAATAGGAGAGTGTCTTCCTTTCTCGAGCTTCATGAGGCCATGTTTAGGGAGTTTCAGGAGCATGCTGGACCTCTTAATTGTGCATGTAAGGTTGTTGCTCCTAGCAGGGTCTTTTTGAGGTATCTGTGTGCCCCTATTGCTGGAGTTTAAAAACTCTATCATAGGATTCATTTGTCTAGTGGAATTAGGGAAGATTTATTGGTCTGGCAGAATTTTCTTGCTTCTTTTAATGGTGTTTTGTTTTGGAAGGAAGAATTGCATCTTCATGATGCATTGAAGGTGTCTTCAGATGCAGCTGATTCTATAGATTTGGCGTTTATTATTGGTATGCTCAGCGTTGGCCAGAGGAATGGGCTGAGGCTTGTTTGCTGAGTAATTTAACCTTCTTGGAGTTTCTTCCTATTGTTGTTGCACTTTGGATCTGGACAGAGGAACTGGCCAACTCTTCAGTGCATTTCTGGTCTGACAACATGGTGGTGTCCATGTTATCAACACCGTGTCTTCTAAATTGCCCAGGATTATGTGTTTAATCAGAGCTTTTACCCTGCAGTGTTTGAGATATAACGTATTGTTTACAGGATTCCATGTGGCTGGTATGGATAATGGGACTGCTGACAGTCTTTCCCATGGCAGTGCTTTTGAGCACTTCAGATAGCTGGCCTTAGAAGCAGACCCTGGATCTGTTCACATGCTGGAAGACCTATGGACACTTAGAGGGGTGAGATAGTGCAAGCCATTGGTCTCTTATTAGCCCCAGTACCAGGGGAGGTTTCTAGAAAACTGGGAAGGATTTTTGAGCATTTTACAAAAATAGGGGAACTAGTTGCTTCTTGGCCTCTTCCTGTGAAGCAGGTCTTGCAGTATTTTGTGCATCTCAAGGATAAGGTTTGGCACCCCAGTTTATTAGATCTAAGTTATCAGGTTGGCTGCAAAGACTCAGGGTTATGAGGATTTGGTGTTGGACTTTAGAGTCTGCATGGCCTTGGAGGGATGGATATGGTTTAATTGGCAAATATTATTTAATTGGCAGTATATTAATTGGCATTGATATAAAATGGAACCTGAAGTGATGGGAAAGTCAAGCTGGAAAGAGGAAAATTATTGACTGTAAATGTGAAATTGCAAGGTGGGTCAGCCCACACACCCCTCTAGGCACAACCAAAGTCATTGTCAGGCAGATTATGAGGCAACTCTGGAGACAATAGGCTTATGTTACAGCTGGAATCTCTGTGCAAAAAATCACCAAACTGTGATTGTTTTAACCCTGATCCCTCACACCTGGATGTTTCCCTGCTTTGCCTTCCCCACCTCTCACAATACAAAGCTATTATGACAGCCATTACCCCTTTGTCACCTAAACACTAAGGCCATTAACTCTATCCGGACCTCATTGTTTGTGCATCTCCCACTGTCTACTTGGCTGAGAAAGTCATTCACACTCATACCTGCAGGGTAGTTTTTGGGTATAAAAACCCTCTGTTTTGCGTGATTCGGAACAGTCTCTTGCCTTGCTGAACGCGATGCTGTCACCTAGATTTCTGAAGAAGAACTGTCCTTCAGTGCTTGCCTAAGGCACATCATCACTTTTCCTTGCTTCTGTCTGGTTCAGTAATTAGTACCTGAACCCCAAAATTCCACTATCCCCAACTTTCCTCCCTTTTCCTTATGTTAATCCTTGTATGAGTGCGTGAGTGTTTGGATCTTTTGCGTGTGTGTGTGTGTGTGTGTGTGAATTTCTCAATAAAACACATTTTTAGTTTACATTCTGTGGCTGGTTCTTTCCTGAGTCACCTTATAAGCATTGGTGGAAAGATTTCATTAAGCTACCCCTCCTCTCACAGGCCTCCTAATTTTGAGCTAATTAATTCCCTCTGTCATGTGGAGGTACTGGCATCGCAGATGGGCCCCTGAGTCACTCATGTTTTGGGGTAACAGGAGAAGAAGATGTTGACAATTATTGCCACCATTACCAGTGAAGGTAACTATATATACATATGCACGCACACTAGATTATTACAAATTCCCAGGTACAACTTCTATTCTCTCATGTTTTGTTCCCTCTGTATTAACATCAAGATAAATAGAAACTGGACCCACTGGGCCCTACTCTGTGAAGACTTGCTGACTTGCTAGTTCAGAGGTGGAAAAACTACAGCAGGAATGGGAGCCAGAAATCAGTTCCAGTTATAACTTTCAGTTCCTCAGTCTGATTTCAGGCCCAAGTGATTGGGGAGAGGGTTTGCAACTAATCCATCACAGTTAATCAGGCAAAAATATTCCTCCCAACAACAGTATTTTAGTTGTTACATCTGGAGCTACTCCAAGAGTGGCAAGTGAGATATTTATGTTTTGAGACAGTTATTTTTGCCCCCAAAATTTGGGATATAGGGTCTTTGTGAGAGTAGTAGTGGTTGGGGGAGTAAGAAAATAGAGCTGTGTTCATATTTGTTCCATTAGCCACAATTTCCCACCCTTGCTCAAATTCCTTTCAGAAGTAGAAAGGTCAACATCATTCCCACGGACAGTCAACATTGTTCCATGTCACCACCCAGCCACTGATCATAATATGTGCCATGCATGTCTAAATCCAAAGATGCATAGCTTGCTATTTAGCCAAGAAGCATCTCATTTTGAATCCTAAAATTGTCCTGAGAGTGAAATTACCTTTCAGTGTCTGATTGTGCCCTAGGAGGTTTCTGGAGTGTTATTTTGTAGTTTCAGCCTGGAGGGGTAAGGACACCTAGAGCCACAGGCTACCTTCAACCCATTCTTTCCCCTGCTGTAGAAACCAATTAGCTAGTAAATAGTTGTGGTATTGGAATGAGGAAGCTGAGATAAAGAAAGAGTGTTCAGAAAATGTGAATTTATTCAACTTTCTTAATGTCTGAACACTGGCTCTCCAAGGAGGAAGGCGAAATTCATTTCTCCAGGGAGCAGACAAGCCCCAGTTGTATGTTACTTATTAACATGGATGCTGTCTCCATTAATACATGATTATAACAGAGCACTTTTTAATATTGGCCATAATGTGAGCTGGATTCAGTTATCTGAGACGACAACAACAATTACAGAGATGGATTCTAAAGGGTTCATTTGTTCTGGAGACTTGGAACATTTATGTTAAGCTTCCTGTTGAATATTTTACCAGTGGGGATGTGGAATATTAAAAATGCTGGCTGGAATCCTGATAATACTTTGCCAAGCTATTTGTCTTGCTCTTGGCAAGACCAAGTGTTTTGCTTAACTTTTTGGCCAAAATTACAAGTTTTCTCATGTTTATTATCATGTTACCAAGCGTTGCCAGTTTAGATAGGGCTGAAAAACACAACAAGTGTTTTATTGTATATGGTTCTCAGGAATAACCATGTAGTAACCAACTGATGAGAGCCAGCATGGTGAAGTAATTTGAGTGATTGGAGACCAGGGTTCAAATTCCCACTTGGCCATGAAAATCTGTTGAGTGACCTCAGTCTCAAGAGAAGGCAAAAGCAAACTCCCTCTGAACAAATCCTGCCAAGAACATCCTGGGATAGGTTTGCTTTAGAGTCAACATAGGTTAGGAATAACTTGAAGGCACACAACAACAACAACGGTAACAATAACAACAGCAGAGACAACTCTGGTTGCTCTGGTGGATGACCTACACAGAAAACTAGATGGGGGGAGGTTGTCCCTGTTGATTCCACTGGACCTTTTAGCAGCTTTCTTTACCATCAACCATGGTATCCTTCTGGACCATCTCACTGGAATGGGACTTGGAGGCACTGCTTGACAATGGCTTCATTCCTTCCCAGAAGGGCGAACCCAGAAAGTGGTTCTGAGACTCCTGTTCAGTCCCCTGGTTTATTAGCCTGTGGGGTTCCTCAGGGTGCTGTTTTGTCCCCGTGCTATTTAATATATATGTGAAACCCCTGGAAAGTTTTGGGGTGTGGCATATTTAATACGCATGTGATACTCAGATCTACTACTCCTTTCCACCCCAATATAAGGAGAGTGTCTTGGTTTTAAACTAGTGCTTGTCATCAGGAAAAGACTGGATAGGATGAACAAATTGAAACTTAGGCCATTTCCGCACTAGATGCTTATAGTGCTATTATTCCATTTTCAACCTCCTATGAAATCCTGGGGCTTGCAGTTTAGGGAGGGGCATTTAGAATTGTCAGCCAGAGAGCTCTTTCACCTCAGTAAATGACAAACCCAGAATTCCACAGGATTTGGAAAGTGGAATGATAGTGTTAGAACAGTGTAGTGCAGAAATAGCCTTAATCTAGACCAGTGGTTCTCAACCTGTGGGTCCCCAGATGTTTTTGGACTTCAGCTCCCAGAAGCCCTGAGCATTGACCATAGTGGCTGGGGCTTCTGGGAGCTGAAGTCCACAAACATCTGGGGACCCACAGGTTGAGAACCACTGATCTAGACAAAACAGAGGTGCTCCTGGCCAGTCAAAAGGCATATCAGGGAACAGGGATTCACCCTCTTTTAGATGGGGTTACATTCCCCCTAAAAACACAGGATCACAGTCTGAGCATTCTCCCGGACTCAGCTTTGAACTTGGAAACTTCTATTTTAAAGCTCGTGCACCAACTGTACCCATGCCTTGAAATGCCAGGTTTGGCCACAGTGGTCGATGTCTTAGTTACGTCCCATTTGGACTACTGCAATACTCTCTATATGGGGCTGCTTTTGAAGATTGTTCAGTAACTTCAGTTAGTTCAAAAAGCTGCAGCCAGAGAGCAGGTTACAGGGACTATATTAATGCCCTGTTAAGAACAGCTCCAATAGCTTAAGTTTGCTTCCAGACCCAATTCAGTTAAGATCTATAAAACCCTATGTGTTCAGATCCAGGCTATCTGGCAGACATTACCTCCCTGTACATGCCTGATTGGGTCTTGGGATCATCAAGAGAGGCCCTTCTCTCAGTTCCATGACCATCATAAGCACGGTTGGAGAGGACGTAAGAGAGGGCCTTTTCAGTGGCTGCCCAAGGCTTTGGTACTCAGGGGTGGCAGAATGCCCGCTCCCCTTGCTCTCTCCTTCCATCTGCAGGCAAAAAACTTTTTTATTCAGCCAAGCCTTTAAATCAGAAAGTTTTTTAAAGATTGTATTGTTTTAAATTGAATCATTTTTAATAACTTTTAAAATCTTTTTAATAGCATTTTATCTTTTTAGCTAGAGATATGAAGTGTTTTCATAGTGTGATTAAATTCTTTTTTGTTTGTTTTTTACTGTATTGCTCTTTTAAACTGTAAGCCACTTTGAGTCCCAATTTTGGGAGGAAGACAAAATACAAATAAATATAACAACAACAAGAAGAATAGCAGCAGCAACATTACTTTCAATGTATAATAACCTGTAACATCAATATTATATTTTTTCTGTAATGAGCAACATTTATTTTCCCTTAAAATGTGGGAGGAGGGCATTTCATGTGATTTATGCTGTTTGATTTTATTTCTTAAACTTAAAAATGTAAAAAACATATATAATGTTATATGTCAACAACGTGTTAACAATGAGTAAGTTCAACTGGAGTAATGGGAGGCAAGGAAGGCCAGCGAACATGACAGATCACAACTAATGAGCTATTTTTAACAAAACCGATATTTCAAGCTCTGGGGCAAACTTCTTATTTCATGCAAGAGATCCAGTCTATTTATGACAATCCTTGAGATACCACTTAAGAACTGCAGCTTTTAGGGACATACTGTGGCAAAAACCGGGGCAAGGAGACATATTTACTAATTTTTTGTAAGTTATACAAAGTGATATCCAATACCTTCTTGTGGAACTGTTCTTCCATGACTGAGAAAGAACTGCCGGATGCCACTGGCACATACTTGCACACCGGGACCCAAACAGCCACTGATTGGCCAAGGTTTCGTAAGGAAAACTGTCTTGCACTGTTGGCTGGTTGGGAGCTATCACCCTGCTGGACCTCTGGCAGATTTTTCTAGCAGAACTTTACTGCTGTATTCATGTCAGATCGTATCACAGCCTTAGTCTGCAGCAGGAAAAGGACAGATGCCATGTTCCAACATTTCATTGGGGGAGGGGGAGATGTTGATCAGAGCTTACATTTATTTATAGATGCTTGGAAGTTGCTCTTTCTGGGTCCTTCATCAGTTTCAAAAGTGTGTTCTGATTTCTAGCAAGAACCCCCTGTGAAATATTCTAATTTGATGACTTTATTTTTTTTTTCCTGACTTGACTTGGAAAGCTGTTTGGTGTGTGTTTTTAAAAAGCAAAGCATGTGAATAAGAGTTGGAACATAAAAACAAGGAATGGATGTTCTCTGTGTATTGGTATGTTTGCTTGTAAACAGTGTTCAACCCAGCCCCCATCATCTTGTTTAGATAATTCCAGCATAATACTTTGGTCCTATATAGAAATACACTCTCAAGTAAATGGTATTACACTTTTATAATAATCTGATTATCCCAGATTTAAGGCAAGCGGATGCTGGCGAATTTCTTTTGTATGTTAGCTCATGCTGCCATCTAGTGGATGCCTCAAAATGTCACACTCAGCTAATTTTGGATACGGCAGGAATGGCAACCTGATCTGGTCCTGCTTCTGCCAAGTATTCTCCTCTCTCCCCCAGCCTCTGTGAACTGACAGGTCCATTTCCTCTTTCCTCTCTTGTTTTCCAGTGACTGGGTGCTAAGCAGGACAATCGCTATGAGCTCCCTCCCTCCTGGAATGTTTTGCCAAACTGAAGGCTTGAAAACTGTTGAACAACTCCAGAAATGCGTGCTGTGAGACAGGGAGGAAGGAAGGGAGAGAGGAAAGGAGTCCATATTCTGGCATGAATTACTTCATAAGGTTCAGCATGAGAAATGGATATTGCCTAGTTCTAGCTACGGTGAAGAGAAGTTTCTGTTAATGTGGAAATCTTCCGTATAAGCAGTGGTAGAAAAACAGGGCTCTTGCTTGCATGGGAAGTTTTCGTTCAGAGAGGAATCACTCCACTTCAGCAGCCAGCTACAAGAAGTAAGTTGTTCTCCTAGACTTTCTGGTGGCCCTCCAGTGGTCCAGGATAATTATGTAACCTTGTCATGGGGGTGGCTTCCCAGAACCTGAGCCATACTGAAAGGGTAGGGAAGGGGGTGAAGAATTGTTGCCCCTGGTAAGCTGTCTAGCATCTTGGTTAATGTGTGAAGGACTTCCTTGCCCTTGCTGCCTGAAGAAGATGACATCAAAGGGTGAGCATCTTCTTTCTAGAATGATCCTCTTCCTCAAAGCCACACCCCCTGGTATCATCCATTTCCCAACTCTTCAGATGTCTGAAGTTCTGCCTTTCTGTAGGGCTGAGCAGGGGTGGGACTCTGGAGAGAAAGGCTGAAAAGCTGGTGGACCAGGCGATGGGCTGGCTGTGAGATGAAGGATCCCTACCCCTGGTCTACGTCACTTTTCTTTTAGTCACTAGCAATGTGGTGAAGTATTTTTTAAAAATGAAAAATAAGACAGGATACAGGGAGTTCAACCTGCTAGGGGTGCAGTGTCCTTTCACAAGCTTTTACCTCTGTTTCAACTGTATCAGTTTAAGTTACCCGAAGTCCCTTGAACTAAAGCTCATTAAGAAAAACAGAACCCTTTTATTATACACTGTAATCTCTTTATTGCCAGAATCACAAATGAGAAGATAAGGTATGCCCCAGTAGCCTATTAGCCCCTCTGGATTCTGTGTTTTACTCTCTGCCTTAGTGGTTTCCATAATAATCGCTCTGCCCAGGCCTCTCATCACTGCTGCTGTCTCCCCTAACAGCTACTACAGCAATTGCTTCAGGGGATTCCTAGGCATGCACAGTGGTAATGGACACAGCCAATTAATTTTCTCTATACCCTTTACATGTGCATAGTTTTGCTCAATACTGGCACTGAATGTCAAGATCTAAATTCCATTGTTTCCTCTCCCACAACCGACCCCTTCACATCTATCTAAAAAAGGGATTTAAGAACACACACACAAAGCCCCGCTGGATCAAACAAGAGGCCTTTCTAAGCCAGCTTTCTACTCACACAATGGCCTACTATTATCTAGGAAAGGCCTGCTAGCAGGACATAATTGCAATTCTCCCTCCATCTCCCAGTCCCCAGCAACTGACATACAGAGGTAAACTGCCTCTGATACAAGAAGTGATATGTAGCTGTACTGACCACTAGCCACTGATGACCCAAGCCTCCCTTAGTTTCTCTAATCCCATAGTTAAGCGTTTCTTTCTTCCTCATACCCCTGAATAGGAGAAAGGGGCCGTGAATTTCTATCAGCTCTTCACTAGCTGCTGTCATTGCCCCAACTCCCTTTTCCAGGGATACCACAGTAGGAAAACTTTCTTCTAAGCAAGGAATTTGCACGTATTTGCATACAGCATCATCTACAAGGTTAATATGTATGGACCTGGGGAGTGGGAATGAAAGGTCTTTGGTAATGCCAGGAGCTTCCAGGAAATACTTTGGAATAAGGAAGACATCACACATATCTCTAAAGTAAGATTAGCTTTTACAGGAAGAAAACCTGCAATTACAGATTTTTTCTTTCTTTCTGGAGGTTCCTAGAGTCAATGTAAGCAGGAGTACTGTTCAGGCAGACATTTTCAAGAGTGTCATTTGTGGAGTCTGGGGTTCAAAGGGTCAGAGCCTCAGGCTCTGGGGCTGAACAAAGTCCCCTTGAGGTCCCAATCCAACCTTCTGTGTTTTCCTGATAGCCAGTCTCCCTTTCTCCATGACACCATGACCTGATGATTTCCCAGACCCCTCTCCTTCCTCCCCACAACTGTCCAGTTCTGAATGGCCAAAATGTTTCTCTTAAAACTTAGTGACAGGCAATAAGAGCTTTCCACTAAAATATGCTGGCATTTGGGCTCCTGCTGTTTTTCCTTTGGCCTCAACCGCCATCAAAAAGGGCCCCTGTGAGCTTCTCTATGAGACCAGGGGCTCGGGAAACCTATGGTCATCATGTAACAGCACTGAAGTCAGCTGAATTTTCATAGAGAAGCATATTACCAGTGGCACAAGGAATAAAGGCCCGGGTGTGAGGTTGCCTATCCAAGACAGATAGCTAGCTAGCTCATGCAGACTAACACAAGCACACATTAACATTGTTTAACCCATTGGTTTTGGCTAGCACATCATTCCCAAGTAACTCTCAGTACTTTAACTCCTAGAGCTGCAAACAGAAACAGAATTCTACTGTATTCTACTGTATTGTGTCACAATAATCAAAACATGCCCCTTTGATGGCTGGCGGCATCCATGTTAGAGCAGAAATAAATCAATCCTGGGGTTTCATCCAAATTTCAAAGAAGCTATCCAAGGTGCTGAAACCTTTTCCTAGAATATGTTCCGCCTTTTGGATAGCTCCTTTAAAATGTGAACAAAAGCCTGGAACAAGTTCACTATTATGTTGACATGGAAGCCACCAGCTGCTGCTGCGTGTCCCTGCCATCTAGTGTTCTGGTCGATGACCACAAAGGCACTGGAATGAGTGTTAAACCCCATTATATAACTGAGGTTCAGATCATGAATGATAGTGTGTGGAGTGCAATGCTCCACATGCACAGCTCAGTGCCTCCCCATCCAGCAGCTGGCAGTTTAGGGATGCTGTCATGGCATGTCTGACTGGGAGAGAAGGCCGTAACAAAGCAGCACCAGGCTGCAGTTGGCAAAGAAGAATGAGATCATTCTTCCAGATCACAAGATTTCATTCCAAAAGAACAAGGAGAGTGATCTCATTCTTTTCCCCCTGGCTGCAGTGAGGTGTTGCTTTATCACTTCTCCTCCCATTGCTTGCCAACTAGTAGACAGACATGGAAGCTCAATTGGGGTTGACACTGCCATGGCATTACTTTTAGATGTTGCAAGAGTAACTTGTGAATAGCCCCTCACATGGCATTTTTTTTAAAAAAAAATTATACAATCTGTCCTGTTTTAGATGGTGAGTGCCTTGGAGAGTACACCTAATATTCAAGAGAACAACTAGCAGAGAAACCAAGCCAGATCAGGGTTGAACACAGAGGCTCTGTAAGAGTAGAAGTATGATCAATGGTCTGCACATGAAAAACAGCTCAAGAAGTGTCCAAGGTGAAGCAGGGAGTCATTAGTAGACTAACAATCAAGCCAGAGGTCAGGAAGTGAAGGAGTAGGAAATGAAGAATGATGCTAGCAGTAGAACTGTTGTCTTGAAGCAAAGAGACAGGCTTGGCTGTGCTGACTTAACTACCTCTGAATCAGCATGGCTGGCTGATTATCTCTGTGTTTTCTTTTTAAATCATGCCAAGCCATTTCCTGCTCTTTTGCTTCTGTAGCTTTAATCTCCATCATCCTAAAGTGTGCAGTATCTCTGGCTCTTGCTCCTCAAGATTCATACAGAATTGTCCAAGCTCCGCTTCCAGGAGAGGGGAACCAGTCACCTCTCAGTCTGACTACAGCCTGTAATCTGGAATATATTCTTCACTGTCCTCATCAGAAAAGGCTGCTTCCTGGTATGACATGACCTAAATTAGCATAATTCTGAGTTACTCGTGCCTATGTCTCCAGCAGGTTTCCATCCTGTTTTATCTTAATAATATTTATCTAATATCTAATAAAATTAAATGAGATCATCAGGACACTGATATTTATTGTCTATCTGATTTGTATCCTTACCACACTATCACCACCACCGTTACTATCATGTTATGTTATGTTAAGTTAAGTTAAAAGTTTATTGATTAGTCAATTGACCGTATCAAACAATTAACAACAAACATGATAAAATGTAAACGCACAATACATAGGATACAATGCATAAAATGTCATGGAATAAGATAAATTAGACGAAATGGAATGACATATATTATATTAATTAAATTAATAGTAATAATTTATTATCTTATAATAGACTAAAAGGTAATAAAATACAGAACCAGCATATATTTAGATAAGTTCATCACTTTTACATGCAGCCCTGATATGCTCAATAAAACATCTTCTCAGTTGAATAGCCCTACCTATGAATTTAGCAGTTCTAGTTACAACATATGTATTTGTACCTTGAAGGAAGTGGGCTAACTGTTTATTATGGTCCCAGTGTGTAATTCTGTCGAGTATTGTCCGTAGGTACTGGGCCCTTACTGTGTCATATAGTTTGCAGCTGAATAAAACATGGTCAGTATCTTCTATTTCAGATGCCCCACAGACACATGTTCTCTTGATATATGGCACTTGATGGAATCGTCCATATCTGACCATGGAATCTACCTGCTCGAATCTTGCTTTGGTTAAAGCTGTTCTATGATATTGGGTCAGCATTACTATCGTGTATGATTAAGGCTATTTCGGAACAAAATTTGTGGCAAATTTGTGGATATCAGAGGTTGAAGCATGCCTGGACATAAGCATGCTGTCACCAGAAAGCCAAGCCTGAACTCTTGTTTGCCAGTCCATTGCATTAGCACCAATGGCTTAATGCATACAACATGGAGGAGGCATCCATACAATTCCTTTCAGGACAAATGGCAAATAAAGCCTATCCTCCCCAGAGGGAAAAGTCTTAGTTCAGTGGTAGACCCCATGTTTTGTTTGCAGAAAGTCCCAAGCTAACACTTCTGTGGAGGGCTTAGAAAGAAACCTCTGTGAAATGTTGAACAGCTCCTACCAGTCAACAGTAATAAGGAAGGTGGACTAAAAATAGATCTGGCACAAGGCAGCTTCCTTGTGCTTTTATCAGACACTGCAGGGTCTGACTTAAGGGCAGATATGCCAGACGAATACTTAGAAGTGCCAAGTTCAGAGAGTGGTAGTTTAAGGAACCAGCTCTGAGTTTTAGTCAGATTTTAAAGTAGCTGTCCAGGGTGCTGGACATATTTGAGGAATAAGGTTCTGCATCTCTAATAGCTCCTTTAAAGTTTGGACTAAAATCTGGAGTGAACTCACCACCCCATTGACTTGGAAGTCATCAGCCACCACTGAGTTATAGGATGCCAACTTCCTGGTGTTCCAAGTTCATTGTGGGTGAAAAGAATTTCAAAGTATCTCAGATGCTCTGCTAGCTCATAAAATCAAAAAGCATGCAATGCACAGACTGTAAAATGGGAAATTATACTTTGAATATTCTACCAAACAAAGGTCTATGTTTGTTTTCCTTTGACAGTTCCTGAAAACCAATTTCCTATTTGAAATGTTAATGTGTCCTTGAAGAAGACTGCTAAAGACAGATGACTGTCCAGCTTCACTAGTGTGTAAAGCACAGTGGCACCCACAAAAGGAGGATTTCCCACTTCACCTTATGTCAGATGTGTGAATTGTCATTTGCAGCTATGGTTCTCCGCTCTCACCCGATGCACATACCCATGTCACACTACAGAAATCCCATGATTAGGGTGCAATGGCATTGCAGCAAATTGCTCTCAGTGGAGAGCAATTTAAATTTTTCTTATGAAAAAAGTGAAGGTCATATTCTAGATGGGGGAAGCTAAATAAATGGATGGCTCCTCCAACCTGGATGATGGAAAACATTTTTAATATACCTTAAACATATAGTATAACACATGTCAGAACTGGGCATAAATTTTCTTGACATGAAATTATACTGTTTAATGAAAACAAGCCACAGATGGATGGGAGACTTCACTTGAATGCTTTGTCAACCCTCATCCATTCTGAGGATACCTGACAACAATAAAGACAGAGGTAAGAGTAAAGCTCTTTCTCCTCAATTTTACACGCCATTTGCTTGCCCACATTGACTCTTCAATTAGATGAACATTTCCCAATGTCACATGCAGCACTGGGGGAGAAAAGTGGTTTTATATATTCCCAGAATTGATTCATGGGAACGAGTGATGTATGAATGTTTTATAGGTTGATGGATCCTGTCTATGAATGCGGAGTTGGTTGTACTTGGTCATGATTTTGTACCTTTCTCCTCCAAAATTCTAGGAATACAGAAACATCTCATGACTCCTGCAGTCACAAGGTGGCACCCAGAAAGTCCCTATTTTCCTCCAGCACCCTGCAGTGACTTCTGTTCTCTAGGGTCTATCTCAACAGCCAAAGACAACCAGTCCTTAAGTAAAATAGAGCCACTGGCAACTGGCAACAAGTTGCTGTCCATTGAACAGAATGCTGAGTTACACAAAACTAAGTTTCTTCCAAAAACATGTATCTCCAAAGGGGTCAAAAGTCCCCCTAAACAGATAGGTGTAGTGGTTTGAGACCAGGGTTCGATTCCCTGCTTGGCCGTGGAAACCCACTGGATGACCATGGGCATGTCACACACTCTCAGCCACAGAAACTCCATGATAGATTCACTTTGGGGTCATCATAAGTCGGAAATGACTTGAAGACATACAACAAAAACAATGAATAAAGCTTGAAACTTTTACACTTCTGGACAATAACTCCCAAAAATATCTAACCGGCATAGAGGATTCTGGGATGTATAGTCCAAAAAAGTAACATATTATGATCCTTGCATTCTGGGTTGGGGAATACGTGGGCTGAACATGTTGGTCACTTTGGTTTTCCTTCTTACTGAACAGTTCATCCTTTTTTGAAACCAGACAAGAAGTTAATTTAAGGGGCTCAGGGAAATGATGGAGAGCTTGCCTTCCTGTCTCCAGAATCTGCCACTGGGGGCGGTTCCCTCCCTCACTGCCTCTTGAGGCAGGCCATGGAAGGCCCCACTCTAGCCAGGTTGGGGCCAGAAGAAATGAGAAAAGGCCATCTTCATTATGTCTTACTTGTGGATGACCTTATTACAACAGTTAGAAACAGAATGGCAGATTAGATGGATCCTTGATCTAGTCCAGAATTTTAATTGTGATCAGTGCTAGATTTACACACAAGCTAAGTACAACATACAACAAGGATGGGAATGAACTGAGGGTGTCATTTTCTGCAACAAGTGACATTCCTGTCACTTTTAGGGTGGCTTTTTGTTGTTGTTTCATGATGAGTGCCCCGAAACACAGGTTAGTCACAAAGCTACACCTCCTGGAGGACTTTTGGCCAAATAAAGCATTTTTCAACAACAAGAACCACAAAACTTTTAATCAAAATTTGGGGAGCTCCAGGAGGCCTAAGTGGTGTTTAGGATTGTCCAAGGGCCATATGTCATCTACAAGCTGCACAATTCCAACTCCTGGTTTGGGCCCTCAGATCATAAGGCAATTTGAAATAACCTTATTAAGACAAACATGAAATTTTATAGGATCGTTTGAATAATCCACTTATCTTGGGAGGAATGAAGGGCGATGCTATAGGACCTCTTAACTTAGCATAGCTTATGGCATTGAGATGTCTTAATCAACCATGATTTTTATGCATGGAAACTGAAATTTTTTTTTTTACCATATTAGGCAGATCCAGAGCAGTGAAAGATGTGAAAAGTATCCAGACAGATTGTTCTGGGTGGTCACTGGCAGCAGGTGATGGTGTTCTCTCCACATCTTGAAAAGGACCTTCATCTCCCAGTCATTTTCCATATTGGTTGGATCAAATGTGGACAACAGGGACGTTATTTCTTACTATTTTTTTCTCAAAGGAAGTAATGAGCAATTTTAGCAAATTTCTTTCTGTTGCATGAAAGTCTTCAAAACCCATGCAGTTTGAAAAACCTATTTGCTGTTCGGGACTTACCCTGCCCCCATAAAAATTCCGTGTGGTTGATTTGTGGAAACAGTTTTCTGCAAAGAAAATGACATTTTCACACAGAAATATTGTCTGGCGTTGTGTATTGCAGCTAGAAATTCATAAACTAGAGTTATGGATCCATAACAGTTCTGTATTCAGTTATATGACATATTCATTATTGTGGCACTGTTGCCACGATTGTAAATGTCCCCTGAACCCCACCTCAAAACTCTAGGGAACTGCTCTGAGTGCTGGAGATATATTCTGCTACCAGTTAAGGCACAGCAGGATGACATCCTCAGTCCCTTCCCACCAGCATGCGAGGCTGCAGCAATCAGAAGCAGGAACCCCCTCAGAATTCCTCAATGCATAACAGTTTGCTGGTGGAACAGGGCTCAAAATGTTTTCCTCCTGCCTTCCAGAACAGACCTCCGTTGGTCAGACTGACTGCTAGCTGTTAAGATAGGTTTGGTGGGTCAAACCAGGAGAGATTACTTAGGCCATTTCCGCACTACACTGTTATAGTGCTATTATTCCACTTTCAACCTCCTGTGGAATCCTGGGGTTTGCAGTTTAGGGAGGGGCATTTGGAATTCTCAGCCAGAGAGCTCTGGGCCTCAGGAAACGACAAACCCCAGAATTCCACAGGATATTGAAAGTAGAATAATAGTACTATAATAGTGTAGGGCAGAAATGGCCTTAGTCACCTATTCTCAGCTAAGTCAGTAATGCAGGATCTTGGCCATTATCCTCTGTGCAGAAAAAGCTGTTCCCTCTGCAGAAAATGTTGTTATTTGAGACTTCTTGTTGTTGTGTGCCTACAGGTTATTTCCAACTTTTGGTTACCCTAAAGTAACCTAAGGTATCATGGGGTTTTCTGGGGTGAGAGAGTGTGACACATCCAAGGTCACCCAGTGGGTTTCCATGGCCAAACAGGGAATCAAACCCTGGTCTCCAGGGTCATAGATCAACACTCACACCAGTGAAGACCCTCAGAAGATCCTCTCCAGATGCCAGCCACAGATGCAGGCAAAATGTCAGGAGCAAATGCTAATAGAACACAGCCTCAAAGCCCAGGAAACCCACAACTCAGACCACTGTCTACGTTTGCTCAATTTGCGACTTGTTCTGTGCAGAGAAAACATTTTCTTTCCAGGAAATAGCTCTTCTTTTCCTAGTTTCCCTCTGGGGGTCCTGGAGCATGCCCTGGCATGGTGTGATCTGCTCGCTGGAGTTTCATGAAAATGTATTGCTCTTAAGGGGCTCAAGAACACATTCAAGAGCACAGGCGTTTCTCCGACTTTACCAAAACCCGACAGCTTCTACTCAGAAAGCTTTAGCTGAGCCTAGTCAGGTTTGGGTTTCACTGTAATTTATGCCAATAGAAAGTCCGCATTAGCTTCGGTGAGCTATTGCTAAGTGCTAAGGTCAGCTGCGCATTTCATACTTCAGCTGTACGGGGAAGAATTTTATAGCTTTTCAGAGTCATGCCGCAGCGAAAAAGGTTCTTTATGATGCCACAGACAATTAATTGAGGGACATTACCTAAAAACTAAAAAGGTCACACATGGAACATAATCGACACCTCGTAGCCTCTGTTGCTGAGTGCTGAAATGCAAATGAGTGCATTTTGGCTTCCTTAGAGTAGCATAACTCTTCGTCAGCCTTGAATTATGTTTCCATTTGCTTACACTTTAAAATACTAAATTTACCTCCTCCCCTCCTCCCTATAATATTGGTCAAAGTTGGAAGTGATTGCAGACTATTTCTTTTTTAAAAAGAGAGAGAGAAAGGGAGCGTATTAAGCTGCAATTATGGCTGTGTCTGGCACGAATGGAAAAGGAGTGTGGAATCTGCATAAAAGACAGTTTTGAATGCTTCAGTAAACCCTCTTAAGGGCAAAATAATAATGTTATGTCTGTGGTGTAAGAAAGATTTTTTTTAAAGGAACAGGGGCAGACCCAAAGGGTAAATTGGAAGGGAAAGGTATCAGAATTTGAGGTCAGGAAGAGAAGAACAAAGAGTGTCACTCTAACAAATTGCATCTCACTTAGGACACGAAAGACTAGTATATTCCATGTTTCTTTGACCTTCTGAAGTGCAAGGGAGATATGAACATGTAGCTCTGGTTTCTATTCTGTAAATTTCACCTGTGGATCTGATTGTGGATGCAAAGGTAGGTTTGGATTTTTGTTGGTTAGTTCCAATTAGATTCAGTGGTTGAATGGTGAGTCAAAATGTACAGTTAGCCCTCTGTATTCACTAGGGTTAGGGGCACAGGACCCCCACAAAAGTAGAAAAACCACAAATATCAAATTGTATGTGTGTATGTGTTTGGGGGGAGGGGACTGAGGCACAGTGGACAGACTGGGCACCCAGGGTCCAAATCTAATCAGGGAAAGGAAAGGGAAAGAAGATAGATTGTCATGATGGCCCTATACTTCCTTTCTTGCCCATCTCCTTCCTTGGGAGGAGTGAGCATTGGGAGAGGGTTTGTGGTGCTGAGAAATCAGATTATGACCCATCCTTAGTTGGTCAAGCAACAGCTAGTAGAGCAAGAAGAGGAGGATCAAAGGTGGGTTTTCATAGGGCTGTGCATCCTAATCAGAGCTGCCAAGAAGGAAGGGTCCTCTGAAAGAGAAGTACTTGGGCAAGGGTCAGGAGTTGGAGAAACTCACAAATAAATCCGTGAAAGTGACAACTGCAAATATGGAGGGACAAGTGTAATCATACTTGATTCAACCAATCGCTCTAGTTAATCATGTGACCCAGTGGGTGTTATCTCTTATGACCATCTCAGCACATAACAATCTGTTAGTATACTTATGGAACTTCTCTTTGTGCCCCCCACCCACCCAAGGGAGCTTTTCAGCACGCGCAATATGCCCCATGACCATTTAGTGGACAGGGGATTGCTACCCCAACAGGTGGGTGACTCAGATGTCCACCCATAATGCCAATGCCTCTGTGGAACAGTGGGGAATTACTAGCTCAAAAGGGAAGCCGGGGGGGGGTTAACCTTAACAGGATCTTTCACCTATGTATATCACTACTAATGCAGGGACACCAATTGGAGATTAAAAAGTATGTTTTATTGGGAAATATCACAATTACACACAGAATTCAAGCAGCCTCACAACCACACAAGGCTAACTGAAGGAAAGGAAGGAAGAATTAGATATCAAGAAGTTGGGATGAAGTAGGCAGTGAAGTAATATGGCTCACACTAAGGGCCTGAGGGTGGCACCAGAATGGGAATCTGAGCAGCAGAGTGACAGCCTATGTCCAGAGTATTATGAGTCATCTGGCACTGAAGGGGAGGGTGTTAATGGGTCTCTGGAAGAGCAAACAATGGGGTCTGGAACAGGCTAAGAGCCTTAGCATTAGGTGGCAAAGCACTGATGGGAATCATGATAGCTCCTTAGTATCTGGCCAAGTGAAGAAACAAAGAAGAATTTCAGCTGGAAGAGGAAATGGGTTGATGACCATCAGTTGCTCTATTTAGACAGTTTTGGGTGCTATTGTATTTGAAGGTTGAATTGTTGAGGGATTATCACAAGCTCATTAACACCAGAGCTTCCCAACTGATCCCTTGACTATGACCTGGCCATGCCTTGAGGTCCCATCTGACCTACTTTCACAAGTCTTCAGCCAGTCCTCTTTGCCAGCATGGTTTTTCAGCCATAATACATAATGTATAATTTATATTTTTATAATTTATATTTTATATTTCATACCAATAAAATAATGTTTGTCTTATGGAGGGGGGGTATACAGCATAGTAACAGGACCGGGGGCAGCTAAGCAGCACCCAGCTGCAATT
The DNA here is from genome assembly GCA_948472985.1 of Iguana delicatissima. Lineage (NCBI taxonomy): Eukaryota > Metazoa > Chordata > Lepidosauria > Squamata > Iguanidae > Iguana > Iguana delicatissima. The sequence goes on from CAOKZL010000065.1 coordinate 1,413,639, forward strand.
TAAAAATTGGACAGTATTCAAGCATGCCCCCCCCCGCCCCCGAAGCCACTGAATGGCTTTGGGAATGTGTGCAAGCTCTGTGAAGTCGCCTTGCCTGGGAAGGGAGGCACTGCATAAGGAGATACTGGATACCTTCTTGCACAATGGAATTCAAAGCACGTGCACTCATATAACCCAAGATTATGTGAGCATATGTCACCAACAGGATTGAGGCCAAAGGGTGGATTGCACTTAGTAATATCTCCATGGAGACAGCCCTACTATGTGACAGTGTGAAGCAACTGCCTAAGGCAGCAGATGCTACAAAATAAGCAGTGGAAGATCCAGCTCTTCAATGGGACCTGTTATTTAGTCATGGCTTTCAGCACGGGACTTTAATTTCAGAGACATGACCAGGTGCCTTATCTGAAAAACAGAAAGGTTGTTATCATATAGACATTAGTGATTTGTGGACTTCAGTTCATGATATATTTAAACTAGTGATACCACAGTAGCAAGATTTCACCATATATGCTTATCACGTTGAGTTTTGGACACTCCATGAGCCCATACAATTATTTTTGAAAGATGGAGTAGGCATCATCCCAAAGATATTAGACATTATCTTCATGGTGTTAGAAAGAGCTGCATTGCAAAGGCTTCACACTGGAAAGATAATGTTGGAACAGGAGATAGCGCTGGTTTTGTTTGTGCAAGGGGAAGGTGGAAGCTCCTAGCAGGTGGCTCATTCTGCCTCCTGGTGGTTGGGAGAAGTGCCATGTTAAGCCCACTTTATGGAAACATTAGGAAACTGGATTATGACAAGTAGACCATTCTTCCATCTAGTTCAGTTTTTACATCCTAACCGGAGGGTGTGTATTGAAATCGAACACATCTGGAGGACTCACGGCTGAGAAGTCTTTAGAAATGCCCAAAACTGAACCTTTTGCATTGTAAGTGTTCAGCACCCTGCCACTAACCTGCTATGCCTTTGGTGACAGTGAAAACATGTCACACAAATCTTAACAGCAAACGAAACTTCTACACAAGATATTTTAATAAAATTTACATTTAAAAGAGAAAAATGCAGGCCCGTGACTGTTCACACAGGCCTTCTACAAGCCTAATAAGGAAGGAAGAAAAACCTCCAGCTTCATACTCAATACACAGGTTAGTTAGCATGCAGCAAGCCATTTGCCTCAGTACATTTTCTTTACTTGAAGAAAACGCTTTTATAGCTCAGCGGAGGAGGAAAGATTTAAATAAAGTTATGAGAGAGAATTTGATTTGATCATCAGTTTAAAGAATGCTGCAGTGGTAATTGGAAAATTGAATCCTTACCAGGATTCACTGTAAGGAGAGTAAAATTTGGCATGCATGAAATGAGATGTTACTGGCCAGGTGATTCATCACCTAAAGTGAGTTTGCCACAGCTCATTTGTTTTTGCTATGCATTCCTCCCCTTTCTCCTTTTCCTCACCCCGATCTTAGGGCTGTGTACATGGACATTTGTTTTCTCCTTTCTGTTTCCCTGTCAAACCATTGCTCATTGTCAGGCCTTGGTGGTTCATGTTGCTAGCTTTCTGTGGAAGCTCGCTGTAGGGAATTTGAATTAAAGACATTTTAAGGAAAGGGAAAATATTTAATAAGTAAAGCCCATGTCAGGTGAAGAAGAGGGGGCCTGCTAGTGATGTCTATAAGACTGCAAGGAGGAAGAATGAGAAAAGTAAAGTCAGACATGACAATACCATGGCCATTTCCGCATTGCACTCTTATAGCGCGATAATTCCACTTTCAACATCCTATGGAATCCTGGGGTTTGCAGTTTCGGAAGGGGCCGGCCAGCCACCAACAAGGGCCACCAATTGTCTATGGGAAGCTAATTGTACTCTTCATCTCATACTCTACAGCAACCAATACACAGAACCATACTGCTTCTGGTACCATAGATGATCTATATAACCATCCTGATTAGTAGCCATTGATGGACTCATCCTCCATCCTCCTTTCAAAGCCAGCCAAGTGGGCAACCATCAGTACCTCTTGTGGCAGTGAATTCCACACTCTGATTAACTATGTTCTAGATTTTTACCTATCCTGCGTCTTCCATTTTTTTCATTTCAATTTTCATTTCATTTCATTTCAATTTCCTTTCAGTTTTCATTGATGACCTTGGGAACTAGGATTATGAACTACACATAAGCTGCACATCTCCATCATGTCTCCCTTTAGTTGCTTTTTTCCCTAAACAAAACAGCTCTAAACATTGCAATTTGTTCTCATAGACAAGTTGGTCCTGTCCTTTGGTCATTTTAGCTTCTCCTTTAGCTTCTCCACATTTTACATCTCTAAAACATCTTTTTAAAGTACAGTACCAGAACTGTGTACAATATTCCAGTTATAGTTGCATCGTGGATTTATGTAAGGGTGGTTTGATGTTAGCAGTGTTATTTCTGATTCCTTCTCTAATTATGCCTAGTTTGGAATTTACCTTTTGTTTTTGTTCTTGTTTACAGCAGACCCATACTGGGTGACACTTTCAAAGGCATTTCAACCATGACCCTACATTTTTTTTAGCAGCTGCTGGCAGCTCAGTTCCCATTAGTGTACATGTGGAGGTTTGTTTGTCTTTTTTGTCCCAGTATGCATCTCTTTTCACTAGTTTTTACTGAATTTTAATTTGCAATTCTAAAGTCTATCCTCCCAGTTTAGAGAGATGCTTTTGAAGATCTTTACAGTCTCTTTTTGCCCTGACTGCCCAAAATAATTATTGCTGTCTACAGATGTGACCAATCCATTATACACTCCAAACTCCAAGTTTTTCATCTAGAGAATCCCTACACCTCAAGCTTGGTAAAAATAAATGTTTTGCATTTCCTATTGAGAATATTATGTGTGCGATCCTGTATCTTTTAATATATGTCCACAGCTTTTGCTATTAATGTTATGTAGTAAAGGGGAAGATGTGTTAGGAGATGTGGTAGCCATCTTTGCATTTACTTAATAGACTCATACTTATTTTTCCCTGGGCTTGACATAGTCACTGTGGTTATTCGTTGTTTTTTTTTAACTTTGCTCAATTTTGTAATATTTCATTTATTATTTTGCATTGCTTTCATGGCAGTAAGCTTTTTTTACCTGTTTCAGCTGGTTATAGTTCTTATTTGAATGTGCTTTGTAACAAGTAAGTTACTGCAAGTAACAAGTGCGTAAAATTAATTATGCCCTGCCTACCAACGCTGAATTTCCACAAACACATTTGCTCAAGGTCACCCTGCAGGTTTCCATCACTCAGCGAGTGTTTGAACCCTGCTCTCCCAGGCCATTTCCGCACTAGCCTGTTATAGTGCTATTATTCCTCTTTCAACATCCTATGGAATCCTGGGGTTTGCAGGTTAGGGAGGAGCCTTTGGGATTTCATAGGATGTTAAAAGTCAAATAATAGTGCTATAACAGTCTAGTGTGGAAATGGCCCCCAAGTCTTAGCTGAACACTCAAACCACTGCCCTAGGCTGGCTCTCGTGTTGGTTACCTCTCTAAAGAAAATTAGATGGCAACTACAGCTGGCAGAAAATAATCATTTGGCCAAATTTTTGAACACGGTCCATCAATTTGAGGAGAAATAGATTCATGAAATGCCAGCTTTCACTTCGGTGGTTCAACAGTACATTTGTTAATGAGCCTCACTGAATTCAGTGGGCTTTCTTCTGAGTAGGCACGCATAGATTTGTATTGCTCCCAAAAACATAGTGTCTGCTTTCTAATAAATCATCTTTGCATTTTGGCACACCATCCTTATTTTGCCATTTTGCTGTAGAGCTGAGAACTCAAAACAACTCATTTCAGTGTGAGTGAAATGGCTTCAAAATTATCATTGTTATTTCAAGCCAGCGCTATTGGCGACAAGGAGTTATAAACCTCAGTCAATTTTCTACACAGATAGAAGAGACCATGGTGCAGTGGATGATCACAAGGTTTGCATACAGATGCTGTCAAATTTAGTCTTTGGCAAATTTAGCCACTAGTTAATAGATCTGGGATAGTAGATAGTGGGAAAGGTTTCTGTTAGGCTGGACCCAACTCAGAGTCTTCAACCTGAAGGGAAGAAAAGGATGGAACACTTCAATTGCCATGCAAAGTATGGCACTATTATGACTGTGTCTATTATGACAAATGCAAGTTGTTAGACCCCTTTGAACTTAAAATGTAGTTAGCCTTAATTTTGGCTTTCCCTATGGCAGGGCTTCTCAAACAGTCTGCCGCAGCAGATTAGTGTGTCGCCTGAAGTATGTAGGTGTGTCACCTACAATCTTGGAAATGTATATTCTTATTAGCCATGATTAAATATTTGAAGGGATGCCATGTAGAGGAGGGAGTGGGCTTGTTTTCTGCTGCTCCAGAGACTAGTACAAGGAGCAATGGATTCAAGCTGCAGGAAAGGAGATTCCACTTGAACCTCAGGAAGAACTTCCTGACAGTCAGAGCTGTCCGGCAGTGGAATCTCCTGCCTCGGAGTGTGGTGGAGTCTCCTTCTTTGGAGGTTTTAAGCAGAGGCTGGATGGCCATCTGTTAGGAATGCTTTGGTGGGTGTTCCCGCATAGCAGGGGGTTGGGCTCGGTGGCCCCTGGGGTCTCTTTCAACTCTATGATTCTATGATTCTATGATTTATAAACCATATATTTTAAAAAATATATGAAAGGTTTTCATGAGATATGTTGTATCCCCATACATTTTGTTAGTACAATTTATGTATGTGTCTGTATCTCTTATAAGGGGTTAGTTTAACCTCTTGTTTGCTAGTAAAACTGAATTTCTGTGTCACAAAATGATGCATGTCTTAAAAAGTGTGTCACCAACATGAAAAGTTTGGAAAGCTCTTCCCTACAGACATCAAAATCTTAGAGAACATACTGTTACCCTGATTTCTGGGGGTCCCGGGAGGGAAACCTAAATGCGCTCCAAATGTTACAAAGGTGGGGAATTTAGCTGAGAGCACAAGCTAGCACTGTAAGAGGCAGGGTAATGTAGCGAGATCTTTAACCCTATGTTTACGGGGTCGGGCCGTGACAAGAACTAGGCAAAGTTATTCATGTAAACTAGATTTTATTATGATATGCACAATTCGGCACGCAAGGAAACACGCACTCATGCACTCATACAAGAACTATAGAAGTAGAAAGTGAGGAAACTTGATAGGGGTTTTCAGAGGGTTTCTGGGGTGATACTCCACCTGACCCTGCAGTCCAGCAAAAGAGAAGATAGAGATTGAGGCTTGGGTTCGTGGTTTCCCAGCACGTGGAGGCTGCAGGGAGGCTCGCTAGACAGAGCGGCAGCAGTTTGGGATGCAAGGCAAGAGCGTTCCTACAAGAAGCTCAGACTTGGGATTTTTATAGGGAAGATTGCGCCTGGAGGCTAGCCTTCTCCTGAGAAGAACAATAGGGTTTTTAGTGGAGACAAAGCCTCCGAAAGGTCAAAATCAGAATTGATGAGATTTAGCCAGCACTGCCAATTGTTACAACAGTATGTAGATGAGAAGCGCTTAGCGTTTGTATAGAGCAAGTAGTTTGGGGCTGAGAGCCCTTGCATTTGCTTAATGGTCGGCTGTGTCTGGAGGGCACTACCGGCTGTGCGACAAAAGTTGTTTACTGGCCTAGACCTAGCTTGCATAATTAAGGCCATGCGGCCGTGCCTGCCTACACAGGCTCTCCGTGACCCTTTCAGACATGTAGAGTTCATCCTATGGAGTGCCACATGGAAATATTAACCATAACCAATATGAAATTGTAGACCTCGGGCTCGGGCAAGATAACCGCAGTAACAATACTTTTCAGAAAACTAGAACAGTAAAAGGAAATTCTGTAGACCTCATCCGGACACAACTAGCTCCAGCACCACCTAGTGACTAACTATATAATAACACCATCTGCACATATCTACTACTGGAACAACTAGCAAAAACACTGTTCCAAAGCATATTATTTGGGAGCAAAGCCACTTTAAATCAACGATTTCCCAAACAATAACAACAGCAACTTTTTGGTGTCTAGGTGAAATGTTAAACTTCTAAATCAAAGACTATTTGTTTCACTTTGAAACTGAGCAGCTTGAAATTGTACAAATGGTTCCTCAAAAATGTCCTTAGTAGGACATTCTCTTACAAACCGGGCTTTTTACTTCCCTACAGAGGATTTGCAAAATTTGACATTAAAAAAAACCTTCAGACACAAAGAATGTGATATATTTCACACCATCCCCACCATTCCTTCAAAGGATGCATAATTAATGATTCACATTCTTCTATTTTCATCTGAGCCCTGATCAAACATTGATGATTATCTTCAAAGGTCATCCAATTATAATTCAAAGCAAGTATATCTAATAAAAAAAAATTAACAGAAATTTCTATTTATCCAAAAGACAAAAGCTATGTTGAGATTACGTTTAGGGTGAGAGGTCACAACAGTAATTTAAAACTCAGTGTATCACAAGAAAATTGTAGTTATCTTCAAAGTAAAAAAAAAAAAAAGTAGCACTAAGAAATTGGAATTAAGTTCAGTTGAAAGGAAATTGTACCGCCTGATCAGCTTAAGCTGTAGTTGCCTATGTAATGACATGAGTTTCAGCGACAGGGCTAGGTTGCTGTACTGCAAAGCGAGGGCTTCTTCAGTAAAATACCCCTGGAGATTTTCATAATAACTTCATACTAAGGCCATTATTCTACCATCTGAAGATTACAAATTATCCCCAGTACTGATATATACAGACTGATTCACGCACTTCCGTCTTGCCTGAAATAAAGTGGGAAAATCTGTCAGTTTAATGTTTGTTCAATTTTTCAGAATCCCAGCATCACAGAATCATAGAATCATAGAAATGTAGAGTTGGAAGAGACCCAAGGGGCCATCCAGTCCAACCCCCTGCCATGCAGGAACATCCTCAAAGCACTCCCGACAGATAGCCGTCCAGCATCTGCTTAAAAACCTCCAAAGAAGGAGACTCCACTACACTCCATGGAGGCAGCCTATTCCACTGCCGGACAGCCCTGACCGTCAGGAAGTTCTTCCTGAGGTTCAGGTGGAATCTCCTTTCCGGCAGCTTGAATCCATTGCTCCTGGTCCTGGTCCCTGGAGCAGCAGAAAACAAGCCCTCTCCTCCTCTACATGGCATCCCTTCAAATATTTAAACATGGCTATCATGTCCCCTCTTAACCTTCTCTTCTGCAGACTAAACATCCCCAGCTCTCTAAGTCTATCCTCACAGGGCATGGCTTCCAGGCCCCTCACCATTTTGGTCGCCCTCCTCTGGACTTGCTCCAGCTTGACCATGTCCTTCTTGAATTGGGGTGCCCAGAACTGGACACAGTATTCAAGATGAGGTCTAACCAAAGCAGAGTAGCACTCTTGTCCCATCCAAGTTCCGTACAGGGTTACTACACTTTCTTTTCCTTCTGCAAGGAAGCTTGTTCATTTTTTGATATTTGTTTTCCTAATATATGCATTGTCCCTGTTTACTAAATGTGTTTGTACACATCTTAGGCCATTTCCGCACCACGCTGTTATAGTGCTATTATTCCACTTTCAACATCCTGTGGAATTCTGGGGTTTGGTAGTTTACTGAGGCCAAAGAGCTCTCTGGCTGAGAAATCTAAAGGCCCTTCCTTAAACTGCAAACCCCAGAATTCCACAGGATGTTGAAAGTGGGATAACAGCACTATAAAAGTGCAGTACGGAAATGACCTTAGTAATGTTTATTTATTGGCCTATAATTTAAAAATGGAAATTTTTTTTTAAAAAAACTGTTGTTACCTTGTGACTTGGGGGTCCTGGGAGGGGCGCCCAAATAACCAAAACCAACACAAACAAGATGGGGAAATTAACTCAAGCACTCTCTCAGCTAACGAGAGGCAGGGTGACTTGACGCGGGTCTTTTACCCAATGCATACAGCGTCAGGTCAGTGAGCGGACAACCAGTTAAAATAGCAACAAGAATATTTATTAGCAAGCAGGCAAGTTAATAAGAATACACAACCTCACTACTAAATAAAAAATAGAAAAGAGAGTTTTGGAGGAAATGGGTGATACGTCACCTTTCTCGCAGTCCTGAAGAAGCCAATTGGAGAGAAGGAAACTGGGCGTGGTGGCCGAGGGGAGCTCGCAGAAGTGGCAGCAAGGCAGGATGAAAGTCCGGCAAAGTCCAGCGAGAGATCCGAGGAGCTCTCAGAACTGGGGGGTTTTATCAGGGAAAGAATGACTGTGGGTTAGTCTGGTCTTGGGTGAAAACAATGAGTTTTGGGCTGGAGACAATGTCTCCGAAAGATCAGAATTTACACGATTGACTTAAGATCCGAATTGGTAATAGTATGGCCAGTATGTAGATGTGGCTAGCTTGGCAGTTAAGCACTCAGCTCGCCAGGGTGCCCTCTCAGGGCAGAGGTCTCTTTGTATTAATACGCATTTATAATGAAGGTGTTTGTTTCGGGAGGTCCCCTAAAGCAGATCTGGCAGTTTCTGGCTTGCCTTGGTGTAAACAAATATGACGCAGCAGATAATAGCCATGCCTAGCTTCGCGCTTGTTCGGTGGCCTCACAAACACTTGGCTGGTGGCAGAGCAAGGCTGAATTATGATATCAAAAACGATATCTAAAGGTTACCAAAGGCCAGGCCAGTTCACGGTGGTAACACTGTCACTTGTGGCATCCTTCAAAGATAGGAAACCAAAAGACAGTCACCTACTTTCATTAATGCTAACAGAGACTTCATTTGTATAAATTCTGGTTTGCTTGTTTGTTTGTTTGCTTCGGGGAGGGGTCATAGTTAATGTAAATTTATTTTCCATACCAGTAACAGAGCACCTTCTTCTCATGGCAGGGAACCTGAAGTAAGACAAGAGGTACACACTCCACATGGAGAAACATCCGTAGACAGTGGCCATTTCAGCACTAGCTGAAACTGCAAACCCCAGGATTCCATAGATATTGAAAGTGGAATAATAGCACTATAACAGGCTAGTGCAGAAATGGCATAATTCTTGAATTTCGGTGATAGGAGTGGTAGATTGTGTTTATTAAACCCACATACACATAGAAGCATTCATGGAACACTTGTTAATTTAGGGGCACTGGTGAGAGACAATATATCAAGATCACATCATATCACATTATTAATATTAGTAGACAGCGGGTTAGATCTAGAAATCAGTGGAACCTAAGTTATCTGTGATTAATAGGTATCCCACTCACTTCAAATGATCTACAATAAGTATGATAAACGATCCAATACATCATTTTAAAAAAGTAGGGGGAGAAGCAGTAGAGTTGGTGATGGCGGCATATCTCCGTGATCACACCACCATGTTGTCATGCTATAAAGTAGTTGTGGCACTCATTGCATTGACCACTGTGTGGAACGGTGACCCCATTGAATTTAGGGAGCACTCCTGTATTGTGTATTTCTCCATCAACCAACAATGCATTTGTTTACATTTCCCTGATTTGGTTTGCAATTGTTAATGTTCTTTGTGACCCCAGGTTCTTAATAAAAACTTTGAATAGACTGTTTTACTGGATTTTTTTAGTGCTTTGTCATTATTTTATTATTCTTTCATTATTATTTTTAGCTACTGGTTTTCTTCCATCTATTTTTGTAGTAAACCACTTTACAATTCTTTTAATGAAAAGTGCTACAAAAATGTTCTTAAATAAATAAATGTCCTACCTGTAATCTTTTCATGGTTGTCTCCTCTTTCCCAAGGAAATGGAGGCGATCCCATATCTGTCTACTAATCTTTCTTAATTGGAGTAAACATTACAGTAAATACAGGACATTTAACTTATCTTTGACAGAATGTTAATAGGATTAGCAAGCAATATGGAATCTCTTTGGCACAGAGTCCCATAATCCTACTAATTAGAGTTACATATTGTGGCATAAAACAGGGTTGTGATTTTAATTAGCAAAAACATAGTTAAGAAAAATATGGAAAAGGTATAAATATTTGCTGAAGGAGCACAATATTCTGTGCTCCTTCAGAAAAAAAAAAAAAAAAGAAAGCCTCCATTATAATCAGGGATGCAAATTCTTTCAGCATTAACATTTGTCTTTCTCTTTCTGAACAAGAAATACTGCAATATCTCAAGGAGAAGTTCCAATACACAGGATAAGAAACTGTAATGATTACAAATGTTGCCGTAAGTAAAGCCAGCATCATGTAGTGATCTAACTGTTGGACCAGGACATTGGGAGACCAGGATTCAAATCACTGCTCAGCCATAGAAACCTCAGCCATAGAAACCTGGGTGACCCTGGGCAAGTCACACTCTCTCAGCCTCAGAGGAAGACAATGATAAATCCACTTCGAACAAATTCTGCCAAGAAAACCCCTTAAGGGTCACCATATGTCAGAAATGACTTGAATGCACACAACAACAACATCAACAACAAATGCTGTTAGCCTCCTTTCTGGTTGCAGGGAGATACATTGCGTGTCTTCAAAGTCCCCACCATAGACCTCTAGACCTGTAGAGAAAAACAAATGGAACCTGTTGAACTTCTACATGTCAAGTTTCCATTAAAGCCATGGAACTTTCTTCCAGGAGAGGAGTTGGTCACTTCTGCCCTTGACAGCATGTGAGCTTCCTGTTTGAATATTCTCATCACAATCTCTAAACCTGATTAATTGTGCCCTGCTTAATTTGCGTTCCATGCGAGAAGTCCATATGGTGGCTGCCCAAATTAGAACAGAACTCACTTCTTCAAAACCAGAAATGTTGTGGAGTGCCAAGTTGTGTACTGATCTGCAGACTCAGTGAATAAACCTCTGTTTGTGCAATGCATGCTTCCATTTGGAAGACAGAGGTCTTTTTGAACTGTGTGTGACAGAGGGAGGGAGGAAAGATATAGAACCACACAATGCTACTGTCACATGCTTTTACTTCTTATCACAGTGTTTTTCAGTCCCCTTTCTTTTGAAATGGACTAGAATCTTCCAGAGGAGGGTGGGAGAACCAGACTTCATTATCACCACATTCCTCAGGCTTTATTGTGAATAAATCCAATTATATCCTGGTAATGAGACTACTGGATTCTAAAGTCATGTTTAATGAATGGTAAAGTGTACTCAAAAACAAGCTGAACAATTCTGTATGACCCAGAGGCCTTAGGAGATCAATGCTCTTAATTGGTTATGGCACTGCATAGAGACAGATGTGTACAGATGTATTGATCTAACTAGTTCCTATGAAGTAAGGTATTAGTGCAAGTGAATCTAGGTGAAAAGTAATTTCTTCCTACACTCTAGCTCCCCCCCCCAATGTAACCAGGGAAAACAAGATGCAATCCATGGAGGGGTGCATTTTTTTAATCTCATTGATGTTGCATAGCCTAATCCTGTACTTGTTTATCCAGAAACATGCCCCACTTTCGTTAAATAGGACATACTCTCAGGGAAGTTAAATAGGAAACATAGTTCTCCTAGTATCAGAAGTGTATCCTCATATGAGTGTGGTCAGCATACTCTCAAACGTGCCATTTTACCAAGAGAATTGAATTTGGAAACCCAAGTTCAACTCCATGCTTAGCTAAGGGCATATCAGGACTAGCAAAAAGCCAAAGGAGTAGCATCTGTATAGATCACAGAGGTCAATATCCAATCGATGTATCTCTCTGTGGATTTTAAGGACCAGTTAAGGCCTTTGAAATCCAGGGCAGAAGGTGGTAGTGTTTTCAAAATCCCAGGAGATCCTAATATCAGCCACTTCCACACTAGACTGTTATAGTGCTATTATTCCACTGTGAACATCCTATGGAATCCTCGGGTTTGCAGTTTAGGGAGGGGCCTTTGAGGATGTTGACAGTGGAATAATAGCACTATAACAGTCTAGTGTGGAAAAATGGCCACCAGCAGGGTTCACTTCTTCTGTCAGAATCCATTGTCTTCATTTCTTCTATACCTCTGGGTGTCCCACAGATGATTTGTTACATGAGGAGAGGGGAGAAGGAAGGAAATCCCACTTATATTACTATTCACCACTTCACAAGTATATTTATGGATGCAGGGGCAGGAACAACCACTAAAAGGCATGTAACCAAGGAACATAATAACCTGATATTTTCTGGGATTACTGGATGAAGTCCTATCTCAGAAGTCCTTAATCAAGGCAGCATTTCTCAGCTAATCAACTTTTCAGGATTGTTCTGAACTTAGCATTGAGCTTTATCCAAGTATGCAACCCTGAGATCTCTAGAAGAAAGACAATAGATTATTGTGATTCTCCTGCACCTTTGGGGGCTGCCTTAATTGTTCACAGTTTTATGACCAGAGGCCAATGGGTTCTACTAGGGCTAAGCAGGGTCTCTTTTGGTGAGAATCTGAATGGGAATCCTGCTACAGAGCCTCAAGAAGACTGAACTGGAGAAAAGGAAGAGTGAGATGGGCAAAACTGTGGCAAATAATAAGGGGTACATTATACATCAGACTTAAATTCAGATTTATCTCCAGTCAAGCAATGAAGAAGAGTAAGGCATTCATCTCAGATGGGAGATCCTGGTCAGTGGGAAAGGATCAACAGAAATGTTTAACAGATTATAACTATCGCCTGAATTCTGTTGCCTCAGCTAGACTATACCCATTACATCTCAAATGTTCACAGATAAATCCCATTCATTCAGTGGATTTACTCAAATTGGGATTAAAATAGAATCTAGGCTTATGTGTGCTAGACGGCCTATCTTACACTCCATTAACTGGTGTGATGGCCATAGGTGCAGTGAAGCATACTATGTTTAGTGTACTGGTGTGGGATTTGGGAGGTCCAGGTTCAAGCCATGAAGATCCTCGGGTGACTTTGAACCATTCAGTCTCTTAGGCCATTTCTGCACTACGCTGTTATAGTGCTATTATTCCACTTTCAACGTCCTGTGGAATCCTAGGGTTTGCAGTTTGGGGAGGGGCCTTTAGAATTCTCAGCCAGAGAGCTCTCTGGCCTCAGTAAACTACAAACCCCAGAATTCCACAGGATGTTGAAAGTGGAATAAGTGCAATGTGGAAATGGCCTAAGAGTCTGACCTATCTCTCAGGGTGTTTGTAAGGATGTATAGAATACCCACATTTTTTCCCATCCTTAATATGTCAAGGCACCCCACTGAGAAAATTGTAAAATCACGGTGAGATATTATTGCTGCTGCTGCTGCTGCTGCTGCTGCTGCTGCTGCTGCTGCTGTTGTTGTTGTTGTTTGCATTTTGAGACTTTTGTACAAAAATGTATAAAAATGATTTTGTGAAAAAAAAACCACTTTTATTCAGAAAATTGTGTGTTTTGCATAAGATAATCATACGTTGACATCTCCTAGGAAATGCCAGAATCCTGTTGGTAACAGATGCTCACATCCAAAACCACTCACCATTCAGGCATCTGCCAAGCCACATGGGGGCCTCTGCTATGGGGGGAGGGGAGGAGGAGGTAGGTGACTGGGTACAAGGAGCAACTTTTCATCTTATTATTCTGCAATTTCCACAGCCATTTAATTGCCATAGCAGTAGTCCCACATCCAAGTGGAGGCAGACCCAGAGCTGAGCATGTGGAACAGTTACACTCCATTCATCTGTCTAGGATCTCAGGCATTACTGAGCAAGATGAACAAAAGTTTCTGGCCCAGTATAAGGAATGAATTCTTGTTCCTACAGTTGGTCCAGCAGGAATCTTCACAGATGTTTCAGCACCCTCCCATACCGAAAATGCTTGGGAGAAGCTAGGGCAATTAACTTGATCTGGAAATAGTGCTGAGTTTATAGGCTGCATGGCTTATACTTTAGAAATGGAACATCAAACTTTATTGCCTTTCTTTTGTTCAGCAAGCCCAAGGCTATTCATGCTGAAATGTCATACTAACAGGTCTCTGGCTGAGCTGTATTTGTAAGCCTGAAGACCCTGGGCCCTCTACTATAGCACCGTATTCCACTTTAACTGCCATAGCAGCATCTTCTAGAATCCTAGAATTTTCAGTTTAAGGAGGAGGATCTGCCAGAATTTAGTATTCTCTAGTATCTCAATAAATTGCAAATGCCAAGATCCCATAGAATGTTGCCATGGCAGTTAAGGATGAATTACTGTGTTATAATTGTGTGGCTTACAAGGACTCCCTTTTTCTCTGGTCACTTCCTTGGTGCACTGTTATAGTGCTATTATTCCACTTTCATCATCCTATGGAATCCTGGGGTTTGCAGTTTAGGGAGGAACAACATCACCTCTTCACTTCCAAATCGCTCTTACTACCAAGAAGTTCCCTCTAATGTTCAATCAAAATCTATCCTCCTGTAACTTAAAACCATTAGGCCTGGTCCTACCCTCTGGGGCAGCAGAGAACAAACCTGTGTTACAGCCAGATAAATTTTATACAACATTAAAAGGAGCATATAAATTGGCAACACCTATAAACTGTAAAATATAGAGCATAAGATTAGTAACAGTGTCTGCTGGTTTTCTCTTTTAGAATAGAAGAAAAAAATGGTAAGGTTTCAAGTCTGGGAAGACTACCATATATATGTCCTTAAAATATGTAAATATTAACCACAAAAAATGACAGGAGGTAACCTTGTGAGTTGGTGAATTAGATGGCATCTGGTGAACAGATAGTACAGAGAATTCTAAAAGTGCAGTATACACTAGACAAAGATCTTGTGCACCTAATATATAGATAAGATCTAGGCTTTTGATTGGATAATCAATGTGTTGTGTGGGTATTTGGAGAAAATAAAAGAGCTAAGTCAGAGCCACAAAACTCAGGCTGCTATTCAGCATGCCTCCAATATGGGAAGAGAAGGCAATAACACGTTCTAGATAGGTTGTTCCTGATAGCTCTGATAAGCTGTACTTTGACACTGATTTACATTGATATTGGTAAGATGGACATCTAGGCTACTAAGAATAGATATGTGCTCAAGCAGTTACAGCTGATGTAAGACTAATATGGTCTAAGACCCCTTACATGTAATAAAATAGAAAATGGAATGATGGCTTACATGTAATGTCATGGCCTAGCACAGAGCTGAAGTTCCCAAGCGTTACTATGTCTGTGTTTTTCCTTATAAGACATACTCTGAAAAGAGTACCAAAAGAATCTACTAATTCCCAGGTAAATGTCTTGAAATTCCCATACTTGAAAATGTTTAAATAGTGTGTTGAGGTTAATCTGGCCTGTCTGGTTTTACCACTATCATGAGTTAGGAATTCTGGAGACTAGAAGTTGATAAAGGTGACCCCAGACAGAATCCAGAATTATCTGACAAGCGGCAAGGACCCTCAGTCCCTCAGTCTAAGTGATAGGGGTGGGAAAACCGTGCCTGTTTCACCTGCCGCCTCCTCTCTGTGACAGCCATGTTGGGAAAAGGCTACAATGCTGAAACCGTAGGTATGGGGTATGCAACAACCCATAAAACAACATGTAACTTTCTCAGACTGACAGGGAATGAATGGTTCAAAGTCACTCAAGGACTATATGCAACAATCCATAAAAGTGAGTTGTGATGTTGTCACACAGACTTATGAAATCATAACTACTGAATGGACTATCAGCCATGGTTCTTAGTGCCAGTATTGCCAAACTCAACCATTGTGGCTCTACTTGTTGCTTCCATTCACTCTGCTTTATTTTTTCTCCTCTGCCATCTTCAGCCTCAGGTTCTTGGCAGTGTTTATCCCCTGGTGGCTCTAAATAAATGCTAAATACTGCTTGCAGGGAAAGATGATTAAATGAAATCAGTGTCAAGTCAGTTTCAATTCTAATCACACAGCCCCGTCTGTTTTGTATTCTGTTTACTCTGTTGTCACATTCCTTTAATCCAACAAGCTAGCCTAGTGAATCGGAGGAATCAGACTCAAACACCAGCTGGAGAATGTTGGATGCATTATAAGAGGGAGCTATAGCAATGGAGGCAAACACGCTGAGAAGAATTTTGGAGCCAGTGATAGCAGCAGCACAGTGCAAAGCAACTGTGGTGAAATGCAGTCATCCATGTGCCAACAAAATAAGCTATGCATAGGTGGATACTTCATAGCAGGAAAACATAGCCAGATCCCACAGAAAGTTTCAAGAAAAGAATGCTTATGCATTATATATATATATAGCTAGGATCTACACGACATCATGTGCTGGGCCTCTCCTGAACGGGCTTCAGTTTATTTCTTTATTCAGGTAATCCCCAGGCGTGCCATACTGGTATTTTTAGTCTAATTCTAAACTGGTCTTGTGAACCCTGTGCAAGTGCACAACTGGAGTAAGTGGGCGTGCTAGCAGTGGGCATTTGGATCCCTCTCTCACATACACACACACACTAGCATGAAATCCACAATTGTCTTGGCCAACCAGATCAAGATGAGTGGCAGCCCCCAGGGCTTTGTTTTAAAAATCTCCCACACATGTCCAGGTGCACTTTTCTATTTCTATTTATTTACTTACTTTTTACTTTCTATATTTTTTTATTTCTATTTCTACATATACATATTCATGTGTGCATATTTGAATAGCTTATTAGGTCTTTCATTTGTAATGTGCTTATTTGTATTTTAGACACTGTATATTATCTCTGCTTTACCCAGAACATCCTGTATGACTCTATTCAAAAGTAGGTCTCTTTAACATCAGTAGGACTTACTCCCATTCCATCTCCTCAGTAGACTGTTATAGCGCTATTATACCATTTTCAACATAGCTGGCCAGCCCCTCCCTAAACTGCAAACCCCAGGATTCTATAGGATGTGGAAAGTGGTATAACAGCGCTGTAACAGTCTACTGCTGAAATGGTCCCAGCTAAACACTCTCTCTCTAGCCCTCCTTTCCTTTGGTTGAGAGAAATGGCGGGAGGGGAGTCAGAATTTTTTTCATGTGGCTGGATGATGTGAGGGAGATTTCTAAAGTCCTCTGGGCTTCCCTCACCCCTGAAACACCAGATGTGGGAACTGGCTGCGATTAAGACCTCTGCATCCTCACAAAAGTTTGCAGTGAAGTCTCAGAGCCATTCTTAAGGTGGAGGTCTTATGGCCCTGGAACATTTGATGGGGGTCACCGATTAAAAACTGTGAAAAGGGGTGTCCCAAGGATTTACGGGAGCCCTGGTAACTAAAGCAATGAAACAATGAGCAACAACCACAATTGAAGTTAATAGTTCCTCTCTTATTTGTATCACAAGAGGTGACCTCCAACAGTTGTTACCCCAAAATGTAGGTGCCACAAGGGCTACCCCACAATGTCAATACCTCCTTGCAAAAGTGGGGAATTAATTAGCTCAAAGTTTAGGAAGCTTGCGAGAGTGGGGGCAACTTAGGAAGAACTTTCCCATCTATGTCTATGGGCTCACGCAGGAAAAACACCAGCCAAAGATTAGTAAACTACAATGTGTTTTTATTGAAATAAATTCACTCACATATGCAACAGTTCAAGCACACACACAATCAAACAACAGCTAGCTGAAGAGAAGGGAGGAAAGTGTGATAGACCTTCTCAAGGGATTCGGGTGATAATTACCAGATCCAGAGAGAAGTAGCAGCGTGACTTAGGTAAGAACCTAAGGACAGTTCTTGGCCAGGAATCAGACAGACAGAGTGGCGTTCAGATCTGTGAGAGACTGCACTGGGCAGCATGGGATCAGGAGTATTTATACCCAAAAAAATGGCCTATGGTGGTGGAAGATACATTCAGTTCCAGGTGCAGAAGAATGGGAGTTGCAGTGCATACAATGGACTGTCAACCCACTAATGTTCACAGTGTTTGAATCACAAAAGTGTGATGGGCCTATTGTGGATGCAATGAGGAAAGAGGAAGAAGTCCAGGTGCACAGGGGACAGATATAAGTTGATCAGCATCTTTGGCGGCTTCTAGCTATTGTGTTCTCTGGGAAAACTCCAGCTTCTACTTAAGCTTATTGTCCACAGGAATAGCACTTGTTTGCCTGGAAAATGACCTAGTCTTACCTGGAGAGTGTCTTATGTTGACCTACCTTTCTTTCACAGTAAGAATTTCCCCTCCATCAGTTTGACCTCCCGGTCACCTTCAGATTTGATTTTGAAGTCTGTGCCAATTAAATTGTGTTGCCAATTAAATAGGATGTCAAGTAGATATGGTGTCCATCCAAACCATACCAGTATCAAACCCACATGTGGGGCCCTTACATAGTCATTGTCTAATTTGGAGGCCAATAGCATGAAACTTACAGAAAAGCACCAGGCTGAAGGATCACATTAGACCTGATAGATGCTTAATTTCATACGGTCTTTTTAAAAGTTTTGCCCAGAATGTCAGAATGTTCAAGTTTTCTTGGTGTCCAATAATAAATTATTTTTTGTCTATCTGCTTGTGCTGTTTCCTGATTTGACAGAGGGGCCCTGGAACCTGAGAAGATCTCTTATGGTGGCTGTGGCCAAAAAAAAAAAAAGTGGAAAATGTCTAGTCTAACTCATCACAAGCAGCAATAAGAGCAAAGGATCTCCCCGTAGCCAGCCAGTCTCCCCCTTTTTCCCCCAGCAGCAGCACTGCTGTATTGTTTTTGTTGTCTGTCTTCATGTCATTTCCAACTTAAGGTGACCCAGGGTTTTCTGGGGCTGAGAATATGTGACGTGCCCAAGGTCAGCCAGTGAGTTTCCATGGCCAAGCAGGAATTGAACCCTGGTCTTCAAGGCCATAGTTCAACACTCAAACCACTACACCATGCTGGCTCAGCACTTCTGTGCCTGCCCCCATTTCTCCTTGCTGGAGAACATGCACCTTTTAACCCCCACAAGAGTCTGAGGCAAGCACTATATGGTGGTGTATATGTGTGTGTGCCTCCCATGGGGGAGGCCTGAGGTTTCCCTGAAAAAAAAATAACAATAGCATCAGCATGCCCCCTGCCCACTCTCTGGTGCAAAACAAAAGCAGACTGCATGTAAAAAGGAGAAAACAAAAACAAATCCTGTTTGTTCTTTTTGATCTTGTTCTTGTTCTTGTGTGCCTTCAAGTCATTTCTGATGTATGGTGACCTAAGGCGAACCTATCATGAGGTTTTCTTGGCAAGATTTATTAAGAGGGGCTTTGCCTTTGCCTTCCTCTGAGCCAGAGAGATTGTGGCTTGCCCAAGGTCACCCAGTGGATTACAGAGGGAGAAATCAGAAGAAAAGACAATCCTTTTTATCCCTAGTTTAACCTGTGAGAACAGGAAGAAATGGGGGTTTGGCTTAGCAGATCAGTGAACATCAGATGCCAACACGGGGCTAGAAAGAGTCAGTACAATGTACACCCCTAGTCAAACAATAAATGTGAGAGATTCTATTTGAAGGCATGTTCCTTTTAAAGATTATCATGCAGCACCATCTTCTGAACAAAGTGGTTATTGCAAGAAATGCTCCATGTTGGAATACTTAAATATTTCATTTCTTATTGTCTGTAGAAACAAATGATTATAGCAGTCAAAACTATTGGAAATATTTATTGTCAAATATTGGAATTAATGACTGTCTGTTATTGTTTACTACAGTCAACCACTTGAAATTTTAAAAAGCCAGATAAAAATACTGTAAAAAATCCAGTGCATGTTCACATCTTCCTCCTCTTCTGAAGAAAAGACTGAGAAGAAACAATTTTGACATTACCTATGAATACTTGAGAGCCAGCATGATGTACTGATTTGAGTGCTGGACTACATCCCTGGGGACCAGGGTTTGAGTCCCCTCTTGGCCATCAAAACCCACTGGGTGGCACACTCTCAGCCCACAGAAAATCCCATGATAGGTTCACCTTAGAGTCACAAAAGTTGGAAACAATTTTAAGGCACACAGCAACAAGTGAACACTTTGCCATGATCAATTTCTTTATGATTCTAAGGACTCCATACATATAGAACTACCTGCATGGGTGAAAAATATATGTAACAATCTTGCACCAGATTATGGCCTTCTTCAATACAAGGACTGACTAAACACATTTTGTTGCCGGTAGAGTGGCAAATTGCAGGCCAAGAGACCATGCCTATTACTTAAAATGAACCAAGTTATTCTTACTTATGATACAGCAAATCGCACAAGTGCCTCTCCCAAAAGTTAACAGCAAGAATACAACAATAACAGTAGCAGTAGTAATAATCATATTAATGCATACTTGTATGTATGTGTATATGCACACGCATGTACTCACACACACACACACACACACACACACACACACACACAAAGGCCCTTTTCACAGGGCATTTGCCATGCAAAAGGCCCCCTGGAGCGTTGCATGACTGCAAGGAGCAGTTCACACAACACACTCACAATCGCATGACGCTCCAGTGCCTGGTGGGGACCAATCACACACTATTTCATTTCCGGCTGTGAGCTGAAAATGGTGCACGATCATGCATCGCTCCAGGGCCCCGCATGCACTTGCCATGGGTGCGGAGCTCCAGAGCCATGGCACTCGTGCTTCCTGCCCCAGTGCAGGCTGGGAAAATCCCAGGCTGCACTGCGGAAGGAAGAGGCAGGGCTCTTGCACAAGCAGGCGGCAGCTGCGGAGCTGAAGGAACCAGGACGCGAGATCTTCTCACTAGAGGCTGCTTGCACGATCCCCGCACCCCAGCTTCGCAAAAAGGTGAGTTGCAGAAAGGGCCTACATGTTTAATGTGAAATTGGGGCTGTAATTTTGTTATCAGCTACCCAGTCCACTAACTAGCAGAGTGGACCTGTTTCTCTGCACGCAGCTGATGCCTGGTAAAGTAGGTGGAGGGAAGGAAGGGAGGACTGTGGCAATAGTATCAAAATTGTGTCTAAGGACCTTTCCATACCCTACCTTTTTGTGAAATCATCCAGTGAGGATCCCAGCAGTGGCTCTGCTGGGAGGGGAGTGAGATGGGAGCATTCCCCTTCACACTAGTTGGCTCTCTGAGGGAGGCAGTGCAATGGCCATGCCTCTTCATTCCGCAGCTCAGGTACTTTCCCAGGCTGCGCTGGGGAAAGAATTGCAGCCATTGCTCTTCTATGGCTTCCACAGGACAGGTAAGTCCAGGATGATGGTGCAGTTGCATGTCATTGATGGGGGAAACCCATCAATGATTTAATCTGCAATTGTGCCACCGTGGGACAGGAGGACAGGTCCATGATGGCATCATGCAGAAGCATCGTCACAGTCCCATCCTTCTCACGTCCCCATTGCAGGATGGGAATGTGCTGCAGAAAGGGCCTAAGTAGCAATGGTGAATACAATCATTAACTCCCCCTCTCCCAACCTACTTTACCAGGCATCAGCTACACAGGAAGAAGGAGGTCCATTCAACTGGTGGTTGGAGCATGGTTGAATTATGTTTCCATTAGATTTGGGGATGTCAGGCCAGGAGAAGTTACTTCCTAAGTATACTTAACTAAATAGCTGATACAGGATTGCAACCACTGTCTTCTTTTGGCAATGCTTTTCCTTCTTATTTGGTGATCTGTATAAAGTGGTCACTGTCTCAAGTGTCAGCATTGTTTTAAATGGTTAGTAGACTCTGTGTGGCCAAAAGGCACCAGATCCCATCTGATCCTGGAATCTAAGCAGGCTCAGCTCTCATTGGTATTTGGATGGGAGACCACCAATGAATACCAAGTGCTGTAGCTTATATTTCAGAGGAAAGAAATGGCAAAACCCACCTTCGAGTATCCATTGCCTAAGAAAACCCTGTGAAATTCACAGAATTGCCATAAGTTGATGAGCAACTTGAAGCCACGTACACACAGTCTCTCTGAGCTGCTTTCAGCTATGCCGGTGTTGTTCCGGTTATGAGCTCTATGTTGTAAGTGGATTTTTATTGTTGCGAATGCATCCTTTTTTTGAAAAAAAAATGAGTTGCTTCGGATGGCAGGACACTGTCAGAAAGCAGAACAGAATGGCCTAGAGAAATAAAATAGCCTTACTATCAGAATTTTGGTACATTAATTACTAGTACAGTCTCCAAAATTTGACAGTGTTCTTGTAAAGACTTTGATGTTCATCCAAGGGGAGAAAATGAGAAACCTTCATTATTGTTTACTCACACATCCATGCATGGTGTATTTTGCTATGATGCCAACATTCTTGGAATATTTTTTCCCTAATCGGCTAAACTGAACTGCATTTTTCTCTGTTTCCCAGTTAAAAGAAGAAGACATATCCACAGAACTTCATAATGTCCAGCTGTTCTGAACATTATGGACATATCTACATAATGTATCTCAGTTAGACTAATCAAATCATTCTATCTTATCTTGTTAATTAAAAAAATGCCGTTAATCAATCAGAGGTGCGAGTCAGTGTAGTATAGTTGTTTGAGCACTGGACTCTAATCCTAGAGACAAGGGTTTGATTCCCAGCCTGGCCGTGGAAACCCACTGGGTGACCTTGGGGGTGTCACACACTCTCAGCCCCAGAAAATCCTGTGTTAGGCTTGCCTTAGGGCTGCTGTACACCAGAAATTACTTGAATTACTCTTTGTGTGGCCTAAAGGCACCAGGTTCCATCTGATCCTGGAGTCTAAGCAGGCTCTGCCCTCATTAGTATTTGGATGGGAGACCACCAATGAATACCAAGTGCTATAGCTTATATTTCAGAGGAAAGAACTGAAGGTACACAACAACAGCAACAACAACAGCAACAGTAAACCAGAGAGCAGATTAAGAGCAAAATCCTATACAAGTCTATATGTGTAGGTGCCTTCAAGTTGCCTGTCAATTTGTGGCAACCCTGTGAATTTCATAGAGTTTTCTTAGGCAAGGAACACTCAGAAGTGCTTTTGCCAGTTCCTTCCTCTGAAATGTAACCTTACAGCACCTGGTATTAGTTGGCAGATGACCAAATACTAACCAGGGCTGATCCTGCTTCTCAGAAGCAAACCACATTGAATTCAATGCTACCTAGAAAAAGTATTTGGCAGGTGTGGGCAAAGTGTAAGCACCCACCTCCTGCTCCTGCAGACTCCTCTGGATAGCCCTTTATCAGGGGAAAAAATGTCCTCTAAAAGAGCAAAGGAGTGTATTGCCTCTCCTGGAAGCATGAGAAGCTTTAATTTGCCTTTCCAATAGGTTATTAGTTTTTACCATAATAACAAACTACTTGTTTTCCAGAATCAAAAGCAGAGTCCAGAGTCTTTTGGTCTGGTTTAGTTTTGCAGGGTCCTAAAGCTGTTGGGCAGTCCACAGCACCTCACAAGGCAAAAAAAATTGCCCTCTGGACTTGCTGAAGTTTCCCATGCCAGAGTACACGGCTGCTCTCTCAGACACCTCAGGGAGTTACTTAGCTTCTGTCCAAACCTTCTGCTGGAACCAGGGCACTTTAGCAGAGGAAAAAAGATAAGGATTTTTCACCTGCTCCAGAGACTAGCTCTGTTTTGTTTGTTTGAACGGAACTAATACTACTACAAATGTTTGCCCAATGTATTATTAATGCTGTTCAATAATTCAGTCTACTAATCATATTCATATAAACATGGAGCAATCTGGATACCCGTCCTTGTCAGATTTTAAGATGTGAGAAGATCCAATGCTTCCAAGCAAAAATTACTTACCCAACTGTTCTCAAGTAAGGTAGAGGTGAGCTAAGCAACCAGAAGGATGGTTGGGTGCAGTTTCTTCTGGCTAATAGTACTTCATGGGACTGATGGGGACAGATAGTTTATGTGATTATTCGCAGATATGTATAGAAAGCATATAATATTCTGATATATATATGTAAATTTTTAATGGTATGTTAGGGAAAGAAAGTAGAGACTTTCTCTCCTGTGTCAGGATTCTGACTTTCAGATGACTGATCTGTTGGATTAACTGATTTATTGATTTATTTTTAATTGACTGAAAAAATTCCCCATGATAAAAGAGAGAGCAGTTAAGCAGCACAAAGCTATCTCTTTAGAAGTAAAACCTAATGGTAAAAATGAAGCCGATTGCCAAGATCATAATTAATTTTCAAGTGGTCTCTGAGGAAACAAGAAACATTCCATGAGTTTTAGATCAAATTAAACCAGACAACAGAGATCCATAATGAGATTTATTTGTGGAGGAAGCAGTGCTTGTGGAAGCAATGTTGGCATGCAAAATGGGACCAACAGCGGAGAAGTGGTCTAATAGACAGTTTGATGTGGTGGTACTAAGATAAGGAAAAAGCCAGGTCCAGACTGCCTGACAGCCCCAGAGTTCATTGGTGACATGGGAGCAGTCGCAGCCTTATCCTACCTCACCGAATTGTTGTGGGCATGGAAGCAACTACAAATGCTTCTGTGAACACACTGGAGGAAAAGCACAATATCGGTGTAATAAATACACAAAATCTTTCCTCACTGCTGTTTTCTTCATGACTCCTCCCCTGTCCTCCAAACTGTCATCTTTTCCACTAGAGGAAATTAGGTGTAAGACTTCTTTATGTGATAATTGCTTTGGAAAAACAGCTTAGATCAGGAAAATGACACAAAACTCCAACTCCAGAAAGCCTCAGCTTTGGGACAATCAAACCACATGTACCTCACCTCCAGCACAGCAGAGGAACTGAAATACTAATTTGTGAGAATCTGGTAGGTGTTAGGTACCACTGATGGATTATTTTGTAAATGTTCTCTTTGATCAAGTTTGAAAGGGAGAGAATTTCAAATGCCACTCCACTGTGTATTTATTATAATCACATTTAGATCTGATTCCCAAATTGATTTTAGACCTATTGCCAAGGCATCTGGATATGAACTGTCAAAGAGCCAGTTAACAAATTTTTGATTCTATTTCTCTTGATGCACATTTTCTTCAATGCATATTGTTTCAAAGCACGTTATTGCCCAGGACAGACCCCAGTTTTCTATAAAAGTACAATTTGCATTTTTAAAAATGCTGTTGTCTCCTATCCTGCTGTCCAAATTTTCCAAGGTTGTTGGGCAGCCTTTGACAAATACGTATACTCTGACACTTCTCTTAATCAGCCATCTGCTTTAGTTTGTCTTTGAAATAGAAGACTGGGTAATATAAAAAGTGCTGGGTTGCAGAAGGCCTTGGGGGAAAGATCCCCCCCTTTGGTTGATGTACATGCTGGATTCTGAAGGACCATTTCCAGAGCACAGTATCAGATAATAAACCTAAAGATTGTTCCTATGTTCCAGTGAAACACAAAGCAAAGCAAAAGAAATGGCCTTGTAGCTATTGGCCCTGACCTTGATGTGAATTCAGCACATTCTCTGAAAGAGCCCAAGGGAAGCTTCTGGAAGAGGCTTCTGTTAAGCTCTCGCCTTGGCTCATTATTAGAATTTCACGGGGCTTTTCATACCACAGAAAATCCACTGAAAGGGGAAAGGCATAGTGTTGACTGATTGGCAATGCTAGGAAATGTCCACCTGGAAGCTCTCCAAGTGTCTAAAAATGTAGAGAAACCGGGTCTAGAGGTGGAAAGAAGGATGTTCTAATAGGCACGAACTCTGGCTGTGTTCATGTACTAACTGCATGTGATTAGGACTAGCAGGTGTAAACCTGCTCATCTGTCACTGCATGATTGTTGTAAAATGTCAGTGAGGATGACTTTTACCAGTCCAGACACTCCTGGACTTCAACTCCCATGGTGAGGGATGATCCAAGTACCTGGGAGCTGATAAGTTTCCCATCCTGATGCAACATGCAAAAGCCCAGTTCTTTGCATGCAAAGTGGCATCTGGTTGAGAGGGATTTACTTCCAACTATGTACGCGTGGCATTACAGTTTTTGTGCTTTTCCGGGACATTTATTTATGGAGAATGTATGAGTGTGCTCCTAAAACCAGAAACAGACAGAAAGTAGAACAGGACCTACAGATAGAACACCATATATTGCCAGATATATTTTGTTATTCCACCGTAGCATCAACCCAGCTTCTTCCCACCTCTGGCCATTTCCGCACTACACTCTTATAGCGCGATGATTCCACTTTCAACATCCTATGGAATCCTGAAGTTTGCAGTTTTGGGAGGGGTTGGCCAGCCCCTCCTGAAACTGCAAACCCCAGGATTCCATAGGATGTTGAAAGTGGAATCATCGCGCTATAAGAGTGTAATGCAGAAACGGCCAGCTGTCTCACAAAATTAGGCTGTTTAGATCTCTCTTCTGCAGTAATTTAAATGTAGATTTATATTTTTATATGGTCAGTTTTGAACTGGAAGCATTCAGGCCTGTGTGCCCTTGATCCAGGATAGCTATTGAATTCTCCTTGACAGGTAGGCGGCGAAGAGGATGTCCTGTGCTATTTGAGCCTTTTTTGAAAAACAGGCTCTTCCTGAGCAGAAATGTGTTCTTTTACCTGCTCTCTTGCCTCACCTTTGGCCTCCTGGTTTGCCCTCTGACTCTGCCTTGCTCTTCAGTATTGGTTGTTTCAGGGCTCCTAGATTTCTAAAAATGCCACACTTGTGGGCCAGGATCTACACTGAGATTATGTCAATCGTATATAGACCAATGGTTCTTGGCTGGGAGTCCACAGACCTCTGGGAGTCCACAGAGTCATGATAGGTGGTGCACACAGGGTTGCCATTCATCCTGGAAAACGGGGAAAATCCAGATTTAATGGACTAAAAAAATGTACTGACTGGTTGTGGCCAGTTAATGCAGCATGCCCTGGATTCCTCAAAAGCAGTACTGACAATGGTGACAGCAGTGGCAACAATGTGCTTGTGGGCATCTCATCCTTCACTGAAGGCTCCAGGCACTACTGTGCATGTGCACCAGGGAGCCCAGAAGATGAAAGAAGATGCCCAGCCCAGGCCTTGTGTGGGGACTGTGGCAATGCTGCTTGAGCCCAGTTCCAGGCAGCCATGAGAGTAGAAGGGAGTCCCTTTATTCTTGTGGCTACTTGGAGGCAAAGCGGAGATGGTCTCAGTGCTCCTTTGGGGAAAGCATGAAAGAAACACCATTTCCCTCTGAAGGAGCACTGAGAGAATAGAGGGTATGTGCTTTCAAAACAACAACTTACTCTCTCTCAGTGCTCCCTTGGAGAGAAACAGTATTTCTTTCAGGTTTTCCTCAAAGCAGAATGGACACCTTTACTTTCCAGGCTCTGCTCTGAGAGAAAGGGCAAAAGAAATTATTCTTTAGGTCTGCTTCCCATTCATAACCTTTCTTTAGGAAATTCCAGTTTATTCTACACTCCTGGCACCTGAAGGATCTCAGCATACTACTCCACAGACCATTAAGAAGTCCCCTTTCCTTTTCATTGTCTCCTGGAAGAATAAGGGATAAGGGTGAGCAAATGGTGAACAATTCTAAACAAATACTTGAATATGTAAATAAATATAAGAATATTTAAATTTAAATATTTAGAACTTAAATTAAGTTTTGGAGGTCCTTGGCAACAAATTTATATGGGCTTCCTGATAAAGAAAAGGTTAAGAACAACTGCAGTGGACAGCCAAACAATAACCCAAACAATGATTATGAGATTCCACTTAAAAAAGGGAGAGAGAGCTCCTACAGGTCTATAGGCATCCATGCATGCCATTCAGTGTGTGCACGTGTGTGGGTGTGGGTGTGGGTGTGGGTGTGTGCAGGGGAGGCTTCGTGCATTAATTTCATTACTTGGTAGTGAAATTGCAAGTTCGGTGGCTCCCTGAGCTTCTGCAACCAGTTCACAACCTTTCCAATCACATTGACATTAAGATGGCCCCAGGACAGTTTCCTAGTCATTCTATGGAATAACAGAAGAATGGAACATGGAACAGGAGGAAAACTGACACCAAGCAGTGGACACTGTAAAATGCAGTTGGCCAGGAATGTCTGGCTTGGTGTATCTCTTCATGGGGTATAACAGCAGTGGAAGTCTGACTAAAATTGTACTGGATTTCTACCTTCCTCCAGCTCTGATCCTTATTTTGATGTTTGCTGGAAGGAGGGATCAGGTAGTGGTACTGTTTATTTAACACACTGACCCATGCAACTTGCATGTCACTTGTGCCCTTGTGAAGAGACCAAGGCTAATTGTATCACAGGAAGGAAAACTGCAAGCTATGAGCATGAGTGGTCCACCAACCCTGGAGTGCAGAATGAGGCCATCTCTGCACTATGGCCCATCCTGGCCCATCCTGGCATGGGGATGCATTGAAGCCGGTCAGCGACACATGCTACAGCATGATGTCATCATGGTCCCACTCCTGTCACATCCCCAGCCATCATGATCACGTGTTATAGTATTGTTAGTAGTTGTACACCTCAATGCTCTGATATGGTCTAATTGGAAAAGCATATTAATTGGCAGATATGTTTCATTGGCATAAAATATAAATTACCTACACTTATGGCTGAAAGGTCATGTAGAAAGGGACATTGATTGGAGTACGTCAGAGGTGACCTCTATATGACCAGGTCAAAAGAATAAGCTAAGAAAGCCTGACTTAATAGCTCTAATCTAATCCTCTCCACGAAAACAACAGTTGAGCTCAGAGGCAGAGGCAACCACCCCTGCTGTAGCGCAGTAACTTCACCCAACCAAGACATTGAAACAATCAGTCCATTCCTGACCCCTTTTGTTTAATTGCCAGAAAGCAATTAACTCACACCCCTTCAGAGAGAGAAATAGAGTATAAAAATCCCTAGTTTTGAACAGCTAGCTTTGCAGTTCACCAGCTACTGAACGTGTCTCTGCCAATTTGCTTCCTGCCTGTGTACAGCCCTTAGACACACAAGTCTAAGCCACACTGCTACTTCTTCACTACTTTTCTGGATTGGTTATTATAACCTTAAACCTCAGCCTCTCTACTCATAATTTTTTCTCCCTTTATCCTTCACTTAGCTCTTGTGTGACTGTGTGACTGTTTATATCTGTGGGCATGCGTGACTCAAGTTCCCTCCATAAAACAAATTTTTAGTTTACTTTTTAATCTCTGGCTGGTTCTTTCCTGCATGACCCTGTAAACATTGGTGGAAAGATCTTGTTAAGTTACCCACACACACACATTGCAGGCCTCCTAATTTTGAGCTAGTTAATCCCCCTCTTTCACATGGAGGTACTGGTATTGCGGGTGGACCCCTGAGTCACCCTCATTTTGGGGTAACACTATTACCAGAAAAAAAATCCAGTAATATGCCCCTTTCATGCCATAATTGTGTTGGATGGGGTTGTATTGGAAAGGGGGGAAGCAATATCAAAGCACTTCCCTCCTCAGTGCAGCACAGGAAGAGGCCAACCGCACTGTGGAAGGAAGGAACGTGTCCCAACTGCTACCATCTACCGGCAACTGGCCATGTACAGAGGGGAGCATTTCAGGACACGCTCCCATCCTGGAAATGGCACTCCTGGGATGATGCCAGGACATCACGGGATCAAGGTATGGCATGGAAAGGGTCTGATAGTTTGTCCTATATCAAGCCATGTTAGCTGTAGGATACTGATAGCGGTAATCTAAAAACAAAACATTCCCCAAACTCTCTGTCCCACAGAGTAGAAGAGTGCTGAGTACAATCACACCATGATCTCCTGATCTTTGACTGATGAGTTACAAGCAGACATGATGTTAAGGCGGGCTATAGCAATAATGCTACCACTTCTGTTGGAGGGGAAGAAAGAGAAATGGAGAGACGAGAATAGATATGCATATAATCAAGCTAAAATCATAATGGTTGATTGGTTTCAAAAGTCAAAAGTGAATTCTATATTTGCAGGAGTTTAGATGTAGAAGAAAGTTTGGAGGGCATTGCCATAATACCATCGTTCACCATCTAACCATTCTAAATCATAAATTGTGCATATCTGAAACCATGTGGAAATGACTGGATATCAAGTCAATGAATCCACTGCAGGTTTTACCTTGCGTTTTAAAAGAACTGAACCTATTTTGGGGGTACAGTTAAGCACCTTGGGGAGATCCATTAAAATCTGTATTAAAACCTGGAGCAGATTCATTGTTACACTACAATTTCCATTGCTGAAACTGACCAAAGTTTGACATTGTAATCATGGATAGGAATAGTAGATTTGTCAATTCTACACTCTTCTTCATTCAAATATTTTAAATATCAAGCACTTTCAATGTCTGATTTTCAAGTTTTAGCAAATTCTTCACAAACAACACTATTCCCCGTGTGTACTAGCCAAATTCAATAGGTATAAATATTCCCACATGGAGAGGACCATGAAGTACCTTCCTGCGACAGAGGTGTTAAGCATGAGGTGCTTCTTGCAAAAAGAGGTAGAAACCCTAATTGATACATTTTGGCCTTAATGGATGAATCATTTTGTTTCAGTTGCTCCCTTTTTTTTTTTAACTCAAATCCTTTCCACCCTGAATAGGTTCCACTCTATAGGTTTTGTATATCCTTACGAAAAATGAACTGAAACAAAATTCTCATACAAACTCTACTTGTGAGCCTACTCATAATTCCCTACTTGTGTTTCAGGTTGAGAGCTGGGGAAAGAACTGCCATGTTCCCAGTCCCTAGAAATGCATTAGTGTTTCCAGAAATAGCTCAGAAGCCAAAGGATAGCTCAGAAGCCATTAGCTTCAGCTTTGAAGGGGGCTGCATGAAATATCCTCAGGACTTGTGTGCCTCTAGGCTTTGCTCGCTACAGTGCCCTGAACACATGTGCCTAGGTATACTTCTTTTTGCACAGTGAACCAGAAGAACATTAGGCGAGGGCACTGTGAGAAATGAAAGGTCTTGGCTAAACTCAGCGCTGCCCAGAGAGCTAAGACAAGGAGGGTCATCCAACAGGGAGCCTGGGCCAGATGTTTGCTCCAGCCAGGGCCAGGTTAAGACCAGCTGAGGGCCTAAGCTTAAGAAGCCTCTTAGCAGTAATCAAAAAATGTGCATTATTGGGGACTGGAAGTATGGAGGCAGTTGATAACCTGAGACCCCTACAGTGCAGTTGGCAAAATGCAGCTCCTCAAATCTGTTCTGAAGCCCTCAGACCTCCCCGCAATGCTTACTCCATACCTATAAAAAAGTCAAAAATGGAAGTTGAAACTCCTGGAGTCCTCCAAACACGGTGGTTTTGCTTATATTTTTGTGAGCCCCCCTTCCTGCTTTTTTCCTCCTGACATTTCTGAGCTTGTTGCACCTTTCTTCTTGATACTGAGTATTGCTATACAAGATAAGCAATTAAATGCAAAATACAGAGTTCATTCTGAGTTGTATTATTCACTTGTCTTGACAAAGAATTGGGCTGACACTTAAATGACAGTTTTGCTCACTCGATCTTTCTTTTCTCAAAATACAGTGTGTACCCAGTTCTTCCCTATGAATGGAGGCTAATGTCATCATGAGGACTGAACATCTGTTGAGTTTGTCTTTGGAAAGCAGAAAAAATGCTGTCTTCATGCTCAGGCTCCACACTGGTTCATCCTTTTCCCTTCTCCATCTTTAATGAAAGCAGTGCAAATGACTTTCAGGGACACATTTCCTCCGCTTGTGCCATGCTGCTTTTGTGGAGCTGTGTTCATGTATTATTTCACACCTGAAAAGGTCTGTCATGGCAGCTTTACAACTACGACACAGGTGCCAGCTCTTCCAATGTTGACTGGAACTTCCTACAAAGCACAGAAGATGTTTAGTTAATGCCTAGAAGCATGTGGCTTGTCACTCTGAATGAATCAGCATCACAACACTACTTTCCTCTATGTTCCTTCTAAATAATATTCTGCTAGTGCCAATGGTACATGGAACGGTTTGTTATAGCCAGAACGCTAAATTCTTGATCTTGCATCACTCAAGTTGCATTTACAATGAAGCTTTGTCATGTCAAAATTGTTATTTCAAATACATGGTAGACCTGGAAGCATGAGAAACCATGTTATCCTGATCCAAAGAATCAGTCCATCAGGTCCAGTACTATTGACTCTGACTGGCAGCAGCTCCTTGGGTTTTCAGGAAGGATTCTTTTCTAACCCTTCCTGGAAACCCCTGAAATTCTCTAGCTGAAATTCCTCCAAATTCCAGCCAGCCTCAACCCTGCCTAGCTTCTGAAATCAGACAAAATGGGATGTGTTCAGTATATTGTGATGGAAACAGGTGATGTGAAGATGACTAGAGGATGTATACAAAAGGAAAGCACAAACTGGGATTCTTAGTAAGCATTTGCAGTTTCCAAGTGGCAAGGGAAGGTATGTGCAGATTTCATTAATTGACCAATGGAAGTGCCGTACTGCCCAAAAGAAGAAAATACATAGTGACTGAGCAAATCTGTGAAATACCCAAAGGACCCTTGCTAATTTCATACCAGACTCTGAGATTACTACAACTTTGCTCTTAGGGGCTAGGAGGGATCAGCTTTACTCATTTGTAGAATACCTTCTACAGAGATATTTGTTTTGCAGTATCTGTTTTCATGGGCTTTTACTCTAGGATACTGTATAGGTCTCTGCAAGATTCCCATAGCCTTCTCACCCTCCTTTTATGTCAGTGGTCTCTGTTCGTGGATCTGGGGGAGGGATGGGCCAGTTTTTACCCCTACACCTGCATGATGGGCCATCCCACTGCATTTTTGTCCCTAAAGCAGAATCAAAGTCCCTTCTGGGTCTGACTGCTGGGTTTGTTGGTATATCAGGGGCTTGTTGGGGTGCAGGAGCTTTAGGGGAATCAGCAAACTTGACAAGAACAGGGTGGGGGCACTTTCCCCACCCTCACCTATGTTCAGTAGAATAGGTTTGATGAGAGCATATCCAACCCTCTTCCTTCCTACAAGCCAAAAAAAAAAAAAAAACCCATAGTCTTTACTCTTTTCTAGTGTCTTCCCTGCTATGACTCCTCCCCTACAAGCTCCTCTGTCTTGTAATAATTTTCTTCTCTCTCTGCTATTTTGGCACTTTCTGTTGTTTGTAAGTGGAAGGGGCACATTCTGCTCATCAGATATCTCCAGTTTTCAACCTCAGACCTCTGCTAGCCCAAAAGGTCATAATTCCAGCCGTTCTGCTTTGATGGGGCACTGAATTGTCTCACAGCTTCTTTCAAACTTATCCACAGGTCCTGGGAAGTCTTGCAGTTTACAGCTGCCTTTTATTATCAATAATGCCTTACTGAGTACAGTCAACCCTCCACATTTGTGGGTTTCATTTTTGTGGATTTGATTATTCATAGATTATTTGCTGTCCCCTCTGCTGCCTCCCTCTGCCATTTTTAATAGGGACTGCAAGCTTCATGAGACTGAGAAACTGCCAATGAGGCTTACAAGTCCCTATTAAAAATGGTGTGAGGAAGCAATGAAACCCCACCAGCCACGCACTTCTGCCTTGCGAAGGAACCCTGAAGGAATCCTTGGCAGGTTGAATATGGTGATCATATTTTTTTTGTGTGTTAAATGTGGTTTGGGAGGGCCTAGAGTTATTTGCAGTTTTTCCACTTTCATGGGGGTCCTGTGCCCCTAACCCTAGCAAATGTGGGGGGGCAGCTGTATAATAAAGAGGTTGGTCCCTGTCTCAAGAAGCATCTAATAGAAATTTTGCTAGAGATGGAGAAGAGGAAGACCAAGAGATAGCTAAAGGACACACACTAACACACACATATGTGTGTATGTGTGTGTGTGTGTGTATGCAGTTACACATACTTTGTTTCTATACAGAGAAAGGACTTCACAGCTTTTTCAAAGACATCACAGTGAGACAGAGGTACTGTCAGGAATCCAGACACACACACACACACACACACAAACTCACAGTTAGCATATGTTCCCATTCTGCAATAAATATGTTATCACACTGTTTTGTTCTAAACCACTGTAGCAACTGACACTAGTTTTATGAAACATTTTGGTTCCCTCAGTGAGGGAGTAGTTGAGGTGTGAATAATCCTATGAGATGACCCTGTAGTTGTGTCACTGTCTGTGTTGCCCACTCATCACTCCCATCATCATAACTTTCAAGTTGTAACAGTGCCTTAGTAGTCTGATGTAATCATTTTTATTTAGAATAAGAAACATTCTTTCCTCCATTTCATTTTTAAATGCTTATTATTCAATGACTTCTAGACATTTGACTCATTATACACTGCAAACCAAGACAAATCTACTCAGAAGTAAGCCCTATTACGTTCAATTCAATGTACACCTGTATGGGAAATGACCGGAAGACCATTGTAATTGGTCTGGCCTGACTCCAGCTTTGTTCCTCCATGTTCTAAGTTTTTCCATACTGTTGCTAAGAAAGGTCTAAGAAAGGCCTTCCAGTATTTCTCCACACTGCGGCTGTTCAAGGTCTTCTGACCTGTTAAGCACCCCACTTTGATTCTTGTATTTTGTTTTAATCTTGCTTTGATGTACTCTGTATGCTTTCCAATTTAAAATGTAGACAAAACCAAGTTGCAGGTGACGTCTGCTAAGTGACACCTATCCTTGGTTCAGGACTACTAGATAATGAGGTCTGGGAGGAACCCAAAAGATAGCCATTTAATCAATGACTTTGACAATAGAAAGGAGTTTCGCTCATCCCAGATTTGCAAACAATCACAAAGTTTCCGTGAGAAAAGGCCCAGTCCTCCCAGACCAAGGGGTACAAATACCCCCCTAGAATCCATTCTCACGGTGAGCTCGGCATAGGCTGATAGCTGAAGTGCCATGAACTGGTGACTACACAGATGAGTTCCTTGCTGGACTCCAGGGCAAATGACTGAAGGAATCTTTGCTTGCTAAAGAAATCCATCTTTATATTATCTAAGCAACATAGGCTTAAGTGGGTTCCATCTGTATGCTGACATTGCTTGTATGCTTATGTTGTTTAAATTGCTTGCTGTTTAATAAAATCTAAGGCTCTCCTACTACAACTGGTGTCATTTGTTGCCTCCAGATCCCTGGAAATGGACCCCTTGCTTTCGGTGAACCAGCTAACTACCTTTCGCAAGACAATTCCCAGGTAAAATTGTGCATCTACTCAATAGTAAGCCACATTGACTTCTATTGAGACTTCTTACTCCCTCCTGCACTCAGAAAGTATTTCTTTACATGTGAACAGAGGATTTAAAAGGTGGAAATACCAGCGTGCTATCAGGCACGATCAGTATAATTTCTATTGTTTTGATTTGCCCGTGTGATTTGGGAGATTTTTACAAGTAAAAAGCAACAACACCTTCTAGGCCTCTGGTTTCTCCCTTGTACTCTGTAAGTAAGCACCGGTTTAATATGTAGATAGCAACTCTCCAGTCAGTGTCCTCTTTCTTCAGAGAAGCTCTTTGCTGAATCTTCTGATTTTTCAGGAAATCTCTGTTCTTTCTTTGCTAGAAAGGGATAGTCATTCCAATGGCAGCCAGTGGGTCTAGAGCAGTGGTTCTCAACCTGTGGGTCCCCAGATGTTTTTGGACTTCAGCTCCCAGAAGCCCTGAGCATTGACCATAGTGGCTGGGGCTTCTGGGAGCTGAAGTCCAAAAACATCTGGGGACCCACAGGTTGAGAACCACTGGTCTAGAGCTATCAGATGAAATAAGGAGTAGGGCCTTCAAGTAATTTGTTTGCCTTCAAGTAGTTTCCAACTTATGGCAATCCTAAGGCAAACCTATTGTGGGGTTTTATTGGCAAGATTTGTTCACAGAGGGTTTACCATTGCTTTCCTCTAGGGTTCAAAAATTGTGAG
The DNA here is from genome assembly GCA_948472985.1 of Iguana delicatissima. NCBI lineage: Eukaryota > Metazoa > Chordata > Lepidosauria > Squamata > Iguanidae > Iguana > Iguana delicatissima. Next base: position 1,449,108 of record CAOKZL010000065.1, read on the forward strand.
TTGCCAAAGTAACCCAGTGGTTGTCCATGGCTGAGCAGGAATTTGATTCCCTGTCTCAGAGAGTCCAACATGCAAATCATTGTGCCACACTGGCTGTCATCGGGGCAATACCTGCTGAAAATAGCTTTTCTGTACAACAATTAAAGGCATAGAAGCCCTGTCTCTTATTTTGCCTGCCAGCCCTAAAGGGCTCCCCTGTCTGTGGAACAGTGGATTATTTGTAGGTTTTAGCCTAAATTTTGAAGTAGCTATCCAAAGTGCTGTACCTGCTTCAGGGGTAGGGCTCTGCATCTTGTATGGCTCTTTTAAAGCATGGATTAAAATCTGTAGGAGATTTACCACCTTACTGACATAGGCCTAAATCTTGTTGTTACATCTGGCTAAATGTCAGAAGGTTCAGCTCCTGTCATGCTAACAGGGAGAATATGTTTATCTTAGGTATTAGATGAAAGGGAATAGAGATCACTAGTACTACTATATGCCCATTGCTAATTGCCATCTGCAACATTGCATCAATCACCAATTGCTGTTTGCAGCTTGTATCTGGGTATGGGCTCAAATGACACCAAAGAAGGTGACCTGGCAATAGTTGATGTCCAGGGCATATGGCATAAAGAAGGTGGAGAGATCAGAAGGGCGGAATGTGAAACTCATGGGAAGTATTTTGACAACAGACAGGACTGAGATAAGAACACAAGAGCTGTCCAAGTTCTCAAGACGGAAGTTATGTAAACACCAGGAATGCCTGGGAAACTTGGGGTTCTGGTGGGGGGATGTGACCTTTACAACTTTCACCAACGTTTACCAGGCAGTTTGTGTCTGAATTTTTATGTCAAGGTATAAAACCTGTTACCATCCAATATATGCCAGTCCCAGTAGCTCTTGAAAATTGCTGTATTGCTTGCCAGTTCCAAAATAAATGCTGCTGCTAAATGTCTGAGCATTTCTTGGGAGACCAGGTTAGCCAATTCATGACACCAAAGTAGACACATTGAGCCAATGACTTTACCTACTTGTTGACTCACTATTCAACAATGTTCTCGATAGGTATACTCTAACCAATAGGATTCTAGCCATAGAAGCCATATGGAGTCATCTCTTCATGATGGTCAGCAGCATATTAGTATACATAGAGGCCTGTTTTGGGAGTTTCTGTAACCAAATCTAGGGTTCTTGTATTGTTATTTCTCCAGCTTATTTTTGAAAAATTCCTTCAACAATGAACGGAACTTTTTCTTTTTGCTTTGCTACATGTGTCCAGAGCACTTGTTCCTGTTTTGTAGCCAGGCAGCGCAAGGTCCCTAGACTCTCCCAGCACAAAATATCAAATGTTGTTACAGGAGAAATGTCTGAATAGAAGCAACATTAAGCTGCAGGAGTTGAATTCAATGAACAGAACAGTAGCTGAATGTAGTACAGCTAGAGGAAGCAAGGTAGCAGACAGGGGTCCATTAGGTAATTAGAGGACAATGAACAAAACCAAAGGAAATTACCTCTGTCCATTCATTGTTTTGGGCATCGTAGGATTCTACCGTGTCCAGGTAGGTGTGTCCATCATAGCCACCAACTGCATATAGCCTGTCTCCAAGAGGACAGATTCCCACAGCGTCACGTGGAACACTCAGAGGCGCTACGGTAGTCCAAGTGTCTGTTTTGGGATCATACCTAGAATATTTTTGGATAATTTTAACAAAGTATTTAGGGTTAGTCTTAAAAATAACAACAGATTACACTATGCTTAGTATGGTGAATGCTTTTTAAGTATCTTTATTACCATCATTAGTAAAGGGCTCAATTGCATGTTTCGCCCATTTCATAATCAGAAGTTGGGAGCAATTTTGTCTATTTTCTTTTTCTCTGTACCAGAAGCATTCAGTTTCTCAGTCGGCATCAAGTAAAGGAAGAAACTACTGCTTCTTCCTCTTGCCCTCACTCTGATGTTCTTGCCCTGAAACCAAACGAGAGCAGAGGCAGGGAGGACAGATCTGTGCTTTTGCCTTCCTCCTAATTTGGCTTCAGGGCAAAACAACATTTCCTGCCTAGCTAGAAAGGAATGCATGAAATTTCAGAGTGGGAGGGGCACATAGCAGAAACAGAAAGTGATAGAAGTAATAGTGATTGCAGCAAAACAGGAGAGGATGAGTGATGCCCAGTGCTTCCAAAGCCGAAGGACTGAAGTGTAAGGAAGTGTTGATTCAGCTTTGATCCAAGTAGCAAGGGAAAAAAATGGGGCATCTGATAATGCCTCCTTCAGCCACTAGAGGGTGCTCCAGACTCGTAATTTAGCTCAGTCTTGCTGGTCACATGGCATCCTGTAAAATTACTAACATGCTATATCTTTTGAATATCCACGAAGTGTACAGCACTAATATTGTGACAATAAATCTGCCATTCCCAAAGATTTTTCTATTCGAAGTATTTCAAGTAAATGCACAATAAAAGTCAAAGCAATTCTTACATTGTTGCTATAATTCTTAATAATGCTTTCAGCTGGGCACCAGTTAAAATTTTTTAGCTGATCAATCACCTGCCTTCGTAACAAAATTAACTGATTAAACTTTGCAAACAACCTCAGTGTAGGAAGCTTTGTGGCAGATGTTGAAGTGAATGTGAGAATATATAACTTAAACATTCCATTGTTAGAAGGAAAAACAATTCATCTCTGTTTGTTCACATGTTGTATATATGCACGTGTAAAATGCAGGTAAGCAGCAGTATTTGCTTCATACAAGACAGTTGGATATTATGCATTGTGGCTTTGGCACAGTATGATAGATTGGTTAATTTGACATCCCATATTTTTGGAGGCTATCAAATTGGATCTTTAATTTTTATACTTAAGAATATTTTTAAAATATGTAGCTGGAATGCTATTGGTGATACACGGTCTTATAACCTGGGATTATGCAGTTATATGTCCTTTTGCAAGCATTGTAGAAGCAAGCATCCAGTACCTCTCTGTGCAATGTTTTCCCCAACTGGCAGAAGGCAACTTCAATGAACTGGAGCACATTCCCTGGCCATTCAGTGTCTGAGGAAGGTGAAAAGCTATACTGGAAGCATCTGGCTGTAGTTTGGGAGCAGGGAGGAGAACAGCCATCACCTTTCCAGTCTTGAGTAAGCTGGAATCTCTAGCTCTCTGGAGATCTGGGAGGTCAATAGCTGCAACCAAATAATGCCCTGGACCTCCTGCCGCCACAAGACTAAGTCACCAAGGGAGCATGCTCTATCTCTTTGAAGCTGCCTTCCACTTCCACCCACATGGTATAGAACCATGACCAATAAATTATCGAAACTAAAAATTTGTGCTTCAGTGCACAGCCAAGACTGCAGGAATCTGACTCCTTTCTTGTCTGTACCTTTCCACGCAATCAGAAAGTCGAGAACAGTGATTAGAAGCTGGTGCATCATGACCTCCCACTGCATACAGAAATCCATTGTAGGTTGCAACGCCAACTCCTCCTCGTCGCTTTGACATGGGAGCACACATGCTCCATTTGTTTGTGTGGGGGTCAAAACACTCCATGGATTTCAGGCAAGAGCTGCCATCTCGCCCACCAACTGCATACAACCTAGAAGAGTCAACAGGAAAACAAATGAGTTATGTATTTTGTTCAGTACCATCAGACCACATTGCATGGCTTTGAGTTTCTAAATATTTAAACATTTTGTAGTGCTGAATTAGTGTTGCTCCTCTCTGCCCACCCCCAGCCTCCTTTAACAATTACCTAGCAGACTGTGTGGCATTGCTCAGTGCTCCTCCGTTCAGCGAACAGAAGTAGTTATTGAAGTTGACCAATGCAAATTGTTGAGGATTTCCTTTAGTTCATTTTGGATAACAATTCTCCCAAATCTACATCCATCCCTATCCTAGACAGCACATACCTCCATCCCAGACAACCAACCAAACTTTTCAGAAAAAGGGCAATGAGCATTACAGCTGCAAACAGCAGCAGAAGTTGAATACAAAGGTAAACAGGCTAAAGGGGTAAGATTCACATTCCCAAATTCAACGGTGATGACAAGGACCATTGTTATAATTTAAATTACAACATGGCAATCAGGTAGATGAGAATTATAGAATCACAGGGCTTGGAAGAGATTGAGAAGGTCAGGGAAATTAGGTAATATCCTGCTTTCTCTAAAAATCTCAAACCAATATATCTGGCTCTCCCAACGCCTTTATGCTTAGGGGAAATGACTGACCCCAGGCGACATACTGACTTTCACGGCTCAGTGGAGACTAGAAACTCAAAGGCCTCTCCCTAAACTGCAAACCCCAGGATTCCATAGGATGTTGAAAGTGGAATAATAGCAGGCTTGTGAGGAAATAGCCCATGTTTCTATACTAAGCATTTCTCTTTTACTCAAAATAATATTTACTGTTTTTTTCTAAGCGCTAGCTTCCACTAATATTTAACAGTAGAAACAAATATAGCCCTGAGGGTTGGTGTCTTATGTCCAGGGTGCATTCTGTACGCGTACGTGAAAGGCAGTGGCTCAGTTGTGCATACTTGCTGTTTAATGCTGCAACCCCCACAGTGCTCCTGGGAGTTGCCATGCTTGCTACATAATTCCACTGCCGAGCCTGGGGATCCCATCTTTCAACGGTGTTAAGGTAACTCCAGCCATCATGACCTCCAACAGCATACATTGGTCCTTCAAGCATTGCCACTCCTGAGTCCAAAAGCAGAGTGGGAGAAAAGTTAAAAGATCAAGAAACAATGGGGAATTTTAAGCTATCATACTTTTTTTAAAAAAATCTGTACCCTATCTGTCTACCCCAATGGATCCACAAGGTGAATAGACACCATACCAGTTAAAAAAGAATGCAACACTGAAATATGTGCAACACTATGTTTTTCTAGGACTGCACCTACAATTGTGAGCCTTCTGACCTACAAAGGCCCAACTGGCCCCTTCTCAATTTTTTACAACCATATGAAGACTATTGTCCTTCCTGAGAGCTCAGCTGGACAAGGGAAATAATTTTTTTAGTTTGGATTGTTTTTCTGTAAGAGTCTTCTTAAAGTTGCAAATTTCTGTATACAGTGAACGGAAAGAGAATGAAATTTCAGAAATATGAGTGTGAGGGAAATACCAGTGGCAGGCTTGCTCATTTAGGCAGAGAGACCAAGGCCATTTCTGCATGTTACCTGATCCCACTGTCCTCTCGTTGCAATCCCAGCAGTGCCTTTCCCATGCTGCGCTGGGGAAGGAAGTGCCTCCATTGTACTTCCTGCCCTTCCACATGGCTGGGAAGAAGAGGAGCATCACATGATCATGAGTGCTTAACAGATTTATTCTGTTAAGCAAATATCTCACAATTGCAACAGGTGGGGGTGGCACGGCAGCGGGATCGTGACGACGTCATGCGAAAGCACAACCCATGGCCCACTGATATCCCATCCCCATTGTGGAACTGCGACACCACACGGAAATGGCCCAAGTCTGTGGTGCTGAATTGGGTTTGCCATTCCTGATTTATGACAAGCTCATTTCTTCAACAGCTGCATGGCTGACTGATACAATATGATCCTCTCCACACTACAAATAACTGCACCTATTTAATTTGACCAGTTTTATAAGAAGTGCCCAAACTGGTACTTCTCTTTGAGATTCAAATATTCAGGAGAGGCAAGCTGACAGATTAGTGACTGGGTTTCACAGTCTTTGAAAGTTTGTGGATTTTAATTCTGCTGTCACTTTCTCTTTTTAGCAACTGACATTTTTAGTATGTCATTACTGGCTGGTTGTTTGAAACCATCTGTCATTTTTACCTAATCCATGCCTGTGGGTTGACATTGGAGGCATCACAGTCCAGGCTTTGGTGACCGGATTGAAGCATTCAACTGTATTGGATGTTTTCAACCCATCTCTTCCTCCCACGATGTAGAGCTTGTTGTCAATCACAGCAACTCCAAACTGTAGCCGCCTCCCATTCATGGTTCCAATTTGTATCCAGCTGTTTGTCCTCAAATCATATTTCTCGATAGTGGTGGTGCCTGTTGAAATTATAGACAGTAAATTGGATGGTGCACAATTGGTTTCTAAGGTCTATTGAATGAGGTTTAATTGAGTCAGCAGTGAAGTGTTTAAATCTGCATATATTTGCATCTGAGTAAGCCAACTGTTTGAAGCCAACAGTCCTTGTTCTCAGATGGTCTTTGTGATAAGAAGTCAGGGAACATAACGTGGGTTTACATCACTGTAAAATAGATCTACTTGGTAAGCAGTTTCTGTGGTGTGTTTGGAATGATTGCCACCTTTGGAATGATTGTTAGAGACTGCGTATTCATGCACAGATGGGGACTGGCTCATGCAATGAGACGAAGGTACAGTTTGGATTGCTGCAATGTGAGTGAGGATGAGAGATAGATAGGAACAGGCAGCTGAAGAAGACAGTTAGGAAGGTTAATCAAGAGAGACTGTGTTACAGCTTGAAGCAAAAGCATATCTGAGTGACAGGTTAAGAGTGAATATGAGGGAAAACATATGATAGGATAGGGTGTAATTAAACAGATCTGCAGTAGATTATTATTTACCTAGTATAACCACTGATCATGTAGTTATGCATTGGAGGATGGTGAAGCATTAGAAATAACTACCTAATTATCTTGAGGCTATAACTAACAAAATATTGTGTGTCCTTAGATAAACCACAGCCTACTCTTTGGTCACTGCTGTAGAAGGTATATGAATAGAGCCTAACAGCCAATGATACCAGAAAAATACTCTATACATCTTTGATACTGAAAGCTGGATTTGTGTAAAGATTCTGGTGGTGGGCTGGATTCTAATATAAAACAGTGGAAAGGCCAACCCTGAAGGGAGAAGGGGTTAACTAAGAGGTAGTAATTAGTAAATTAAGTAATGAACTACGTTCACCGGACTTGTCTCAGTAACAGCATCCAAGTCAGAGAGTGGATCCAAGCAATCCCGTCTGCAGTGTCTTGCAAACCCACACAGTAGGCTGTTGAGTGATCTTTGTTTTCTTCTTGTGGGCCAGACTTTAAAAGGCCCCTGGCCCCTGGAGACTGTTCTGCTGGATGACACTGTGCAGATGGTGGCAGAGAAGTATAACTTCTTCGCTGCCACCATTACCATGGCATAGACCTTCCGATGACGTCCATCCTGTGTTCAGTCAGGCTCACTCTGAGTCTTCCACTATCATCACTCTAGTCTCCATCCCTCTTATTTCATCACTGCCAGTTCCCTAATGAACCAGGGGGCTCGCCTGGCTCCAGTTCTTGGGAGGAGATGTTTAGAGGCAACAGTGCCCACTGCCTTGGCCATTTCCAAAAATCAACCATATCAGCCAGGACTTCAATAGGATCACCTGCCAAGGCAATAGGAAACTCCGCAAGAGCCATTAGGAATCCATCTGGACCCATACGCTTCCTGGGGCAGACCATCTTAACTGGCCTTCCACTGCTGCAGAGGCCCTGAGTCTTATTGGCCATTTCCACACGGGGCAAGGTAATCGCCCCGTGATGCTACTCACCAGACTTTTGGGCTCCCCGGTCCGGTCCACGCTTCTCCGGAGCAGTGCGTGGCCATTGCTCTGCACTGCTCCGGGGACAAAAATGGTGGCTTCCAGTTGGTCAAGGGTCTCGACCAACTGCTGAAGCTCGCCAGCCTAAAGCCTGCCCCCAGCAGATCGCAGGCTCGCACTAATGTGAGCCTGTGAATCTGCATAAGGGAGCAGGCTTGCAGTGGTGTGCTCCATGCTTTTGAAAGACCTGTTTTTAGCGGTCTTTCAAGAGCACGCTGGACGACCACTTGAGGTCATTCCGGAGTGGGCTGGGGTGCGAATCTACGTTAAGTAGGTCCAACCCAGTCCACTCCCAGGTGCAGATGTCCTCCTTGGAGGACGCTCTGCCATGTGTTAAAAAAACCCCGTGGAAATGGCCATTGAGTCTAAATCCCACCGGGTAGTGATCAGTCCTTAACAACAGAACTGCAGAAAGTTCTTCCACACTCAGATCACGGTCATCCTGCCCAGAACAGAAAACCAGGTCCAGTGTGTGTCCTGCAGCATGAGTGGCACCAGCTATTACTTGGGACAGACCCATGGTTGTCATGGTGGACATGAAGAATTCAGCTGCTCCTAACAGAACATTCTCCACCTGGATATTAAAGCTCCTCAGCAGAACAAGCCAAGGGGATGTCAATACTGTCACTGCATCAACTCAGCCAGCTCAGAAAGGAATACAGTTGAGCAGCAGGGTGGGTGGATTTGTGTAAAGATTCTGGTGGTGGGCTGGATTCTAATATAAGACAGTGGAAAGGCCAACCCTGAAGGGAGGAGGGGTTAACTAAGAGGTAGTAAATCGCTATTCTGTCCTGGCCACCCACCTTCAAAAGCACACACAAACCCAGCAGACCATGGGACAGAACACAGGAATCCCCACAAACCACAACTCTGTCTCCCTGTCACCAGGTCCCACTTCCTGCTGCTGTACAAAGAACTCAAGTGAACAAAGATGGGAAGGGTTGATCTCTCCATCTACATCCACCCAAGTGTCTGTAATACAAGCCAGTCAGTATGCTCATCAAGGATCAAGTCCTGGATCAAGGATGTTTCTCCATTCACTGACTTGGTACTGAACAGCAGCATTTTCAGCTCAGTGAACTGTTACCAAAGCAATCCAGACCATTTGAAGAGGAGGCAGCTTAAGTGTAACTGACACCCAGTGGTTCTCCTTCTACCATGGTAAAAGAACTGTCTCCTCATTCCATATCTTCAGAAGAGCAAAGGAGCACTACACTGAAGTAAAGTTCTGGAAAACTGTATGTAGAAAAGACGTTCGTGCATTTTAAAGAATACAATGGGCCCTCCTTACCCATAGTCTTTGGATATGCAATTTTAAGTGAACATGAGCATGCCACATCCTATACCTAAAATGGCAGCAACCCGCGTGCAGATATGCTGAAGTAAATGTCCATATGCATGTCACCACTGTGAGGTATAATGAGACATGAGCATTCATGGTTTTTCTTTTTACATATACAGAGGGCCCACTGTAGATGGATTTTTAAGATGGATTCTGTCATCCTTTATACCTTCTTATGAGTACTATATATTCCCTCTTTGGGTCCTGCACTGGGAGAAAGGTAGGATAGAAAATAAATAATGAACTAGTATTCATTCATTTATAACTATTATCATACTATTATTATTATTTATAATTTATGATGATGATGATGATGTAAAATTTGTTATCATTATGTGCCTTTACATTGCCAGTGATTTACAGCAAACCTATTGTAGCTTTTCTTGGGAAAATTTAGTTATTGCTCTCCTCTAAGGCTGGGACAGTGAGACTCATCAAAAGTTCCCCGGGAAGATTCCATAGCTATACAGGGACTTGAAATCCTGATTTCCTGAAGTCTCAGTCCAGTACTCAGATCACTACATTACACCAACTCTCTAAATAAAATTACATTATAAAAATGCCATCCCTGATTAAATGGTCAACTTTTCAAATGGATTTTTAAAATGTTTTTCATGGATTAACCAAGTCAACAAATAGAGTTACAGTCTTATAGGATTCCAATTATGTTGGTGGGAGAGGAGGAGTTCCTTAATGTATTTTTAATAAAGCTATAACTTCCTATTTCAAACTTTCTGAGTGTTGGTTTTTTGTTGTTGTTGTTTTTTGGTCAGATTTTGAGTAGGTACAGTACCCTGCCCAGATAATAAAAGTTAAAAATATCCAAAATTCTAGATGAATGTATTTTGGCAGGTTATCATGTGAAGTTCCACATAGCCACTTTGCTTGGAGTAGGAACTTACATAGCTGCTTTATGAGGGATTAAAATTAGAAGGGTTCTCAGGAATATGAAGCATTTGTCTTTTCCAACACTGCTACCACTTATAATCTCGTCCCAGTAGGGATTTTATCTGAGGTCACTGTATATGTGCCTTCAAGTTGCCTATTGTCTTATGGTGATCCCATTAATTTCATAATGTTTTCTTAGGCCACTTCCTCATGGCATTGCTAAAACACATTAGTTGCAGGTTGTAGTCATTTTGGGGACCGCGATTCTACACAATGTTGTAGCCATCTAGTAGCCATCCAGTAGCTGGCCTGCCCACAAGCATCACTAGAACACTGTATTTCAACTTCAGAAAAACTCCAAAGTTCAAATACAGTGTTCTAGTGACACTTGTGGATGAGTCGGCTACGGGAGGGCTACTGGAGGGCTATGATGTCATGCAGAATCATGGCCCCTAAAAAGACTACAACCCACAGCTAATGTGTTTTAGCAATGCTGTGTGGAAATGTCCTTAGACAAGGAGTACTTAGAGCTGGTTTTGCCAGTTCCTTAGGGACAGCCTGAGAAATGTTGCTGTGCAACACAAGGGACAGGACTCCCTTTCCCTTAGCAAGAACAGTTCCGTGTACAGAAGAAAAAAAGGACTGGTAATAGAATCTTTCCTCAAAACTGGCAATAGGATAGTGCCCTCCACCATGATTGAGGGCAGAAGACTAGTTTTGTAGGTGCAAGCCAAACGACATGGTATACACAGATCTGTCTTTGACAGCAAGGAATGGCCAAGGCCTCAGAAGAATGACTGGGGGAACTAACCCTTCTGCCCCCACCACCACCAACAACAGCTGCCACACAAGGTGGTTGCCTCACTATGCCTAATGGTTAGAGCCAAGCCTGGAGACCATCTACTCTGTAAATTCATATATAAGTCTAGAAATTTTAATCAGAAAATTGACCCCCAAAAAACTTGAGTTGACTTATCCATGGGTCAATGTAAATATTGTACTGTAACTCATATCAAAAAAGGAAACATCCCTTTCTCTGACTTGAGTTTCAAAAGGTGAGAACTTAGTCCGTCCCAGGAAAATCTAAAAGAAGCACTGACCCCTCTGCTCTCTCCACTGCAGCACCACTTCTGGCCTTTTGAATGCCTGGGCAGGAAAATAGAGAGTGGAGGGGAAGGCCTTTGGCACTTCTCCTCAACAGAGTGCTGAGAGAGCAGACGAGGGCCAATACTTCTTTTACATCCTCCTGGCACTGACGAAGATCTCATCTTTTGCCACTCTACTCAGAGAAAAGGTTCGTTCCTTCTTTTTAATAAAATTTAATGATGTATGTTAAGTTTTATCCAAAAAAAACCAAACCCATCCCGTTCTCTGAATAGAGTGGCGAAAGGCCTTTATGAATGCCTGGGTGGGGAAATGGTGATGGCTCAGAAAGGCTGCCTACCTGAAGTGGCCCTGATGCTTTCCTCTCCATGGAATGGCCCCAACTTATCAACGGGTCATATCAAAATTCATACTTTTGGCCCCAAAACCTGCCCTCGACTTATATGCGAGGTCAGCTTATACACATATATATATACAATATGTCAGGTGTTGGCAACTGTGGAGGATGAAGCTCCCACCTTAGTGGGCTAAAGCACTCTGAAAAGTAGGCACAAAAATGAAAATGGTATTTACTTCCAGTTTCTGGTCTGGATCAATTTTCTTGGTTTTCCTGAGTGTGGGATGTTTTGCTGGTGTCTACAACCTGAAAGTTTTCTATGAGTCACACATGCAGAGAGAGAAAGAGAGAGAGTACTTGACGACAGCAAAAATTGCTCCCAAGTAACCAAAAACCATTCCTGGAGGTCAGTTTTCATCACATCAAAAATTAGGGGTGGGGGGTCTCTGGGAGGTTCAGAAGTCTGGATGCTGCAGAAAGCCCTTAGGCTATAATTTGCCCATCCTAGTCTACGGCCCTTTTCACATGGCATTTTTGATGCGAAAGGGCCCCTTGAGTGGTCCACATGACGCACTCACATTTGCGTGATGCGCCAGGGCCTGGCAGGGACCATTCACGCATCACATTTGCGTGATGAGCGGTCGCACATCACTCCAGGGCCCCGTACGCACTTACCTTGCATGCAGAGCTTCGGGAGCCGGGCCGGTTGTGTAGTCAAACTCTGCCAAGACAGCAAGGTCCAGCAAGTTTCTTGCTAGTCTTGCAGACAATTTCATGGTCCAGAAGGTGGAAGACGCTACAAGGGGATCAAATATTCTAGATCTGATCCTGACCAACAGGGATGACCTTGTTAATAAGGTAGAAGTGGTTGGATCTTTAGGGGGGAGTGACCATTCCCTATTGGAATTGGGCATTCAGTGAGAAGGAGAAAATAAGTGTAGCCAGACACTCATCTTAGATTTTAAAAAAGTGGACTTCTGTAAACTTAAGGAGATGCTGGCTGGAATTCCATGGTCAAGAACAGTGAAAGGGAAAGGAGTTCAGGAGGCATGGGAGTTCCTTAAAAGGGAGATACTGAAGGCACAGTCTAAAACTGTGCCAATAAGGAGGAAAAATGGAAGGCATCTGAAGAAACCAGAATGGTTGACTAAAGAACTCTCAGCTGAGCTCAGTGTTAAGAGAAACATGTACAGGAAATGGAAGAAGGGGGAAACCACCAAAGAAGAATTTAAGCAGGTAGCCAGGAGATGTAGGGAGGAGGTCAGAAAGGCTAAAGCACAGAACGAACTTAGGCTGGCCAGAGATATTAAAAACAATAAAAAGGGCTTTTTTAAAAATATGTCCGCTGCAAAAGGAAAAAAAAGGAGACGATAGGGTCACTGTGTAGAGAAGAAGATGAATTACTAACAGGGGGAAGAGAAAAGGCAGAACTACTTAACACCTTCTTTGCCTCAGTTTTTTCCCAGAAGGATACAAGCACTCAACCTGGCGGTTGGGGAGCAGGTGAGGAAGCAGGGGAAATGAGGCACATAATAGGTAGGGAGGTGGTACAGGAATACCTGGCCACACTGGATGAATTCAAGTCTCCATGGCCAGCTGAATTGCATCCTAGGAAATTAAAAGAATTGGCAGAGGTCATTTTGGAACCACTTGCTATAATCTTTGAGAAATCTTAGAGGACAGGAGAAGTTCCAGCAGACTGGAAGAGAGCAAATGTTGTCCCCATCTTCAAGAAGGGGAAAAAAGAGGACCCAAATAATTATCGCCCAGTCAGCCTGACATCAGTACCCGGAAATATCCTGGAGCAGATCATTAAGCAGTCAGTTTCTAATCACTTAGAAAGCAAGGTGGTAATCACGAGAAGTCAACATGGATTTCTCAAAAATAAGTCATGCCAGACTAATCTTATCTCTTTTTATGATAGAGTTACTAGCTTGATAGATGAAGGGAATGCTGTGGATGTAGCATATCTCGATTTCCGTAAGGCCTTTGACGAAGTTCCCCATGACATCCTTGCAAAGAAGCCAGTAAAATGCGGGCTGGACAGGGCTACTGTTAGTTGGATTTGTAACTGGTTGACCGACCGAACCCAAAGAGTGATCACAAATGGCTGCTTTTCATCCTGGAGAGAAATGACTAGCAGGGTGCCACAGGGTTCTGTCCTGGGCCCAGTGCTGTTCAATATCTTCATCAACGACTTGGATGAAGGAATAGAGGGCATGCTCATCAAATTTGCAGATGGCACCAAATTGGGAGGGGTTGCTAATATGCCAGAGGACAGGATCAAAATTCAAAATGACCTGGACAGATTGGAGAGCTGGGCCAAGGCTAACAAAATGAAATTCAACAGAGAGAAGTGTAAGGTCCTACACTTAGGTAGAAAAAAATGAAATACAGAAATATAGGATGGGGGACACGTGGCTGGATAGCAGTACGTGTGAAAGGGATCTAGAAGTCTTAATAGACCACAAGCTGAACATGAGTCAGCAGTGTGATGCAGCAGCCAAGAAAGCCAATGCAATTCTCGGCTGTATCAATAGGAGTATGGTGTCTTGATCAAGGGAGGTACTGGTACCACTCTACTCTGCTTTGGTTAGACCTCATCTTGAATCCTGTGTCCAGTTCTGGGCACCCACATGGTGAAGCTGGAGCAAGTCCAGAGGAGGGCGACCAAAATGATGAGGGGCCTGGAAGCCATGCCCTATGAGGATAGACTTAGAGAGCTGGGTATGTTTAGTCTGCAGAAGAGAAGGTTAAGAGGGGACATGATAGTGATGTCTAAATATCTGAAGGGATGCCATATAGAGGAGAGAGACGGCTTGTTTACCGCTGCTCCAGAGACCAGGACAAGGAGCAATGGATTCAAGCTGGAGGAAAGGAGATTCCACCTGAACCTCAGGAAGAACTTCCTGACAGTCAGGGCTGTCCGGCAGTGGAATATGCTGCCTCGGAGTGTGGTGGAGTCTCCTTCCTTGGAGGTTTTTAAGCAGAGGCTGGATGGCCATCTGTCGGGAGTGCTTTGAGGGTGTTCCTGTATGGCAGGGGGTTGGACTGGATGGCCTGTGTGGTCTCTTCCAACTCTACATTTCTATGATTCTATGGTTCTATGATTCTATGATTCTTGTCTCAGTGCAGCCTGCGAAAGTAAGAGGTGGGGCTCTCACACAAGCACAAAGCTCATGCGGAGCCAAAGAAGCAGGGAAGCGAGAGCCTCTCTCCACTGGCTGCTTGCGCCAGCACTGCACCCCAGCGCCAAAAATAGGTGAGTTGAGGAAAGGGCCTACATCTTACGCATGTGTTCTATGAGTGAGGGACACAAAATAGTTTACCCTGGTAATTACATCATTTTTTAAGTCCTGCAGATACAAGTACTCTTTCCAGTAATAAGCTAACTAGTGTTAAGACTTGCCTGATAAGGAATCATACAACAAATCCTTCCAACTCAAGGAAAATTGAACTCTTCAAGCAATCAAGTGCAGCAGCATTTAAAATATGAACTTTTTGCAGCACCCAGACAAGTGCTGGATGTGAAGGCCAATTAAGAACATGCTTCACTGCTTTAAACCACAAGAGTGCTACTTTGAAAAGAAAAGAAAATGAAAACATCATAAACCGATGGACCTATGGAGCCCTATGTCATTTTACAGGCTACAGTCACATAAGCTTTCATAGGCCAAGGGGTGCTTCATCAGATCAAGGGCTTACCTTTTGTGGCATCCATGCCTCCCACAGCATAAAGAGAGCCAACGGTGGACTTCCTAGGTTTAGTACGAGGACTTTGCATCATAGACCTCCTTTCTGGTAGCAGATGATACTTCATTGCTTCCATGAGAAGCTTCTGGCACTCAAGATCGTCAGTAAACATAGGGTTGTTTTCCAGATCTGCCAAGAGCTAAGACATGCAGGGTTTGGTGCTCATACTGAAATAATCAGAAGCTTGTTGTCTTTACAATGAGTCTTAGTTTTTATGGCACATCAGATAAAGCAACTGTCAATGGAAACCTAAGCTCAACCCTTCTCAATGTTCCTCTTCCTCCTTATCTTTAACATCAGCATGCTGGGTAAGAAAATAATAAGAGGTGGAAACCATGACTGAAGTTGTGCAGCCAGTTTGTATGTTAAAACTTGAGCAAATGGCTAAACGAAAGTGGCTGAGATCCTATATGGGGCACTCTGCACATGTAACTGTTCCATGAGCATAGTTCTGTGCCTTCCTCCCCTGCTTCCAAGAGCCAGTCTTGTGGAGCAGGAGTGGCTGCTTCAGCTGCTGCATCAGCTCTTAAGCAGCCATGGAGGAGGTTAGGAAGGGAGGTGACTGAGCAGCAGGGACTTCTCTGTCCGCCTGCAGTTGACTACAGGGAGAGGCAAGAGAACAACTATATTATCCTTCTCCTGCTTCTCTCATACACAAACAGCAGGGGGACAAAGAGGCAGTCTCACTGTCCAGCCACCAATCTTCCTCTCCCCTGTCCCACAGAAGTGGCTCCATGGGGCTTGTCTGCTACAAGGGTGGGTGATTTAGAATACAGCTGTTTGTGTCCCATTTGAAGCAAGATTTGCATGTGTGTAAAGCATGCATAGGTCGCCAACAGAGTCCAATATGGGGGCAAACTGAGAAATGGCAGCATATAAAAAATAAATTAAAAAATATGAAATAAATAACAGGATACCAGACAACATCTGGCTACCACTTCAAAGGGTGTATTTGGATGGTGGTGGACCCCAATAGATGTCCAATTATGCCAAATTCCACTTTTGGAGTCTGGTGTTAGCTCCTCTCCACAAATCTTTATGGTAATTCTTCATCACACAAACCTAACTGTGCCCTATAGTGGTTCCCACCAAGCCTAAAACAAAGGCAGAATACTTTACTTCCAGAGCTAGCAGTCCTATCCTTTTGAAGTAAAAAGATAAAGTCACATGGCACCCTGAGATTAAATTGAATATGTCAGTGGATGGACTTTCTCCACAGACATGCAGGAAAAGAGTAACACTCCTCTGATCCTTTAAGAGAGGAACACGAGTGATGACATCATACAGTTTAAAGCCATTTGGGCTGTCTGCATACTTTTCTTATGTCCGTCTTGAAGGCCTGCTTTTCCCCCCATGCCCACAACACATCACCTCCCAATGGTGCATGAGGAGGCCCCACCTGTGGGGAGAGGAGGGGCAGTCTTATGTAAGACAGCAGCATTCCAAGGTCCCGCTGTCTGTTTTGCAAGTCATGCCGAACCCACATCATTAATGCCTTGAATATGGACTCTTCATCTGGGACATTGATGTCGTCGCTGGACAAGAGTTTGGCAATTTCACTGGCAGGCAACAGGAGAAATTCCTGATTTTTTATTACTTCGGTAAAGTGTTCCTGAGAAGGAAGCAAAAACAGCTTGAACTTCCTAAGGAGGAAGTAAATACAATTTGCACATTATTCATTTTTCACTTATATTCCTCTTTATACAACTTGAGCTTAGACACTGAGGGAGGATGACATTATTATAAATGTATACATATTAACATAGACAGTACTGTGACTGCATATGCCTCATTTGTATTTAAGTCTAGTTTTCAACTTCAAAATGGACTGCTGGAGTATGCTAGAATCCTTCTGGACCTCCAGGGAACAGATTGTTATGCTGCAATGGTGGAAAAACAGATCCATCCAGTAGTAAACGTCTTCTGTCTGAAGTCTTAGTATTAAGCCCAAAAAAACTCCCTTTTTAAAAAAATCTAATATATAAAAGTCACAGCTTATCTGTGTCAGGTGAAGACCTCATATGATTGGCTGTCTAAGACGATTCTATGGAATCCTGGAGTTTGCAGTTTAGGGAGGGGCCGTTAGAATTGTCAGCCAGAAAGCTCTTGGGCCTCAGTCTACTGTGCCTGTCTTAAACAGGCCAGTTGCTATAGAGATGAGGCCTAGCAGCAAGAAGGAGGGCAGAGTATTCCCTCAGGAACCCAACCTCTGTATGTTAATAACTCTGAATACAGATTGGGTTGGGGAATATGGGGAAAAGTTACAGGTACTGGACAACACAGTTTGGGAAATTAGAGGCACAGAATCTCAAATCTTTCTAACAAGTATTACCTATGAGAAAATAAAATCCTGGGCAGCGACAGGTGTATACGCTAGTAACTTATAATGGCTCTTCTTCCAAACTTCTCAGGATAGAAAAGAAATTTCTTTTAAGGAAAGTTTGAACACAGTGTCCAACACTTGCCTGCAGCATATAGCCACAGTTCATTGTTATGCGTGTTCTGCTCTACTTTCAATTTATCATGGCAATGGTGACACTGAACAGTGTTGCCCAGCATTCGATGGGAACTAAGTATACAGTACATGATATTCTTTGGTTACAGGAACCTTCTGTAAATTTCCTATTCAGCCTGCCCTAGCAGATAACTTGAACAAAAAAGAATACCCAGAATGGGAGCATTTTGAAAATCCTTACTTTGGAAAAACCTCTTGTGTGTTACATTTGTATAACTTCCCTGTTCCTGTAAGAAATTAATTGACAGGGCAAATATGTCATGTCAAATTTTCTATTGACAAATCAGGGTGAAAATGAGTGAGTCACATCTATGTATGACTAAGCTATGCAGTCAGAGCAGGAAGGATTAGAAGGTCTCCTTCAGACGTAATTTTAACCCAAACCAAAGAGCTTCAGGCTCATTACAAAGACATGAGGATTTTCAAACTTACAGAACATACATTTAAACCCTGGGCCGTTTCTCCACTAGACTGTTATAGCACTATTATTCCACTTGCAACATCCTATGGAATCCTGGGGTTTGCAGTTTAGGGAGGGGCCTCAAATCCCAGGATTCAATAGGATTTTGATAGTGGAATAATAGCGCTATAATAATCTAGTGCAGATGTGGCCATCAACAGGGTTCACTTCCAAATGTCCCTCCCAAAACTGCAAACCCCAAGATTCCATAGGATGTTGCAAGTGGGATAATAGCGCTATAGCAGTCTAGTGTGAAAATGGCTCCGGATGGATTGTTTCTGCCAGCATTTCTAGGAAAACACAGGACTACAACTTTAATCAATGCATAGACCATATATGAATCAGTTTTTCAAAACCTTGAACTAGTCATTAAGAGCTCTAATTTAATCAGCTAGCTCATTTCATTTAATGTGATTTTTAATGCAAGTACTTATTTAAAAAAAACTGCAGGTAACAAGCAACATCTGCATTTCCTCCTACCTTTCGAATAAGAAAACTTTTTCTAAGTCAATGTACACTTGTTCTTAATTTGAAAATGATAGACATATTGGCTTGTTTTTCAAAATATTTTTACTCATATGCACA